>CAXKWD010000008.1:100071735-101482949 GCA_964059195.1 Ectobius pallidus
TCAACCAGCTGCGCATATATTGATTGAACGTCCTTGTATTGAATAAAGTATAAAAACCAAACAGATAGCAGAAGCCAAGCTAAACCCATATCAGAGGAATTACTTTCTCCCTGATGAATGAAACGGATATCGATACGTAAGTTTATAACAAGTCAAGCAACTGTTCTAACCGAATGTGGCACGTTGCACATTGCTTTCTTTTTTTTATCAGAATTCAATTGTGTAGTATGAAGAGCTTCTCAATTCCAAGAAACCGCATCGGAATAAATTCGTTCTTTTACGATTGAACAGCTTACATAGACAGTCTTTACCAGTAGACTAGCCTATGCTACCCCTCTAAACTCATTTTCTTAATTTTTAAATGTAATTATTCAGTTTTTCTGTAATTCCTTGTGTATTTACAGTTTTACAAGGACCATATTATTACTTTGATGATGATTGGTTCGTACTATTTTTCTGTATTCCTTCTAACACCCATACGTATTGTAAACGCTTCTTTTTTAACGAGCACTATTGGAATATGTAGGCCTACCTCAGGCTAACATAATCGATTACTTGGCCGGGCAGTCATATGTAACACAGTGTGTTCGAAAAAACTGTTATTTATTGTAGCCTACTGTTTTTAATGAATTGTTCTTTATATTTATTTTATATCATTTTATTTATTTTACATTTTATTTTATTTTAATTTATTCAACTTTATTATAATTTACCTTATTTTATATATTGTTAGAAGTACAAAGTTTACCCAAATTCGAATTAGCAGAACTCTTATTCGTGCTTAACGCAATCTTGTAATCATAACACAGAAAGCAGTTACGAGGTATTAAAACAAAATAAACGTTGTCTATCTTACTCCAATAGCCCATAGCCCATGGCTATATGTTTTGGCTTGTACGGAATAATTTTTTTTTAGTTGTAAAAAGATCTCTATGCTTTTTATTTCCTCTGCACATATCATGTAATTCCCAGATACTAAACTTGTGAAGGTTCTTCTGGAATAGGACTTCTACAGTTTCGTACAAGTCAATCAGAATTATGTCTAGTAAGAATTAAGTTAAGTTAGATTGGGATAGTTTCAAACAACTAGAGGTTATTGAAAATGGAACAGCAATCTTTATGGCTAGCTGTTCTCATATTGACTTATAGGTAACAATTATGCAGAGTTCAGTTATCTCTCATTGGGTAATGAATTAGGCCAATATTGAATGAACTAATAGCATTAAAACCGTTCTCTCTTTTTTAAACCGATGTCTGCTTTAATGCTCTCTTGCACATATTTGATCTAATAATGGCTAAATTCATTATATCTAATGCACATGCGGGGTTGTACTAAATGGGGCGTGCAGGTAATTTGATACCATCAGTGTCACGGAGAGAGACGAAGCATAGATATTCTTGTTAAAATGCATTATACTAGCAATGTTTGCAAAATTTTCTCAAATGCTATTTTTATCCGAATAAGCAATTAGAGCTTAGTATTGTATAGCCTATGGCATGTCTTAATTAATTACTATAATAGATCTCTCGCGTGGTTTCCTAAATATGCGTTAAGGAAAAAATCTTTTTTATTTTACACAACTAAGACCAATATACGAGGGCCGTCCACAAGTAAGTTTCCCTAGGGCCATTTACACAAGCAAAACAAAATTTCATGTAAATATTTACTGCAACAAATATAGCAAGTGTTCAGCTATTTTTCAACATATTCGCCACAGGAATTTAAACATTTGTCATATCGCGGGACCGACTTTTAAACAATTGTGTCATAGAAGTCTGCCGCCTGGTATTTTAACCACTATGTGACAATCATCTCCGCTTCTCTGTCATTATTTGTCATTTAGGCCTATTGAAGTGTAGGAAAAGATGGAAATCACTGGGAGCGAGGTCCGGGCTGTAGGGTGGATGTTGAAGCATCTCCTATCCGAAATTTTGCAGGAGACTTGCAGGGAGGTGTTGAAGCCTCCACCTTACACCTTGGATCGCGCACACAGAGATTTTTGTCTTTTTATACCCCTCAAGAAATGACAGTGAATGACAGAGAAACGGAGAAGGTTATCACGCAAGGGTCCAAATCCCAGGCGGCACACTTCTATGACACAAGTGTTCGAAAGTTGGTCTCACGGTATGACAAATGTCTCAATTCCTGTGGCGAATATGTTGAAAAATGGCTGAACACTTGCTATATCTGTTGCAATAAATATATCCATGAAATTTTGTTTTGTTTGTGTAAACGGCCCTAGGGAACCTTATTGTGGACGTCCCTCGTACTTGGCCACCTCTACATGCCGGAATTTAGACCATATCACCAACCGTAATGGAGGTGGTGGCTAGACGTGCCTTTAAAGAAATGGTTTTGATGAATTCGTTTAGAGATACAGAAACTGAAAGAGTAAAATGTCAGGATGCAAATAATACCCAAAGTAATTGTATGAATTTTCCTTATATGAATTTTTTCCTTGAGTTAACAGTTATTATCATCAGGGCTGTTAAACTACTTGAATTTTCTAAACTAACATATTTCTAAAGGCATTTATCAAGTTATTCTCAATATGTACGTAAAGATTATTCCAGTTTTAAAGAAAGGTAATAAAGGCTTACTGGAACATTAACGTACCATTATCTATCGTCACTATATTTTCGAAGATTTTTGAGCGTATTATGAAGGAAGAGTTGTGCTCATTTTTTGACAAATTAATGTCTCTACTCCTGCTCAATTCTGTTTTCGAAGTGATAAATCTACATTTGCCGCTAATGAATATGTTGCAAGCGATATTCTTTATTGTTAGAAAATAAACTATATGCTTCCCTTATTTTAATGGAATTAAACAAGGCCTTCAGTTGTGTCTCTCATGAAATTTTAGTAATAATATATTTGTAGTTAATCAAAATAAACCCCAAACAATTACTTTCAGTTTGAGAGACTGGAAATGATCTGTCCTCAGTCAAACTTGCAGGATTTCATATATATCGAAAACTGTTTTCGCTTTAGAACGTATAATACGTATGTAATAAATTATGTAGAATCATCTTTTACGTTCCATTTTATTTTTTTAGAAATGTTTATTTTGGCCTTTTTCATTCTCACCTTATACATGGAAATAATGTTGAGGGGAACTCTTAGAATGCTACTAGAGTTTTCAAACTGCAAAATACTGCTATACGTATACTGGCTAAAAAATAATGTAATGTAATGTAAGTGTTTATTACAGTAATTAACTTTTTACAAATTCCAATGCAAACAAACGCATGAGTCCGCAGTTAGCATTGTCAACCACTTTGAATAAAATAATGATTTCCCCTTGTGTGCAAAATGCATGGGCTGACCCTTATGGAGCGGTTCACAAGTAGGCTATAAACAAACTTGCAGTCATGTTAAGGAGTTGATTTCCGTAAATACTTTAATAAACCTAAACTTCCTCAAGAAAGCTGATATAATTAAACATATTTTATTTTGAATACAAATCAGATAAATTCCATAATCAACATAATTGAAAGATCTAATGTTGGAGTAATATCTTGTTCGCTAGATAGACATATGACCAGAAACTTATAATCAAAATCATTAAGGATTGTTTAAGTGGAGCCAGTATTCCTCACTTTTTGCCATCTTTCTTGCTGATATAATAACCATAATATGTGGCTATATAATTCAATATGACCACCGGCGTGGTCTTGTGGTTAGCGTTGCTTCCTATAGATCCGTCGGCCCTGGTTCGATCTCCGGTATCTCCTCGGATTTTTCTCTGAGGTAGGGAGGTCTGGCAGGGGTGCACTCAGCCTCGTGATTCAAACTGAGGAGCTACTTGATAGAGAAGTAGCGGCTCCGGTCATGAAAACCACCATTAACGGCCATGGGTGTCGGCATGCTGACCACATGCCCCCAATCCTGCCATCTGCCTGTGGTAGAAGACGCAGCGGTCGGGTGATAGGCCAAGTCCCTCCATGGATGAAGCGCCATGGAATTTAGTTTATAATTCAATATGGACTCCTACGGATTTTGTTACTTAACTATATTCTTATTTAATTCTTCAGATAACCTGATCTATCCAAAATCTACTCCCCCATTCGATTTAATAACAAATATTAGGTTCTTAGAATGATTTAGCTAAAGGCTAACTTGCGTGTACAGGCGATAACGAGACTAGCATATGCAGTATTCTGTATCTGTAACGTATAACTTTCAGGCTATCCTTTTTTGCAGCTGGCTGTACATCTTTGCTCGCCTGACATTTTACGTGAAGGAAAGACTGGAATTTTCCCCCAAGAGAGTGCAGTTATATTCATATAGCACTTAAATATGTGGTACTCTACAGTCCAAGAAAATGTGTACATAAATGGGGAGCGATTGCATTAAAAGGTTTAATATATTGCCAATTATGCAAAAAGCATATAGTTAAAGGAATCATTAGCATTGCCATCTAATTAGATAAAGATCAAAGCAATTCATTCAATATAGCTCTTAGAAGACCTATTAAGTGCTCTGGTATTTTAACTTTCTAACTATAGGCTATATTATTTTTTATGAGATTGCCAATTTTTATACTAACTTAACGGCAGAATAAATTATTATTACTATTATTTTTTTTATTATTACTTACATGAGCTTGCTATTCTGTGCTAACTCCATCCAACCATCCCTTGCAAATCTTACTTCCCTTAAATCTATTATCATATTGTCCTACCACATACGTCTAGATCTTCCAAATGGTCTTTAACCTTCGAGTCTCACAGTCAGTATATTTTAAATATGTCTTTCTTCCCCCATGCACGCAACATGTCCAGCCCATTTCATCCTCCATGATTTAATTAAATATGTCTTTCCTCCCCCATGCACGCAGCATGTCCAGCCCATTTCATCCTCCATGATTTAATTACCCTTATTATATCTGTTGAAGAGTACAGGTCATGAAGCTCGTCGTTATGCAGTTTTCACCAATCCTTGTTTTAATCTCTCTTAGGTCCGAATATTTTCCTAAGCACCCTGTTTCCGAACACTAGCCTATCAGATTATGTTCTTCCCGAAGAGTAAGTGTCCGTATCTCACATTCATATAATACAACAGGCAGTATAATTGTCTTATAAATTTTTATTTTTAGATTTCTGGACGGAAGACGAGAATATAGAAGCGTCTGAATTGCATAAAAACAAGCATTTCCTGATTTCAGTCGGCACTTAACTTCGTCTTTAATATTATTTGCATCTGTAATTAATGCTCCCAGATATATGAATTTTTCCTCTTATTCAAATGTTTTATCAACTATTTTAATATTTTCTAGCGCATTATTTTGACATTTCGTGACCATATACTTAGTTTTTTCTGTATCAATTTCCAAACCAACATTCCTGCATGCATCGAAAAGACTTTCTGCATTTCTCCCGATTGTGTTTATGCCTTCGCCGAACAGAGAAACATCATCTGCATAAGCTAAAATCGGGTGTCTGCCATTTAATTTTAGTCCTACCTTGTTTTCCTGAACTTTCCTAATGGCATATTCCAGAGCGAAATTAAAAAATAAAGGCCATAATGCATCTCCTTCTTTCAAGCCGCTTTTAATGTCAAACCTATCTGATATAAATTTCCCTACCTTGAATCTGCTATAGGTCTCATTTAGACTCATTTTCATTATCCTAACTAACTTTTTGGGTATTCCAAACTCAATGAGGATATTGTACAATTTTTATCTAATGCTGTTTTTAAATCTATGAATAACTGGTGAACACATTTATTGTAGGCCTGTCCTAATTTTATCCAAAATCTGGTGAGTGCAAAATATTTGATAAATAGTTCCTATTTCGCCTATATCTACATTGGTGACCTCCAGTAATTTCGTCCGCACATGGGGTTAAACTTGAGAGAAGTATATTAGACAAATTTTCGTATGATATTGACAAGACAGAAATTCCTCGATACATTCCTCGATTACGTTCGGTCCCATCTCTCTTTTTATGGATCGGAATAATAATATATTCTTTCCACCCTTGGCAATTCTTCCTTTCTCTAAATCAAAGAATGAGTTTATGGATATCTGAATTTAATCTAACTCCATCTGCCTAATTAATTAATTAAATTTATTATTATTATTATTATTATTATTATTATTATTATTATTATTATTATCATTATTATTATTATTATTCCTCTTACTTTCTCAGCTGTTTAGCTGGTGCTAGGAGTAGATGATGCGGGCCATAGCCAAAACATCCTCTCTCCTACAAATTTGAGCACAATATGCGTTATTATTATTATTATTATTATTATTATTATTATTTTGTTGTTGTTGTTATTATAGGGAGGGGCATACATACATTTAAAATGGAATCCTAAGTATAGATATTTTTTCGTAAATTTAACTTAACTGGAAATTCAGAAGGGAAGGCAGTGGTCGCCTAGTGATTATTCATCTCTATATTCATTGTGGTATTGTTCCGAGTTCACCATATAAATGCGGCGGAAGTGTACAGACCTTAAGCGCATAAATAACAGAAGGAAGAATTCTAATTACTGTTTGAGTATTGTTGACAGTTGTATTGTAGGATATTATGACGGAATCACTCAATTGATCGACCTACTTTATGCAGTAAATAGCAACAGAAACTTCGAAGACCTCCTAAGTCGTTAGATACGGATCACTAAAACCGGCAGTTGGGCTCAAATGGTCTGGAACTGCATTATGGGAGTCAATTTTACCTCGCCTTATGAGGGTTGTTTTATGTAAGGAAATTACCCATTGTGGTCCCATTATTGCTTACAGACCCGCTTCGGGGTTTTCAGTAGAAACATTATAAATTTAAAACACTGTTCTTTTGCTGAAATTAAATATAGTGGAGACTTGAAATGGCTAATATAAAGACAGGCTATATAGGTTACCATTACGATTCCTTTATATCCTTATTCAAGATTATTGTAATATTCCAATAACCGAATGTAGTCTTGTAAAATCCTTGATTAAGTACCCTTATTGAAGTCTATCTGTCAAAGATACAGTAGGTTCCTTTCATAATATTTATTAATGTGGCTACACATTGACTACTCATAAAAAGTAAAATTATTTGTGATGACATAAAAGAACTTACGATCTTGGAGGTCGTAACGATCTGGGACTCGAATTCGGATAGTACCAGGTTCAAATCCCGTTGCCGCCCAGTTTTGACATGGATTCTTCATTGTTTCCTTAGTCGTAAAGGCAAATGCCGTATTGGATATTTACTTACCATGAATTATTATCCTCGCTACTTTATCTTGAATCATAGTCATTAAAATTAATAACATTTAAAATTTACTAACGCCATAAAACACACCAAGAAAATAGTGAGCATCTTTAGTTGCATGGCCTTTGAACCTGAACTCCTGATATGGCTTCGATGCTCAAAGCAATATAAATAAAGTTGACTTAAATTAAAATAACTTATTATGTTTTTAAGTCACATACATAAATGGAGCACACTTCAGATCGGTTACATTAAGGCATCTAGATCCCAAAAATAAACTTACTGGAGTTTTCAGTTATTTTATTGAAAGCCATATGTTATAGGAAATTATGCTAAATTCGTAGACCGATTTGGGTATAAGATGCTCTTAACTGAATTGAACCGCGAGGTGTAGCCGAACAAATTGTCTCGCGTGACTTTGGTTCCGTGTTCATCCATTACTTTCACCTCCATCCCGTTTGAATTCATTTTACTGTTATTGCTCCCAGTAATGGAAGCGGGTGGGAATTCAATTTTATTAACTTCTTTTCTTTCCTCATCTTTAAATTTATATCCTTCCTTCCGCCGCTTCAGTTGGAAATCTTAAAATTTTAATTAATTTTGTCTAGCATTCTAATTTTACGTTTCTTTCCCATTCTTCAGACCCGCCTGCCTCGAATTTTCCACTTTTCATCACACTATAGAACTTATTTCATAGGAGAAATACAGAAATAACGATTCAAAGAGTGTGCTTAACCTATTTTCATGATGACTTTTTCACAAAGAGAGAAAGATATCAACCTCGTTTCTTTGAATGTTAGCTTCTTCTCATTTTCATTCCTAACTTAAAATTGGAATTGTTAATAAAGTTGATAGTCACATGAAAGGACAGAACTCTTCAAAGGCAGTCTAGGTTACAATATCACTCTTACTCTCTTTACCTATCTCTTTCTCTCTCTCTCTCCTTTTTCTTCTCAGATTCAGTAGAGTTATTAACGGGAAAGGGTATTAAAATTTTAATGATATCACATTTAGTGCTTCTACATGACGACATTTTCGTGGTATGATATAATAATTTAATGAAGAAATACTGCAATATTACGTCAAAGCCCAAAGAGATACCATATGTCGAAATAAATATTTACGAGCATAAATCCCTTAATTCAGGCATAATTGACTGCATAATTAATGTAAATTAAGAAATGGATATGTGAATGATTGTATGTACTGCCGACTGCAAAAAATTATGGGTTGACATTTGTTCTTTAGCAGTAGACAGTAGAGCTATCATTCCTGGTTTAAAATTGGGAAACGCTATTGATCATATTAGGCCTAAGAAGTTCATTTCAGTAACTTTGCAGCCTAACCTTCACATTAACCTTTGACATTAAACATTTTTATTAACATTACTTACTTACATTACATTATTATTATCACACATTTAATACAAGTAAAAACAAATAAAACCAAACATACCCCGATATGAGCAAAGCTCGTGTTTAGAGGTATAGTAGATTAATATAAATATAATTACATATCAATACATAGTATACTACAAACGAAAAATTCTAAATTTATGAGTACAATGTGTATAAAATAATTTTTCAGAATTAACCAGTGGTTTAAAATAGCATTTACAACAACAAAGTATAGAATAAATCGGATAAAACATTGAAGACCAAACAAAATTAAAATTTTGGTATTAATTTTTCCTTACATTTTAATTTAAAATTTTCTTTAATATCCCTGAATTTCGAAAAGATAATACTGGTCTAATATTATTACTATTTATCGTCTTTAAAATATTTAAATAAATACTCGTATTTAACTTCAATCTTTAAATATATCTCTAACCTAAATTTTAAAGTGGTTTTATTATTTTATACCAACAACCCAGTATTATGTGATGTCATATCTTATTGTTGGATTACTTGTATTTAATTGGAGTTTATCTTAAAGTTGCCTTCACTACAATATCACATTTCGAAGGAGATTAAAAGTCGATCACTTATTTTACGATTGCCGGATGTACGGTTTGAACGAACGATCTCCCATATAAAGGTTCCAGACGATAGTGTCTTAGCAATCTAGATAATTTTTTATTTCATCATTTAAGTATTAATATAATTGAAATTAATATGTAGGAGATTAAAAGTCGATCACTTATTTTACGATTGCCGGATGTACGGTTTGAACGAACGATCTCCCATATAAAGGTTCCAGACGATAGTGTCTTAGCAATCTAGATAATTTGTTATTTCATCATTTAAGTATTAATATAATTGAAATTAATATGTAGAAACTAATTATTTACTTATCTGCTTCAAAATGTCGCTTGTCTTTGGAATTATATCACTATGAGTATGACGTCCTACCAGCATTGCTTTCATTGCGAATACAAAATGATCGGACGATATTTATTTATTTATTTATTTAACCTGGCGGAGTTAAGGCTATAAGGCCTTCTCTACCACTCAGCCAGGGCGAAAACATGAAATACATAATAACAATAAAAATAAATGAAATACATGAAATCATGTACCTGAATACAAGAAACGTACATTAAATACAAAGACAAAAATTCCAACATAAAATACTTGAAAATATATCATACAAATGACTAAAATAAAGAAATGAGAAAAAGATGAAAGACTAAACAAATATATTCTGAGCTATTACAAATAATTCAAATTTAAAAAAATACAGATAAGCATCAATTCCTAAATGTTATTGTTTAATAAATTTATTAAATGGCGTTTGAACTGTGAAGTCGTTTGGCAGCTCCTGAGATAGGTAGGCAATGAATTCCAGTGACGAATAGATGTTTTTGTAAACGAATTCGAATAGTGTGAAGTTCTGTAAAGAGGCATGGATATGGATAGTAAGGGGTCAAGTTGAGAGCGATATTATAAATGAAAACGATTTTTTTTACTGTTGATATAATGCAAAACTCGATATGGCCTGTGCGCTTCATGCGATGTTAAAGGAAAACGATGTTCCAGTAAAACCACCGATATTATAATTCCTCTTCTTGTACATGGAATGAAACAAAAACAGGTTTATGTGTAAAATAATGTACATCCAATTCAATGCGGGGAATATACAGTTTTTAATGATTTTGTCTTCTCTCTCTGTTATTGACATTGCGATTGTCAATGTATAAACAATTTAAACAAAAAGATAAAAACATCTAAACCTCTACAAATTCAATACATGTTTAAAAAACTACTACTGCGGTCTATCAAGTTCTGTTTCATTATTTTTCAGCGGGGTTCTCGACGAAATAATTGTTTTCATTAAGCTACCAAATAACTGTATTATTACTATTGTCCCCATAATATCCTTTAGGATAGTCTAATATCTATGAAGAGTTGCAGCTACTTCCTAAGATAAACTGTATAAGAAGTGGAATATCGTATATGCTCAAGTATCACAGAAAATACTATTTTTCATACAATATTAAATTGTCTTTACTCGGTGAATCCTGAACAAAAAATGTCTGATTTCAGTTTGATGTAAACGCATCTTGTTATATTGTCTAATTGCATTATTAACGTATGCATACTTGTTATCTTCAAAGTTTCAAAAATCCAATCATGAATTCCACATACCAGAGTTTTCAGTGCATCATTTCCAAAACTTACCCTTATTTTGCCTTTCAATAAACATCATGTTCAACACACATAAACAATAGTTAATGAATTTTAGTCTAATGAGGGTCTTATTACTATTAATCATATGGGTTGGGATTAGTATCTTATTGTTTAGTAATTTATTATCAGAATGTAAAATCATATAATGCTGGTATATTAACTGCATTATCTAATCTTACAATTACAATTACAATTTATTGTTCCAAATTACACGAAAAATACATACAAAAGTTGACACACCACCCGAAGAAGCAGAGCTTGTGTTCGGGGGTGGTTCAGTTCAATATATTAGAAAAACTTATACTTAATAATTAATTAAAACAATACATAATTTGGAGAAGTATGACAAAATATTATATATAAAAGGTTAGAACATGTTCTATTTACAATACAAAGGTACGAGGTAAGACAATAATAATACATAACAATTTAGTTGTTCAAATTTTAGGAAAAAACAAAGAAATTAAGTTCTTGTAGGTGATGTTTCTTTATTAATAGTTGATTGCGTGAATATTAAATTTTGGAAGATGAAATTATATTTTTATTTGGAATGTTTAAAACATAGAGTGGAAATGAAGATTATTTTGATATTAGGCCTAATATTAATTAAACATAAACAAGTATTCAAACTTCACCTACAGAGAAAAACTGTTTCAATAATTAAAAACATTTATAAAGGCAATGTAGGAGAGGAACGTTATATCACGTTGTTTACTTTTCCATAGCCTCATGAGAGGTTAAGTTAGTGCACAAACAATAACTAACGCGTAAAGAATACAAGTTAAGAGGATGCGGATTCATGTACAGGAAGAGAAGTTTACATACTAGCTGGAGTCTGACGGGAAATTCTAATCCTTGTTAAAACGTTGTAATCCTGCTCACCCATATAGGCCTACACGTGCACGGCAGCGCGTTTTACATAGTAATAACTAATAACAAGTCCACAGTCACGCACAGTGCGAATTTGCTGCGATTTTGTATGCGTATACTGTTACTTATCACCATTTGTATTTACAAGGGAGAGGTATATTGTCTTATCTCATCGGGAGATTATTGTTGTACTGTAATATTCCTGTTACGTATGTTTGCAATAATTGCAGCTAATTTACCAACATTTCTATGTACTTTGAACCTCATCGAAATTATAATCACATGTTTAAACTTAAGTCAGATTTTACGTATATAAAACCAGTGTTAACAGATTTATTTAGTTTAAATTTTACGTTACATATGTTTAAAACAAAAATGTGTGAAGTCATTTTAGCAATAAAATTTAATACTGCCTTAAAATGTCTGATAGTCTTTAAAATAATTACAGATCACTTCTGGAATAACGTGATAACTGATAAGTACAATTTCATAGGTAATCCCAGAGAGTTTAATTTATTAAGACTACTCCATTAAGAAAAATGTAAAGGATTATACAAATAATAATTACTAGTGCTTTGTAGATATACTAATAAAGTGTCACAATAGTAAAAAAATATAGTCTCCGAAGAAAGCAGAGGTTCTAATTTAGCTTGCCACCACACGAGATATTTCTAAACATCTAAAGTATGTGAAAGAAACAAAAAAAAAATAGATATTTTTAAACTAAGGTCCAACACCTGAAGTCTGTGAAAGAATAAAGAATACTATAATCGATGTGCAGAAAATAGACCATTAAACAAAGATAAACTATTAAATTGAATTACCGGGGATTAATTTGGCGTAACCATTAATAAGAAACTGCTCACATTTCATTCACAGAAAAATTGTGATAGACGAAATGTTTTTGTAAGTCCACACAAGATGCATTGTGATATTATTTAAATCTTGGCTCAACGACAAATTGGAATCATTGAAAGAAATACAGGACTGTTAATCCTTTAATAAAAGTAAAATTTTAGTGGTTAAATAAGCAATCATCAAGTGAAACCATCAGTGGGCTCTAAGATTGAAATCGATTTAAAAAATTCAGTATAATAGCTGGCTTCCATAAGTAATAAACGTAATAAGTGGATAAAAAATCCTCACATTTTACGTAAGCATTACTTTATTAGCGTTATATCTGCTTTAAACAAGTGTTCGAAGTGAAGCATTTATACGTTCGTAGCAGTGAAAACTGAAAATGTTAAAAGTTGAAAGGGAGCTCTAATCTTGAATAGGTTTTGTACGGTACTATACTTATTTATGCTTATTCTGAATTTCTGGATTTAAGTTAATACATTGTAATAAATTTGATACTTTAAATTTTACTTACTTTGTATTAAAATTATATTCATTGTTTAGAATAATTAAAAGTATTAATGGTTTTCATAATTTGTCTAATCACTGAATTTTGTTTTATTTTTTTCCTTTAGAATATGTTCTTTGATCTTTAATCTTCTTATTCTAATATATAAAGTCGAATGTGTGTTTGTGGGTATGTATGTTTGTTCCTTATACAAATCCACATTTCTTCACCAATTTGTACAAAATTTTGCACACATACCCAGTTAAGCCTGGGAAGTAACGCGGTCAGCATTAAAATTGAAATAAATCAGTCCTTCCCTTGAAAATTATATAATTTCTGAGAATATACTGAAAAAAATTAAATGCTGTTCAGTTGTCAAGACAACAGTGTATTGTTTACAAAGTTCACATGGGGCTCTGGACACTACATAATATTGGACTTTAACGAATTCTGATGCTAACGATTTGTAAAAATAATTCTTGAAGAATAAAATCCACGAAAACAAAGCACATTGTAATGCAGTCACATAACTTTCTCTACCCTCGACACAAGAAATATTTTCTCACTTAACATTTTGATGTAGAATAAGAGGTCGTATTGCAGGGATAACTTAGTAGGCTTTAAATTAGTTGAGATTTATCATAGGCCCTAAGCATGGGATGGAACATTTTGAGTCCTATGCTCGCAGTATTTTATGTCCCGGGTTTTAGGGGAGGAAAGTATGAGTGTGATAAATCTTTTTCTTCATTTCAAGTTTTACATACGGCATAGGCGTAGCCAGGCCGACCATATGGGGGGGGTTATAACATCCGCGGGGTCTGGCGAGTATGGAAGGAGAGGGGGGTCCGGGGGCCCTCCCCCGGAAAATTTAAAAAATTAAGATGCAAAATAACGAGTTTTGAGCTTCCGGGGGTTCTCCCACGGAAAATTTTAAAAATTAAGATGCAAAATAACAAGTTTTAAGCTTCCGGGGGTCCTTCCCCGGAAAATTTAAAAATTAAGACGCAAAATAACGAGTTTTAAGCTTCCCACGCTTTATACTTGTATTAAGCAATTTATGGGCAGACTTAAAAAAATTATACAATTTTCCTTTTTTTAATCCAGGGGGGGGGGTTCAAACCCCCAAAACCCCCCCCTCGCTACGCCTATGACATACGGTACATATTATATAAGCACCTAGAGTATCAAAATCGAAAGTCCTCCATAAGTTAATTTCAAATTGCAAAACACAAAGCCCAGGCGACGCCGGGCCTTTTCAGCTAGTCTAATATATAAAGTCGAATGTGTGTTTGTGGATATGTGGGTATGTATGTTTGTTCCTTATACAAATCCACATTTCTTCACCAATTTGTACAAAATTTTGCACACATACCCAGTTAAGCCCGGGAAGTAACGCGGTCAACATTAAAATTGAAATAAATCAGTCCTTCCCTTGAAAATTATATAATTTCTGAGAATATTACACTGAAAAAAATGAAATGCTGTTCAGTTCACATGGCAACAGTGAATTGTTTACTGTGATTACATAGGGCCTTGGCAAGTATATAGCCTAATGCTGGACTTGAACGAATTATGATTCCATCGATGTAATATATTGGCGAAAATAATTACTGAAAATGAAATCCACGAAAATAAAGCACAGTGTGATGTAGTCACATAACTTTCTCTACCCTCGACGTAAGAAATATTTACTCACTTCACATTTTGATGTAGAATAAGAGGGACAACTTAAGTGTGTGAGTATGCTATATCAAAAGTCTGTAAATAATCCTTTCCGCTGATAAGTTATTCATACCTGTAGGCTTTGTATTAGTTGAGAAATAGGGATGTTTATCATAGGCCCTAAGCATGGGATGGAACATTTTCAGTCCTATGCTCGCAGTATATTATGTCCTGGGTTTTAGGGGAGGAAAGTATGATAGTGATACTGCATTTCTCTTTTATTTCAGCCCCGAACGGTTGTATGGTAACATGAGAATGAGAAATAAAATGTTCCGTCAAGTCAATACAATCTTAATTAATTTATGTTTCTTCTTATTTCAACCCCTCCCAAGCATGATGTGTAGAAGCAACGGAATGCAGCATTTGACATCCTCTATGCGCCATAAAAAGATATATCTGGCATTTTCTGATGGAATAGTTTGAGTGTGATAAATCTTTTTCTTCATTTCAAGTTCTACATACATTAAGTCCTCCATAAATTAATTTCAAATTAAAAAATACAAAGCCCGGGCGACGCCGGGCCTTTTCAGCTAGTAGTATATATGCGATACAAGTGCCGTAAGCGGTGCATACGGATCGAGGAAATGGTTTGAAAAAACGAGGCCAAGTTTTTTCAATTTTCCGAGATCCGTTATGCGCTTACGGCACGAGTATTGCATGCTGTTTTTTGCACGATGATTATTTATATCAATTTAATTATATTAGTTGTGATACTACCTGAAGATATTATGTATATACATTCTTGAAGATAGATGTTTATTTCAGAAAGTGATTAGCATTTGTTGTTGCTTATGGGAACCGAATATTTGTGCTGGGGGGCCTTGTCCATAAAGGCTTGTATTATGAGGTGTGGCGTAATATTCATAACAGCACGGAAACTCTTACCGCACATAGCAACAAGATTGCGTGTGGGAATGTCAACTTACGATCCACGGCAACAATGTTCGTAAAGTACCACTAATTAGTTAAGTCGTGCAAAAAAATATAAACATAATTTTGAAACGTAACTCAACGTAAATATATGTATTCAATGCCTACCCTGTTACTGTGACACCGATGGATGGCATTTTTCGAGTATTAAATGGAAGAAGTATAAGATGTGGAAAATGCGTGGGTATAGTGGCGTTTGTTTAATGTAGTGCGGTGTTTGAGCAATGACTAAGTCCCGGATTCTTATGTTTTAAACTATTTTGTTCATTGTTAGCTATTTTAACATAATTATCCGTTTCATTGTCGTGGCAGTGACATAATCCAATCTTATAAAACCTAAAAATAGCTAAATAAGACCTTAAAAACTAATAAAACTTAAACTGTGTTTTTAATTAAAATACAATAAAAGCCTTAACAAACTAATAATACGTAATTACATTAATTTTATTATTTTTCTGTTAAAATTATTTCTAAAACATCTGCTTACATTTTGCATCTTGCTCATTGTTGCCAGAACATATTATATAAGAGAAAATATAGCATTGAATTTTGTAATTTTGTATCCCATTGTCCCAATAAGGAAAATTTTATTGTTAGCAAAAACAATATCTCTGGTTTCTATAGAAGCAAATTAAGTCATTCTTCAGAAGCTTACATTAGCAGTTTATTTACTGTGTTTGCTCCAGTAAGTCCCCGGAAGTAAAGTATTCTAAAAGTTGGTTGATTAATTGAAAAACGTTCATGTTGAGTTTATGTGATGGGGTGGAAATGTCAAGGGTGATTCTAAAATTATTAGGAGTTATATAAATTACTATAAACTATTGAAAATCAAGCAGAAAATGTTTCTATAGTTTTATGGTTCAAAGCCATGGAAATTGTAAGCAAAAATAAAATTATTTTATATTTGTTTCAACTTATTTATTGTAGTTAATAATATGAAACTTTTATAATTTCTGAAAATAATACTCGTAGGCTAAAGAAAATAAAATGAAACTACTGTACTTTAGTAAGTTTAAAACACTAATACAAACACCTAAAAATCCGGGCCTTGATAACGACGATAAAGTGAGGACGGATGAAGGGGAATCCCGGTGCCGACATTAGGCTACTCTACTGGAAAATCATAAGGGGTACCGCCAACTTTAACAACCTCAAATGGACGAATCTCTATCAACAGCGGCATATGAATTTACCTCATACGCACTGCGGAGAGGTTTAAGCTTGATTCCTGGTGCACAGACTAGTGATTATAAACTCGTACATCATCTCCTGAATCCAGCTCTCGGGATCAGTTGTTAAAATATGAGCCCATACTGGGAATCGAATCACGGCCGGTAGAAAGCAACCGCGTCAAGGCGGCGGACACTTGAAATATACACACAGTACACGAGTTTAAGATAACTGCGTTGCTCCTGAATTTATCAATAAAATCCGGATCTCTGATGGTAAGCCTATTATCTACGATAATCCGTGAAGAAATCATCAGTTACATAAATTGGTGTTCTAAGAACTAGAACACTAATACAATGAATAGGGGAGTCTTCATCAGAATCATATTAATGGAACGTATTTATAAATGGTTTAGGATATAATATTTCACTTTCTGTATAAATCACTCAAAAATGCATGGAGTTATCTTTTCTGCAGTTTGATATTATTTTATTCTGCAGGAGCAAACATTTACTTACTTAAAACGTGTTCTCTATTCTCAGAATGTAAATATTGTGCTCGCTTTGGATTTATTTGTAACTTTAATGTTATACTCAGTGAACTGCTTCTGATTCTAAATAGAGCTTTACATTATTTAAAATGGAAATATTTCCATATTCTGATTCGTACTTTTATTTCAATTTTGTTTCACATTGAAACACTGAAACTGAATTCCTTGAAGATAAATATGAACATTCTTATAGAGTACATATTACTCCACTTCTATGAAAAATTCTTATGTAGGCTTGTATTTTACACAGATACTAACTTAATGATGATAACACGCGTTCTGCGTAAGTCTTGAATGTATTGAGGAGGTGTGAGTGGAACATTTTAAAAAATCTTCTTAATCAACTGTATTATAACATTTCATAAGGATGTGTTTATCTCTTTCCTTGTCCACAAATCCGTCTTGCATTATTTTGTGCACTCAAACCAACAATTCAATTGAATGATTCCAAAATATTCGATCAGCTGAACATAGTTACTCCGAACTATCAACAAGTGAGTTACATAAACTAATATACTTCAAAGCTATTAATAAAGAAATATTATTTAAGTATTAGTAAACATACTTATTCCTTGGTTTCAATACATACTATGAATGGTATAAGAACTGGAGGAGTTCCTTGAGGAACTAGATGGGCAAATATTTGTTGAGTATTATTAATTCAACCAAAAATTATCATTCTTAATCAAAGAGGTAGAGCTAAATGATTAAGATTCTTTTTCCTTTATTAACTTTTTAAGATACAAAGATACTCTAAGATTATCTTATTGGATGATGTCCATATTGAAGATGACACAAACCTAATTTAGAAGAAAATTGTGTAATTTGTTACAATAAGTAAATTAAATGAATTCTAGCAAATTTTATAGAATTAGTTATTTTTATTTTCGTTTCACATTACAGCGCTTTACATGAATATGTTACATAAATTAACTATCCAACTTTTCTGAAATGTATAATAAAAATTAAGTTCATTAATGTACACTTTACATACAGCCCTTACGATGAGTAACATTTAGATTATAGCGGTCAACACGTCATTACTTTAGCGCAGGTGCATTGCTGGATTAATTATTTCGTAACTCAACATTAAAAAATAAAAGGGAAGTCAAGATGGGCCTACATCTGATCGAAATGGTAAAATACATCTAGAAAATATGATTTTATTCCATGTCTGCAATAATAAATACCGGTTTATCAAACGTTAGAATTTTTGTATAACTTAATATTGCACCTGGGCGGCAGGGAAGGTAGATTCGCAGGTGGGTTGGGTGTCATTTATGATCCAAGTGTTAAATACGAGATTTTATTTTGAGAGTAGGTTATGTTTGCGAAACGAGCCCCTTAAGGGCGAGTGTAGCAATCTTACGAGCAAAATCATTTTACCACGAGTATTAGGCCTATACACTATTTTTTTTAGATAACTTAGTCGTTAAAATTGGTGAAACAGTAATAATCGTTAGCTTTATTGTAATGAATTTTGCACTGTGGAGCCAGCCAATTTGGAGTGCACACCCTGCTGTTATTGATTTTCTGGTACAGGGCTGACAACTTAAGGACAACGCTTTTCATCCATCAAGTATGATTATTTTTGCAATCACCGAGAGAAATTTCACTTTTAAAAAGGCGTACGGAATTTTAAAATATTAAATTTTTATCAAGTAGAGTCTATTTAATAATCGTGTACAATTAATTTTAACTGTAAGAGTACTTTCCATGTGAAGTTAAAAGTGCTTGTTTTACCTTGGACTAGGCCTATCTAAAAACTATTTACTTCAGGACGTAACACACTGTTTATAGGAGATAAAATTAATATTACGAATTCGCAAAATTTACAGAAGTCGAAAGTAAATATTTAAGTGTTTTTGCTGCAGAGTTAATGGCGTTCAGATGTTCGAATGGGCTGCTGTTGTATGACACGAAAATATAAAACTGAGTTTCATATCGACAGCACCGACTAGTCTCTATATTACAATCCGAATAAAAAAATGCACTTTCTATGAAATGAAAAACGCAAACACACAGAAATGCAGTGCAAACACAATGCAAAATTACATTGCGAGAAAAGTTGGTGCGTTTCCATACCACATGGCAAAACAAAATATTCATATTCTATTGACTCATCGCAGAAATTACATAACTGTTTTTGTTTCAGCCTATCATAACGGGGCCGTTAGCGGGATTGTCTGGGGGTTGTAAATATACATTCAACCATGTATTATGTTTGCTGAATAAAACCTTTATTATTGACTATGATGGCTTGCAGAGTACACCACTAAACCTAGCGTTCATAAATCAGATATTTGGTGCCCTAGTTATCATGTGGCTTTGTAATATTTTGCAGTGGAGTGGTGTTTTTTTCCAACACCATATTGTAATGGCATAGTTTTAACCCCAGCAGAAGACAAGTTTAGCCAACAGTTTTGTTGCAAATGACAGCATTCCCCAACTTTAAGATATCAGGCGTTTGGTTCGGTTTCCTGCAAGCGGATGTCATTTTCAGATGGCGGAGGCTAGTGGTTTATGACTCTACCTACTTTTTCTCCATTCCCTTCTTCTCCTCCCCAATTGCTGCACTCTTTTCCAGTCAACCTTCGCGTCGTGTACACGGGTCCATCTTTACGACCCTTAACAGTGCAACTTGCAGAAGTCCCTAGGGTCTAGACTAGGCGGTTCCCAAACTGAGTCTCATTTCTATGTCACTGAGGGTCGCGTTTTATGACTGTAGGTCACTTTTCAGCAGGGTGACTTTAGTTTTATGGATATTTTCTTCTTCTTTTTTTGCTGAACAGGTTTTTTTTTTACTGGCATGACTTTGCTCAAAACATTGTGATTGCAATATGACGCTGTACCATATTACCTATCGTATGAACTCACTCTTCATTTGGAAGTCCATGATGTTTTCCTTAAGGGAACTGTGTGTCATCTTTGCCAGAAAAGGTGAAAATAATTATCATAGTAATTTACTTAAATACTCTTTGAGACTTTCAGTCACACCCCATCACAGGAACGTTTCGAGACGATATTATGAAGCTTCCATTTGCAATATAGATAGAATTTACTTTACAGATACAATATATTTGCTTATTTACAATTTTCTAAGGATGGTCATTTTATTTGCTATTAATCTCAGTAATTTTGGGAAGCAAATTAAAAAACTACTGTGCAATATGTTTTGTATTTTGTTTATATTTATTTATACATTAAAATAACTTTTATAAGTTCAGTAGATTTTAAATAATAAAAGTTAATTCCAAGAAAACGCGTCATATGGAATAAGTTTACTATATTTTGAAAAATAAAAGTACATTGTAAAATTCACTATCTGCACACACACATAGGCCTACAGGCAAACAATTATCTTAGCGGCACTCTGAGAAAGATATAGGCCTACGTTATAAAATTTGGACCCTTCGAAGAGTACATAATGTCGCATATGAAGTATGGTGATTTAAATGCAGTATTCCTGAATTATATCCAGTAAATATTTATATTAAAAATGTGTGTATTCTTTGCACAATTGAACTTATAAACTTATCCGGAAACAATACACAGTGAAATATGAATATTTCACAGTGAATATTTAAGAATTCAATATAATGCCAATATTTATTAATCTAAAATTTAGTTCATACTTCATCCATTGAAATTCAGTTTGGAATTTCATCTATAACTTTCGTATTGCAATATAGATACTGAAAATATCTACTATTGTGTCACCACAATTTTTAAATGTGTAAATTAAATGGACTCTAAATTGTACATAAAAACAGGAAGGCACTAGGGATACGTTTTTACAGTATGTCGGCTTCAGAATAACCAGAATTTAGAACAGAGTGCATTATTTTGTATTTCGGTGCTTTTGTGACTGAAAAATGCGTTTTATTATTCGGATGGACTTTATGCAACGAGAATCTAGCTGTGTTATTTTTATCTACTTTCAATTTGTACCGCACTAAATGAAACCTTTTGTTAGTGAATCTACCTAATAAACTTTGTACCAAGAAATCGTTTCTAGTGTTACAATAGAGGATGAGTTACAGCTTTATTTCCATTCACACGTCAAAATAAACTATTGTGAAATGTAAACATTCTTTACTTCATAAAGGACATTCGTATGAGCAATATGTATGGTCGTTGGTCTACTTCCAAACTTTATCTTAATATAGTTTAAAGTCGGCAAATTCTGACTTACCCAGTTGGTATGTACAGGTAAGGGGAAAAAAGTGGACCGACTCTTATAGCTGATTTCAGAGCCTTGTGATACGTAAATAAATGTAAGAGTTGTGACGGAAACGTTGGTTTTCACAAGCAATGGAAATTACGTGAAATTATTTCTCAATTGATTGTCTATATTGTCTAGAAAAAAATTCAATACATTCCCTGCTATCCTGTGAATGCCGCTAGGTATGCGCAATGGCTCATATCGACAACTTACAGGGTCTGTCCGGAAAGTAATGTCAGTGAGTCGATTAGAAGATATTTATTGATCCGATCGGTACAATATATTAAAAGATTTCAAAATAGGCTCCTCCTGTGTCGATGCATCGCTTCCAGCGAGATTTCCAGGCATCGAAGGCGTCACGGTAGGCCTTTTCCGGAATGTCCTTTGGAGCCTTGGTGCAAGTCTCTTTGACTTTGTCAACTGTCCCGAAATGATGTCCTTTCATGGGAGTTTTCAAGTGTGGGAACAAGAAGAAGTTGGGGGAGCCACATTAGGACTTTAGGGCGGCTGGGGAACCGTTGGCACCTTTGAATTGGCCTGGAAGCGGGTCATGAAGAAAGCGTTGTCATGGTGAAGTTTCCAATTGTCCGCAATGTCGGTCTGAATGCTTTCGTTTGAGTCTCTTGAGCACTTCCACTTAGAATTTGGCATTGACGGTTACACCATGAAAGGGCATCACTTTGGGACAGTTGACAAAGTCATGAAGAGGCTTTCACCAATACTCCAAAGAACATTTCGGAAAAGACCTACCATGATGCATTTGATGCCTGGAAATCTCGCTGGAAGCGATGTAGCCACACAGGAGGAACCTATTTTGCAATCTTTAATGTACTGTACCGATCAATAAATATCTTCTAATTGACTCACTGACATTATGGGACAGTTGACAAGTCAAAGAGGCTTGCACCAAGTCTCTAAAGGACATTCCGGAAAAGGCCTATCATGATGCCTTTGATGCCTGAAAATCTCACTGGAAGCGACGTTTCGACACAGGAGGAACCTATTTTGAACTCTTGAATGTATTGTACCGATCGGATCAATAAGTTTCTTGTAATTGACTCACTGACATTACTTTCCGGACAGACCCTGTACATATTTTAGTCAGTCCGCTTTTTTTCCATACCTGTACATTTAAACAATCGTAAAGAATGATATTAACAATAGCTTTTCTACACACTAGAGGCCTCGAACAAGTTTTCGCCTGTTATATTCTGAGTAGACCACCCAACTAACTGGTCTGTATAAATGAGAAACATCCCGTATATACAAGGCGTAGTGATCGCAGTGTAGTTTATTCGAAGTTTACGTATGACCATGAAGCAACATTCTCTTTTAAGATAAACTTGATAAGGCTAATGTAATCTAACTCCTACAGAAGTGCGCTTTAAGAAGAAAGTGAGCGAGAAAATATAACATAGCCTACCAGTTAGCTATTCCTGTTGATAATTTTTTGTCTGCTGTAGGTCGTAGCTCATACATGGGCATTTACTGGTTCGCGAACCACTTGTGGTTCTTCACCTTCCCGCATAAGACACAAGATGGCATTGCGGACATTCGGTGCTCGTGATGGATTATTCCCATGTACGAGTCATAATCTCTTTGCAAGCAGTGACGGATCTCGAAACTGTTCCGATTGAAAGGCGTTATGGCACATTCTAAGCCTTCGTATAATGAAATAATTGCATAATTGCAAATACAAAATTGTTTGTATTATTTGTTTCTTGTAGTGTACATTATAAAGTGAAATTAGTGTTTCCCTAAGAATGAGCAACCGCCAATGCACTTATTGTCTGCTTGTGTCTCCATCTACCCGTTCTTTTCGAACTATATGTAAGTTGCGGGTTGCGTGTCAATGGATAGGGGATAGGGGTTTGCCCATCTCTGTCGTAGCTAGTAAGATAGACTACTAAATGAAAGAATAACGCTACTTCACATAATATGTGTGATAATGGAATGTATTGTTAGATATTTCGAAGTAATTTATTTTTCATGCGCCACTTAGGAAAGAAATAAATGCATTGTTTTACTTTATCGCTATTTTTCTATGTTAATTTATTAGTTCCACGAATTTCACTTCAGAAATAATTTCTGTTTATAAATTACAATTCCTGTATTTTAGACAACGTACAAACAAGCAAATTTTACAATGTCATTAAAGATCGTAAACAGTTTCTTTGTCCAACGAAATGCGGAGTAGGCCTAATCTAGAGTATTTCATTACGAAATAAATTCTAACCATTCTATCTGAAAATAAAATTCCAGATTTAGCTTCTGAGATTTCCTATTAAAATGGTTCATATTGCACTATTATGATTCTAGAGTTCAAGAGAGGACGTTTAATTTTATACTAGTACATTTATACGACTCTCGAAAATGTATTTCATTATCAAGAAATGTCCCGAAAAATTATATTTAAAATATTGAAAATTTTTAATTTAGTAATTGAATTTTTATAATATTAGTTAATATCTCGTTTAATCCTTTATTATGTGATTTTATAGTGTTCATTTTTCAGTTTTAATATTGAAAACCAGGACACGGATGACTTTTGTTAAAACGACAAAACGGAACTATATAAAATCATACTTATGAAACGTATGAATAATATAATAACAAATACTACACTTGCAGTAGTTTCTTTAACAAAAACAAGTTAGAGCGTCGGGAGGGTTGAAAATTCCAGACTGGATGCAATGTATGTGTTATTTATTTAAGTGATAGCCTATATTCGTTATTCGCTTCTAAACAACCATAATAAACCCTGGAGGTGAAAATTTAATTCCAGAGGAGACATTTTTATGTGTTTCCAGGCCTATCCATTACCTCGTGACCTGAGTTTAAGACTGTTGTAGTTTATGTATAATAAGTCGTGGAACAGTTCGTGGATCACCTCTAAATTACAAATAAGGACGCCTTCAGTTCTAACGGAGTAGGGAATACGGTGCATTCAAGGCAAGTTTATCATACCCCCTAAAATGCATGCATGAACGTGCAAACATAGACATGATAACCTTAAAAGCATTTTGACATCGGTTATTTATGTATCATACTTCTTTTTGCATTTAACGAATCAAGTTGTAAATTTCATCCAGTATCAAGCGATCAATCTTTTATGATATCAAACAATCTGATCGTAAATGGTTCACATTGTTGTCTACATACCATCACACATAACACAGGTATATAAAATATTTACAAATGGGTAGGTGAGAATAGGGCGACATGAAAGAGTCAGTATTTCCGTATTTCTGTTAGGCCTACTGTTTTATTCACATGTGGATTTTCAGCCATATAAGAGAACTCTGTGGGGCTAAATTCCCTCACTCTACGATAGTTATACCAGCAGTACACAGCACTAATTAATACGATTGTGTTTAAAAGTGAATATGAAATATCATTCCTTGAACATAAACCAAGGGAACTGTTTAATATAATTTTCTACTCAACTAAAAGTCTTCACTACACAAATCATGTATTATTAAAATTAAAACCGATATTGCTTATTCTACTTAAAAAATAATCTTAACAGAATCTACTCGTGATTTTATAAGTTAAATATTCGAGAATTGTCTACCATTAAATATCTAGGGACGAATAGGAGGAGAAATATTGTTTATAATACATTTCTGACATGGATATGTTGGTTAATATGTGGGGACAAATAAAAATAAATATTTGATTTGACAGCTCATGTTGGGCTGAAAAAAAGTAGCTCGAAAACTGTAAAATACGCGTACAACAATTGATTAAAACATGAACAACAATACATAACAGCTTCCTATTTCAACTCCGCAACAAAAATATTCTGTCTTCAGTGTCCTTACTACTCGAAGAGTTTTAAGTAAGGCAGTGTGCAGAAAATTACTATGAACTGATAAGTTTTTCAGAGTGAGTTCACAAAAGAGATTTGTATTACATTCTGTCGAGGAAAATTTCTCTTGGGCGAATATAAAAACCCTACAATAAATTAAGCATCAGAGTTGGACGCATCCTCACATTATTGGAAGTGTATCTCTGTGAAAATCCGGCTACGATTCCTCCATTTGAAAAATTTTCCTCTACAGATTGTATGTGAAGTATGTATTTCTTCTGTTTTCTTAGTCAATTTATTTCCCCTTTTAATGGTCTTACACTCCAATGCCCTTAGAAGAAGATAACTTTCTCACACATATAATCAGACAGGTTACGGATGAACTCCCTGGTTTAGGATCAGCACAACGCAAGTCAACCTCCTTAACAGGCATGATACTTTTGGGGTAGGCGTTAAGTTTATCCCAATCCGACATTCACCTTTGTTAGTGAGGAAACCCTCGAAAAACTTAAAACTCACCCAGATTGGCCTGACGTGGGATTCGAAACCGCGACCCCCAAAATTGAGTACGCGACCTTACTGCCTCGGCCATATTTCTTGGTGTGAAGCATTGTGTTTAGAAGTCTGAAATCTTTAGCAGAAAAGATGTATGGGGACGTTATAGCTGTAAATGTTTTTACATGAACTTCCTGTTTGGGGTATATGTTTAAAAAAGGATGGTGAAAATATGATTGAAAAAAGAACTATCCAACACATGTCTAATCGAATCGAATAGCTGCAATTTGGCCCAAAATTATATATTTGTTTTATGAAAATACGTCCTTGCTTAAAATTATTAAACATCTCAAGTTTTAAGAGAAAAAGTACTCGAACTGATTGATGCTAGTAATATTCAAAGTATATTTCAATCTAAAAGTGTTTATAAGTTATGTAATATATCTTTTTTAAATTGTATAATTAAACATTTGTGTTTTTGTGATTGTGTATAGTCTTCGTTAATGACTTTTAGCTCCCTTGCATTATGTACCTTTTAATATAATTAACCTTTTCACTGCTACTGACATATAAATTCGTTACCTCAAAAACGGTATAAAATCAGAAATGTAATATTTACAGGATAAAGCTATATGTAAAATTGTGAGAATATTTATGTTTTTGTTACGATCGTAGTCCATAGAAACTAGTTATTCTGTTGCAATTCTCTCCATTGATTTCAAACTTATATCCCACTCATGATTTCATTTGATTATTGCATATATTATTGTATAAATTCAGCATTGTAAAGGTTAAAAAAAATATGGACACAGATTCATTACAAGCGCGAACTTTTAAAACCTGAAACTTGTAAATATTGGGTTTATTAAAATTTGTATTGTACTTATATTTAAAAAAATTAATTGCAATAGAATAATTTAATTATGTAACTGGGAGTCCTCCCATTTGTCCACCACTGAGGCGCAGGGGATGCTTTCGCTCAGCCGGTTCGGTTCCTGGTCGTAACAAATTACCTAGGTGGGGGTTTTCTTTGAGAAGAATGTTGGGTAACTTTAGGCCCATGTGGTCCCCAGACATCGTATGGCCGCCATTATCGTCTTCTTCCCATCCTCGCTTTGTTCGGGATGAATGTGTGTGTGACTGCTATGCATTGTGTTCGTGTTGTCTCAGAGGTGGCCCCGGTATTGGGCTGATCACTAATCCGGGGAACCCTGCCATGTCCTTGTCTGGTTCAAAAAGTATGCTTGTGATCAATAGTAACTCCTCCCCCCGACGGGTCGCGGTCCTTTAAGGGCCGGCAGGCGTAGGCCGCGTAAATGTACAGGTAGTGGAATTAAAAGCGGACCGACTCTTTTAACTGATTTCAGAGCCTTGTGATATCATACGTAAATAAATGTAAGAGATGTAACGGAAACTTTCGATTTCACAAGCAATGCAAATTACCTGAAATTATTTCTCAATTCATGCAATTTATCGGCTGTAGAACAAATTTCAGTACATTCCCTGCTATCCTGTGAATGCCCCTATGCATGCGCAGTGGGTCATATCGGTAAATTAGATATTTTAGTCGGTCCGCTTTTTTTCCCTCCTTACCTGTACCTACAAGGGGAAGGTAAAACTCAGTCAAAGAAGAAGTTCTCCCACTTTTTGTAATATGCAATCAAATAAAGTTAAAGGTTTATAAGTTAACCTTATAACCTTTATATAGTTAAAGGTTTTTCATTTTATAGTTTTGTAAACTGTTTTAAATAATATGTTCTTGATAGCTTTATCAATATTTCATTTTAAGAGTACATAGTTTGGAAGTAAATTAATTACATCATGATAGTGAATTATGGTTGCGAAATGACGGACAGTGTAAAAAATTACTGAAACAAGCAGACGAACAACAAGCATGGAATGTTTTATACTCGCATTCTATACACAGAATTAATGGAGCTGAAGAACTCTTTATTTCAAGGTACTGTGAAACCAATTTTTAGAAGAAAAATCGTGTTTTAGTAGTTGGATAGAACTATGATCACAATTCGCTGGGATGCGCGACTCAGATGCCAGCTTCTAGTTCTGAATAGTTTGCATACTACAAATGTCGGTCGGATGTGTATCGACCCATAGAGATCCAATTAGTAATGAATAAATGAGCCATTATTTATACAGAATAGCTTCTTTCGGAAATGTGGTGCTAGCCATCGAGACAATTTCGTCTTTACACGAGGGATGGAGCATATGTAATGGTAACTGTTGTATGTCACGGGAGAGTGTGCATCTCTAGTATATTGTATACTTATAGTATTTATAGTATAGTAAATTTGGTGGTTTGTGATGTGCGGTTAAAGAATAGAGGGGATGGTAATTTAGTTGTGAGTCAGCCACGTGCAAAATGGATATGACAAGATGTGAACAGCATTCTTATGTTAAAATAGTGACTATCCAATGGAGGAATGACAGAGAATACAAGGAGCTGATGGTAGCATTGGGGAATAATGACGTCATTTATCTAAATAAATCTAACATTTTTATTATTTCACATATTCTAAGGACTGTCTAAAATTATTGTATGATACACTTGCCAAAAATGATTTTATTTTGCTCGTAGGATTGCTACACTCGCCCGTACGAGCTCATTTTGCAAACATAATCTCGCAAAATAAAATATAGTTTTTTAGCACTTGGTTCATGAGAAACTATTTTGCATATGCCGCTTGTTCTATGTTTCTTATAGATTTTAAGGAGATAAGTGTTTTTAATCCTGATTTCTTTCTTTTCTTTTAGGTAATTGAATTCTTGTGACAGAAGTTTTACACTAAATCATCTCACGAGTAAGTAAAAATTTATACTTTCTATTAGGCTACAAGTTTCGCAGGGAGATTATTGAATAATAAGTTCACTTCCGAATGTGTATTTTGACAATTCAGACAAGTTAGGATACAGTTATCATCTAAAGCACTATAACTTACTCTAGTTCACAACTCTATTATTATAAAATATCTTTCGGACTTAAATAATCGAGGATTGAAGCACTTTCTCACTGGAACCCTCATTTCATATTATGTTTACGCAGTGATTGTAAGTTACGAAAAGTTTCTATTGCTGGCCTATATTATTTCTTTATTTGCGTTATATTTAAAGGATTCGTCTCTCAGTTAACTGTAACTTTCTCTCTTTCTTTCTTTATCGTAGTTTCACCTCTCCCTTTTAGGATTTAAGCGACCCAAGCCGCCCGGGTAACTGTAACTTAATAGAAAAAAATTAAAAAATTGAAAGCTAATGAAATATATTTGTTCCTTTAATTATTTAAAACTTAGTACTGGTACACGTCAATAATTTCCAAGTGACTGAGACTTCTACCCTAACTACACTGAAATAGAGTACAAGCTACCAGCGGCAAGAATGTTGAATACTAGCAGGTGCCCGTGGCTTCGCCCACGATAATTAATTTTAAAATTAAAAATTAAGTGTATAATAACTATTAACGCATTATATTTATTAACACTTGCACGCAAATCATTCATAACCTAAGCCATTAATAATTAATGAAACAGCTAAAATTCCTGCTTTAGAGTACATTCCACGATATGAAAGCGCCCCCTGGGAAAACTATATCAGAATCGATTATGCAGTTCCAAAGGAACCTATGAACACATAATACGTATTGTTTCTCAACTGTTTATTGACATGAATATGATGTGAATTTTATTTTATCAATTCAGTGTAATTTTCAGAAATTATATATTGCTTCAAGGAAAGGAATGGTTTGTTTGGATTATTATTATCAGCGATATTTCAAGAGTTAAATCATCAATATTTTACAGCTGTTGCCCCCGGCTTCGCCCGCCATTATTCATTGACTCCAGGATTTTAAAGAAATTTATACTGGTAGATTATTAAAAATGTTTGTGGTTCTGAGCTATGAAAATTGTAAGTAAAAATAAAATTAGAATATTTGTTCATTGTGTTCATTTCACTTAGGCCTTATATAATAAAGAAACGGTTTTCCTAATTTTGTAGTCATCATGAAAGTTTAGACTGCGAGAGACGAACATCGCCGAGTATACCTGATGTCTCACGAAGCGGGCGAGCGAGCAAGCACGCTATTTAGGGCCGTTGAATTGTATAAGAGTAGATTTGATCTATGATGTTCTGTAGTTTATCAGCGATTGACATGAGCTTTCTTTCCATCTAATATATTTTAATGGCTTTATTCTTATATTATAAATCAAATTAGTTTCATTAATTCCCTTCACGTAAATAGGCTGCTTTTACACTGCCGCAAGTCCCTGCACTCTATCCTCTTTAAAATATCATGTATTTTCCTGTTTCATTTTCTCTTCTATCATCGTCATTTGTCTACTATTGTGTCATTTCTGTAAACTCAATTATTGTTTCATTTTTCAGCAGCGACTCTGTTGTGTGTAGTCGTCCATCAGTTATACTAGCAGTCAGCAGTCCAATTTTACGCAACATAGCCCTGTTTTCTATTTTATATATTCGCTGTGTCATTTTACAGACACTGCACAAGAATTACTTTTCTCTCCTTCCCAGTTCCTTACTGTCCCTTCAACAAACCGCTATTTCATTCCCTCTTATTAAATACGATTAAGAAGGATTATAACTATGAAATACTAGTTAAAGCGAGTGCTTAGATAAATGCAGATTTAATTTTTAGAGTTTCTGTTTGCTTAGATTTTAAAATTGACAACACTTAGGCCTAACATTTCTTCCATTATGTTTCACAGAGTTCCGAGTCAAACTAAAATATACCGAGCAAATTTTAAACAAGTTGAAAATATATGTATAATGTGTTCTGTATACGAAAATAATCGGGAACAGGGACAGCAGCATATTGTAGAACTGTTAAATGTGGGAACCATTTCTCCAGATTTGAGTGGTATTTATCAGAATAACATTTTTAAAAATTCAACGACTTCTGCAGGATTCTAGACTTTCCAATTAATACAGTATTTTCCTACTGTCTAGAAAAATTTCAACATCCATTTATGGCAAATTTCGAACGAGCTTTGTCACCATTAAGGACCAAGCCTGGGTTTGCAGAACATGCTGTAAGAACTCAAGGTTAATCCACTAAAATACTGTTTGGTTTGTTCATGATAACGGGTACCAACCATTTATAATTTAAAATACTATATAGCCTATGGAAAAGGGTATAATGGATGTTACTGTTTTTCCATTAGATATATCCGCTGGTAAGAACGCCGTTGGTAAGTTAGTTGGAGGTGGAGGAGCACATTCCTCAGCTTTTGCTTTCAGCCAATCATTGCTCAAAGATGTCGTCAGTTCACTTGTGTATGTCGTGCTATGTGTAGTTGTGTCCTGCACTGTTCACGCGTTCGGTGTTTTATATCGACGTATCAGGTATTTTATAACATAAATTCGGGTAATTTGAGTAATTGTGCTTGTTTATAATGTGCCAGGTTAATAATATGAGCTTGTATAGTGTTGTAAGTGCTGAATAACTACTGTACCGGTATATGGTTTGCATTGGGGAAAACAAAGCTGATACGTAACTCCAAATTGCTTCGTTCATGTGTTGCATGTTTTATGTCGACGTCTCCTTTGTTTCATAACATAATTGTAGGTATCTAACGTAATTCTGAATAATTGTGCGTGTTTATAATTCGTCAGGTTAGTAATTTGAACTTGAACTAGTGTTCTATAAGTGCTGAATACCCATGTTTTGCGATGGGACATACAAAGCTGATACATAACCCTCAGTTGCTTCAGAGCCAAATGAGATCTTTGCAAGTAAGTTTTAAACTATTCTATTTATAGCATTATTATTAGCCTATTAGCTGTCTAATTGAAGCCAGTGCAGTAAGTAATACACTACTAGGTTTGTGTTGCAGCTATTTAGAAAGATGGGTAAAATCCCATCTACGGGGACCATTTTTTAGAACCGAGATTCTCTTCATAAAACACTTATATCACACGAGTTTTGTTATAGATAGATGTGTGGAGAGGAGATGTTGTCTTGGCGAATGATTTGGTCCAACCAACCCACCCACCCTAATTGATACACTTTCTTTTATATCACGATCTAGCGAAAACTCCCTTGTTCTCCACCATTTTTCTGACCTCGTCCTCCTGATTGGACGTTGAAGGTGTGGCGTCATATCACTAAACAAGATATGATTGTGGATGAACAGTGTGACAAACCTACAAAGGTACAAGCCACTAGCTGCTCGTAAGAAATGGTGGTTGTGCTATTCAGTATATTGCTCCTTAACTAACATAAACGTTCCTAACCTAACAAAACATCGGAGGTATTCAGTATATTGCTCCTTAACTAACATAAACGATCCTAACCTAACAGTTGGTAACCGTGTATCGCTCATAAACAAAAAAAATCACACAGTCCGTAGAAATGTGAATATCGCGTGAATTGATCCCCGTAATTGGGATTATGCCGAAAGATGTGACCCACTCAGTAAATTCGATCATTTGTGCATGGTCTCCACGGACAGTAGCAAAGTTGGAAAATTTTCATCTATAAGATCATGTTATGAACAGAAAATGTTATGTTTCGTTGTACGTAAGTGGAGGAATACCGTTGTTTCTCTGGTGCTCAATAATTGAATAAATGAAATTGAAAATTAAATAAGGATTCATATGAAATATACGGTATCAAACCAATAAAATATTCAATAGGCTGACTTAACCTAGATCAAAGGAGTCGAAGATAGCCGAGAGCCTGTCAAATAATTTATGCACGCCTACATATTGACATATATGGTCAGGCCCTGATTTATAAATGAACACATTGGCATTTCCCCAATGTTGAAATTTTTGGTAGAATGTTATATACTAACAGTAACCAACTGTACTGCGGAAAGAAATTTTTCACTTTTAACTAGCGTTAGGGTTTTCCCTCACCTGTGAGACAAATGTCAGGTAACTTTAGGCCCTTGTGGTCCCCGGATATCATCTGGCCGTCATTATCATCTTCATCCCCATCCTCGCCTTGTTTGGAGTGAGTGTGTGTGTGAATGGTGTGTATCGTCCTATGTGTTCGTGTTGTCTCGGAGGTGGCCCCGCCTTGGGCTGATCACTCATCCGGGGAGGCCCTCCATGTCCTTGTCTGGTCAAAAAAGTATGTATGTGATCCAAAGATAATCCCTCTCCCGACAGGTCGCGGTCCTGTAAGGCCCGGGCGGCTTGGGTCGCTTAAATCCTAAAAGAGGGAGGTGAAACTGCGAAAAAGAAAGAAAGAAAGAACTAGCGTTAAAAATGTTAAGAGATCGACTCACCTCAATAATAAGCTGATTAGTAGTTTCAGTATAAACTGAAAAAAGATCTAATTTGAAAACTAACTTCTCAGAAATTGTGGATGAGTTTGTAGAGAAAAACAAGGGGAAAAATTTGTAAAATAATTGAGTTTGGTTTCCTTCATTACGCACTCCACACACTTACGCCCCACGCTACATAATACCAACTTCCGATTCTAGGTAAATGGCAGTTAGGTTAGGAATAGTGATATCAGTGTTAGTGACATGTAGAGCTAGGTTTGTTACAGTTAGGTTAGGAACAGTGATATTAGTGCCATTAAGTTTACCTTCCCAACCATGTTTATGGATCATTTGACCCTTGTGTAACTCATTGCCATATGTAATTCTTGCCTTCTAACAGACATTTTCTGTTCACAGACGCCTTTTTAAATGTTTTTATTAAGTGCCAGTATGGTACTTTATGAGATTGTGTGGTGGACGAAAAAATGTCTGTCCGTCTGTCTGTCCGTCTGTCTGTCCGTGTGTCTGTACGCACCATAACTCAAATACGCTTTTTCGGATTTTCATGAAACTTGGAAAACACATTTATAATGTACATGGGAAGAACCCTATTGATATTGAACCAAATCGGTTCACCGGTACCGGAGTAATGCCCAATTTAGTGCCTATTTTAATAGATTATGGCGCCTTTCTAATAGAAAGGCGCCATCACTCAAATACGCTGTATCGGATTTCCATGAAACTTGGTATACGCATTTATGACGTCCATGAAAATTGCTCTATTGAATTTGAACCTAATCTGTTGACCGGTACCGGAGTAAAACCCAATTTAGTGTCTACATTAAAGGCGCAATAACTCAAATACGCTTTATCGGATATTTATGAAACTTCGTATACGCATTTATAATGTCCATGGGAAGACGTTTATTGATATTGGACCAAATCGGTTGGCCAGTACCGGAATAATGCCCAATTTAGTGTTTTTATGTTAATATATAAGAAGTCGCGATAACTCAAATATGCTTTATTGGATTTTCCTGAAATTTTGTATACCCATTTATAATGTACGTGGAAAGACGTCTACTGATATTGGACCAAATCGGTAGACCGGTACCGGAGTAAAACCCAATTTAGTGTATATTTTAAAGACGCGGTAACTCAAATACGCTTTACCGGATTTTTATGAAACTTGGTATGCACATTTATAATGTCCATGGGAAGACGTCTATTCATAATGGATCAAATCGGTTGACCTGTTTCGGAGTAATGCTCAATTTAGTGCCAATTTTATGGTAATATACGTATTCGAAAGAATTTATTTTTAAAAATGAAAATCAGTTATCTTGACAACATAGCCTATTGTTTTACTGTGATCTTATAAGGCCTTGGAAATTAAAATACAGGTAGCTATGACAAAAAACATATTGATTTACATGCGCTTATCCAACTAGACCGTTAAAATGACCCAGGTGGCCGAGATGGTAGACCTTTCTTCTTCCGTAAGCCCTGCTTAATGAATAAAACTGGAGCTTAACTTGGAAATCAATTTAAAAAAACATATTCTGCATATCATAATTGCAGTCATAACTGATTAAACAAAAACATACTGGCACTTTGTTACATCAGTTTACCTGATTTTATTTTATTTTTTAAGTGACACCTTAATTATCATTTTCTCAATGTTTCTGTCACTTTACAGGAAAACTAAATTACCATACGGTTTCAATGGTTTATGAAGAAAATAACAAGCTAACAATCGCCGATTTCGACATTTTTCTGTGAATAAACGTAGTGAGTAATCATGGAAACCATCCCCAAATAATCTTTTAAATAATAATATGAAATAAAACTTGAAACAAATGGCTGAGTTTAAATTCTCGTTATAAAGTAGAAATACTCCAGTAAAAATTCCTTTGAAATTGTTTTAATTTATCTGTGGGTCGCTTAAATGTCCTTAAAAGGAAGAGTTAAAATAAGGCAAAGAAAGTCTAGGCAGTGATTGGATTACTTGCATTAATAATATTCTATCGGAGTTCTTTTGGTAATAATTGGATAAAACCGAAACTTAACAATAAAACCAAAACTTAACAATAAAACAATAACTTTTAATGGTAGGGATGGGTGGGTGGGGGTAAAGGCAAAAATAAAATAAAATAAAATAAAAGATGCAGTTATACAATGATTTGCCCAGGGTGCAAAGTACCTGAAATCGGGACCTGTACTTAAATTAATTACATTTCACTCTAGAACACTTATAGTTCGTGACCTACATTACTAATGTGTATGTGTGCAACCACACCTATACCGAGGTGCTAGTTTAATACAGTACGTGATTAGTAATTAATTAGCTAATTACTCATGCACCTCATACGCCAAATTACTCCTATATTAGACACCCTAAGCTGACACAATTTGGAAGCACTTGCTTTACAGTATTAAGCTTAGTTAAGACTGTGTCCTGAGGTTATCCGAATATTTGGGAGTAATAGTAGAAGCTGGGATTGTTGTCTGCCAACAGTATATTTCCCCCCTTTTAGAGGGTAAAATATTGACTATTTTAGTCAACATTAACAGCTTTATTTTTGTATTTAAAATACTTTTTTTTACCGTGATGTATACGTTAGCTTAATTTCAATCCTCTCAGGCTCTTCTAAGTCGCTCAAATTACGCGTAATTTAAAAAGGTGCACTCGCAAAATTTTAGCGATGAAAATAAGCAGTTTTTAAAATAAAAAGTAGGTTAATCCGCCTTCAAAAGATTATCCCTATAAAAGAGAAAAAAAATTATAGTCAGTTAATTGATCAAAAATACCAATAAAGACCAGTCTTACATTTATCTCACAATATTCTTGTAGGAATCGCGAAGATGCCGTTTTATCGGGTAAATAGGCTATTTTTATAGGATCAAACTTTATAATTGGTATGAATTGACATGTGCTAAGTTCAAATTTGACCCTTCAATGAAACATAGTATTAATCGCTGAGAGACTTAGCGCTATGTTGTAATCATTATCGCAGAGAAACAGGAGCCAGAGTAGGGCTGGCGTTGCTAATTTGTATTCCCTGTCAAGCGGTTTTATGCTGTTATCGCTTGACATTATTGTTTCTTCGCAATTCACGTCACAAATAATAATTTTGCAAGACAGCAGCTTTCAGTGACATTTGTTTATGAAGGAACGAGACAGATGTTTCAAATCAAAATTCCTCACCTCCTTTCCTTATTTGAGTCATTGATGGCCCTACTTACGTGTGAATTTAGAGCACAGGTGAAGAAAAGGGGCTAAAATATGACGAGGGTGACAATAGAGCGGAGATTGAAAATGGTTTGATGTATTGAGGGCTATAAAACTACTATTTGTGTTCTCTTAAGTTTCACAAGTTTTCTGGAATGCCTTTTTAGGTAGATTTCGAAGAAAAATCTACCTATTACAATCGATACCACGTCATGACTTTCGAAAAATTCTTTCATATCTTTACCTTTCTAGCCTCCCTAAGTACGAAACCACCACCCGTTCAAAAAAAAAAAATATATATATATATTTATATTTATATATATCTTTACACGCTAGTGGCCGTAATTTTGAAGATATTTGAACCAAATTTTATTATGTTATTTCTAGGCCCAATAGTTCGGACAAGTTCGTTAATGAGAAAAATTGACTCAAGGGGAGGATCGAGGAGGGGGTTGAAATTTTGAAAAATTTATATCTTGGCCCCTATGAAGTATAGAGAGAAACTTTGTTTGAATAAATTAGAGTATTCCCTATGGAGTTCACAGTGACACCAACGATTCGGGGGTTTTGGGGGTACGAGTGCGGGTGGTTGGTGGGGGGATGGAAATTCGAAATTTTTGAAACCACGTCTTATGGAGTATCGTTGAAAAGCTCTTGATGAGTACTCTACAAATCAATAGCTGGTTTCTCGATAGCTCTCATATAACGCAAGATTTAGCACTTCGAAATCTAGCTCAGCCTGTAGGCCTGCCTAAAGGGAATTTTTTGTTTTTCTTCTACAGTCTAGCTCTACGCTTCTTAATCAGTCTTGTTTTGCCTGTTTTTAAGTGAAAAGCACGTTTTAACTTCCTTCTACCCGTACCATATTATATAAGCCCTTCCTATAGAGGTAGAGGAATTGTTGTGCTGGACCCTGAAATTCGATCTCGCGTTTCTACATAAATAGACATTTTGAGGTTCCCTCGATGAAATAAATATAAAGTAATATTTTCAGAAACATGAGTGTCTGTATGTGTCCATGAACAGCATAGCTCAAGAATGAAAAATCGTATAAAAACAACATTTTATATTTGGGCTAGATACTTCAGTGGATGAAGCACCAAGATTGACGACGAAACCAGCCCTGACTTTTTTGTTCAAGTTTTGCACACGAGATGCTGTACCAAGAGTTAAAACTTTTATTTGAATAATTTTTTTGTAAAAAAAAATCTGAGGGGCAAAAACGTAAATTTGCATTTAATACAGATCAAACCATGTTCTCAGAATATTTTTGTAAATTAAACTGTCTCTGTAGTACGAGTATATGATATTGATTTAAATAAAAAAAAAGAGTATGAAATAGTAGTATAATTCCCATGTGTTGAAGGTATTAACATTTTGGTAAAAAACAAAATGTTCTTTCTTTATGGTTAATACAGTTTTAAAACTGAAGAATAAGAATATGAAATTATAATTTTTAATTGAGAAAAATTTGAGTTCTAATTAGCATTTTATACACTTGTTGACCCTTTGGACCGTTCTGAAACGTATAGCAAGTCTTCCATAACTTCTATACTACTGGTCACAGTTACCTGAACTAAATTTTGTTTTGAAAGGGAATTTCCAAGCTTTCTAATGGTACCAATGTCTTGCAGCAGCAGTGTTCTGACTGAGGTGCTAAGGTAAACAGGCTATCGCTGTATTAGGCTAATAGTATAATCGTTATCTCCATTTTTCTCAGTTTTATATTTTTTCATATTGTGGTACATTTTATTTTTAAAAAATGGTCGAGTTTTTGTGTGTGCATGAAACAGATCCATATTATGACAAATAAGAAAGGATTTTGCAATGAGATCCATATAACAACAAAAATGAAATTCACAAAACATTTAGTTAATTTTTAAGTTAAAAGGTTATATATTATACTTGTTAACGTAATATACGTAATAATAATAATAATAATAATAATAATAATAATAATAAATAATACTGATGGAATATTAATGATATCAACCTTGAAGTTATGTCATGTCAGATGCAGATCATATCTAAATCAAACATACGGTTACAGATTGTGGCTATATATAATTACATTTGAATCACAGCTTCAAATGTGATTTCGCGATACGCGAAATTGTATTTTGCCTCGTGATATCTCACAGCTGTCAATTGGCAGAGGCAAAGCAGAGCGTTTCCTGATGTGTATACGAGTTCGATCTATGGGTTCGATACTCCTGTCTAGACTGTTCTCCGTGTTTGTTATTTTTTCTTGTTTCACATACCCATGTCCATTAACGGTATGGTTTTCTGGTTACTACATTGCATGTTCAAGGGATGAAGAAACGGAGCTTCTGAAACCTCATGGAAGCCAGTTATGTAGGAATTATAAAACATTAGTTAATATTCATAAATCTCTTCTCGTAAGTTTAGGTGGAACATGTCAATTTTTTTAATTGTATTGAAACTTTCCCGGTGGATAATACTAATTACGTATTTTCAGAAAATCACCTATGTGAAATAAAAGAAGCTCCAAGCTTTCGGTCAACTTTATCAGTTTACATCTTCAGTGAGTGTAATTATTGTTTTGGCTTAAACATGGCCCTGTTTAATATCCTAAACTTACATTTATTGAGGTGAAAACTTCTTTTTTAATGAATGAAGAGAGTACTTATAATTACACTTGAAGTAAGGTATAAAATCTATCTTTTTGGGAACTGTAATATTGATAATTCTCATTGTCACTCACTGTGATAATTTTTTTTCAGAATTCATGCTTCTCACCAGGGTAATCCGTTTTATCCTTCATATCATGCGTAGGGTTTTTTTTAACATTCCGTCATTCTTACTAGGCCTAATCGAAAATATATTGTGGAACAGAGATTAAATAAAAATAAACCTTTAATACCGATTTCAAAATTTTGTCACACCTATTTTCCATTACGCTGTTAGTGGCATGCAGTTACTTTTTTAGTTGAACTTACATCTTCGACATATACCTTCAACTATTTTGATTGAGAAGGGGTTTACCATTTCATCAAATATTTCTTGGATGAGGATTTGAATTGAAGGTAAGAAATCATTTCAGAATTCCGGCGGACGTCTGCTATGTCATAGCCTTTGCAGTTAAGCGGTTGGGCCAATTTTCTTAAATTCAATTTAACCAAGACAATAACTTGCAACTTTTTTCTTCGTATATCTTTCTTTTTAGTAGTGTGGGGAGGAAACTTCATTAGAGAGTTAGGGAACTTGAGGCCATGTCCCTTGAGGCCCTCGTCGTGGCCACTGCACCACCAGGTGGTTTCAAACTTCAGCGTCATCTGATATTTCACCTTCCATCTTCTATATTATTCATCAGCATCCGACGTACTGCAACTGTTTTTCTTTCCTGTCGCTTCGGCATGCCTCTAAATTCTTGTTTGCCTTAAGGGGTAAACATACATGCTCTCCTTTTCTGTGAACTCTGAAATCGAAAGAAAATATTTTCAAAGTAACTTTCACGTCAAGTTCATAATGGGTACTGTAACAAATGAGTCAAAATTAGACAGGATTAGAAGAACACGTTTCCTCTGCTCTCTCTCTCTCTCCCCCCCTCTCTCTCTCCCTCTCTCTCTCTCTCTCCCTCTCCCTCTCCCTCTCCCTCTCCCTCTCCCTCTCCCTCTCCCTCTCACACACACACACACACACATAATATTATGCCAAGTGCTTCTATAAAAAAAGCCCCTTGGGCCTGTTCTGCACTTTTTTGTTGATAGATGCAGTTTTGTGTAAGGTACCTCAATCAGAAATTTCGTCGAATTCAAATGAAATCAATAAATTATAACAGAAGTTTCTTCAATATTTAATGAGAATATAGTAGTATAATACATACGAATTTTATTTAAAAGAACAAAATGTGTATATGATTTTTCTAGCGTACCCTTCTGTACTTACAATGTACAATGTACAATGCAAGTTGTAATAAATACATTTTTCGTGAGTAAACAGACATGTATCACACAGCTGGAACAAGTGTACTAAAACGCACGGGAACTATGTTGACAATTATTAATCTGCGTTTTGTAAAAAAAAAAATACTCCCATTTATTCATAATTTGTGGCAATATTAATATTTTTTGAAGAACTAAACATATGTTTTGTGGATAACATCGTTCCGTTTTCCTATCTATACTGCCAATTCTATCTTTTTGCTCTTGCATCATTTTCATTCTTTCTTCATTGTCATATAGACAGTACACTGGTAAAAAGACAGGCACCAGAAGTTAAGATTTAAAATAGTATTTACATATTTCTCACAATTTTAGTCACTGATTTCAAGATCAGGATTCTTGCATTATTTCATGTTATCCCTTTCATTGCTCCTTTCATTTAGCGAAGTGGATATTGATCGAGAGGAAACTCAAATGGGCACTGATTGAGGTAACAAATTGTCGCTGTTCGTAACCCTGCTATTGGAACGTCAGCTTCCCACCAGCCAATGCCGGCTATAATTGCAGGAGGTTCTAACTGGCATAAACTCGTGAATCGAAGCGTTAATATGCCAAAATACGAACAGTGTTATTCAGAACAGATTACTGCATTTGTGCAGTACAGTTCTAATATAAACGTGGAATTTTAATGTACATTTTTCTCTACGCAACTCGAAGGAACTGCAAAAATGCTCATGGCAATAAATTCTTCGTTGACTCCAAAACTACAGTAAAGGTGTGACACGCCTTGCCCAATGTAGTAATTATTCTTGCACGATGTTTGATCGTTTGTGGTATAATTATGCGTTATGGAGCTCTGAAACTCTAAAGAATATGGATTTAAGTTAAGCTATATTTGGAAATATTTTCAAACACTTGAAATAATCTGTTTCAGAACTTCATTTTTTACTTTTCACAATAACAAGTTAAAATGTGTAGGTTTGCATGAAATTTACTAGATTAGATCAATGGAATGTAGCTAATAAATTTAGTAAGTAAATATTATTATCAGAGTTCTCAAAGACCATCTTAATTCGGAATCATCATTAACAGTCTATTATGCATGCACCCACACACACATATGTATACAGTATATATAGTCTATGGAATAATCCTGTGTGGCAACCATCCATCTGCTAGTAAACGTTTTATTACATAAAAAGATCTATTAAATTAATTTGCGGTGCTCAAGTCAGAACACATTGTAAACCTCTATTTGTCCGATTGGATGTACAGATTTCGTCAGTATTTATTCTTGATAGCCTCCTATAAAAGTGTAAGGTTCTCCCAATACAGAGGAGGCCCTAAGGATTCTAGGAGGATGAGGCTCCCAGATTTTAGACTTTCGGCACGTGAAGGTGGTAAGGTTGTCAGCATTACATACCGCCTTCACCTAGGATTGCGACTGGTACTCATTTCTGGTAGACCCTGAGTCGACTCCAGGACGATAGTGCCAACAGAAGGATCAGGTCAATTGAAAAATCGCAACGACCTTATCGGGGATTGAACAGGTTTGTTCGTTACCTGATTTAAAAAACGCAGCTACAACAACATTGATGACCAACCCTCTCTGTACAATATAAACGAATTTTATAACCTTATATGGTTTTAGTCTAACTGCATAATGGGCATTTAATATTTACTGTTGATTTTTTCTATATCACTTGGCTTTACGGAAATAAAGATATTTATAAATAAAAAAATAAAAAAACAAATGAACAGATTGCATCTCGGTTAGGTAATAAAATTGAGCAATGTTCTAACAATTCTTATGCCTATATAACAAGATAAAATAGTGTCCGACGATGAATTGCTATGTCAAAGAATTACTATGCCTATAATGTTTCATAGACTCTGCGTCTCTCTCTCTCTCTATGTTAGCACAATGTTTAAACAGTCATTCCATCACTATAATATAAAGCCACATGACTGATTGACTGACTTACTCTCATTAATGTTTTCCCACTTCCAGATGAGCTAGAAACTTGAAATTTGGTACACATATAGCTTTTAGGCTGTAAATTACATAAAAATGCCATCTTTTATATTTTTAGCCGAAAAAGGGTTCACTCACATTAATGTTTACCCACTTCCAGATGGGTTAGAAGCTTGAAATTTGGTACACATATAGCTTTTAGGCTGTAAACCACAGGAAAGTTCCAAAAAGTTCATTTTTTAATTTTTAGCCCTAAAAACCCCCGGAAAAGGGCTCGGTTTCCATGGCAACGGTATTATCAAACAGAGTTCACATACTCCCATAGATCTTTTTAAAAAAAACCTTTCTCGAGAACCTCAGCGGATGTTTGGGGGCGGAGCCTCCAATGAGCGAAGTGAGTTTTTATATATAACCGTTCATTTCACCGTGGAAGGTGAAGGTTTTTTATTTATTGATTTAGGTGTGCTCTATTGCTCTCGCAGTTGACCAGGATTATTTTAGTTCCACTCTGTATATTCTTCTTGGAAGTATTATAGGTCACTACAATAAAATTAATCTAAATGATTAAGGAAGACTTCTGTAATTGGTACCATTAGTACTGCATACTTTGTTTACATATATATAAGAATTTAGTGAAATCAATCGTGTGACATACTTGACTGCAGAAACTCACCTTACTTTGTGTAGAACTGACGAATTCATATTCATAATAAGTAACCTATAATTACGAAATAAAAGTAAAAATTACGCATTAAACTTAATAGTTAGCTTAAAAAATGAAATGAATAAAATATAAGTATAACATAAGTTCAGAACGCAAACTTTTCCATATCAATTATTTGGTTTTATGAATGGGCACATTGCATAGTAAGAGCTGAAACATTACATGATTAATCCAGAATTTAATTATCTCATTAAATTAATGTAGTAGGTGACTTTTTAATTTAATTAATCTGAACCACAAACGAGCGCCAGCTTTTTTATTTAATTAATTACTTTGCGGCTGACTGAAATTGATTTGGGAACCAAACATGACCCCTGCTCATTACGGAATAAACCCATGAATTATTACTTTACCATTTTAATTGCAAAATACCACTACATAATTTCAAAATATGAAACAATTTGGCGATAAAAATATATTACATTCAAAAGTCGAATCTGGAAAGGATGAATTGCTATCTGCAACTCAAGATGTTCGTTTTCTAGCTACTATTTGATTAGAAGTTCCTCCTCTAACATTTGTTTGATTAATCTATAAACTCGTGAAATACCTATGGGTAAATATCAAATGGACAGAATTTACACAAGAATAACTTTTACAAACTCAAATCATTTAAAGGTAACAATCACATACACTTGTGGCGAGTTTCTAGATAAATGTAATCTGGGTAAATATGAAAATGACAGAAAAAATGTTCCTACAAACTCGGGCTAGATCTTTCCAAAGGTAAATCGTCGGGTTAATTTATCCTTTCATGGATGGCTGGATGGTGGCTAAGTGGAGAAAACCTTATATATATACCTTCATTAAAAGCGAATCAATCCTGCTCGAGTTATGCGCGTACAAGCAGAAATATAAATAAATAGCCTTGAATTTTGAGGATGAATTAATTTATTTTACACATAATCTATTAGAAACATCAATACTACAAGCATGTTGTTTGAACGGTAGTAAAATGTATGCATTTATCTTTTATTAGGCTGTTGTGTACTTAAAAGACAGCTTTTTAAAAACAATTCACGAGCCGATTTTTATCCCCAGTCCCTCCCTGATAATGATTATAACAAAACTAGGCAGATATGAAATTGGCGAGGAGTGAGATGTTTGGTTCGTGATTTATCTGTTTGTGCTTAGCTTTCAATATGATTGAACTATGCGTTGCTATTATACATTTCACCTTATCTCTTGAATTTTGAATTCTGCACTAAAGCCAAAGAAAAGAACAGATAGATGTAAAATAATTGCTCTCTACACTTGGTTGGATTAAAAACTTACATTTATTTCGTTTGTTCAAAAAATCCTCAAATGAGGCTTGCTACGAACATAAATATCGGTTTATGTATCGTCCTGCTACTGACCTATAAATGCGGCACATAAAAAAAATTATGAAACCAGAGATATAAGATTAGTATAATAATGCTTTAGTTAGATAGAATGTGACGACTAGCCTATTGTCCGTGTGTTTCGATTATCATTCATGGAGACCAGTTCATATACCCAGGTACTACAACTTTCCTAGTCGATTTTCAACGTTGATAGCCCAAGTTCACTTGATGCTTGCTTATATAATCATACTAGCAGGTGCCCACGGCTTCGCCCGCGATTACTTACTCAATTGCTAGATATTGTGTTTAAATCATTTATTTAACAGAAAAATAATTAAAACATTACATTTATTAATACTGACATCCTTTTTACATAATTTGCAGGAATTAAATAATTTTACTCTTAATTATATTGTTTAACGTTAAAAATATAAATAAACAAACGAACAAAACGAATCATAGGCTGCCATATGGGCATACAAATTCGAAATTCAACGATTAAAATGAACCATAGATTCATGAACCTTACCAAAATCATGCATAAACAATTTTATTATAACGATTGTCAAGTCTCGTTTCATTTATTTCCAAAGCCTTATGTGAAGACTGCCAACAATGTTGTTGTCAAGCGAATTGTGAATTGGATTTGATAATTCTGTGTAAAAAGGGATGAAGTATTCTCAAAAACATTTAATTTTTGGTATTTAAAACCAAAATGTTGCAAAATCCTTTCTTAGTGAGCACTTACATTATGAGACGAAGGTACTGTAAAAATTCCAAGTCCCTACCTATTATAGTTTAGGCTCTGCGTTGATTATCTGTCATTAATTCAGTCAGTCAGTCATTCATTCATTCATTCAGTCAGTCAGTCAGGATAAAGTCTCTTATATGTATAGAGATTAAGTCAACTATGAAAGGTTTAAAGATTCAAAGTTACAATCTTATATGTTTTGTTGCATCATGTTTGAGATATTTTTAAATGGTGCCATTTCCTTTGCGAACTGTATCTACCAGAAGTGTAGTTCGTTTCCACTCCGGGTTTAAGCAATTTGTTTTAGAGAGCCATCTGAATTCTAATCGTGACTGGTCCCTGGAGTTCCTCCACTCCCGAAAGACTCTAGAAACTTTAGATTTACGCGGTTTTATTGATGTTTTCGTACAGTCTTAAGTCTAGTCCGGAACATTATTTTTTATTCTCCAGGGAAATTCGGAAGGACATAGTAATATATTCCGTATTTTTTTCTCTTTTTGCTAAAGCATAAGATCGGAAGTTTAGCTGGAGACTTGAACGAAGTAAGACCACATTTTTGTTCTGCAGTCGTAAACCCGTATGAGTTATCCCGATAGTGAACATAAAAAAAGCAAAATTTATTTTTACTGTTTAAAATGAAAGTTCTGGTTAAGCAATAGTATGAATTTATATGCCGTTATTCTATGTTAAATCTAATATAGTATTTGATTCGTATTTCCGTGCACATTCAACGCCACCTATTAACAACACCGTATTCAATTGTAAAATTAAAAACTTTAAGATGGCCTTGCTCGGTTGCCATACTAAATCCAAATGTTTATAACATCACGCGACAGAGATGTTTTTATACAGGGTGATTAATCAGTAACACCGAAATAATTTACCTGTGAGTAGAGGGGACATAGACAAGCAACTCTTATTAGGAGATTTTTGCTCTATGAAGTAAAATGTATAAACTGCAGGGCATTCAAAGCCATTGAAATCTGGTGCTCATAAGTCAATAATCAAGCAAAACAGGTTTAAAATTTTCATTAAATTGACTTTATTCCTTCTTGGTGATCGACGAAAACCTGATTCTTGGTGGCCATGCCCTGGGGTGTTTTATTCTGTAAAAGGAAGCATTTAATCCATAGAGCAAAAATCTCAGAATAAAATTTGCTTGTCTACGTTCCCTCTTTACACAGGTAAAATATTTCGGTGTTATTCATTAACACTCTGTATAGGCCTAGGTGGTTCATGCATAGATTTGATACTATACCTAATAAGGAAGTTACTATTTTTGTTGTCCTTCAACCCCTTTTTTCCACTTCTTTAGCTAATGATAGTTGTTTTAAAAAAAACCACCGTAGGACAAAGCATAACTGATAGCACTGTATGATAGCCTAAAATTTTAGACCATTAAGATGTGTTGCGAAATTAATGCTGATATCAATGGTCTCCTCAAATCATTAGCTCGCTTTCATATGGATTGGTAAGTTGGTTTGTTGTATGCTCTCACGTAATATATTGTACGTACAGAGTCCTTAAGATTAGATAGTTCCGGTAATCTACGGGAAACAAGAGTTGTTCAAGTAATAAGATTTAATGATTCTCCACGCGTCATCTAATTAATTACACCAAGCACCCTCAACATCTTGTTTGCAGCTATGAGGTATTCCAATCTGCAAAAAATTAAGAGTCATTAAGTTGGTGTAGGCCTACTATTACCATAAATGACTGAGTATTATTACCCCATAATATCAGCTATTCTCGACAGCTACTAAAATGTAGACTACCGAAGCGTACACATCAACATGGTTTAATGAGTGAGAAGTTACAGCGTGGTTTTGCTTCTCAAATTTCATGAAGAAGACAGAAGGAGGATTCTAAATAAACTGTGTAAAATGTATTAATAAACTTTCCCGTACTTTTGATGGCTTGGAGATTTTCTTTATAACGAATGGTGAAAACGCGGTTTAGGAAATTGGCCCTGGTTGAGAATAAAAGTACAACATATTCCTTTAAACGCTTACATTTTTAAAGCAATTTGACCAGGGTGAGAAAGCAAGTTTTACATATTCCTTTAAACCCTTAGATATCTCACTACGATGCCAGAAACAACAATGCAGTTAGTTGGATTTTGAGGATTGTAAGTTGTAAGACTTTAATAATCCTATAATTCTTCTTCTTTCCCTGAGCTTTACCTCCCGCTTGTAGGTACATTTACACGGCCCACAAAACCCGGGCCTTAGAGGACAACGATCCATCGGGGGAAGAAGAGTCTATGGATGGTCTCCCCGGATAAGTGATCACAACACGAACACACACGACGATACACACCAGTCGTATACACATACTCATTCTGAGCAAGACGAGGATGGATGAAAGTGATAACTGCCAGATGATATCCGGGGAGCACGAGGGCTTAAACCCCGGAAAATCCCCCACCTAGGAATCTTGTCCCGCTCAGGAAACGAACCCTGGCCAGCTGTATGAGGAAAGGAATGAATCCCCAACGCCACAGCGGTGGACAATAATATATAAATACATTACTTAAATTTTTTCATTATTCGCTATAAAATTTATTCTAGTGAAAAAAAATGTAAAATGTTACTTAACGTACCGATACCCCCCGGTACAGAGGTCTGCTTTCCTTACAATTAAAGATTGTGGAAACTGTACTTATTCTTCATCCTGAAAAATAAAACAAGGAATGAGACCATTTCACTACCCTGAGTTTCAGTTGTCGCTTGCCATTCCGGCATAGAGTTTGCAGAAACAAGAGTGTTTCACTGATCGCTCCCTTACACCAGGCAAAATTTATTGTTCAGGAATCTGGACTAAGTATTTCAATGTTGTGGCTGAGACAGTTTAATTAATGTATATTAAAAGGGAATATTTCAATAAAAGATGTGGATCCCAACACAACCAGAAACGTACAAAATTTTACAAACAATCATTTTAGAGGAAATCTCAATTTGTTTAAACTAAAATTGTAGTAACCAGCGTTATATGGCTCACGCTGTACGAAGGAATATTGTGTAGGCCTTTAGCGGGACTCTCGTCCAGTTGACAGTTCACCAGATAGCTGGATATTACCGTCATTGTGGTATTTCAAATATATGACACTTGCGTAATTTTCTCTGTACCAAAGCTTAGATAATACATCTTTCTCACTTTATATACATATCTGTAACACTCACTTAACTTAATACCAAAGGATGCACATATTTTGCTCTATACCAAGCCATGGGCAATAAAACTTTCTCACTTCAAATATCTGACACACTCACATAACTTTCTTTATATCACTGGACAATAAAATTAACACCTCAAGACCGGCAGAATTGAAATATGCTATATTAGATTTTGAAGATCCAACTGAGATGTCGTCTAATGACGTTTTGTGAATCGGTAATATGATTAGCTTACTTATTTCAGTTCGCTCTCATCATTCTTTGAAGCACAGATCAGCTCATGCGTAGTAACTCAATTTATGAGTGTTATGACGTCAAGCCTCCGTATATTATATGTCCAGAATGAACATGAAGAATGCTATGTGTCTCAAAGTACACAAAAATCAGAATAGTATATGCCCTGGCAAACACGAACAGCTTTATAGAAGATCTCATCTCATTGCACGAGCTCGAAAATACCCCAGCATCTGTTCGATTCCTAGAAGAGAGGAACCAGAAGGCAAGGGATATAGACCCAGATTTCTACCGCACCCCGGCCATGATGGACGAGCAATGGAAACAACCCAATTTCGACCTGCGACATCTGTACACCAGAGTAGCCGCCTACGGTTTCCACCATCGTATATGTAACCAAGTGGGACGCCATGACATCACCGACAGGTGCCAGTGCACGCTCTGCGGTCTACCGTGCAGAACTTACCATATCATAGACTGTAAGAGAAGAACAATGCCTCTATCGCATTATGCAAATGACTAGCTCTGTTCCATTTTTGTACACAGTGTGTTTAATAAATCCTTATATATATGTCCATTTAAGATAATGTTGAACTGCACAATGTTGCAGCCAACAGAGTGAGCTAGGTTCATGTACCTACTATGATTTCTGAAAACACTTTCCTGACAACGAACGACATCTGTGAAGAGACAATCGTAACTTTATGGTTTGAATTTTCTGCGTCACGAGGAGAAACCGCTGTACACTGGCAGTTGAGTATTGAAAAGTGACTGAGATGTGAGGAGCAGTGTGTTACCAACTTTTTTTTGACAGAATTCATAGTTGTTTATCACTTAATTTATTCTTGGATAATTGTTTGGATTAGTGTAGTTAATGGCTCAACTCACTTAGTTGTAGTTCAATTTTTCGTAGAGTTTAGACACATTTATTTTAGTCTCGCCACATGATCAGGTTCACATAACCTATACCGCCTACGAAGTGAGTGCTAACGTTAAATAAACTTACATAAATGGTTATCTGCAAGTAACCGTGAATTCAGTGGAGAGTTTGTTGAAGATGTCATTTTCTTTCAAAGGATTAGAGGGAAAAATAAAAATAACGGAACTAAATTGTCCGACTCCTGAATTAAACACGACACAAGTTGCCAATGGACGAAACAACAGTGTCAACAGGAAAGTAACGTAGATCTCTTCTGCCACATGGATTTCACTTTTCGGCAGCGATCATGTAAGTAGGTCTAACAATAACTTAATTTTAAATGTATGGAATGGTAATATTCAGCACACCCTCGAGTCGCGACTGGTGAGGTTCGCTTGTTCCTATTATCTGATGTACTTTATATTCTTCTCGAGAATGCGTTGGTATAAACTAGGTTTCTTTCCTTATTAAAGAAGGATACTTAAGCTTTTATCTAGCAATGGAACCATATTGTTCTCACGAAACGCTGCAAGGTTTACGTTATATTCGAAGTATGAAATATGGACAATGCCCCAATAACTGTTTCGTTGGATGTCTTAGTTACCAGCAGAGCAACTTACATTAGACCTAATTATGTCTTTTTTAAATTTCGCCATATTATTGCATTTCAATTGAAAGTAGTAGAATTCAAAAAGTCTAAATACTTTATTAACTTGATGCAACATCATAAACAGACTACACAACTAGAGACCCATGGGTATATTAAAAATATTTTAGTGTTATATTCACGTAATTTTCTCTACTTTTCACTTTAAATCATCACCCTAAGTCCAACACAATTTACTTTATAGCACTCACACTACAAATCTGCATCTTACATACCCACAAACTTAAGTTAAATTTCGTCCTGATTCATTGTGAAGTGGAATAATAGCTGAAGAGAATGCTTTTCCGATATCTGTGATATTTCCTGTAGAATTTTCTAATTGAAACTAGTGGAGTACAAAGTGAAGCAGAATTTTGTTTCTCGACAAACTCGTGTTTCTCTCGTTTACTTAGCAAATGGTGTTGCACGGTGGACTTTGTTCAAAATTTATACATTCTGATAGTTGGTGTCCCTAAACCTTTTGAACTGCATGTAACGTATTTATGGCATGGTTGGTGCATTATTCAATACATGTGAACTGAGCTGATAGAAACCGTTAAATTAACCAGTACTGTCTCGCCTCGGGGCAACAGTTCGTTTTTTATTCTCATTCAACTTACAGATGTCTGTAGTGTGAATAACATTGTCGGCTTCATATAAGATTTTGGGAATAATTTTGTTGAAATATGCTTCATTATACTCTATTTCTATACGTCTTTGATATTAGTATGTATAAACCAGTAGCCTACAGGATCTTGGGTATCAACCACACGTCTAATTAGCATTATGTTTAATACACTCTGGCTCTGTTTATTAGTCTTTATAAACTAAATTAAATAATTATCTCCGTTCTCTTTATTTCATTTTGAAAGTGAATAATATTACAGTTTATATTTCAATAAATGCAACAAGGATACACTAATCATGGTGTCATATAGAAGAATACATCTGATTGGCTTCAATACGGAAATGTATTCTGCTCTGTGATGGCTGAAATCCATAGTTTGGAAAATTTGATTGGTTTATTAAAAGGAACACTGTCATTGGTTGGAATTTGCTATGTAATACCGACACCACCCGGATGGTTGGGCGGTTTCTTAAATTCCACTGGACAATCAACACCTCAAGACCGGCACTCACACTATATTCTCTACTCCAAAGTATTGGCAATACTACTTTTTGACTCCATATATCCGATACCAAAGCATGAGCAGTATACCTCTGTTACTTCTTATACTTGACACACTCACATAACAATCTCCATCCCAAAGTATGGACAGTACAGCTTTCTCACTACAAATACCTGTCATATTCACATACCTTTCTCAGTTCAGATATCCGATACCAAAGGATGGGTAATACACCTACCTTACTTATATTTGAAACCCTCACATAACTTTTCTATCCCAAAGCATGATTAATACAACTTTCTCACTTCAAATATCCGATATACTCGTGTAATTTTCATTTTGCCAAAGCATGGACAAAACTACAATTTTCTTACTTTTTATATTTCACACACTCACACAACTTTCTCTATCCCAGATTTACGATGTACTGACTATAAACTTTACCTACTTTGATTTATTTTGTGACTAAGTATATTGCAATCAAATATTTCTAATTGACAATATTATTATAAATAAATAAATTGAAGAAGAAAAACATTAAATGGAGCAGAGAAATTGTTTGTGAAGATGAATTGTACCATATTCAATGCATTTAGGGTTCATAAATTTCACGACCTGACACCAAATTGCCTTACAAAAGCTCTTAGAAAATAGCTTTTGGATGGCACTGAATTTGGAACAAGGTCACTTCCAGTATACCGAAAAACTTATCAGAATGGCTTTCATAAAGTGTATTTCAACACATTACTTTATTTTTGTGAAAAAGAGTACTAACATTTAGGAAGAGTAGATATACGAGAGTGAATGTTATAACTAAATTGACCGCAGGTCCATGGTTAAGGGTCAAGAATGAACATTTTACTTAATTTATGTGAAGATATTATCTAAATCATTCTAATACACAGTTATTACCTTTAGCTTCAGAGCCTGTTTATGTATTGGCCTCTTAATTACTTTAGTAGCTATTTTACGTAGTAACTGCTTTCTCAATTGTTTCTTTCATAACTACTAATTTTTTTTGATAATAGCATGGAATTTTGCATGCATATATATTTCACACAGATGAATAATGTGGCTTAAATTTCGCCTTCTATGTATATAGATATATTTTTTCCCCTGAAATTTTATAACGTTAGGGTTACAATGTTGTGTTAAAAATATTATTATTATTATTATTGTTATTATTATTATTATTATTATTATTATTATTACTTATTCTATAAGAAATTAAAGCCATAATGTACAATATTATACATTTCCCTGTCCCAATTATATATATATATAAATTATATATATGTATATATATTCGTTTTCAGTTTTTAAGAAATTTTCCTTTCTTGCAGAGGTCGCCAAAAATACGGATATCACTATAACTTGTTCATGTTCAAACTACTTATGTAAATATTTTACAAAATGTAGGCCTACAATGTGATGGCACTCTGTGCGTTATCAAAGTTTTTTTATAAGATAATTTGAGTTAAAGACCGAGGGATATTGGAAATAAAGGTTTGATATTGTACTATTCCAAAGATCTTTGACCAAAACCACTTTTCAGCAAACAAGACTAGAAACAAGTGTAGTTGCTGTTATTGCGAATGTAGACACAGTGTTAATAAGCCCCATTGAAAATTGTCCTCCTTTTCACTGTTTTGGCTTCATTCATTTTCTTAAACTCAAAGTCGTCAAGTTTTGTTCAAACAACTGAACATTATCTGCCATCTTCAACTTATTGCTATGGTAATAAGAAGTTTTTGACCAAGTGTAACTACACGTAGAAAGTTGTTACAGGATCATAAAAAATGACCATTCTCCAATCTCTTGCTCAAAGATCGTCACAACTTGAAAAATTATTATCGGCTAGTTTAGTTTGGTTCACTTGTGTCTTACATAGCATGGCATCCAATTCCAGTACCGGTGGAATTGCAAGTTCTGTATTCAGCATAATTTTCAATCATATGCACATCATTAATAGGATTGTGGAACCGGCGACGAATAAAGCAAAATAAATTCATTTGTGGTAATAGTGCAGAGTTCATCATTACGGTTTTGTAATAAAATGTGTAACCACTGAATGGATTGGTTCAGAGGGCAACAGCAATTTAATTCAATTTAATGGTTTATACATCTAATGACTGCCGAGACTGGTATTGACTCATGGTGGCCTTCCATGTTCACATACGCTCAAAGTTCAGTTTGCACAGTCAGTACAATGGAGGAAATAAATTAAAATATTCAGTGTTCCGAACATGCCATTTCAAATGTAACAAAGCAGCTCATTCAAAATCTATATACGTTTAAAGAAGTTATTTTTCATGAATTGGACAAAAAAGTTTCCCATTTATTTTATTGCAGAAAACCGATAACTTCGACCGATAGTGGATAGATGGAATGGCACTTCCATGAATGATATTCACTTTTTGTCTGTTTTATCAATACGTCACATGTGCTATTCTGACCAATATTTCGAGTCTTGATACGAGTAGTTACATATTTCCATAAATTCGAGCTGAAAATTTTGAAATAAAAAAATTAATAAACTTAATAATTCGTCGGTTTTGGCATCTATACTCCGAGGATGAGCAACTTGCTGTTTAGACGGTAGCATGACACTGCTGCTCGGAAACGGTCCAGTTCGTTAAAACAAAAGGCACTTGACATTTTTTGACACAGTGAAATGTAGCCTATGGATTTCACTACTAAAATAAGACCTACAATATTTATCTTGTGTAGTTTTTTTTCAAACACACTTGACAATTTCTTTTAGTGTAAGGCAGTTTGTGTGTTTTTTTTTCGGTGCTGAAATGTTTAACATTTTTTTCTTTTACACAAAACTTTTTCGGGTAACTTCTTAATTTTATTATAGTTCAAGGTAGTCCACCTTGAATTACGGGTAAAAAAAGGTAGGCCAAAACCTGGAAGGAACATTCCTTGCATATAGAGGGTGAAATTATGTTATATGAATATGGGTCCGGAAATGCTTTATTTACTTGTTAGAGCCCTTTCTTGACATCTGTAAAACTTAGCAGAATACTCGAAAACAGAACTGTGCTGAAAATAATATAAATGGTACTCAAAAACAGAACTGTGGGTAACAGAACATCATATGAAATGTTCAGAATATCCTCCGTGAGCACGGATAGATCCGTCAACCCGCCATCTCATGGACTCCCTGATGATCTGATTCATGCCTGGAGTATCTCGTATTTTCTGGCAGCCTTACAGAATACGTGCACGGAGACTCTCTACATCTTGCGCCGGTGTTGCATATACAAGAGTTTTTAAATACCTCCTCAAATAAAACTCCGATTTATTCAGGTCAGGCGAGTGTGGAGGCTAAGGAATTGGTCCATCTCTTCCTATCCATTTATCATGGAACCGTCTATTCAAAAACTGAGGAACAGAGAGACTGAGAAGAGCAGGAACCCACAGCAGTTGTGAACCTACAGACTATGGACAATTAAAAACCTCCGCCTTATTAACCAGAGGTAAAAGCTAATTTTTACCTACTTTTCGTACTAAGCTGGTTCTGGTCGCAATGCTCTGACCTCAGCTTATTTGGTCTGGTCTGGCAGCGAGACACCGGATAAATAATAAATCTGTGTGTGTATATATATATAGTGTATTGGCATCTGAAAACTTGTATTTAATTTAGTCTTTAATAACACAAAGTGTAACTTCTTATTTAAATTTCGAAAATATTGCTTCATAACACTGCATACTAGAAGGCAATTTGAAAGTTTGTTTCCGTAATTTTGGATACATAACGAGACCATTCACGTAGACAAATTATAACATGCTAAGTATCCATAAAAATACCGACCTCATTTTTTAAATTCATTGAACCAGATCAAGATATTGGCTATTCTTTGCATTCTCGTTGCTATGGTAAGTAGGCTATATAAAGCTGACTTATTTAAGACAGTGATTAACGATTCATTAATTTGCATTTAGTCATGAATAGAGCTCACAAGAAATAACTTAAACTTTAAATTGCTAATGTGTTTATATATATATATATATATATATATATAAAGTTAGTTTAGCTACATCTAAATTCTTATTTTCCTTTATTGAAGTTTTAGTCGCTATAGAGATCATACAATAGCTATGTACATGAACACTCTCGGGCTAATCGTCACATACTGTACATAATATGAAGGTGAGCAGTTGGGCATTAACTCTAGAGCTAGAGATTCTGCGCTGGTTTGTAGGGTTTTGTCGGGTCACTTGTTTGACAAGTGCACAACTCGGCTGTAATCCCGAGGGAGATCTCGCCTATCTAAGCTGTCATTTTGAGATGGGATTAATGTACAGGTTATTATAATGTTTGCGTTTGCTTCCGGTTAAAGGATATGAAGGATTATGAACAACTTTATGTAGCATCGCTTATGGTAGGCACGAGTTAAAAGTCCTTAGAAGTTATGCTTTCTTCTTAATAAGAAAGGAGAGAAAATTACCAAGTACAAATTATTGTTCCATTGAATACATATTTTCATGAGGAAGTTGTATTTCTTCAACGGCCATGTCCCACATGCCCCCCAATCCTACCATCTGCTTATGATACATGACGCAGCGGTCGTATGGTAGGCCTAGTCCCTCTGGGGATGTAGAGCCACGAAGTTTAGTTTTTTTACTTGTATTTATTAAATGAAGTACATCATTTACTAACATTGCTGTTTAGTTAAACATCATATTTTTTCCCCTGCCGCTTTATAAATTGAACTTACAACAAAAGTTGTTTTAATTCATTTTACTAATTTCTCTGTAAATGCAGCGTAGGCTTATGTAATCGCAAAAAAAGGTTCAAAAGTTGTGCAAATTTTAATTTTTCACTCTCAGAATGATTGTTTATGAAGATAAAGTGGTATATTATTTGAAGCGAAGTGGCTTGTTCTGTAAGCCAATTAACCCTAAGTTCTTACCGGTGTTCTATGTGAGGATATTTTAGTGAAGTACGGATACGATACAAGTTTACGGACAATTTTTTATGAGCAAAATTCTCACTTGGGAGAATGATGGAATTTGAATGTTTTGTTTGTTTCTTCCGAAGAAACATCTTTTTAAGACTGCACAATTATATTATTTTCATTCTGAATGATGTGATTAAATCAAAATTGGAACAATAGGAACAACTTTGATAATAATTTCCGAACGTTCCTCTATTTCTTCGTATTGGTCAGCAAAAGACGAAATATAGAATTCTACGATAAAGATAGCTCACAATTTTTTTTTAGACTTTGATTGCTTCGCATGGAAAATACTCTTTTACTTTAAAATATTTGCACAATGTGATTAATTATAAAATAGACTCAGTTTGACCAAAATTGACTTTTTTAAATTCACTACTCCTTTTCAAATGTGAAATTATCCACTCTGATTGCAAACAATGTCATACTTGGTGAGTGAAAAGAGTTGTCCTTAAGTTGGCATCGCTTTACCAGAATATCAGTAACATGTCTGGGTGCTCCAGAATAGCTGGCTCCAAGGAGCATAATTCATTACAATAAACCTAACATTTATTATTATTATTTCACAAATTGTAACCATTATCTAAAAAATAACCTATTTGCAAAATAAATCTCTTTTTTAACATTTGGATCATATATAATTATTATTTACATTTAGAACATTTTTATGATGTTTCTTATACTCTACGTGTTTAACGGTTAATTTTTTGTTTACAGGTGGCAACAATTCGACACCACAGAATGCTTCTCCTCTTGGGGATGTGAACTAAACTCTCTGCCTTTCCGGTAAGTTTTAGCTTACATTACATTATAATAAATAATTCCATAATTTCAGGCAAAGTAACAAAGCAGCGTTTACAATACCGATATCCAAATAATTTAGTTCATGCTTTTTTCCACGACAGTATTATTCCATTCATTTTCCGTTCTTTCTGTCATGGTGGAAACCTGAATTTCCTGCACCTACTGCCGATAATATAACCCACCAGCGTCTTTCGCCTTCTTGCAGACCACGTGCGTCATTATATCAAAATCCAACTTTTGGTATATATTATTACAGATGTGGAGTAGGCTATAGTCATATTGGCTAGTGGAATTTTACCCTTTCAATTCTACCTGTGTCTTTATGTCCTTTTTATCATATTCTTAATATTGATTCAATTCATCCAGCAGCTATGTAAGGTGCGACTACTTGAACCCGCGCAAAGTAATCGGTAGACCTTTATCAATATCCACTAAGGTTAAAATAGTCTCTACTTTATAGGGTTAGTATCTTTGCAACTTCGTATGCCATCTTGAACAGCTGTTAGCGATTACCGTAATTATTCGGCTCCACTTTTACAATCATTGCGATTTCCACTCTTGTATCGCTTTATATACTCAGTCATTACAAAACTTCAACTCTGCTGTACTACACGATAAATCAATAGTAGGCCTATATTCGCCGAGAAAACTTCGTCATTCAAAATCGGTGTGAGTTTTACTATTTATTTACTTACTTACTTACTTACTTACTTAGGCCTACTTACTTACTCCATGGCAATAGACAATTCTTAAGCAAGTTAAAGGAACGTTATCTATTTTATGGAACCCGGAGATTCATTGCCACGCTTACAGGAGCCCGCCATTCAACCCTGTTCTGTGCTAACTTCAATCATCCCTCGCAAATCCTACTTCCCTTAAATCTATTCTAATTATGTCCTCCCGTCTAAGTCATTTGATTTTGATTTCAATTCTCCGTGCAAACCTCTCTATTGCTGCTTAGCAACCTTCAATTCGTTATTAGGGAATGAGGATATGAGAAGAGATTGAACATTGTCTTTTCTAGATTTCTTTCCTACATGCAGCTTGCCCCGTTGTTTCCTAGCAACGTTCAAAATTATTTGGTTTTAATTTCATTTCTCTATGCATATCTCTCTGTATATCTTTCTACTGCTGCTTAGCAACCTTCACTTTATTATTAGGGCATAAGGATGCGAGAGGAGGTATTTCATTCCTCCATGCAGCCTGCCCTGTTGTTGACTAGCAACGTTCAAAATTATTTTGCTTTTGATTTCATTTCTCTATGCAAATCCTTCTGTTGCTGCTTAGGCCGGTATTCCACTATCCAAGTTATTTGATCAAATCGTCTAGAAAAAAGAAAATGGCCGCCCGTTGCTTCAAGGAAACCGTATTGGACGAGCATTTGAAGACGTTCTGCATGTCGTTACATTGGATCAAAGATTTCCCGGCATTCATAGCATAGGGGTCCAAAATGGCGGGTAAACATCGACTGTTTTGAGAAATAAACTGCACCAAAATAGTTTGATACCACATTTTCTTCAAGTAGGCCTATATATGATTATTCAATATTTAATCCACATTTCAAAAATTATGTACCGGTACTACATGCTATAGTAGTAATATAGGGATATATTTTTAAAAACCCTGCAAGCTAACCTCAATTCGTCTCACATAACCAATGTATAAACAATGATTCAGCCTGATTTTGTCATTTAGATATTTCTCAAATGCGGGGCCACTGCTACAAAAACATTTATAAACTAATAAATTTATGCCATTATTTATACTGTTTTACGATTCACCATCGAAAATCAAGCCTTCTGTATATAGCCTGCATTTTGTACTTAGTATTGAGCAGACCCAATGTATGTCCGCATTATAAATCACAAACATTCAAACAGTACTTTCATGGCAAAGCATTTATACTATTTAAGTCACATTTCTAAAGGGACATACCAGAAGATATAAATATTGGCATTGCAAGCTAACCTAAACTCGTGGCATCGTTAACATAACCTTCAATTTAAAGAAAGTAACGATTCGGCCTGACTTCTTTGTCATTTAGATATTTCTGCAGTTATGCTACAAAACATTTATATAAAACTAATAAACTAATGCCATTATAAAGAATTTTTTAATGATTTAATCTTAAAATTCAAGCTTTCCCTATACAGAGAAAACTGGTTTTGGTCAAAGCTATTGGATGTAGTGTACTAGCGCATCTTTGATTCAAATATCGCCTGACAAGTTCTTCATGAAGTTCTTGTCCAATGAATTGGATAGTGGAATACCGCCCTTAGCAACCTTCAATTCGTTATTAGGGAATGAGAATGTGAGAGGAGATAAACATTGTCTTCTCTAGATTTCATTTCTCCATGCAGCCCGATGCAGCCTACCCTGTTGTTGACTAGCAACGTTCAAAATAATTTTGCTTTTGATTTCATTTCTCTATGCAAATCTCTCTGCTGCTGCTTAGCAACCTTCAATTCGTTATTAGGGAATAAGGATGTGAGAGGAGGTATAATTTCATTCCTCCATCCAACCTTTCCTGCCGCTGCTTGGCAACGTTCAAATTTTAAACTCCTTTTGATTTCAGTCTTCTATGAACATTTCCCTACAGCTCTCCATGTACCTTATCTGCTGCTGCCTAGCCACGTTCGAAATTTTAGGAAATACAGGACAAAAAGGGGTATAAGAGCTTTAATTAAATCTGCTAACAAACGTTTCTCTGTCTATATTTTTTTTAAATAGAGTATTTCTGGAAGATTTGAGTGGGATATGTTCCAACATCGCAAGCTTATTTTACAAACGCGAGGTACATTTAGGAAGTAACGCTTCATTTTTCAGAATCTTTTGAAGACATTTCAGTGAGGTAATGTGATAATAGCTGAACACGCCATACTTTTATAATGTTTGTTATGGAAGGGGAAATCGCTACTATACGTTCTTACTTACGACAACATCAGGCTGTACTGGTATTAAAGGATACAAGAATGACTTACAAGTGTTTTTACCTTGACATTTACATTAAAAAAATGCATAAACATAGCCTACTGTCAATAAAGCTGAAATCAGTACACTATGAATTCATTAATACGTCTACATTCCTACCGAAACTCCTACGAGAAATGAAAATTAATTGTACTTGCAGTTTGAACAATAATGCTTTATGGTTTTTAATCATTCAGAATAAAAAATCTCCCCCCCGCATAAATCATCGCAAATTCATGGGAGTTCTGAATTCAGTCTTAAACTAGAATCGAATCCAAGTATAACTTGTCTGTTTCAAATTTTCAGATTTTGATGGAGCGCTGCGAAATGTATTCATGGGCTTTATTATATTAATACTCAGAAGCTCAGTATAGGCCTATAATGGATATTATTATTATTATTATTATTATTATTATTATTATTATTATATAGATATGGATGCTCTTTCAAATAAGCAGTTAAGAAATTCACTGAAAATATTACTAGTTATTATCATTAGAAATGTCCCTGATAAACATAACAAAAGCCTATGTTTAACTATACTATCTACGGCCCTTGTTCTTATTTTTTTCCCTGCTAATATTGCTGTAACATTAATTAAACTATTCGTTCCACAATTATGGAGGTCACATAATTGAGTATCGAAAGATCTGAAGTGGTTAATCCTAACTTTGAAGTCTAAAATGGTTCAACGTTAATAAACAGGTTTGCGAACTTGTTTGATTGTTATATAAATTGCAGAATGTGTGGCCCACAAGTAATTTTTATATATTATTTTTAATGACAGAAAGGAATTTTGTGATTATATGGGCATATTCCAAAATTTGACACTCTTTTTTCCTGGTTGCTATCTTGTTCAGAACAAGAGGGAGAGAAGTATACAATGATGGACATATCCCAATTTCTATATTCTAAACAAACATTCACATATTATTTATTTAAGTGTCGTTGAAGGTTATGTTATCTTGTAAAAATATTGTTTTCCGCCTTATTCCCTGAACACTGTTTTTTGTTGTTGTTAAAGTGCCTTTACATATTAGACCTAAGTCTATTTGCTATAGGGTAGAAGATTATCAAGGCAATAGGTTTACTTTTAATTCTAATCAGGGGATGGTTATCAGATAAATACGGTACAAAGAAAATGTTAACATTTTGTGTGACTAGATTTGGTTTAGGTTCGTTTTTATATGGTATCTCACTTTCATTAAAATAATTACTCCTGTCCTTCTGTCCCCTGTAGGAAAACAATCGTAACTAAATTCATCTATGGCAATGTAACCACCACTCGGAGGTCTCTGTAACTCATCCAGGAGTGATAGGGTGTATCCATCCATAATATCGGGGACCCTCGAATACTTCCGCACTACGTATATTCCCTGGGGAACCCTACCTAAAGAGAGTCCAGTTAATTCATACATTTTTCATTCATCATCCTTTAGAATGGTGGTCGAAATTACTTCATGTGGACAGTGACATATCAATAGAACACAATCCACTTGTGATTGATAACGTCAGAGTAAACTTTCAAAGCTTTTACTTTAATTTAAATTCCCATCCGAAATTAGATCTTAAGCACAACATTTTCTAACCTCGTTTCTGTTAAATCCAAAGCAGAGACTAGAATTTTGTAGTTGAGTTTGTTTGAGAGAGCGTTCAACAAAGTCTTTACGTTTGCAGGAGGTTGCAACAGTGTCCACAATCCCTGGAATAACATCAGTTCGGGGTGGGAAGGGAATGTGTTTGATCGTGAATGCTTTGGTTTCCTTTGGGATGGATACACGTTCTCCGGCAAATTAAGTCCACAGGTTATATTAACACTGCTCTGTGTATCTGTGCTTGTTGTTGGATCGAATGGGCCTTGGTTTAGAATGTTCAATGCAGCACAAAGGGGCAGCTTACAAATGCTTTCATTGTATTTGTGGTGCTCTTGTTTTTAACCCTTTTCTGACTTGAAACTTGTCAGTGTTTGCCAGTGTATAGAACCACTCTTGTCTAATTTGTGCAAATGCCCTGTCATTACCATCGATTGCGCACATGCCACAACGGTTTTCAATTAGATGGTGATTTGCAAAATAATGCACTCTACATTTCGAGGCAGGAAAACTGGTCTGGATTGTATTTTGTATCAGCGAAACTTAAACCATTTGTGCAATACTTAGCAAGTTTTAATATTGATTGTAGTAATGTGAATGCGGTAATGTGTACAATTAAAATATACTCGTAAGCATTGAAAATCATATGTTTAAAATTACATTTAATATAATATTTAGACCCGTGTTTCTGTGCACATCCAACGCCACCTATTAACAAGGCCGTATTCAGTTCTGAAGTTGACCTTGCTCAGTTGCTATCTTGACTCATTTGTTTGTTACTCGCTGACATCTGATATGTTTTTTATATAGGTGGACAGAAAGGGATCATGAAAGCATGCCTAAATGGGAAATATTGAATGATTTGGACGAAACTCACTACGCGGGGGTTTTTAGGTTTTTAATTATCAATCGTTTTAATTGTTTATGCATGATTTGGGTAATGTTCATGAATCTATGGTAGGCCTACATTTTAATCGTTTCATTTCGAATCTGTATACCATACGGCAAAACTGGCTTTATTTTATTCGTTTAATTGTTTACATTTATTACGTAAAACTATCTAATTAGGAATAAAATGATGCAATTCTGCAAGTTATTTAAAAACGATTTCAGTGTTAATAAATATAATGCTTTAGTTAATTGTCTTTTACATAAATAATTTATATAAAACTTGAGTAGTTGAGTAAATAATCCCTGTAGAAGTCACGGGCGCCTGCTAATTGTTATTTTATTGTAATTAACCACTGTATTATTATTACTTAACTTAACTGTAAAATTGAGCTGGTCATTGCAACAGTGTTTAAGCTACTTTTTTAAGGTTACAGAAAAACCAAGTTAAAGTTTTACAATTTTTTTTTTCCATACAGTTTTTAAAAGACAGTTATTTTGGTTCTGGGGTTTTCTATGGTGCTTCATCAACTTAACTACACTGTTACATAGTCCACTATTCAGATTTTTCAGAGCTATTATCATTATTATGAGACACTGCAAAACTATTTTCTTAGCTAGAACACTGTTGCACTGACAAATTTGTAATTGATAGAGAAAAAATATTTCATTAAATGGTGAATTTTTACATGCAATGAAGCATTATTTTAAGAGGAATTGACTTGTATTAGTTTTATTTATAACCTCCAACGATTATTTAGTTCTACAAACAAAGAAATACATGAGAAACCTCTCTGCCATTCCTGCAACACCTAGGCCTACTACATTTACAGAAATCAGTTTGTCTTAAGATATTGATGAATAAACGGTAGGTCTACTTGGTTGAGAAAATCCTTAATAGCCCTTACTTTCTTTGAATTTAATTATCTTGGTTTTCAACATTTTGGTTTCCTTTATGCAAGAGGAATTCAGTATCGGAAAACAGATTATCGACTTCAAAAACTACCTACACCAGAGAAATCGATTCAACCTTAATATAATAATAAAGCTTACCCCTAAATATTTCAAATAACATCACTATCTAATTTTCCACGTCGGAGGGGTTGGACCCTAAATTATAACCCAAAGTACAAAATATTTGTAGAATCTAATATATAAAATTGGGGGAAATCCATAAACAGGCGCACCTTCAGATGGTGCCAACCCACCCAAAATGATGCACTTTCTTTTATACCACGATCTAGCGAATTCTTCTGTTCCTTGTATTCTGAAGAAACTCGTGATTGGACGTTGGAGGTGTGACGTCATACCGCTAGACGACCGGTGACAGGCTGACAAACCTCGCGGGAGATATAATGAGGTGTGTAGAAGGCACTTACGACAGTAACTTATACGAAAATGTGAATATCGAGTGGGCGGAGCTTAAGGGGCGACCTGTTTTTGGATTTCGCCTAAAATTGAAATTGTGTGTAACTTATATGTGGGAATGTGTGTATAGCCTATGTATGTATATTATGTTCCTTATACAAATCTAATATTTTGACCAATTTGCACGGAATTTTGCATTCATATCCACTTCAACCTAGAACGAATCGTGGTCAACATTAAAATTCAAACAAACCACTCCTTCCCCTGAAAAATTATATAATTTCTGAAGATATTACACTGAATTCATCAAATGTAATTCAGCCCTCATGACAACAATATTGATTGCAGTGTTCACAGGTGGCTTTGGAAGCGTGTGATACTAAGTTTTGACAAATTAGAAAGGTTATCGATATAATTCATTGGTGTAATTAAATAATGGAGAATGAAATTCACGAAAATAATGCACAATGTGAAAGAGTCACATAACTTTCTCTCTTCTGTACAGGCCCGACGAGAGGGAGGGGCCCGGCCGACCAGGTTTAATTTTTTACTTTCTAAATTTACTCTAAAATAAAATTTGTTATGTCAATAAACAGCTTAAGTTATGTTTTATGTGATTATTTTATCTGCATTGTTCTGTCGTATAACGGTGACACGGAATTGAGGAGGGGATTCACAGAACTTGACATCTACAAAAATAAAAATTTTCAGGAGAGATATTTTTTAAATTAATTCACAAATTAAACAAATTATTTTCGCAGTTAGTATCAGTTTTGAGAAAAGGACATAAAACAAATATAGTATGGAAATTTTACATATTTTTATCAGTAAATACTGTCTCTAAATTGACCCTGAAAACAACAATTTTTCACAAAAAGTCAACATCTACGTACTTTTCAAATATTTTTTTAACTTGTTAATCAAGATTTTCAAGAAAACCCTACTATTCTTTCACTTTTAAAGCATATTTTGTAGTAAAAAGTGTATTAATGAATCTGAGGCATTTATATGCCTTTGTTCTATTGTATCTAGTGGCGTACCAACGTGGGGGCGGGAGGGGCACTCCGCCGCAGGCCCTGCTTTGAACATAAGCCCATAAATTGTATTTATGTATTTTTACCAGACCAATGACGAGTCTTGGTTTGGGTGAATGAACAGTTGTCTATTAAACAACATTATATATTTTTAAATAATGAATTTAATAAAAAACGATTAGAAACAACAACATCCGAAATACCGTAGGCCTACTATAATAAGCTAACATAATCCTCGACGAACAAGAGAAGAAACAGCAATCTCGTTTGTCAAGCTTAGCCCTGAGCACTCTGTTACAAAACGAGTCGATTTTCATGACGTAATAAGAAAGATTTTTGTTTTATGTACTGTTATATGTATGTTGTACGGCTTTTTACATCTTTGCTGTTTGAGCTTATTTGATTTGTAGTCTGCATAAAATAACATTTAGTTGATACATTTTTTCAATGCTAAAGGAATTGCATACTCCCGTGGATTTCCTCCGGCCACAAGTCAGTACAGGTACTAGTACTCTAAACAAACTGACCGTAAAAACATAAATTTGCCTAATTCATAATAAACACGTGAATGCCAAATGAAAAAAAGCAATCAGTTAGGCCTATTTAATAGTTTATTCAGGATCCACGAAATGTAATGAAAAAGGCAGCTTACTATCGTATATTTGTGTAGACTCTGTGAATGGTATAAATAGTGGATTAATAGTGTCAATAATTAAGTCATAACAATAACAGCACACCTCACTGATATCGTCTAATATGAAGCACAGACGCTGCATTCTTCCAACAATCCCGGTACACCTCTTCATAAAATGTTATGTTTCTTCTGAAGACAAGTCGAAGTAACTTCTTTATATCAGAACTCTTTTTTTCCTCACCAAAATGATTTATGAAAGGAAGATTCATAGCTGTATCAATGGTCTTTGCATTACTAATTCTCAGCTTAAGAACTTCAACGTCAATGTGTATGTTTTCATGGATACCTGTCCCCTCTTATAGGCTATCGCAGCACATGGATATTAGTCATTTTGAATGGAAACTTCTTCAGAATGTCCTAAGATTTAGATTTTAAATCAAATATTTGCCAGTCTCTACCAAGAATTAGACACTCGCCATATATATTTAAATAAAGAATAACAAGTTTCAGTAAGTGATGTGTAGATGTACACTTTTGTAAAAACCCGTTGGAAGTAGATGTTAAGTTTTGTGAAAACTCCGTCACTTCACCCCCTTTTACGTCAGTAGATATTAAGTTTAGCTAAATTTCGACTACGCCAATGAATTCAGCTGATGCCAAAACATAAGGACACACCAATATCTCAAAATTGAAAATTTTGTAGTTGTTAAGTTTTGTGAAACCTCTCTTCAATTAATAAGTTAATCTGAAACGGATTATTCTTGAAGAAAAATTGCTATTTTTGAAAAGTAGAAGCAGAAATCCTTTTGGACTTAGTAGTAGGCCTCACTAACGTTCGGCATTTAAAATCATAATTTTCAAAAGATTAAACTGGTACATACAGATAAAATTGTTCCTAATTAGAACATTTTAATGTATTTTTCCGTTTCGTGCCCGGCATCAGTTAACCGATTTGGTCCAGAATCAAAAGACTTCGTCCCAAGGGCGTTATAAATGGTATACCAAGTTTTATGAAAATCCGATAAATCGCATTTGAGTTATCGCGCTTACAGACACACGGACAGACAGACAGACAGACAGACAGTACTGTCTACCAGACAATCTCATAAAGTAATGTTTATAATTATGTAATATCATTACACAATCTTTTTGTTGCATACATTATAAAGGGCGAGTTGGGCAGTGAATTTAATATTTGACGAGGGCCCGGGAAAATTTGTTCCTGGGGCCCTTGCTTTCTTTCCACGGCCCTGCTTCTGTATATAGAGAATACATTTTTCTTACTTCACATTATGATGTAGAATAAGAGGTCATATTGCAGGGTCAGTTAATCCAGTTATTCTCAGCCACTGTGAGTCCCAATAAGTATACTGTGTTAGAAGTCTGTAAAAAATCCTATCCACTGGTAATTTATCCACAGCCGTAGGCTTGTAATAGAGAAATATGGATGTTTATCATAGTTCTAAGCAAGTAGCCTAAATGGAGACGAAATAGGATGGAATATTTTTATCCTATGCGCGGAGTAATTATTAGTCTATATCCCAGGTTTTTGGGGAGAAGAACGTATGGAAGTGATATTGATTTTCTTTTGATTTTAACTCCGAAATGGTTGTGTGGCAGCAAGAAAATATAGACAGTAAAATGTCACCGAAATTTCTGTTTCATCAACCCCTATCAGGCATAGTGTGTAGAATCGATAGGTCGCAAAATTGTAAGTCCTGTATGAGCGATAAAAAGCTACATCTTGCATTTTCCAAATAAATAATCCTATTTTGAGTGTGTTAGGTCGTACCTCTTCGCTTTAAACTCTAGATGCCTAGCCTATACAAGGACCTAAATTTTGAAAATCCTCCATAAGTTAATATCTAATCACAAGAATAAACAAAACTCGGGCGACGCGGCGGCCCTTTAAGCTAGTAAAATGTAAAACTCGACGTCCTGATATTTTCCTGTTAATTGTTTAAAAGAAAAGAGACCTCCAGGAATTAAATTCAGTTAATATTTTTTATCTACGACTATCAAAGTCTTTTCTTATCTTATCAAATAAATCTGAAAATACTAATTTATGTTTATATCTCACAGATGAAGTCCCACGATATTTACCTAACAAATCATGAAATCGTTAGCCTAAATCATTGCAATGCATCATATTGAACCTGGAAATCATTTAATTTTTGTAATCGATCTCTGAGCTAAGTTCCAGATCGATTTATATTAACAACTACTTTCTAAGATTACTTTGTGAACGAGAAGAAGTCTATCCGTCCGTATGTCTCTTTGCGCTTTATCAGATTTAATGAAACTTAGTATCCATACATACCAACTCCGTTGACGTTTCCGGAACTGTTACATGCCTTTTGTAAATGTATCAATCGATATAACTGGATATTATATTTGATATTATGCTATTGGGAATTGAGGGCAAGTGACGGCGCATTTGTACACCTTCAGATGTTTTGCCAAAATAGAGGAGTTGCATATTGTTGAATATTGTTGGAATGATCCAGAAATCCGCTCTTAAACTAAATTACATTATTTAGGAATGTAAACATAAAAACTAAGCTATTTCTTGATTGCTTCAAGATAAAGGATAGAAAACAAAACTAAGAAAGAATTATATAATAAAGGTAGCAGTATCGTAAAGAGATAACATACAATGTATTATTACCTGAGACTCTGAAGTACGTACTTCTGTTTAAAAAATGCAACATGATTATGATTAAACTAGCTTAAAAGGCCCTTTGTCGCCCAGGTTTTGTATTTTGCGTGTAATTCAAAATTAAATTATGGAGGAATTTTGATTTCCAATCTGTAAGACCTTGTAGAGGCATCTAGAGTTTGACTTCTAATAATTTTGGAACTCGTTGCTTCTACTCATCATTCCTGGTAGATGTTGAAATAAGAAGACACAGAAACTCCGGTAACATAACATTTTCTGTCTTCATGGGATATTTTGTTCCCCACTCTCATGTTTGTACAACCGTTTTGGGGCTGAAGAAAATCAATAACACTTTCACACTTTCCTCCAAAAAAAAATTGGGACATTAATTTACTTGCGACTATTAATAAAAATAGAAACTAATTTGCGGTGTTAAAGAAATGTAGTAGGAATATAGCAGATTGTTTTAGTAGACCTAAAGAAGAAAAAAAAAAAATTTCAGGTGAATCAAGATGTGATCTAAGTGCTCCGAAGTCAACTAAATTTCAAACACTCATACTGTACAGGACTTAGAATTTTGCAACCTAATGCTTCTACACAGTATGTCTGGTAGAGGTCGAAATAAGAAGCAGAAATTCCGGTAACATAACATTTTACTGTCTTGATGGGATATGTCACCGTTTCGGGACTAAAATTTAAAAAAAATCAATACCATTTTCACACATTCTTCCCCAAAAATCTGGGACGTAATAATTTACTGCGCACATATTACTAAAAATGTTCCATCCTATTTTGTATCGTTTTACATGCTTAGGGCTTACAATAAACATCCACATTTCTCAACTAATACAAAGCCTACAGCGGCGAATAACGTATCAGTGGATATAGGTTAATTTTTTACAGACTTCTGATATGGCATACTCGCTAACCTTCTTTAGCTGAGACAATTGAATACGCCATCCCCGTAATGCGACCTCTTATTCTACATCCAAGTGTGAAGTGAAGAAATTATCTTCTCCATGTCAAGGGTAGAGAAAGTTATGTGATGCATCACACCCGATATTTATTTACGTAGATTTCATTCTCCATTATTGATTTACAGAAATTAATTATATCGATAGACTTTGTCAAAGCCCACCCCAGGGCCAGTATCATGCAACATCCAAAGCCGTAGCCTATGTGAACACTCCAAACGATATTGATGTCATGAGAACTGAACTGAATTTGATAAATATAATATTTTCCTTGAGTTTCCAAAATAAAAATTTAGGCCAATAGCTTTCTTTCTACTGGTCACATCGAGGGCTTCAATAGCTAGGCCCATAAACTTTCTCTAGACAATGTGAATCATTTTGCAAAAAAAAACAGCGCTTAAATTGGTCCAGTAGTTTTTAGTCTATAAAGGACACACATACTAACCATTTACGTTACAATACCAACCAATTGAAATCGTTATTCTGTTTAAATAATTATAAACTATTATTATTTGAATCTAATTGCAATATCTGTGATTTTGCTAAACGCATCAGAATGACACACAAATTTGAATGGCTCCAACAAAACAAGCCCATGACACTATTTTCTCTACTTTACATTCTAAATGTATTGCGGTCGAACATGGTATGGCATTTTATGTCATTTTCAATCGTAAATTTTGAAAGGAAAATAATTTTAGTTCGCTTGGGCTTAGAATAGTAAACAACAAACGTTTTGGTAATTTCATATGTAACGGAATTCAGGTTTTTGGTTGGCAACAATTGACTTGAAACAAATCACATACGAAAACAATTGAACATAGCAGAAACATTTTCCGAAAATGCTAAATTGTGATCTATTCGCAAATTTATCTCTCTTGAACCTATAGAAAAGGCAAAAAGCGAAATAATATTGAAAATTTCTTCGCTATGATAAGAATTTGCAGACGTTTAGGCCTAGTGCATTAAGAGAAATGAATTATGTAGCCTAAGTATATTATGAGAAAAACTAAATATTGTGTTGGCTAATTTTTGGACCAAATTATCAAAGCTGAAATAGTTATTTATGTTATTTCGAATTATAAATTATTAATAGTTACACACTAATAGTAGCAGTGGTAATAATAGTATTTACAGTAGTTAAATGAAGGAAATATGTAATTATTTATTTGTACGAAAGGGAAGAGAACGACAGTGACATCTGATGATATCCTTAAGAATCGCTATAATGTGCCAGCACCCTTTTCTTTACCCTTAACGGGCATGCGCCTATTTTTTACAGTCCAGACCATAAAATGGAACTTTACAATGTTTCCTATTCAAAATAATAAACTATTATACACTACGTCTTTTACAGTCCGACACTGTTTTCATGTCCTGTGGAGTTTGTGTATTTGCGAAACGTAGTAGAGGAGGTCGCTGGAAGGTGCCGGTAATGTCATAACTTCGGACTCTAGCCTGTATTCTCGTACAAAGGATTTACAGGATTTGTAGTTCGCTAACAAATAGAAATGCTTCGGTCCAGTGCAGGTGCTCCTCCTAGCGTAATTAGAACGCTGGATAGTTTGTTCCGAGTTTCCACAATTCCATTCCATTGTGCTGTAACACAAAGTGTTGATAATGTGCAAATGGCATGCACGTATTAAAGGACAACGCTTCTCTTTATAAAGATTATATGAAATATATTGTAAAATGTGATACTGGAAATTCTAGAAACTTCCTGTTAAGAAGGTAGACAGTATAATATTCCAATATTCTTGGCAGTGTTGGGCGAGTAATTTACCTATGGGTGTTTTACATCAAAATACATTTAAATTTCACATTTTAAAACTTTTTAGACAGTCAAAGTTAAATAAGCACTTTTAACGGTAGATGATATTAATTAAAAGAAGAAAATTATGCCAATGAGTGGTATAAAATTATACTTTTACATTATCCAGGACTGTAGATTTAAAATCTCTCCCGTGCGCGGCGTTTTGTACCTCGGCAGCTCCAAGCGGAAGCGCCCATAACGCGTTGTTCGTGAAGTCGCTTTGCTTGACATAAGCATCGTTGTCTGTGTTAGTCGTAGTTCCTTCTGTCGCGAAGATCTTTTAGGCACTATAAAACTGCTCCCAATAAGTATAATTTTTAAACATCTGCAATTATTTTGTATATTTTCTTAAAGGAACTAATAGGCATATGCCTAAACTTCCGAATTCTAAATGTAATGTAATGATGCAATACGTTTGTTGTAAATGTTACTACAGTAATGAAACAGTTTTTATGTACGAGGGTGTAAGGTTGCACTTAAAAACAATAATAGTACCAACGCTCTACTGTAATGAAGTTCATTAATGATTGTAGTTATGGTAGTTATGATAGTAGATATTTTAACATTTCAAATTTTGTTTTTAATTAAATTTCTGTAAATCACTTTTTACTAGCAAAAAAAATATAGGCCTATATAATTTGGGTTATAGAGTGCTGGTCATCAGTAGGATTTAGGTAACTCCTACAAAGTTTCTCTGTGACTTTCAGTCACGTTTCGCTCTCTCTTTTTTGTTTTTTATTTTTTCTCGCGGGTGAAGCCCCAGAGAAAGTTTCGCGATGCGCGCTTATTATATACTATGCCTCGGAGCCGTCTCATCCACAGGACCCGTACCACTGTCTGATGTTCTAATCTAGTTGCTCTTCGATCTTGCGATGCCTATCTCGGAGTTCTGTTCCAGCGTATTTTCATTTTCTCCGCTCGCAATATGAAGCCGCGCACTGTGTAATATTCCGCATGTATGAAGTTTCTCCAACTTTGTTTTGTGATATTGAACATTGACCGCAGGAAGCAGTAGGCTAAATGCAAATACTCTCTCAGAGAGCGAAATCATTGATCCTCCATATTGTTAGCTTGAACCAATGGCGGACGCAGAATTTTTTCGGGGGGGGGGGATTTGAATAGGTAGAAAGAATACTAAAAGAAATTAACTAACTTACATTTATAATTAGCTTATAGAACTGGCCTCTTACATTAGCCTACGTATATAGCTTTTTTTTTTAATTAGGGGGGATTTATCCCCCCCAATCCGCCACTGCGTCCGCCACTGGCTTGAACATACTGCAACGTAGTCAGTAAGCATTTATAAATTGAGGATCGTTTTGGCAAAACTCAACATCTCCATTTTTTGCCAAATTCGTTTTTTTATGATTTTAGGTGCTTTGAAATGAGATCTTTAGGCTAAGTTGGTGAAAAAAGAACATAGCCTAAGAAAAGTAACATAATTCATTTTGAAGCCTTAATGCGCAAGGGTTCTTTCTTCTATATCTTTATAAAAACTGATGAAACCTCCTAAACAATGTACGTTTTGGCACATATTGAGTTCTCAATTAGGCTACTAAAAGTACGATATAATTGTGTTGATGAATTTCATTCTGCCTACGAGGGAGATATGTTGTATAATTTGTGTATAATGGACTCCACCTAATCCCTCGATAGTTTAATTTCACCAAAACTTACTTGCTGATACATGAGCTTAATTAACCTCAAAATAAATTCTTCCTTATTTCCTGAGTTTTACCTCCCACGTTGAAGGTAATGTATATTTACGCGGCCCGGGGCTTTACAGGACCATGACACGACGGGAAAGGGAGATTCTATGGATCACACAGTACTTTTTGACCAAACAGGACATAGCGGGGCTCTCCGGATGAGTGATCAGCCCAATGCCGGGACCACCTCCGAGACAACACGAACACATAGAACGAGATACACCAGGGCTCACACACTCTTCATTCTGTACAAAGCGGGGATGGGATGGTAATGACGACCAGATGATATCCGGGGACCCGACATTCTTCTCACAGGTGAGGGAAACCCAGGAAAAAACCCTACCTAGGTAACATATTCCTACCAAGTATCGAACCCGTGTTCCCTGCGTTTTCGGCAGTCTCGAAAATACTTAGAATTAAAATTGTCCTTATAATAAATATTACATTGAACTTGTTTGACAACGTTATAAAAAGTAAAAACTTTAAAATATTGATAATTACAATTAAGCTGGACGATATATTTCGGCTATTCAGCCACCTTTATGTTCTATAATACAGTAGAGTCCCGCTATTCCGAACCCCGTTGTTCCGAAAATCCGCCTATTCCGAACTGAGTGCAGAAAAAATACCGATGTTTTTACTTAAAAACAGGAGAAATTAAAAATACTTTCGTGAAAAAAGTACATTTATTGTTATACAAAGAAGTTAAATGGAGACATACATAAAGCCTAAGCTTGATGAAAACGCCTGAGACCAAATAGGAATGAAATCTGGTTACTTACAGCACATGTTGGCTCCATTTATACAATTCCCCGCACTTAATTTACGCCTTAACAAGTCATTACGTTGACATTATCAATGAAATCCGCCTATTCCGAAGTCCTGCTAAACCGAACGGTGTTCGGTCCCAATTAGTTCGGAATAACGGGACTCTACTGTATTATAAATTAAACCAAGTTTAAAAATAATTCAGGTACTGGTCGACCCAAAAAATTGTACACAATTTTCTTAACATGGATTAATAACATAACTAATAGAATTCATATATATTATTATAGGACCTGAAGATGGCTGAGTAGCCGAATATGTCGCCAGCCCGATTGTAATCGTCAGTATGTTTAATGCTTGTACATTTTATAATTTTATCACGCCCTGTTCAACGTATGTATTTATTAGATTAACAGTTGTAATTTTTAGATATTTACGAGGTCAATTAACCTGATGCATTAGCAAATAAGTTTTATAACATCATGTCCAGGGGTTAGATGGAATTTATTATACACCTATTATAATTAAATTAGTTTTCACTATTTTCCGATTGAACGAGTGGGATGGCTCTGGCACCAGCTCCCAATACTCTCATTCTGGAGGTCCGGGGTTCGTCCACTTTGGTCAACAATCTTGACTAGGTTTCCACACCTTTAAGGCAAATTCTAAGGATGTACCGTGGACGTCCGTTTCCTTCCACAGTCTTTTCCTACCCAGCTTTCTCTGTGTGTGTGAGGTACCGGAGGTAGACCGTGATCAGAGCTAATCATTAGTTAGGGAATCCTCTGTGTAGTCCTCTGATTCAGAGTGGTTCCTTTCCTATTAAGTTTGTGCTGTGAATGGGTCATAATAAACCAATCCAGGGTTGCCAGATCAGAAACGTAAAACAGTCGTACCAACAATTGAAAATAGTCGTACGCTAGTTAAAATCGTCGTACACTTTGCGAATGGTCAGGATGATGATGATAATAATAATAATAATAATAATAATAATATAATAATAATAATTGCCAAGTGAGGTAGCCTACTCTATACAGACTTTTTTTCTATAAATGCAAGCTTGGTGGTTTAAAATTTTGTGCTTTTACAAGTTTTATAACGAGCCATTGCTCCACTCACGTATGCTGAATTTGCTGTTCACCGCTACTACTCAGCGGACTGGTCTCTCGTAACTGTATACATATACCCATTGTTGTTAGTAGGCTTTCTTTGTCATCAGCTACCTGCAAATGTTGCAGGAATAAATACAATAATAATAATAATAATAATAATAATAATAATAATAATAATAATAATAATAATAAAAATAAAAATAAAAATAAAAATAAAAATAAAAATAAAAATAATAATAATAATAATAATAATAATAATAATAATAATAATAAATTACAAACCGTAAGAAAGAAAGATTTCTAGATATTATTACTTTTGATAAGCCCGTGTCAACATATAGGCCTACTATTAATAATAACAATGATATGATTATTATGTTTGGTCAAAATAAAACAAAAACAATAAGACCAGCTGGTCATTATCGGTATGATTTCTTTAGAGGTTTGGATTTCTTCGTTTTGCACTCGTGCGGCTAAAATATAAAATGTTTGGAGAAGAATAATGAGAGAATTAGCAATAACAATACAACAATACAACTTAAGCAAGATGCGGCACCGGCCCATAAAGGCCTGTAAGAAATAAAGGGACTTAGTTTTATTTGATAATTTGACAATGGCTATTATAACTAGGGACCGGATTTTTAGGTTTTTAAAAACACTGTTTTAGGTTTTCCATTAGGTGAAATAGTTTTTTTTAGGTTTTTTGTCCAAAATATCGTTTTCGGGTAGAATAATTGGTTTAATGAATTTGAATGTGCTACATAGGATTTAGTACATAATACTTGTTAAGTTTAACTTAACAAAATTGACTTAAATTTGTGTAAACTTACTTTAAGACAATATTATAAATTGAAGAAAGAAAGCATAAACAATCAAAAGAAGCAGTGAAAAAAAAATTGTCTCACATTTCCTGGTTACAGTATATCACTAAATATCTTTCAAGATTCTCAACTGTGAAGTTCTTCCTGTTATCTCATAGTTAATAGTTAATACTGTATCTAGACCCTACCCTTCTCAGGATTAGAAACCGATGCTTCTAATTTAGTGAGTAAAATACTTTATGGTTGGATGTGGATAATGTGGAACTGATTATTTTCCTTTTTTCGGTTGTTACGCATGCTAACCGCACAAAAGATGAACTAGGGATGAAAACTTCCCCCTTTTCTAGAAAGGTAAATTATACGTGTTTCGGGCAGACTTTACAAAATATTACTTTGCCATCTGTAGTGAAATTCAGATCGTCGCCAATCCACTGCCGTAATAATCTCGATTTCATTTGTTTTGGCATAATTAATACGTCTTCTTAAAACTCACAGTGTGACCACTCAGTATGAATAACAGTGAAGTATTAAAGGCAAACAAAAAAACAAGCGCTTTAAAACACAGAAATCTGTATCCTTGTTCATACACGGCAACAATGGTTGTTCGTAAGAATATTTTAAAAGGAATACGCCGGTACTCTTTTCCTCTCTTGATACTGTCCAACCTAGACGACAATGGGTTGAATGAAACGCTGGTGGTATTAATTTCTATCCGACAAAAATTATTCTTTCCCCGCAAAATATCGATTTCTCAACTGACAAACAAAAAATGAGCCTAAATTAGATATTTTAGGTTTTATATCCCGTTTAGGTATATTTAGGTTTTTATACCCCATTTAGGTATTTTTAGGTACCACAGAATTAATGTGGGTGAATCCTATGGACATGATTCGAAAAAGTGTATGAGCGCTTTTTGTTTTGGAATAAAGGAAAAAAATAGGTAAAAACCTAAGAATCCGGTCCCTAATTATAACATTCCGCCATGCATTTAGCAACATGTAGGCAACTATGAAAAAAACGAAAACTTAATGTTTATCCAAATTGAAAGTTCTGCAGTAGATTGCTAAAAAACATACAGAAAATGATAGTATAAAATTATACTGTATTATAATAGTCGTATGATTAGGCATACGACACATGGTTGCATCCTCAAATTTGATTGAACTTTTAACAATAAATGGTGCCGGTACTTAACTGCCATAGACGTCACTATGACGGCGGAAGATAATTTTTAATCACCGAGGAAAATTTTAATAGAATAACTGTGTTTTACACTTGATGTTTTCAGCGCAAAGATATTGATCTGCACTTTTTAACATAAAGCGTTATTTATAACGTAATTAGGCTATTGACTATTTAGGCACATTTAAACATATTTTCTTAGTGAACACAGCTGCAGCAGTTAAAAGGTTAATAAATGGTGTATAATTATAAATGGTATTTATTGCAAATCCTATTGATTTGTAACACTGTAACCTGTTTGCTAGCCCAGTGTAGTGTAATTTTAAAAATACATAAAAATATCATCTTCGCTCAAAGTTTTTTTCAAGTAAAGCCTACTTTACTGTAGAGCAATGAGTTCATATCCTTAATTAAAACATCATATTATAATGCACATACAATGATAATTTTTTTTTTTACATTTAAGAAGGTCTCTTCCCAAACCGTCGTCTATGTACAAAAGAATTAGCATTGTTCTCTAATCCGAAAATGTGCACTGACTTCGACACCGACAAAGAACCGGTGCTCTGGTAGTCGCGTGGCTTTCCCCAGTGTTTCCGCTGCCATTCACTACTTCATAAGTAAAGTAAGTGCTGTGGTACGTATCTGGCAACATTGTGCTGGAGTGCAGACAAATGTGAATACGCCTAATTACCTTTCTAGTCACTGTTTGACAAGTCGAAGAGGATTAGGGTGGCAGTAGATGGGGAAGTTCTTGGAAAAAGAATCTTTAGAAAGTGGCATCCAGTCTGCTGTTAACACATAGGTTACTATTGTAATATGTGATGCCATAGTCATATAAGCGTAAACTTCTCTTGAGCATGTGAATGGGTAATAAATAAAATAAAATAAAATAAAACCTGCATATCGTGTCCTCGTGACTAGGACGTAATCTGCTATGATGTTATTTTGTTAAGTTTATTTTCTTACTTCTTTAGCCGCGGTAGGGGTGAATCGAGAGCTTGTGTAACGCTCAAAATCGTCGCGAAATTAGTGTCACACTCAAAATCGCCACGAAATTAGTGAGGTGTGGCGGAACGGACTGCACAGAAAACAATCAACTCAATGATTAAGGCTTATCCAAAATTTAAAAAATAAAAAAATTATAAATTAAAAAAATCCTAAATCCAAAATTTAAAAAATCGAAAAAACAAATTTAAAAAATCGAAAACATAAAAAAAATTCAAAGATCCAAAATTTTAAAAATTAAAAAAACCAAAATTCAAAATTAAAGAATTCAGAGATCCAAAATTAAAAAGTCCAAAAATCCAAATTTAAAAAATAAAAATAAATAATCCATAATTAAAAAATTTAAATATCCAAAATTTAAAAAGTAAAAAATTCAAAATTAAGAGAATTCAAAAGTCCAAAATTTAAAAAATAAAACTCCAAAATTAAAACATCGAAAATAAAAAATTTAAAAATAAAAAAATGAAAATCCAAAAAATAAAAAAATTTAAGACCTAGAATTTAAAAAATCAAAAATTAAAAAACCCAAAATTCCAAAACTAAAAAAATTAAATATATAAAAATTTAAAAAATACAAAAATCCAAATATCCAAAATCCAAAATTAAAAATCCAAAAACCTAATATTAAAAATTCCAACAATCCAAAATTCAAAAAATTTAATAATCCCAAATTGAAAAAGTCTAAAAATTAAAACAAGTTTCACTTCTGTGGCGTGGCGTTCCACGCACACTTTTTTTATTTCAAAATACAAACATTAACTACAGATTAATAATTTAACGATTATGTTTCTCTTCTACACAGTTTTTTATTCTTCAAATTTTTCCCATAAGGTTTATCCTCTGCTGGGTAGCTCTTACTTTCCTGTCTGCCCAGGGAGTAAGTAAAGATAATGAAGAAGTGGGGTAAACCCGACGGGCTTCAAACGCTGCATTGGACATGGAACAAACTGATAACAATTTTACAGTTTGCGAAAGCACGTAGCAGTGTTAATGCAGAAGACTACTGCGCCATCCCACACATATTTTAATATCCGCTGCATATGGAGCAACACACCTGCGGGTGGGATTGTACACTGCTACCGATAAATATTATCACCATGGTATCACATTTTACAGTTTATTATCCTTTAAACTGCATGCATAATTTTACAGGTTTTATAATGCGTTTATATAGTCTACCTAAATAAAATGCCAAAATAAATAATTTGATAATTGCATAGTTTGAAATAATATATCGCCCGTCTCCTTAGCCGCGGTAGCTAAATGGAGCCCTAGGCGAAGGAGGTTTTGGGTTCGGATCCCGCCTCGGACAGGGGTGTTTGTTTACAATATGGAAAATAGGAAAACTAAAGATAAAAAATGTAAATTAAACAGGAAAAGTGGCCTATGGCCGGCTAAATTAAAAAGAATAATCGTCTGAGACAGATTTTAAGCAGGTTATGTAAACATACATACGAGGGATAATGCATAAGTCAATTAAATTGTTGGATCATTAATTTGAAATACAAATGAAAGGGAAGGGTATGGAATGTATGTATGATACAGATTATTTATGTAGGACAGATTGGGAGCAGATATCCATAAACATTCATTCACGACGGCATCGTGCTACTCTGCTGTATTCCAGTAGTTGGTGGCATGAAAGCTCGCATTCCCCAACCTATAAAACCCTCGGTATGGAAGGTCCTTATTCACAAAGCTTTCACCAGCTCCTGTGACATACTCTGGCATTTTAGCTCTAAGAATAGCTAAGCTAAGAACGCTGCTGATATCTTGTTTACGTAATTTGATGGCACTTTTATATGCACAGAGGGATAAAGTTAAGAGTCAGCCACCGTGCAAAATGGATGTGACATTTGTGGTCAGCGTTCTTACGTCAGAATAATGCTTAAAATAATTACATTGCTATAGACTTAGACTGCCTCCAGTAATACGGTATCTTGCGTGCGCGAATCTTTTTATTACAGACAACTGCCTATAAACATAGATGATCAAAATTATCTACCATACTATATTAATTAGGCCTATACTACTTCATCTGTATTAAGATTTTGCATGCTCTTATCCAGGATGCAAGAGATACGCCGTAGTTCAGTTGGATTATATCCTTCTCTACAAACCGGAAGCTCGTGGGCTCGATCCATGATTACGTCATTACGGATGTTTTCCATTGGTTTAATCCAATGTTGCCCTAGAATAGACTCAGTCTCTAACAGAAATTATTACTTTGTGGAATTCCGAGGGTAAAGACGGTCGGCGTCTTAATTTTCACATACCAAATTCTAGAAAATATGGGAGTCCTAATGGCCTTACCATAATTATATCAATTTCAGAAATTAATTAAATCAGTAGACATTATATATAGTCCAGTCATTTGTTAATATGATTGTATTATATTACTAGAAGTATTGATGCAACTATGCATATCACTGATTGATTTACTGTAGACCTACTTCTATATAATTTAATATAAGGCTACATAAATGAATCTTGTTTGTTAGATATAGAAAATAAATGACATGCACAATCAGAATACGAAATTTTAATTTACATAAATACGATTTCATTCATTCAGTGCTTTTATTTATTTATTTATTTATATCTTTATTTATTTCTTGTGTTTGGTATTTCTTGGCCTACTCTCTGGACTTGTCATCGTGGTGACATCACAATAAAAATATCGCGCGGCTGGAGAAAGTTTGAAAACATAGCGATAGCGAAGTGGCACCCCTGTGTTATATACGGGAAAAGGTAATCTGCGCCACTTTCACCTTTTCCCCTAACCTATACATTGTAAACTGCGTCACTGACATGTGTAAACTGCGTCACTGACATGTGTAAACTGCGCCATCAACATATGTAAACTTCGCCACCAACATATGTAAACTGCGCCACTGACATATGTAAACTGCGCCACCGACATATGTGAACTGCGCCACTGATATTTAAATGGCGTCACCGTCATACTAACGCACTAACATTTTCCTTCCCACTTCTCCAGACTTAGGACGGGCTTTGAAATTGCATAGGTGTGGTTAGAAATGTTAGGCTTAGTAGCTTTGTCATTTTAAAAAATGTTAAAAACAATACCCTAATTTCTTTTGCATGAACGCTTCGTCACTTATAAAATTGTTAAGAACGCTACCCTAATTTTTTTGCATGAGCACTTTGTTCTCATATGACGCCTTCTTAATAAAGTCAAAACATTGTTTATATACTGTTCTCTCCACTTGAGTAGACGAGAATACTTGTCATTTATTTTAGCTGTTCTTCTTACAGGTATCCCTTGTTCAATACTTCTCAGTTTTACGTAGGTACTTGTTTGGAACTGGAGAAGTGCATTTAACATAAGGAAGATGTTGGGAAAAGAGTTGTAAAACATCGAATTATATTTTGCGTGAAATGATTCTACTGCATTAGTCGTTTCTTTGCATTCTGTGGAATGTTCATTCGCCCATACTGAGGGTGGAAACGGGGCGTCTGGAGATACATAGTTATCAAGCACATAGTCATAGAATTTAGTGACTTTATCGTTTTCAGGTAGAAACGAACATTCACATATTAGGTCTAACTTTTGCTTGCCTATAACTACTGCCGCAATCTACATATCTCCGTGGCGCAGTTTACATATCTGTGTGCCGCAGTTTACATATTTCATTTTCATTCCATTTCAAATTAGGTGTCAACCGTGGCGCAGATTACATACTAATGGAGTTTTACTAATGCTTATAGTTACAGAACAATCTCAATAATTAAGGTAGATTAAATCTTGAGCAGATAACCGTACCTTAAATAGTTGTCAAAATATTATTTAGTATTTTCACCAGTGTTTTCATTTGTTTCAAAATAAGAGCTTTCATGTGCTTAACATTGTTACACGGGTGGTTTCAATACTGTCCACATCACAGCTTCCATGTACTGTATTGATCTATTGCTCAGAATGCTACATGTAACAGTTCAGATCATTGTTTTCAATTCATGCATAATTTACAACACATACATGCATAGCCTGACCTTTTGCTCATCTGTTATTCAAAAGCAGTAGCCAAGAAAATGTGCTGACCGATATGCATTGTTTTACAATAGCCTAGTCTGTTTCCCAGATCACACAGACAAACAAGAAAAGACAAACAAGTCGTGACAACTATTTTTTTCACGATAACGTGGGCCAGGCAAGGGATTTTATAATACAGGTAAAATTGGAAGACCACGATATAGGCCTACTTGCTATCGTCAAAAATGTATGGGTTTCTAACAACTTAGGAGAACTGTATCAGGGTAGAGAAAAAGAATAAATAAGAATCATCGATCATTCTTTACAAATACGAGGGATCGTATTTTTTTGGTAAAATATAATGGCTGAGCTCGTTGTTAACTTCCTTCTATGTCGTGGGTATTTCGTCAATTAAATTATTTGATACAATTATCCTTATGGGGATGCTTCGGCTCTCTGCAGGCTATGTTCTTTTTTTAGTACCACGAAAAAGACCATATTTGAGTTATAATGTTCTTTAAGACCTAAAGAATTCAAATCTAAATTCAGTTTATTGCTAAAAAATATCCGAAATGGAAGAAAATCGTGAAGAGGTGGGCATTTATATAACCTAAACTAGTTTAATTTTTGTGCACAAAAGTGTCACTACCATGGATAAAATACGAAACCTGTTGAATATAAATCTTTGCCACAGTCTAACATAGAAATCCCAAACTTAGCTCAGCCCAGAGATAGCAGAAAAGGAGTGTATCGTGATCACCTAATAGCGTCTCTGTCTTTGCTGTAATCTATCACAAGTATCGATAACTTCTCGGCAGCCATATAAATAGCAGAAAAGGAAGCATGATATAAGAAAATATGAGGAAAAATCACACTAAAACAAGATATTACGGTTATAAATCAAGTTTTTTTTTACACATTTCTCAATTTATTTGTGAAATGTGAGAATTTTGCGAGTATTTCGCACTTATTTAGACATTTTGCACAGTCAATGTAATTTTGCAATATTTCATAGATTCAATTTGCCTACAGCGATAAATAACGTATCAGTGGATTAGTTTGTTTTTTTGTTGTTTGTTTGTTTTTTGTTTGTTTTCTACCGGACTTCTGAGATAGCAAACTCGTAACCCTTTTTTGGCACAAACTAGGGCTGTACGTTTTTATTTGCTTGAACCCGAGACAACTGAATATGCGCTCCCCGAAAGGCTGCCTGTATTCTATCAAAATGTAAAGAGAGGAAATTATATAGCCCATGCCCAGGGTAGCGAAGTTATAACTGATGACATTAGACATGAATCATGACCTGCGCGAGGTTACCGCTTCGAAGCTACTCCACTAACTCATATTGCTACCGCGCATATTGAATCCACGATTCATGTCTCATCTCCCCGGTTATGCGTGGATGCATCACACCAGATTTTTGTTTATGAGGATACCATTCACTATTATTGATTTATAGGAATTAATTTCAAAGATAGTCTTTGTATCCACCTCTGTGTCGTAGGGGATGTGTTCGCCCTCCTCACCCAGCGGGCCCGGGTTCGACCCCTGGTCTAAACAAGTATCCCATGTGATCATTTTCCGAGGGTTTTCCTCACCTGTGAGACGAATGCCGCGAAACTTTAGGCCCTCTTGATTCCCGGAAATCAACTGGCTGCCATTATCACCTTCAGCCCATCAGCGTCTTTATCAGTGTGTGTGCAAATTTGTATCGCATTTTATGTGTTTGGAATTTGGCTGGTCACTAATAAGGGGAAGCCTTACAAGCCCTTGCCTGGTCAATAAAGTATGTAGACTATGTGCTCCATAGAATCTCTTTGCCCTGACTGGTCGCGGTCCTTTAAGGTCCGGGCTGCATGGGTCGCGTAAATCTCCCTACAACGGAGGAGGTAATATTAAGAGAAAGAAGAAGTCGTCCCTACAACGGTGGAGGTTATACTAAGAGGAAGAAGGTGTCTCTAATTTTATCGTTTACGTCAAATTCCAGTATCGTGCAAATTCCCAAGCCATCTATGTGGACTAAAAACAATAACGTAATGTTATAAGAGGACTATTTACATTCAATGTGAAGGCATTTTTTGAATTCAGTGTAATATTTTAAGAAATTATGTAATATTTTAAGAAATTATGTAATATTAAAAGAGAGAGGATAATTTGTTTCAATTTCAATGTAGCCTACGTTTCTTTGCTGGTTGAAGAAAGTATGTGTTCAAAATTTCGTGCAAATCATTAAACATACAGATTTGTATAGGCAAGAAACATTCAAACACACTTACATAAATACAAACTTTCAAGTTTATTAGACTAGACCGTTCGCCATCAGCTGCCATCTACCGCAGAAATATAGTACTACGAGAAGTTAGTAACATCTGATCGCCGCATTCGGCCATTTTGTTTTTCTTGTTATGAATTTAAAATCTTATGGTCTAACAAAGCAGTCGTATTCAACTTGCCTAATATGGTAATTAAGATCTTATCTTTATAAAATGTCATTACAGGCTCAATGTGCTAACTCGTATAGGTTCATTGCATAATATACAAAGTTATTAAGTGCCAGTATGGTACTTTATGAGATTGTGTGGTGGACGAAAAAATGTCTGTCCGTCTGTCCGTCTGTCTGTCCGTGTGTCTGTACGCACCATAACTCAAATACGCTTTTCGGATTTTCATGAAACTTGGAAAACACATTTATAATGTCCATGGGAAGAACCCTATTGATATTGAACCAAATCGGTTCACCGGTACCGGAGTAATGCCCAATTTAGTGCCTATTTTAATAGATTAGATCACTCAAATACGCTGTATCGGATTTCCATCAAACTTGGTATACCCATTTATGACGTCCATGAGAAGTGCCCTATTGAATTTGAACCTAATCTGTTGACCGGTACCGGAGTAAAACCCAATTTAGTGTCTACTTTAAAGGCGCAATAACTCAAATGCGCTTTATCGGATATTTATGAAACTTCGTATGAGCATTTATAATGTCCATGGGAAGATGTTTATTGATATTGGACCAAATCGGTTGGCCAGTACCTGAATAATGCCCAATTTAGTGTTTTTATGTTAATATATAAGAAGTCGCGATAACTCAAATATGCTTTATTGGATTTTCCTGAAATGTTGTATACCCATTTATAATGTACGTGGAAAGACGTCTACTGATATTGGACCAAATCGGTAGACCGGTACCGGAGTAAAACCCAATTTAGTGTATATTTTAAAGACGCGGTAACTCAAATACGCTTTACCGGATTTTTATGAAACTTGGTATACACATTTATAATGTCCGTGGGAAGACGTCTATTCATAATGGGTAAAATCGGTTGACCTGTTTCGGAGTAATGCTCAATTTAGTGCCTATTTTATGGTAATATACGTATTCGAAAGAATTTATAAAAAAAATGAAAATCAGTTATCTTGACAACATAGCCTATTGTTTTACTGTGAACTTATAAGGCCTTGGAAATTAAAATACAGGTAGCTATGACAAAAAACATTGATTTACATGCGCTTATCCAACTAGACCGTTAAAATGACCCAGGTGGCCGAGATGGTAGACCTTTCTTCTTCCGTAAGCCCTGCTTAATGAATAAATCTGGAGCTTAACTTGGAAATCAATTAAAAAAATATATATTCTGCATATCATAATTGCAGTCATAACTGATTAAACAAAAACATACTGGCACTTTGTTACATCAGTTTACCTGATTTTATTTTAATATGATAATGGAAATACCATTTTGGGTCCACGTGCTTAAGTAAAACATTTTTCTTTCATAGTACTTTTTTGTTAATTATATTATAATTACCTGAAAATTTATACATTTCAGTATATTTTAACGTTGTATGGTGAAAAGTACTATACAGTGTTTGGATAATTGATTGATTTTTCATACTTTTGACTGATAAATTTGCTGCAGAACTTAAAACCCCTAAAACTCGGCGATGGAATTCTCCGCAATAACAAACAAATCACACTAACGCAACACTATTGCTAAAAGCAATACGCACATTCTAGCCCCTTAATATTGTGATTGCTCCTCCATACAATTGTATGCCCTCTGGAAAAACTATATTATATAACGAACCTCAGAAAATAAGAAATCATTAATGATTTCATTGCAACGGTCCTGTCCTTGCAATGTTTAATTTAGTTTCCATTGTACTGTAGTCTATTATGCTCAAAGTCTCTGTTTCTCTCCCATATTAGCAAAGCAAAATTGTGGGATAAGTTATATATTATTTTATGTAATGTTTCAAAAGAATGGTTGTTCAAACTTCTCTTCCTCATTTAATTAATTTCCTTCTCATGAGTAGTCTACTTTAAGATACAGGACTAACTTCTAGTTCTTCCATGTGCTACAAATTGCATCACATGCTTCCGTAGTCATTGGATAAGTATAGGTAGCCAATTTTCCAATCGCTGATTGTGCATCGATTTGAACAAATCCTTTGGACCATTACTGAGTTACAAATGTAGAGGACATAGCAGAGATGAACTCTTCAAGATCCCAATCCCATTACACTAACTCTTTCCTAGCTACTGGACTAATAAGCAGATACAGTTCTGTGGGAACCAGGGATGTATAAACTGGTGTGTGTTTCGTCTTCTGTTAACACTTTTTGAAGTGAAATTTCTTTAGCTGAATCAAAAATTAAAAATAAAAAATTGAAAAATCTAAACATCCAAAATTAAAAATTCCAAAAAATAAAAAATTCATAGATACAAAATTTTAAAAATCCATAATTAAAAATTCCAAAATTCCAAATTTAAAAAATTCAAAGATCCAAATTTAAAAAATACAAAATTTAAAAAATAAAAATCCAGAATTAAAAAATCCAAATATCTAAAATTAAAAAAACAAAATTAAAATAAAAAATACAAATTTAGAAAATTATAAAATTTAAAATTAAAAATACAATAATCCAAAATTTAAAAAAATTTTAAAAATAAAAAATTCAAAGATCAAAAATTAAAAAATCCAAAAATCTAATATTAAAAAGTCGTATAATCCAAAATTGAAATCCAATAATAAAAAATTGAAATCCAATAATCAAAAATTGAAAAAGTAAAAAAAAAAAAATTAAAAAAACAAGTTTCACTTCTGTCGCGTGGCGTTCCACGCACACTCCCCCCCCCCCCCCCATAATATAAGCAGGTATTCTCGCTGTCCGCTTACAAAGCTGAGGTTTAGATTCCTGGCCAGGATAGATTTTTCCCCAAAGAATTTAATACAGTTCTCTTCTGCGACATTATACTGACTAATCCACTCATACGCCGCTGTTTGATATTGACCAATAACGTTTAGCAATTCCTCGGATATAGACCAATCATGGCCATTTATCTTATAATATTCTTGTAGGAATCGCGAGGATGCCGTTTTGTCGAGTGAAACGTCTGATCGTAACTGGACACGTAAGCATCAGTGAGCAGTGGTTAATACGTCACATGATGCCATTAAGCAGCACGAAAAGATTATTTTATACAACATAACTTGCTTGGAAATTGAAATAATAGAAATGTAGCCTACATTGATTAAAAACACAATTTCGATTCGGTGCAAGCCAGTTGTTGTGCTTTTATTCTGTTCTGCTGTTAGCTTACCTTAATGAAGTTAACTATGTCCTATATGCATCATTGGTAGCACTGATCAGACCATGGTAACTCGAATCGATTCATGGATGGTTGTTTCATTGTATGCCGTAATCTCGCAGCTGTTACTTTTGTTTTTATACAACAAAGCACGAAGTTAATTATTCTTTGTATAAATTGTTACGTTTTTATTCATGGAATAGTCTTAATAAATCTAACTCTCGTGGGGTAACCTATGATAATGTTTCAGGACGTAGCAACTAACACGTACCGCTATCCTGAAAAGGTATGGCAGCAACTAACCTGTCTCAGCCGGGTAAATTATTAGTTCTGTCTATCCTACACGTTTATCTTTGTATTTAATTTGCAAGATAATTGCTAGCTTTATTTAAAAAATAAGAAAATTTATTTCTTATTCTTTCCTCTGTTGATATAAAAGAATAGAAGAGTACCGATAATACTTAAAAAGTAAACCAGGTTAAAGTTTAGGGACAAATTTTACAGGCCTAAAAATTTCATGAGCGGAATGCTTTGTTTTCTTATTGTAGGGATGATAGTTTTCTTTTAATTGATTTAAAACAGCATGTTCCATTGCTTATGTGTTTGCAATACTACATGCTGTGTCTTCATAACAAGTATTAATAGCCTAAACTGTATCTACAGTATCTACAGTGTACATTCAATCATTATTATAAGTTTGTTTGCTAATTCTAATAAATTGCAATTTTGTTATAAAATTCTATCATTGTACATCTTTGTTATCTAAACCTGTGTTATTACCTATAATGAACCAAAGCCTATTGAGTGTATAAAGCATTTAAATGGTGTAGGCGTATATCATTTCAAAATGAGATCATCTGGAGGAACCGGCCATTGTCCATGTTTGATTGCAATTTGCTTTCTTAAATTGTCTCTCTGTTGGAATTGACTGCACCTTAGTAGCTGGTCCACAGTTTGGGCACGTGTCGTCATTCGTTATGTGGAATCTCTTCAGGTAGGATTTGATTATTCCATGTCCAGTAACTATTGCTGCGATTGGTGCTGTCATTATGATCCTTGGCGTTATTCTCTGACGAACTGATGGGAAGAAGGCCCTACAGGCAGCTCCCTTAGTCGTGTTGGTCCAATCCACCTGCCATTTTGTTAGACATTCTTCTTTAATTTCTCGAACCATTGCAGTTTTGGAGATTTTCGAGTATACCGGTTCTCTATCTTCTTCTCCTGCTGCTTCCTTAGCTAGCTTATCTGCCATCTTGTTGCCAGCAATCCCCACATGGACCCTTATCCATCCAAAATGTATTTTGTAATTCTTGAGTCTTCTTACCAAGTTCCTGATCTGCTCGATAAGGTAGCTTTGATTGCGGTTGTTCTGAAGTAAATCCAGGGTAATTTTACTGTCCGTATGGATTGCTACTTTGTTCTCTTCGAGTGGGATAGGTAGTTCATTGATTGCTTCAATAGCTTTTAATATCGCAATCTGTTCCGCCTGATTGTTGGAACAATCACTGAGAAGTCTGTTCTTCATGGTGTGAATTAATTGTCCTCGTTTATAGAATGCTGCTGCTGCGCCTACTTTTCCGTGAATATTACATTTGATAGTTGTATAGTTCCGAGATGATAGTTGTATGACAATTATGTGAGCGTATACCAACAATGTCATGCAGGCACACTATATTTCAAAGTCTCACGGAAAACGTTGATAGTATAACATCTATCTTTGAACATTGCGCAGGCTGCATGACGAGTGATGACTAGACCTGGGATTTTAAGGCAAATGCCTATTTTGTTCCTTATGAAATAACATGAAAACTTTTAAATATGTTGACATTTCATGATAAATCACTTATAGAGATTTTCAGTGCTCTAAAATGCCTATTTGGACCTTTGGAGCTTATTTTTACTATTTTAGTGCCTAAAATGCCTATTTTGTACATTTCAAATAAAATGCAACTTCTGTAATTTTTACAGTCTTGTAATGGATATCCCTCAATGAAAATGAAAACAGCTGGGGTGGGTTTTTCACAGAAACTTGATTATTCCAAACAATTGTCGCTAAAGGAATGCTGACTGAAGGGGGAAGGGGAGGATTAAGGGGAAAGACTACTGTGACATGTCACCAGTGAAAGAACATCTTTTTAATTGAATATAATTCGTGAGGCCTAATTTTGCAGTTAATTCTGTTAAGAATAGGCATAGTACGTTTCTTGCAGTAAAAAAGACAATGTTACAGTTTAGGTGTATATTGTATTATTTTAGTCTATTTTCTATCTATTTACACATTTTTAAAGCATATTTTAAGTGCCTATTTTATCTTTTAAAAGCCTATTTACTTGTTTTAAAAGCCTATTTTAGGTGCCTAAAACTAATTTTTTAGAGCCTAAAATCCCAGGTCTAGTAATGAAATAAATGGAAACGCCTGAATGTAACGTTTAGACTACCCGCAGCTCCGGTGTGTGATGCGTGTAGTCTAGTCGCCGCAATCAGGCGTTCCTATTTGCTTCTTTCAGGTAATCAGCACTACCTGAGGAATATAAGTATTGTATTAATTCCTTTAACTTGTAGCTGTCAGGGGCGCTGAAATCATTTTATTAATACACAATAATAAAAAAATAGGCTAAATAATAAATAACTCCAGCCCTGGTATTAATTTCTAACCTCATATGAAATGCCAATTGGAGTCGTTCAGAACATAATTAAGTCAATAAAAACGATGTGTGTGTAAGGATTTTTATTTATTGATTCTGTTTCAAGATGGTGACCGCCTTAAGGGTTTCGTTTCAAATAATGTCCAGCTTCTTTTAGAGATTCCAGCCAAACGTTTCCAGTGGAAACTTTTTTTCGTAACGAATAACAACAAACTTTAAAAGACTGCCATGAAGATCACACCTTAGATTTTTTGACTCGAGATCTACTTTTACAGAACTATTATTAATAATAATATTAATAATAATAAAATAAGATAAACTGATGTAACAAGTGCCACAATGCTTTTATTTAATTTTGATGTGCAGAAAATAAGTTATTTTTGTGATTGATTTTCGAGTTAAGTTCCAGATCGATTCATTAAGTAGGGCTTACGGAAGAACAAAGGTCTAATTTGATAAGCATATGTGAAGGAATATGTGGGAAGTGTTATTTGTCAAAGCTAACTGTACTGGAACTTCCAAAGCCGTAAATGAACACTGTAAAACAATATGTTGTCATGATAACTGATTTGCATTTGATAAATTCTTTCAAATATATTGCCATAATAAAATAGGCCCTAAATTTGGCATTACTCCGGTACCGGTCAACCGATTTGGTCCAATATGAATAGTATTCTTCCCATGGACGCATTACCAACTTTCATGAAAGTTGGTAAGCGGTGCATACGGATCGAGGAGAGATCCGTTATGCGCTTACGGCACGAGTATTGCATGCTATTTTTGCACGATGATTATTTATATCAATTTATTTATATTTATTGAGATATTTGCTGAAAATGTTATGTATATACGCTATTGACGATGGATGTTATATTCCAGAAAGTGATTTCCATGTGTTTGTTCTTATGGAAACCTAATATTTGTCTTGTTCAAGTCGCCACAAACTGGGGGCCTTGGTTCCGGTCTTCCATAAAGGCTTGTATTATGATAATTTTACTTACGGCACTTGTGCTTTTTGTAATTTATACCGCACGGAGATTTCTTTTGTTTTCATAGCAACCAGATTGCGCGCGGTAATGTCAGGTTACGATCTACGGCAACAATATTCGTAAGTACCACTAATTAGTTACGTCTTGCAAAAAATTAATAATAATATAGTAACTAGTATAGACCTGGGATTTTAAGGCAAATGCCTATTTTGTTCCTTACGAAATAACATGAAGACTTTTAAATATGTTGACATTTCATGATAAATCACTTATATTTATAGAGTTTTTAGTGCCCTAAAATGCCTATTTGTATCTTTGGAGCCTATTTTTACTATTTTAGTGCATAAAATGTCTATTTTGTACATTTGAAATAAAATGCAAATTCTGTAAATTTTACAATCTTATAATGGACATCCCTCAATGAAAATGAAAACAGCAGGGGTGGGTTTTTCATAGAAACTTGATTATTCCAAACAATTGTCGCTAAAGGAATGCTAACTGACGGAAGGAGAGGATTAAGAGGAAGGACTACTGTGTCAAGTCACCAGTGAAAGAACATCTGTTTAAGTGAATATAGTTCGTGATGCCTAATTTTGCGGTTAATTCTGTTAAGAATAGGTATACCACGTTTCTTCCGTAAAACAAAACCATGTTACAGTTTAGGTGTATATTGTATTATTTTAAAGCCTGTTTTCTATCTATTCACTCATTTTTAAAGCATATTTTAACTGCCTATTTTCTCTTTTAAAGCCTATTTACTTGATTTAAAAGCCTATTTTAGGTGCCTAAAACTAATTTTTTTAGAGCCTAAAATCCCAGGTCTAGTGATGACACAGCACCTGGGAGATCTCATCTGTGAAGGAAAGTCGCATGACGAGTGAAGACTTACACTGCTGCACCATGCCGGCACAAATCGACCGTCCGTACAGTATCTTACAGTTTGAGAACGACCTAATTTTAAAGGGAACGCGAGCAGTGAAGGCCTTAATCGCCAATGGTAACTACCATTGGTTCCATTTAATTTAAATTTATTTTATTTATTTAACCTGGTAGAGATAAGACCATCAGGTGTTCTCCTCCCCTCTACCAGGAATCCAAAACTACAATTACAATATAACTATGAAAATACAAGAAAAATACAGTAAGAAAAAATAAATATTACTAGCATTAAAGATACTAAATGACAATAATATAAATAATAATAATAATAATAATTAACATTATAGTAAAACACAATACAATAATATAAAATCATAAAAAGAAATCTTGCACCTTGTAACTTTCTATGTACAGAGCGATATGCCTGGGTGAATTAGCTATTCAAACATTTAAGGTCTTGATATTTAAATTAAAGAATAAGACTAACTAAAACGTAATCTTTGTGTAACTGCGACTGTAATTTAGGTAGAATTCGGTTTATAATAATTATTGCGAGCTTGGCTTGTTATGGGACTGTGATTATAACAGTAGCAAATTGCTCCTCATAATCGGCACGCAGTAATAAATCAAACTTGACATTGTGTGACATTTCACTGTCTCTCTTAAGTGGATTTTGGTTGCTGATGAGAGTATTATGTAAACTACTTCATTGATACGAACCACACTAGACCTATACTCCAAAATGAGTGATGACTGATGACTTTCCAGGTCATCTTTTTGAAAATCTGAATTAAGAAAATTAAACAATTTCACGCTTCTCAGAAAAAAAAAGTTTGGTGGAAATTTGCCTTTAGTACCGCCAAAATAAGTTGTCATTATATAATAGACTTTTTTATTTAAAACCTATTTTAGAAAATATTTTTAAAACAAGGCCCATTTTCATGTCATGGCAATCCTGAAAATCGATGGCTATTGCTGACTGATCATTCATGATTTCTTCGGGCACTTCCATGCCTATCTGTCGATTGACTAAATTTAAACGTAAAAAGAATTTGAAGTTAAAGTTTCCTTTTAATATCTAAATTCTTTTTGAGATATTAATTCATTTAATTGACTGTTTTATCAGAATTAAAATCTCTTTCCTCCGACAGAATGCTAAAATACTATGAATGTTTTGTGCGATCCTTGTAGCCTACCACTAAAATTTTTCGTAAACCATGGTACTTCATTTATAATAAAATTCAATTATTTAACTAAAACTTTCTCGCTTGAAGATTATTCCGGACACAAAAATAAATAAAAATTGTCGCATAGTCAACTTCACTTCCCCCTCCATGAATTTTGTCTAATGGGTGATATTTATTAAATTAAATTGAAACATTTTGTCAGCTTTTTTAAGGCTTTGTTTTAGCCATCAGTAGGACTGTTGTGTTTATATTATTTCCGCGCGTGTCTTTTAAAGCACTGATCACTGATTTTTTGTTTATATGTGACAATTAAATTACTAATTTATGATTTTTCATTTATACCTGTATTTATTTTCTGATAATCTTAACCTATGAAACTTTGTGTTTCTGTTTCTTGTTCTAATATTAAACAATACTATTTATTATTTTGGTCCTAAGGTAATTGATTCTGAAATGTGGAACATTTGTACATCCTTGTATTTTGTGGTACAAGTATTTGGAGAAGCCTTGTGGAGAATGTGGCCCATATTGAGTCGCCTCGTGACCCTTTAAGTCGGACTTGGCCCAGAAGTAGTCGCAGTGCGCTGTAGCGGAAGATGCTCCGCTTTTCTGATTTCTTTCTAGTTTGGAATCCAATTTCGCTGTACCAGCGCTTCTTGTATGTTTTCCTGTTCCTCCTTTTATCCCTCATTTCCATTGATCGTTGCTTCTTCGCGTCTTAACAATTTATTTTTCCTTTTCTGCTTTGAGTTGGCATGCTTGCTGTTCTGTCACTGTTGTTTACTGCTCAAGCTTGAAGGATAGCTGAACTGGAAACGATTTCCGCAGTCAATGCTTCTTATGCCATTAACAACCACAACATTTCTAATTGAATTTCCTGTGACAGAACTTGAACGTTTGAACAGAATTTCAAATATTTCAAACTAGGCTGAACCGAAACGAGATATTATTTTAAATCTATTAACATTACTTTACTTTTGACTATTTATTTCATATGTCAATTTACTTTCAACAGGTGTTAGGAATTTTAAAATTTCAGTCAATCATGTTTGACTTCTTCGGTAAAATACCACATCCGTAGAATTTCTCAGCGTTTTCCACTACCGTAGCATTTCTTTCCCGTTTTCGCTACCCTACCATTTTTTGTTAGTTTCTCTCTGTTCCGGTAGGCGTAAATTAACTGATTTATCGTTAATAGCAAAATCATCCAGTTTCTTTGAATCAGAGACATTACTGACATAATAAGCTAATACGTAAGTAAGTAATTTGGTGTATTTATTTTAGTTTTAAATTAAGTATATAATTATTTCATACTATTCTTCAAATAAGATAAGATTTCCCCCCTTTCTCATTTCTGCCTTATCCGGTTTCTTTGAATCAGAGACATGGCTAACATAATAAGCAACTACGTAAGTAATTTGGTGTAATTATTTATTTTCTTTTTAAATTAAGTATACAACTATATCTTACTATTCATGAAATAAGATATCTTATTGGACCGTATCTCACCTCCAATATAACACAGATAATTTCCCAAAACTAGCTCACTTCTCCCAGAAGATGGCAACGGACATAGCTGCCAAAAAAACTCGGAATCATTCCTCCTACTCATCCGGTTGAAAGCCCGAGAAACCAATTAAGTTCTTAACATCGGAAATACCTGAAATCGCACTTTCTGTTTCTCAAGAGAACTCTCGTTCTTTATTTACATATCTTCAGCTATTTTTTCAAATCCAAATAATTCTATTATTAATTATGTATTAATTTAATTTATTCTGTTTTCTACATCCACTATCTAAATTTCAGTATTCTGTCGTCTTTATTAAATTTCAAACATTCTCTGTCCGTATTCCAGGAATCATGTTTAATATGTTTCTCAAATATTTACTTTTCTTAATTAATATGGTCCTCATACTACGCTTCGTTTCTACTTCATATCTGGCTGCTATATTACATGAATTTATTGGAATTCCTAACCATATTTTGTTATATCGAGTTCCTATCTTCTCCATATTTCCCTTACATCTCCATCCCACCGCTTTTTTCTACTGCATCCCTCAATTTCGGTCTAACTAGCGTTATTGGTTATCCAACACATTTTTAAAATATCAGTAGCCTATTTGGTTATTAATTTTAGAATTCGTCAATTACTGATTATGCTGAGTAATTGTCCTGATTTAATAGTATTTCCTTGTGAATTTTCCTAGTACGTTTTCTGTTTCATGTTATTCCCAAGTATTTATACTTTACATCTTCAGTTACCTTCTTATCTAGAAACCACTTTTCATAATGTACTAATTACTAAAACAGTTCTGTACATAAATGTTTTAATGATTTTTACTTCTTCTGCCCGTAACATAGGTAGTATTGGTGTTCGACCACAAAATTCGAAGTTGAGCTTTTGATAATAAATGCACGTTTTGAGGTTCCCCTAAATTAAAAATGCTATTTTCAGAAGCATTCCTGTGTGTATGTCTGTGTCGCTGTGTGTACGCATGTCTGTGAACAACCTACCTCCAGAAAGAAAAATCGTACGAAAACTAAATTTTGAATTTGTGATAGGTAAATTCTGGGGGTGTGACACAAAGATTAGTGACGAATTTCTCTTGCTTTTATTGGAGAAAATTTCTTAATTTTTTTTTTAATTTTGTACATCAGGTACTATTAGCTGAAACTTTTATTTGAAAAATTTTTTCGCAAAAATTCTCCGAAGGATAGATATAAGCTAGGCACCGTTCATACAAAGTCAGACTTGCCTGGTGAACAGCGAATCTTTTCATCGGGTTGAAACAACTGAATACGCACTTCTTGCAGTACGATCTCTTATTATAGGCCTACTCAGAATGTAAAGTGAGAAATATGTATTGCTCATGCTTAGAGTAACGAAAGTTATTTGAGTGCATTACATACGATTTTGTTCGCATTGTGAATCCTTTGGGGATGCTACACGAAGCGTCGTAACGACTTTCTTAATTATTAAATATTTAATAAAGTTCCGCTTTAACCCTTAACACACAACTTATCTTGATCCACTCAAAAATAGCATTTAAGGATGTAGATGAAAGCTGGATACTTCTGTGTGGAACCAAGATACGTCATTATTTAAATAGAAAATGCATTTCGGCGTATTTGATGCGCCATCTTCAGTTCTGATGAGTTGTATTGAACACCTCTGAAATAATGTTGTTTATATGTTTATTTGGTAACCTAGGTCACAGTTGTAGTTAGGTCAAATAAATGATTTTTTAGTACACGCTCTCTAAAACAGCTGCTTATCGGACTGGTAACACGCCGAAAAGCTGCACTTTAAAGGACAAGTCCGCTAAAATTGCATAAAAGTGCATTCAAACTGCATTCAAAATGCAATTTTAGCGGCCTTGTCCTTTAAAGTCGTCATGGCAATCTATAAACAAAACACAGACGGCATTGACCAGTCACACCAACTTTAACATGGATTTACGCATATAATTGGTCATAAAACAACAAATTTAAGCCAACGCGTTTATTTATGATAATCAGAAACTTTACCAGGATTTTTCGCAAAACACGGTAGCCCACTTCATCACATGACAACAAATATAAGCCAACAACTTTTCACATTTTCGTTCACATGAAAAACATTCCTTACCATGGACGAACAGCATTTAAATGCCGTAATATATCCCTTCTCATAGCCTATTTCTGCCGTGAAGTTGCTGGTAGCAGCTCCAATTCAATGTTTCTGGCTTGGATTGAAATTTCCTCGGTATTATCATTTGTATTTTCACAAGCTTTTCATAAATACTAGTTGGTATGCAATATTGTTTACAATCAAGGGACTCATATATTATGCATCATTGTTGTTTTATGATCTAGATGGCCATGACAATATAACTTAAAGAAATGACCGATTGCCTTTCATTATAATTAATTATACGGTATTTTTTGTTTCATTTCATATAATTTATATAGCTTTTACTAAAAATATTGTATGCACCACGTACGCAAAAACTTTAGCGGACTCATCCAGTATTTCAGCCTCGGCTTTCGCCTCGGCCGCTATACTAGTTTCGTCCGCTAAAGCGTTATTTTGCGTACTTGATACATAAATAGCTATTTACGACTTTAACCATGAATAGAATTGTGATAAATAGAATTTCGTTTTTGAGATTTTCTCGAAAAGCGCTTTAACTATTTTGTTCCGATTTTCTGCATGAATATTTATACTTCTTGTATTTTCACACGCCATCACCCACCAAATTAAACTGAAAAAAGCAAACAAATACTGTCAAAATCATCAGAAAAGGCACGTACGATATGGCCTTTTATATAACTAGGCCTATTAACCGAAAAAAAGCAAACCACAAGTGAAAACTAGGCCTTGAAATTTAACTATAGTTTATTCGAACATATTTATTGTTTTCATAATATATTCTACAACAGCAATGTTCTTTTCATCATATACTGTAGGATTATAGCACCATCGTATATCCTCAGGTAACATGGTTCTCTCCTTCCTTTAGATTTAAAGTGCCAGTAGCAGGCTCAGGAAATATGCTCAAGTGAGTGTGTGACTATAAATCCAGACAGTCTACTCGGGGTTGTTTATAATCTAGACTGATACCACCACAATGCCCTCTTTTCAGGGATTACTCGCTACTCCTTGTGGCTAGTCCACTGCTTCCGCTGATGGGACTGATCCAGTATTATAAATGGATCTCACCCTGCCGTCAAACGCAAGCCATTCTCCACTCCATTCTTCAAGAGGAAATTCTCTGTCTTTAACCACCTCACATATTTTAAAGAATGATCAGAGCTATTTTTCTGAAGGATTTCGGCAGGAAGCAGCTTGGTGGAAAAGAAATTATTTTCGTGCCGACTGAATAAAAATTCACGAGAGTTTTCTGGGAGGGGGATAGCTGAACAAACATGATTAAAACCTTCCTTGTAGGAGCAGTAATGCAGGGAGCTGGCATCTTCTGCATTGATCGAGTAATTCTAAATTGCATTTATAAGTGTGTTTGTATGCGGTGTGCATCCAGTGTGAATTTGTGTGCACACGCGTCTGATTGTCTGAATATCACAACGAATGTTCATGTAACAAAATTTCCAATTGGTGTCCAATTTTATGGATCTCTGAGTTTAATTTATCCCCACCTGCCTTAATTAATTCTTCTGGAATTTGGTCAACGCCTGAAGATTTGTGTGTTTTTAGTTTACCTGTAGCTGTTTCTACTTCTGTTAAGAGTTGGTTCAGCAACTAAGGGCTTTGCTGTGAATATTTCACTTTCTACACTTAGACATCTCCATGTACATAACTAGGAGGTGCCCGCGGCTCCGCCCACGATCATTAATTGAAAAATTAAATATTAAGCGTATATTAATTATTAAAGCATTATATTTATTAACACTTGCACGCGAATCATTCATAAACTAAACCATTAGTAATTAATGTAACAGCTAAAATTCCGGCTTCAGAGTACATTCCACGATTTGAAAGCGCCGCCTGAAAAAAACGATCTCAGATTCGATTATGCAGTTCCAAAGCTAACTGTGAACACATAATACATATTGTTTCTCAACTGTTTGTTGACAGATGAATATGATGCGAATTTTATTTGATCAATTCAGTGTAGTTTTCAGAAATTATATAATGTTTCAAGGGAAGGAATGGTTTGTTTGAATTTTTATTATCAGCGATATTTCAAGACTTAAACCATCAATATTTTACAGCTGGTGACCCCGGCTTCGCCCGCCATTATTAATTGACTTCAGGATCTTTAAGAAATTTACACTGGTAGTTTATTAAAAATGTTTGTGGTTCAGAGCTATGATAATTGTAAGTAAAAATAAAACTATACTATTTGCTCATTGTGTTCATTTTACTTAGCCTTTATATAATAAAGAAACGGTTTTCCTAATTTTGTACTCTTCGTGAAAGTTTACACTGCGAGAGACTAACATCGCCGAATATACCCGATGTTTCACGAAGCGGGCGAGCGAGTGAGCACGCTATTTAGGGCCGTTGAATTGTATAAGAGTAGATTTATTTTTGAAATGTTTCCACCTACTCAAAATATTGTTCGAAGCCGCGAGTATAGTGCCAATATTGTCCATAATTATGTTTATTCTAGGTTGAAAACCTTACTTTAACTCGTTCAGAGATCCTCTATGTCATTCTCATTTTTACATGTATGGATACCGTATTGAAACATTAAAAAAAAAGTTCTCTGAAGCTTTGCATCAGGTTCAAACAACTGAATAGAACTACGTGCTCTTGACAATATGGTATCTTATTCCATGTGGGAACGTGAAGCGATAAAAATGTATTGGTTATGCTTAGAGTAACGAAAGTTACGTGAGTGCATTAATCAGATTTCATTTGAGTTATGTATCCTTCTGGGATCCGATACGATGTGATAACAATATTCTCTTCATTTTTACAACCAATTTACATGAATAGATTGTCGTACATAATATAAGTTACTAATAGGCAAACTTTTATTTGAACGGAGGAAGTTGGCGTGAGTTTGACGTCATGAGTTTGAGTAGATTTTCAAACTTTTGTAATACAATTTACAGAATTTGTACTATTTTCTGAAATTGATAATGTATTTCAGCTAACAAGAGAACTTAAAGTATTCAAATTATTTAAACGAAAGAGCATATTTAATTGGTTTTGGAGAGTATTTTACAAATTTTAGAGCATATTTTGTCTTCTGATAGAGTATTAATTTTCGGGCCTTAAAAATAACACTGGAAATGTGGTAGAGACATTCGGTGTAGTGCAACATTGCTTGAACGTCTTTGTAGACATGAGTAAAGCTTGCATTTCCAAAAATTCTAATTTACTCTCATGATATAGGTTTATTATATGTACAGGAAACTCCTTGTGCTTTAATAATAAAAATAAGACCAGTCAAATTAATATTATCCTTGTAATAATGACATGCATTTTATAATTAGTCTGAGCAATACAATATAAAAAACTAAATTTGTTAACACCGCGCTGTAAATATCGAGGCGAACATAAACTAAGCTTGTTTATTAATAATTACAAGTAGGCAGTGTTTATAGTACCTACATTGATGTATTGCACAAGAGGAGAGACAAAGGCTAACACAAATATTAGCTCTATGTGGAACATATTGCCTCTCTGAAGTGAACAGTAGAATCGCTTTCAACTCAATAATCCAGCCCTTTGAAACTTTGTTCTCAGGGTTCTGTAAATTCATTCCCATCTGAAGAACAAGTGATAGTAAGATATTTTGACTGCTACTATATTTTATTCCAATTTTCTGCATAAAATTGTACATTTTCATATCTCCCTTTGCTCATATGCAGCTTATTTGTGCCAAATCGTTGCGTTAAATTATTGTTTTTGATCAGAAAAGCTACAGGTATGAGGTTTCAGTATTCAGTCCTCATGAATTGTCCTCATGAATTTACATAAAAAAATTGCACGTAGGTGGTTAAAATGAAAGCAATAAAAATAAAACAGTAAAATTATGTGGTAGCCAGTAAGATATTTTTACAGCTACTGCTACTAACTGCTACTCCTACTGTAAGTATTAAATTTAATTCCAATTTACTACAATTTGTTCGCTCTTGTTTGGTTCTTAAAGACAAAATTTTATATATATATTGAATGATATACGATTATTGAAGGTAATATGGAATTACTTTTTTTCAGTTTGGCAACGAAACTAACAGTTTTACAAAAATTGAAATAAATCATATCTTCTTGCCTAATGTAGTAGCAAAATTATGGGGCTAAATATTTAACTTACACATACAAATTCTCCTTCAGTGAAAAAATTTAGTCAGATGATGCATGCCTCATATTTTTGTCTAAAAATCATAAATATGAAGATATAAAATACGAGAATGTGCCTACTGCACATACTCCGGCTGTCATTAGATTAAGGAAAGTACTCTCTTAGAACATGTAGTTTGTTATATAATACTCCCAATACTACTAGTAGGCCATGCGAATATTGACGTACAACTATTTCTATCGTGTTCATGGAGTCTGTTAAATTTTAACTGATTAATTTTAAATGAATATAAAACAGGAAGAAATAGTGGGGACGATTTATGGCATCTCCAGAAATCAGTATAGATTTTCGGGATAGGGAACAATACTATTGTATTCTGTTTTAGAAAAAACAATGGTATGGGAAGAAATCGTTCTATCTCAATGTAAATTTAAAATAAAAGTTTTTGAAAAACACTGACTAAACTGGCAAAAGTAAATTTTCAAGAGAAAATCCCTCATAGTGGTTCTCCTAATATGACTTAATTACGTTACCAAATGCATACTGCAATAGACCATTGCGAATATTACCTATACGAATGAAGTAACGTAGAACTGACCTTGATCTTTTTTATCATTACTCCAAAACAGGATATATGTAAATATATATTTTATTTTATTTTATTTTTTACAAATACATGTTTAAACAAGTAAAGCAGAAAATGTACAAATTTTAAAAATAACTACAACTGCTATTTTAAAAAAAGGAAAAGAAAGGTAGGCTAAACTTACATAATTAATAATTATTCTATCACAATAAATATTAACATTTAGAAATACACCCGAATGAGCAAGACTGCTCGTGCTCGGGTGCAGTTTCAAAGTATCAAAGTGAAGAAAGAGGGGAGACAAAGAAAACACAGTGTATAAAAAATGTGATTAAATATTAAAGAAAGTAAAAAATGTTAAACATAAATACATAAAAGGAATGAAACAAAAAGCCCATTAACGTTTTTAAATACTTACACTTGAGAATTTTTAATATATTTTCTTAAACAGATTTGCCTTAAATTTATATCTGTTAGAAAATGGAAGCCATTCATTTATCGCAGAAATTTAGCCACATGAAACATGGACTTCTTTTTTCTAACCTACATCCAAAAGGTTTCTCATAACGGTGAAATTTAACTCCTTTTCCGCACTCGTATAGCACACATCAAATAAACCATGGCTACATTTCACAGCAACATGCTACTGTTCTTTAAATAAATTCTTCAGTTCGCAATTGTAGCCCTTGTTTCACGTTTCCTTTATTAACATCCATTTTTCGTGTAGGATCACCTAAAAGGCACGTATTTTTATCCTTCTCTTCCTTTCTGAGTAAGTTATTTCGCTAACGCTCTGCTTCCAATCTTTATTAACAACAGCTGCCGACCAACACTCTGAGCGTCAGAAACGACTGTATGGCTTGGAATAACTACACCTAGAAAACGAGAGGTTCCACACAACTGAAATTTATGGAAAATGTTCTAGTACTTTCAACTTCAAAACCAACTTTAACGTTGGAAAATTTCTATGCCATCTTGTTACCTCAACCATCTCTAAAACTTTGAAGTTTCTAACAAGATGGAAATTAGTTAAAACGAATCGTAATGGAACGTGCTCAAACGTGTATTTACTGTAAGACTTCATTATTAGGAAGCAAAGGTTTATTTTAAAAAATCATCTACCCTCAACCGAGAGTGAATACAAAGATCCAGAATACAATTCTGAATAGTTCAACAGTGTATTGACACTAAAAAAGTAGGGAATGTATTTTATTGTGTAATTTATTTACAGATTAAAGAAATTTTGCTATAAGAATTGAATCTTTCAGAATTTTCTATACAGTAGTTTGAAACAATTTTATGTAACCGTTCGAGATGGCCGAGATGGTAACGTCTTGGACCTTATTTGGGAGGGTATTCAAATACCGTGGCCGGCTATTTTGACTTGGGTTTTTTCATTGTTTTCCCAACGGTACAAGAACGCCGAATTGGATATTTACTTGCCATGAATTGTCCCCACTATTTCTTACTGTTTAACATTAATTAAAATGAATATCAGTTGAGATTTAACAGTCCCCATAAACACAATAGAAACAGTTGCATGTCAATAGTCGCATGGCCTATATGGTATACACGCAGAACCAAAACTCATATCTCCTTGCTCAAAGGAGTTGAATAAAAAGTAGGCTCTATATTTACTTGAAGGCCTACCTTTCTTATTATATCGAAAACAAATTTCGTTAAAATAAACTTACAATGTATAAGGAAGAAAATTATATTTTCCATTTAGAATAGGTAAACCTACACGTGGTGATGTATCGTCTTTATATATGTAAAAAATTCAGCGGGTGAAATTTTTCATATGTACACCACTTTTATTAATTGAAAATATACTGTCAATTTTCGAATACTCTTAAGACTTGCATTAATTTTGTCATGCATTCTGTCATTTCCTACTCCCTTTATCCATTTTTTTATCCTGCCTCTGGATCTCCCTTGATCTCTTCATTTTCTTTTGTTTCCGTCCTTTTTTTCCTGTAGATCTACACTAAATGCCATTCTTATAAATAGGGTTCGGATGTTTAAGACATGTCATATTTTTATCCTGACCTCCATTCTCACTGCAAACACAAATTAAACACGAATTGCTCATCTTTTAACCTAATCGTAATTCTATTCTTTATTTTTGTAAAGCTGAAAACAAATAACTAATTCCGTATTATGTATAGTAAGTGTTTCAAACAACTGCATACGCAGAATATCGCAACAATATTTTGTTGTTTCGGTTAAACTATATTTCGGTGAAAAGTGTTGTTTCGTATAACAGAGGTTCTACTTTAGTTGCTTCCGTCAATGACAATTTTTATACTTTGATAAAAGCTTCATATTTTTTTACATAAAACATTAACGTATTAAAACATTAACGGATTAATGTTTTATCTCCCCATTTACACAATTGTTTAGGTGACTCAATTTAACGTCAGAAGCTGGTTGCCGTTTGTTTTGAGTGAATATAAAATCTCATGATGTAAACATTTAGACTAATTATGGTCGCACAAAAATAGTCGTATGCAACTTGCCTATGATGATAATTAAGATAGTATAGATTCCGCACGAAATCTGTGCCGATTGCCTAAGTAATTGCATTACGTTTTCGTGGGGACTGTAGCGTCGATTGGCCTGCTACCTATCTCTCTCGCACAACAGTACCTCCCTTTCTATTTGTAAAGGCCAAGCTACCTCTCTCTCGCACAATAGCATGTTTCTCTCTAGAGAGTAACGGTCTCATCGGCACAGATTTCGTGCGAGATCTTTAGTATGAAAATTATGAAACTCGCGTTGCTCGTTTCATAAACATACTCGTATTTTAATAAATGGCATTATAGGCTTGTTGCATAATGTATTATTAAGCGCTTTAAATCTCAATAGGTCTTTATAAAATCTTCAAAATCTTAGGAAATGAGTGTTTTTTGATGCCTTGTTAACTGCTCTAAAAGCAGCTTACCAAGTTCTAACAAGTTTTTCTTTCCGAAGTCTTTATTAATTAAAGTTTAGAAAGGAATGTTAGAGAGTCATAATTGAACATTTCCCTCTCCCTTGCGTTATGAGGAGCCCCTTCTTCATTGAATTATTCAACTTTCTAGTTTCCAAGAATTTCTGGTCTCTTTGATTACTGCTAAGAAATCTACTAACTCGAGTCTAAACCAGACATGAATTGAAGCACAGGCTGAAAGGAAGTTGAAAATTTAAATATAAATATTGGTTTTCATTAACTACATATGTTAAATTCCCCGATAATTGTACTTCACATTCGTCATGAGATAGACTGTTTCGTAAGAATGATTAAAACTATGTCTGTATATTGATAAATTTCATCATTTTTCTTTGAGGGAATTCAGATTGATCAACTAAAATATTTTTTACGCCTTATACCCTCAAATAGCAATAAAAAGGCCAGTAATTGTATATATATAAATTTTGGATCACCTTTACAATGAGAGAACAGAAATTATTTTTTGTTTTTTTATGTATTATTTTATTTTATCAGTTGAAGACAGGTCTATATAATATATAATATAACTGATAAAATAAAGTGATACATAAAAAACAAAAAAATAATTTCTGTTCTATCATTGTAAAGGTGGTCCACAATTTATATATATATATATACAATTACTAGCCTTTTTATTGCTATTTGAGGGTATAAGGCGTAAAAATAATTTAGTTGATCAATATGTCTGTATAATTACTTGCTAATTGTATAATTCCCCAACACATTAAGAATTCAACTGAATGCAACTTCCTATTCGTATTTCACTGCAATATAGAAAAATCTTGTAGCTGCTAATTCAGGTGTAAGTTATACAGTAGTATATTATAGCAACTAATTCATATTTTTGTCATGTTCTGAGGGTTATTACTATGATCGCTTGATGTATTTGTAAAATGATTAAGAGACTACTTAGCTCATATCTCTTTCTTCTTTGTCGGGCTGGGTGGCGCTGGCTTTCTGTACTCAAGGTTGCAGGTTCGATCCCGGCCAAGGTCGATTGCATTTCTGTGTGCATAAGTGTGTGCATGTCAGTAGATTTACTGGCATGTAAAATAACTCCTGTAGGACAAAATTCCGGCACACCGGCGACGGTCACAGCCTTAAGTTGCATCACATCCCCGTCATTAAATAACCATATACCAACCAATCTCTTTCTTTCAATTTGGATCATTAATACGAGTATATAAGAATGAGTCTGAAATCAGCCAGTCACTTTCCTTATACCCTCAATATTTATCGAATTTGCTTTATCACCTCCTACAAAAATATTAAATACACGTCCTTTTTTCCTTTATATTCTAATCAAGGTTGGAGACTCCGTAGGCAGTGACTTATGCACACATCACCAGCCTCGGCACGTTAAGATTTATAATGGAAATTTAGTAAATATTATGCCTACATCTTTTCAGGGTGAACATTGTAATTTTTTTACGGGAAATGTAATCCATTGCTCAGAAACGTCATTTAGTAGTTGTAATTATTTCTAGGGGCGGGTATACAGGGGAAGAAGGTGAAGTGGTAGACACTCTTGTTACTGTGCAATGGTAGACTGCATTATACTCACTCTCCCCCTCGCCGGTGCCAAAAGTTTCCTTAGTGGACCGCTCTCTAGTCTTCACCTCACTTCCCAGCCACGAGCCGCCGGCAAATACTCTCAACAGCATGAACATTCACTGATGACATCGAAAGGTGGGATGTGAATTAAGAACTATCACATCCCTCCTTTTCGATAATAGACTTTTCCGACATCCACACAGCTGGTCATCTTATATCGCTCCTACATGTGCATACAATCTTTCAAGAATCTATCGCAAGGAACTGTAACAGTAACATAATATGTTTTACACGAGCAAACAACTCTTACCGGCGATTTGCAAGCCATTCGTGGCATTTTCTTTCATATTATTTTGTTTCGAAGCATGGACTAACATTCCATATTATCTCACTCAATAATGCCATGTTTTTTATGCTCTAAGTACTTGATAAAATATCCTTTATATATAAATATACCAGTCTATGTCCAACATTTTAACGTTCTGTTCGTATAGTGCTATGAAATTCTCGTTTTCGCTCGTTTGTCTTCCTGTAAATGTTAAATGTACAAATTAGGTTGAGTAATAACAGGAACTCGCTAATGGTGTCATATTTAAATACAAAATAATAGGGCTTGTAGGAGTTAAAACATTAAAAAAGAACTCATTTTTCAAATTGAAATTAATAAAGCCTTGTAAAAACATAATATGAAACATTACAAACAAATTTCATGTTGATATCATTACAGCAAAAACAAAAACAAAAAATTAAATATTATGCCTTTATTTTGTTTACTCTACTGAGAATTTTGTTATGTGGATTTTAAATAATCACTCAGTTGGTTAACCGTTTTTTTATTACTATTAAAATCCCGATTTGAGACATAATGTGTTTGTGAAATAAAGCACAACATTTTTTTTTCTACAGTAGGTTGTCAAGTTTGTTTGGCTGATTGTTTTTACAGTGCGTAAAATGAGTTTTCAACACTCTTTGTGTACTTTTATTCTTTTTACACAACAAAAAATAAATACAATAATGATCGCATATTCATTGATCCATGAATCAATCCCTTGTACATTTTGTTTTTAGAAATATTTATTTATTAACTCTACGTTTATTTTCGTATTGCACATTTAGTGTTAGCCTTCAAAAAGGGATAAGGTTCGTAAACGTTTGTTCTTTTCTATTTTATTCTTATGGAAATTGTTAGCTAAAGAAGATATTTTCTGTTGTAAATTTGTAACTAACATATTCCTTAAAATATCCCCAATTTCTTCTTAAACATATAAAATGAGATGTTATTTATTTATTTATTTATTTTATTTCAGCTGTATTTATACTCCTTTTAGCTACGAGGCCATATCAGGAGTTCGGGATCTGTGTTTGCAGAGTAGAGTAGACCATGGAACTATTGATTGGCAACTATTGGTGTATTTTATGGAGTAAGGAGTAAATCTAAACTGATATTAATTTAAATGGATATGATACAGGATGAACTGGTGAGGATGATTCATGGATATCAATATCCAATTCAGCATTTGCCTTGACGACTGCGGAAACCATGAAAAACCCATATCAAATTGGCCGGCGACGGGTATTCATTCTTGTTATATAGACTAACCTTTATTAATTAGATCCGACATCTGAAGAACACATTTTGTTCTATTATTTTAATTAAAAACTAAAGTTGAAATTATGTTTGCTATCTAAGACATTCTACCGGAGATGAAATTTCAAAAAAGTTCTATAATTACTTGATATTGATTTCAGATCTTTCTTGGTTGCGCATAATTCATCATTCAAATATGTAACTATACTCCATTCTTCTTGACTTCTTTCTCAGAATATGTATAAGGGATCCTATGGGGATATTAAAACTGCATTAAGTTTCCGAACTCATACGTCTATTACCATAAAATCGATCACACCGCCTCTTCTTTTTGCACTTAATATCTCTGCGAAGGAGTGTCGACTTTTACGAGAAACTTGTAATTCTTTTCAAACTACAATTCGTGTGGAAACTTTTTAAAACCATAAATTTATTTTATTACATAAGTATATAAGAAGTTGTATGGAGTTCATTGTATGCATAATACAGACAAACAGTGACTTATTAAAGTCAGCCGGGATTACTAAGTGGATAAAAGCGAATGAGTGTATAAGCATATAATATTCATGAATCTCATACCGAGATATTAGCAACTCGATCCCTCTTTATGATCTGGGGTTCTATTCCACTGCACCAACTGTTCCAACTGAACTGGCAAGTTCACAGTCACATCGTGCAATCACAGCATTCACAATATTGAAATTTAATAGTACTGAATAGGTCATGAAAACATTTTTTAAACTTGAAACAGATTTTATATAATAGGACTTAGAAAATTTGACTTTAAATCATTCTTTGAAAATACCATTTTCAAACCATTAGATACGAGGATTAATATTTTCTATCGAGTTGACCTTAATATCAACTAATTTACTGACAGAAAACTTTTTGAATTTCCCTTTTTTGATATCTTTAATTATTTATTTTGTGAAACACAGGAAAGATACATCAGATGATTACCCAACGAGCAAGTACTCATGTTCGGGTTTAGTTCAGTTCAAATTCTAAAAAACTATCGTTTAAATGTGATCCTATGTAACGAAAAGCTGTAAATATATACAATAATATATACAGTATATATATACATCTTATACATATATATTATGTGTGTGTTAACGGACAGTGAAGTAAGTTGGGGAAATGTCATTGGTCCGGTCTTTAATGTCATTGTTGAAGTACATTGTGTCTCAAGTAAGAGTTGGCCAATCACGCGGGTTTCTGCTGCTGCGGCGGCCACCACGGCGCAGAATGATTAGCCAACTCTTACGTGAGACACACTGTACATTGGGTAGTATCGTCAATGACCAGACGTTAACGACAATGTCCTAGACAGTTGGGCCATTTTAGTAATAACATTTTCCCGGCAATTTCTTCAGTAGTAGTAGTAGTAGTAGTAGTAGTAGTAGTAAATGATTTATTTTGCCTGGCAGAGTTAAGGCCATAAGGCCTTCTCTTCCTCTCAACCAGGTTTCAGAAAATATATACAATGTAGGTTTACATAAATAGCAAATTAGTGAATAAGAGACTTATGACTAATACTAAGACTAAGGCTAAGGTTAAGGCTAATCATAATAATAAATTAAATAAGTAAAAAGCATAGGTTTCATAAAAAGCACAGGCTTCATAGAGAGCGTAAGTGTCATAAAAGAAAATAGTAATAATGTTACAAGTAAAACAAGGAATATGTAAAATTATGTTATAATGGAAATTTAAGTCTAGCTGTAGATACGTTATAAGGAGACTAAGTAATGTTATATACAGTGAAAGATGGAGTGACTACAAAGAGCTAGTTCTGTTCAGTGGCCAATAATTGTTTAATAAGCGCAGATTTGAAAGAGTGTACACTCCGACTACCCCTAATATCTTGTGACAAGGTATTCCAAGAACGGGCTGTGGCTATGGTGAATGAATGAGAGTATGAGGTTGTATGATGACTAGGAATTGATAACAGAGAGTTGTGCTGCGAGCGTGTACCATGATTATGGTAGGAGGATAGAAATGTAAATCGGGGAGCCAAGTAAAGAGGTATGGAAAACTTAAGAATTTGGTATAATAAGCACAGGGAGTGGACCAAACGTCTATTATGCAAACGAAGCCAAGACAGTTGCTTGAAATATTTTGAGACATGATCGTGGAAACGAATGTTAAAGATAAAACGAACACAAGTATTATGAACACGCTGAAGTTTCTGTGACAATTCAACACTCAGATCTCCATACAAGATGTCGCAGTAGTCGAAATAAGGCATCACTAGGGTCTGTATGAGGGTTTGCTTTATTCTAGTAGGAAGGAAGTTTTTCAGTCGTTTTAGAGCATGCATGATAGAGAAAGCCTTTTTACATATATGCTTGATTTGGGAATTCCAATTCATGTTTGAGTCGAGATAGATACCTAGATTTTTTACTGTTTCTGTGTAAGGGATAATTGTGTTGTTCAGTGTCACTGGTAGCAATGTAGCCTTGTTGATGGATGACACGAGTCTTTGCTGTCCTAATACAATAACTTGGGTTTTGCTTGGGTTAAGTTGTAAGCCAAATTTGTTTGCCCAGTTACCGATTGATTGTAGATCTTCGTTAAGGAATGTTACAGAGTCATTAATTGCATCGGGAGGTGAGTGAATATAGATCTGAAGGTCATCTGCGTACAGGTGGTGTTGGGAGTGTCTTATGTGACTAGATATATCATTTATGAATACGGAGAATAAGAGAGGCCCTAATACAGACCCCTGGGGAACGCCTGCCTTCACACATCGCCACGATGAAGAGCGCTTGTTATCAGTAACACATTGCTGACGGCCGCGAAGGTAGGATTCCATCCACGTGATTGCAGTGTCAGACAGATACAAAGATTTCAACTTTGCAATAAGAATGTCAGTATCGACTGTGTCAAATGCACGGGAAAAGTCAAGAAGGGATAATACAGTCAACTCACGTCTGTCCATGGCCTCACGAGTATCTTCAACGATTTTAAGGAGTGCAGTAGATGGCCAATGGCCAATGTCGTAACGAATTCTATTTTTTGTTAGTTGAACTGAATAACAATGCAGCAGTTGGCAGCAATCAAATAAAGCAAGGGAAGTAAAGCAAAAATATACCAGATCAGAAATAAATCCCTATATTGAACATTTTGTGGAGCTGAAGGAAGCCTTGGAATCGACAAAAGATAGAGAAATAAATCTCAGAGTAGCTGTTTCTACCAGGAGAATTTTTGCGAAAAAAAGTTTCAAATAAATTTTTTGTTCTTAGAATAAGGATCTCATGTACAAAATTTAAACAAAATCGTTAGAGCTTTTTTTGAGAAATTCGCAAAAAAATAATTAATATAACGTGCCATTAAAAGTAAGAGAAAGTTGGCGCCAATCTTCGTGCCCATCCCTAGAAGATATCAACCCAAACATAGAATTTTTATTTTGCGTTCCGGAGCTAGGCTGTTCCCAAACACACATGTTCATACAGACATGTTTCTGAAAATAGTATTTTTGGATTCAGGGGATTTCAAAACATGTAGGTCTATTTATGTTAAAAACTCAATTTCGAACACAATACTTCTTTTACCTGTAGTATTTATGGTGCGGGTAGAGGAAGTAAAAGAGCGAATTGCTCAAAAGCTAGCAAGAGAAGGATTACTTCGAATCACATCCCGGAAGATGCTTAACCCAAATATAACATTTCATTTCGAAAGATATTCCAAGTTCAAGCTAAGCTGTACAGTACACAGACAGACAGACTGAAGCAGACATGTTTCTGAACATTTTATTTTTGGAATAAGGTAACCAACTTGTCCACCGCTGTGGCTCAGGGGATGCGTCCGCTCCTCTCACGTAGCGAGCCAGGGTTCGATTCCTGGTCGGGACAAGTTACCTAGGTAGGGTTTTTTACGGGGTTTTCCTTCACCTGTGAGACAAATGTAGGGTAACTTTAAGCCCTTGTGGTCCCCGGATATCATCTGGCCGTCATTATCATCTTCATCCCATCCTCCTCTTGTTTGGAGTGTGTGTGTGTGTGTGTGAATGGTGTGTCTCGTCTTATGTGTTCATGTTGTCTCGGAGGTGGCCCCGGCATTGGGCTGATCACTCATCCGGGGAGGCTCTCCATGTCCTTGTGTGGTCAAAAAAGTATGTATGTGATCCAACAATAATCCCTATCCCGACAGGTCGCGGCCCTGTAAGGCCCCAGCGGCTTGGGTCGCTGAAATCCTAAAAGCGAGAGGTAAAACTAAGATAAATAAATAAATAAAGAAAGAAAGAAAAAAAGAAAGAAAGAAAGAAAGAAAGAAAGAAAGAAAGAAAGAAAGAAAGAAAGAAAGAAAGAAAGAAAGAAAGAAAGAAAGAAAGAAAGAAAGAAAGAAAGAAGTAACCAACTTTACATTATTTACCATTTGCAACTGATTGTTGCATATAAGAGTGAATGCAATGATTTCCAGTAGATAGGCCTGTTATATGAAAATGCAAAATACCACAATAATGGAGCTTTGTAGCTATGTGTTATAATCTGAAATTAATATTTTAATTCCATAACATTATGATGTAATTAGTAGAAGATTATGGAGCGTTGTCACATACAGTAAACATTAGCATTGTGGTTTTTAAGTGGATAAACTGAGCATGGGGAACACAAACATACCACGTGTACACTCACTGAGGACGGAAAAATAAGCATGTGCTTTGTCCAGTTTTCATTACGTAGTATCAGCTGCACGGCTAGAATGAAACTTTGTAAGGATACCTATTTTGGGAGAGGTACGCCATGGGATAATTGGTTCAGGCATTGTGTTACAAACCTGAATGTTGTTTTTGTTTCATCATTCAGAGATGTTACAAATATCTGGGGATATCAGTTTCGATCAAGATTCTAATCTTGTTTGTTTGGTTGGTTGGTATATGGTTATTTAACGACGGGGATGTACTGTAACGTAGGCTTGTGACCGTCGCCGGTGTGTGGAAATTTTTTCATAATCTTGAAATGAGTGTGTAAACGTTCAAAGATTCAATTACAAACAGAGTATTGAGCGCAATTTTTCTACCTCATATGAGAATCCGTCGGCTGCGGTGGTTTAGAGGTAGCGTGCCCGCCTCTAGATACGCAGGGCGCGGGATGAAACCCGGCCGCGGTCGATGGATTTTTCAGGACGTAAAAATCCTGGGCACGGAGTCCTTCGGGGGGGACTTTGAGCTGGTGGTCCCGTGTCGTAAATTTACGGCACGTAAAAGAACTCCAAGCCTAAATTAGAGCCTCTGGACAAAATTTCTCGGCCCTTTCACGTCCAAGAAATACTTAGTTTCCAGAGGGGGGTTGCGAGGCGATGGGCTTACCATCTTTCCCTCTACCCTCTACCCTCTCTCGGAAAATAAGCATATCAAAATTAGTATAGGTAATGAAACCTCCATTGGAGACCCCTTCGCCCCACCTGGGGATCGTAGGGTACCAGATACCAGATACAGATATGAGAATCCATGTATGATATTACCTACTGCATGTCCACTGTTGTTCTCCTCAGGCCACCTCATGTCCGGATCCATTTTTATTCGGAAACGTTAGAAATGCCTATTATAGCCGTTACCATACTTTTATGTCTGAAAAAAATAACTGCGAAACTGCTACGAATGTCAGCCATGCATTGTATAGATGCGAATTACTGTAGCATACATTCCTAAGCTTAGCTCTGGAGTACACTTAACGGGCACAACGCTGTCATACCTCGACCAAAATAATATTAACGAATATAAGCGTCGATTTTTACATTAATGTGCGGAGAATGCGAGGAGAATTTTAATAATTCATTATTATTATCTTCGTTCATGAAATATGAAATATGTACAGTTAGCGGAAAAAAAGCGGACCGATTCTTGTAGCTGATTTCAGAGCCTTGTTCGCACCAGTGTCCATCCATGTTCCTTAGACCTGTGTAGTTGGACAATGACAGCGCGTTCAACTGGTAAGTAACACGTTCTCGGTTCGAATCCTGCCAAGGAGGAAATTTGTTTGTTTCTTTAATGCACATTGTTTTCATACTACTTTTCGATTGTCGCAATATTTAACTACTTAATTAACGGATTATTCCCAGAAAACGATTTTTAATAGCTTATTTTCTAATGGGTTTCGTAATGGGCTAAGTCAACAGTCGACACTAGAGCAAATTTCAATACATTCCCTGGTATCCTGTGAATGCCGCTAGGCATGCGCAGTGGCTCATATCGGCAACTTAAGATATTTTAGTCGGTCCGCTTTTTTTCCCCTCCCTTTAGGCTACATGTACTTTCAAATATGAATTCCAATTATAGGCATATATGCACGTAGAAAATTCAACAGAAAGTATTTCCTTGGAAGAAATCATTAATTTTTTTCAAAAAACTTGAGTACTATGACTATTCAGTTCATGAACCAGCGACCAATCCAGTATAAGAATATGTAAAAATTTAACCAATCGCAAGTGTCTACCATCAGCATTTTATTATTTTTTCACTTTCGTTTTATCACACCTACCTGCACTTGTTTTAATATTTATTTATTTATTTACCCAAACTGTTACAATCCCTGAGCAACATGCTCATACTGGGACAGAAAAGATTAGAATACATGTTTTAATATAAATTCACAATTTAAGCATCTTCATACCTGTAGCAACTTCGGTAAAAAATAATAATTGAACACAACGATTGGGTCTATATAAACTTCTTATGAACAAAGGGAGATATGAAAATGTATAATTATTTATACGCGTGGTGAAGTATTTTAAATCTCGCATAAAATAAACACAATATTAATCATACTTTATAATATAGCAATGAGGCTAAACTAAAATATGAACCAGCTGCTCTTAACGAAATGCATTGGTGGCATTGGTTATGTTAACACCTTTTAGGTGGCGTTGGCTATCTTGATAATAATGGCACAGTTAGCTAGGTATTTTATTTTTATGGTTTCATCTATTCACTATATGCTTAATGACGTAAATATACGCTAAATAGCCAAAATAAAATATTTAACTATAGGTCCGGATTCTCTGCCGACTTCGTTATTCGTGAATTTATCGATAAAATCCGGATCTCTCGTGACATTACCAATGATAATTTTATGATGATTAATATTATAATAATCTTTAATATGATGTTTAACATTAAACGTTTATTATTACTTCTCGAAAGGCTCACCTATTCCTACATTCTTAGTCAACTTTTCCATCAGTGAGCTATTTCTGCAACGCTTTAGTAGATTAGCTGCAGCATGCATTGGTTAATAAAATTGCATTAGAAACTCGGCATAAGTAATGATCACAGTTTTTGAAGACTGTGAAAAACGATGCAATTTTCATGATACGTTTGAAAACAGGGATATAAAACCCTGCTCAATATTCTAATTGAGTATCTCTAGCTATAAAACTTGCGGCTGATGTAGCAGATATAGATTGAAAAGCGATACTTGGAATCCAGGTTACATCAGCGAATAAAAGCTGATACCAGTATCTAAGACTTACGACCAATGTTCTCTTCAGACTATTTTTCTTCTGTTTTATCAAGAGAATGTATTTAGCAAGAAGTTTTATTTATGAGTTTGCCAAGTCATAAAAGGTAGCAAGTTTTATACGACCTGTAATCCCCTTTCTGCAAAATCAAACTATACTTTATAACCTCTATGAAACACAGGCAGGGGGAGGGAGGGAGAGAGAGTGAGAGTGAGTGAGAGAGTGAGAGAAGACACGTAGAGAGCGTTTTGAGCGGTACACTAAACTAAGGAGTTGGAGCTACTATTAAATTCAGGCGAACTGAGATCATTAAATAATCGGTGACAATTTTTAAAATTTCGCTGTCACTATTTCAACTACCTCAGATAAATCTCCACTTCACTGAACACTAACCCTGTTTGTGCAGGGGAGTGACCCATTTTACCAGATATATAATAATTATTTTCTCTCTACCTGACCCTGCTCAGAAAGTTGCTCAATAGTCTGACCAGTCTACTATAGAAATATTATAATTTGAAGGGGTGATGTTTCATTCGTATGCCAGCAATTAAGGGAGTCACATCACGCTGGCTAAGTTATACGGCTACGTCTGTCATTACTGGCGGGAGGGGAAGGCTGGCTTGTCTTTCGAATTTAACTCTCTTCTCTGAAAGCCCTTGTCCTCACACGCTTTCCACTAGTGTCAGGAATAGAAAAAATACTGTACTGATTCTTGAAGACTGTTACTAACATACGATCAGCGAAAATCATTGCTGGATATTGCCAGAGGTAATGCCAAGAGTGTCTTCGACATAGCCGGTAAATTCACGTGCGACTAAGTCACGAGGGCATTTATCTTGGGAGTTCTAAGTCATGAATTGAATTCATAAGGAGCATTTAACGATTAACATATAATAGATTAAAAATATATTGAAATTGTATTATTTGAATACCATTTTATAAGGGGCGGATTTCTATGACCTAAAAATAGGATATATGCATGCATTTATGACCTAAAAAAACATTAAAATATGACCAATAAAATTTAAAATAGCCTATGACTTTACCACTTACACATTGTGTAGATTTTTTAAAGTTTCATTACAAAATATTTTATTAAAATATAATGTTAATTATTTAAAATATCTGTGAATTCTCAAAACGTATCATTATAATGCAAAATTTACAAAATATTATATGAAACTTCAAAATTTCTTTAATACGCACTCAAATATGCAAAAACTATGACCTAAATATGCATATTCAAACTAAATATGCTATAATATTTGAAAATTTCCTAAATATGCAGTTATATGCACAATAAAAGCCGTTCCATTTTCACCAGGATGCTTGGAATCGGGTTTAAATTAGTCGGAAACCTGAAATAATGCAAAGGGGAAAAATATGACATGTCATAGAAATCCGCCCCCTACCATTTTAGATTGAGAGATAGACCTTACTATTAAAATGTATAATCATTGTGGCTGTTTTCTCTGAAAAAAACCACGGTCGCATTAAAGAGTAACAGCAAAAAGGGTAAAAAAGAGGATTATGAGCAGAGGGGAGTGATAAGAGGTAAGTTCCGAAAATGGAAAAATATGATTGACAATTACTTCCATTCTAAACTGAATCCATATTTCACTCGTTTTCTTTCAGGGTCCTCTAATTTGCTCTATAAAGGAAACGGTAACGCTGGTGGTTTGTAAATTTATGAATTGTATTTTTCAAAATGTTCTGATAAAACGGCAGGAAGTACGGATTATGTCTTTTGTTTATTTCGGAAGATATTTATTACAGCCCCAAATCTATCTTAATCCTACTGTGTAGAAATTATGTAATAAGCTTAATTATTGGATGATTAGTTTGTAAGGAAATTGAATTCTTTTAATGCTGTATGTACATAAAGTAATCACTCTATTCTCTGCTGCAATATCAACCATTATAATATCGAAGAATATCCCTCTTTCACAAATAAGAGAGTGCAGGCAGATCTGTAATCCAACGGTGAGTCTCTCAAATTAAGTGCTCCTGGTGGTGGTAAACAGAAGCTCAGCCAGACACAAATCATTAGAATGGCTTTGGGACTAGGCCCCGTCGCTCTAAGTCGGCAACTAGTAGAGTTAAGAGCGGATTACCCCTTCCCTCTCCCCTTTATAGGCATGGCTCAGTTACCAGATTCGGGGAACTAATTGCCTTCCTGAATCTCATTCAGCTATCCATCTCTCACTGAATGTACGGTATGAACATGTTGAAGTAGAATTACTATATATTCCGCCTCTTTACACCGAATGTAAATCTCATGTAATTCATTTAGGTTCATGGAAAACTGAAAATTTATGGTATGACTTGACGTCAACTTAATTTAGCAATAAAATAAAATAACATAAAACAGAATAAAGATTGCTGAGCTGATGATTTTAATCATACATTTTATGTTATATAACAAAACTAACAGCTGCGAGATCACGGCATACTATGACTCAACCATCCATGAATCGATTCGAGTTACCAAGTTTAGACCAGTGCTACCAATTGTGCATATAGACACAGTTAACTTAATTCAGGTAACCTTACAGCAGAGCAGAAAGCAAACGAACTGGCTAGCAACGAGTCGAAATTATGTTTTTAATTAATGTACAGTTATATTATTTCAACTCCCAAACGAGTTATGTTGTGTAAAATAATCTGTTTCGATATTCGTGTGCCATCTTCAGGGCACCTGAAATGTGTAATGCCTTGTATTTGTTTGTGTACTATATGTTTATTATACAGGTTGTTTAAACGTTTTAATTGATATTATTTTTTTTTAAATGGGTGCGTGGATCGCCACGTGACAGAAGTGAAACTTGGATTTTTAATTTTGGATTGTTGGACTTTTTAATTTTGAGTTTTTGGACTTTTTAAATTTTGGATTTTTGGATTTTTTAAATTTTGGATCTTTGATTTTTTATTTTAGAGTTATGGATTTTTAGATTTTTTAAATTTTGGATTTTCAATTTTTAATTTTTAAATTTTGTAGTTTTGGAATTTTTAATTTTTTTAATTTTTTAATTTTTTTAATTTTTTAATTTTTTAGTTTTTATTTGAGGATTTTTTAATTTCAGATCTTTGAATTTTTTTAATTTTGGAATTTTGGATTTTTTAAATTTTGGGTCTTTGAATTTTTTATTTTTTGGATTTTTTCAATTTTGTATTTTCGCTGTTTTAATTTTAGATTTTTGGATTTTTTAATTTTGGATTTTTGGACTTTTTAATTTAGGATCTTTAGATCTTTTAAATTTTGGATTTTTTAAATTTTGGATAAGCCTAATCATTGAGTTAATTATTTTCTGTGCAGTCCGTCACTTGCAGTGACGATTTTGTTCGTAACGCTAGAGCGTAACGTAACTTTGGGTTAGCTCTCGATTTACTCCTGGCGCGACCAAAGAAGTTTCACTTCAAAAATAATACTCCTATATTCCGCTTTGTTCAACCATTCAGGAGGAATACTTGAGGTAAAGCCTATTGTTGCTTAAATCAGGGTAGGTAGAGATGTCTTTTAATGGAAATGCTTGCACCAAAAATATATAATAGGCTCTAATATTTGAGCTTGTGTTTTCGTATACATCCAATGCCACCTATTAAAGAGACAGTATTCAATTGTGAAATTAATTGAAGGTGGCCTTAATCGGTTAGCTATAGCAACCGGGGAAAAAAACCATCGTTGAAATAGATTTTTGCGATTAGCTATAATACATCAATTTGCGATCGCTTCGATATTTTTAACCTGCTCTACTTAATTACTTTGTTTATAACATTACATCACGCAGATCTCTGACTTTTTTTACATAGGTGTACAGAAGGGATCATGAACGCATGCCTAAATGAGAAAATATTGAATGATTTAAAAGAAACTCATGTGGTTGGTGTTTTTGGGGGCTAGGGAACTCGAACTTGAGGTCTTTTTCCCCGGGCGGCGCGCTTTAATCGGAAATGCACATCGAAGCCGAGTTTTGAGCTTTTTGATCACTCGTTTTAGCTGTTTATGTATGAGCTGAGTAAGGTTCATGAATTTATGGTTCGTTTTAATCGTTTCGTTTCGTGTTATATGTCCATATGGCAGCACAAGATTAGTTTTATTTGTTTCATTATTTATGTTTACTAGGTAAAGCAATATAATTACGTATAAAATTATTTATTCACACAACTGATGTAAAAACTATGTCAATGTTAATAAATAATTATGTTTTAATTATTTTTCCTTTAAATAAATTATTTAAGTAGGCCTATATAAAACATCTAGCAGTTGAGTAAATAATCGCGGGCGAAACCGCACGCATCTTCTAGTATTATTACAACGGTAATGTTATATGATTTTACTGTGAATAATTTTCAAAGACTAGAATAACTATACTTTTACGGGAATACATTGCAATTAATACATTTTATTTGTAATTAACAGAACCTTCTTCTACAACTACATAAAAAATCTGTAGGTTAATATTTTGTATACATTACTCGTAGATGAAGTACCGTGTTGTTTTCTTTAACAAAGCATGAAACTGTTTAATCAGTGGGATATGAAGAAATAATCGTATTTGATTATAATTTTTGTAATCGATCTGCGAGTTAAGCTCCAGATCGATTCATTAGCGTATAAACATTATAATTACTGTATTTAAAACAGTGGGCTCTTCACGTGAAGAACTCGTGCTGCTCGGGGAAAAGTGCTGATTTTTCCCTGCCACATAAATTTTAATAGTTGCCACAATCTTCCGAATTACTGAACTTGAAAGATTCATCTCTTGCTCAAGAAGCTTGAAATTCCGGTGTGCCGTCACAAGGTAAAAGGTATGACGTGAACTTATACATATTATCCCATTGTGAGTGAGTAATGATACAGTAATTATAAAGTTTTATTGTTTTATTTTAGGGGTGCACTCAGCCTCGTGATTCAAATTGAGGAGCTACTTGATAGAGAAGTAGCGGCTCCGATCATGGAAACCACCATTAACGGCCGTGGGTGTCGGCATGCTGACCACATGCCCCCCAATCCTGCCATCTGCCTACAGGTAGATGACGCAGCGGTCGGGTGGTAGGCCTTGTCCCTTCGGGGATGTCGCGCCACGGAGTTAGTTATTGTTTATTTTATCCCACTTACTGTGCTTCATATGTTTGTATTTCAGTCTTTGCAGCTGCACTAATTTAACATGATGGTCCTATACTTGATCCAAAATATGTACGGAGCAAAAGTAAACAACGGACTTGCCTTGACTAATTGTGTCCTGCCGTTTCATTGGTTAATCGCACCAGCGCATACTTCACGATAGTGCGACAAGCTCAGATATTTACTTCCATTCCGCGCACATCGTACAATTATTTATATCTTACATAATTGTGAAAACATAAGTTATGTTAAGTGAGTTGCTTGCTTTCTTACTTATATCAAAGTGTTTTACAACATCCCATATCTAACAAACAAGATTTCACTTGTTTTTATCGTTGCCTTGGCAAATTTGTTGATCCTGAATAAAAACAAGTGACATAAGTTACTAATTCAGGACGTATTTTATAACATAATTAATTAATTCTTTGTACTTTTCATTTACATAATGTGTGATGAAGTACACCACATATTGTAAGTAAAAGTAATAGGCATAACTCTAATATTTTCAAATATAGAAGAAATTTGCCTTCAGAACTTACGTCACCAATAAAGAGACATGTGAGGAAGAGGTTTGTCCAGCGGCGAGAAGAAATAGATTGTAAATATATACAAAACATTGGGAATCGAACCCGGCACCCTTGGCGCTTAGTATAAAAAAGAAAGGTCAATTAACTTTACTGTATGTAATCGACTAATGAGTCTCAAAAACGAACTCTTGTGAACTGTGCTTTTTAATTTCTCATTCAGTTGTTTACTTTTGCTCCGTATGCATCTTGGATCAAGTATAGTAGGAAATAAGGTAGAAATCTTGCCACTTGCATGTTGCAAATATGAGCACCAGTGCCCCCCTGCCTGTACTGGAAACAATTTTCTTTACCTTAATTTACTCTCATTAATTTACTTCAATTTATTTTACTTTAATACTATGATTTTAAATAATATGGTAATGTCTTATCATAGGTAATCCCACGAGAGTTTACGAGTTGGATTTATTAACACTATTCCATGAATTAAAATATAGGCCTAACGGATTATGCAAATAACAATAATTACCTTCGTGCTTTGTTGTTTAAAATAAAAACTAACAGCTGCGTAATCACGGCCTACTATGAATTAACCATCCATGAATCGATTTGAGTTACCATGTTGTGACTAGTGTTGCCAATGGTGCATATAGACATACAGTAGACATACATAACTTCATTCAGGTAAGCTTGCAACAGAACAGAATGGCAGTACCGTACTATGAATTTGGATGAGAGGTTGTGGACAAATTAAAACCACGAAAAACTATTAGATATGTGCAGAAAATGTATCTGTTGTTCACATTCCTAAAAAAGAGTTTATTCAATAATTTTCGACCGATACTACATGGAAATTAATATTACACTATGCATAGTAAAATATAAAAGAGGCTCGAATAACTATTTTAATATAGACCTAACAGAAAAACTTCTAAAAACGTATCTCAACCATAGTTAAGAGTCAGTTAAATCAATTGCGTATTTAAGTGTAATACTTTAAACAATACCATCTATTAATATGTGCCTGCAATTCGAGTGATCTCCTGAGATTTTATAATACCTTTACACAAAGGAAAGTTATAAAACACACTTTCAGAATAATATATTATTGACTGAGAAGTTACTTTTCCCACACGAGCCGCAAGTACAATCCAGCCTAATTCTATGATGTCAATAAGTTAAGTCACATTGAAGAATTTTAGGTCGCTTGTTTATGATCAAACGTGAATCATCCTGGGAAATTAATGAGTTTACTTCACACCTAAGCGTAAAGTGGAGCCAGAGGTATAAAGTAGCATTGATATAAGTCTCCTTGGAGAAGATTGGAATAGTAGAGAACGGTTCCATATCCGAACACAAACGGAAGGCTTTAGCCCATGGGATTCATCTACTGCGACAAATCCATGCCAAATCCCCAGCGATGCTCTCCAGTCTAATACAGCCCCACACACCAGCTCCTCTCCGCATCGCATTTCTGAATGATTGGAAAGATTAAACTTTGTGATCATTTTTTTGTGTAACAAAAGCAAATGTAGAAATTTAAATAATTTTTATATTCTAAATAATAATTTCTATAAGAATATATACTTCTTATACCTATAATAAAACCTGAAGAAACTTGTATGATTTTATCTAGCCTAGTAGGAACCTAGCGGATTTTTTATTTTATTTTTTTATATATATTTTTTATACTTCACATTCCAAGGAGGAATATGCATCCCACAGTCTCAGTATTCATAGAATGGGTAAAATGGATATTTAATTTGTCATCTTGTTCCAATTTAGCAAGTCATTCGTTTTAGAGGAAGGTACACCCCCAGATATCGAAGGGTCGAACAAAAATGTCCCAAAATATTCTCCCTAATGGACAATTTCAAAAATATAACTTATTTCTTGGTAAAACCGAAGATTCTTTACATTATGACGAAAGTATTCTAAACTAAACTAACTAAACTCCGTGGCGCTACATCCCTGGAGGGACTTGGATATTTAACTTATAACTTCACTCAAAGTGAATAGGCCTATTATGAAGAAATTAAAATTTTACCCTATATATACTCAAATGTACAAAATCTAAACAAAATAATTAGACCTGTTTTAAAAAGTCATCAAAAATTATTTTCATGTAAAGTACCATAGGACATATGGTACTGTATGTTTGCACGTCATACCAAGGACGTAATTTTCCATTTAAGCAGTAGCCTTATCCCCTGTACAAAGAATCACTTAAATAATCCTTATTTGATTATGTGGATGGCATTAGTACCAAAGAGCTTGTATTTTAATGGGAGCGTCAGTATACGGAACGAAATTCGCAATAGTTACTTACAAACAAAACGCCTGCAAGCAAAAGACCAAAACTTGCAATAAAGAGCGTTGTAATTACATAATACTGTTTATAAAATAATGAAATAATAGAAAATTTTTAAAAATGTTCTAACAGTTTGTAGTAAATTAAAAAATAATTACAGTATAATATTAATATAAGAATCAATGGCACCAGAGTAAATTTTATGTTCATTTTAAATTATTATAATATTCATTTTTGTAACTATATTTAAAGTGAGAGATCTACTGCAATCTTATTTGCCTTTTTTTACACACTAGGTATTTTTATCGCATTGAATTTAATTTGTGTTTCCGGTAAATTTCAACTTACTCTGATATCATAAAGGCAAATTGTAAAATAATTAACATCCTTAGGTGAAAAAGTTGTAGAGTTATAGAAAATGAGCTCTGACTATGAAATAAATAATTTTCACATTCATAATACATCCTCTACTTGTGAGAAATGTTTCTCGAATCTTCAACATTCCTATTTGTTACATTCTGCGAGTATATTATGTATGATTATGTAATTAGGCCTATTATTAATCCATCGGTAGGCGATTTCTGATTCCCCTTAGAATATTGCTTAAGCTTAAGCATCGTCTTCGAGTTTACAGATTTAAGTACGTAATATTTATTGCACTTTTCAGCAAAATATTTCAAGTTCGGTCCATAGGCCATAGTTCGGGAAGCCGAAGCCAAATCAGTTTCTGACTCAAAAATAAACGCCGAATTTCGTAACTCTAGCAGTTCTTTTTCAGGTGATTGTGCCCCGTCTTCTTTTCAACAAAATTGAATAATAATAATAATAATAATAATAATAATAATAATAATAATAGGCTTATTATTATTATTATTATTATTATTATTATTATTATTATTATTATTATTATACATTCTCGAGTACAGTTCCTTCAACCATGCGAAGTATGGTGAAACTTTATTTTGTAATATTATACTATCACCGATCTTTTGTTTAAAAAACGCACATCGGTTTTCTGAGTTTATTCAGCTATACCGAAAGGGGAACTGGTCGTTTAAATGCGCTCATACCACGCTGTTCCATTTATTTTAATCCCGTAATGCCCAGAGTGTACGCTTGCTTGTTTTGTTTGCCTGTTTATTTTAGAAGCACATCACAATATAAGCTGTACAGCTCGCTAATTTATCACTATATGAGGAGTGATTTATAAAATTACCTATTGCTTCGGGTTTTCCTCCAGGGCAGTAAAGACAACAAAAACAATATAGAACATTGAAAATTAATTAATAATATGAATGGATGCTAAATAAATAGGCATGCAACTGGGTGATGGATAAGCAAAATGAATTCACAAATATGAAGAATTGAAATATGTTACCCGATGGCATTGTTGTTTGTTATGTGAGTTATTGTTGTGATAACATTTAGCAGGTATCCATTTGAGCAAATTAAAGTATCCATTTAAGCAAATTAAAGAGCTTATTACAGTGATTACGATTATGCATTTGACTTCATTCATTTTAATTATGTAACATACTGCAACGTAAAAATAAGCAAGTTATTTTGATCTGACTCTGAATAGGAGTGAATGGTACTTTTAAAACTTCACGAAATATATTGTTCAGAAAACATACTTACTTTGATATCACTTAGGGGGTATTGAAACCATCCACGAATTTACATTTTATATCTCAGCCCGATCAAATCCTTTTTATTTGAAATGTTTACATGTATTATGGTTATCCCCCTTGCAACAGGAATACTTATTCAAGTTTAAAATATATTTTTATTTTTTATATTTCGACAGTATGAGGTACACTAAAATAATTAGTCCTAAACAAACTCTCGATATTAAAGATATTTCAAATATATATTCATTCAACTTGTAGCTACCATAAACATGAAAAAGATTTCCTATCAGCTTTAGTGTTGCTTATTTTTTTTCTTTTTTTTTTAAATATTTTTATTCTATGGACAATTGTACAATTGTGTTGGAAAAGTCAGGTGACTTTACAGTCATGTGTTCCAAGGAGTCCGCAGATATTCGTCTATACTATAAAAACAATGTTGCAATAAAAAACTCTTTATAGTTCTTCTGAATTTGACTTCCTCCATCTCTTGCACCTCAGCGGGTAAGATCATTATAAATGTTTCAGCTATTTTTTATCGTTTAGATTACAAAAAATATTGAAAATTTCAGTGCTTGCTATTTTTTTTTTATTCCACTAATGATGCCATGAACATGATTGTTGATCATCTCCTTTATAACAACTAAAGAAATAAGCATAAAAAAATTGTTGAAGATATATTACAAATATATACACTTATGTTTAAAATTCGAAAACAATGTTTAAGGTGAAGTTTTGGCGGTTGATTAAATGGCAGCCAACATAGTAGGAAAATCTGACAAAAAAGAAGATATGAAAAAGTTAGAGATATCTTCAATAGCCTGTGAGATACGGCTTTATTAAATCATAATTAACACACATATGTACATTACATAACATTATGAAATATGCTCTAGTAGATTTATGTTTTAGAGTTCAATAGAGAGGATAGATAAATAGGGAAAGATGATAAAAAAAAAAAAAGGAGACACGAAATGAACAAATTCTGCCTGAATCAATTCAACACGTTGAAAGTTGTACTCATTCGTTAGTGTTTCTTATTTACTTTTCCGCTTCGTAATGCGCCTATCCCTCTGCTCCTTGCGTGGTGTTTTGATTGCCTCTAGCAGATGGTAGATTGTTGGCTACGGTAATTGCCTGATACGCCCCGAGGTAAAAGGCTTCAGAACCCCAACAGTAAGAACAGGCACCGAAAATCCGGACCCTAGAGCTGATGCGAACTGAAGCAAGATGATTGAATCCGAGAGTAAGTGAGAGGAGGATAGAGGGGAGAGAAAAATACGATGCTATCCCGACTCCCTTATGCTGTTCACCTTCAAACCCTTTCGACCTGAATCTTCAATCTCCCTGCCCATTTCCTGAGGACGAGCCAGCTCAATTCGATTTTCAGTAACGAGCACAATTCAAATCATTTTACAGCGAGATTACATTGACTAAAGTATTTTGCCATTAGATTTATACACGTGATGATCGATTGGGTAGGAAATTAAAAGGGCTTGGAGTAAGGTAGAGTGTCAATTTTCAACCCACCTACCTTTCAATTTCAATCCTAATATAGGTGAGCTTAGTACACTTCGAAATCAAATTCGAAGGTAAATTTATTTTCCCTCCGCGTATGCTAACTGACCCCAATTTATGCACATGCATACCTATTCGGTATTAATAGACATTAAAGCGAGATTACATTCAGAATATTAGTTTCTGGATTTAATGTGGAAGTGGAGGATTTGCATTAATTTTTTGACTGAGTATGCTAGAATATTATTTATGAGTGTATTATTTAGAATTATTTTTAGGAGGAGATTTAATTTAATACCTTTTATATTAAATTGGTTTTTATTTCGTTAATTTATTAGAGTGCGTGGAACTTCACGTTTTCGTTATGATAGGGAGTGTTCAAAAATTTCATCAAGTGCTAAGTTGCATTATTACATTTTTAACAACACTACCGCCTTTCTTGAAGATTAATAAAATGTTTCTTAGCATGTTGTACCTCAGAAGGTGGCCTTTTGCGAATCTGCTTGCGGTTTTCATTTTACACAGATGAACTCATTTGCTATTTCTTTCAAATCTATATTAAAAGCTTTTTTTTCTGTTTCATTAATTCGCTATTGACCCATTGTAGATCACAGATAATCTCTTTGTATCATTACTTTGGATAATTGTGGGGTGTAAGAAATATGCATTTAATATTAATGGGGATGCTTGGCATCCCCAAAAATTATTATTCTGGGGGCGCTGAAAATGCAAAGTAGAGTACGATTACTTCCACAAAGTCTCTGGATTTTTACGTACATACCTTAGGAGCGAGTGTCACAGTTCCTAGAGTTCCGGTCTAGGGGAGGTAGCTGCACCCTGATTGGTCCAGCTCTTCTATCCCACTCAATGTCTTGTCTGTCTCTGTCTCCTTCCACTTAACTATTTTAGTATTTGTAATGCATAGCTATCTTCACTCTGTTCTCAACAGTAGCTCACTGATCTATGCGCATGCGAGTCTGCGCAAGCTGTAACGCTAAAGCTCGCTGGCTGGGTTAGGTCTTCAAGGCCAGAGACTTTGTGGAAGTAATCGTACCAAAGTCTGAAGTGTTATTTTTACTGATGTTTTTGTGTTAGTTTACGTTGAACACTGCTCTACTGTGGTATCAGGATGTCCGATTTTGCATTTGATTGACCCGTCTTTTCAGGGAAGTAATCCTATTTTTAATAAATTTAATTTGAAACAATAGACAGCGAAACGGCTGAAATATCTTTGAGGAATATGTTTATCGTGCCATTATCGCAGATTAAGCTCTACATTTCTGGTCGTCTCTCTGGTCTACTTGTTTCGCATCGTAAACATTCTCTCTTGTATTTACGGCCTTCCATATGTATTTGTATCTGTCTGAGCACGACTGTTCTAGCATCCCACCTCTTTTTTGCAGAAAGAGGCATATAAATTTCTAGCCATGCAGATAAATATTTTATATTTCAGACAAATGGTCTCGACCGTACGTTGAATCCATTATAATGGAGCCGAGTAGAGGAAAATGCTATTCCTGTTTGTTTAGACTTTGTGTTTTTAAAGCTCAGAGAAAATGAGTTGTATTGATGGTATACTAATACAGACCGCGTAGTTTGAGAGTTTATATTCCAATATGTGCTGGGTATGCGCTTTCGAATCATTGTCCGCGCTCAATCGATTGCTGGATTTTCTATGCTTTACTTTTCATCACGCGGAACTGGTAACTTAGGCTGGGCTTACTCAACCAAGGACTTCAGTCTCGGAGCTTTTTTCTATTCCTTATTGTATTTTCTCTTGTACTTTCTGTATTGTAATTGTAGCTTTTGGTATCCTGGTAGAGGGGAAGAAAAAACCTGATGGTCTTTCTCCACAAGCTAGATGAACAACAATAAAGTATTTAATGATTTTATTGTAAATTAAATTACGGGAATTATAACTCTTCTCACTTTAAAATAAACTAAATTAGTATTACTTTTAAATTAATTTACCCGTAATCTCGACTGTATGTATAAAATTTGAAAATGTATTCCTTATTAGTCCCTTTAATGACATGGGAAGACCCGATTTTTTAAAAATGTACTTAAAAATAAACATGTGGAAACCCGATTTTTTAATAAATGTAGGCCTACTTAATAAATAAGATGACGTTAAAAATCAAGAAAATGTATTTTCTTCGGACTCTCTACACATTATATTTTATCCAAATTATGGTCAATCGCTATGTAAATTAATGTTTACGTGACCAATGTGTCCTAAAATACCTCCGGGGTTTATAACATTTATCTGAGTTTTATGTGTGTCTGGAGGGAAGAGTGATTGAAAATGTGTGTTGGCGATTGCTGTCCAGTGTAATATTGTAGTTGCATGGATATGCATTCTGTGTTTTTTAGAAATATTAGGGAAGATGAGCCGTACAGATGAATCGAATTGACACACGGTTCTAATTTGCATACTTCATCACAAATACACTGTAGGCTATATGGAAAATTTTCTTGTTTTTGCGTAGTAGAAATATTCATGCTTTTCAAGTTCTGCTACGAATTTACACGTAAATCAGAATGACAGTTGTAGGTAGGGAATTCTAACAAAAGGTATATCACGCTGAAATGAACGTTGGATGCATATTCTCATTTAAATAAAACATTTCCCGTCCCTATAACAATAAATAACATTGAGTAATAGTGGACTGACAACGCTATGTTCGCATAAATATGAAATGCGCGTTTGAGGTATCCGGAATAATGAAACAACGATGCCTTTGATGAGAAATGAGCAGACTAATATTATTTAATCTCAAAGACAGGTGTTCATATGCGTACGCGAGATCAAACAAACGCTCAGCTAAGTTCCACGAGTGTAATATAAGTGGAAATGACATATAGGTGCAGGCGTTCAAAGAATCGTCCAGTATTTTTTTCTGTTTGGTTTATAATTGGAAGTGGATATAATTGGAAGTGCCAATTATTTTCAACCATCTGTTGTGTATTCCTTTGTAAGTGAATTTTTTTCTCTCGGATTAGTATTAAAACTCTTTTTGTAGGCGTATGATGTGTTCTTCTTTCTGCCGTGTCTTTATTCTTTATAATAGCATTCATTTACAACAGAAACTAAAGTCCATATTCCATAAGGCCATAATCAGTTCTGAATATAACATTTCACTGGATTCAATATTTCAAAGAACACCTTTTACACTTGTAGTACAAGTTTTAAGCCCTAAAGTGGAATTTTAAAATACATTATACCGTTGAGGTCAGTCAATAAAATAAAATATATAATTAAAACCAACAGCTCAACAACCTTCATTTCATGCTGCCTACTCCTTTCGACACTATTAAGGGCTTCTTGGCGCTGTTACAAGAGTGATGTACTTTCCTTTCCTTCATTTCAGACTGCTGATGAAATATTTCTAACCATCATTCGCTTTAACTCAATTTATGACGGGACATGGTAAATTTAAGTCTTACTTTGAAAGATTTCTGTACAAACTGTCGAACATCTTGTTTTAGACTGCCCATTTCATGGTTACTAGCGGCACATGCTAAAGAAACATTTAACTAAGTGTAATAAGGTTTTGAATGACTTTTTAAAAAACCAATGCTGTTTCACAGAATTCAAAATATTTGTCAACAAAGTTTTTAAAACCCTGTGATCAATGCTCACAACAATTCCTATGAACTTTTTTTTTTAATGTAGCTCTATAATATTTTGTGTTTATGTTCTTTTGTTTATTATTTATTGGCACATTTTGACATTTTTTGTCTATCATAATTATAACATACTTATACTGTATCTACAGCCCTAGCATACCTAGGTAAAGTAGGGCTCTTGTACTTGGAGATTTAATAATAAATATAAACTCGTTAGGAATTAAAATTTAAAGTGGGGTTTTCTTGAGTCAAGGAGAAGCAGGAAGTTGAAAAATGTGTCAGTGATAGTCTTCAATAAAACTTTTTGAACATTTTAATTATTTTATCTGTACGACAATACTACAAGAAAAAATATATTTTAATTTTTGATCGTTAATTACTGTACTCCAGCACTGCAAGATGCCCTGAAGATGCCGAAAGGCCTAGGCAGAATAAATTGAAGGTTGTTGAGCTGATGGTTTTAATTATACTTTTTACTTTTTCCTAAAATTGATAACTATTTATGTATGTGGACATTAATGAACATAATATTAAGCTGTACACTTATACACTTGACAACACTTACAGAAAATATAGTGAGTTCACCTTTTTAATTTGTGAACACTTTGCTCCGTTCAAATTTAAAATTATCCTACAATTGACTTCGTTTGCAATGTACTAAACAGTGATTAACCATACTGTTTGTATAGGCTAATAATTCATTTTAATCTTAAAATCAGAAGAAAGAAAATTACAGTGTTATGTGTTATTTACAATGTAAACATGGTGATGAAGATATTTTAGTGTTTCAATTTTAATTATAAATAATAGTATTAACATTAAGCAACAGTCTTCTTAAGTACACTATACTTTCATGTTATGTTGAGTAAAATGACTACCCCATTTTTCCCCTTCTTTGGTGGAGTTAACAGTATCAGTGGCAAAGATAATTAATTTTTTTCTGTCAGTTGTAACTCGATATGCCGAAACGTAAGGAATTTTCTGAGGATCACAAGGTAATCATATACTTATAAAAACATGTAATGGTTCATCTCTGTTCGATTTATCGCAAAAGCTACAAACCTGATAAAGCTGAAATTTTGCATGAACGTAATTTTTGTACAAGGAGTTGACCATGTAATTTGTTATAAGTAGTTATGATTTCATAATTTTTTAAAATGAAAAAGCAGTTATACAGTGATTAAAAAATGCGAAAGGCAGAGAAGACAACATCGTACTCTGGCCTCCGAAATTCGCGAAACTTAACAGAATAATAAAAGGGAGGGTAATAATCAGGGCCCGGATTCTGACGACCTAAAATTGTTTGAAAAATTACCTATGAAAATGACTTAATCATTATAAAAAATGACCTAAAAACTGTTATTTTGTATATAAAAATTATTATTGTTCACACAAAGTTATAAACTAGTTTGCACATAATTGTAAAAACTGTAAATAACTGTAATGTTGTGAATGTTCTTTTCTCACGGAAATTTAAACTGGCACTGGTGAGTCAAAATTCGGCATTTCCTTTTGTGGTCTGCCGGATTATATTGTTGTTTATTGAGGGTAAACAGTAGTTTGCACTCTCAAATCCAAGCAGGTGGCAGACTCAGGTGCCAAGTCAATCTAATAACAATAGTAATATAATACAAAATTTTGGCGTTTCTTTGATTCTCATTTCTGACTGAGATATGTCAACACTTTAACGTCGAATTTTTCCCTCTTGCATTAATCAAACAACTCTTCAAAGACAGCACCGCTAGCGACGAAAAAAAGTTAATACACTCAATGTAAATACATGAAAATAACTAAATAAGGAAGCAAATGACACGAAAATGACAAAATAATGACCTAAAATTGAAATAAATGCTTTAAAAATATAAAATTGCAAAAAAATGACCTAATAAAAATGCATTTCTATATTCTAGAGACCATGATTAAGATTTATCCACAAGTTCGCAATGTCTATGCAGCATCAATAATAAGATGACAGGTCATTAGAATCCGGGCCCTGGTAATAATTGATCCAAGTTCTATCCGGACGTATTGTTGCTTCACCAGGTCAGCAGTGTAGAAACGGTATAACCCCTATACGACAAACGAACTTTGTATTTGTAGTTAGTTCTCATTAGCACAGAAGTAATGATTTTCAATATATTTTAAATAACCGTTTCTAGTCTTAACTGTATTATAACTTTTTTTAAATAGAATTTGTGGGAAAAATTACTTTGTTTTCCAAGCAAGAAACTAAAAAGAAAATATCTGCGTTTTGAAAAAAAATTGTCCCACGTTCAGTCTGATATAACGTTTAACTACATATAGGGTAACATATTTGCAAACCCCCAGTAATATTCTGCACTTGTGACCCAGAAGTGAGCGTCCGTTTGGCTCTCTTGCCAAAGCGGTTGACCACCCGTGGTACGCCACGACCTTTTAACATCGCGTACCCTTGTACTATAACATCATGCAGTCACTAAATGCGGAACGATAATTGCATGTAGGCCATGTTAACTATGCTTTGTTAGCCTAACGTACATTTTAATAAATTAATGCTGGTGATTTATGAGTGGACTGCTGCTTCAGGAATAATCCTCAAACAAAGTGTTTAAAACATTCTCCATTAAATTTTCCACGTACAAAAGAGCAAGAATCCATGGGCTACCAGAAGAAAAAATTCTGCTGAATTAATAGTAAATAGAAGATTGTATTTTTTCTAATTATTATTTAACTCTGAAACAATCTAAAGTAAAATTAAATAAAAGGGATACCGGTACTTAATCTTAATAAAGTTTGATACAATGATAAAAAGGTTGTTTATTTTAGCTAAAATTATTAATAGATTATCAATATGGTCTTAAAATGTAGACGGAATTGATCGTTTAGCATGCCGGAAAGAGTAAAGTTCTGTTTTATCCACTATGCATTAACTTCACATCGGTCTGGCTAGTATAGTCCGGTAATAGAAAAGTGGAAATGTAAGCCAGTAAAGCTTTTACCTTTTTGCAAAAAAAATAAGAAACATACGTTTGACTTTTTTGTATTGTAAAACAATTACTTCATATTGTCAACTATACAGATACCTCTATAATTTACAAATACAGATAAACATTTAATTTGATTTAAAAGAAAATACTGTACTGTATGTTTTCTATAATTCTAAGGTCATGAATATAAGGAATTTATCCTACGCTAGTATTCATAGTCTGTTGCACATAATACATAACACTTTAAGATCCATTTACTAGAAAACTTGAACTTTTAGCTTTTTAGTTATCAATCTTTTATGCGTAACTTGCGTGTAAGGATAAGGTTCAAGAATCTGTGGGTCGTTTTGAACGTTTCAATTCGAATCTGTATGGCTATTTGGCAACACAAGATTCGTTATAGTCGTTTTAATTATTTATTTACTACGTCTGACAATTTAATTGCAAATAAAATTACGTAATTCATGCAATTTATGTAAAACGATGTCAGTGTTAATGAATATAATGTTGTAATTACTTTTCTGTTAAATTATTTAAATATAGCATCTACCAAACTGCTAGTGTGCACCATGCCCTTTGCATCAGCTGATTGTCGTAGTTCTTGTAATATATATATATGAAAACAGGGATGATGATAATAATAACGATATTACACTGGAAAAGTTCTGAAGAGCAGCGGCAAGGATAGGAGAAGTAAGAACTATTTAACCTTAAATCAGTTGTGAAATGTTCGCGCATTAATGTATTATCTGCATTGACATGATTGTGCTCTCTGCAGCATTAATAGAACATCGGACCATCGCCTACATAAACCAGAACAGATAGGCCTATCTACTTGTCAAGTACAGTCCCTGTAAGAGATATCTGTATAGCTGGTGATCTGAAGTAATTGTTTTACAATGCAAAAATGTCAAACATAATAAGTTTCTAATTTTTTTAGCAGAAATGTAAAAGATTTATCTATAATATTATATATTATTATGAACTTTGGCATTAATTTTAACACAAAATAAATTATATTCTCTATATGACCAAAAAGAAACACTTAGATAGAAATACTCGAGACATAAAAAAGCCGAGGATTGCAATAATAAAATAGCCTAATTTTTGTATTTTTATTTTCTTTCTAGGTAAGTGTAAGCTGATATGGAATCTGAACCTTCCACAGTAGTCGTTGTAGATGCTACTATCGGTAGTATCACCAGTCATCAAATCTACGAATAGTGTTACTGTTAATATGGGCTAGCCGCAAACCCGTCGGCTATTGGAAAAAATATTGAATGTGAGTAAATACTATACAGACTGGAAGTAGGTATAACTGTGCACCTTAAAGAGGGCAGTAGATAAGATTGAACAAATATAAAATTCATGGTCCTTTGAGTCAATTTAATAGTCCTCATAGAATGACAACAGTGCTCAGCCAGATCGCTCTTTCGATGGAAATGGCCTGTCAGATACTAGTATGAAAACTAATTACTGCATGACGAATACACCTGGCATGGCGTTGCAGTTTCGTCGAGTTCGTCGACAACTCATTAATTTTTTTCGAAAATTATCATTTCGATTTAAAACCAAAAGGGGGAAATTTATTCCTCATTCTTTCCTCTGCTGATGTGAAAACAATTAAAGAGTAGTTTCAAATGAATTAGGTTAAACTTTAAGGATTTATTTTTCTGAGACATGTCAGACGAAAATGGTATTTGAATTGCTTGTTTGTTTCTAAGGTATGAACAAAATATTTCGATCTGCACAGTTACCCTACTTACATGTACAGTAAGATGAAACAGTAGCCCACTAACAAAATAAGAATATATATTTTTTATTCATTATAAGTTAACTTTAGGAAGTTGTTTCACATGTTATAGATGGGATGTATTTTAATTCTGAATTCTAAAACATATTATTACATACTATTAAAACATATAGTATTTTATGGAAGAAGCCTATAATGGCATTTATTATGATACGAGTATGTTTATGAAACGAGCAACGCGAGTTTCATAATTTTCATACAATTATCATAATTGCCGTTATAGGCAAGTTGCACACGACTGATTTTGTTTGACCATAATTAGTCTAAGGGTGGCGTGCACCAAACTCATGCCATTTACTCTTTTAGTATACCTTACTTCTTTAGTTCTAACTACTTTAGTAAGCTACTATTCTAGTAACGTACTCTTTTAGTAAGGGTGGCGTGCACCAACCAGGAGTAAACTAAACTCGGCGGCTTTCAACATAGAGGAATGTACTAAAGAAGTAAAAATTTTATTTACTCCCAGAGTAAATGAACTTACTCCACAAGTGGTGGAGAGCACCAACACGGAGTACGTTACTAATGTAGTAAGTTGTGGAGTAAATAAGGCCAATATTTACTCCTACTCAGGGGGTGGAGTAAAGTTGTGTAGTAAGTGTGTTCTGTGGTATTTGCGTGAGTTATGAGTTACATATCACATTAAATGGATTACATAGTTCAAACTGAGGATAAGTTATTGAGATGAAGAAGGTGGTATACCAAAAATGAGAGTTGTGGCAGGTGATTTAATAAATATTAAGCGAACCACACCTAGTAGGGCATTTAATAACGTAAATAATTAAGCTCATAAATCCTTACATGAAATTTTGGCGTTTGGAAGAAACGATGTCAGATTCTCACTACATCCATGTGATTTCAGCCAGTCAAATGTGGAAATATCATTGCGGAGAGCGAACCAATTAGGAAGACGTCCACCAAAGGTGAGGGGGAGAGTGAGTGGAAGGGACGTTTGCATTTCACGGTACAAGGAGCGCATGTGCTCTCAAATATCTTCCTAGCTGGATCGGCCTTTAGATGCTGCAGTTCTCCCTAACTTTGGGTTAGAAAACGACGATGTATTTCAAGCTAATCCTATGGATACAGATATCGGCGAGGTATAGTATATTCCAATAAATGAAAGCCTCCGTTCTTGGAGCTACCCAGAAAACACTTCCCCCTGCTATTTAACCATAGAGATTACTGAACAATAGATGATTCTCATTGTTAAACGATTTAATGTAATTATTGTAAATTAATTTTATTACATTACACTTCTATAGCTTAACTAAAAGCACAACATTGCGAATGGCAGAATTATAATAATAATTATAAGAGCTAAAAGTTCAATAGTTGCACCCGCAGTGTTAATGAATAATTTCTGACCCAGGTGTAAAAATGTTCAAACAGGCTACTTCGGAAGAAAATTTGACTGACTCTGGGATTAGCGTATATTGAGAAGGGGATACATTGTAAAACCATTCCTTAAAGACTCCCCAAGTCTCGAATGGTGGAGTGAGACGAGACTTTCATGTTTGGGAATAAACTATAGCAGATTATGCAGGTCTATAGTATGCTGCTAACTATTTTAATTAACCCTGTGGACAGGAAAGTGAGAAGCATTATAAACTACTCGTATATAGAAAAAAAATGAAGCTGCACAGGATCTAGAGAAGTAGTCACTGAAATTATTTTTAAACACACAACCATCTACATAATTATTATTGGAGTTCATAGCTTCCGAAATATTGTACCGCCATTTTTTGTTTAAATATTACATTTCTCAGTTGTAATATTATTATTTTTATAAGGTGATATTTTTTAAGTAAATGTTATGTGCATTTGAAAAAGGACAGAAACATAATGCCCTTTAATAGTTTTGTTATCCTTTTTATCCCCCTCTTTTTCATGATTTTGTGTAATATTTATTATTAATATTGTTAAACAGTCAATAAGTATTAATAATCCATTATAGTGAGATTTATGATAAACAACTCTAGAATAATTGATTTATCGTTTTTGGGGAAGAATATGTAACTTTAGGAAGTATAAATATTTTAATATATTTTAGGACTTTATTATTATTATGAGAGAAATAATTATAATATTGACAGTGAATCAATTATGAAAATCAACTGGAAATTCCAATTGTTTGCATTATAATACGGAAATAGTTTGCACAAAAATTGTAATCACAGTACCCTAACGTAAGCTACCAAACTGAATATATTCAATTGAAGGAATTAAAATTAGTAATGAATAAAACATTACTATTAGACTTATTTTAAAACATGAAGATTGTCATTAACTCAATAGTAATATTTGGAACAACCCAAATTCATATTAATTGTTTCAGCGAACCTTTCCTTTTCATTATCTGGCACTTGAATAATACTGGCAATTGAAATGCACGTGTTCTGCTGAGCTGCACTAACGTTTCTGCTCTGTTCTGCGCAGAATTCGACTACTTCTTTAGTAAAAATCGTTTACTACTTTAGTTACAACTAAAGAAGTAACTATCAATTGAGCTCTCCAACACCAACTAAAAGAGAAGCACTAAAGTAGTAAATCTAAGACGGGAACCTGACGCAACAAAAACCGGTTTGTCTGTCTCACTCTAGCACATTACTCGTATGACTTAAAGAGTGAGACAGATGTACTGGTTCTTGTATACTTCGGGTCTCCGTCTTGAATTTACTACTTTAGTTTGGTTTACTCCTGGATGGTGCACGCCACCCTAAATGTTTAAATTATGAGATTTTATATTAAACGGGCCCACCATAACCTTGGTGTCAACTGATTTCCGAAGTTCTTGTCTTCTACGATAGATGAGGTCATGGCGTCGGTCAGATCAAAGCGTCCTTATGGTTGATTTCTTGAAACCAACGGATTTTGATGACACGAATCGAATTCATTTTAGTATGATATTAAAGTTAACACGAACATGATTGATTTTATTTTAAATACAGGCTTTTTATTTCGAAGATTTCAGCTACTACTCTCAAGGTATCAAGATCGTTTCGTCGTTCGATAATAATCGATACCACCCTGATGTCAAAATGAAAAACAGTTTCGAAATGAGTGTGATTATGATACCGTTACGTCAAACGTAATGAGCGTATTATAGTATGGTCGAACAAAAACAATCTAGCTTAACAGTTTTCGTTGAAACGATCCACATGAAAGTTGGAAAATATGCTGCACTAGAATATCAGGTTTCAATAAAAATGGTACGGGAAGCAATAAAAAAAAAAGGATTGGATAAGGCAAGTACATCTTCTACTTTCAGCGTATTTATTTTTAAGCACATTTGCAAATCCCGTTCCATTGCAATATTCTGTTTCGTTTTTATACTACGGGTAATCAACTGTAGAGTTTGCCAACCTGATTAGGCTATTGCTACTAACTGGCAATAACAAGCTTACGTTATTTACTCCACATTTCTACTACAAATTATCTTCTTTTTTCTGCACTTCAGGGATTAGGCATCGTTGCCAGTTCCATCTTCACATTTATTTTCATCTTTTCCTCGGACGTCCGACATCTCGTTTCCCTTTAGGTTTTATATTTATCTGTAATTACTATAATTCTTCTCCATTCATGCGGCCCATATGTTTCTTACATTTTTCTATATTTTTCTCTTATTTTTTTCACTGATATTAAATATGTTGAGCTCGGTTCGTATTTCATCATTTCTTATGAGATCTCTTCTTGTACAACCTTCAAGGAATGATAATTCTTTCACACTGGTCGTTTGTAAGCTAAGATGAAAAGGTGAAGTCAGACTGAAAAATTCAATGCACGGACAGCCGAAGATCCTGGTTCAAATCTCGGCTATGGCAATGAATTTTTCAGTCTGACTTCACCTTTCCAACTACAAATGTTCTCTTCATTATATAAAGACTGTTCTTTTCCTGTACTTGTTGTCATTTCTGCCTAATTATATTTTTGTCAGAATATAGTTAATAAATATATGCCATGAGGCAGTTGCTTGAGGCACTGCGATTTTAAGTGCAGTATCTGATAAGGTTATTGAGATTTTTATATTTGTCTACATTTCCGCTAGCACCATTGTCTTTGCTTTACAGGATTTTGAGTTTCCTTTTTTTATTTTACTTATTACTCGCAGGTCGTACTACAGTTATACATTCAAATCCGTATAGTTTGTCCCTTCGTTATCTATATCGTAGCTTATTTCAAAAGACTGTTAAAATTATGGATAGGTTCAGGTTTATAACAATGTTTGTTATACTGGATTTTATTTCCAATTAAAGAGTTAGTTTTAATGAGATTGACTATGGTTTATTTAAAAGTTGACTGAGTTCATGAATGTTCTCATCGCTCAAGTCCAGAATGCAATGTAGTCGAACAGTCCCGTTACTGCTAGAGGAAGTTAAAGGACATCAGTAAGGATGTGACCTCGAAATACGTACGACACTATGAGTACGACTTTACTTTTTCACGATAGGAACTGCAGGTCTTTGTTACTTTTCACATGCTGAATCCTTTTTTTGAAAGATTAGGCTGGAATGCGGTAGTATTATCTTACTTTAAACAGGATTTTAGCAGCTCTATACACCTGAAAAGTATTTTCCATTTCAGCATGGAATCGTTTCATTCCTTCAAATAATGGTTCTATTTTCACTAGTCCTTGTGTAGTAGTTATCGAGCATTGAATTTAGTTATTTTCATCCGTCTATATGGATTTCGAGAGTTTTATCATGTTTCTTCTCCAGAGAGGGTAAAAGGTAAAGGTAAAGTGTTTCCTATAAAGGCCATGGAGGCCCAGAGGGTTGTCATCCTTACGCACCGGCCACCTTTACCCCAGGATTGCTCCTGGTACTCATTTCTGTTAGAGGCTGAGTCGACCCCAGGGCCATAGCGTCACCAGAAGGATTAGGTAAATTGAAATACTCCAACGACCTCACCGGGGATTGAACCCGCGACCTTCCGGTCTAAAGAGAGGGTAATTGAGGTAAATATTAAAACTAATTCCTGATATGCTGCGTCCTAGTGTAACCACAAAAGTAATAGGCTCATATAGAAAATATCATTATATCTTCGTACTAACTTTTTGCCACCCAATTTTCTCCCACTCAATATATAAGACGTTGATTTTGTGAAGTAAACGCATAGACGAAAATAATTCAAGTTGACCTGTTTTCTATAGAATTCATTCAGCAATAATTTCTGTTATCGGTGAAGGTAGTTGATCAAAACCATTTTATCTTGAATGATTCTGTCAAACACCACAAATGTTCCTATAATCGTAAGTAGTATTCAGTTACAGGGATTAGGCTTACACTATCTCACTTGTACTTGTCGATTGGTGTTTAATTTATTTTATCTTGCTTTATTTCATTCTAACTGTAGAATAATTTATGTAGATTTAGTAGGTAAGCAAGAAAGTCGTGCGATCATGTGACGAACCCAATTTACACACACATATAGTAGTAAAACATATTTCCAACGTCGTAAGTAATTTTAAACACTAGGAATACGTGTTGATCCATTTTACATTACCTCTTTACGTACATGGTGTTTCTAAGATGTTATTTATTTTTAAATAAGCATTCTAAATAATAGGCTTACAGTATCTTCATGACAACATGATGCACTGAAGCTGGCGTCACTAACCGAAAGGCCTATGCAATAATACCTTAAGATAAAAAGTTGAGCTGAAGATGTTATATCCTTATTTTATTTCTGTGCGTACAATAAGTACTGTAGTGTCATATTCCCATCATTAATTTTAACTCACGATTATCTTTTAAATCACGGCACGTATATACATTCAGCATGAGGAAAAATTATGTAAATAATTCATTTTTTGTGCCAATTGGCTATTAGGCCTATATCGTACTTGGCAGTGAAAAATTTGTTGGTTTTTATTTACCTTAATTACTCGTAGTAAATTATGAAAGAAATACATCGTGTGAAAATGAAACTTGTAAGTTATATTTGTATTTACTGTGATTGGATTTTTTTATTTACAAATAAAAAAGTAATATGTGTGTATACGCATTGTCGGTTAAATGCCCATTACAGGAGTTAGGACGTGATGCCAATTATATTTTATATGATTCTCAGTTTCACTCGCGTGTAACTATTCCGTCAGGCCTAGTGACTTCTATTTTCAACTGACGTATTCTACCCTCATTTTTCATGTATTATTCTCAGAATCGAACGAAATAGCAGTAGTTTGGTACACGTTATTCAACCTAGCAATTTTAGTAGTAGTAAGGAAAACCATTAGGAAACTGCTCCAGATTTTAAAGAACAGCGGTGTCAACTGCTCTATTTCCTTAAAAGTAGCACTAGCAGTATATAGCAGGTACGATTAAGATAAATGAACTGAGGCCAAGGAAGCGAAAACTGAGAAACCGAGTGTGCAACGGCAAGGGTGCATCAACAGATGCTCACCCCGTTTTAGGATGAAAATTGTGAGTGATTTTAAGGAGTATGTTACTCATTAAATCTTATATTATTTGTCGAAATTTCGAAGTATAGAAATGAGTTTTGTGTCGAAGTTTTTCAGTGTTTTATTCCAACCAATAAAAGCACGTTCCATATATTTCGATTTTTCTAGCAAACAAAGTGATAGTAAGACAGAAGACTTCTTTTTGCCTAAGTTAAAGTTCAGTTCTAACTGCTGTAGCCTTTCCTGAGGACAGGATGGACAGTTCTAAGGAAGCTTTATGTACACATTCCTTATTTCAACTTCATGGACATTTTTAAAGCAATTTTTCCATACTTTTATTTTCTCAGTATTTTCCTATAGGCTATTCCAGTATTAATGGGTTCTACAAATTTAATGCCAGAAGGCTGCAATTCTTACTGTAAATGCTGTAAGATATGTTTAGAAATATACCGCGTAAGTTTTGTTTATTAAAGCAATATCTTCTGAAATAAGTAAAATGTAAGGTGATAACGATTTTTTGGTAAATTTGATATATACAGTGAGTCCATTTTATGAGAAAACCTCGCATCACTGCCGCATTGTCGCAGTGCAGTGTATTACCGAAGCGGAATTACAGAAAGTGGCAAATAATTTGTTTAAACGATGTGAGGCATGTCTTACTGCTGACGGGAGTCATTTTCAACACTATCTCAAATAAATGGTGAGTAATAAGCCTCTACATGTAGGCCTATGTTATGTTAAAGTCTTGATTTGCCGGTAGTAACGGAACACGGTCCCCGCCGGTGCAAGCACAACAGCGGGGAAAGTGTCAGCAGGGGCAACGCTGTTAAAAAGTTTCCGCATAAAATGGCCTCCCTGTACAATGAATATACCATATTTGTTGGTCTTCTTCTGTGAACAAGGTATAGGAAAACTAATGCGTATTTTTTAAAATAAATAATTGGTCCTTTTTTAAAACAGTTCAGACATTTTACTGAAAAATTATGCGACAAGTTTCATTTTGAAATATGCAAATATTGTCAGTTAAATCTTAAAATATATGTAAAAAATATGTATATATCTTTAAAACTGTAGAAAGGAAACATGAAAGTCGCCAACTATTTTCATCTTCAGTTTCATATAACTGGAGCCTATAACCTCTATAGTTTTTGGGTTGTTAATAATAAATCTGTATATGAGTCACATAAATCTCGTCTCATATTCCAGTGGGCATGAGCCAGTATCTCCTCTTGAGAGGAAACGTACACGCAAGACGCAGCCCACACACCTCCTCGTTTCCCATTAGCATTGAGCCTCTTCGACGTCTGCTAGCTGGGGAAGAACGACGTCTTTTGCGACTCGCCTCTCTTCTCTAATGGCTTTCTGATGTCACTCCACCCACCCGGGGAACACTAACTGAAGATGTTGAGACATGTGCTCTTTGTGCAACTCGCCACCAGAAAAGAAGTAGGCTGTAGTGTGCGTGAATCAATCGACGTCAACATCAACAATACGGTTACTTAGACAACCGGCACGAAGGAAAAGAATGAACTCCATATTATGTGTGTACCTCTCGGGTCTAAAATATGGATGCGTTTAAGAAAAATCAAATATACTTTCGCTTTTTATATCCTTGCGGTAAATATTTTGGGTCAAGTTTGGGTCTTTATTTCCCATAATTAATACTATCTATGTCCCAAATTATTTGCCTTTGGTCGTCCCCATGCCTCTTCCACCGCTGAGTCCAGGATAGAATCTTGGTAGATCTGCCCCGACAAATTATGTAGATAAAAGAGTATATGAATTTTTTAAAACATATGAACACTAAGGTTTTGCATTAAAATCTTCAGTCAAATTTGATATACATTCTTAACTGAAGGAAGACTAAATTATATTAGGAACTACGGTTCATGGAGACTCAGGAGTAATTAGTATAAGTTCAACTATTATTACATGACATTTTGAAGTAAATAACTTCATAAATGGTAAATGCTTTTCCTTGAGCAGATCATTAACCTTTAACTGGTGAAATGGAGTTTGAAAAACTCCTTTGATTGCTTTGAGGAGCCTGTAGTCTCAAACTAATTACAGTAGAGGCATTAATGTCTAGTTATAGTACCTTCCAGTATTTATTCAAAGAGCTATGGATTGGTGTACAATTGGGTTATAGGCCTATGATGCAAGAAGTAACTAAAAAAATCCTTTCTTCTTACCTAAGGTAGCTAAAATCCCACCTAGCCAGTTTTATTTAAAATTACTGGTAACATGGGCATTTTTTCATGTTATGCTCGTCAATCGTTGTAACGAATAGGAAAAACTGTGATTTGATCAGTGATATCTCAAGTAACAACAAAGTTCTATAATGAAGAATTTAAATCCATTAATGCTTTAGAGAAGATACATGCACTTGTTTAAAACAAATGTGCAATACAAAATAGCAAATACAACTATTTTTGTAATAAATGATTGATCAGTGTATACAATTTTGTTGAATAAACTTCATTTAAAATTAAATTTAATATTTTAAGTGCATTCATAATTAATTCATCGTGACTTTTTTTTCTTTTGTTTATGTAACCGCAGTCCGTAGTTATGTGACATTACGGATTAAAGTGAAGTTAACATGCAAACACACAAATTTAATAAAATTGAACGCTGAGTGAGGCATAAGACGTATTATTGAAGATATCACTATATATATGATAACAAAAAAGTATTTTATCGTTATGAATATCCTCTTCATATAGAATCTTGTGTCGCTTTAGTTTGAAAAACATTTTCAGGATTTTTTTTTATAATTTCTCTGAATAATTCATATTCTGCTCATTAAGTGTTACAAGACTAGGCTATATGTTTTACCTATAGAGGATTTACGAGGGCTGGACATGTTGCGCGCATGGGGGAGGAAAGAAAGACATATTCGAAAGGGAAGGATCACTTGGAAGACCTAGATGTAGGTGGGAGGACAATATTAGAATAGATTTAAGGGAAGTAGGATTTGCAAGGGATGGTGTAAGCACAGAATAGGGTTGAATGGTGGGCTCGTGTAAGCGGGACAATGAACTCCCGGGTTCCATAACATAGATTATATTCTATTAGCTTGCCACTGAGTAGGTAAGAAGTAAAAGTGCAAAGTTCAGCACTGTTATTAAGATGATGTCAGAAGAAACTAATAATAGTATGGACATTATTTACGCCTATAATACGTCAGAGCTCTTTTGTGTAATATGACGTCGTTAGTAGTAAGTTTAACCAATTTCTCTCTTATACCATTCTTCTTGTTTTCTCATTTCGCATCCAATTATTTAGATCCTTCCCCCCTTTTCATTTTCCTCCTAATTGGACTGGTTCGTGTCTGGCAAATTAAGTTGTCTTTCTTTAACACAAAAGAATTAATTCCATCATAGAGTCTACCTAAACACTTCTCTTCCAGTTTCAAGAAAATTGTCTCATTTTTTGAGTCGCAACCGTCGCTACTCCCGTCATTGGATTATCACTTCGCAAAACAACGCTCTAGATTAAAAAGTCAGAAGTTTGCTACTCTTATCTCATCTACTGCTTATATTTTGCTTCTTTTCTTCTCCGAATTTTCGTATCTATCGTTTGTTTTTCCACACCATTATTATATTCCTCTTCGTCGGATTTAATATGATTTCTGTTTTCTTCATGTCATGTGTGCAGTAACTTAAATTTGTCGTATTTTTACCTCTAAAGTTAATGTATTATCTAAAAATTAGTCTAACTTATAGCAATAATATTACGGGGTATTTTAATAACATTCCGTATCTAAGTACAGGTCGTCACTCAATTAATAAAATAAATGCATTATTAAATGTGAAAATATACTCTTTCTCGGAGTTCCCATGGGCTTTATTGTCGATCATTTTCAATAAATGAAGAGTGGAAATTACATACGTTCTAAGTGTTATTTTGGTCTAAATTTATTTTGTTGCATGAATGTGTTCTATGTGTCATTGCCAATTACCCATATTCGTTAATTACTCGCAACTGTAATTTGGTTTGGCACGTCCTCAGAAGATGGCTCCGGTGTAGGTATCATCTCAAGTTATATAAAGTATTGTTTGCTTTCCTGAAAGAAAGAAAAAAATTAGTGCAAGGCAGTTAGAACGTTTGAAATGTCCCCTCTTCAAATATTATCTATATATAAATAACGTCATCAAAATTTAAAGCTTGGGCCTTTGTAAATCATGTGTCCTTTGACACTTATCACTAAATCACTCAGTCACTCATCAAAATACAAACTCATTGTATTTCCCATGTACTGATAAACTTGAAGATTGAGATAAGGCTGAGTAATGGATTACACATAAATAAACAAAATAAATAAGAAACCGTGTCCAACGTATGGATATGGGCTTTTGATCCATAAATTTCTGATCATGAAAATTGATTGGTATTTGTCAGGCTCTATACAAATTCCAAATGGCAATCTCAAAGCATTTTGAAGATACAGTTCTCAATAGAATAGAATATATTTCTGCAACCATCATTCACTCAGTGGAACGAATAGGATGCCTGAATGGTTTGCACGATTAGTGAAACTTTATATTTAGAATAGTGGTAGAACTGTAGTTAAAATGAATCAGAAAAATAAACAACTTAATTTCCTTAACACATAATCAGGAACGCGCAAAATAATGCGACAAAACAGATAATGTATCGTGGACAGGCCAAGAGACGTAATGTTGCGTAGAAGTTGGAAAATAGTTTTCCTTAACTCAAAAATGTGACGCCGAAAGAGATGTTTTATTCATAAAATGATTATAATATTTTCAATGAACATTATTTGTCTTTATCTTCAATAAATTAAATAAAGCAAATAGGATCAAAAACCTCCCAAAATTTCAAACTTACAGAAAGTGCACAATATAATTTTTAATTCTTGTGAAAAATAATTCAAAACTTGAATTTACATGTTACATCAAAATTCGTGAACGGAAAGGTTCAGTCGCAATTTCAATGCCTTTTTTGTCTAAACTCTGACCTGGGCGTTATTTAAAAACCTGATAGTTCCTACAATATTTAATCCGAAACGTGTTTTCGTTGAAATCCTTCTTAAAAGCAGATTCATTGTTTTTAAGCGAAAAAAAGTTAATAAAATAGTAACAATTAATTATTTTTAAATATTTCAGTATACTTCTTTTATCTTGTTTAAATTAGTAAAAATAATCATTTATTTGATAAACCACAGATGACGTGACGTCATAGGAAAAAAAGATATTTCAATTTAAACTTGAGGAAGACAGTTTATTAAGTATTTTGCAGAATGCATGTAAATAATAACTTTGTGGAGAACCGGTGAGTTGTTTTCATTTTAACAAGACAACTGGAAACATGTTTTCTTCGTTCTTCAGATCTTTGAAGAGATTTTTATGCTTGACAATACATTAGTTACATGCTGAGAGAGTGATAAGAATAGCAAGGGAAAATAACATTCTAGTAGAAAAATCCGGATGCTGAAAACCTTCACCTTGCAAAAGTGACGTGAAATTAGCATAGGGTTCAAATAAAGTGGCTTCATATATTCATGTGAGCCACTGAATAATGCAAATGAATGCAACGTTACAAACAAAGGAATGTCTCTTTGTGGGTAAAAAAGCTGTTCTTTAGAGTTACGTAAAACAAAGAAGTGCGCAAAATAATAACCTTTCTGTTTCAAAAAATTTTTGTATATACAAAGAACTAAGCTCCGTATTGTTACATCTCATGGAGAAACAGAATATACTAGGCCTACCAGACTGTTACATTTACTTCCAGCTTTCGACCTTATGGACAGGATTGAGAGCATATGGGAAATATAAAGACTCCAATGGCCGTTATAGATGGTTTTCTTGAGTGAGGCCGCTCTTCTCTTTTTCACGTGAAGCCTCGGTTGTCCTCATGAAACCGAGTGAACCCTGTTCCAGTCCTCCACGCTTTAGAAAAATCGAAGATTGTACCGCATATAGTACCCTTATTTTTAGAACCATATCAGGAATACAGAGATTTTAAAATATAGTTTCTGTACATAAATGCGACATAATATTTATTTATTCAATTCTCTAATACTGTTTATTGCTATTAGCTTGAATGTAATGAATCTGTCAGTCAAAACACGTCGTTTATTTTCTTGTGTACATGTTCATGGGTCAAATGATTAATCGATTTCCCTTGTCTTGCATGATATTATCTAACGGATAACTGTACTAGCGTGTCAATCTGAAGAATCAGTAGGCCTGTATCGATCAATCAATAAATTTATTTATAGTCGTGAGCATCAGATTTCGCAATAGACATAGTCAATATTAGTAAACGTACAGAAATTAGCTTAAAAATAAATTAGGTAAATTACCCTTAAAAGATTATATCTGTAATCGACTTAAAATGTTCCCCGATTTTGTAGAGGGGGTTGTCGGTTAGCCATCGGCGCAAAACACAGTTAAATCTGCTATAACTAACATATGTGTCTCCCGGGGTAAGCAATTCAACATGTCTAAGGCAGCAATGTGAAACCATTTTTTTACTTTTTGTCAGTTTAAAATTTGGGGTGTTAATGTGAAAATTGTGCTCAGTTGGACAATGATGGATTTCTGTTCTGAAGTTCATTTATTTAACTGTCCATAACCTTATAAATTCGTATATATTTCAGTGTTAAACAAAATTTAAATAAATGAGTTTGCAATGTCAGTGTGCAGTATGCGCTGGTATGATATTATTTTAAAAAAAATTAAAATTAGAACTTGTGAAATTGTAATTTTTTTCATTTATCTTCGATTATAGCTAACGTCATTCGTATTTCTGTTGGATTAGGAACTACCCTCGTAAATAAATTATTAAATAAGTTTATAAAATCACTGCTACGTATCAAACTTACTGACGTAATTCAGTGGTGTTAACGAAAAAGTACGGTTATTAAAAATACATATCCCTACATGAATCCACAATTATGTGCTTGAAAGCTCCTGCACTGAAAATCAATACATGGCTTTTGTTTAGAAGCGTTTTCAATTCAAACAGAAAGCCTGAGAGTGCACCACTCGGAGCTATCGAATCACAAAAGCAACACATTACATTGAATTTCTCCAGGGAACATGCTATTCTAGGTCTCATATATTATTATGTCAGTTGAAATAATAACCATTACTCGTTCATATCTTGCTCATGGGCTCGATACGGATTTCCACACATTTTATTCATATCTGACACAAGAGAACAAGGGCAACAAAGAAAGCACAAAACTATGAATCAAATGAAGACAGCCGAAGAACCAATTAGGCATTGAGCAGATCATTCATCTTGATCCCCTCTCTTTTTTTCCTGGCCATTGTTCGCTTCGGCGAGAGGACAGGCAGAGAGAAATCGTGCGGTTACACTGAGATTAACGTCCAGGGTCAATCGCGGATGCTGTGGTCCAGAGACATTAGCGACTCTCCAGTAGCAATCAGGTGCTTCGTGTGGTTCCCATGATTGAAAGTATTTAAGTGCTACCTGATGTAAATATATTACACTTTGGAGTTTAATCTTAAAAGTCTGGTAAGGCTGGATTTTCAAATGTGACCTATCTCACACTCATAGTATTGTTGTTCTGGAAACTACAGCATGCTAAAAATTACACAGTTTAATATACCCAATATGCTACGAATATTCTAGACTTAGCATACAGTGGGCAGGTGGTAATCCCATCGCCTTGAAGACAGTTAAAAGAAACTGCGCTATTATTCGGAAATGAAAGAACCGGAGATTTTGTTCAGAGGCTCTAATTTATGCTTGAACTCTTTAAACTGCCTTAAAACTACAGTTTATATCCCCTCCGGAAGGACTTTGTGCCCAGGATAAAAATCGTGCTGAAAAATTTGTCGACGTCACCGGATTTGATCCATTTACTTTCGGATCCAGAAGAAGGCATGCTACCTGTAAATTATCAACTTTTTTATTTATGATGCAAATTATGGGTACTCGATGTAGGATAGAGTATGCATACACGACGGCATCGTGCCACTCTACTGTATTGCAATAGTTGGAAACATGAAACCATGCATAGTCCAACGTATCAAACTCTCAAAGTTCGGAACGGAAGATCCTTATTCCCATAGCTTCCGCCAGCTCCCTGTACCATTCTCTGAAATATTCGCGTTAATGAAAAACTATTCTGACATACCGCTCGCTGTTCATATCTTGTCACATCTATTATGCGCGGTGAATGACGCTCAACAACATAGACTTAGCCTATTGTAACATACTGTATTTAATGACTAAATAAATATTATTATTATTATAAACTTAATCCTTCTGTGCGTATAAAAATGATACCTTCTGTACCGAACTTCGAGGGTTTTATAGGTTGAGCTATGTCTGCATTCATACTCCCAACTACTGCAATACAGTAAAGTGGCACGATGCCGTCGTCTATGCATGTTTATGGGTATCTGCTCCCACACTGTCCTACATCAATAATCTGTATCATACATACATTCCATACCCTGCCCTTTCATTTGTATATTTCAAAGTTTCAATGATCCCACATTTTCAAAATGTAAAAACGTTGCTATAAGTTGTGTCCTATCCCTCGTGTGTGTGTGTGTGTGTGTATGGCAGACCAACAAGATTTGTGTCCGGGATCTCCCGAATGTGAGTCCGCGACGTTGCCGCTTCGGCTCCTTAGTTCGATAGCAACATGGACATTAACCCTATGGTTTTACGACCAGTGACTTGCAAACATTAATTATTTGGTCTGATAAAAAATATAACACGCTTAACAATTATCAATTTTTCAACAAGAATATGCAGTGCTTTAATTCCAATTCATTATGTCTAGTAATAATAATCATAGTCTTAATTAGTAAAATATGACATTTAAAACTGACAGTGGAAAAATGCATTGAGGCATAAGAGTGAAGAGCTTATCGTCAAAGCATATCTCGTGTACGTATTCATTACAAAGTGAATGTTAATGAAATGGAAAATTGATCGTAGGCTATGAATGCGAACGATAGCTTTGAACCTTTGAAACAATTTCCACTGTAGCTTATGAGGGTTTCTGTATTTGAGTCAGGCGCACTCGCTCAGAGTTAATGTACTGTGTAATTACATTCATCTCAAGCTATTCTTCTCTTATAACATACCGTGACTTGAAAAATATATTGCGAATTTCTCAGTTATGAATATGACTGGTATTATGTCAATTAACATGCAAGCTATAAAATTTCTACGAAATTGTAATATTGTGTTCCGTACCAGAGAAAATATAAGGACATATTGTCGTCTTGACGAGAAAACGAAAGTTTTTTAATATTGTATTTAGTTCATTAGGACATACAGAGTGTTTCGGAAAAAGCGTGGAAAAACAGAAGCTAAGAACGGTCTTACTCATTGTTTTGAACCACGGAACTTAAGCCAGATTAAGGAGATGTGGGTTTTAATACGTCTATTTCTGTCGCTTACAGTTTCTGATTATTTAGAAGTAGACAGTATTCCACCTCTGGGACCCGGGATCGAATCTCGCTGGATCCATGTGAAATTTGTGGTGGAAAAATCGGGATAGGGCAGGCTTTCTCGGGGTGCTCCTGTTTTCCCTGCTATAATCATTCCACCGTTGCTCCACTCATCATAAATACCTTAATTTCTACTCCTTCTTAAGTCCTTCTTAACTATAAAACAGTATATATTATATAAATATATTATATAAAACAGTATATATTATTGGAATTAATCTATATTCCGAATTTAATGTGTCATAATTACGTAGTAACTTCTTTGCATCTGACGTATATTTACGTTGCCGGGACCTCAAAAAGCTGTATAAAAGCAGAGATACAAGTTTAACAGAATAATGCTTTACTTAAAATGTGCGGATTTTTGTCTACACATTAGAATTGCTATTCATACAAACCATCTAATTCGCTAAAATTTTCCTAAAATTTTCCAAACTTAAGAGTCCACTGATGAGTTCAGTTGATGATTGTTTATATTAGTATATAAAATTAAGCTCTGAAAGGGTAAAAGTTATTCAAAATTCATGAGTTCTTTCCAGTAGTTTTTAAGAGTCTTACCGCAAGTCAAGACAATTAGGCCTACTTTTTACGGTAATGTGGGCAGGCAGGAAATAGTAAAATATACAATTTTAAGTTGACGATATATGTTAATATATAATATATTAATATTGAGCAAAATATAGATCTGTGTCGGGAAAGAGAAGAAGACAAAATAAACGTCAATTATACCGTTACACATTTACAACAGTAATCACATAAACAAACGCATATGCGTATTTATAGATTACAGAGACCCTCGGAATAGTCTCTCAAAGAATCCATCACACGCTGCCAACGATGTGGAAGTCGCCAAATCCCTCAACTTCACCATGACAAAATCCTATTGATCTCATGTCTCAATGCTGTGTAATGTCTTCCTGTATCCGAAAGAACAATGTTTCTTCATTTTTGCACTTTTTTAATCCTTTATTTGCTATATGCTCCATTTCATAGCGCAATATTACATGTTTGTTGTGTTAATTACAGTCTATGTAGTAAATACTTAGCCTAGATTACAATTTTGTGTAGTGTGTCAAAATCTATGCTGTTAACAAATTTCTGAAACTATTTTAATTATTTATTCACTAGTTCTTTTTTGTCTGCTGGCCAATGTCCCCCTAATTTAAGAATGTTTGGTTCTAGTGTTTTTCTTTCCTTTTTTTAGCACTTCGCATTTGAACAAAATATGGTCAATTGTTTCGCACTTGTTTCAAAATATTATCATTCATTTCTTTAAAAAGAACAGAGACCTCGATAAGATTATATAGTGAATTATAAGGCACTAAGTCCATGCTTTGGTTTCGTATGAAATTGGATCGGCTGAAGTCACATGTAGGGAATTCTATTTATTCCACTTGGCCAGTTTCTATAAACTCGCGAATTACCTATGGGTAAATTATCTAATGCACAGAATTTACACAATTTACACAAGAATAACACCACACAAACACAAATAATTTAAAGATAGCAATCACTTACACTTGTGGCGAGTTTCTAGATAAATGTCCTCTAGGTAAATATGAAAATGACAGAAAAAATGTTCCTACAAACTCGGGCTAGATCTGTCCAAGGGTAAATCTTTGGGTTAATTTGTCATTTCATGGATGGCTGGATAAAATTTAACCTTTCATAGGATCAATAACAATGAGAATCAAAGCCTTCTGAATTAAATTAACTGTACAACTCCAAGGCCTTGCTCATTATACCATTGTAGGTTAAATGGAACTAATTTGTCCATGGGTAATTTACCCATAGGTAATTCACAAGTTTGTAGAAACCGGGCAAATCCAGTAAATTACTGTTGACTTAGCATTAGACGGAAACAAGACCCTAGCGACCATGCGGTTTTGGATGAAGTTTCTTTCTTATTGTCGGAGAGAATCGCAGCGCGCAGGCGATATATATATACATAAACATGAAGCTGTAGTAATGTAACCAACGTTAATTAGAGTAAGTAGAATTCATTTACAATATCCACAGTTGTATTGTATTCACCGTATATGCTTCTTCAAACCCCTTCATTTAACTAATTCTCGCTCTCTTTCTCTTTCTCCTCTCCTACCGCAGCCAACTAGAAGTGGGACATTTCGTTTGCATACTTCCATTATTTTGAATAAAGGCACCTCCTTTATTTATGCCGTGAGAAGTTAAATGTGGAAATTGTGGTGTCTAGGAAAAGGCGGAAGTACATCCTGCTCAACATGAAAAAGGTTATAATGGAAGCTAAAGAACAGAGTAAAATTGTACAGAGGATGCATTTTAACAGTGTCTACATTTTTGTTTTTACATTCCCTTCTTTTTGGTACCCAAACCAGAATTTTATTTGAAACATTAGCACAGCATGTAAATAAACTGAATCTCGATATAATTGTGTCAATTCCAACACTAAGCTGATAAGGCATCTGACTCCCGTGATATGGGTCCTGCGATCAAATCTTGTTCAATCCTTCCACTAGAACATACCTCCAACATTATCAGATGCATACTAGATATCTAATGTAGATCACAATCCATATCCGTTTGGAGAACGAAAATTATAACAGCTACGGCCGCCTACTATGCTGTATTTTGCTTCTTTGCAAATTGCTAATGGGACACAGGTTATCAACTCAATCTTTTTACAATTATTGTTAAGTGTATTTAGTATACAAAATATAAACAGTTTTCCAGTATTCTTCTCAACAAAGCTTACTTTATTTTCTTAGCGTGAATCACTCAAAATGGATATTGAATCAACAAGTAAATTTCAGATAAATATCAGGTTTCTTCTTTAATAAACCATAGTTTTGGGGATTAAAAATTTATTATCACTATAATATTATTAAAATTATTGTGTGCTTCTGTTCTTGACTTCTTTGTGTTTGTTTTGAACCCAAATACTTAGTGTGTTGGAATCTGGATGGGACATAATGATACTTTAATGTCTCCATCACTGACTTAACATTGATTTATAGGGAAAGTGTGTTGAGAACAATTCGTCTTATGTAAATAACCTGCAACTAGTACATGCAATGAAACTATATGTCTTTAACATTTCCGTTAGGTCTTGTCCACCACTGATAGCCCTAGAGAATATAGAAAGATTATTGTCTTCCTCCATCAAGGGTTACCATGTTTATCCAGAATTGAAGGTAATTTGGTCTATATGTTGAAAACGCAGAATATACAATATTGGTAACCTAACATTCGTATAGATGATACTGTAGAATATAAAGTGAATCTTTGACAAATTTTCTGTAATTTTTTTTAAATTTCATGTAGCTGAAAGTCTAGATTTCTTAATAGACTGCAAACAAATTTGGCCCTGAGCTAGAAACAATAAGTCTTGAAAGAACCATTTATTTGGAAGAGCATTACATTTTCCACTCAGAAAGGAGTACACATAAGGGTCTGCTTTTCCAACACTTTAAGCCTGATCAATGTTCCTTTCTAAGCGAACGGTTTGTTCTGCACTATAATAATGACTACGATGTCAGTCCTTCTGTTAAGAGCCTCGATTGAATCGCAATGAAACTGTTCGTAAATTTCCCAGCTTCGTCTTCGAAATGTCTCAGAGATACGAAGTTATTAACCTTAATTTATTTTTTAAATTTTGCAAATAGAGCTAATTTGATATATGCATTTGCATTTGCATTGATAATAGTATAACATCCATCTTTTTTAAGCGACGGTCTATGTACAGTTTAATAAGCAGAGTATCTTGAAAGTTATTGCGAAACTTGTCTGGTAAACACATTATCTCCGCATGCAGTATCGAAATTCGCACTGTGAAATTATGGACCATAAAATGGAATCAATGGCTTAATGCACAGTATCTGTGATAAATATAGACTGCATCCTAGATTAACGACTGTTCTATATTTACTTTATAGTTCTGACGTCCTACATTTGTACCAGTTGTGAAAACATATCTCATTCAATGTGATATGTCAAACCTTATGACAATATAGTGAAATATAATCAGTTAAAATTGAGAAGTATGCATGTAGGGGTTTGTGAAGTTCGAAAGATCTGTGGAAATTTACTTCTATAAACTTTTGCAGAATGTATTTTATTTTATGTGTTAGATTTGGTCGGAGTAGTTTGCAATACATTATCCCTAAATAATATAATGGTAGACCTATTATAATAAATCCCTTAACACGTACTGTCAACTGGTTGGAACAGTAAGTTGTGCACTGGCTTCCTGTTTCAAAGTTTATACTTCGATTTCGACCTAGATCGGTGTTACGTTTACAAAAGTGGTACAGTTCAGTGGTTGTAGATTTATGGGTATGTAAAAGAAATCATAGCAGGAAAAATTCAGGCGACGCTTATAGGCCTGAATAGTAGTATTATCATAGGTAATCCCACGAGAGTTGACGAGTATATCGCTAGATTCGCTACTGTGCAGCATCTTTACTACTAATACTTTATTACTACTAATAAGCTACTTTATCTTTTATTTGAGTTTCTTATTTGAACATTGACAAAGGAATGAAGTTTCAAACTTTCCTTGTCAATAATAGTATACCACTAATAGGTCTTAACAATGTCCGTACTGCTAATGCCGAATTTCGAATTTTGCAAACGAACAAACAAACAAAATCAGAATTTTTTCTTCTGTATAGGCAACCAATAACACCATTTACTCGACGTCACTATATAGAAAAACTATAACTAACCAAAGATCATATGAAAGATTCCTAAAATTCCTAAAACTATTTTATCCTGTACTAAAATTTTTAATTCCAATTTTGCAATTCGGAATGCTTCTTTAACAAAATTAAAATAAGCTGAACTAAAGTAATAGCATATAAAACAGACTAGAAAAAAGTATATACAGGCAGAAAAATAGTCGACGGATCTAGACGTTAAAGAATAAGAACAGAGAATTTGTAGCTCCTCTGTTTTTTCATAAAATCAAATTACTCGCCTGTCGTAAAGCTGTGAGTTATTACTTATTTATATATAGCTGGTTTTATGACTTAGGTTAACTTCATTAACTTTGAACTTCGCTTTAAACTGCGCTAGTAGATCTCTGTATTTATATCTTGACGTGTCATACTGAGGCACAGCCATGTCTTTATAATTCATATGTCGAACTCTATGTACGTCAAGGAAAAGTTTTACTTTTCCCTTCGTCAGACTCTCCCAGGCAACTCTGGCGGGGAACTTAAGCAGCTTGCAATTATTCCTCCATGTCTTTAGTCTCGTGTAAATGTCACAAGAATGATATTCAGTTCACTGAAAATGGATATGCTTAAGTTACTTTAAACAGAATTAAAACTTTATTACCTTTTGATGTTATAACTGTAGCTTCTGATATTATTCAGTTTAAGTTCTCTTTAATTTTATAAAGTATATATAGATTCAACTTTTTTATTAATACTTGCAATTTGTTTATGAATGTTTTTATTCTTAAATAGCAGGTGCCCGCTGCATCGCCCGTGATAATTAATTCAAAAATTAAAAATTTTGAGCAAAATAACTAAAGCATTGTATTTAATAACACTTACACGTGAATCATTCATAACCTAAACTATTAATAATTATTATGAAACAGCTAAAAATCCGGGAAGGGAAAAACAGCCTAAGATTCAAGTTCCCTGGACCAGAAAACCCCTGCATAGTGAGTTCCGTCCAAATCGATAAATATTTGCCCATTTAGGCCTACTTTCGTTATCCCTCTTCCGTATATTTATGTAGAAAATTTCAGACGTCTGCGTTCCTTGAACTGTAAACAAATGAATCGACCAGTGTGGGCTTACAAAATGAAAGAAAAGGATAATTCCATGCGATATGTTAAAAATCGCGATGCTCTTATTGTAAAGTTATTATGACAAAAAAGCAAGGACATCTGCAATTGATTTGACAATTGAATTGTAATAGCGAAAACTGATGCTTCGATAGCGCAAAAAATTCACGTTTTCTCCCAGTTTTTCACTCACAAGTCGCAAAGGAAAGCGAAAATTGAAAATCCGGCTTCGAGGTGCATTTGGCCATCTTCGGTCAATTTATGTTAAAATTTTCAGATCTCTGCGTGCAGTAGATTTGGCTAGACATCGCGCTCTGACAAAGAGACAAACACTTGCTCTTATTTCGCAGTGTGTTATTGATGAACACCGCAATATTTCCCCTGCATATAGAGGGTACATAGACAAGCAATTTTTATTAGGATTCAGTTTTTCCTGTTATAGCGCCACTGACTTCTAACATTTGAAATGATGCAAACAATGGAACAGCCTAGGATTTGAACCACTATGTGACAACCATCTTCGCCTCTCTGTCATTATTTGTCATTTCATGAGGTGTAGGAAAAAATGGAAATCACTGAGAGCGAGGTCCGGGCTTTAGGGTGAATGTTTAAACTCCTCCCAGCCGAACTTCTGCAGGAGACTTGCTATAGAGGAGGTGTTTAAACATCCACCCGACAGCCCGGACTTCGCTCCCAATAATTTCCATCTTTTCCTACACCTCAAGAAATGACTGAGAATGACATAGAATGACATAGAGGAGGAGATGTTTGTCGCACAGTGCAGTGGTTGAATTCTCAGGCGGCAGACTTGTACGACACAGGTATTCAAAAGTTTCAATTCCGGTGGTGAATATGTTGGAAAATAGCTGAACACTGGCTGTGTCTGTCGCAGTAACTATTTACTTGAAATTGTGTTTTGTTTCTGTAAAAGGACCCAGGGAAACTTACTTTGTGGACGTCCCTCATATTAGGCCTAATTGAGCTAATCAAACTTATGGACAGAACGTTTATGAGCATAATATAACCCATACATCCGTTCTTTATATATTCATATATTAGATATTTTATGTCCAGTCAATCAATCATAATCCTTCCATCGAGAAGGGTATAATAGCCGGACATTTCTGTGATTCTAATTCCGGAGTGAGCTGTGTATTATACCAGAGGATTCGTAGCCCTCCTGAACTGTAATACAATTCTGCTTCATGTTAAACATTTCTGCTTAATGTTGAACATTTCTGCTTGTAGTTAACAGAGTGTACGTACTTCACATATCATTTCTGCGTCATGTTGAGTGGCAAGTTTGCTGTGTGTGAGTGGGTTTGTAGAATTACTACTAGCTAGCTAATTTTCTCTCCCTTTTGTTGCTGTCTCGAGTCCTTTGAAAAGTCAGAACACAGTGCTGGTAGGGTACATATGAGCACAAGCGTCCAAACCCCAAACATAAAGTGTGGTGATATATCTGTTGAAAGCAGAAGCCTAGTGGGGAAAATTTTGAACACAACATGGGTTACGAAGGCAATGAAACAAACAAAAAATAACGTAACATATTATACCAATAAATGAAATTATAATATTGTTAACAATTAAATAATTTACGATTATTTGCCAGAAAAGCCTTCTCTTTATGAACAATGGACTACTGAATACGGATCCGCAGACCGGGTTTTGACCTCCGGTAGATTTCTTCGAATTTTTTTAGGTAAGGAGATAAGAATCTGGGAGCGCTCAGCCTCTTGAAGACATTTCTGAAGCAACTTGGTTAAGAATTAACAGTTTCGGTCAAGGAAACCATCAGAAAAGCAGTAGGAGTCAGTACGTTAACCACACATGTCCAGTCTTGTCATCTACCAATGAAGTCAGTAAACGGAGGTATATAACGACCGGTCAATCATGGGTTGAACCGCTAGGAAAACATATCCCAAAGGGAGAATGTAGCTCAATATATTTTGAACGTATTCTTAGCTTCTTGAAAACATTCTACGCTAGTAAAATCTTAATTTTACTGATGAGTATTCAGCTCGTGAATCAGTGACAAATCTAGTGAATGTGGAATTTCAACAGTCGCAAGTGTCTTTCTTCATAAGTTTATCGTTTTATTTTTATCAAGTTTATTTTATCGCACCTTCTTGCAATTGATGTTTCCCCTAAATTCACAAACACTGAACACTGGAACATTTTCATACCAAGGTAGCTTCTCTGATAAAAACAAATCAATAAACTCAACGATAAGTACATACGGTTATTTTATAATTTTATATTTAGCCTAAATAAATTGTATTGTTTTTGCAAAATTTTCTTCATATTGTGCCTGTCTCTATTAATAGCATGATATTATTTTATAAATGAGGTTAGTTTAGCCAGCTGATAAAGATAACACGTTGAAAAGTGGCTATCGACGATTTTGCGTCGATCGATATATCGATTTTTCGGCCATACGCTCTCTCGATTACAATGACAAAAGTAAGGTAGTTTTATTCATTTTCATTTTTTTTATTAAGGAATATTCCACAACAATCTTTTGCCTCCTTAAGTCCTTGTCCATAGCATCTTCTTTATTTAATCCTTTTCTCGCCATACTCCTTTTCACCCCATCCATCCAGCACTCTTTGGGCTTCCCTCTTCTTTTAACCTTCTACTTTCCAATCCAAAATCTTCTTGGGTATTCTATCCTCTGTCATTCTGAGTACATGTCCATACCATTTCAAGCGTCTTTCTTCTACAATTTCCAAAATAGTCTTTTCAACTTGCATTATTTTTGCAATAATAATAATAATAATAATGCAAAAATTATTCATTTTCATGATTTTATATTATTCATTGTATGCTTAGTTTTGTAAGTATTTGCTAAATAATCACAATAAGTAGAAATCGAGGTCCAGACCTCTCGTTATATTACCTAAGATAATAAATGATCAGCTCTAAAGTTCTGTGCTGTGTTTTCAGCTATAAGCTTTGGAAAGTACATTTCACGACCCGACTCAAGAAGAGTCTATAAAAAAAAGCTTCATAAATTCTGTAGTACTATAAACGGATCATTCTAACGGAATAATGAGCACTCATTCTTCGTTTCTTCCATCTTCTTTGCTGCAACAGTCGTTCGCAGTCCCCACTCCAATGGTTCTCTCGCCATTTCCTGTTTCTGCATAGGAAACCCTGTTATCGGTATTCTGCTTCTTTTTTGTAGCTCATCCACCACAAGACCATAGCAAATGATGTATCTCTAACGAGACCTGATTTATTTGTGTTATCCGATAAATTTCTCCCTCCGGGACTTTGAGATCCATTAAACTAGAACATTAATGGAGTAATAAATTATGTACGGTTTTATAATTTAGTACTTGATGTAGTCATGTCGATCAAATTAAATAACATGGCTACCAAAATGGATGTGGATATACGTAATGCAGTCAATCTTCATGCGTAATGTATATTATCAGTTTAATCCTTTAATGTTTTTTGTATATGTATATGTATATCTATGCTTTCTTTCAGAGCATTATCTCGTATGGAATAGTACTTTGGGTAACAGCTATCATATTCAACATATTCTTCTTATACAAAAGAAAGCAGGATAGTCACAGATTCTCATAAATTTGGCCACTGTAAACCTTTATTTATTAAGTTTGGGTGTCTTACCGTAATAAACCTGTAGGCCTACATCAACAAAGTTTTACTTTATACAAAATACAAATTATCTTCTCAGACATTAAGGAATGACTTGCATAACTATGACACAAGAAACAATAACAAAATAGAAGTATCATTTCAGAGATTATCGAATCATTAAATAGTTATGAGGTGTTAGGTTTGAGACTGTTTAATAAATTGCCCTTTCTAGCCACAAAGATGCCTATTAATGTATTTAAATGTAAAATTCATACTTAGCTGGTTAATAGCCCTTTTATTCTGTGCATGAATTCTTTGACTGCAACTCTATTGTCATTGATTAGATATTTTATCTAACGATGGGATTCACTGTGAATTTGTTTTTTGAATTTTAAAGTGTTAATTGTATTAGCGCCTTCTTTGTATATAATTCAGAAATTTTACGTTATTTGTAATTTAATATGTAGCCTACCCAACACAGGACGTTGTTTATAGCTGTAAAAGCTCAAAGACAATAAAATTCTATTCTATTCTTTTCCATTCTGTGTTAATGAAACCAATTTTGTAAACTGTTAAAATATTTAAAGTATGCTTTGTGTGTACGGCAATTCCCCCTGTGGGGAAAGCAGGAAAAGTTTCTTTCAAAATAAATGAAAATAAATGCGTAAGAACCGGAATGTACAAATATTAATCTCAATCGTGCTTGTTTAAGGTTAAAATTGTATTCGTTAACTAATAATTATTTACGCTTATTTCTCAAATGTAGATGAATCTTTTCACAGTTACTGACGTATAAATTCGTCACCTCAAACATTATTTAAAAGCAGATATATAAGACTAATTATGTGATTCTTTAAAATAAAAACATGAGGATTTTTATTCTCTTGTTAAGATGGTCATTTAGGGATACCAGCTATTCTCCTGAAATTTCCCTCGAAAGCCCCAAGGTTAGGACCCACTGATGATATCATTTAATTATGTCTTATAATGACATAGAAATTCAGCTCTGTATGAGTCCCCAAGGATGGTCCACGAATTTCACTGAATTTCACTTAATTATGGCTTATGACGACATAGAAATTCAACTCTGAAAGGATTCAAGCAGTTTCGGGCTGTTGTTGTTGTTGTTGTTGTTGTTGTTAAAACTCATTACGAGTCAGTCTTATGATTTTGATAATCACCATCGTTGTAGTTATCTTCTCTGTTGATTCTTAAGTGTAATACTTTTATATTATTTAACAAATATTGTTATGGTTTTAGAACTTCCTGTGTGTTTCTAAGCTAGATTAACCACCAAATTAATTCTACTGAATCAAGAGAGTCATTGATAATAGTGACAAATAGGTAGATGACAGGGTATAGGCATGAATTAATATAACCTGGATCTTCAGTGGCCTGTAGAATCCCGAGATTTGCATGGCAGTTGTCCAACACATTTGTATTGCGGGTTTTCTAGTCAATTCTTTCAGGCGCTTGCTATATTCACTAGTTGCAGACTTACAACATTGCAACGGTGTTTTTGTTCTCTCCTTTTGACAGCGGCTTGATCGGTTAGTAACAGCATAGCGGTTAATATTTCAGAAACTTTGGATGGGAGATACATTATTACATTATACCACATTATATTATACTAAGAACGAAATTATAGAGTATACTAAGAACTAAAACTTTAATTGAAAAATAAATCACAATAAGATCTCTGAAGGGTAGTTATAAGCAGGGCTCGGATTTTGATGTCATGTCTTCTTTTTAACTGAAACATCATGGACATTGCCGGCTAGTGCAGATATTCTGATCATGACACCTAGATTAGAAAAATAATATTTACGGTCTTTCTTGGTTATTTTCTCAATTTTTTTTATTTTTAGGTCATTTTGAGAATTTAATATTATGTGGTAATTTTTTGTTTTATAGCTTTTTACCACATTTCATATTTTTAGATAATTTTTAAAACATAAGTCATTATTTGCTTATTTCATGTTGTTTCTCTCGTTATACAGACTTTTGTACATTTACTTCCATTGAATATTATCGGATCTCTAAATAAACATAAAATATAGATCTTGTTAAAATTCTAATTTGGATCATAATGACGGTGTTTTCTGTATGTACCAATTAATTAATAACAAGCCTATAATTGGGTCAGCTACATAAATCTTTGAATAAACTAGCATTTTCATACTAGGTTTTAGGGTTTTTTTAGTTTTTGGGTCCTTTCTTTGTATTTTTTTAGTTAATTTATAGCTCATTTTAAAAGTATTGTTAGGTCATCAAAATCCGGGCCCTGGTTTAGTTTCATTCACAAACTTAAGTTTTACTTCTCCCAAATTATGTGACTTTGAATGACGGTAAGACGACTGAATGCGTACTGCTACAATACGCCTGTGTACTGTTTAGTTAATGGTAGACGAAGTTACTAGTATTGTTTGGTTTTGTTGTTTATTAGGCTAGTAGTGCCAGAATGGTACTTTCTAAGATTGCTTGGTGAACGGGAAAAATGTAATTCCATCCGTCCATATTTCTACGCTTAATAAGATTTTCATGAAACTACTTATACACACTTATAAAGTCCACATGAAGAATCCTATTGGTTTTGACCAAATCGGATGACCGTTAACGGAGTAACGACCCATTAACGATCGCGTGCTTTTTAAATATCAATATCTTTATTGCATCCAATCGATAGAACTGAATTTGTTGTTGGGAACTGAAAACGAGGGACTATGTATTTGTACGCTTTCAAATTATTGGGCAATAAGAAAGGAATAGCCTTTTGACGTGAGGAATTTGTTTTAAATTCACATATACTAATCAAACTTTCTCAAGAAACCGTGGTCTAAAATTCAATAATTTCTTAAATATGGCCTCTTAACTCCATCTGGCACTTTGTTTTATCTGCTTTCCTGATCTTATTTTATATTAACAGAAGGCCGATATTCACACACCGAGAAAATTAAGATAGTGTATTTATCTGGTGTAGATTGATAAGAACCAACTATACATGATCAAAAAATCCTTTTTCAGATAAAACGAAACCTGTAAATATATCAGCCCATTAGATCTCGAATTCCAAGTTTAATATTTGTATCTTCTAATATATAGGAAAGAAACAGTGTTCTAATCCTCGCAAATAGTGAACAGCTTTCTAAATAATGTCGATAGTCGATTTTATATCATGAAACTCGAACTGAATAAGATAGAGGTAGAATGAGTAAAACTACAGTTCAATTTATATTGGTTATTACTCTGCAGTTCACAGAATTTAACGCTTCACATATCACAAGCATCGCGTTTGGAAAATTATTGAAATTTCCAGACGCTTGGGGACTCCTGCAGGGAAGAGGATTACATTTTCATCGTCTGGAATGAAAATGGAACATTCGTTCACTTCCAGTGTTTAATAATTATAATCTAGAACAACTAAAACGAAAATTATTGTCAGTTTTCTAAAAAAAGAGAATAAAGGAAGACGACTGTTCAAAGAGAGTCCTGTAAAGTAATCATCTATACTCTTAGATCGCAGGAAGAATCGTGTCAGTTATTTTCTTATTTTGCTTTTCGCTTTGTTAATACTCTGCACACAGACTATAAAATTACACAATCTGGGGACTTCCATACAGTCATATTCCTAACAACTTATTGTTCGGGAAGAAATGCTTTTGGATATTGAATTATATTAGACTTCTTTCTACTTGTTTAAATTTGGTAACTAAACCCAACAAATACTAGTAGTGTAATTGATTCACATATAATCACCTGTTAAGAGTCCATTTTGTCGTTGTGAATAAAGACTTTTTTATGCAGGTTTAGTTAATTTCGGACTTTAGTTCTCCAATCTTCCAGTTCTAGTGGTTAAGCATTAATGATTCAAAATATTCTATTTGCATGAACTGTAATAAAACAGACGATAATTTGGTGTACTGTTTTTATCCTGTAATGAAATGGGGACGACACAAAAAGTTACTTTAATTTCGGAAGTCAAAAGTCATTTCTCTCAAGAGTTACTGGATAATAAAAAGTTTATTGTCCTGGAGATGAGTTTTATATTCTGCGTTATATGTATGCTAGTATAAAACCTCATCACCGTTTTACGAAATGAAAGTGTTTTATGAAATTACAAAACATAGGTCCTTTAGTTCTTTTATTTTCAGTTGAAGATAGAGATTCTTATTACTATGGAATGACTATATTTTCTCACACATCACGAACGATATCTACCACTTTGAGAAAATCTATATTTGTCTATGTGTTGAAATAAGAGAGTCCCAGAGGTAGAGTCAGACAGACAAAGATAACGAACGAAAGAGAGACAGAGAGTGAAAGAGAGCGTTTAGCTTATATTTGTATTACCTTTCAATGGGGAAACAAGTTGGTATTTTCCATTCTCTTTAATTCTTCGACTCCAACCTTTTGAACACTTCGATGAGCGTAGAATTTTCGAGTAATTTAAATAGAATGTATTCATTTTCGAGACTCTAGTGCTTGCAATTTGCTGACAAGATACGATGGGTCCTGTATTGAAATAGATTTTTTTTTGTTAATTTATTTTCAGGTTGGGTTTTTCTGCCAAGTTCTTGTGGTCTATCGTAAAAGGGCCGAGGAATTTTGTCCAGAGGCTCTAATTTAGGTTTGAGTTCTTTAACGTGTCTTACATCTAAGAGATATGCCTCCCAGCTTAAAATCCTTCCCGGATGACTCTGATCCCAGAATCTTTATATCTTTAAAATCCATCGATCGAGGCCGGTTTGAACTCGTGACCTTCGGATCTAGAGAAAGGCACGCTACCTCTACACCACCATGGCCGACTGGAAAATTCATAGTGATGTAACATTACAAAATGAAATAAAATAAAGCATTACTTAATTCAAGTTATACTGATGTACAGGTAGGGGGAAAAAACGGACCTACTCTTGTAGCTGATTTCAGAGCCTTGTGTTCCGTAAATAAATGTAAGAGATGTAACGGAAACGTTTGTTTTCACAAGCAATGCAAATTACGAGAAATTATTTCTCAATTCAAGCAATTTATCGACGCTAGAAAAAACTTCAATACATTCCTTGCTAACCTGTGGATGCCGCTAGGCATGCGCAGTGGCTCATATCGGCAAGTTAGATATTTTAGTCGGTCCGCTTTTTTTCCCTACCTGTTCACGCCAGGCTCATAAAATAATAATTTAGTATAATAATGATAATACAGTATAATGATAGCTTCAATAATATAGTATAATAATAATGACAATCTACTCTTATACAATTCAACGGCCCTAAATAGCGTGCTTGCTAGCTCGCTCGCCCGCTTCGTGAGTTCACCGGGTATACTCGGCGATGTTCTTTTCTCGCAGTGTAAACTTTCATGACGACTAAAAAATTAGGAAAACCGTTTCTTTATTATATAAGGCCTAAATGAACAAATATTCTAATTTTATTTTTACTTACAATTTTCATAGCTCTGAACCACAAACATTTTTAATAATCTACCAGTGTAAATCTCTTAAAAATCCTGGAGTCAATGAATAATGGCGGGCGAAGCCGGGGGCAACAGCTGTAAATATTGATGGTTTTATCTCTTGAAATATCGCTGATAATAATAATCCAAACAAACAATTCCTTCCCTTGAAACATTATATAATTTCTGAAAATTACACTGAATTGATCAAATAAAATTCACATCATATTCACGTCAATATACAGTTGAGAAACAATACATATTATGTGTTCTCAGGTTCCTTTGGAACTGCATAATCGATTCTGATATAGTTTTCCCAGGGGGCGCTTTCTTATCGTAGAATGTACTCTGAAGCCGGAATTTTAGCTGTTTCATTAATTATTAATGGCTTAGTTTATGAATGTTTCGCGTGCAAGTGTTAATAAATATAATGCTTTAATAATTATTATACTCTTTAATTTTTAATTTTTAAATGAATTATCGTGGGCGAAGCCACGGGCACCTCCTAGTAATAATACATTTCAATGTAACGAAATTTCTCTTAACTAGTACAGGGAAACATAACCGCACTTCTGATTGAAAATGTCCTGAGGTAATTATGGAGCTAGCAGACTGAATTTTATGGTCACGTCTACAATTTCTTGTACTCAAGAAAATTGTTTACATAATTCCCATCTCATAGTATTATGATAACTTGTATTATTATACTATGATTAATGTAAATTACTTTACGTAGGCTATCGAACAAATGTCCGATCTGTAAAATGTCATTAACATTTCGTGTAAATTGCAGAAAGAGTCTGGATGGTATGGTGGAGTTTGCGGTAGTGAAATTAAATTTTTCCATTTCACACCAGAAAACAGTGAGAGGAAAGGAATGTAAATGATGTGGGAAAGAGTGTGAAAGAGAAGAACAGCAAAATGGATGTGCAGACGTTTTTTGTGGTAAAAGACTGTTTTTTGTGTCACCTTTATTCTTCTGCTTCCAGCAAATAGAGTCATGAATTCCAAGGGAATTAATTGTTAATCTAGTTTAAGCTGCAGGATTGCGTGGTTAAGACCGTGTCGCCTATATAATCTTCTGACTACTTTCTTTATGTTGACGTACTAAAAAAGTGTTTGTAGGTCTCGGTTTAATACGCCTAGCTGACAATTTCCGTAATGAAAAGTTCGATTTTAACTGAGTAAAGTTATGTAACCACGGTATAAAATGTTTTTACCGAAAATTAGTTGCCAAGGTTTTACCATCTCTGTGATTTCATGTCTGTGTTATTATATTAGGTCATTTACTTCCATCCACTAATGAAGAGGAAGGGAGATCGGATGATAAACCCTGTCCCTTTATAGTATGTAGCGTAGCGCCATGGTAATATTCACAGTAAACGAAACTACTGCTGCTTTGAAATGACATATGAGAGATGTGTTCTAACATTAAATATTCAAAACATCTATCAAATAGTAAAATTATAACGAAATAAAGGATTTAACGGTTCATGAATTGAAATACACGTAAGTATACATAAGACCTTAATCTCAGCGTAAATTTGGAGAAGTTGAAATGTAAATATGGAGTACGCTTAAAGTTCAAACTTTGCTTTTATACTCCACAGTAATTCACCCAGCAGATCTCTTGGAAGAAGATTCCTTACAGCTTAGATTAAACGACGCCCTTTTATGAATGCGGTATTTGCAGGAATGATCATCTAAACGTCTACATTTACATTTAAACTTCGATAAGTCGATAAAGAAGTACTTTCGATGGGAGTTGTTTAAATAGGGTAATGGGAGGGAAGTGAAAGACGACATAAATACATACATAAGATCCATTGAAAATTGTCTGCTTTGAAGATGATGATACTCTAGAAGTTGAAAGACCTACAGAATATTCTTGCAGCACAGGAAAGGATTTTGTCTATGTAAAACGAAGATAAACTACTATTAAGTTCAGAACTCGACTCCTTTTGAAGCGCGAGAAACAAGAATGTCTGTACGGATATTACATAGATCATACACAAAGCAGAACCCAAACTGTGTTTCTTCATATTGGACTGCGCTCGTACGACTTTATGTTCCACTCTTTATAGCGTACGATGTATAGCAAGGAAGATTTATACAGTTTGTGCAGATGTAACAGGATATATCACCAACGCAGAGTGTTCTAAAATATGTTGCAGTGGTTTGTGAGATGCAATATAGTAATAGGCTATATCAACAAAACACTAGTCTTTATTTTGTTTCGTATGTTATTTTTCTTGAATTACAAAACACTGATTGCTCGTGTTATTGTCTGACAGATCATTTCCATGTGTAAGAATACAACACACGAACTTACACATAACGCACATATAATAAAGACCCTAATGTTTATACAATATACAGGTAGGGGGAAAAGCGGACCGATTAAAATATCTAAGTTGCCGATATGAGCCACTGCGCATGCCTAGCGGCATTCACAGGATAGCAGGGAATGTATTGAAATTTGTTGTACAGCCGATAAATTGCTTGAATAGAGAAATAATTTCACTTAATTTGCATTGCTTGTGAAAACAAACATTTCCGTTACATCTCTTACATTTATTTACGTATCACAAGGCTCTGAAATCAGCTACAAGAGTCGGTCTCCTTTTTTTCCCTACCTGTACATACAGCGTACATGTATATGCGACATGTATTAACAAATTTGTGTGGCAAGTGCAAAGTTAATGATAATAAAATAAATTTAGAAATAACATGTTATCTCCACATAAGGATTTTCTGTAATAATAATTATATTCTATATATGTATACGAGGTTTGGAGTATAAGCCTGACAACTATTTCCCTAAAATTAAGGCGATCGTTCCATGAGATGCCGGGAGAATGTAACATCTCTAGTATTTAGACTCATCGTTTGATAGCGTTGTGTACAATTATAAGAATAGAGAAGATGATGATTTATTTTTAAGACAGCCGCCGTGAAGACTGGATATATCAAGATGTGAACAGCGTCCTTACGTCAAAATAGTCATTTATCCTTGGGATAAATGTCAGAGAATACCACAAGGAGCTAATAGAAACTTTTGGAAATAATACCCATCTGTACCAAACTTGAAGGAATCATGGAGTGGTTGTGTGTTATGTGTGCTTTCATGCTTCCAACTACCGCAGTATATTAGAGTGGCATGATGCAGTCACGTATGGATGTTTATGGGTGTCTATTTCCTTCACTATCCTACACTTAGTACCCATGATATGCAATGTGCATATATTCTATACCCTACCCTTTGATTTATATATTTCAAAATTTTAAAATGTTCCCACATTTTCAGAGCAAAATTAGTTGCATGACCTATGCCCTGTCCCTCATATATTATTTTATCTTGATATTTTTCCAAGCTTTGTCTTTGAATCTGCTTCTGGAGTCATAGAGAAGTCAAATTCTCTTATAGTCGTAAATACAAATTTTAATAATATAAATAAATTTCTTAAAAAAAAACAGTAAATCACAAGTTCAACAGCTTAATTTACAAATACAAATTACAATGAATAAATTCTACAGTCATGTAGAAAAGATACACTTGTCCAGTTACAGAATTATCAAATGCTGACATTACTGATGATAGCAGGAGAAACATGAGCAATACATTTTGGCATAAAAGCTCTTATTATAGTTAGGCCCACAGCACAAACAATATATTATAGGCCTAAAACTAAAGGAGAATCAGACCCATTATGGTCAAATACAATTATTATGTACAATTTTAAAAAGAAATTTTGATAGTAACAAAAAGAAAGAATCACATTAAAATATAATAGTCACTTATGATAGAAATTTATATTGTGTAATTTTTTGGGAGAATGAGTGTGGATTTTTTTTATAATTTATTTATTATTTTATTATTATTATCATTATCACTGTTACATATTTAATACAAGCAAAAACAACTTGTCCTATATGAGCAAAGCTCGTGTTTAGGGGATATAGTAGACTAATATAAATATAATTACTTATCACTGCACAGTATACTATACATGAAAATGTTCTAAATTTATGAGTAGGCCTACATGTAAATAAAAATAATTTTTTTGGCATTAACCAGTGGTTAAAAATATCATTTACAACAAAAAATAGAAAATAGTTAAACAGCGTAAGTCATACACAGTTATCTTTTACGGTAATTAATATTTAAACTTGCAGTAAATAACTAGTTTAAACTGGAGATATTATAAAGTAACGATTTCATGCCCGTTTGATCCTGCGATCGTCAATTGTATTTATTTAGGTTATAAGGTAACGGTTTCGTTGCCGTTTGAACCTGCATTCGACAATTTCGGTGCATAAAATGAATAACAATGCGTAAAGAGGTATGTTGATTTACTTACCGTAGGTATAACTTGTGTTTTAAAAGCTTGCCCTAGGCCCTAACAACAATTTGCCAATTTATAAGTTTATGCTTAATGGAAGAAAGAAGAACTTTAACTCTTTCTATTGTTAATCTTTCCCTCTTTATAATACAAAATAGCAAGTGATGTGGTCACGTTAGCATCCACGATCTTCTTTTGGATTCATAAGCGAATCATTCAACCCACATTCCGTGTCCAGATCATTTGAGTCTCCGGACAGAGGTTTCGTCACTAAAAACAATTTATTTCCTGTAATAGATGGAGTGAAAGGTGGTAGGAACATCGATTCAACAACCTCCTGTAAGTCATTACTAAGACGTGAAGCTCTAATTTTGACTCGGAATTCATTAACGTTCGGCAAGTCTCAGGTATGAAACCAATGGATTCGTGCTCTGGCGTTTTACGTCCTCGGATTCTTGTAGATCTCGACTGAGAATGAACCCGCGAATCTCGGATCCCATGGGGGTTGGGATTGCTACTCTACATCAGCGATATCATAAACATATAGATTATAGATTATAATTATTCTTATATCCCATTTTTTAATTCCAAAGAGACACAAAAGATTGTGCTAAAATCAAATTTAGTTATGAAAAATCACTATGGAAGACACATAATTTCAGTTACTGAATGGCATATCAAGCTTTCCGTAGCGAAAAAACTACCTAATAGACTAAAGAATGAAACTGTTAGATTGTATAATTTAGTATCATTGTTCTTATTACTGTTTTTGTTATTATTATTATTATTATTATTATTATTATTATTTGATACTGAAGTTTCAAAGCTTCATGCACCCATGCTTCCGATCAAACAGAGAAAGAAATGGTTCTTCATAAGAAAAGAGACAAACATAGCCATTTATTGAGCATTTACACTTAAGAATTTATTTAGACTTACTTCTTTCATTATTTCTAGTAGTGATGAAGCGAGGGTTCTTGCTTCAAGAATGTCAATGTGACGTTTTCTATTTCTTTTTCCTTGAATTTGTGTTGCATGAACACTCGAAACTGCAATGGTTTAGAGAAAGAAGATAGAGTTTTTGGAACTTGGCCACGTGATGTATTCAGGTTGTGTAAGCTTGACCGTCCCGTCTTCACACACTTGAGCCTCTAATGAGGTTTGGAGTGTTTTGTGTGCAACTTGGAAGCGAACAGAATTAAACGAGCAGGAATACTCAATATAACCCAGTTCGAGCAAACGTCATTAGAATTCCACACCAACATATAAACCAGAATACTGCGTACTTCTGATATCCAGTAATTGTTTTATGTCAAAAGTTTAACCTTCTTTTGATCATTTTTATATTACCACAAATGTCTGTCATTCACCTGTTTATGACTATATGACTATATGACTATTTTAGACCCATGGATTTCTTATGGTTAAACTTGATAGAGGTTGAACATTTCTCGTGAAAAGTTCTATTTATTTTCTATTTAAGACCAGGGCGAGGACTTAACGCGTTTTCTTCTTGACATGTAGAATACACGAAAAAACACGTAATCAACGTTTTTACTTAAATACGTAGACATTTAAGGGAGGGTTAACATAAGGTTCGGTTGAAAAAAAATCTTTTTAAGATATTTCTAGTAACAAAATAAGTAACCTTCAAAATAAAAGTTGTTTTATTTAAATATCTCAATTAATGCCACTGCTCGACTAGCAATAATGTTGTATTATTTTATTCGGAGTATACATTGCTGTATTTGCAAGAAAGATGCGTTTCTGCTCCAATAAGACGTCACCTTAACACTTAAATATGCAGAAGTATATACATATTTAGATCATTTACGAATGTATACCTTCCAATACAGGTGACTGATTTATTGATTTTTCCTGTCGCCCTCGTATGGTGGGGCTAGGGCCCCTAAGTGAAGGTTTTTGGTACCTAGGATAATTTTGTTACATTTATTTCCCGAGAGAGGACCGAGGGACAGGGGATAAAGCCCATCGCCTTGCAAACCCCCTCAGGAAACAAAGGTGTTACTGGGACATGAAAAGGCCCAGGAATTTCGTCCAGAGGCTCTAATTTTGGCTTAGAAATTTTTTTCGTGCCGTAAATCTACGGCTGGGTTTGATTCCGCGACCTTCGGACCTAGAGACGAATACAGGTGATATAGTCTATCGTTATCCCTAGAAATGTAGAGTTTGATTCTCTTTCGCTTTTCATATATTAAAGTCTTTGCTACTATTTATCACTACTTCATTAATTATTTTTTATATAATACATTCATTGTTGTAGTTTCATTTAGTTTCAGCTTATACTGATACCTTAGATAAATTGTGCATTCGTTTTGTAGATGTGACACTGCAAGAAAGGCTGACATTTTTTTGCCATTAAGCGATTTATCTTGAACGATTAAGGTACAAACCTCTGCCAACATGATCGTTTGGATATAAGGCAGGTGTAAAGGATAATCATTGATTTACAAAAGGGAAAGAAATATAATGCGCCTAAAATATATTCCTGTGGAACTTTTGGGGTAAATAGGTAGGCCTGTATTTTAAATCTTGTCCCATGTGTTGCTCTTTATTTCTCTCTCTGGTTTATTGCTCTAATTTCGAGTTTCACAGTGCATAATGTTGCTGTCGTGTAAAAACATAAAAGAAACTGTGAAGTTACTTGCTTCCTTGCCTTTGTTAATGCGAAATCTTCCTTCCTTGAACTTTCACTTCTTTAACTTAACTTTGCAATAATTCCAATTAAATTTGCATGGTATTACACACTTTCTTCCCACACAGCCACACAATATAGACATTCTGTGTGACTTCAGCTACCGTTCTCTTCACAGGAAGAGATTAATCGTTTTCTTTACTTACATAATGGGGTCGGAAATTTACCAAGGCGCAACAATTTGCATAAATCTTGTGAACAGCTCTAGCCATCCAATTTAGGCAAAATTTCCCAGACTTATTGCGTGCCTCCCTGCTTTCTTGTTTTTCATTTTAACGTCGCTGTTTAATCCAGTCACCTCTTTCCACCCCTCTTGCTTTAACTGATTAAAAATATGAAAGTATAATGAGAATAGTAGAGCGAAAATAAAGCGGGTCACGACTGCAAATCTGGTATTCATATTAAGGAGGAAATAATGTTTCTTAACTTTTAATAATAGCTAAGTTAAATTCCAGGATTTAATGGCTAATATACCAACTCTTATTTTCAATGATTCCAACATTAAGATCGCAACTTGATGGTGCGTAAGTTATTACTAGGGGGAAAATTTATATGACCTAAAAATATAGGATATATGCATGCATTTATGACCTAAAAAATTGGATATATGCATGCATTTATGACCTAAAAAATCATTAAAATATGACCAATACAATTTAAATTATGATTTTACCACTTACACATTGTGTATATTTGTTTAAGTTTCATTACAATACATTTTATTAAAATATAGTGTTAATTATTTAAAATATCTGTAAATTCTCAAAAAGTATCATTTTAATGCAAAATCTGCAAAATACGATATGAAACTTCAAAATTTCTTTAATATGCACACAAATATGCAAAAATATTACCTAAATATTCATATTCATATTAAATATGCTACAATAGTTGAACATTTCGTAAATATGGTACAGTTATATGGACAATAAAAGCTGTTCCATTTTCACCAGGATGCATGGTATCGGGTTTTAATTTGTCAGAAACTCAAAGGGGGAAAAATATGACATGTCATAGAAATCCGCCCCCTAGTTATAATATTTAATGGGACGATTGTCTAAAACTCAGGAATCCTTAACCTCCAGTGGACGTAAGGCCCTCCATGACCTACGTAAGAGTGAGAAATGGGGACCATCACAACGTTCCAAATGTGAGGTGTTTACCTCCCCATGCAAGTTTATGGACTAGCGCCTTTGTGTAGCCTGGATACTGTACGCAGTACACCGGTGTTGGAGAAGTGTTCGCTCCTGTACGGCGCTTCCCTTCGTTTAGTGGAGTTCATGCGAACAGCTTTGAGAAAACGACTCTCCGATTGGAATATGAATAGCATATTGTATTTCAATGCTTAATAATCATTTATTAACGTGACTTAACTTAATTTAAATTATTGTAGGAATTTTTTCAGGGGATTTATACAGTATGTTTCCTTTCTCTTCATGTACCAACAGTGTGGTTTCATGACTTCATTATTCACGATGAATATACAGAGTGCTAATGAATAACACCGAAATATTTTACTTGTGTATAGAGGGGACATATACAAGCAACTTTCATTAGGAGATTTTTGTCTAGGCATTCAATTTGCCTGTTAACAGCATAAAATCTCCAAGGGCATGGACGCCAATGATTTCTAACATTTAAAAAAAAAAACAAAAAACAAAAAAAAAACAAAACAAAACAAACGAACTTCGTTGTAACACTAGAGTTATGAATTTAAAAAAACTAATTCTAACTAAAAACTAATAAAATTCAGGACATATATAAAACCTGAAAAGTGGGTACAGAATTTCAGGGTGGAGCATAGCGCTGCCATTAGTTATAATTAGGTAGCGGGTTTCTATGACCTAAAAGTAGGATATATGCTTGCATGTATGACCTAAAAAACATTAAAATATGACCAATAAAATTAAAAATATGACTTTACCACTTACACATTGTGTATATTTTTTTATGTTTCATTACAATACATTTTATTAAAATATAGTGTTAATTATTTAAAATATCTGTAAATTTTCAAAAAGTATCATTTTAATGCAAAATCTGCAAAATCTGCATTATGTATTAAACTTCAAAATTTCTTTAATATGCACACAAATATACAAAAAATATGACCTAAATATGCATATTCATACTAAATATGCTATAATATTTGAAATTTTTCTAAATATACAGTTATATGCACAATAAAACCTGTTCCATATTCACCAGGATGGTTGGAATCGGGTTTTAATTAGTCGGAAACCAGAAATAATGCAAAGGGGAAAAATTTGACATGTCATAGAAATCCGCCCCCTAGTTATTACCTTCACTATCCCACTTACTGCCCAATACATACAATACCGAGCGGGAATGGCGTTTGGTGCTAGCGTTTATGGCTCACATTTGGGAGATCCAGGGTTCAAACACGGTTGCCGACGAATTTACCTTGTGGTTTTTAATGGTTTCCCCAGTCCTGCAGGCAAATGCTGAATTTAATATTTACTTACCATAAATCATCGCCGCTATTTCACCCAATATCATAATCATCAAAATTATAAATCAGCTAAAATTATTATCAGAAGCAGAAAGCAGATGCTCATAAATAGTTACGGCCTACTGATGCCCATAGAACCAAACACATCGAACCCAACACATGATATGACCTCCATGTTGACATTTTTGGAAATTGAAATAGGTCTGTATAAGAATTGAAGAATCCTTACCCCGTTGTACGCAGCATGAGCACTTATTGCATACTAAGATAGACCCAGTTGACGAAGGGCTGAAGATGGGCTGTTTAGGCTGAAATATATAGACATCCATTTTATGAACAGTGAAGAGGACTCTACATAGACATGCAGCATTTTAACATTTTAATTTTGTGACAGTGATATAACCTGAAGACAATTTTTAATATTTCAACTCATTTACGAGTTTGTTATACTATTTTAGAAAATCTATTTCATATTTAACTTTACAAGACTTTGTAATTGGGGATTTTATGTATTAATGTAAAGCAAGTAGATTTTAGCCTACTATAAAAGGGTGAATTATAAAACGTAAGTTATGCGTAGACGGCGGATGGTATTGTTGGTTGGGTTAATGTTTCACAATCTACGAGCAAGTCACTGTAATTACTACAGAAAATAATTTTAAAAATGTTTTTATAAGCTATTAAATAAACTACTAAATTTATTTTTCTTTTCTGAATTTAATGCTCTGCAGATAGAACAAATATTCAAATAAACTTTATTAACGTATATTCTTAATTTAATGTTCTGAAGACAGAACAAATATACAAATATACTTTATTAACGAGTTTTCACAAAAATGTAAATAATTTCAATATATATTGGCATAAGCGTAATACTACAAGCAATATTTTCTTCCATTTTACAGAATCAAGACGTTCAAGGACTGCTGCATTGAAACATTGCTCCATTTATGTCAAAAAAGCATAGAATAGCTTTCAAAATATCCAGATGTAGGAAATATGTCCAAGTTTAAAATTAGAATTAAAGACATTTTCAGAATTAGTAATGCACGACTAAAATGTAGTAACTTTCGTCGTTTAATATGTTAGATTTAAATTAACCTTTTTTAATATTAATATATTATTATATTTAGTGTTTTAATCATAAGCTCTTGGTCTGTTATATTTTTATGTAATTTAGTTGGACGTTCACTTCTTTCTCCCAATTTTTAGTGTTATCAATTTCACTCCGATCACGAGAAAGGCAATATATTAATATTAATACAACTTTCTATTTAATAAATTGTAATTGTTACTTAACTTTCTCGGCCTTTTCACGTCTAAGTAATACCTTAGTTTCCGGAGGGAGGTTAAGGGGCGATGGGCTTACCACCTGTCCCTCTGCCCTTTCTAGGAAAATAAGCGTAACAAAATTCACATCGGTAAACAGAAACCTTCACTTGGAGGCCCTTCGCCCCAACATGGGGGCATAGGATTCGAGAGACAGAGACAGAGACAGAGAGAGAGAGAGAGAGAGAGAGAGAGAGAGAGAATTTAGAAATAGCTTCATTAACTACATTGATAGTATATTTATCTGCTCTAATTGTGGTATGTCGTTGTATTTAGTGAGTATACTAGGTGTGTTTTATATAGGCGTGTATAATTTGAAATTTATTGTAAGAATTGAATTAAATAAAAAACAAAACAAAAAGCATTGCGCAAAATAAAGTAACTGTGCATTTCTTATTCTCTCTCTCCAAGTTATTTATTCATATCCTTTAAACGTAATTAAATTCCAATAACAAACCGGGTAGAAGCGGATGAGAAGTGAAGTAATAAATATTTTATTGCTACACAAGTAGCCAAAGCCACGAATCAACCGTATATAAAATCAATCATAGTTGTAGCTTATACTTGGAAATATACGGCTGTACATTTTATGTTTTAACGTTTAAAAAACGAAATAGGCTACAAACTATAAATCCTCTGAAATATACTTTCAGACCGGATAGACTTTCATCTCTCGACGTCGGATAATATTACTTTCTACTTGATCTGGGGCTGACAAATATTTTGAGTGCTTGATCTCTGGCAGTGTGAGGAATGAAAGAAGCTGGGATATTGAACTGGCTGATAACATCGCAATCATCTCCTCCCTGGCTGTCACACGGTATCTCGTTTTGTTATACAGCTCCGGTCCGCTCCACGGGGAGCAGGCCTACACGTGACAGACATACATCATACACTTCAGCCCGATAACACTTGACTACGTCTCGCTGCCTCGAGAAAATCAGAACTATCAACCCTGTTGCATGGTCTGCGGTGTATGGTCAGATATCCGAAACCTGTAAATAATAAATTTTGGCTTAAAAAATTTCTACCTGTTCACTAACATAGGCCTACTTGTTTTTCAAAGGCCTGTTTGGACTACTTGTTACATAAATTATTATAAATTATGTAATATAAGTTAGTAAGACCCCGAACACGAGCTATGATCATGCGGGGTAAGCAATACTCCATTTTGTAATTGTAAAAATTGTGTTTATAATAGTTGTTTTTGTATTTGTAATAATTTGTAATAAGTAATATTTTGCATATGAAGAAATAATTTTAAAAAATAGGTTTTTAGCGTGAATTTTAACAGAATTATCAGATTTAATTATTTTCGATCAAAATCATAATGATCGTACAAATTTGGTGGTGTTTGGCTTTTAAAATAAATGTTTTGAGTAATTCCCGAAAGATGACTTCAAAAGCTCACAGCAGTCATTAGGTTTATCATCGTATATACCTGAAATAAATATATAAAATTACTATAGCCTAATTAAAACATTCTGTTTGCAAAATAGCAACAACAAAAAATGTGAAACACATAACTTCCTCTGCCCAAATAAAGTTTTTCCTATTAGTATAATATATAATATTTGACATTCTCTTAATGTAAATTAGTTCTAAAAGTAAAGAGGATGTCATTACGACATCGTATCGCATCCACGAATGATACACAACCTAAGTAAGATCTTATTAATGCACCCACGTAAATTTCTTTACCCTAAGCATGGGCAATACACCTTATCACTTCACATTCTGATATAGAATAAGATGCCTTATTGCAAAGAGCACGCATTCAGTTGATTCAACCTGGCCAGACTGAGTGTCTGCAAACACTTTTTGGCTTGTTTACTACCCTTCAGAGAATTTTTGCAAAAAAATTATTTAAATAAAATGTTTTGGTTCTGATATAAGTACCTCAAGTAAGAATATTTGAATATTTAGAGTCGTTTTAGAGAAAATCGCATTTGAAGTAAGAGTAAGTCGTCGCTAATCTTCGTGCCATAGGCGTACCGAGGGGGGGGGGTTTGGGGGTTTGAACCCCCCCCCCCATTGATTAAAAAAAGGAAAATTGTATAATTTTTTTAAGTCTGCCCATAAATTACTTAATGCAAGTGTAAAGCGTGGGAAGCTTAACACTCGTTATTTTGCGTCTTAGTTTTTAAAATTTTCCGGGGGAAGACCCCCGGAAGCGAATAACTCGTTATTTTGCGTCTTAATTTTAAAAATCGAAAAACTCGTTATTTTGCATCTAGATTTTTTAAATTTTCCGGGGGAGGACCCCCGGACCCCCCTCTCTCGGATGTTATAACCCCCCCCATATGGTCGGCCTGGTTACGCCTATGCTTCGTGCCACATCCCCAGAAGGCACCTAACCCAAATACATTATGTTTTCATACATATTTTCGCTCTGGAGCTAGGCTATTTATAGACACACACAAATACATAGACATGTTTCTGAAAAGAGTATTTTTGGTTTAAGGGACCTCAAAACGTGTATTTACGTTTAAAAAAAAAACACAGCTTCGAATTTCGGGGTCGAACACAATAATTCCTTTACCTATATACCTATGGTACGGGAAGAGGAAGTACAAAATTACTAGATTTGTTTTGGGTCTTACAGTCGTCCAGTAATTTAAGGAAATGAGCCATTTGTGTTTTTATTCATGTTTAAAGTACATTTTTCTATGATTTTCGTTTGTTGTGAGGCATTTCCAGTAAAGAATGTATCTCTTATCTTTTTTATGTTTTTTATTTTCAGGTAAGTAGAAGTTGTCTGAACGCTATCATTCCAGCACAGAGTTTAATGAGTAAGTACTGTACTTCACACTTGAATGAAATATTTGCCTTCAGAATACAATTTACAATATATTGAAAATAATTTTATAATCTATTTTAATCTATCTTCTTACTTTCTGAAAACCCTAAATGTTTATTACGGTCAGTAGAATTTAATTTTCAGGTTTACTGGATAAATATAAGGTTCACAGCTTTTATTACTAACAGTAAGAAGGCTCGATAATGCAGATGTAAAAAGCAATTTCATATAAAAGTAAAGCTCTAAGCATAATGCTACTGTTACTTCCTGATAACGTTGAATATTAGCCCACATTTAATGAAATATCCAAGTTTTTAACACCGTGGAATGAATATGAACACATAATAACGATAATGAAGCACAGCATGCTTGTGTTTGCAGAAATAACTCCACATGGGTTTATGCCTTTTTTTCTTTTTTCCTCTTTAAATGGGAACTTCGTACATTGAATACCATAAACAAGCAGTTTCAATTAAACTAGGGCGGATTCTGACCTTCCGTGAACTTACATCTTATCACTGTAATTAGTTTCGAGAAGAGACAACTATTGTCTTCGCTGGTAGTGCCTCTAGGGAGGTGCTGGGTGTACAGATACTGTAGTAATGACTCCAAATCCTGTTTATTAGTGTAGGCCTATCTGTATATGTTACAACTTATCACTAATTATGCAGTATGATCGTAATTACAGTTGTTTTCTTCGTTCCTCGCTTTATTAACAATACTGTGCCTATGAATGTTATCAGAATGAATTGCCTTTTGTCGTTTCTACTACCACCATTGAATACAGCCGAGTGCACGGGAACTTTCGGATGCTTCTTCTAGTGTTTTTCTTTATTTAAATTTGACATTGAACCTCCATATCGTTTTATATTTCATACCAGTCCTGGGTGAGCCAATCTCCTATTGGTTTGAGTTCTAGTTCGACCACATGCATTAGCCTATGGACAGTGCTTTGGTCTAGGTGAGCGGTGAATGTAGTGTGTAGATTGGAAACATTTCATTTGAGTGGATAGCAGACGTGCTTCAAAATGAATGTCTAGACCATCCCCTGAATGAGTCCTACTCGTATAGGTTTGATCTCAAAAGTCTGGCACTCAAACAATAGGCCTAACCTATGAACACAGGTAGGTTTCAGGTTCAGGACCGAAGAATTCGGGATAATAAGACACATTAAATGGACAGTTGGATGAAATTTCCTTGCTGCAATCGAATATACAGTTAATTTAAGTAAATATATTGTAAATACTTAGATCTAAATATTGTAAATTACTTAAATATTACTTTATTTTACATATTTTTATTTCATAACTGAAAAAGTTAGGACTTGAGCGCATGTCTCTAGTATCACACAAAGAGGCTGGCTGGCAGTGTTGCCAGTTCATTTTCATTCTGACTTCCAGACGATCATTTTTAACACACGACCATGGAACATTTAATCATATTTATTATGTAGAGATGAATACTGAAGGCACCCAGTGCAATGTTAGGTAGGCCCTGTGGTCGTTTGATTTGAGCTTGCTTTGATATTATTGTTTATTTTATAAGATTAGCTTGTGATGAACAACGAAACTTGATAGGAGGGGCAGTACTCGTTAGTTTACGCCAGGACCAGTAAGTAAGGCACTGGAAGTGCGAAGTTACTACTATCTTTCAAGAGAAAACTAAACCTGTAGATTTTGGATTAGTCGTGTGGCAGGTAGAAAGAAAAAGAAAGGAGGCAAATGTAGGAGTAGGCCTAAAACATTTCGCACTCTCAGTTCCTTGCTTCCCGGACCTGGATTACATGCTATTATAGCTCTTTTATTTCAGAATTCTATAGCTAATTTATAATAAATGTCCACCTTATTCCCTCATATAACTTAAAATTCCTTTAATAAATATAGCGCGTAGCTTAAAAGAGAACCAACGTTATAAATTTTATTTACAGTGTAATGTATTCATAAAATTCTCAAAAAATTATAACTTACACTGTTCACGATTATAGGCCTATGTCCATTGTTTTATGCACAAAATGTCTTTATAAAATCGCATGAAAGCTTCAGCAATAAAAACAGTATATATATATATATATATATATATATATATATATATATATTGGCGTTATATAACAGAAACTTTCACTGATGACTGTTATAGCCTGTGTCTATTTTTGCTTGATTCGCATTAACTTAAATTAAATTTGTCGTTAAAATACACCTTAATAAAAACAATAAAAGTGTAATCGGTGCTAGTGGCTGTCTTGACACTGTAAAATGTTTATGTCTAAAATATTGTCTCTATTATTTAACTTAACATGCATAATTTTTCTATATAAAATATTGTATAATAAAATTAAATTGTAGTTACTATTCCTCATTGCTGTTCAATGATGGGTCTCTTTATAACCATATGCGCTAGTATTTTGTGGCTGGAAGATGCATTTCTGCACAAGGTATGCTATCTTCAGTTCATGTACTTGTTGTAACTTCTACTCTAACCGATTAACAATGTATTTCCTCCCCACCATGATAGCGTGCTCATAACATAAATAGTATAAATTGTTAGTGTTGCGAATCCTAACGATGAAAGGACGAAAAACACATACACAAAATATATGATTAAATGGGAAAAACAGACTTGCAGTGAGTAATTAGGAATTTTAGTTAACGAAATGCTCGTTGAGCACAATATTGTAATGAATTTATTAAATAAACCGGTACATTTAATATATTCACTGTATATCGTTTAACGTTATTATCGTAATCCAGAGACGCAGTGCAGCATGTAACACAATGATTACTCTCGTAGTAACGCGATCTACAAATTGCGTTGTCTGCATGCAGCTTTGCACACCAAAAGGAAGCAATGGAGAATTGTGAATCATAGTTAGCATTCATTCCTAGGGATCAGTTCGTGGTTTTCATTCAGTACATATCCCGATTTGCAGCGTTATCTTGTACATATGCATACAGTTCAGATGCTGCGGTGCCGACTTACTTAACGAAATTATAACCCACTGCCAACTCTCCCGTATTTCCCGGGTTCTCCCATATTTGACCCCCCCCCCCCTATTAACAGTCTCCAGGCTCCCGTTTTTGCCTGCTCTTAGAACGATTTTCTCCCTTATTCTAATCACGTAGCAGAGTTATAACTTGGGGTCAGTGTGTATTTAATTCCGACAATGAATCCTGACGTAAAATCTATTTTGAATGGTACATACCGGTTTCTTTCGTAAATAGAAAAACTTAAATAACTCAAATTTTAAAACGTACATGTGAGAAAGTTTTTGCAACATTTTGAACTATTTATTTTGTGGATAATGTGACAAAATCAAACTGGCTGAAAACAGACTATAAAGATTCTAATACAAGAATATTATCCGATCTTGATTACTGGTAATTCCCGAAAATTCTCCAATAACACTGAATATCAGGCTTTAATAAAATATCAGAAAATAGCTTAATATGATTTAAAAAAGTAATGAAAAAATTTAACTTTTGGTGAAGTTTTACCATTTTTCCCCTCAAGAAATATCCTGCCTTAATAGTATAATTTGAATTATTATTAATTTCCCATGCGTTTTAAAATTTATATATATATATATATATATATATATATATGATTTACTCACCGGCAATTTTTGTAATAATACATCTCATACACAATCAAATACATGCCTTAAATACATGCCTTATATAAGAATAATTATATTCCTTCTTATTTCATCTGGTACATATTATTACAATATTGTCACTGTAAATCATATTTACTACCATTGTTCTTGTTACTAATAGCTTGATTAGATCTATTGTCATTGCGTAAGTAAGTCAAAAGGCTGTTGAAGTCCGAACACGAGAGCTACTCAGTCGGAGGTACTCACTCAAATGGTTTAAAATATTTAATAGGCCTACTTATTTACAGTTTTATTTCATATACATTTTTATTGCATCTACAATTTATATATTTGTTGTTCTAAAATTGTTAATATTATAATTATATATGTTTATATTAAGATTTTCGTTTCACTGACCTCAAAAAATGGTCGAGTATCCATGAATATCAAAGTCTAAAACCATACTTCCACTGATAATACGGGAAAGGAAAATAAAAATGCATGGTTTAATTACACGAGTATTCATTATTTCCGTCAGTTGAGTTTTAGGCTCTTCCTCTGAGACCACTCTGTTACATGGTTTACGGTGCCCAACCATACATCAACATGGATCCGCAAATAGGTCAGTGTGGGAAGATGTCCAATGGAGCGAAACTAACGTCTCTCCAGAGCCACAGGACCAGGACCAATAGGAAGCCTCCAATGCAAACACTTACACCGTACCTGGATAATTGAACCAGGTAGATTTACAGTCACTATCATACGACCTGATTTAAATTAGGCTGAGTCTGATAACAAACAGTCACATTATTTGTTGGCTGGGATTAAGCGATTGCCGCATTCGCCATGCATCGTTTGGTTCTGTACTAATATGCTTAGTGGATGGGTATGTCTGATAACTAAATGGGTGTTAATGTAAATCAAGCTTTGTGTTAGTCTCTCAGCTCTCTTTAAAGTAATATCAATCATACGACTTTAGAAATATAGAAGCACCTCGTTTAATATACTCTGGACTTTCAGTTCTCTTGTTGGAGTAAACATTATTCTATTCAAATTTTAATTGGATAATTTTACTTACTTTCTCAATGGCAGTAGACAGTTCCTAAGCAAACCAAAATAATTATCTATTTTTCGGGATCCGGAGGTTCATTAACGCGCTTACGTGAGCCCGCCATTCAACCCTATTCTATTCTAATTCCATCTAACCATCCCTCACAAATCCTACTTCCCTTAAATCTATTCTAATATTATCATCCCATCTACGTCTAGGTCTTCCAAGTGATATTTTTCCATCGGGTCTCCCAGTCAACATTTGTGAGATAATATCTCCCCCCATGCGCGCAACATGTCCAGCCCATTTCATCTTCCGTGATTTAATTAACCTTACTATATTCGGTGAAGAGTATAGGCTATGAAGCTCGTCATTATGCATTTTTCCCCAGTCCCGTTTTCATCTCTCTTAGGTGCGAATATTTTCCTAAGCACCCTGTTTTCAAACACACTTAGATTATTTTTTTCCCGAAGGGTATAATCTTATTACGTTTAAACGCCCAGTTTATAAACAGTACGTTATTATTAAAAGTTATGGAAATGAGAGAATTCCGGTAATTAATTTTTGCATTTTAACCCTTTATTGCCGGAATAATTTTGCCAATATAAAAATTAATAGCACTGTGAGCTGATGTTCTGTTTTGTAGTTCTAAAATCGGCCGAGAAAATTGCAGCACTGCAAAGATAATATTTACTTCCGTTTAGGAGTTTTAAAAGTGACGAATACAAAGAAAGCAGGAAAAGACTTGGAAATTGGATAAATCTGCCGTTTAGTTGAAACAAAACTTTTTCCATGACCTCTTCAACAAAATGTTTCGAACTTCGTTATTTTCATGACTTCTGTCGTTATTTATGATACAGTGGAAACCGATGTAGTCCTAGAAAATAAATTGATATCTAGTGGAAGATGATAAGTCCTATAAAGCTTGCTAAAGTGCCATGTGTAGGAGCCCATTTATTGGTAAAATAAAACAGCTGATTTTGGTAATAACATTCGTCTATTTTGTTGGTATTTTGCAAAATAAGTTATTTTTTGTTCCACCATACTATATAATACACTCATTACGTGTGACGTATCTATCATGGTTATTGAGCTGAAATAAACACAAAAATAATCGTAAATAACGTGTAATGAAAATGAAATTTAAAAATAGCCATAAGAATTCATTTTTAATTAGAAAAATCGTAATAAAACAAATAATATCCCAAATTTTTGCAGTATTTTCCAATTAAAGTTATTTTTTTTTCAGAAAACTGCCTTGTGACCCCAATTTCTATTACTATTTGTTAATCTGCATCTAATTATCCTTGAATAAAAAAGTAACATTGAATTTCCATCACTTATTTTGCTATGAGCTAAGAAACTACGGTAGTAAATTATCCATCACTTATTAATACTTAATGTACATTAAATCTCAACTCAACTCATTTTCGAAATGACCGCCGTTTTTCCGAGAAAAATCACTTTAATTGAAAAAAATACTGCATAAATTTGGGATATTATTTGTTTTATTATGATTTTTCTCATTAAAAATTATTTATTGTGGCTATTTTTAATTTCATTTTGATTACACGTTATTTGGGATTATTTTTGTGCTTATTTCAGCTCAATAATCCTAATAGTTTTTAAGTTATTCCCCTTTATTTTCGTAAGGAGCTCATGCATAAGGAGAAATAAAAAAAGTATTTAAAAAACAAACAAATTATTTCCGATTTTTAATTATTTTTTGACGATAAATTTCAGCCTCGTTTCACGTCCTTTCGTTTATGCACTTTATTCCTGGGCGCATTGTATAGCTAAGCAAAGCCCTTTTCCAAAATTTCGCGCTTATCGCTATTACCAAAGGGTACCAATGTGTCTCTTATCTCCACAGGTTATTGGCACTTTGCACGTACCTTACGAAAAAAAAACTGTAGGAGTTAACGTCCAATGCCATCTTGTGAGCATTTGGTATCTTCTTATTACCGTATATTCTGAGGAGTTAGCCGTTCTTGGTATGTTTGCTTCTGATTTCACATAATCCTATTGGAATATATTATTTATAAGATTGACATTTAGCGTCGATCTACAGGTAAGAAAGAACGGAAACAAAAGAACTTTAAGAGAGGAAGGGAGATGCTGAGGCAGGATAAAAAGAGGATAAAGAGAGAGGAAATGACAGAATGCAGGACAAAATTAATGCAAGTCTTAAGAGTGTTCGAAAATTGATTGTATATTTTCAATTTGTAAAAGTGGTGTACATATGAAAAATTCGACTCGCTGAAGGCTATGTACTCAGCGAAATAATGTCAATTCATAAACCATGAGTTTAAAAGCTTTCGAAATGTTTGTATTCCTCGTTCAAACTTTATTCATTTAACTTAACTGTATTATTGTCGGAGAGCGGAAATAGAAATCTGCAATATACAAGGAGGGTTCTGTCTTCTCGTCTCGTCTTGTAGCTCTGCAATCAGCGGAAAGAACCAAATTGATTCGCGGGACACGCTGGTGATGTAATTGAATTCGAAAGAGCCGCTAAGTGGTAGGCGACTGTCCTAGAAGATTTATTGATTCCTTCCAATCTCTGATGACACCTATGTAACATTGTGTATATATACATATATATATATATATGTATGTATGTATATATGTGTGTGTATGTATGTATGTATGTATGTATGTATGTATGTATGTATGTATGTATGTATGTATGTATGTATGTGTATAGGGAATGCATATGTAGGTCTGTATGTTTCTAGGCCTAAGTATGTGTTATGTATAGGACATGATGAATCCTGTAGCAAACTTTGTAGAGCTCTGTGGGAAATGCCTTATTATTATTATTATTATTATTATTATTATTATTATTATTATTATTATTATTATTATTATTATTATTATTATTATTATTATTATCATCATCATCATCATCAGCAGCAGCATCATCATTATCATCATCATATTATACATATATATGTATATATATACACTCCGTGGCGCTACATCCCTGAAGGGACAAGGCCTGCCACCCGACTGCTGGGTCATCTACCATAGGCAGGTGGCAGGATTGGGGGCATATGGTTAGCATGCCGACACCCACGGCCGTTAATGGATTCTATGACCGCTGCCGCTACTTCTTTATCAAGGAGCTCCTCAATTTGAATCGCGAGGCTGAGTGCACCCCTACCAGACCTCCCTACATAAAAAAAATCCGAGGAGGTACCGAACCCGGGCCGACGGATCTGTAGTCAGCGACGCTAACCACAATACCACGCCGGCGGTCATATATATATATACTCATTATATTGTACATTTACAATTATGTGGTTCACCAGTCACATCAAAGCTTATGTCCCCGGTGGATATAATATTGTAAATGTACTTCAGGATCAACCAGTTTTTCTAGCTATTAGAGTCCTTGATCCCGGAGTGCTGCCTGCCCCTTATGGTCCCAGGGAAAATTTACCACTCATTTCACGTTAACAAATTCCTTACTCCCCTTATTGCTCATTCTGCTGGTAATGGGTCGACCTTCCATTTATGTTCGTTGAGAGAATGAACTGCAAAAACACTGCAGTGAGTCACAGGAAACGGTATTAACTCTAAGCCTCTGTTCACAAAATTACTCACACAAAGATATACACGCGTAGATGCGATCTTTTCTCAAAATAATATGTCATGCACAGTGTATAAATGCTATAACTTTCCCCAAAATACCACTAGGATAGCTTAAATAATGGGACAAAAAATTTAAATGACCCCTTTATAACCATCACTGTTATACCACAACATTTTTTTCAGAAGAGAATGGATATACTCTCTCTTCTACTGGTAGGCATAATAACTGAGCTCTTTACATTGGCATGTTTACTCGTAGTCATTTCTCCAACAAAGTGGGGGGGGGGGTGTAATCTATTTTAAAAGAGCTTAGCTTGTCGTTTCCCTAACAGCAATAACGTGGGCTTAAGATTAGTAATACTTTAATAATACAACTCTTTAATGAAAAGAAAGTTCTTGGCAAAAGTACCAAGTTCAATTGAGGGGGTCAGTGCAACAGTGTTCTAACCCTCCTGAAACGTAAAATTGGATTATGATGCCATCTGTGGCACTTGGAGAAGAATTTTCCTATGCTAGGGTTAAACCAATATCGCCTCGTATACCTTGTTTTAAAGACACTAATTCATTCTCTGTGCCGGTTGTATTATATGGATGTGAGACATGGCCGCTTACTGATCGGGAAGAACACAGTCTGAAAGTGTTCGAAAACAGGGTGCTTAGAAAAATATTTGGGCCCAAGAGGGATGAAAATGGGGACTGGAAAAAACTGCATAACGACGAGCTTCATGACCTGCACGCTTCACCGGATATAGTAAGGGTAATTAAATCGCGAAGGATGAAATGGACTGGACATGTTGCATGCATGGGGGAGGAAAGACGTATCTCAAAAGTATTTACTGGGAGACCCGAAGGGAAAAGACCACGCGGAAGACCTAGACCTAGGTGGGAGGACAATCTTAGAATTGATTTAAGGGAAGTAGGATTTGCTAGGGATGATTGGATGGAGATAGAACAGAATAGGGTTGAATGGTGGACTCAGGTAAGCGCGGCAATGCATCTTAAGGTTCCATAAAATAGGTGATGTTCCGTTAGCTTGCTGAGGAATTGTCTATTGCCATTGTGTAAGTAAGTAAGTAATTCATTCTCTGAAACAAAATTCCTCTTGGACAAATGCAACCAAACTTTTGCAAACCAGGATGAATACAACAAAAGAATCTCTAAAAAAAGGTTGGTTCAAAATTTAAAATTTATTGCGAGAGTCGCAGCAATGGAAAACTGTTAATTGTTGTAAATTATGAAAACAATTGGCCTTAAGATTGGTGATGCATTTTACTGAATCAAAAAGCACTCCTTGCAGAGTCAGAGAGCAAATATAACAATGCAGCTTTCTGGTGTTAAAGTTAGAACACTTTTCTGTCCCTGTTCTCGTTCACAACAATAGAGGTTGCATGGGTAACGCAAGGTGGAAGTTTTGTTAATGGCATAAAGCTAGGAGCATTAGAATTGCAGATCGGAGCGAAGGTGCTCGTGACAGCGTAGGACTTGAAAGTAGGAAAGTACTTGAACGTCTAAACTTTACCAGCAAGCGGCACAGTCTGCCTAGCCGACCTCCCGAAACTTCTATTCACCTTCCCATAACTAATACTACTACTGAATTTAAAATGGCCTTTGTTGGTACGGATTTCTGAATTAGAATTTCTATATAACTTCCCCGGAGATGTACAAACTTTGTTAAAATACAGGACTGCATATGGATCCTGAGCATGCTAAATGGCATCCCAGCTCTACTTGCATAGGAAAAATTCAGACTCATTCTGTCACCTAACTTCTCCACTCCTTTTACTCCTCTTACTCGTCCTCCTCTTCCCCTCTTTTCCTCTCCATTATTATTATACTTCTTTAAGTCCATCTCTTTCACCCCTCTTTCTCTTTTACAATTTTTCAGCCTGTTCCCCTTTTTCTTTCTCCTTATCTTGGCTTTTTCGATTTGCTAAATATTTCCTTATATAAACAAATATTTATATTGACTAGGCTAGTGAAAATGAGGAATAGATTAAATAGAAAATATCTTGGTATAAATGCCTCTGATAACTCTCATTTTGTAAATTACTATAAATTAAGTCAGCATTACTTAGAAACTAAGTCATATTGAATTATAAAACTACATAAATTAATATCAAATTGTACAAAAAATAGTATACCTTTAGCAACTAAAAGGTTTACTTTTTTTAATTAAATATATATGTATTATTATTATTACTATTATTATTATTATTTGAATTTTATTGAACTGTCCAGAAATTGATTTATAAAACTCAAGGGGCACTTATCTCATATAAGGGGCTTTCCGGTATTTCCTCTCTCGCAAAGGCGAAGGCCGACTTCTATTTATTTAATACATACCCCGAAAGATTTCTCTCCTCTGTCATATGGAAAGAAGTCACTAAAGTACCCTTAAGATCAGAGTGTCAATTACAAGCAGGAATGAAAGCTGAACAAATTGGAAGCACTCTAGCGCATGGCTATAATTCTGTAACCTTTGCCTTCAAAATGGGGTTCATTCTTATGTATCTAATTTTCGTAAGCAAAGTGTTTTAATAAGCGAGTAAATGCAGTATTCTATTTTGATTAGGCAGTATAAGGTTAGAATCTCACATATAGTAAATCTTGAATGTAATCTCAACAAGCAGGCTGTTGTCATAGACCTCAGTGTTGTCATTATCTGAGCACATATAGCCTAAGCTTCAATGTGTGCAACCCACAAGGCTGTGATTACATAAAAGCCTTCACCTTATCCTCTTAAACTTAGCCATTATAGTTTCTCTGTGCAGCTAGTTTCATGTTTCTCGTGCATATGTCCCTGTTAATGAAAAATAATCTCCTAAGCACTTGCATGGTTTTATGGATATGTTAATTTCCGTCATCAGAGTTTTCATCCGAAGTACAGTTTCAAATTTTCACGAAACAGCTAATGAGGATTTTTAGATTAATACCCAGAGTGCAGTGATTACTTATGAGAACGATAAGATGAGCATATGCAGTACTTTAATAATAGGGATCAATTATTATCTAAATAAACTGTCTCTAATATCAATCCATAATTCAAAATGATTATCTGAATTGATTAAATGTTTTTTTTAAATTATTCTCCTTAATATCGTGAGTATACTAAAGTGCAAATTTTATAATTATTATTAATTTTAACTATTATGTTTTAATTATTTTGCTCTTAATTTCTTAATTAATTATCGTGGGCAAAGCCGCGGACATCTGCTAAACTAAACTCCGTGGCGCTACATCCCTGGAGGGACTTGACCTACCACCCGACCGCTGCGTCATCTCCCGTAGGCAGATGGCAGGATTGGGGGGCATGTGGTCAGCATGCCGACACCCACGGCCGTTATTGGTGGTTTTCTTGGCCGGAGCCGCTACTTCTCTATCAAGTAGCTCCTCAATTTGAATCACGAGGCTGAGTGCACCCCTGCCAGACCTCCCTACCTCAGAAAAATCCGAGGAGGTACCGGGAATCGAACCCGGGCCGACGGATCTGTAGTCAGCGACGCTAACCACAAGACCACGCCGGCGGACGCGGACATCTGCTAGTATAACATAAACCAATGAAATCTTCAATACACCCGAATTTACATGAGTACGCCTGCAAACTCTGATTCGACTGCCCGCAGTACACAGCTGTCGGAGAAATTGCCTAACCTACTACGTATTTGGTGAATGAGTTGACGGTACCTATTAAAGGATGCAATAGAAAAAAAAACTCTGAACAAATTAAAATGAGATTTCCTTGTAATAGTTTTCATTGTAATAAAACGAGCACGATTTTAGTTTTCAGACCAATAAATCTTAATAGCACTGGTCTACAAAATAAAACTAATTTTAATCCCCAGAGATAAAATTATACTTTTCTAGAGCAGCTTGTTACGTCATGTAATACCTACTCAATGCTGGCTATGAATTTAGTTCAGTTGGCTTTGGTTTTTCATGTCATTTTTAAAGCCTCATAGTTTTAATTATTCTAAGTATGTCTTGATAATTGTTGCTTTTAACCTCAATACCAAAACTATTTCATTTTATTTCTAAATACTTGCACATTTTAATATTTCTTTGTTTATTTTTTATTTTCTCTTGCAATTTCATATTTAGTATAGTGTTTTTTCATGTATTGATTGATTATCTTAATATTAGGATCTAGTTATTGTCTTGGGTTGGAGATTTTTTAATTATTTCAACGTTCTGTTGTTTTTTAATAACATTCTACTCTTTCTTCTTAAAAAATGGACAACAAAATGCATGTTCTTTCTCCTATTCAAGAGCAATGGGCTCTTTCAACCTACAAGCTTCCTAGCATCACAAAACAATGCTAAATTCGGGCGAAAAGCCTTTTATCTTCAACTTTATTGTGGATTAAGTGATTCAACTAACTTCAAGATCGCATTCAACGCAATTTAAGGATCTTAAGGATTCCTTTCGAAGTTTAATAGTGCTTCACCAATTCTCTGGACATTGGTAATTTCAAAGGGAAATCATTCAATCCGTGAGTAATATCATAAACCACATACAAAAGGTACGTTCCAAGGACCATGGATTAGTTTGACTTCGATGAGACTGGCAATCCTAAGGAATGTATGTAACGGCAATTTATAACTAAATATAGGCATTTTATCGTTTAGAAGGCAAGGTGTGAATCATTTATTTTAAACCATTGCTTTGAACTTCTTGTGTTGTGAATACAATTTTTTCCTAGCTGTTGAAGTGACATTTCAGCAAGTTCATATTTATTTCTGGTCCTCCGATTGAATACAGTCTGCCAATACATTTAAATGTGTATCTGGATAGAGCAATAACTTCAAGATTCACGAAGAACATTTTCATCTCAAATCGCATGTTTATGGTAACCAAGCAGCATTATCACTCTATGTGCATATAAACAAACTGTTATACTTTTCTTTGTGGTTGGAAAAGCAATAGAATTTGTGTTTCGAACTGCAAATCATTCAATCTATCTATTCTCGACATGTTATCGCCGGGAATCGCACCCTAAATTATTCCAAGGTCCGCTATTCGCACCAGAGGCCGGGTCGCCTGGCGGTAACACAGCTTGTTAAGTAAATTATGGAAATACCTTTCGTTTCTTCATAGTACGTACAGGTTTTAAATTACACATAATACATTTCATAATACATTACATAATTACTGCTTCTTCGGGGGGTGTATCAACTTTTGTATATATTTTTCGTGTACTTTGGAGTAATAAATTGTAATTGTAATTGTAATTGTATATGTATAATGAAAAACACTGTGCTGTGTAAGCAAAATAAATTAACTAACTAACTTAACATTAACTATTTGTAGATAGAAATAAATCTACATGTTGCAGGCATTCTTGATTCCCCATGCCATGGACGATTTCACCTATTGCTTTACCCATACAAATATGCTATGCGGGTTTTCTAGTCGAAAGTTGCAGGCGTTCTCGATTACTGCAAAGCATACAGTAAGCAAGGATGTGCAAAGGAGGAGATTTGTAATTTTTAAGAATATATTTTTAGAAAAATCATTGTTTTTTGTTAAAGATAACTTTGTTTAATGTTTCAATCAGTAGATATACCAATGCTAAGGTGCTATTCGCTTTTAAGGCATTATTGATTAATGGCTTAAAGGGAGCGTGACAATTCTGTGCTATTTAAAAATGGCCGTTTGAGGATAATCACCAAAACAGAGTGGATAATAAATAGATAACGAATAAATACAAAACTATATGTGTTAGGAAAAGAGTGGAAACAGATTAAAATTAGGGACATCAATCTCTATCTCACTGCACATTTAGTTCCATTTGCGAAAATTCATTGTTGACCAGTGTATTAAACAGGTAATTATTTTAGGTAATAAAAACCTTTCTTGTGACATTTCATTAAACGAACATTACCGTTTATACATGTCAGGCAGAAAATCATTCCCCCCTTATTGCACTCCTGTTAGGCGAAATAGCGTTCAATTCTTGCACTTCTAGGATGATAAATTAAATAAGGCAGAAACATTTTGCTTATCAATTTAAGAACTGGGGAAATTATGTGTCCCGAAGATTTTATGTATCTCATTAATTTCATGTTCCGATCGTCCACATTCCGGGAGCCTGGATATCTTGGAATCCTAAGGTTCTCTAAATAAGCATACAAAGAGGAAGGGGTATAACCTATGCAGATTCTACGGGGAAGTAGATAATATAAAAATGTACATAAAGCCCGTTTGGTATTTCGTGTTAAATCCATAGTTAAGAGATAATTGCATTGTAAAATCCCGCAGAGTTGCAACTGCGAACTGCCAGGTGGCCGATGCGGTCGGAATGGCCTTGTTTGTTATCCTTACTATTCAAACTTACTACGTGAAGGAAGACACCTGCCCTCAGGAAGCCAAATTGCAGGGAAGTTGCTTTTCACATAATAACTACCTTTTTATTTAATTTGCAAGAAAATACCATCTGTAATTTATAAACCGCAAATAGAAAACTATTCCGTAGTCTTTTTTGTGATTATGTAAATAAATTATAATATTTCGGATAAAGCTTGCCGAGTAAAACACTGCTAACATTATTAACAAAATGTTTATTTATCCGTCAAAATTGCTCACTTCGGACAAAATATGGTAGGCCTATTTCAACTTTCTGTTTGTTTCTACCAAAGAAAAAACCGTAAATGTGAACTGTAAATGTAAACTCTGCGTGGAGAGTATTTATATATATATATATATATTTATGTTTATTTTAAAAGCTTTCTTAGATATCGGTCTTTGTAAACCCAGATTCATTTCTTATTAAAACCTCAAAACCTCATTAAGGAACTTCATGATTCTAAATTTCAGAATTCTTATTAAATGGAATAACGTAAATATAAACAGACGGTAAAATGAGACTGAATAAGTTATACTGTAGGCTTATTTGTAAAGGAAGTAGCTAACTGAAAAGTAAGTAACAACTGAAGCAGAAATAAAGTAATTGAAAGAGGAGACTGTGTATTTCTACGATATAATCTTCCTTCCAGAAGCCATTTTTATTATTGTCTGAGCCACTTCTTTTATGCTCACTTTTTCACATTCCTTTCTTCGTCTTATCGGAAAATGGAATCTAGCATCGCTGTAATAAGAATTCCGCTTATTGTTGAATTTTACAATAGGTTAGCTCTGGTAGTTTGGAATTGGAATTAAAATGAGTTTTCAAGATCATAACAATAACTTTCCTCTTACAGCTGATTGTCAACTTATTCTTCAAATCAGCTATTTCTGGGTTTTTATGCCAAGAATTCAATAATATGTCATTATTAGGGCCCGGATTCTTAGGTTTTAAACTATTTTGTTCCTTGCTAGCCACCTGGGATATTTTAACATAATTATCCGTTTCATTGGCAAGGCAGTCACATAGTCCAATCTTTATAAAACCCAAAAATGGCTACATAAGATGTTAAAAAATAAAATTGGCTAAACCTGTTTTTAATTAAAATACGATAAAATACTTAAACTAATAATGTTTAATTAATCTAATTATTATTGTTCTACTAAAAGTAGATCACTTTTTAAATATCTTCCATAATTTCGCCTTGTATCTGTTACCACTAGCCTACAATTATAATAAAATTACATTTCGTAATTTTCTCATTTTGTACGGTAAAGGATACCGTTAGTGAACCGAAATCCCATTTTTCTTTAAAAGCAAATTAAAGGAATTTTTAAGAAGCATTAACTTGCAGTTCATTTACAGTTTTTGCAGCAGCAAGACGCCGAACGTGAAGTAGGCCTATTCTAAAAGTTGGTTTATTAATTAAAAAACGTTCTTGTTGAGTTTAAGTGGTGGAGTTGGAAATGACAGCGTGATATTGTAAAATTAATTGTGTTCTATAAACTGTTGAAAATTAAGCAAAAGAGGTTCCCACAGTTTTATGGTTCAGAGCCATGGGATCCTAAGTAAAAATAAAATTAACTATTATGTCTTGTTAATTTTTTTATTTATTAAAGGGAAACGTAAAAACATGTCTCTAAATTATAAAAACCTAAAATAAAACGATTTTAATATGTTTAAAAACTACTCCATGGTTTATAAAAACCTAGAAATCCGGGATTTAGTCAATATTATCTAAATGTCCACATTCTAAATATTTAAGCAATGTTCTCATTTATTTCCATTATTTTCATTTTTAACATGACCTAATGTATTTTAATATCAGTATATAATTACCACGTGTTCTCAATGCTGATAAAGGATAACAAGTTCCAATTAATATTGGTGTTGCATAATAAATTTTGCTTAGCGAAAACATGTATACGGTAAATTTAAAATACGATTAGCTCAGCAGTCTAAAGCATTACAATTTTATGCTATTTGTGGTTGGTTGGTTGGTTTTATAGGATTATTTAACGACGGGGATGTTCTGCAACTTAGGCCTGTGACCGTCGCCGGTGTCCCGGAATTTTGTCCCGCAAGAGTTCTTTTACATGCATACATAAATGCAATCGACCTGGGTCGGGATCGAACCCGCAACTTTGGGCACAGAAAGCCAGTTTATATTACTTGTGATTTTTCTCTCCTTATAAGAGTCTGAAGTTTCAACTAGGGATACATTTAAATTGGTGACAAGTCACAGATATGAACACGTAAGCACATTTTATGAGGATGGTGTTCGAATCTTACGATACTTTTGATAAGTTCTGCTGCTGTTTTCGAATTCCAGTAGCGTGGGGAAGCCAGCATGAACGAGGTGTTGCTTGCTCGATTTAGGTGTAGGCCTAACAAAGTAGCAATGAAGGTCAGTGTTAAATCTTATCTAAGCTAATGCAAATAAATTATCAGAATATAATTTCCATGTATTCTCATAAATAAAATCGCTATAATGTTTGCTATATTAAACTTCCATCGATGTTTAGCCTTCCTTCAAGTTTATTTGTACAGTACTATACTGCAATTACGATAAAGAAAGCAAACATAGTTGATCTGAAATATGAACGAAACCGTTAGGCAAGAAAGGTAAGAACGAATTATCTAAACCCATCCGTACTGGTTACTTGAAACATTCTAAATAATGCTCTATGACTGTATTCAATAGTAAAACATTCGAAGTTCGAATTAATAACCTAAGTCAAAATTTCACAGCGTTCTACTGAAACTACAAGAGTTTTAATCTAGAATTTTCCATAAATAAAATTACTAAAATGTAATTTATAAGGCCCGGATTCTTATGTTTTAAACATTTAGTTCCTTGCTAGCTAATTGTAATATTTTAACATACCATCCATTTCATTGACAAGGCAATCTTATAGTCCAATCTTATAAAACCTAAAAATGGCTGAATAAGACATCAAAATCTAAAAATGACTAAAACTGATTGTATGAAAATATGATAAAATACTTAATATGTAATAAATAGAATTATTATTGTTCAACTAAAAATTATTTGAAATATCTGCTACATTTTTCATCTTTATCATTGTTACCAATACAATTGCAAAATGAAATAATAGCATTGTATTTTGTCGTTTTGTACCCCGTTGTCCCAGAAAGGGAAATCTTAAACAGAAATCCCCGGTTTCTTTAGAAGCAAATTGAAAGTATTCTTACGTTTATTCACAGTGTTTTCTCCAGCAAAACGCTGAAAATAAAGTACGGAATTCTAAAAGCTGGTTGTTTAACTGAAAAACTTTCTGTTGAGTTCGTGTGATGGACTTTGGAATGAAAGAGGTAATTTTAAAATTGTGTTCAGTAAACCATAAACTGTTGAAAATTAATTTTAAAGTGTTCCTATAGTTTTGTGGTTTAGAAGTATGGATGGAATCAATGTGTTTTCTGTACTGGTGCTTATTCAAGTGAAACTTAAAACAAACTTGTCTGAAAATGGAAAAAAAAATAAACTAAAACTTTTAAAATATGTTTAAAAATGTAATAACAGGGTATATAAAACCTAAACATCCGGACCCAAGTTATGAAGCATGTACATAAGTTGGCAAACAGGCTGTATACCGAAGCAGCAGGGTAAGAATTGGAATAAATGCTGAGAGTAGACGAGCTGTCTGGAATTGAAATTGTGTGAGGTACTCGTCCTTTCCGTCTGCTTCTCCTTTCTTTTCTTTCCACTTCAAACTTTTTCGATTTTCGTTCTGTTTAACTTAATGTTGTTGCGGTACTTTTTATAAAAGACGGGAACTTGTGATAGTATTATGTAAAGTAGTTACAGTACATATAGCGAAAAGATCAGTTTTGAATCTCTTTTATTGTTCACCACCAGCATTGCACAGACATAGACTGGGATGAGATTGTTAATGGGCGGACGAATAATGACGGGTGGACAAGTATAAAAAATGAATAAAATAAATTATACGTAATAAGATATAATATATAAACTCTGTGGCTGTAAATCCCTTGTGGGATTAAACCCACTATCCGGCTGCTGCGTCATCTGCTGTAGACAAGTTGAAAGATTTGGGGGCGTAAAATATACCTTAAAGACTTTATGGTAACGTAATCTTACATGTAGTGGTTACTTATGTAATTCGTACGAAAAATGGACATCTAACAATTATTGTCAATTTCTATATATATTTATCTTTGTGAACATTATATGGTCATAAACACAGACAGACATACATTTTTTTTTATTTAGGGCTATTATTTTAAATTACAACTCGTGTTTCACCTGCAGGCATGTCACGATGTATTTACAGAATTGGATGAGTTTAACAAATTTTATTTACAATTTATTTTATTGCTACTGGAGTTTGTTGTGAACTATTTTGAGGAAGTTCGTTACACTCACGGTGTTTATGTGTGTCTTCGTAACCTGTGGCAAGGGTAGCGAAGTCAGGACCGCTGGACGTCCTCTGGAGGATATTGAGAATTCTTTCAGAAGGCGAAGGGCCTGACAGACATGTTTCTAATAATACTATTTTTACATTTGGGGAACCTCAAAACATGTATTTATGTTGAAAGCGCGACATCGAATTTCGGGGCCAAACATTACTTCTCTACCTACAGTACCTTTAAGTACAGATAGAGTAAGTAAAAACCTAGCGATAAAATAATAAATGGGCAATTTATTTAAACTTCATTTCAATTGAATAATTGTCCATTTAAGTGAAATGTCAAATAGAACAATCTATCACAAGTTATGCTTTCTAACCATTGAGACTCTTTAGTTAACAAAAGTGTAATTCTAACATTTTTTGTCATGTTTCATCCAGTGGGTTTGGCATTGCTATTGAAGTAGCATTTGAAGACTATTCTAGGAACTAACAGTTCTGTATGTGAAAGACATAATGAACATGCAGTGGCTTCCAGTGAAACCTATCAAAGCTGCCATTATGAAAACAGGAGAGTGGACATTTGAGTGAGTTGTTTACACTGGAACGACTACTCCAGCTGACGCCGCTATTCTAAAGAAGTGCGTCTCGAACAAATAACTAAACAATCATTCATTTACACTCCTGCACTAATAGGTTCCCACTATTTTGTGCAATTACTGGTTTTCCTAAGGCAAATGAAACATTGATATAAAAATAAAATCAGATATAACAAGGTGCCAGAATGCTTTTGTTTAATCAGTGATAATTGCAATTATGATACGCAGAACAGAAGTTATTTGTTAATCGATTTCATAGTTTAGCTCCAGATCGATTCATTAAGCAGGGCTTACGGAAAAAAAATATCTAAAGTTTGATAAGCACATGTGAAGGAATGTATGGGTAGTGATATTTGTCAACGCTACCTGCATTGGAACTTCCAAAGCCGTATATGAACACTGTGAAACAATATGTTTCATGAGAACTAATTTGCATTTGATAAATTATTTCAATATATTACCAAAAAATAGACACTAAATTGGGCATTACTCCGGTACCGGTCAACCGATTTGGTCCAACATAAATAGGCTTCTTTCCATGAACGTTATAAATGCGTATACCAAGTTTCATGAAAATCCGATAAAGCGTATTTGAGTTATAGCGCGTAGAGCACACGGACAGATGGACAGACAGACGGACAGACAGACGGACAGACGTTTTCCCGTGCCCCAAACAATCTCACACATTTTGGCACTTAATAAAGTAAATCTGCCTGATTAGATCCTAGGCGTACCAGGGCGTAATCAGCTAATATTTTATTTTAAGTTTATTGTTCTTTTCAAGTACAGCATATTTTACAATATCACCCTCTGATAATAGAATAATAGGACATATTGCAGGGAGAACATATTCAGTTGTTTCATTCTTCGTTGAAAGATGCTTTTTGTTCAGCATGCAAGCCTTAAAGCATTATCATTAGTTTGTGCAAACGATGACTAGCTTATTATGACCCTTTGAAAAATATTTACAACAAAAGTTTTATCTTTTAGTAGAAGCACACTGTGTACAACCTTTAAACAAAATCTTTAAAGCCATTTTTATAATATCCCGAAAAATTATATTTTATAAGTGTAAAATGGTAGTAAATGTAAAATAAATCCATCGTAAATATTCGTATGTCATATCTACAGATGATGTCTAACACAAATATAACATTTTGTCTAAGTTACGCCGTTCATAGGCACACACACATACACACACAAACACCATATAGACACGCTATATAGACACGCTATATGGGTAAGGGTATAGTGAAATAACAGTGAGCTCAGTGTTTTATACTATTATTATTACAGCCTTACCCTGGGCATAAGTTGCTTTCACAAACCTACAATATATTATATACAACTATCAAATATAACAGGTAGCATAATAAAACTGTCAACTCAAAAAAGTGTGTTTTTTACTTCAATATTATACTTATATTTCCTGCTTTGCCTCATCTGTTGCTTCTTTTTGTTAGTGGTATATAGGCGGATATTTCTACACATCTAGTATTATAATTTATACCACTGAAAATATGAAATTGATTAAATATAAAGATGATCAACCTATAGTATCTGTGGTACTGATAGAAAAAGCATAAACAAGTTGCAAGTTATGTCTACAAATTTAGTGTAATTCACAGTAACTCAAACGTTTTATGCCAGTAAAATGCTTATTATGTAGCTTTACGTGATTAATATATTGAATATATTTTCGTATACATTTTCACCTTCGCTCGAGGAGTATTTCTGTATATAGGCCTGCGATACTTTGTAACGTTTAATGTAACATATCTAATGTTATTTTCTTTGTAGACATTTTTGTAATTTTCTATTGATATTATAATAGCATGTGATGGGATGTTTGGTCTTGTTTACATGTTTAGGGCTTTTCTAATGTAAAGCTTTTATAATTTCTCATGATTTCTCCACTTAGTGCATTTGTTGTATATTCTTGTACTTCGACTTTGTCTATTGCTTCTGGCTTAACGACAATAAAATATTTATTATTATTATTATTATTATAATTATTATTATTATTATTATAATTATTATTATTATTACTATAGCCTAATAGGTACAAAGCTTTGTGGCGTTGAAATGTAAAATATTGTTTTAAAACATAATTCGATGTAGCGTACATTCATAGCTAGAAATGTTTAAGGTGTAATTTCAAATTTTACGCTGTGTGTGATGTCCACAACACTTTTTTGTTATTTCACGCCTCGACTGCATTAATTTTACAAGTGAATGACAAACTTTGATGTGGTAACCTGTCATTGTGCACCCGTGTTTTTCATTGATGGATAGATAAAATAACATTGCATGCACTACCAGCTGTAGTCTGTTGAAAATTTATTACATTGAGCTATTTAAATTTCTTGGCATTATAGTAGCTAGCCTAGTGATATCCTATGCTATGCTATTACAGACCTTATAATTTTTCTTAACACTAAGGAATGCTATTAATATTTATGGCATGACAATTTTCATGTCATTTATTTACTATGTCACCTCAGTGGTTGAGCTATTTTCAGGGTTTAAAAATCCGTAGCAGGCCTAGGTTCTGTGTTCAAGGGTGGTGGCGGAATGAATAACCCCGTAGCGTGATCAAATTTACTTATTTAATAGGATCCTAGAGAAAATTTTACTCGCATTTCACGCCCCATCTCTTCTTCTTCTTCTTCTTCTTCTTCATGGTCTATGACGATGTGAAGGGCCTATCCCTAATATTCGGTACTTGAGGGGTTGATGGACCCATAAAATTATCCTGAATAATGAAGTCTTCATACAGGTCTTACTGAAAACCACATTGTCTCAGTAAACATGCCTTTAATCCTCACTTCTATCTACGTTACCTTATATTTTGTAAATTAATTGCTTCAGAAAAATTCTAAAAATTGAAAAAAGATATTCTGGTCCAAGTTATACTCTGCAGATATAGAAGAGAAGTAGAGAAAACACTATTCATTTAATTCGTATCTGACTTCTTAAGCGTAATTATATTTTGCTCCATTCCGGAATGCAAAGGCTGATAACTCCTTTGTGAATAGAATTCAAATATCCAATCTATATGAAGTTATGCACAAAACGTTCTACAACTTCTCAAAGCAGTAGCATTGTATTGTTTTACAGAACTAGGATAAATGTTTAGCAAGCATTTACAGTCGGTGGAATTAAAATAAAACAAAAAGAGTCTTTAGCCAAAGGGGGCGAGAAACAGGAAAAGAAATAGAGTGAATTTGCTGGTTGTGCCGGAGTGGTAGATAAGAAGCTGGCAATGAATGTTGTAATAATACTCAAAGAGGCTCTGGACGTCGTTTTGTATAATATCTCGCCTTTTCAGCGTTATTGCTCGTTAATACATTCATTATTCATCGTCTTTCTCACTTCCTTACGCATCTGGTTTTCTCTCACAGAGCTGGCGAAAATTATTTGATAAATCTTGGTTGTAAAGTTGCGTTTTCGTTACTTACCCTATATAGTAGGTGCATGAGGAATTGAAAGACCTTCAGAGATCGATATAGTTATGCAGTCGAAACCTGGTTCAATTTACATCCAGGATTTAATAAGAATATAATCAGTGAGCTAAGACTGAAACACCTCAGTAAATTTGTATATTTTTCATGTTACTTGTCGGTTACATAAATAAGCAATAGAATATAAATTCAATAAATATTGAACTTGCATCTTCAATGAAACACACAAACTCAGAAGACTTAACAACATAATTTCAGTAGGAAGACCAAGGAAAATATTTATCTTTCATTGTTAAAGAAAGAAGCAGGGCTATTCGAATTGAATGTCAATTATTTAGTAATCATCTATCTTTGAGTTACTGCAGAATGTGGTGATGATGATTTCAGTTATCGGAATGTGGTTGGTTTGACAACGGCGACGATAGTGATAAGTATGATGATAAATTTCAGATGCAAAAAGATAAGAAAAGCTTGGAAAAAATTGAAGATAAGTATAGTAATTCCGTAAGATATTTTATTTAACGGTCGATATGATAATTATGATCATAGTGATGAATAAAAATATTATGAAAATTGTTGGTGTTGATAATAATATTAATAATAATAATAATAATAATAATATAATAATAATTTTAGCTAAGGTGCTTTAAGTATAGTATTTTCCAAAACTTGATAGCCTCAGTTGTTAGAGGTACCCAGACAAATCTTCCTCCCGGTTCTTAACTGTAGATATTACTGAGCAATAGACGAACCTCATTAAAAACCTGGAAACAATACTATCAGGTTGTCGTGTATCGTGTTGAATAGTTGCAGCCGCTGCGTTAGTCTATAATATGTATTTTTTTCGATCTAAGTGTAAAAACGGGCAACGGCGTCTCATCAGAAGACGTTCACAGAATATGGGATTAGCGAACAATTAGCGTTCGTCTCATTAGAAGACGACTAATTGTAAAACCATTCCTCAGGCCTCGGGCGGTGGAGTGAGACAAGGTTTTCATGTTTTGGAAACTACTATATATAATTTCTTACCTCGTGCATTGGTGATTAGGCCTACTCTTTTCAAGTAGTTAGCCTATGGGAGGAAATAGTGTGCGTGGAACGCCACGCGACAGAAGTGAAACTTGGATTTTTCAATTTTGGATTGTTGGGCTTTTAATATTTGGTTTTTGACTTTTTAATTTTGGATTTTTTAAAGTTTTAATCTTTTAAATTTTGGATTTTTTAAATTTTAAATCTTTGATTTTTTTATTTTTGGAATTTTTAACTTTGGATTTTTTAACTTTGGACGTTTTAATTTTGGACTATTATTTTTTTAAATTGTGGATTTTTAATTTTTTTATTTTTTAAATTTTGGATCTTTAGATTTTTAATTTTGGATTTTTATTTTTTAAATTTTGGATTTTTTAAATTTTGGATATGCTTAATCACTGAGTTGATTGTTTTCTGTGCAGTCCGTTCTGTCACACCTCACTAATTTCGTGACGATTTTGAGCGTTACACAAGCTCTCGATTTACCCCTACCGCGGCTAAAGAAGTTTCACTTCAAAAACTAGACAAGTTACTTATAGGTTTCACCGAGTTTATTTTCTGTTCTATACAACGAAACTTCTAAACTGTTGATATCTTTGTAGTCTAGACAACTGGTCTCCAGAACAGTGGTTGCGTGGAAACTTTACGGGTCTCTACCTCCCATTATTATTACATCTGAATTTTAATATGCGACATATTTGGATTACCCATTACTTTTACGAAACATAAAATGCTTTTACTGGAAAAAGGGTCGTCTTGGATGAATTCCAAATGGATCCCAGCAGTGAGGTTCTTCACGTGAAATTAGTTCTACTATCCCACTTTCTTTTTCTGGTTGACAACAAAAATATCCTCGTAGTTATAAAGGTCACGGTCACTTTGATGTTAAAAGAAACTTCAGCTGCTTTCCACATATCCTTTTGATTCCTTGAAATTATTGCGTTTATCTCATGCAGAGTTTTATTTTTTCAGGCAGGAATTTAAAAAAAGTTTCTTCATAAATGCTATTAATGGATTTTGTGTATATTATTCGAAATCCAAAATTTTATGATACTATAACATAAAGTCACATCTAGTGTGAAAGGGCATAAGTTTTCAGTGCTGTATTTTTTTTTATCTATGAGATGTGGATTTCTAATAAAATTAATTTTTTATCACTTTCGCTACATATTGATTCCATATCCAGAGTATCTTGGGACACAATGGTTTCACTCCGGGTCCATTAATAAGTAATTAAGGCGAAAATGACCCCAATTATATATTCAGATAATAGGCTTACTGCGATTCAACTTGTGATCATCACTGAGTTACAAAGTTTAAAGTAATAACCTATATTTTAAAATACATGTCCACGTTATGAATTGGAGAGGATTGAACTTCTTTCGTGCCTGAACAGAATAGACTTAGAGTATGTCAGTCCCATTTGACACGTCCTTGCTGAGAATAACGGACACAAACTTTATCAATCATTTATAAATAGAATATTTTCGAAGCTTTAACACTCACAGTTTTATTCAGTCATTGGGGTATTACATGCTTAACTTAATGTATTGCACAATTAATTTATTTTCTTCTGCTTAGTTAAGTGATTTATTCCAACAATACCTTATATACATTTTATAATTTAAGGTTATGTTTCTAAAAGCATGAATTCACATAATTAACTTGTATCTGTTAACTTAAGACTTACCATAGGCTATCATAAGACGCAAGGAACTGTAGGACTATTGTAGTCCTGGTAACAACTGTACAGTATTGTAAATAATGTATAATAGACATGAGACATAGCACTCCTTCAGATTCCAATATCAGAATAACTTATTGTAAAGTAACAATGTGACATCTCCAACCCTGATGTACCTTCGGGTGAAATAGCGTTTTGTGTAATGTGGATATTCAATAAATATATAACACTTCCGTATGCTAAAAAGCGAATCCTGCTTGTCCCTCTTATAAATTGATACATCAGTGTTACAGTGTAGGTTTCTCCTGCGCTGTTCATTTCGTGTTTAATGAGAGTGTGCGAGGGTGGTAATCAAATTGGAAGTGTCATCAGATGCTGTCTGTCACGCCTAGAACCATGAGAGCAAATACAAGGATTGCTGTCCGGACATAAACTAATATACAGGATACAGTTGTGAATGCCGAGACCCAACTTTCTCCACTTGGTATATGGCTGTTTGTAATACACTTCCTCCTGCCGGCGTTTCAACAACCAGAAATTACGCCCATAGTCTCCAAACTTACTGGCGTTGGCTTTGTTCAATTTTCACGCTAGTGCTCTGCATACAAGCGATATAATAATACGTGTCCTCTCAGCCTTAAATGTTTGTTCGCAGATACTAAAACAAGACTGTTTGTCAACAAACGAATTTATTCTCCAGTATCTCAACTGTAGATCTGTTAACATTGATTGGATTTCACATTCTCCATATTAATTGGTTCAGCGTTTTTAGATTCGCTCCTAATAAAGGTTTTTACGTTCTCGCATATACCTAGGCCTATAGAGAAAGTTTAGTGGTCGTTATAGAAATATAAATCGAGATAACACTGGGGAAACATGTTTCAAATGCCTAGAAGTAAAAAAAAAAGGGGGGGTTCGTAATGTCTTGTCTGCCCGGAAGAATGTATTTGCATATCTGATGCCGATCAATGTATTTAAATATATTTTGGATTATGAACTTGGTTAAGTTGTTCTTATGTTACCCATAGAATTTACTGTATATTACTCAAATATTTTATTACATTTTTTTCAAAATGTTGGTCTTTTCAAGAAAGTGGTTCTAACGATTTTAATAAAAATTTAATTTTCGAAACTTCTAATTTTGAATGGTGATGTGATATATATATATTCGTTTTTCCATAAAAATGCCTGATGGAATTTTGACCGGAGTAAGTTTTGGATTTTTTAAAAATATTTTGAATGTGGTAGAAGATATGAAATGTTAGCATAGTTGAGTTGTAGGGAAAGGTAAAATGATCCTTTTTTACAGATTATTTTCTTATAAAATTAACAATTATCAAGATAGAACGAAAGAAATATAAATATCAATACACAATATGAGAAGGCATGAAATATGAAAAAAAATAGCCTATTTGATTTGTTAACTCACAGGAAAAAAGTCTTATGTGAAACTCACTTAACTTAACTCACTCAACTCACTTCCTCTGCAAAAATAAAAGTTAGCCTCTTAACGTTAGTATAATATAGTTATTGTGTGTGACATTCTCTTCCTATAGACTGGTTGTAAAAACGAAGAAAATGTCGTTACCACATCGCCTTCCCGAAGGATACATAACCCAAATAAAATCTGATTAACGTACTCCCGTTACTTTCTTCCATCTAAGCATGGCCATTACGTCTTTCCCAATTCACAAAATCGTTAGAGTGGTTTTCGGGAAAATCGCGGAAAACGAAATTTTCTTCATTTAAAGTCCCCTTAAAAATAAGAGAAAGTCGTTTTCAGTCTTCGTGTCACATCCTCAGAAGTGCCTAACCCAAATACAATTATAAAATGTATCATGTGTAAGGGTTCCTGGTGTATATTGATTGTTCAGTAATGGATTTAATATAACTTTACATCACCATATTGATTGAAGGTGTAGTAATTTTCTAGTTGGATGCTGATCAAATTTTGAGGTGTGAGATAATCTATTATTGTATTGCTGAAGACGGCCAGAGATTCTTGAATGATGACTTATTATTACAGGTCTTTTTAAAATCTGTATTTTACAGTGTATTTTCACTGCTACTGAAGTATAATATGCATCACCGAAAACTTCATAGTAGCATAGATACAAAGTTAATAAGAGTAATGCTGTGTGTTACAATTTGAGCAGGCCCAGGTTTTTTGGTGTTTATTTTTCAAAAGATTCGTGAAAAGTATATAAAATATCGTATTCATAGTTTAAAATATGGTAGAAATTTCGTGACAACTTTCGTTGTGATTTTTAATGTCATAATAGTCATACGCTTGTTATACTACCGATATTCTTAAAAAATAAAAGCTAATTAATTTATTAGAAAAAGTTGAATGTAAAACAAAAATGTGTACAAAATAATTTGTCTCTCGTTAATTTTATTATTGCAGCTTAATACTTTAAGGAATTCAAAACGAAAATATTTCTAACAGAATGTTCCAAAAACTCAGAGAACCCCTGTCAGCTGTTACGTATGGTCCTGCAGGTCATAAAATAGAGTGATATATAGTCTACACTTTCGAGTTAATATATCTTTCCAAATGAATTCTCATTCCTTTACATCGAACATCTTCAAAACCAATACTTTTTAAAAACGTAATTTGTTCGTTTTTATCGTAAATATAAAGTTTTGAGAAAATCGCGAGATAATTACAGCCATAAATTACACTTCTGATAAATCGTGCATGTACTTCTTGCTGCATCTCTCCGTTACATACTCGTTCACCGTTAATAATAATAAAAATGGAACCAGAATACAAGGAATAATAAAAATAGAACCAGAATACGAGGAATTTTATTTTCATGTAAGAATTGCCATTCACGAAAACTAGCTATTCCATTAAAATTTACTTCATTGATTTCAAACTTATAAACCTGCTGATGTCACTTGATGAATGCTTATATTAATATCAATACAGCTCTATTTCTAATATAATGTATTGCGCAAATAGTAGGATGTTTTGAACGGTTTAGGGGCCCTTCATATCCTCTATAAGTGCTCATTTAGAAGTATACATAATAATCAAATCATTGTAACCGTTATTCAATAAATGCACATCTCTGAGCTGCTATACTCCAAGTATTCATCATTGTAAAACAGAATGCACTTATTACTCAGGCTCATTAAAGACTGAATGTAAGATAGAGTTGCTTAGGCCTACATAAACGGTCGCTTTCAAACTGAAGGTTAAACTCACATTATGTATAACTAGCATGTGCCCGCGGCTTCGCCCGCGATAAAAAAAAAAGAGCATAAAGATAGAGCATAATAGTTAAATAATTATATTTATTAACACCTAAATCACGTGGACTACATGTCACGATTAGATAGCGTCGCCTGGTAAAAGCGATCTCAGATTCGAGTTCCTTGGCCCAGAAAATCCCTGTATAGTGAGTTTCGTCCAAATCGAACAATGTTTAATCATATTTAGGTCTATGTTGATTAGTCTATCCCTCTTCCGTGTAGGTTGAAGATTTCGTATGTCTACGGGCCTTGACATTCTAAACAAATGAACCAGCGTGGGCTTACAACATTCAAGCGATCGCGATGCTTTTATTTCCACGGTATGACAAAAATAGCCAAAGCCAATTGCAATTGATTTGACATTGAAATGTATTACTGAAATCTGATGCTTCGACAGCGCTAAAATCACGTTTTCTGCCAGTTTTTCACTCATAACTCGCGAACGAAAGCTAAAATTAAAAATCCGGCTTCGAGGTGCATTCGCCCACCTTTCAGTCCACCTATGTTTAAAATTTCAGATCTCTGCGTTCAGTAGATTTCGCTGGGCATCGCGGACAGACAGACAAACACGTCCTTTTATTATTATAATAAGATAACATGTGCCCGCGGCTTCCCCCGCGATAATTATTTCAAAACTTAAGTGCATAATAGTTAAATCATTATATTTATTAACACCTAAATCACGTGGAGTGTATTCCACGATTAGGTAGCGTCCCCTGGTAGAAAAAGCGACCTCAGGTTCCAGTTCCTTGGCCCAGAAAACCCCTGTATAGTGAGTTTCGTTCAAATCGATCAATGTTTGACCATATTTAAGCCTATGTTGATATCCTTCTTACGTGTAGGTTGAAAATTTCATATATCTGCGGGCCTTGACACTCTAAACAAATGAATCGTCCACGATGGACTTACAAAATCAAGCGATCGCGATGCTTTTATTTCCAAGGTAGGCTATGAGGTATGATGACAAAAATAGCCAAAGCCATCTGTAATTGATTTAACATTGAAATATATTACTGAAACTGATGCTTCGAAATCGCAAAAAATACACGTTTTCTGCCCGTTTTTCACTCATAACTCACGAACGAAAGCGAAAATTAAAATTCCGGCTTCGAGGTGCATTTTCCGACCCCTCAGTCCACCTATGTTTAAAATTTCAGATCTCTGCGTTGAGTAGATTTCGCTGGGCATCGCGGACAGACAGACAGACAGACAGACGGAGGAAGACAGACACTTCCTTTTATTAATATAGATAGATTTTCACACTTTTGTATTTAAATGCAACAATTCAAATATGCTGATGATTTGATTCAGTTCCCTTAACCTTTTCTAAACTGAAATTATAAACTGATAATAAGGCAGTCACCAAGTGGAATCATCTGGGCTCTAATATTAGTAATACTTGACTAGTCTTACATATCGGGTTTCATACAGTTTTGGGATCACGCGTTTACACATCAGTAGCATTGAAAAAGTTTAAACTAGCATGTTTTAAAATAGTTTACCGTCCATCCTCATTGGACATAAGACATAATTGAGCTTTAGGTCAAATCTGTTCTTATTGAATAAGGAATTTACTTTGCGTTTTCTGAGTACTTTTTAAAACTTTTTTTTTATTATACAAAACTCCGTGGTGATACATCCCGTGTGGGACTTGGACTATCCGACCGCTGCTCCATCTACCACAGGCATATGACAGGATTTGGGAGTATGTGGTCCTCATTGCGACTCAGCGGTCGCCATTGATGGTTTTCGTGAGCCGTTGGGTTTTTTATGAATCCAGACCAGCGGATCCCTTGTTAGCAGCCGGTCTTTTCAAGTATAAGCGTATAAAAAAGTGTTATCAAATATTAACACAACCTTTCTTACTTTCTTCTCCAAAAGTTTACTGTCACTCTTTGTGGATTTCTGCAGATTCTCCCATCTGAACAGCATTGTCATGAAGGAAGAGTCTCCGACAGCCCTGAAAGGTTCCCTCTGTATACTCAGGAATCATTTATATTCCTAATTTGTATATATTTCTAGTTTTTTTTTTCTTGTTGTTTCATAAGTTTTCTTGATTTAGGCTTAAGTAGTTAATGTGAGTTTTTCTTTATGTTTATGGTAAATGCTTGTAAACACTTCTTTGTGGTGTAAATTATTTTGTTTCTATTACGCTTTGTCTTAGGGCAACCCTTAACTGAGGGAAGCTGAATGTGAATAAATATATATATATATACCTATTTGTGTATTTTAATTTAATGAACAAGGTAACGCCGGTTTAGTGTAACGCTAAGCAGAATCAGCCCTGGCTGTATATCAAAGTACCATTATTTGTCTCCAGTTCCCCAGTTACAATTTTCAGGGAGGAATCGCTGCCCTATATCGATCCTACTGTGGCAAAGGTTCTTCCCGCTAATTGATGGGCCCGGGAAAGTTGATTAGCGGTCCACGATTCGCTAATTCCCGATTAGTTTAAAGCGAGGATGCAAAGGAAAAAGAATTTAAAAGCAACCCTTTACTTGCCTCTGAGGACTAATTTTATACGGTCTCGATATACCTGTGTATTTTACCTATGTCCGTTCGGAATACATCTCTTCCCATCTACAAACTATTTTAGGATTTATTCAGCCTATCACATTGAAGCATGAAAGTACACATACCACTCAATGATACCTTAAAGTTCTTTATAAATGTGCATTATTCCCCATAGCTTCTTATGTACAGGGTGCTAATGAATAACACCGAAATATTCTCCCTGCATATAGAGGGGACAAAGACAAGTCACTTTTATTTGCTCTACAGACTCAATATTGTAGGTACCACTTCTTAAAGACTTTTTTTTTTCCAAGAAGTGCCTCTACCTTCTGCCACCCTAATCCTCTTCGACCTAACATTCTGTGAATAGAAAGGTAATTAGGCGAATTCACATTTGTCTGCAGTCCAGTACAATGTGCCCAAATACGTATCACAGCACGTTTACTTCACTTGAAAAGTGAAGACAACGGCAACACTGGGGAAATCCACGCGACTACAAGAGCACCTGTTCTTTGTCAGTATCTGTCTCGGAGCAGATTTTAGATTAGGGAACAATGCTAATAATTATATTATTTTGAAGGTAGAATGTGAAAGAGCAAAACTTGCTTGTCTATGTCCCCCTATTCACAGGTAAAATATTTCGGTGTTACGCATTAACACTCTGTGTATATATAAGGGATGGGGCATAAAATTTTGAGTTATACAAGTGAAAGAGGAGGGTTTGGAATGTGTGTATAATGCAGGTTATGGGTACTGGATGTAGGATAGTAACGGAAGCAGACACCATAAACATTCACACGTGACTGCATCGAGCCACTAATGTATTGCGGTAGTTGGAGCATGAAAGCACACATAACTACACCATGATCTTTACGGATGGGTATTATTCCCCAAAGTTTCCATCAGCTCCTTGTGATATTCTCTATCATTTCTCCTCGGATAGTGTCTATTTTGACGTAAGAATGGTGTTCGCGTCTTGCCATATCCAATCTGGGCGGCGGCTACTCACAACTAAATTATCACCGCCTCATTTCGTTCAACCATAAATCACGATGCTACCCTGTACAAGAGATGCCACTCAGTTCAATGCATTTACGCCATCGGATAAGAAGCGCTTCGATACCGCGTGAGAAAAATTCTTTTGATTGACTCGTTCACCGCCGATTGGACGTCTTCATCAGACTTGAACTTCTGCCCTCCAAGGTGCTCCTTTAATGGACCAAAGATGTGAAAATCTGATGGTGCCAAATCTGGCGAGTATGGCGGATGTGGGAGGCACTTGAAGCTTATGATGTCGATGGTTTTCATGGTTGCATGAGCAGCATGAGGACGAGCGTTATGTTGAAGTAAAACAACTGCACTCAGCAATCCCCTTCGCTTTGGCACCAACAGATTTCCGCATATTTAGTTCATTGGAGGGCAGAAGATGTCCATTGGCAGTGCACGAATGACTTCAGCGTCAACCAAAAGAATTTATCTCACGCGGTATCGAAGCACTTCCTACCAGACGGCGTAAGTGTATTGAACTGGGAGGGAACTATGTATAAAAAATAATGTACAAGCTGTTTTCTTCCTATAATAAAATAGTGGACAAAAATTAAATGCGGTTCTTCTCATTCGTATAATTTTCAAGTAGAGCTATTATGAACGTCTTGGTAATATTTAGTCTTACGTGTTCTGATTATATCAGGAGGTCCTTGCGTGTGTTGGGATGTTTATGTGCTTATGCTTAATTGTTCATGTTCTTAGAATGTCATAATTTCAACATTTTTTGCGAGTTAAAAATGGTGTAGTAAACTATACTTCAACTCCACCATAATTTTCCGATTACTGGATCTTACATAATTTTGACATCTAAAGGTTTATGGAGCAATCTTAAGGCTACGGCTCCACTAGCAGCGGCAGTAAGTCATCTCGACGAATGTCTCGAGCACCCTATGCAATTCTGCCTGAGACCACAGGTAGAAGATAATCAAAGGAACCCTCCAACATCCGGTAGAATTAAAAAAATAATAATTCTGGATATTCCCTAAGTTTGTGATGCATTGTACCAAACACGCCTTCACGTTTCCCGTGACTTAATATTGGATGAATCTACCATTTTCTTTTATGCAATCTCCGGCGGCGGCGAACCAATAGCAAACATACAATTACTTTTAAGATATACATTGCAGTGGCGTAACCAGACCACTTGGGGCCCGGGGCGGATTTATTTTTGAGGCTCCCTCCCCCAGTAAAAGCTACCACACGGCTATTTTTAACTTCTTTTTCTATGGCTAGCTTTTTTGTCTTTCAGATCTTCTCCACGGGCTAATCTATACGAAAAAATAATAGACAGAATAAAGAGCCACGTTTATTGTCTTTTTATAGCTTTTACAACAGAAAACTGTCTAATTGTCTCATTGTTGAGCGCAAATAGCTTTTTTTTTATTAATTTCAGTTCTGAAAATCTTCTTTAACAAGTTGCAACTCAAATGCAAATAGTTAAAAACAACTTTAGTGTTAAACATGAGTTTAGAATTTATTCTTGAACGCCTTTGAACTATTCTAGACCATCGCATACGTTAAGCGTTTTCTTAAGTTAATTTATAAATTAAGACTTGCTCTATTTTCTTCAATTAAATGATACATCTTCTGCGTATCTTCTAGAGGCCTCTCGCGGTCAACTCGTGAACTCGTTAAATTTTTCGTCAATGTTAAATGAAATTACATGTTTTATTTTTCATCAGTTAAATGATACATTTCAGCGCAGTATCCAACTGCGCATCTCCTAGTGATCTCTCGCGACCGACTCATGAGCCTCAGACCAAAACAGTGGTAATTAGAGTCAATTCTTTTTGGTAACACGTAAAATACTCTATATTTTTATTTAATACAAAAATTCCGATGAGTGAAAAAAAGAGGTGGAACATTAATTTTTATATTAGGATGGGGCATCAATGGGGGGGGGGGCAGAGTAAGTGGGGCCCAGGGCGAAACCGCCCCCACCGCCCCACTCAAGAAACACCACTGATACAATGCACTCATGTCCACCATTTATTACAAGACAGTCTATATTCAATGCATAAGAACCCAACAACACCAACAAAACTGCTAGTGAAGCCGGGCTGAGCAGAGCGGAGCAGTAAACTACAGCTTTTTTTCGCAGAAAATTTACAGCAAGTGAAGCCACCTTCTTGCGGTAAAAATCTAGGCAGTAGAATGCTGCTCGCGGCAGCAGTCAAATGCTGCCAGTGGAGCCGTAGCCTAGGGCAACACATTTCATAAAACGTAATTCATATTTTTCATACATCATTGCCGTTTCATTGTCATTCCAAACGGATAAGTGCTCAGAATGTACAAAAGGAGCTTCCTACTGTTTAAAAAACAACAATATAGAAATGAAGCTGATGCCACTAAAAGTACAGTATGAACAACATTTTGAAGACAAGTTACTGTCATCTTATTAAACATTCCGAATACGTAAACGAGAATGAATACTACCTGTATTTGGGATTTCCTAAAAAGTATTGTGCTTATAACTACATCTACAGCAGTAAATTATGTAGGTGTTTCTAAGTAGTAAGGAAAGTATAAATGGTAATAACTCACCTTAGAAGTAATTTTTTTCTAATTTTAAATTAAATTTAGCGAAAAATACGTTATAAAACTGACTATTCAATGAGAATATTATAGGAGAAAAATTAATCTGAAATTGGTATTTGAGCCCAGGACCTTTGGCTATCCGTGCCACTGCTCTACCAACTGAGCTAAGTCAGATGACTTCACAGCGCCAGATGGAACATTTGTCCTATGACTGACGTCCTTAATGGTCAACCTAACTGACAGACAGCTTATGTCATTTGCATTGATTTTTGTGACCGGGCTTCCACTGTTATTGTATAGTAACATTAAAGTATGTATGTATATATATATATATATATATATATATATATATATATATATCATGAACCACAGATTATTGTCTCTGTTGGACATTACATGAGAATATTAGGCCTATGGGAGAGAAATTCCTTGACACTGGGATTTCAACCCAGGACCTTTGGCTATCCGTGCCACTGCTCTACCAACTGAGCTAAGCCACCAGAGACAATAATCTGTGGATCATGAATGCATATATTTTTTCGTAATATATCTACTAATCCGTATTATTTTATTCTATTTTTGTTCTAACCTTCAGCTTCCAATGAAACTTTTAAACTATTCCTTTCGTAATATTTTGGCAATATGTATTTTTTAAAAAGGAATGAGCACACGTCTGAAATTTTGCAAATAATATATGTTAAAGCATGTAGAGTAATCACACATTACTTATGATCCAAGTTCTTTAATTTCATCAATATTATCCATTTGAGGAACGTATTCCCTGGTCGGGACCAGTTACCTCGGTGGGGTTTTTTCTGGGATTTTTCCTCACCTATAAGACAAATATTGGGTAACGTTAGACCCTTGTGGTCTCTGGATATCATCTGGCCATCATTATCATCTTCATGCCATCCTAGGTTTGTTTGGAGTGAGAGTGTGTGTGTGAATAGTTTTTCTCGTCCTGTGTTCGTGTTGTTTCGGAGGTGGCCCCGGCATTGAGCTGATCACTCATCCGGGGAGGCCCTCCATGTCCCTATCTTGTCAAAAAAGTATGTATGTGATCCATAGATAATTCCTCTCCCGACAGCTCGCGGCCCTGTAAGGCCAAGCGGCTTGGGTCGCTTAAATGTCCCTAAAAGGATGAGGTGAAGCTAAGGTAAAGAAAGAAAGAAGGAAGGAACGTATTCGGTTTCCATACACAATTCCATCATTAGTAAAGATATCTACGTCACCAAATATAGCCTATTCAGTGCAACGTTAATGCAACATTACACAGTAAAACAATGATTACGTTTCTACTTTTATATAAAATGTAATTTGTAGCTATTTAAAACTTTTTATCCCAAGAATTGTCTGCATCTCCTTCATGACGTGCACCTTGGCAATTGTAATTTCGCTGGCGTCTCGTTTCGTCTGCCCTGGAACAAATGAAATAGATACATCATTCTGTCCGTCTCCGTCAAGTTGTTCAGTCCCAGTGGAAGTCATTATGGAGTAAGGCTGTCCATTTTGCTAGTAACCCTGCGTCAGACTTATTATACCATCCTTACGAGAATGAGAATTTCAAATGATGAAGGTCCACAAAAATGACTCTCGTTTTATTTCATTGTTATTAAATTGAATGGAAGGCAGGGATTTATTATATATAATGTATTTCATTGTCTGTTCTTTGAGAGCCTCTAAGAGAAACGAACACCAGGAGCAATCGTGGGTGTAAAAGGCGGCTAGTGTATAAGGTTGACGCTCTTACCACCTTTACGTTCCGAAAGTCTAAAATTCTGAGAGCCTCATCCTCCCGGAACCCTTTTTTTGCGTTAGATATCGTCCGGGTAAGTTTTTATTATTATGTAAGCAATAAAAAATGTACAGTAGGCTACTTACTAATAAAATTCTTACAATTTCAACTTCTATACACCTAATCATAACACACCTAGTATACTTAATAAAATAATCAAATACAACAATAATTATTGTAATTACCGTAATCTATTATAATTAGATAAAATGCATACAAAATAAATGTTAGTTAATGAAGCTATTCCTAAGTTACTATTTCAGTTTATTAAATAGGAAGTAGTGATTCATATTATTATAATTACTGCCTCCGAATGGGCATTGCTCGTAATCGGAGATGACCACAATAAGCTATGTAGAGGAATATTTGGAATGAGAGTAGATATTTTCCTTAGTTTCTGAAAATGTCTAATTTCGCCCATAAAAGTATTCCTCTGTATAATGTGGAAGGAATTACTTATCTGTTCACAAGTTTCTGATACACTCAATCTAACAGTTTACAAATAGCCCTCTCCTATATTAAATAAGAATCCATTGGTCAATTATTGTATTCTTGGTTCTGTATCTCGATACGATATTTTAGCATTTCAGCATACCATCCCAGAAATGAACTATTATACGCCGGCTTATATGGATATATATTCTTTATAGCAGTAGTAATAAGTGTTAATGAAAAATAGCTGCTCTGGACCAGATCTCATACGTCAACTGTAATATGAATATGTGTTATATCCTACTGCAGCATATCGTAATTGAAATAGGAGTCCGTTCATCAATTATGCAATCTACCTCAGTCAGTGTTTCAAACAGGAAAGTAGGCTAGTAATAAAAAAAAACAGTGAGGTTATAACACTGGAAGCCGTATTTCATGATAGCGAATGTAATAGCTACATGATGATGGATATGTGACTTGTGATTCAGCCGGGCGAGGCTTATGTCCGTGATTTATTTCACTACCCATCATATTCGTTGCATGGAAATGAAAACCCATGACCTGTAAAATCACACAAGCTAGAATATTTCTGCAGTAGTGAGGTGTTTCATTACAGCGAATATGACATATCCACGCAATATCACGCTTATTACTCTCTCTTAACCCCGAAGTAATAAAACCCAGATGAGATCATTTTATGCTGTACTTATTACGATGATTCAAATTCTTTTAGTGAAATATGAAACAAGATATGAGCTAGTACAGTGGTTCCCAACCTTTTTCAGCTGGCGACCCACCTTTCCTTATCGGAATACTCCACGGTCCATTGGTCCATGGTGGAGTAAAGAACCTTATTTTTATCGTATCCCTTCCTTATGTATATATAGTTTACCATCAAATATTGCAAATATATATGAGCTTATGTTGTGTATAAAATATTACCACCTATTCCCTCGTATAAAATCTTTTTGTTAAATGTAATGTATTAACCAACAGTGTAAGATCACCTGGTGAAAGAAAAGGACCTGAAGATGGCTGAATAGCCGAAATATATTGTCCAATATAGGAAAATTATTTTACAAAATTGACAGACATAAATTTTAACTATGTTTTATAATATTGACAAATATAAATTTTAATTTTGACAAAGCTATGGGCTGATTTTTTAACAAAAAGATTTTATACGAGGGAATAGGTGGTAATATTTTATACACAACATACAAATCCCTCGTAGGAGATAAATAACATGAAATTTATAAACACATATGAGCTTATATATGCTATTTGAATATACAGATTGATTATTGATAAACAATTTGTGTTCTGATTTGAAAATGGTTGACAAAATATAAGCACTTTGTAGCAAAACAGTTATTTATTTAACAATAGATATATGTTTGCAATATATGCAACAAATGGTTTTATACTTACTAACAAGTGTTCCTAGGTGAAGATAAAAACTACAATTATAAAAGTACACAAAGGCCATTTTAATTTTTCAGGCAAAATTGCTGTTTTTAAGTAAGAATATTATTGGGTTATCTGCCCCAGATGCCAAAAAATCAAGAGCCAAAAACAGTCAAAACACAATTTGATTTGTTTCGATTTTTCTTATCTTTTCTGATGGTTTATTCAATGGTTTCTGATAGTTTTAGGATCGAGTCGCGACCCACCTGTAACCTTTCCGCGAGTGGGTCGCGACCCACCGGTTGGGAACCGCTGATCTAGTGTATATACAACTAGAGGCTGGAGGATTGTGCCTTCACCACTGCATTGTAGGTTTATAACTCAAAATCTACGGTCAATGAAATTTTGTTTTTTTTTTTTTGCTTATGTTATTTAAAACCTTACCTAGGCAATGTAAGTGATTTTACAGTTAGAATGCCGTATGAATCTTCATCATGTAAAGCGTTAATAACTTTTATATTAAGCAATGTATTGCACTGTAAAATCCATGGAATTTTCTAATCAAGAAGTCTATCTGGCATTGGAGTTTAGAGGGACAGGAAGTGTAGTTGCCATTTCCATAAATTTTGCTTTCTCGAGGAGCTTTAAAAAAAGTGTGCAAGGAACGCCACGCGAGAGAAGTGAAACTTATTTTAATTTTTGGATTTTCTCAATTTTGGATTATTGAATTTTTTCAATTTTGGATTGTTGGACATTTTAATATTGGGTTTTTGGACTTCTTTACTTTTGGATTTTGGATTTTTTAAATTAATGATCTTTTAATTTTTTTAATTTTGGAATTTTGGATTTTTTAAATTTTAGATCTTTGAATCTTTTATTTTTTGGATTTATTAATTTTGGATTTTCGATTTTTGAATTTTGGATTTTTTAGATTTTGGGTTTTCGATTTTTGAATTTTGGATTTTTAAAATTTTGGATAAGCCTATTCATTGAGTTGATTGAGTTTTCTGTGCAGTCCGTTCCGTCACACCTCACTAATTTCGTGACGATTTTGAGCGTAACACTAATTTCGTGACGATTTTTAGCGTTACACTAATTTCGTGACGATTTTTAGCGTTACACTAATTTCGTGACGATTTTTAGCGTTACACTAATTTCGTGACGATTTTAAGCGACACAAGCTCTCGATTTACCCATACCGCGGCTAAAGAAGTTTCACTTCAAAATGTTCCTAATCATGGATATAAAGTTGCCCACATCGCTGAATATTGAACTGATACTTTCTATAAATTCGTGAGCAAGACAGGTGATATGAATTGATACAAAAGCAGCAAAAAAAGATAAATGAACTCTAAACAAAAATAATTCGTATCACTTGTTCCGGACATGGACTTCACAGAGTGGCTGAAAGTATCCGTTCAGTATTCAGTAATTCTGACAACTTCATATCCACGATTAAGAAAAAAATTTTGAAAGCTCTTGAGAATTGTAAAAATGCCATAACTAATGTAGCAGCGTCAGTGTCGAAAAGTACGATAAGAATACACTTTATAAAAGTGACAAAAGAACCTAAGCCGGAATTTTCATGTAACAGATCTAGGGTAAGGTGGTACATTTTCGAACATGGTACAATTCTGAACGGACTAAGATTTTTATCCACTTTTGGGTTTCAAATTTCAGCCAACCTGTTTTTAATTATATAGCGTCCATACTGATTGTCTTGTTGACCTGTATCCGCGAGAATGATGTTTTGAGTTGTCTCATTCGGCCATAAAAAATTATTTTCCAATCGAAGGTACGAACTCCATGCTTGAAAAATGGCACGTTATAAAATTGCTTATAATTCCACGTTGTGTTACTGGAATATATTTTTGAGGACCAATTTTTAACTCATACCAACAAATAGCGTAGTCTTTAATACGTAAGTCATTGGCACAACAATGGTCATTCGTGAGCGGAATTTCAACAATGTAGTCATTTACAAAAACTAGCTCGAGGTACAAATACGAACAAATTTTAGGTACAATTTCGAACAGTACTTTAACCCGCTATCGCTCGCTTAAGTCTTGCATGGAAAAGCTGTTTTGCCATCATAGCATTCTGCATGTTTATTATTATTATTAACTGTGCTAGTCAAATATAAAATGATAACATTCATATATCTTTCAACAGTGTTATTATTTTAACGACGATTTATGAACTACACTTCCTCTGGATTGTTATTACATCTCAGCAATTTATGCAATACAGAATAGCATACAGAAATCGTTCTGGAGTTGTTAAGTATTTTTATTATTGCTCTTGATATTATGACAGACCCGCCTGCATGGTCTAGTGGTTGCTGACTACGGACCCGCAAGTCTGGGTTCGAACCCCGGTACCTCCTCGGATTTTTTTGAGGTAGGGCGATTTGGAACGGGGTGCATTCAGCCTCCTGACACCAACTGAAGAGCTAATTCACAAAGAAGTAGCGGCTCCGGTTCAGTAAGCCATCAATAACTGTCGTAGGAATCGGCATGCTGACCACATGCCCCAATCCTGTCATCTGCCTATTCAAAACGTGACACTTCATTATTACGCTCATATTATTGATAAATAATAATAATAAAGTATAATATTTGGAAGAAAGCAGTTCGTTCGTTGAAAATGCCACTGTCCGAAATAGTACCCATTGGTGTTTAGAATTGTACCTACTGCGGTACATTTTCGAACGATATTCTGGAAATGAAAGATTGATTGCCATGACCAATTTTACAGCTGTTTGACTTTCATATTTTTGTGAAGGGTCAACTACATTGCCAACTTTGTGATTACAATACAGTTGAACTTGTCTTACGTTTATTGTGTTCATAAAATAATAATATTTGTTAAGTGTTCGAAAATGTACCACCTTACCCTATGTAAAATAATATCTTCTTTAATTACTTGTTTAAGATCTTCGAAAATTGCCTGTCATTGGCATTAAAAACACTCTTGTTCGCACGCTTTTGATGCTCAATTTTGACTATCGTGACTACTTTCAGACTGAAACTCAAAACTATCGCAAAGACCTAAATAGCGACTTCATAATCGTTGTGCGCGTTTTGCCTGTACAGATAATGTTTTCGTCGAGATTGTCATAATTATGTCGCCCTTACTTGTCTTCTTGTTACAACTGCCTCTTCATGAAGGCAGAAAACTACATTATCTTTCAAATTACTTCGTCTAAAACCCAGGATTATTCGGATAAAAGTTAACTAACCAAATAACCATTATCTGTTGTCCAGTTAACCGAATAATAACTAACCAGATAACTAGATAATGACGTATTTTTATCCAGTTATTTGTGATTACCCAGATAATTGCTAAAATAATTAACTTCTGTGGAATTAATAGTCTAGATAATCGACCTAAAAATTCAGATAATTGCAAATAATATCCAGTTAACTACGTGTTCAAATAAATATTAACTGTTTTATCTTCTCTGCAACTAATTGTCTGTGCCGTTATCCAGTTATTTGTCCCAGTTACTACAGTAAAGCCCCCTCCTCACTTGGCCTGCCGTTTTCACTACCTATCAGAATATCTCTATCTCGGAACAAGATCCCATCAGAATTCTATCCAGATCTATTCCTTCTTTGTTTTTGCACAGGATTTTAACCGTGATATTGAGTTACACACAAAACCGTAATCCAGGAGGAATTTATAACATAGGTATAAGCGTTATGTCAATAAAGAAATGTTTATAGGGTTATAAAAGGACGTATGGCAGTGTATAACAACTGACGGTGTGATGCCTTCACATCTTTACACTGGTCGGTTATAGGAAGGTTTTTACTGTCTTTGCCATAAAAGAGAATATAATACACCGTCACAATCATAACGACAATATGGCTTTGTAAAGCTCGGAACCAGTGAATTTACTGCAGGTAGAGAATGATATCTTTTCTTCTAGCTTTTATAAAAGTCAAACAATAAAATTCTTATGTTTTATACCAACCTACTCTAAGTAAAAACTTACAAATGAATCAGACAACCACTACTATTGCGCGATTGTCTACTATTACGGGTCAGATAAGCAATTCCATTCTAATAATCACTATTATTTGACGTTATTCTTATGTTTGGTGGAATTCTCCAAGCACCATGGTGTAGTTATTACACCATTCAAAAAGTTGAAATTAAAATTTCTTACTAACTTTTCACTTTAAAAAAAGTTCTTTTGAAAGAAATATTAATAATAGAATGAATGAAATTCCAGATCGTTTGGTGATTGTAAATATAGACATAAGGATCGTTTCGACACGTAATTGTAAACCTATAGCTCTTGGATGTTCACATCTGTGAATATAATATTGATTATAATGATTGTACTACAGACGCGTTTAATTACATGCAGATATTATTCAAAATATAAACAGATCATAAACTAACTCAGAGGCGACAATTTCCTTTCTTAATGACGGTATTGATCATTCATGCATTGAACTACCCACGAAATTTATTCAGAAAAACACTTTAATCGTGATGGGCTGTGTTTCTACTTTTCATTCAGAGCCCGCCTTCTTCTCATTCCTCAGCACCTTCTTCCATATTTTATGTCATTTAGTGAACCATTTATTAGTAGATACAGAATACAGATACGGAACCATACTACAGACTTAAATAATTACTGCAACATGATTTTTTCCTTACTGCACGAATTTTAAATTCATTTTCGAGAAGCTAGTAAAACATAATAAAAAAATACGGTAGAAGAATATTAACATTTAGGAGTTTGCTTAAATTAAAAACTGTTTCTCCTGAGGATAATACAAGTAAAGCCAGACAAAATTCAAGCAGTAATTTACACCAAGTGTATGAAAAATCGGACAGGAAGCTTGTACTGTTTTAAAAAGAGATAGATTTCGTTCATATCAAGTGCGATACCTTGGTGTGATACTAACTTAGACAAAATAAGCCAGATACGTCTTCACTTCCGATGACCCTTAATGATTCTATGTATTTCAGTAGACCTACGCCTATGGCAGATTTTGGAGGTAAGAGATCTAGAAAAAATACTACAGTGCATTATTACTAGTTTCCTACACTAAAACTGCTACCAATAGTAATAAATAATAATAATAATACTAATAATAATACCGCCTACCGATGATGATGATGATAATAATAATAATAATAATAATAATAATTATAGAGGCAAATTTTAATACTGCGAGGACCTGTCAGCCAATGAAATCTGATATTTCCAGCGGTCGAAGTCATGCTACTGAACCCAAATAGGCCTATTTTTGCGTGAATTGGTTTTAGGGGGCCCAAATTAAGCTTTTCTCCCTTATTACTACTTTCAACATTCTTATGAATTTCATCAGATTCAAATAAAAAGTTGAGTTAAAGACTCTTACTCAGTGCTCCTCCAAGTCGTGTTTAAATAATTTTGTTTCTTGCAAATAGGTAGGTACATTAATAATATTTATATAAATAAATGGTAAAACTTAATTCGATAAGTTATTGTCAATAATAATAATAATAATAATAATAATAATAAGTATAATAACTACACAATAGTGAGAATATTATAGGAGAAATTTTCCTCCGACACTGGGACTTGAACCCAGGACCTTTGGCTATTCGCGCCAATGCTCTACCAACTGAGCTAAACCGGAGTTCAATTCACAGCGCCAGATGGAACCTCTCTCCTATGACTGATTGCCCTAATGGTCCACCTCACAGACAGACAAGTTATGTCATATGCAGTACTGTGAGGCACACTAATTAATGATTTTTGTGACCGGGCTCCCACTGTTTATTGTACAGTTAACATTCAAGATAGATATATAACCTTTCATGAACCACATGAATCTGTGCCTCACAGTACTGCATATGACATAACTTGTCTGTCTGTGAGGTGGACCATTAGGGCAATCAGTCATAGGAGAGAGGTTCCATCTGGCGCTGTGAATTGAACTCCGGTTTAGCTCAGTTGGTAGAGCATTGGCGCGAATAGCCAAAGGTCCTGGGTTTAAGGCCCAGTGTCGGAGGAAAATTTCTCCTATAATATTCTCATGTAATGTCCAACAGAGACAATAATCTGTGGTTCATGAAAAGTTATATATCTACACAATAGTAATACAAATACTAACAACCACCTGAAGTTCTCAGATATAACGTAATATATCAAGGGAAAATAAACTTGGCCCATGACTCAAAGGAGTTGAATCATAGTGGTATACTGTATATGGAAACACCGAGCTGTCTTCTCAAAGTACAAGTGGAAGGGGAATTTATACTTTGAACTCCAGATGGCAGCATCAGCGCTACTTATTACAGACCCAAAACCAGGCAATAAAGTTTACATAACTTCAATAAACAGCATACCTTCCAACCCCGTGTGTATAAAAGTTCGTTATAGTGCTCCTTTTTGTGAACTATGTCTTGGCTCTTGTAATTTGTGCCGTTCTTAATTAAATACACACAGCCTGGTAGCCAGCTTATCTCTAGAGTACGATGTTCTCTGTAGCCTATATATTATGGGCAAGAGTACGGAGCGTTTGATTTAAGCTGCCGTGGTACAGCATCCTGCGACCCCATGTTCTTACACAGAGAATTTCCCAAGACTAGATTAACATTCCTACCATGTAGCTTCTCGCGATGCATATCATTATATTAATTTAAGTCCTTGTGTTTTAAAGCTCAACTTAGAGTGCACGTAATAAACTAGATCACTCAAAGGGTCACATACACGTTCAAAGCATTAATAGTATAATGCGTCGGAAAATGCTCTATAACAGAGGAGACAGTTTGAAAAAAGATGCGATTACAGAGAGTTCTTTTTGAATTTCCGAAACTCTATTTTGCAGCTCACGCCCAGTACTGCATACAATTTTTTTTTTATCACAGTTAAGTAGTAAGAGGAAGTATTTGTTTGTGTGTCTGTCTTATTTGACTATGTGCGATGCTCTACCAAATCTACGGCACGGAGAGATCTCAAAATGTTTTAACATCGTTGGATTGAAAGAACCTCGAAGCTGGATATTTAATTTCTACTTTCTGTCCGAGAAAGGTGCCCGAGATGGTAACGTCTTGGACTCGCATTCGGGAGGTCTAAGGTTCAAATCCCGTGGCCGGCCAATTTGACGTTGATTTTATCATGGTTTCCCCAGTCGTATAGGCAAATGCCGAATTGGATATTTACGTTTCATGAATCATCCTTACCATTTCATCCTGTATCATATCCATTTAAATTAATATAAGATGAAATTTACTCCATTAAATACTCCAACAGCAGAAATAATTGACAAGCAATAATCCATACTCTATTGTATAGACACAGATCCCGAACTGATGTGGCCTCGTGGCTAAAAGGAGTATAAAAACGGCTGAAATTTTAAAAAAAATCACTTTCGTTCGCGAGTTATGAGCGAAACATTGGCAGAAAACGCGATTTCTTCCCCTATCGTCATACTACTTTTCTCTTTACATTTCAATTGTGAAATTAATTGTAGAAGGTCGAGCTTTATTGCCATGGCAGTTGAGAAAGAAGAGCATTGCTGAAATAATTTTTTTCAACGTAACGCATCAAATTATCGATCACTTCGATTTTGCTTTGCTTCTGCTTTGCTTGATTCATTTTGTTATAACGTTACGGCACGCAGAGATATGATCATTTTACATAGTTGGAAGGAAGGGTATGTATGTATGTAGGCCTAAATGATGAAAAACATTGATTGATATGAACGAAACTCAGTATGCTATCACCTACTGGCGAAATTTAGAAGTTTAGTTTCATAGAGTTATACATTTCATATTTACGATCAGTGAAAGTAAAATCATTGTGCTTCGCATTTTTCAAAAAGCAAATATGATCACTAATGGAAGTAATAGTTTTACATTTAATTTAGAAAATTCTTTTACGAGAATCTAAAAACTTATTGACATAGAAGTGTGATGTTTATTGCAGTTTTGCATACATATCATGCGCTATTATTAATGCTGTTCCATTGAAATGTAAATTATCATCAGTCATGTGTCCACATTACCCTGGCATTATTTTCAATCATGTTGTCATATATATCAGCCTTTGGTTCTATGCACAACATATCTGCATAATAATTACAATATTTATTATTAGCTGCTTCCAGGCATTGAACATCCCCAAATTCGGTGTCAATTAAAAAGAATTGATACTCATTATGCATTGACGTCACTGTCATCGATCTATGACACTTTTGCTAGAATCATATGAAAGGCCATATTAAACATAAACAACGTATTAAACAACATTTTAAACAACAATATTTATTTTATTTATTTATTTCAAATCCACACAAATGTGTAATATGCAATGCGTAGGGGATGCGTTCACTCCTCTCATGCAGCGGGCCTGGGTTCAAATCCTGGTCGGGACAAGTTATCTAGATGGGTTTTTACGGGGTTTTTCCTCACCTGTGAGACAAATGTCGGATAAGTTTAGGCCTTTGTGGTCCCCGGATATCATCTGGCCGTCATTATCATCTTCATCCTATCCTCGCCTTGTTTGGAATGAGTGTGTGTGTGAATGGTGTGTCTCGTCCTATGTGTTCGTGTTGTCTCGGAGGTGGCCCCGGCATTGGGCTGATCACTCGTCCGGGTAGGCCCTCCATGTCCTTGCCTGGTACAAAAAAGTATGTGTATGATCCAAAGATAATCCCTCTCCCGACAGGTCGCGGCTCTATAAGGTCCGGTCGGCTTGGTTCGCTTAAATGTCCCTAAAAGGGAGAGGTGAAATTCAGGTAAAGAAAGAAAGAAAGAAAGAAAGAAGAAAGAAACAAAGAAACAAAGAAAGAAAGAAAGAAAGAAGTGTACAAACGAGCAAGCTCGGGATTAGTTTCAGAAACAAATACATCTGACAGACTCATATATCCAAGACTATATAATCAACAGCGATGAAATATATTATTCATGCAAGTATTATAAGTTATATGAATGATTTAAAAGGTTTCATACATTCTATATAAAATGCATGTAAGAGTAAACAGGTTTCGTTTTACGGTTAGCTTTTCTCTTCAGACTGTAAGGGCGGTGTGCAGTAGACACATGAGTCTATAGAGGCTGAGTCCTAAGAGACGTATCGTATTCCTGAGGGACCAGTCCATGGTGTGGTCACATCAGATAGCCTTAAAAAAACTTCTTCGCTTTCTCAGCGACTTCTTTTATTTATTACTACAGGGAAAACTTTCTTCTTATTTGTTTTTTAACGACATGACTGAAAATATCCGGCAGCGCTGCAAGGAGAGCTGAATATTCTAAACATTTAATAATCCACAGGAAATGTTTGCTCCTTTATTCACATTATGGGTGATAATTTATTCAATCTTTCTTATTTAACGCAACATTTCTACTTAAATTATTTCTTAGATGTAATAACATTTCTTTGTAAAGAATTTCTCACAATGCAATTTTTATAGCATATTATTCCAGTAGTTTCCGACGGCGGTAATAAAGTTTAAGATAGTTTAATATTATGTAAAGGTCCACAGGTTCACTTCCATGCCATCCCCAATTCTATCCCTGTACCTGTGATGTACATTTAAATAAAATATCGTATTCCTCCGTTGATATTATTCGGTAATCTTCTCTATTTAATGATTAGTGGAATAAACTTAGATATATATATATATATATATATATAATATAAATTACAACTCCCTGCAGATACAGGTTGCCAATATAGACAGAGTGTAACATATCTAAATCAGCATTATAACTATAAAGTCAAAGTTTTCCTATAATTATTAGACATTATTGATTATTGTATAAGTGGTGACGACTAATGAGAATAATATATTAAGTTTGGCAGAAATCTAGCCCTACTTCTCCAAGGATTAGATGGAGTGATTTATGGCTGTTTAGTTCTTGAGGAGGACCTTAAACCCATTCCTTTAATACTAGTCAGAACAAGGGAATGTACGAGACGCTTCCAAGAAGTAAGTTTCCGTGGGACCGTTTACAGAAACAAAACACAATTTAATGGAGACATTTAATGTAACATATACAGCAAGTGTTCAGCAATTTTTAACAAATTCGCCACCGGAATTGACAATGTTTGTTATGCCGTGGGAGCAACTTTTGAATACCTGTGTCGTAGAAGTCTGCCGCTTGCGATTTGAACCACAGTATGACAACCATTTCCTCTTCTCTGACATTCGCTTTCATTTCTTGTGGTGTAGGAAAATATGGATATCACTGGGAGCGAGGTTCGGGCTGTAGGGTGGATGTTTAAACTCTTCCCAGCCTAACTTCTGCGGGAGACTTGCTATGAGGTGTTTAAAAATCCACTCTACAGCCCGAATCTCGTTCCCAGGGATTTTCATCATTTCCTATACCTCAAGAAATGACAGAGAATGAAAGAGGCAGAGATGGTTGTCACACAGTGGTTCAAATCCCAGGCGGCAGACTTCTACGACAAAATAATTAAAAAGTTATTCACACGGTATGACAAATATCTCAATTCCGATGGCGAATATTTTGAAAAAGAGCCGAACACTTGCTGTATCTGTTGCAATAAACATTTTCATGAAATTGTGTTTTGCTTCTGTAAACGGTCCCAGAGAAACTTACTTTCTGGACGCGCCTCGTTTATAGGAAGTACAAATTTCCATATGACTGGGCTGGGATTTGAAACCGATTAGCAGTCAGAAGTACTGATCACCTGTCAAAACATGTATTAGTAAAATTCGTGTGTTGGCTAAAACACATAGTATCTTTTATAATTTTGAAAAATGCATTACATGAAAATAAAATCTTAAGATCTTATTAGCTATGATAAACTATTTATCATTCCCCATAGGTAATCCCACAAGATACGAATTTTTCTGATGAAACTCGTAATCTCGTGTGGGATATATTAAGATCTATCAGATTATAGAAATAATAATTAATGTCTCCTCTGTGTGTTTTTTTTTTAATCACCATTGTGTCAGTGTCAGATCACGGCATACTAAAAGAAGGAACAATATTATTTGCTACAAATGCTACCAACAGTGGAAATGAGAAATATTAAACGTAGTTAAGATAAGCTAAAATCAGAATAGAAGCACACGAACTGGCTTGGAACGATTCGAACTTGCGTTTATAATCAGTGCACATTTAAATTGTTTCAATTTCCAAACAAGTTATATTGTATAGGGCCTACTTCAATGGCTTAACGGAGAAAACCTTGCCCCCCCCCCCCTGTAAAGTTTTATTATTATTCATGCTCAAGTATACGGGTTCAACATCAGATCTTTGTTCGCGGAAAATATCAAATTTTATAGACTGACGGACGTCGCAAGTATTAAAATGCACCCGTATTATTATTACCGATAGGCGGTATTATTACCGTTATTATTATTAATAGTAGGCTACCATTATTACTAATAGTAGAAGTTGTATTATTTCCTAGACCGCTTGCCTCCATAATCTAGCACAGGTACACTGTAATGTGTAGAATCCTGTAGAATTCTTAAGGGTTCTTTAAAAGGGAAAAGTCTAATTAACTTTTTGTCCTTTTATTCTGTATACTTAGCGAAGATTGGGCCTATCGCTTGACTTTTGTCTGGCGTTTCTTGTTATTCACAGGAAAGAACATCTTTCAATTAAGCGAACTCTATTTCTTTTACCGTTTTGCATGTTTTCCCCCATTATGACAACATATTTGCATTCTTTTCCTTCCCGATTTTATTTTGGGCCCCCTATGATCTCGGGCGCTCCCTCATCGCGGGGTCTGTGAGACCTTCATCCATGCCACTGCTTTACGTTATTAGTTTCTACATAATATGCGTTGGCAAGTAAGTTTCACAACTCATACCATAATATTTTTTAAAAAAGGGCTAGAGTTTATCTACAGTGTTACATGCCCTGCAGACTTTTTCTTCTGGACTGACTTTTGATTTTATCACCTTTGAAAAGTGTCGTGTGCTTTCTGCTCCAACGAGACACATGTTTTCCTCTGCGCTTTTTTATCTCCTGTCTTCATTGTCTCCTTTCCTTTTTTTCACCATGAAGTCTTTCCCGGAGGACACCCGGCGTCTTGTAAGTTATCAAATTCTCTGCTACCTACGAAACACGCTCGCTTCTTCTTTTAATAGTTCCTATAATATACTGGAAGAAATGATTGAAGTGCACTGTTGATACTATAACATCACTTTTCAACGGTGATCAGCAAATCATTCTTTCAGAGTTATTAAACGAAATGTTAAAAGCATTGGAGTTGATAAGGTTATTGAGATTAAACAATGTCTTCTGTAGAAGTAACAATAAAATAGGACTATGTACTGTAGAGCTTTTCAACACGTTATTTACCATTACGTTTTTAAAGATTACTTCTTCTAGGCCTTTATGTCGTACGTAAAAATGTAAGCTATACATGTTTTTAGACCCAACATTTTTATGAGGAGTAATTCTTTTGTGATAAATCGAATTACAGTGGGTATTGAACAGTGGGATACATTTTTTAATAGGTTGTGGATTAACTCAATTATCCGTAAGATTGTTCTAGTATTCTATTAAAACTTACATATTTATTAATGTTCAAAGATAATTATATACATCTTTGAAAAATTAGTATTTGAACTCAATGGCACTATACGTTTTTATTTCCAGCGAATATCGGTATAAAATACTAGTCTTAGAATTTAAGTTAAACTATTAAAGTTACGTCATTCATTGTGTACGCAACATTATTTCCACAGAAAACGGTCCAAACAATCTAAGAACTGCACTTCATCAATTAAAACACCCGGAAACGGAATCAAAAATAAGAAACCCTTACACATCGTCTTTTTAATTAAAACAAGGAAAATTCTTGCTAAATTGAAAGAAAACCGAACAATGCGTTTAGTCGTGACTGCATCACAAACAAAAAAAATGTTAAGAGAGACAAACGAAATGCATGTAAACCGTTAGAGTTACGTCAAAAAGTCATTAATTGTGAACGCAAAATTGTTCTGTCCAAACGGTCCAAAAAATCTAAGATCTGCTCTTCATCAGTTAAGACGGCCACCATCACGATTTTGAAGGGTCTATTAGCAAACCCGGCAATCTCCATTTTGATAAAAAGATAGACATACTAACTTCTAATGAAAGTTTCATGCATTTCCTGGTACATATTTAATGTTTGTGTTGTAAGTCTAAGTTCTTCCCTTATGTGGGAAGTCGGATTTACAATACATACACTTTATGTAGCAATAAAAGCATTAAACTTTCATTAGAAGTTAGCATCTGTATCTTTTTTTTAAATTGGAGATTGCCGGGTTTGTTAATAGACCCCTCTTCTTCCTCTTCTTCTTCTTCTTCTTCTTCTTCTGCCTATCCATTAATGGATGTTGGCGACCACATGATGCATTTTCATTCTATGAACCACAGTATGTAATAGTTGATCTACCCTTAGTAATCCTGTCCACTGCTTAATGTTATCCAGTCAAGATATTCTTTTTCGCCTTCTTCTTCTTTTACCTTCTATTATCAACTGTAGAAGCATATATTTAGTATTCCGTAATAGATGTCCTAAGTATGCAGTTTTTCTTCTTTTAAAAATTCTTAGTATTTCTCTTTGTTTGTGTAGCCGTTGCAATATTTCGGTATTAGTTATTCTTGCTGTCCACGGAATTTTAAGCATTCTACGGTAGATCCACATTTCAAAGGCCTCGATCTTTTTTGCTGTTGTTGTATTCAGTGTCCATCCTTCAGAACCATACATAAGTATAGACCAGATGTAACATAGACCCCTCAAATGGAATAAAAATTTTAAAAATTACACATCCTCCACTTCGGTGGAATAGTTGCTATGATCATCCTGCTGAAGAAATTCAACAAAGACGCAGTATGAAATGGGATTACATTTGGTAATGACTGTTTGTGTACATTCGAATATAGACCATAAACAAGGTAAAAAGAGCTTATTTCTTCTCAGCATCCATAAATTCCAAGCTCTTACACGTATACGCTAACAGTTTTTAGCTAATAACGCAAGGTAGTGTCTCCAATGCTGAGCCCCATTAAAATTACAACTAATTAGTCTCCTCGTCTTTGTTCTGGTCCCCACATGTACCGCTCATTATGCCAGAAGGTGTTAGTAAAAGCATAATGAATGTGGAGAGATTTGTCGCTTGTAAATAACCTTAATTATGTTTCATCCTGTTAAGCTATGTGAAATTAAAGGCATCTGCAGCACAGAAAAGACGGAAGAGATATTACAATATGGTGAAAGGGAAAATGTGAGCTCAACGAAAAAGGAATTTGTATTCATAAAGTGTCCTCAGTAGTACGGCAAAAGTTAATGTACTGTGTTTTTAATAAACGCATCACTATAGATATGGTGGAGAGTATCTTGTTGCTTTCACACAAAGGAAAAGATAATCTGCAACATTAATAATGTGCTGCAATTTTCATTTCTGAATTTTCAGCTTGAAACGTTCTTCTCGAAGCAACAAGTTGAAAAATCTAATTTGAAATACTCATATGATTTTCTCTAGGCTAAGCATAGATCTTGCAATGATTTACTTCTCACTTTTCAACCCTAAAGTGGCCGCATTTTGGGAAAGCGCATTTAGTTTCTCAACCTCACTCAAAGCCAATTTGTTCACAAGGAAGGGCTTAGTCTTCAAATTTTGCATATAGCACCTAGCATAAAAATTATTCAAATAGATGTTTCACAATTTAAATCTTAGTATAAGCATTTAAAAATATATACTTGTTCCAATGATTATTGTCTCTATTGATGTTTATATATATATATTTGTGTGTGTGTGTATTATATATATTATGTAATTATGTACCCTATGTATATTATATAACATATCAATCATATTATCAACACCATCCTTCTGTTATCAATATTGCTGAAGATAATCAACCGAAGACAGCTCGGTATTTCTCTAGAATGGTTCGTGTTCAAATTATACTTCAGAAAGGAGGTACTTCTCTGTATTCCATAAAGTTCCCATGCCTTCGCTGAGACTTCCAAACATTCCTGCACTCATTTTATCTTTTCCAAAATCCATTAATCTGCCACTGAAGGTTTTATTATCAGTCCTTTTGTCGGGACTCTAGAATGTACATGCGGCAATATTCGTGTCTACAGTATGATCAAAAACCCGAAAATAAATTTTATTGTACAACTTCTCAATCCAGAGTCTTGTGGAATAATTGTTTCAACCAAATCTTCCCCACCATATCGAATAGAAAATATTAACTGTTTAGATAATACAGGGTGTCCGGGAAAGACCTGACGAAAAAGAAATAATTATATATCTGAAACTATTGCATTTATTGACGTGATGTTTTGACGGTTACAAAGAGTAACACGACGAGTTTTAATAAGCCTCTATGTGAGCACCATTTGTGACCCGATACTCAATTTCGTGCCACACATGCGAAAGCATCTCCGGTGTGACTAGTGCTATTGCATCGAAGATTCGGCCACGCAAATCTGCATTATCGGTCACAGGCGCGCGATACACTTTGTCTTTCACAAAACCCCAGAGAAAGAAATCCAGTGGAGTCATGTCAGGTGACCTTGGTTGCCATGGTGTAGGTCCTTCTCTCCCATGGACTGTGGATTTTGGCATTTTCCGTTGTCTTGCCGCCTCACGAATGGATTTCCTCGTGCTTCTTACAAAAGCAGCCCGTACCCTTTCAATGTCATTGTCGTTTATGCGCGATTTCTTTACCTTTCCCTGCTGTGACTTGAAACGCCCCCCCACTCCCACCAAGCCAGAAACTCCTCTTCTTCACCTTGCTTCTTGTTTCTTCTCTTCCGTGGACAGCGTGCTACCTTCTTGGGCCTCCCAACTTATTAAATTTGGCTTTTAAAGGAAGCGGGAAGGAACATCTCATAACGAAGGGGATCTAAAAGGATTTAAATACCCTTCGCGACAGAGTGTTTATGAAAAACACAAAGTTTAAGAAGAAACTTATTGAGGACAGTTTATTTTAAATAAATAAATTCATAGGCTGATGGCCAACAAATTAAATTAATTGAGATCTTAGTTAAAATATTACTGATTGGTTAAAATCATTTTAGTGAACATAGAAAATATTTACAGCATAATTAGGCTGATGGCCTAAATAATAACATACAAGCAATTCATTAAATAACATTAGTTTAAGCACATATGACACAATTATCTTAAAATAGGCTGAATATGTACTCAGTATAAATTTACATCTTTCAGCCAAACAATACATACTAGGTGAAACACTTCAAATATTTAAAGCATTTACAAGTTCTTACCTTATTGTTAACTTATTCGCCACACAGCTGTGTGTGGAAGGATTCCTATTATTTTTCTCCATGCTGTGCTTATGAGATGGCTACAAAATAATTTAGAAAACACATCTTTTCATGTCGCTGGCAAGACTCATCACTTTAAGTTAAATAAAATGAAAACAGATGGTGACCGGAAGAGAAAATTAAGTAACACTAGGTCCAAATAATAATTACTTTAATCTTAGATTCCAAAATAATAAGAAAGGACCCAACCTCAAAATAAAATATACAAGCCAACACTAGCACTTCGGTCACCACGAATATTAATGGCTATTTATCCTCATTACAAAATTAAATAATAGATCAAGAAGCTTTAGATAAAATCAGATGAGACATACCTCCACGAGATGGAAAGATGCGTTGTTTACAGCACGCCAAAATGGTAGCCATCTTATGTATTTGTCACCCATCGTGACAGCCTGACCGATGTATTACCCTATTTTTACTATTCCTCCCGGAATAGGCCCTCCGTTTACTTCATCCGCATGAGAGGTGCGAAAGCATGGTGCAAAAATAAATCTTACAAGGTACAATATAATAAATCAACCCAAGAAAAATTCCCACGAAAGCCGGTTGGTCTGGCACAAAATAAAAAAAGAGCTACATTCCCAAAATTAAGTTCTTATAAGATCACAGCAAGACGAAGACAAAAAAAAAAACACTAGCTTCTGGTGTCGCTCACACCACGTTACTTTAATTCAACTTCAGCATCACTGACATAGAAAGAGCACTATGCTCCACAACACTCGCAGAATTCAAAACGAAACCAGGCCACCAAATTAAATATCCTATTTAAATCACTACACACATCTTTCTTAGACAAAACAGGTCTGATGGACCAGCAAAAGGAAGATGACGCTTACCTTATAAGCTGACTGAAAGCGGCAACGCCGCCATTTTGTGTGTAAACCATGCTTACGACATCACTTTACGAATTCCATAAACAGAGAGCACGAGCATTAGCAGCTCCTCTGTTTATATAGGTCTTACCCCTACTCCTTTCATGTTGCCGTAATGCATATCCAATCAGTATGATGGATAAAAGCAGATTAAAACAAAAGACGAGCAGTATAAAATTCTATCGTATTACAAAGGAGAAAACAAACTGCTAAGGCACTGCTTCCTAACGACGCCAGCGCCGAACTGAGTAACCGGAACAGCGAGGCAAGCTACATGGCCCCCACCACCACGGCCTCGGCGGGAGAGCAAACCGGACTAGTCTCGCAGCAGGCTTAAAATCAGCAAAAAGACCTGTCTAGCCTCAACAATCTGCGAGGAGCAGAAGACTTTATCACTAATTACATGCAATTGTGACGCAATAATGTCATACAGAATATTGTTTAACAAATATTAGGGAGTATTCAAACTATATGACAATAGCTTTACATTCATTCTTCCTCATTAAATAAATTATGAACTGTAGGGGCAAAGCAAAAATGCTAAAAGAACACAAATTAACTGAAATATTGCCACAATACTCCCCCTCTTTGACTTGAAATATGTTTCTCCATTGAAACACATTTCAACAAGCTTGACAAAAGAGATCACATAATAAAGAATGTCCGAGTTAGACTAGATGTCTCCTCAACGACCCCCGACCCAAATCATGCAGCAGACAAAATAAAGAAGGATCATACCTTCAATTAGCGGTATTTCACTCACACCTATGGCTTTTAAAGTCCATTATTTTCATACTTGTTCTTGCTTGCTGATAACTGCTAGATCCTGCTGCCTTCAAGGGTGTAGAAACGGATTGCGAGTCAGCGTCCTACGAACCCTCACAGAGATACTAGTCAGGTGGTCAGGTGGCTCGAAGAGTAAGACATCCTCCAACAAGGCATCCAGTGATTCTCCAACATCGTCAGCAACATGTCCTCCTGAAATTACAAGTCCAGCGGGAGAATACGGGCAGAAAACAGATAAATTGCATAATTAAAGCACCTTTTAAGCCTACACTATTAAAGAAAGATACTTCAAAGACAAGACTGTTACGGTATTTAATGAAAGAAAATATTGGCAGCATGAAAATAGTAGGAGCTAAGTCAAAATTCATTCTTACTATCTATTTACAATCAAAATTTTACATAGCACTGATAAACATATAGATTTTAAATTCATTAATGACAATATATATATACAGGCACACTTATTTGTACTAAACAAATGATTTAAATAATCTATATTCATCTTGCGTTCTCATTCATAATTTTAATAAAATTTCTCTACATAACCTAACTTTTATAACAATTGATAGTAGTTTGATTTTGAATAAGGTACAATTTTAAAGCTTTTAGTAAAACCCTATTCGTGCATAGATCTATAAGCTAAAATTGATTGTTTTAAAACAAAACTTACATATAAGAAAATAAATATTACCTTAAATCATTTAAATAAATACAGCAAAGACATTAATGTCTTGATATTTGTCATGATAAGTTTTTTCTTTAAAATAATGTAATTTGCTCAGATTAGACAATAATCTGGCAAAGCATTAATCAAGCCTTTCACATAAAGCATATATTGTGTTTTGCTTTTGCTTTCAAGTCATGCATTATTGAAAATAAGTAAAGATACTCCATATATGTAGAGAAGCGGTTCCTCTTCTCCTACGGAGGGGCTCGCTTCAGTGCAGAGTCCAGTCCATATTTCTCCATCCCGTCAGCTGCAAGGAGGGACTCCCCGGAACTTCAGACATCGAGGTTCTTCTGTCGTACTCCCCAGCATTCACCACCGACTCGCCTAGACATGGTGTCGGATGACAGGAGAAGAAGAAGGCCACTCTGCTTGCTATCTCAAGCTGTAAACTCACGTCTTAGAAGGGAGAAAGTCAGCTAAGCAGTCAGTCTACTACGCTTTTTTGCAATGACTCACATGCGCTTTAATAGTTTTTTGAGTATCGGTATCCTCGAGTAAAACTGTCACGGGCGTCAGGAATTTAACTACGGAGAGCGGACCGCGAAATCTTTCTGCTAATTTAGCAGCAAATTTACTAATCGCTTTGCTCTTTGGAAAATTCTTTACATAAACCCTGTCTCCTACGTAAAAATTAACAGGTCTTCTATCAGCATTGTATCTCTCTTCTCGCTTTTGATGAGCCAACTTAAGGTTGTCAGCGGCCTTTTTCCAGGTCTGCCTGACAGTAGCAGCATCTTTAACTTCTGGCAAGAGATCGCCGATAGACCAAGCATTCGTTAAGGGACTATTGGGTTTGAAATTGAACATCAACTGGAATGGAGTATATTTATGAGATTCATGCAGGGCTGAATTGAAGGCATATTGCAGCCAGAACAGATTTCTGTCCCATGCAGCATGATCTTGTGAGTGGTATGCTATTAAAGCAGCCCTCAGATTGCGATTAAATCTTTCACTGGGATTGGCAGCCGGGTGAAAAGGAGCAGTCTTTATGTGTCTAATCCCCAAGGAAAAGCAGAACTGTTTGAATTTTCGAGAAATGAAGTACGAAGCATTATCTGATGCTATACTACGCGGAACTCCTACGACTGAAATTATTCTTTTAAGGCATTCTATGGTGGAATTAGTAGTTGCTTCTCTGACAGGAAATAACCAAACGAATTTTGAAAATGAATCTACTACTACTAAAATGAAGGTGTTACCAGTCCTAGTCCTAGGGAGTTTGCCGACGAAATCAATAAAGATTCTGTCCAAAGGAGCTTTTGGCACTTCGGATGATAAAAATCCTAGTTTCGTGCACTGAGCCGGCTTTGCAGAGCCGCACTTTTGGCAAGCTCTAACCTGAGCTCTAATAAACCCATCCATGCCTTTCCATGTGAAGGAATCGCGAATTTTGGCTCGCGTCTTATAAAATCCTAGATGTCCACCAACCGGAGACTCATGGAAATATTTAAAAACCATGTCTCTTAACATCGATGGCAGCACAATCCTAGACGGAGATTTAGGCGCAGGAGCACTATACAATACATTATTCCTAAAGATGTAGTGAGGTACATCTTCTCCACTTTGTAAGCGGGCGATTAGCGGAGCAAGTTCTTCATCTTTGGCTTGGTGATCCTGTAATGCCGTAAATGCTAAGGGAAAATCTCCCAGAATGTTACCCACCATTCCCGACAACTCTTTAGGCTCCTCGATACTGCAATCCGGACTGCCCAAGATCTCCTCCGGACAGAACATCCGAGTTAGAGCATCGGACACCTGATTCTCAGTAGCTCGGATATGCCTAGCCTTAAATTTGAATGCAGAGAGACGCACTGCCCATCTAGCGATCCTGCCGGTTGTCCGTGGCTTCGCTAAGACCCAGCTTAAGGCCTGACAGTCTGTCTCAAGATCAAATTCCACATGTTCAACATAGACCCTGAATTTCTCTACTGCAAACAAGACAGCGAGAGCTTCAAGCTCATACATTGAGTACATGCGTTCAGGAGCGGTCAAAGTCCTGGAAGCATAAGCTACAGGCCTTCTTCCCTCCTCGAATTCTTGCAAGAGAACAGAAGCTATGGCCACCGGTGAGGCGTCGCACTGAATTACAAATTTCTTAGAGAAGTCTGGCATGGCAAGCACAGGAGGATTCATAATGGCGGACTTCAATTTTTCAAAACTTTCTTGGCAAGCAGGAGACCAGACAAATTTAGCACTTTTCTTTCTTAAATCATTTAAAGGGGAGGAAAGTTCAGCCATATTTGGTACAAACTTCCTGAAGAAGTTGACCATACCTATAAACCTGGCTACGCCCTTGGCATTCTTGGGAGGGGGAAATTTTCTAATTGCCTCGGTGCGTTCTGGGTCGATGGCAACGCCGTCAGCTGAAACCAGATGACCCAGAAATGACAGTCTCCTAGCGGCTATAGTAACCTTATCAGGATTGACCGTCAGTCCTGCGGCTCGTAGGCGCGAGAACACTTCTTGAAGATGCTGCAAATGCTCTTCAAAGGAATTAGAATAGAGAACCAAATCATCCAAATAATGATACACAAATTTAAACTTTACGTCTGAAAAAATTTGATCTAGCAGTCTTGTAAGGACCTGGGCTCCTGTCGCTAATCCAAATGGGACTCTTAAAAATTCGAACGAGTTGTACGGTGTCGAAATAGCTGTCAAACGCCTTGAACGTTCAGTAAGGGGTATCTGATAGTAAGCCTGATTAAGATCCAGCGAAGAGAAAACTTTAGCACCCGAAAAGAAACTGAAAGCAGTGTTAATGTCTGGAATAGGCACAGAATCTATCTTTATTTTGGCATTGAGGTGCCTGAAATCAACCACTGGCCTGAAGCGCCCATCACCCTTAGGCACCAAAAAGATAGGACTAGAATAGTTGGACTTGGAGACCTGAAGGACTCCTTGTTCAACCATTGCGTCAATATGTTCTTTCAAGATCTTCAACTTTGGTGGATTGAGGCGATAAGGAGCTCTACGAACCGGTTGATCATCAAGTAGCTCAATGTCATACTCTAATACATTAGTAAGACCCAGTTCCGGTGTCAACACATCAGGAAAGTCTCGTAAAATCATACTAACTTGATCTCTGTCACTAGTCGACAAGTGAGACAAATCAACAGACACATTATTTACCATATCAGGGAAAAAATCTGAAGGATTTAAGAAATTAATCACTGAATCACCATGGGAAGAAATTAATTTAGAAAAAGGGGCACCATGGTACAAATCGAACTTACAAGATTCACAAAATTTGAAATAACACTGTTTACTATCGAAATCCAGGATCAAACCAGCTTTCTTCATGAAAGGAAAGCCTAGAATTACAGGCATAAGTAAATCTTGTACTACTACGAAGGGACAGAACCAAGTAAAGTTCCCTATCTTCAATTTCAGGCTTACTTCACCTACTATGGCAAGATTCTGATCACCAGCCGTACGTAACTTCAGCTCACTACTAACCAATCTCGGCGTGTGTTTGTTTACCAAACACATCCTGCAATAAGCATCGTTTGAGAGCAGAGAGACCGCTGAACCACTATCCACCAATGCGGACAGTCTACATTTGTACAACTCTACTTCTATCATTGGCAAATGAGAATCTACAACTGCAGACAAATGGCGTGGGAAAGAATTATTTATGTCACAATCATTACTGTCAAAATCGGGAGACAACTTCGGTATTTTCTTCTTCTTAGGCCTATTTCTCTTTCTACTATGCTTCATTCTTTGTCGATCCGGATCGAACTTTTCCACTGGCAAACTTTCTTGCTTTACAAGCTCATGTTTACTTTGAATCGCTTCATTAGAAACTTTATTTACATTTAGGTTTCTTAAAATCTGTTTTCTAGAGCGTCTTTTGAGAAAAATACTGTTTACAAAAGTCCTAGAGGGGTAAAAACGGTCTGTCTGGCTTCTAGTGTCCGTCGAGTCTGTCTTGTGAACAACAGAGGTCGTAGTCACCATCCTAGAGCTGATCAGGTCCCTAGCCGGCGCGTCAACGTCTTTAAAGTCGGTTTCGTTTGTCGTTACTACATCGTCAGTCATCTTTCTTTCACTCTTCACGCTACAAGAATTCTTACGATCACCCCGGGCCCTAGGGTGTGACCAATTTCAATCAACAGAGCGATTCTGAACTACACGCGTTTGCCCATTGACTCTACTCCCACTTCTGCAGTCTCTCGCAATGTGTCCCAATTTGCCACAATTATAGCATTTGATTGGCTTTCTATTGTTGCCTGCTGCAACATGCTTTGTACTATTAAAATTACCACTAGGCCTAGACTGACTACTACTTAATCCGACCTGATTGTCAACTCTTAAGGAGTCAGAAAAGCTAATAGCATTCACTTTGGCACATAAGGCCTCTAATTGCCTATATGAAGCCGGTCTGCTCTCAAACACGACACTCGATCGAGTAGTAGGTGACATACCTTCTATGATAGAGTCTACAATTTCGCTCTCAGGCATAGTAAGGCGGAACACTAGAGCACTCTTCTTAATACTGCGCGAGTATTCTGCTAGAGACTCATTATGCCCCTGAGTGCGATAGAAATGCTTTGTTATTAAAGCAGCCCTGGCTCGCACAGGAACATAAGTGTCCAATAACCTCACATGGAAATCTTCAAGACCTAATCCACAATTAACCGCCTCTAACGCTACATCTCTTAATGAGCCAGTAAGCTTTGCAAACAAGTAGGCTAGCAAACTGTGTTCATCCAAGTGAAACACAGTTGCTTGGCTTCGCAGTTCACAGATGAAGTCAATAAATTCTAACACTTTGTCCACATTGTCATCTGAAAAATGCGTACAATTCTCAAGCATAGAGGCAAGTGGATGCGGGAGATTTGAAAATACTAGAGGCAAACTCTGCGCGCAGGGAAATGACCTGGCATTTTCCCTACCGACACTACTATCAAAATTTGAAAAGGCTGTCTGATGACCTACACTCGCGTCAAATCTGGGATGTCTAGTTGGGAAAGAAAAGGAGTCCCTAACCTCTACGTTATGCGAAACCTCTTCTTGAACAAGCTCCCCGCTCACTGGAGCATTTACCTCCAAACCAGCTGATCTAACTTTGTTTAATATTTCACTGACTTTGCCCTTCAGCATTTGTACTTCTAACAGGAAGTCTGTTCCTGCGACTAATTTTTCCAAGTCAGCAATGCGCTGACAGGCATGCAAAATTCTTGTTTTAAGTTTCTCTGACGGGACTTCACTACTTTCGAACTTTGAACTAGCACAATCTAATCTATCCTTCGCAACTGAAATTAAATCTTGGATATTAGACTCACCGAATAGATTTATGTCCACTTCCTTGTCTAGATTTTCAGTCAGTCTTTTCTTGAGATCTGCGACTAGGTCCTTGTCATCAGCTGGAAGACCTCTGATTAAGAGCTCGTATTTAATGTCTGTCTTCAATAAATGGTCAAGGTTAGGAATTATTCTGTCACCCTCAGAAGCCATATTTACATGAAACATAGAAATGACAAGATATTAGTTCAAGCATAAAACAGAATACATAATAAAATAAACCCTTTGCTTCCTAATTATAAAATTTTTTTTTTTTTTTTTTACCCTTTTGTCTTATTTACAAGCTAATTGCTTTATTACATGCGAGGGAAGTAATATATAGCAGCATTAAAATAAAAGTTAAAATCTGAAAGGGCTAAAAGCAGGCGTGGACAACCAATTGGTTTCATAAACCACAGCTCTGCTTACCAGATGAAACGCCCCCCCACTCCCACCAAGCCAGAAACTCCTCTTCTTCACCTTGCTTCTTGTTTCTTCTCTTCCGTGGACAGCGTGCTACCTTCTTGGGCCTCCCAACTTATTAAATTTGGCTTTTAAAGGAAGCGGGAAGGAACATCTCATAACGAAGGGGATCTAAAAGGATTTAAATACCCTTCGCGACAGAGTGTTTATGAAAAACACAAAGTTTAAGAAGAAACTTATTGAGGACAGTTTATTTTAAATAAATAAATTCATAGGCTGATGGCCAACAAATTAAATTAATTGAGATCTTAGTTAAAATATTACTGATTGGTTAAAATCATTTTAGTGAACATAGAAAATATTTACAGCATAATTAGGCTGATGGCCTAAATAATAACATACAAGCAATTCATTAAATAACATTAGTTTAAGCACATATGACACAATTATCTTAAAATAGGCTGAATATGTACTCAGTATAAATTTACATCTTTCAGCCAAACAATACATACTAGGTGAAACACTTCAAATATTTAAAGCATTTACAAGTTCTTACCTTATTGTTAACTTATTCGCCACACAGCTGTGTGTGGAAGGATTCCTATTATTTTTCTCCATGCTGTGCTTATGAGATGGCTACAAAATAATTTAGAAAACACATCTTTTCATGTCGCTGGCAAGACTCATCACTTTAAGTTAAATAAAATGAAAACAGATGGTGACCGGAAGAGAAAATTAAGTAACACTAGGTCCAAATAATAATTACTTTAATCTTAGATTCCAAAATAATAAGAAAGGACCCAACCTCAAAATAAAATATACAAGCCAACACTAGCACTTCGGTCACCACGAATATTAATGGCTATTTATCCTCATTACAAAATTAAATAATAGATCAAGAAGCTTTAGATAAAATCAGATGAGACATACCTCCACGAGATGGAAAGATGCGTTGTTTACAGCACGCCAAAATGGTAGCCATCTTATGTATTTGTCACCCATCGTGACAGCCTGACCGATGTATTACCCTATTTTTACTATTCCTCCCGGAATAGGCCCTCCGTTTACTTCATCCGCATGAGAGGTGCGAAAGCATGGTGCAAAAATAAATCTTACAAGGTACAATATAATAAATCAACCCAAGAAAAATTCCCACGAAAGCCGGTTGGTCTGGCACAAAATAAAAAAAGAGCTACATTCCCAAAATTAAGTTCTTATAAGATCACAGCAAGACGAAGACAAAAAAAAAAAACACTAGCTTCTGGTGTCGCTCACACCACGTTACTTTAATTCAACTTCAGCATCACTGACATAGAAAGAGCACTATGCTCCACAACACTCGCAGAATTCAAAACGAAACCAGGCCACCAAATTAAATATCCTATTTAAATCACTACACACATCTTTCTTAGACAAAACAGGTCTGATGGACCAGCAAAAGGAAGATGACGCTTACCTTATAAGCTGACTGAAAGCGGCAACGCCGCCATTTTGTGTGTAAACCATGCTTACGACATCACTTTACGAATTCCATAAACAGAGAGCACGAGCATTAGCAGCTCCTCTGTTTATATAGGTCTTACCCCTACTCCTTTCATGTTGCCGTAATGCATATCCAATCAGTATGATGGATAAAAGCAGATTAAAACAAAAGACGAGCAGTATAAAATTCTATCGTATTACAAAGGAGAAAACAAACTGCTAAGGCACTGCTTCCTAACGACGCCAGCGCCGAACTGAGTAACCGGAACAGCGAGGCAAGCTACATGGCCCCCACCACCACGGCCTCGGCGGGAGAGCAAACCGGACTAGTCTCGCAGCAGGCTTAAAATCAGCAAAAAGACCTGTCTAGCCTCAACAATCTGCGAGGAGCAGAAGACTTTATCACTAATTACATGCAATTGTGACGCAATAATGTCATACAGAATATTGTTTAACAAATATTAGGGAGTATTCAAACTATATGACAATAGCTTTACATTCATTCTTCCTCATTAAATAAATTATGAACTGTAGGGGCAAAGCAAAAATGCTAAAAGAACACAAATTAACTGAAATATTGCCACAGACTCAACATTACCTATCTCCAGAAATTGCTTGTGCCAATGTAGAATGCTGTTTCGGGCGGGAGGATTTCTGCCTTTGTCTGTTTGGAAACGACGTTGTAGTCTACGCACAACTTGCATTCCCAGTTCTCAGAATAAGACTGACTACACACGCTGCGCAGAAAAAAGCTTTTTTTCGTTTCTCCTCGTGCAACAACAATGTGCATGCTCATGCGCATTACGGGATGCAACAAAACAAAACTTTTTGAGTTTGTCTTTCTAACTGTGAAAATACTGAGGTAGTAACTGTAATAGTTTCTGTTATATAATTATTTATTTTTCGTCAGGTCTTTCCCGGACACGGTGTACAACGTCTTAATCCTTAGTATTGGAATGTTGGAACGTTTTATAACAAATAATATTACTTAAATATGCATATAATCATCGTCAACACCATCAACTCCCACTATCACGCTCATTTAAAATTATAAGCCATTTTTTTCTGTTGCAGCCCAATTAACACTATAACATCTCAGCTAGTTGACATACTGATATTGCACCGTGCATGTTGAATAGAACAAATCCCTGTAGGATAGCTGCACGGGTAGGATACAGTTCCAGAGGGAGCTGGGGTTTGTATTGTCATGATTATTCTCCGTCCCCAGGATCACATTATTTGCACGCCTCGGGTCTGTAATATGTTGCATAATAATATACCCTATCTATGTACAACTTCAGGTTGATATGCCACCTACAAGCTAAACACAATTACATTGTAATTCCTGCATTGTCAAGTTCCACTGCATAATAAGTCACCATATGTTAAGCTACTATTAAGTAATTTATCTAGAGCGGTTGTGGGAAATTCAGAAACTTTAAGTCCCAAATAAATCTGCAGACATAAAGTGTTAAAATACCGGTACATGTTTTTGTACCTCTGAGCTCGATCAATAAAATAAGATAAGATAAAATGGATAACATTCTTTAGTTTACGTCTTGGCCTTTCGATACTCTTGTATCATCTTCGGGGCATCTTGTTATGTAGGCGTAGTTTTTACTTCCTCTGTCCGTAACGTAGATACAACATGTAGAGGAAGTATTGTATTCAACCCCAAAAATCGAAGTAGAGATTTTAACATAAATACAAGTTTTGAGGTACCCTTAATCCAAAATTTTATTTTCAGAAACATGTATGCGTATAGTGTCCGTATTTATGTCTGCATATCTGTGAACAGACTAGCTCGAGAACGAAAAGTCTTCTAAAAACAAAACTTTGAATTTGGATTAGGTATCTTCTGGGGATGTGACACGAAGATAGGCGATTACTCTCTCTTACTTTCAATGCCACTTTACATGATGAAAATTGTTTTTCGCGATTTTCTCGAAAACGATTTTGTTTATATTTTGTACATGAGGTGCTACAGCTAAAACTTTTATTTGAAACATTTTTTCGTACAAAATCTCTGAATGGTAGTTATATAGGCTACTGCCCACTGTTAAAAAAAAAGAAGTCTTATCTGGTGAACAGTAATGCTCTACATTTGATTAAAAAATCTGAATATGCATTTTTGTTTAAATATGCTAGATTTCCTAAAATGCATAATATATTATATTATAAGGTATATTACGTATTATAATATTATACTAACTCGAGTCTATATTACTTGGGTAGAGGAAGTTATGTTTATCACGTGATTTCTAATTTAATCTATAATTAATACATCTACGCCTAAATAACAAGACTCTCTCATGATGGTAAAAAAATATCAAAAGGCTTAGGCATAAAATAAAGATTGTTGAGCTGATGGTATCAATTATCCATTTTATTTTATTTCTCTCCAGACATAAATACTGTAGACCAAGTTTAAAATTCAAATAGTTTTTCCTTTCATCCATAGTCTATATGAACAGAGATTTTCGTAACATGGAACTCTTTACCAATGGAAAGGAAACACTTAAGTAATGTAAAAGGTTTTCCTAAAAATTGTTCTGTTTCGCCTTAAATTATACAGACTATTACCTGTATCTCATTTAAGTTGTTGTATATTTCAATTAATAACAGTTCGCAGGTTCGTAGCCCGTTTACGACTAATCTGAGTGCGAAGTTTTTCTGGGTTTCCTCACTCGCAAAGTTGAATTCTGGTTTAAAATGCCCCTAATGTAGCCTACCTTGTCTGCTAACCGGTCATACTTTTATTGTATTTCTATGGAGAAAACCCGGCGTCATTCTGATCACTCACGGGGGATTCTCTTATACGTTCAGTCTCATATCTTATCCATTTCCTTCATTTTCGAGAATTGTTATTAATACCCACAAAATGGGAGCTAAATTATTAAAATACATGTTCAATACCGTTGAGCTCGATCAATGTAAATAAATAAATAATATACCAGTTGTTCAACAAAGTATATTTTTTGTGATCAGTCGCTTAGGCCTTTCGGTGTCTCTACACCATCTTCAGGGCATCATTTGCTGGCTTGGAGCTCCAATAATTAAAATAAAACTACATTTCGTCACCATTATAAAATAAGATAAAATTTATAAAACCTCATAAAACCACTGTCACGAAACTATCTTCTATGGCTTCCTCGCCGCGTGTCCGTATTTTAATTATTGCTTCAGGCTGATTTACATAAAAAAGTGGTGTTAAATAAGTGGCCTCCCCGTGCCTTTATTTCAAGTAAGGAAGTGGAAACTTACTTAGTGAATATCGTGCTTTCTGGTATTTCAATTAGGCAAGCAAGCAAATACATGATACAGTATAGGAGAAGAACAATCGAGAGAAGCGTATGTCAGTGTTATTTTCCTTGTTCTGAGAGAAGTGCATGAATATTCATGGGCATGATAAAGGTGGAATGTGGAGAGAAGACGTTCAGCATGATAATGTACGAGAGGATGCGATGGTGACCTTTTCAAGGGATCCCGTGCGCTATTGAATCAGGCAACTTGTAGAAGCGGGGCGAGGGACTGATTCGCGGAGACATATCCTTTATTGGAGGCTGCAGAACCCTTGTCTTACATAACACAAAGGCTCTATTAATACTATGTCTCCATATTCGTAAAGAGTGGTTGTAAAGCTCTTTCTTCATTGGTTTTCCTTCCCTAGTTCCAGATAAGGCCTGTCCAACTTGCAGGCCGTATGCGGACCTTTGGAACCTTAAAAGAGAAAATTATATAAATATTATTTTATATAAAGTTGAAACAACGCTTTGCCGTAGCTTAAGCTATAACTGTTAATGTCAAATTTAAAAAAGGATTGACACATTTTCCATCTTGTCAAGAGTTGTCAAATGAATTACAAACTGTGGATTTTTAAAATTTTGTGAGGATGTTGAATTTTTTTACTCAAGTATTTTCTTAAAGATTTCCTGAATTTGAAAACGTTAAGGGCAACTGCAAAGCACTATGAACCGGAAATTCGCGGTTTCGATTCCCAATTATGTCGGTGGGATTTTTACATTGGTCTAATCCTTCCGGTGGCACTACGGCCCTGGGGTCGACTTCAGCCTCCAACAGAAGTGAGTATTAGGAACAATCCTGGGGATAATTACGGCTGAAGGCTGACAACCTTACTACCTTCATTAACCGACTGTTTAAATCTGGGAGTCTCAACCTTCTGGACCCCTAACAGCCCTTACATAATCCAGATATTTCTGAGAAGTGAGAAGTGATATGAGATTATATGAGGTGATAACGAGAATATCTTTAATAAGTAAGCTTACAAAGAAAATTATTGCACCCACTATCAAGATAATCTGAGGAACTCTGATGACCTCCAAATATAGATTATAACATATTTTATTCAAATGTGAATTTCTAGTCAAACACGGTAACGAATTTTGGAGTAGAGTAAAAATAAATCTGTAGGCATGCCATACTCTTTGGTACGTCTTTGAAAGAAAATACATAGAAAGAAGCTAAAGTAGTTTATCTATGTCAAAATCGATGCAATTAATAGTCGATTATCATTCCATTTGGCGATATGTTACACAACTGTGCTTGAGTATGAAAAGTAGCATATGGAAATATTGAAATTGCTTCTCTCTCGTGCATACCTGTCAGTTCATCCAGCATATTTTGGTGACCGCAGAAATTTCAGCACGTCGCATAAATGCCTGATGTGCGGCAGAGAAGGTGTTTCACTCTGACATGTATACATAGCCCATAATTAAATCTGGTAATTATAAATTCATCAACATTACTATTATCATAGCCACCACCATTATCATCGCCACCACTATCTCCGCCCTGTCACTCTATCAATCTGCACAATACTTCCCTAAATTACCTAATATCATTGATTCTAAAAATAGTGTAAAGCCCTAACTGACATTACGTGTGCTAGGGCTATCATAGTCAAATTGCATGTTTGAATAATATTGCAGTATAAACAGAATATTGCCTACAAAAGTAAAAAGCAAAACTTGTGAACACTCCACAAACACAGACACAAAGCAAACAAAACTGAAAAATAATAAATGTCATGATTTAGTTAATGAATCATAACACAATAAATACTGTACGAACAATGTTATAATATATCTGTGGCTTGGTTCTAAAAGGGCCACTGTCATAAAACTTGCGTTTGAGGTAATTAACTTTGAAGTCTTTGTAGAAATAACTTTTTTTTTTTCTTTTCTTTTCTTCTGAGAACTTCCGACTTTGGCCTCTAAGGTTTCTGTATTATGTCTATTAATAGCAACATATGTTGGTATTTTTATTATACGAAAGATAAAGACTAGCCGAGCTCAATAATGCATGGATTTCATTTTTGAAAGAAATTGACATTGGCCCTTTCAGAACCAAATCACAGATAGCCTATTTGAGGGAAGTAGGATTTGCGAGGGGATGTTTGGAAGCAGTTAGCACAGAATACTGTTGAATGGCGGGCGCAGCAATGATTCTCCGGTTTCCATAAAATAGAATAACATTCCTTTAGTTTGGAATTGTTTATTGTCATTTCTTAAATACTGTATGAGTATTAAACCCAATATAATCAAATTAGTTGCAATAATGCAACATTATTAGCCTACAGGCGCTTGTAATTTCTACAGAAATTTCTTTGATTTTTATGAAGCGACGTGTTTTCTGAGAATAACGATGCTGTGGTTTTATAATCTCATGTCGACCATAGCTAAACACTGAGTTAGCGCTTTCAAGCTCAAATAATGGGCAGCTAATTAAAGTAATCAACAATTTATTATTTGACCGAGAATTTCACATTCGCAGTAGTCATTTTAACAGTAGGGACCTGATTTTTTTGTAATTATATATTCTACCCCCTTTAAGCTGTAAATAAGCAGTAAATAGCCCCAGTCTTGGTTTAAGTGATGTCATTTATATGTGCGTAAAAGTAACAGGGCCCGTGTCGTAGATTTACGGCACGTAAAAGAACTCCAAGACTAAATTAGAGCCTCTGGACAAAATTTCTCGGACCTTTCACGTACAAATCATACCTTAGTTTCCGGAGGGGGGTTAAGGGGCGATGGGCTTACCACCTGTCCCTCTGCCCTCTCTAGGAAAATAAGCGTAACAAAATTCACATAGGTACAGCAGCCTCCACTTGGGCACAGGATGAGAGAGAGAGAGAGAGAGAGAGAGAGAGAGAGAGAGAGAGAGAGAGAGAAGAAGAGGCCCATGTCTGAAGATTTACAGGCATGTAAATGAAAGAACTCCTGCGGGACAAAATTCCGGCACATCGGCGACTATCACAGACCTAGTAACAATATTCAACTGCGTTCAATAACCAAAAAACAAACAAAAAATAAAATATGAATAATAAATTCTGGTCATTGAAGTTGATGTTTATTTGAAGAGAACCATACATATCAAACATTTTGTGTGTCATATTCCTGAGTTTTTTACCTTAATACATAAAAACGCATATTCTAGAGTAAAAATACAGCGAATGAATGTTCCCATGAGGTCAGATTGTTGGCATGTTAATCCAGGCTGCCCGATGAAACATAATGCATAATCCTGGCCCAGATATTACGTCACATGACGCCTATATACAAGGGAAAGCAATGACAGCACAGTATCTGTATTTCCAACTAGATCCCCTCTCACGTTTATTTTCAATGGATCATCAGCATTACAACAGGATTACCAATACGAATGTCGATGTCGAAGTATAGGTCATAAAGTTATTTGGAAACAATACAAAAACAACATCCATATTAACGAATGTGCATCATCTCCATCAGTTCACAATTGTATTCGCATAGTTTATGACAAAACAAATTAATAATCTAAACAAATATAAAATGCTGTACATGCTCGAAATTGGATAAATATAAATATTGATGTAGTAAAAACATACACGTCGACCGCGGTGGTACACAGCAAACGTGTCCGCCTCTAGATCCGAAGGAGGCAGGTTCAAACCCGCCGCGGGCGATGGATTTTCCAGGACTTAAAAATCTTGTCACGGATTCCTTCGGGAGGAAAGGACTTTGAGCTGGGGGGGGGGGGGGGGGCGTGTCGTAGATTTATGGCACGTTAAAGAACTTCAAGCCTAAATTAGATCCTCTGGACAAAATTACTTGCCCTTTCATATCCATATAGGCTAATATCTTTGTTTACTCTTGAGGGTTGTGAGGCGATGAATTGCCACCTGTCCCTCTGTTCTCTCTGGGAAAATAAGCGTAACTAAATTAGTACTAGATACTGAAACCTCCATGAGAGACTCTGTTTTCCACTTAGAAATTAAAAGGAATAAATCAATCAAATCAATAGACAAATACCATAGCTTAATTAAGTTGTATAGGCCTAATGCAGAACGAATAATATTTGTATACATGACGTTATTATTAACATTTATTTTAGCATATCTGTATAAGAATAGTGAAGTGCAATTTTTTCCACCCATTCTGTCCCACCTTCTTTCTAGAAAGGCAACTTCGTAGAGTGTACATTCAGGGAAACACTGAGGCAACGACATCTACCAGAGTCTTTCACTGCTTCTTGTAGAGGTGAGCTGTTCACATACGATCTGCTGCTTAACACTAGATTTTTGGGGGGGGTGGGGAAATTTATGTCCAAAGTGAGGCAGCTTAGGATGGAACTGGCCGAGGGAGTGGGACCGAGGGAGTAAGGGAGTAAGGGGGGTATTCCGATGGGGTAGACGGCTGTATATAGGATAACATGTAAAATATATTTGGTTGGTGTGTTTAATAATTAAGGAATCGCGCACAATGTGCATGATCTTAACCTAAGACTTAACCTACCCAGTCCTGAACCCGGGGAGGGGATCTTTCACTACTGAAAAATTCCCCCACCCGGCCGGGAATCGAACCCGGGCCGCCCGAGTGGAAGGCAGGCGTGCTACCGACTCACCCACGGCGGCGGACTTTGGTGTGTTTGAGGATATTGCTGGTGTATGTGCTATTTTTGTGGGGAGTGTGTGTGTGGAGTTTTGTTTGTATATTTACTAGTTTTTAACTGTTCGTCTGTGTGTTTTTACTTCCTCTGCCCGTACCATAGGTACTATAGGTAGAGGAAGTATTGTTTTCGACCCTAAAATTCGAAGTTGAGTTTTTAGCATATATACACGTTTCAAGGCCCCCTGAATCCAAAAATACTATTTTTGGAAACATGTCTGTGTGTGTGTCTGTGTGGAAGTTTGTGAACAGGCTAGCTCCGAAACGAAGAATCGTATGAAAACAAAATTTCGTATTTGGGTCAGGTATCTTCTGAAGATGTGATTCGAAGATTGGCGACAAATTTCCCTTATTTTTAAGGGGACTTTACATGAAGAAATTTTCGTTTTTCGCGATTTTCTCGAAAACGGCTCTAACGATTTTCTTTAAATTTTGCGCTTGTACCAAGAGCTAAAACTTTTATTTGAAACATTTTTTCGAACAAATTCTCTGAAGGGTAGTTATAAGCAACCCACTGTGAATACGTGCTTTTTGCAATACGGCTTCTTGTAAATCGTACGAAAACAAAATTTTGTATTTGGGTTAGGTACCTTCTGAGGCTGTGAAGATTGGCTACAACCTTTTCTTATATTTAAGGGGACTTTACATGAAGAATATTTTGTTTTTTGCTATTTTCTCATAAACGGCTCTAAAAATTCCCTTTAAATTTTGTACATGGATTGCTTATACCATTTCAAAAACATTCTCTGAAGGGTGGTTGTAACCTACCAACTTGCCCGGTGAACAACTTAATACGCGGACATTTAAGGCATTTTATTCTATATAAGCACGTGAAGAGAGAAAAATATACTGTTGGCCCTGCTTACAGTAAAGAAATGTCTGAGGGGAATATTTGATAAATTTCGGAAATTATTCTTAACAGCAGAAAGTTCAATAAACGTTTGCAGTCACTTGTTTTTTTTCCCATAGCCTGCGTTTTTAGTCGCAACATTCAAAGAAGGGGCTATAAAATATTTATAGCATAATTAGCGTAAATGCTGCAAACTTTTATTTGGGCAGAGGAAGTTATGTGACTTTCACATCAGATTTTTAGTTTTACTTTTAGGGTACATTTTTGCTTGTGCACAGTTAAAGCATGGACAGCCTAAGGGCTCATGCAACGAATAATGTAAAAAGATAGTTTTTCTTGTTAACAATAAAAGCACTTCATTCATTCATTCATCTTTTTTAATCAACTTGTTTGTTTGTTATATTTGTCTATCCCTGAATTACAGTTTATGAAATTACTGCGTGTATTTGATTGCTGTCCAACGCACAAAAGTGAAGTGAAATTGCAAAATGAATTCATTTCCTCCCCTCAGAATGAGGGAGTAATCACAATAACATACATTTGCTTAGAATTAGTAACTGTTCTGGCATGTCAAGTACTAACGTTGTATTCATCGACCGAAGAAAATTAGCCTCGCAGTTTCTGATGTTGCCATCTGTGCACGCAGGACTCTGCCCTCTCCCGCACCTCCCCCGCCAAACCCGCTTAATTAAGTTGTTTATTTCTCTTAAACTCTAATGCTTTAAACTGCAGGAAATGGAGAAACAATTTCCAAAGCTCTACACAGCTATTCGGTTTCCATTAACAAATTCTATGGAATTTTGTTTAGTTCGATGACTTTTTAAAATCCTTTAAATACGTTCAATTTATTGATTCGACTATTCAGTTCTACTGAACTATGAACGTGATTGTATAGATCAGGTATGGGCAACCTTTGGAAAGATGCGGGCTAAACTTTATGATATTGATGAAGTCGCGGGCCGTAGATAGGCCTAATAGGTAGTTGTGAAAAAATAATCATGATACGGTTTTTTGTATTTATAAAGTTACATGAATGAGAACAATATCGAACTGATTAGGTATTTACTTACAATCAGCAGAAATTAATGAGAAGCTTGAGCTTGAACTTGAGAAACAAGATAATCAATGTTGACATCAATCCCACTAATATATACAAGCGCAGAGTGTTTTCAAAATGTTCATCTGTAAGTCTGGTTCGATACTTTGATTTAGGTCTATAGCAACATTTTTCTAGCGCTGACCGGAAGGAACACCCTCGTAGTTCAGGCTTTTGTTCCCCCCTCTCACTCTCTTGTTGGCGAGAACAGAAAATATTTACTTTTTCGAACGCGATTTTAAAATGTTCCGCGGGCCGGATCAAAAGTCGGGGCGGGCCGGGCGTTGCCCATATATGGTATAGATAAATCGTAATAGAATTTCGAGGCACGTGAATTGGAATGAGTCGCTAATTCCAATCTCTTCTATAAGGAAGGTTTAGGCATATTCTTATCTTATTGATAGGAAGTCGGTCAACATTCTCACCATAGGAGAAAGAAATGGTATTTATCGCATACCTTTTCAGGTATTTCCCTCTAAAAAACTGAATATTCTATCATCGGCATTAACTGAGTTGGTTTATCCTTTGGGAACATCGAAGAATTCAACATATCTGCACAAACTTGAAAAATGAAAATCCTTTAAATACTTTCAATAAGCTACATAGGCTCGAGGTAAATATATAAGCATATGCAATAATGTACCACAGATTATTGTCTCAGTTCGATATTACATAGATTACATGGATTATATTAGATGGATTCGGCTATTCATCTCCATTGAACTGTGAAGATGATTAGTGTACATAATCGTGTTAAGAGTTGCACCCTCATTAACTAATGAAGATATAACTCTATTCTACTCGTTTATCTCTTCTACGAAGAAAACTTAATTTATTAAAATTATTCTTATTAAAGTCGCTTTAACTAAAAATTCATATTGCAACTATAACACTAAAATAGAGTGGATTTAGAAAAACAATTAGATAACATTACAAAGTACAGTGCATTTAATGAAATTTAAGACATTGATATGATATCTCAGTTGGCCCAGAGCCATGGAGAGGTTGACAGGAACTTTTCACAGAGCTAATTTTATTATATATGAAAGTCTGTCAAATTAAACCAGATTCTCTTACTTGCTCAATACTTACTCAAGCAAGCTAAAAGAATATTTTCTATTTTATGAAACTTAGAAATTCATTGTCGCGCTTACATTAGGCCGGCATTTAACCCTATTCTGTGCTAACTCCATCCAACCATCCCTTGCAAATCCTACTTCCATTAAATCTATTCTAATATTGTATTCCCACCTATCTTTAGGTCTTCCAAGTGGTCTCTTCCCTTCGGGTCTCCCAGTCAATATTTTTTAGATATGTCTTTCCTCCCCAATGCGTGCAACATGTCCAGCCCATTTCATCTTCCGTGATATAATTACCCATATTATATTCGGTGAGGAGTAGGATGTATGCAGTTTTTTCCTGTCACTGTTTTCATCTCTCTTGGAGAGAAGCACGAACGTTCTCAGATTATGTTCTTCCCTTATAATACAACCGGCAGGATGTAACTTTATGTTCACTATAGGAAGTAGAAATAGCCACCCAGCGCTACTTAAAACATGCCTTATTCTCTCCTAAGGCGTAATTCTGTCGTCGGCATTAACTGAGTTGAGTTATCCTCTCGACAAACCAGAAAACTTAACATTTCTTCGAAAACATTGCTATTCACATTTTAATATTCTCTCTTATTCTATTCTGCTTGCTGTTTATCCAGCTTAGGCGTATTGCGAATTGAAGATGGGTCCAAAAATAAGTATTCCATATGTAAAAATCTGCATGTGCTGGGACATTACTTCAGGTTAGTATATTTTCTTTAAGGATACTTCCATACATTCAGATAATTCTTTGAAATGTACGTAAATATTCTGTTCTAGTGATGAATAGTTCTGAACAAAGTCATAACTCAAGCTTGAAAATTATACTTCAGGTTGCTTCAGTATCGTCCTTCCCTCTAGGTCTTTCTTATATTACACTCTGCATTTCTTGGAAAAGAAAAGTCCGAAGTTATGAGGTCATTAAACAAGGAAAGAATCCTGGTGTTTGAGACCTCTTGCACTTTGCTAAGTTTTCAAACTTCAGCAATTCATAATACGAATCCAAAAGAAGCCCGCGTAAGATTACCAAAGCGTAAGAAACACATGTAATTGAAAACTCCTCCTCCAACTAGTAGACCACCGGCCACCAACTCTTTGGGATGTCCTTAAAATAATCCCCTTAAAATAAAATTATTTTGGTTATTATTATTACTATTACTATTACTATTACTATTACTATTATTATTATTATTATTATTATTATTATTATTATTATTATTATTATTATTATTATTATTATTATTATTATTATTATTATTAAAATAAAAGCTGGTTTTAACTCCGCGAGGGAATGTAGGTTTGATGAACAGAAAACTGCGATTCGAGGTACTGTGGAATAAACATTCTTTTAAGTGCAATTTCCTATATTTAATAAGATTCAAGCTGTTACTGGACGAATTTATTTATTTAAAGCTTGATGAAGGTGAGAAAGTTTTTCTCTGAATTGGTCAATACCTGGAGAAGCAACATTTCCGAGGTAGATATGTATTTTCCTCCTAAAATGTTCTCATATAATCTTAAATATTCTATTTCGATATAAAAAATATTCACACCCGTTAGATCAGTAAAACTTCTTGGGATTTTTAAAATTTATTAATACTCTAATGCCCGTTTAACAGTTTTTAAATGGTCATCTGCATTTAAAAATTCACCCCCTTAAATTTCATGTTATTTTTCTCGCTAACTTTTCCTATATTTGTCACCATTCAGAATGTTCCACATGATGATTCTTTTATACTATGCCTTTAGGATTTTCTGAAGAGATAATACATGGAAGAAGACGGTCATTATCGTTTTGTGCTAAAAATATTTTAGAGCTATGTTTTAGTTTTTTATCTGGATTTTTTACAAAATAAAATTCCTTGTTTTGTTTTTAATTTTCTGGGGAGTTCTAGGGAGTACAAGAAAATAATGTTTATTTATAACGGACATTGTTTGAGAAATGGAATGGTGTTTTTCAGTTTAAATATTCAACATGCAAGGTTGGCGTTTGCACAAGATTATAACTTTCCCTGAAAATCATTAACTCAGAACGTTGCAATCATGATGATATAAAATTCTCATCAAAATTTCTAAAGCAAACCTATGACAAACGTCATTTCAGTTGCTTGAATTTTGTAGAACTAGCCGTTTCAGTAGTGTTCCTGGAATTCAGTAATTGAACTAGCTAAGACTAATAGTGTGCCCTAAAGCAGACATATTTCTTCTGTTGTAGTCATGTATATTAATCAGAAAAACAAACATTTGAACTATCTTTCTGCATACTGGTACTTTCTGATATTAGTTCGTAGACGCGACAAGTTCAAGAGAATTGGAACAAGTTTGTATTTGCTCTTGTGTCTGTGCCATTAGATCCCAGAAACCGCTGCATCTCATATTCCGTCTCATTCCTCTCCAACTTTGTAATTTAGTGGTCAATTCCAGCAAATCACTTGGAGCAATGGTTCTGACGGTGACGTTACATCATGGCCTCCCCCTCTTCAACTCCTGATGTATAGTAAGCCTTCTTCTGGGTCTAAAAGTGATATTCTGTGAATTTCTACATAGCCAGTGCCCATCTATGACCAATTTTCTCTTACAGGACAAAACCAATATTAAACTTCACGCCCATTATCTTTACATATGCATTTAAAAGCAGGACATATAGGACTTGAAAAATTACAATTTTCATAACTTCTGAAATTTTCCTAAAAACTGTATGGTTGTTTCGTTTTAAATAACTCGACGAGCAACTTTTATCTTCGTTAAGTGATAATAAGACCCCGTTCATTGGACAAGAAAATAGAAATACGATGTAACTTATTGGTAATAACTATTGTTACAAAATGTTCAAACAGTTTTTAAAAATGTGAATGCACTCTGAAAGAAGGAAATACACCTGCAATATTTTATATTTTTTACTATTACATATTTTTATACAATTATATTACATAAAGAACATTAATATAAAAAATCTTTGTGTATTAAATACACTTTTGCTACAGTAGTTATATTGAGGACTAGCATGTGCCCGCGGCTTCGCCCGCGATAATTATTTCAAAAATTAAAAATAAAAAGTAAGAACATAATAGTTAAATCATTATATTTATTAACACCTAAATCACGTGGACAACATACCACGATTAGATAGCATCGCCTGGGAAAAGCGACCTCAGATTCGAGTTCCTAGGCCCAGAAAACCCCTGTATAGTGAGTTTCGTCCAAATCGAACAATGTTTGACCATATTTAGGCCTATATTGACTATCCCTCTTCCGTGTTGGTTGAAAATTTCATGTCTGCGGGCCTTGATATTCTAAACAAATGAATCGTCCAGGATGGACTTACAAAATCAAGCGATGGCCCGCGATAATTATTTCAAAAATTAAAAATTAAGAGCATAATAGTTAAATCATTATATTTATTAACACCTAAATCACGTGGACAACATACCACGATTAGATAGCGTCGCCTGGTAAAAACGACCTCAGATTCGAGTTCCTTGGCCCAGAAAACCCCTGTATAGTGAGTTTCTTCCAAATCGAACAACGTTTGACCATATTTAGGCCAAAATTGATTATCCCTCTTATAATAATAATAATAATAATAATAATAATAATAATAATAATAATAATAATAATCCTCTTCGGTGTAGGTTGAAAATTTTATTTGTCTGCGTGCCTTGACATTATAAACAAATGAATCGACCAGCGTGAGCTACAACATTCAAGCGATCGCGATGGTTTTAGGTATGACAAAAATAGCCAAAGCCAACAGTAATTTATTTGACATTGAAATGTATCTGAAAACTGAAAACTGCGTGTATACGCAAAAAATACACGTTTTCAGCCCGTTTTTCACTCATAACTCACGAACGAAAGCTAAAATTAAAATTCCGGCTTCGAGGTGCACTTTCCGACCCCTCAGTCCACCTATGTTTAAAATTTCAGATCTCTGCGTTCTGTAGATTTCGCTGGGCATCGCGGACAGACAGACAGACAGACAGACAGACACTTTCTTTTATTAATATATATATATAAGGTAGAAGAAACCACCTACTAGGCCGACCACTTCAGACGAAGATATCTTGCGCGATTTTCTTGTAAATTGCTGTAATTTATTTTAAGGTTTTTTTTTAATACCTACTGCATAACTTATACTTCATACTTTGAGAAGTTCTTGTTATCAAATTACGATTTAACCTTTACAGAGCTGGATATATATTTCAATATATCCAAATGTCAAGTGAAAACATCAGTGGGCTTTAAGTTTAAAACTAATAAGGAAAATTTCAGTAACGTTTCTCGTTTCCAAAAGCGACAATCATAACACGAGGATAAAGATTCTCACATTTTGCATAAAGGATTCCTCTATTAATCTTACATCTCTACTTTTATATAATTTTTTGAGGTACCGGTAACGAATTTATACGTCTGTAGATTTAAGAATATTAAAAACTAAATACGAACACTGAAAGTAATTAGGCCTATTTATTATATATCTTCTCTATATATATAAAAGGCTTTGTCCTGACTGACTGAATGAATGACTGACTGACTGACTGACATGAATCAACGTAGAGCCTAAACTATAACAGGTAGAGACTTAGAATTTTGACAGTACCTTCGTTTCATAATGTAGGTTCTCACTAAGGAAGGATTTTGAAAATTTTTTATTTTAAATACCAAAAATCAAATGTTTTTGAGAATACTTAATCCCTTTTTACACAGAATTATCCAGTCCAAATCACATTTGACATTAAAACACATTGTTGCCAGTTTGTCTCAGATGGGTTTGGAAAACTCAGATGCGAACTGGTTAGTAGAATAAATTTGACAAATAAGAGAACTATCAATATCCACGAAAATAATGCAGTCACATAACTTTCTTTACCCTGGACATAGAGAAAACAATATGAGGTATGGTAATATATATATATTATTATATCACAGAATGAAATCCACGAAAATAATGCAGTCACACAACTTCCTCTAGCCTAGAAATAGAGAAAACAATACGAGGTAAGGTAATATGTTTTGGGAAGAGATGTATGAAAGTGATATTGTATTTCTGTTTAATTTCATTCCCAAAACTGTTTTTTGGTAACATGAGAGTGAGAAACAAAATTTTCAGCCACGATAATACAATTTTATGTTACCGGAATTTCTGTTTCTTCTTATTAGAACCCCTAAATTCTACATATAGCCATAAAAGCTATATCAAGCATTTTCTTAGGGAATAGTTTGAGTGTGATAAGTCGTTCTTCCTACTTCAAATTATAAATACCTATATAAGGACCTAGAATTTAAAAATCTGAAGTCCTTCATAAGTTAATTTCCAAATACAAAATAAAAAACCCGGGCGACGCCGGGCCTTTTAAGCTAGTGTCAATATAGAACACTATCAACTACTGTATATAAATTTTAGGTATCTCTAGATTTAATGTAGGGCACAATGGTAAAGGTTGCAAGTAACGCAACTCTCATTTTAAACTATATTTATAATAAAATCAGGTGAACTGATATAACAAAGTGCCAGATGGAGTTACTAGGCCATATTTAAGAAACTATTGATTTTTAGACCAGCGTATTTGAAGAATTAAGTTGGATAATTCCTATTGCTAGAACGTCTAACTATTTGTCAAAGCTTTGCAGCTTCCAAAGCCCTAGGTGAACACTGCAAACAATATTGTTGTCATGAGAACTGAATACTACAATTGATGAATTCAGTGTAATGTTTTCATAAATAAGGCCCCTAATTGGGCGTTACTCCGGTACCGGTCAACCAATGTGTTCTAAAATCAATAGGCTTCGTCCCATGGATGTTATAAGTGAGTATACCAAGTTTCATGAAAATTTGGTCAAGCGTATTCTAGTTATCGCGCGTACAGACACAGGGATGGATGAATAGATATTTTCCTGTCCACCATACAATCTTAAAAGTACCATTTTGGCACTTACTAAAGATCAATCTCTAATTAGAGCAATATGTTATCAAGAACAGTTCAGGATAGTTGGGAATACGGCATGAGCTTAGAAATTAAGAAAAGGATTAGAAACAATAGGGATGGGATACGTTTGGATAGATAGGCATGGAAATAAAAGTGTATGGAGGAAGGTTAAGAACCATGTGAAGGATATTGATAGGCAGCAGACAAAATTAATGCGCAATGATTATGACTGCAAATATGTTTTCGCAATTATATTATTTGAGTGGGGAGCAATATTTACAAAAATGAAAAAAAGTCATTAAATCGGGGATAGCTTGGATTAGACTTGGTGCGTGGCGAATGATTAAGATCACAGATGAAAACAGGATGAGAACTTGTCCATAATGTAAGGGGGAAGAATCTTGGTTCAATTCCGGCGAATTGTAAAATGTTTGAAAAAATGGAGGGAAAATGTCCTTATGGAATCGAAATGGAGCAACGGATATGTATGGAATTACTGGCGGTCAGACAGGTTGAGGAAAGGATTGGGAATTTTTTAATAAAAGCGGCAAATTGGAGAGCGGATATGGAGGGTAATGTATAGGCTTAGTTTGGTTTATTTTATATTTATTTTATATTTATTTTATTTAATTATTTTTTCTCTTTCTTTTTCTTGTGCTTTGAATAACCACGTACGGTTCACGCGAACCCGCGCGAATGTTTATAATTGGTTATGTAAATAAAGAATTTAACCAGTAGTTTCATCAGATTCCTTTAATCAAATTCCCTGTGGGTTGTCCATCTTTAAATCACATACCTCATTTTATAGCAAATCCAATTAATTCTAATTTATCAGGATTTTTGTAGTCTCTTTTTGCAAAAGCAAAATTGGATTCGTTGATGAGCGAACTGGTTAGAAGAAAGTGGTGTTTTAACAAACTTAGACGAGAGCTGACGATGACTGTAAAGTTGAATTTAATTAAAGCTTAACGTTTTAATACCCAAAGGCATATGTGAAGGAAAACTCTCTTCCTCCTCTCTCCTCTCCTTCTCTCCCCTCTCACTCTCATTTTCTTTCTCGCTCTCCTCTTTCTTTTTCTCCCTCAAAGTAGTAAGCAAGATGAAGTAGCTATTAACATCTTTAATCCAGTATTCCATTTAAACCAATTTATTTACTAGGGAGAGGTTATAAGTTGATAAAATAATGTTTCTTCATACATCAGTACACCTTCTTCTTCTTTACCTAAGTTTTACCTCCCCTGGTAAATAAATTGACGCGGATCACGCCACCCGGGCCTAACAGGACCGCGACCCATCGAGGGAGGGAGTTTCTATGGATCACATACGTACTTTTTTTACCAGTCAAGAACATTGAGGGCTTCTCTGGATGAGTGATCTGCCCAATGCCGAGGCCACCTCCGAGACAACTAGAACGTACCAATCACACACACATTCAGAACAAGGCGAAGATGGTATGAAGATGATAATGACGGTCATTTGATATCCGGGGACCATGGGGGCCCAGTTGCCCGACATTCGTCATGCAGGTGAGGAAAATCCTCGGAAATCCCCTAGGCCTACTTAGGAGACTTGTTCCGACTAGGAATCGAACCTGGGTCCGGTGCACGTGACGGCAGTGTACAACGTTTTTAAAAATATGGTAGAAACTGTTACAACGGCCGTACACTAGATCCTCTCTGTCACTATAATGTAACCACAGCAATTTTTACTGTTCATCATGAAAAATAAGCAGTAACATTCGGGGAAATGTAAATAACTAGCAGGTGCCCGTGGCTTCGCCCACGATAATTAATTTAAAAATAAAAAATTAAGAATATAATAACTATTAAAGTATTATATTTATTAACACTTGCACGCGAATTATTCATAAACTAAACCATTAATATTTAATGAAACAGCTAAAATTCCGGCTTCAGAGTACATTCCACGATTAGAAAGCGTCCCCTGGGAAAACGATCTCAGATTCGATTATGCAGTCCCAAAGGAACCTGTGAACACATAATACGTATTGTTTTTCAACTATTTGTTGACAGATGAATATGATGTGAATTTTATTTGATCAATTCAGTGCAATTTTCAGAAATTATATATTGTTTCAAGGAAGGAATGGTTTGTTTGGATTTTTATTATCAGCGATATTTCAAGGGTTAAACCATTAATATTTTACAGCATGTGCCCGCGGTTTCGCCCGCCATTATTAATTGACTCCAGGATTTTTTAAGAAATTTATACTGGCAGCTTATTAAAAATGTTTTTGGTTCAGAGCTATGAAAATTGTAAGTAAAAATAAAATTAGAATATTTGTTCATTGTGTTCATTTTACTTAGGGCGTATACAATAAAGAAACGGTTTTCCTAATTTTGTACTCGTCGTGAAAGTTTACACTCCAAGAGGCGAACATCGCCGAGTATACCCGATGAACTCACGAAGCGGACGAGCGAGTGAGCACGCTATTTAGGGCCGTTGAATTGTATAAGATTAGATTATTTTCATGGTATGAGTCTATAATTTTATATTAATTTAAAACCTAAGGATGACAAAGTTGTCATTAATTTCTGTTTGGTAAAAGCATAAAACAAGGCATGGGTTTGCTTCTCTCTTGCAAAAGCAGAATTGAATTCTCTGATGAGTATAAGGATTAAAAGACGATAGCAAATTAAAGGAATTTAAAGAGTGTAAAACACGAAAGGATTTAATTAATCTCAACATTTCATCACAGACACGTGTGAAAGTCATCGAACTCTTAAGGTGGTAATCAAGACGATGGAATCAGTTTCTTGATTCTAGGATGTTCGCTAAACCATTTGGTTTTCTCAAAAGAGAATACGAATCTGTATTAAAAAAAGCACACTAGATATATTTATTTCGAGGTGTAATTATCTTTTTACTAACACATCTTCCTCCCCCATCAGCTGGAAAACCGACAAAGATAGATTAGATTAGTTTAGATTAGATTTGATTTGATTTGATTAGATTAGATTTCATGGTTTATTGTTGTAACATAAACAATGTATGACAGAGTCAGTTAAAAGTTAACACAAAATTACATACATTGTCAAAATATCCATGAACATTATAAATAGTGATCTCGTGGAGGTTTCTTTTAACGAGAGATATAAACGGTCCATACTTAAGATTTTTAGTAGGCTGTGGTAATTTAAACATTTTATACACATAAAATGAAAATTATTTTGCGTTGTTGAAAAATTGCTAGGATCAGATCTCAAATCATTCCAATGACGAGTACTATAGACATGAATTTTAGAATTCAAATTGAAATTATGTCAGTTCTTTTTAACGTATGATAAATATTGTAAGTACATAAATAAAAGGAAGAGTGCTAATATGCAAAACCTTAAATAGAGGCTTACAGTGTTCGGTACCTGTTACATTAGAAATTACTCTAACTGCCTTTTTTAAAATGAAAAGGGCACAAACACTGAAGTGATTGCTCCACAGGATAGTACCATAAGAAAGATGGCTTCGACTGTAAGCTTAGTAAATCGATACTAACACGTTTGTTTAAACAGTAATTTTAAACAAGTGAGTTTGAATATACCGTTGGAAATCTGCTTTGATATTGAAGTTTTATGCTTGCTCCAAGATAAATCAGTCCGAATATGTGTATCTATATATTAACATAAATATAACATTATATAACATTTATACATTTCATTATATACGAGTTCATTTTAAATAATATTCAGGGCCCGCATTATCATTTTTTATTATTTGAGTGTAAACTAAACACTGAAATTCCTTTAGGTGATCTTAAAATTAATTATCTATTGTCCCCTCCTGCAAAAGCAAAATTGAATTCCTTGATAAGTAAACCGGTTAGAAGAAAACAAATTAAACGAACTTTGAGGAGAACTTCAGAAATACGATGACGGATTTAAACTTGGTATTAATTAAACCTTAACATTTCAATATCCGCAGACACATGTGAAGGCAAATTATATATCTCTGTATCTCTCTTCCTTTTCCTCTCTCCCTCTCTCTCAAAGTGGCGAGTAAGACGTAACTGGTATCAGTTTCTTGCTTCCAGCACACTGGATTAAACTAATTGATTTACTTGGAAGAGTTTACGAGTGTGTAACTAGCGATTCGCTTCACCTGGGTTTCTGCAGACGAGACTTCATTGCCGCTCCAGTTGCGATGCTGCAAGCGAAAGAACAATGCAATTATTTGCTACTGATACCATTTAATTAAGTTGTTTTCTCCAACAAAACAATGTCGAGCGACTCCAAACTAATGAAGCTTTAAATCTCGTAACTTTCTCGCACTTCCTTCCATCCATGTGACAGAGGTACAGCAAGAAGTTTCTACCCATTTTATTTATGTAATAAGATATCTGAAATTTTAATTCTGTATAATACATTTTATCACTGAAAATTTAATTCTGTGTAATGTCTTTCATCATGTTTTCCTTTTCTATGGAGAAGAATTAAACGTTGGATTAGAATGTTTAATTTGGTTAACTTTTACAAAAAGTAACATTGCAAGTCAACATTGCACGAATTGAAATGTAAATAATAGGCTATAATAATTTTATTAGTCCTTTTCTAATTAGCGTAAAATAAAAGTGACAAAGGAATGTTTACATTCGTGCTTGACTCACGTTTCCTAGCAAGTGATGAAATTTAGTTTGGGCTACATGCCACGCTAAAACACTGGTCTTCAACCTTTTTGAACTAAAGGACCATTTTCATAAGGATGAAAGGCTAGGGGGCCAAATTAATTTAAGATTATTAAGAACGTTATATGTACGTAACACATATATCGATTATATTACTATATCTGTAGGGATTGCTTGACTTTATACATGCGTGTGTTTTATAATTTATTTTCCACTTTACAGTGTTAATTAATAACACAAATCATAGTAACATTTTCTATGCGAGATCTGACACTGTTCTTTGACACTAAATTGTAGTTAATATTAGTATGCGTTTCCAGGCCGCCAAAAATTAAGTCACGGGCCGCGGGTTGAAAATAGCTGCACTAAACCAACCCTGGAGAAACTGGTACAGGAAGACGGTAGAGATAACTAATTTCCAGCACATCAGAAAGAACTGCTAAGCTCAAGCCGTGATGTAAAAGATGACCTCCACTGTGGTGTAGGGGATGTGTTCGCTGTCCTCACATAGTGGTCCTGGGTTCGATTTCCGGTTGCGACGTTTTTCCTGGGTGAGGATTTCCCTCATCTGTGAGACGAATATTGGGAAATTTTAGGCTCTTTAGGTCTCCGCAGACGTTATCACCTTCATCCCATTCCACTTTGTTCGGAATGAGTGTGTGTGTTTTTGAGACTGATGTGTCCCATCCTATGTGTTTATGTCGTCTCGGACATAATTTTTTCTAATAAATTTCAGTACAATTGCACAAGTAGCATATGAACTTTACTTCAAAATAATAAACCTGTTAACATGTAATTTATCTCATATTATTATTCATCAATTGTACAACATGAGATTCTCAATTTGTATAATATAGGCCTACTAATAGACTAATAGACTTTACAAATTGTGAATACTGTTACTACAATTCAAGTGATCATTGTAATCTATGTTTCCAGCAATCATATTTTTGTGATAGGTATTATTACATATTAGTGCTTTTAGGCTGAACGTTTTTAACTATTTTATTAAGATTAGCACTAGCGGAAAAAATTATTAATGTTATATTCACTTATTTACTATTTTTTCTTTCAATTAGCGTTTAGCATAGCTAGCATATCCCTAAATGTACCCCTTCGGAGTATATGCATCAAACATTGAAAATCAACACTTGCCTAAAGCTTTAAAAATGTAAGACCTTTTAATATGCTTCGTAGATTGTAATGTTTAATGCATTTTATTGCTTGTTGTATTTACTCGTAAAATTGTGTAACGAAGTAGACAACCGCTAGAACTTCGAATAATCGCCAATTGATTTATCCAGTTTCCAAGTGAAAATAATATAATTTTATAAGTGAGGGTCACATAGACAGTTTTTTTTTTAAATCTAGAATTCTAGCACGTTTATGATAGTTATTACAGTTATGCATTTGCCCACAATAGCCTAAACACTTATGTATGAAGTTTTTTTTTTAAATACTGTCCTTTATCCTTTATTAATTTCACGTAAAATATTGGCATTTAAATACTATCTCTTTCGTTTTTTCCACTCTGTACTTCAAAGTTATGAAACAGTGCTTTGTATTCTATCATTCTTTGACCGCACTGCTTTTCATCCCCACCTGCGTTCTTATCCAGTGACTCATTTCATTCGTGATTGTGCTACGTTGGGGTGAGGTGTGTTTGTTAGAGACGTAGTGCAAGTAAGTCGTTTTAATCGTAAAATAAAGTTTTTAGTTCTGGCATACTTCACTACTTCAAATAACGGATGGGCTATAATTGTAAGTATGTTCAGTGGACATATGTTAATTCTTTTCATGAAATATTATGTGAAACTCCGGTAACGACCGGTTGACCGGGTCCATTACGACCGGTAACGAGACCTGACCGGTACCGGGGCAAAATCCCCTATATTGAGTGTGCGTTCAATAAATTCAGTTATTTCTATCAAATTCATGTTTGATAGAATTGGTAACTTAATTCATTTACTTATCCTAATTTTTCAGATAAGGAAGTGGAAAAAATAAATTAGGCCTATACATTACACTATTTGTCAGTAGAACAATTGTCTTCGAATGGATCGTTAATAACTTTCTTTCGACATTCATTAAAATGAAGATTTTCATTATAACTTTGTTGTGGTATCGATTAATATCGAACTCGGATCAGTCTTAAAGCGTTGAGAACAGCAATATAAACTGCATTTAATGAACAACCTGCATTAAAAATATAAACAATTTTCTCGTGTTAATTTTAATATACCAAATATAGTTCAATTCGTATTTTCAAGTCCCTTGAATTGAGGTTAAGTCGACGAGGGAAGCTCTGATTTCACCACACGCCATCAGCTGCCATCTATCGCAAAACATGAAAACGACGAGAGCTTACTAACAGCTTATCGCCGAAATTAACCGTCTCGTTTAATCTTGAATCTCAGAGCTTAAATATTTATATATGGTCCAAAAAAAACAGTTGTATGCAACTTGCCTATGATGGTAATTAAGACATCTTTGAAAAACTTTAATATTTATATAGCCTATGGTCCAAAAAAATTGCAACTTGCCCTATAATGGTAATTAAGACACACCATTGAACATTATTGAAATTCGCTTCGCTCGTTTCATAAACATACTAATATCTTAATATCATTTAGGCTCGTTGAATAATGTATTATTTCGAAACTACATTATATTGCTAAATTTTTAAAACGAATTTTACCTAAGTGATATGCCCTTCTTGCTGTGTCCCTCATCATAAAAGAGCTTGTTTGCAAATCGTAATTCTTGACCCGTGCAGTACAATCGCTTCCCGTATACCGGCGACAAGACAGAATGCAATTTCTTCCATATCGACTTTTTCAATGCACCTGGCAGCAAGGCAAGTCTTATATTACCCATGTATACGCCAGTGCTTCTCGCTTTCATGTGTTATAACGAAGTCGGGAGAACAAAAATAATGTTTATTCGAATTACATATATGCTGCCTCCTCAAAATAGAATGAGTAAGGAGTGATGAGATATGTTAGAATTATTGTATATTAACTATTGTCTATATTAAAGTCATATTGTTACCATGAATTAATCTAAACTATTTCAAATGTTTAAAAATAATTAAGTTTATTGCATAAATATTTTTCATGTTTCTTTTTTAAAATTCTCATCCTATTATTACTGAAAACGAATATAATTGACTAGCATGTCCCCGCGGCTTCGCCCGCGATAATTATTTCAAAAATTAAAAATTAAGAGCATAATAGTAAAATCATTATATTTATTAACTCCTAAATCACGTGGACTACATACCACGATTAGATAGCATCGTCTGGTAAAAGCGACCTCAGATTCGAGTTTCTTGGCCCAGGAAACCTCTGTATAGTGAGATTCGTCCAAATAAAACAACGTTTGACCATATTTAGGGCTTACAACATTCAAGCGATCGCGAAAGTTTTATTTTAAAGGTATGACAAAATCAGCCAAAGCCAACTGTAATTGATTTGACATTGAAATGTATAACTGAAAACTTATGTTTTGAAAACGCAAAAAATGCATGTTTTTTGCCCGTTTTTCACTCATAACCCACGAACGAAAACTGAAATTAAAATTCCGTCTTCGAAGTGCATTTTCCGACCCTTCAGCCCACCAATGTTTAAAATTTCAGATCTCTGCGTTCAGTAGATTTCGCTGGACATCGAGGACAATTCCTTTTATTAATATAGATAATATGAATTATAATGATACGTTCTCTAATTTGTCAAACATCCATTTCATTTAATCCAAACCCACCTATACCATTGGCAACAATATGTTCTGTGAATTTGTTTCGATAATTCTATGTAAAAAGGGCTTAAGTATTTTAAAAAACATTTAATTTTTGGCATTTAGAATCAGAATTTTTCAAAATCCCTTCTTAGTGAGCATCTACATTATGAAACGAAGGTACTATCAAAATTCCAAGTCTCTACCTGTTATAGTTTAGGCTGTACGTTGATTCCTGTCAGTCAGGACAAAGCCTTTTATATATATAGAGATTAATTTTATTAATGTATTTATATCCATCTGTAAATTTTCTCGGCCATGAGTATATGCTCATTCGGGTGTCGTCTAAATGAATGAAGCTATTAATAAAGATACGGAAAATGTTTAATTGAATAATATATAAAACACCTAACATTATTCTCAGTATCAAAAAAAATCTTTGGCCTAATCATCATGATAGTTACATAGTATACATTTTTTGTTATGAATGAGAAAGTCCGAAGTTCAATTCCCGTGTATTATAATGCGAAATAGCTGAAAGAATTAGCTAGGAACTGGCCTCCTCTTCATAAGTTTGCGGGTTGCTTTTTAAGATACCCCTAAATGTGATAGACCATTGCTGTAGATTTTCGAAATTGAAATAGTGCTACGACTCGACAAAATTCTTCACACCAGCAGAGATTATAGTTTTAAGTAGCAGTACGCGATCGGTATAATACTGATTTTTTATTGTAACCAAATGGTCATACTATGATGGAACAACGGGGAATGATATAATATGGCACGGGAAACAGGAGCACCCCGAGAAAACCAGCCCGACCCCATTTTGTCCACATATTCCACATGGCTCTACCTAGATTCGTTCCCGGGTCTCAGAGGTGGAAGGCGATCGGTCTAACCACTCAGCCTTGAGGACGGCCTACGCGACCAGTATTTCATACCTTAGAATGCATATTACTGCATTCACTTACTACATATTATGCATTGCTTACTACAATGCATATTTTTCACGCTATCAAACCCCGTTTCACCTCTGACTTGTATTACTGTTTAGGCTAAAAGCCATAAGTCTGATAAACTTCAAGTTTGTAACTCATGTGGAAGTGAGTAAACATAATTGTTAATGAGTGGATGATATAGACTGTCATGTATGTAAATAATGTCATGCTATCCAACCAGTTTTTGCATACTTACAGGGCAGCTAGAAACCCCAAATTTGGCACTCTTTAAGGCATTTGGATGTTCCAATATTCCTATCAAATTTATCACCGTTCGTCGCTCTCCTGAAGATTTGCCACTAAGTTGGGTAGCTATTTATAACAGTTCTTTAATTAGGCCACAAGATTGGACGTCATTTATAACCGTACTGGGGTTATGAAGATTTATCACTGTAGGTGGGATTTTTAAGATGTGTAGTAGTTCTGGAGTTCTGATTAAAATAAGGGGTGCCGGGCGTAGTACTCAGGGGTAGTTATAAGCTAGAGAACTCTTATCTAGGGAAGTGGCTAGAGAAAATCGAGATAACAGTCAAAGGGCGGTGTCAGGAATAATGGTAACTAAAAGTTGAGTCGTCTTTTCAAATTAATATATATTTTCCAAAGTTTAGTATTTGCTGAAATGCTGAATTAATCGATTTAGTTCTATTAGATGATGTAAGTCCTGATATTTAGTAGTATTTAGTACGTCGTTAAGGTTCGTAAGTAACACTTTGTAACTTGCTAAATTGTAATAGTAATTACTTCACTTGTACGCGCCGTTGAACACTTCTATTTACTTTCACATTTACTCTCTCGTAGTTTCTATTTGTATCGCGCGGATAATAATATTCAATCTTACGTTCACAATTAAGGTTTCGTAATAATAAAACCAATGTCTTTACCAAATAATATAAATTACGCGCTTCGACGCTGCTAATAACTTCTATTTCTATCGCGCGGATTATAACGTTTAAATATCAATATATTGCAAAGTTACTTGAGTTTAATAATGTTTAACGTGGTCTTTTGTCTGAAGTGTGTCTTGAAGTTCTTTAGTCTAAGCTGTCGTGTGATCAATAGATGACGAGATGTCCGTGCTTTCTGCTAATATCTTTGTAAGGGGTAGTGGGGGTAAGTAGTTCCAATTGGTTGTGTCTGTGTCTAAGTCTTCTCTGATTGGGGTAAGGTAGTTTCTTCTGCTATCCGATTTGAAATATATTCCGTTTTCCGTCGTTAAAACAGGCAAGCTGCATCGGTCATTAATTACTTGAGATGTCAAACTTTGCTCGGCGCCAGCCTGGCGGTTCCAGCAGATGTGGGCGGTACTAGGTTTATGTTTTTATCAATAATTCTGATAACTGAAAGTTATCATAGTTATGGTTATTTAATTCTGATGGGCTATTTTACGGGGCTTCCAATGGTATTAATTTGTAGTGGGTGTGATAAAAATGAAAAGGGTTATTAAGGTTTTTATATTAAAATGATGGAACGGGTTAATAAAAAGTTATGTGTAATATATCAAACTGTAGGGGTTGTTATTGGCTATTGATGGGTGTAATTGGTTTCCTTGTCGCTTTTTCCTTAATGGAGTAATTAATGTTTGAAGTTAGGTGTTGTATGGGGAATGAATGTTTGAAGTTCGGTGTTATGTGTGGAAGTATAAACAGTAGGGTGCGTTTTGTCAATCGTACAGGGGCTATATATGAGATTGTCGTCTGTGTTGAGTACAAAGTACGGGTACAAGATGTCCGCATAATGATTAAAAAACTCACGCGAGGAATTGAGCTGCAGCATCAATAAGAGCGGGATTTTATGATCATTATAATACCCAATCTGGAATTTGAAGAGTGGCGGTGTTTAGTTTTGAATGAAATATGGAAATTTAATTTTTCGATTCCCTAAAATAATTCTCCGTCGTCACTTCGAATCATTTCGTGGGTTCTCTCTATTGTGTTTTACTTTGATATTAGCTTTTCTATCAATTGTCTTTGTTTTCAATATCTATTCTTGAAAAATTTAGATCCTTACATCATCTATACTTTTGATTAATTCTGCCGTAATTACACATACACAAATAAATTCATAATCAATAAAATACACTTTTAACATAATTTTACCTTGAATTGGTCACTTTTCTTCTTGGTCGTAGTACACATTTTGCTGAGTTCATAGTCCATTTGATTAACTAGTAAAACAAAATCATAATTATACCTTATACACAAATAAAATTATAAAATACACTCGAATTTCTTGATATTAATATTAATTTCAATAGCTTCTTGCATAACGCTGATTTTTGATGCTAATCCATATATTGTTGATGTCAAACGTTAGAGTACGCTAATCTTTCTCATTGGTCTACTTAATACACTGATATTATATTCAGATTACACATATTTTCTTCCTACTCCTTTTTATCTATTTACCTCATTAATAATCATTTCTTAATGTTCTTTTTTATTCTTTCAATATTCTTTTACCTTGTTTCCATTATTCTAACTTCATAAATCATCTTTTATGTCTTACCTTCACAATTTCTTTATTAATCTCAATACTCATTATCATTCTTTTCTTTCATATTACTTTCAATACTCGTTATCATATTTCCTCATTTATTCTCATATTTCTCACTTCATAACCATCATTACTTCATATTTTCCTCGTAGATATATATTGTACCATTTTAATTATTCACTCATTTTGTTTATCATACATTTATTTCTTACCTTTTGTTATATTTCTCATTATTTTACCTTCAAGATTCTTATTTGTTAACACACATATTTCTCAACAACTATTTCACTTTCAAATTCTTACTTAACTCTGATCATTCTTTTACTTCACTTTTGCTATACAATTCTACTTAATTAGTGTAGGGAGAGGGTTATTTCCTGTCCATATTGTTTATGTAAAATAATTTTTCTTTTTGAAAAATTAACAAAATTTAATTATTCTTACTCTGTGTACTACTCCAATAAAATTCAAAAATGTCGAAATTTCAATGTTTACTTATTTACTACTTCAAATAATAGTGTGATTACCTTTGTCAAATGAATGTTTTAACTCTTCAGTTGAATAAATAAAGGGAGTGGCCTATCTTAAAATTACATATATACAAAGATTCACTAACAATGGCAATAAACTTATTTGTTGCACTTATATCTTTAGTGGCATGGCTGTTGTGATGTCTCACTCTATTTTATAGAATAAGAATCATCTCATCATAGTCTTTGCAACAACCACGGGGAGGCTAATTACACTCTACCTTGTAAGTATCACATTCGTTATATATAACGTCAGGTAAAACATTAATTTGAGAAGTATGAATCACTCTAATTATTTTACAATGTCAGTCTGATAAAACGTTTTCCTGAGTCCTGGTCGATAATCCTTTTTACTTCTCCTTCTGCTTTAAACTTTCTTAGGCATTTCTGTTTGGGGTTCATGACATAATATAGTTCTAACAGGTGATTGTTGTAGGTTACAAGAATTTCTTCTCAACAGTTTGTATTGGGGTCGTTGCCTGGTATTATACATGTGAAGTTCAATGTTTACTACCAGTTTACAGCACAGCGGGGTGTTTCCGGCCAAGGGTCGGTCGTACAATGAGTTGTAACCTGCTAAGGGGAGACTTGAGTTGAATGGGATTTTGTTCTCTTTGAATAAACTTTCTAAATTCTTACAATATCTGTTGCGTTGTATTGGGTTCCAAGGAGCATGTTGGTTAAAATAAAATTGGGGAAATTTTCTGAAATATTCACTGAATTAATAGGGGTGACATTCTACACATATATACATTATTTACATCTTAACTAAGGGGTGTGGTTATGTCATCACTATTAACAAAATGTTAATTTAATTTGATAAACTTCTTAAGTCATAAGTGTCCAAAAGAATTTCAATTTCCATGAATATTATTACTGTGGTCAAATATTTAATTAATATTCCAAACAAAATTTCAATTTATTTATTATCTAAAAGGAAAAATAACACTACTAATAATTGGATTGTTGTCAACAATGGGGGTGCACTCCACATTGCAGGCACTGGCATGGTTATTCTCTTTTAATTATTGTTGTTTATAAAATTTCAAACATTCAAATTTATTTATAATAAGGTAATGCTGGTTCATTTTGATATTTACATTTCCTGGAATAATTTTAACATTCTATGCTGTTTTGGGAAGTTTCGTTTTGAGTTATTTAGCGAAGGAAAAATAAGAAAAATTATGATCTATCAATCTGGTCGTGGGGGTTAGGGGTCCTTATTTCATTCTGGGCTGTGTCATTATTTCCTTGTCTGTCTTCCATGTTACTCGGGGAATTGTTGTTAGGTCTATTTCTCGGGCTTTCATAAGAATTGTTCCTTTCATATTGATTATTGTAGTTACGGCGGGAGTACCTGAAATTATTCCAGCCTCTATAGTAGGGGCGAAAGAAACCTTGGTTATACTGATTACGGTTAAACCAGTTAGGCCTATTTCCTGCATAGCCACGTCTGTTCTGACCACGGTAACTGTTCCCTTGCCTATTATTGTAATTGCCATACGGCCTGAAACGGAAACCACGGGTTTGCCAATTATTGCGGGCGTTTCGCACGTACTCTGTTTGGGGCCAATAAGGTCTGTTGTCCCTAGAATCATTGTTTTGCTGGTCCTCATTTGAAATTCCTGTCCGCGACCCAATCTGGAAATTTTCCTGATTGTCAGAAGTTTGTACCAGATTAATGTTTTTCCGGTGAGTTTGGTTAGCTGACACAATGGGGTGCGATGGTTTAGTGGAAGTGTAAGTTAGGTCCTGCATTGACTTTAGTAATTTTAACATCTCAGTGGTGGATTGAGGAGATGCGACAACAAGGCAATTCCTTATTACAGGCGGAAAGTGAGACGGGAGTGCCTTTAGAAAATCTTGCTCCAAAATTTCTGGTTTAAGCAGTTGGCGGCTTTCACACAAAGAAATGAAATATTGTAGATAGGTTTGGCCGTGGCTACGGTCGTACTTACCTTGAAATATTCGCGATCTCAAACGGCTTTGCTCGCTTTCGCTCCAATACTCAGATAAAAACATTTCCTCAAACTGACCTATGGACAGGAGGTTGTTGGGATCGATGACTTGGAGCCAGCGAGCTGCGTTAGCTTTCAAAGATTGATTCACAAAAATCATTTTTAGATGTTCTGGGACTCCTCGTAAAGCAAAATAAGTTTTTAGGTCCTTTAAATATCTGACAGGGTTTGTTTTCAAGGTATCTTCAAAATACGGTAATGGAAAATCTGAATTGTGCAATGAAAAACTATTGTTTACAACATTTTGGGGTGTTTGATTAGTGCTGGCAGCTCGTTGATCCAATCCATTGTTGGTTCTGGGTAATGGTGCAGGTGGTTCTGGTATTTCAGGGGCTTGAGGTACTGGATCAGGGGGGTTGGAAGAAGTAGAGGCAGATGTTGATGGGGTATTGCAAACATGAGGGATCAAAGCATTTTCCCTGGTTTGTTCGATTAGGCTTTCCTGGTCTCTTACCCTTTGCCTAAGTCGGTCTAATTCTGATTGAAGGGATACCAATTTAGTAGAATTGCTAACAGTTACCCTTTCTACTGAGGTGACATGATTTTCTACAGAGGAAATATGATTTGTCAACACTTGTTCTGAAGTAGCTATTTGAGCTGTGACTCTACTGTCTAAATTTTGTAATTCAGACGTAACCTGAGTGCGGTGTTCAGTGATTAAGGTTGTCAGTGTAGAGTTCATTGTTGTAATTTGTTGGTTTTGAATAGCAAGTTCGTCTCTTACTTGTTGATTTTGAGTAGCAAGTGTAGAATTTAGTGTAGTATTCATGTTAGTAATTTGATTTTCAAGTGTGGAGTTCATTGTGGTCATTTGTTGATTTTGACTTTCAAGTGTTGAATTTAGTTCGTTTCTCAATTGTTGGCTCTGTGTCTCTAGTGTGGAGTTCATAGTTGTATTCATGTTAGCAATTTGACTTTCAAGTGTGGAGTTCATTGTAGCATTTTGTGTGGCCATTTCATTTCTCAATTGTTGGCTCTGTGTTTCTAGTGTGGAATTTAACTGTGTAGAGATTCCTACTATCATTGTCTGTAGTTGTGACAAAAAATCTGAACTGAAAGAAGGAAGGTTAGGGTCTAAATTTATGGTGTTCTGAGTTGAAGTCGATGGGGTGGGTGCACTCACAGCTGGGATATTAACAGGGGGTTGCGTAACAGGCAAGCTAGCAAGGTCACTTTCGGTTTCATGCTGAGTAATTTCTAAGTTGTCAGAAATAGGAACAGAGGCACTTTCATTGTTTTCAGAAGTAGGATTCTGTTCTGAACATAATATCGGAGTATCAGAATTTGGCTCCATGATTTGGAATACTTTATTATTCCTTAATTTCATAAACTAATACAATACAATTGAATTTACTAAAAAAAATAAAAATTAATTAAAATACAAAAAAAATTTGAAATTTAAATTGAAAAAATTTACTTTGAATTCAAATAAAAATAGGAGCAAAATTCAGTTTTCGACACTTAAGTTGGATTAACGATACCCTTTTGTAGTCCAGATGTCCAGCGGCAGGCCAAAGGTGATGTCCAGGTGCCCAGGTGATGAGGGAAAATGTTGTAGATGAAGATCCAGGGGGGGGTATTGATGAAATGATGAATAATCCAATGGTGTGCTGACTCTAATAAAATTTCTCACAGAATTTAAAACTTGGTGGTGTGTGATTTAGTGTAGTGTTCCTGAATTTTATTGTTGAAAAATTAAATTTTATTGACTGGTCCCTCGATCTTCAAATTCAAGCAATCACGATGGTCGCCATTTATCACCGTTCGTCGCTCTCCTGAAGATTTGCCACTAAGTTGGGTAGCTATTTATAACAGTTCTTTAATTAGGCCACAAGATTGGACGTCATTTATAACCGTACTGGGGTTATGAAGATTTATCACTGTAGGTGGGATTTTTAAGATGTGTAGTAGTTCTGGAGTTCTGATTAAAATAAGGGGTGCCGGGCGTAGTACTCAGGGGTAGTTATAAGCTAGAGAACTCTTATCTAGGGAAGTGGCTAGAGAAAATCGAGATAACAGTCAAAGGGCGGTGTCAGGAATAATGGTAACTAAAAGTTGAGTCGTCTTTTCAAATTAATATATATTTTCCAAAGTTTAGTATTTGCTGAAATGCTGAATTAATCGATTTAGTTCTATTAGATGATGTAAGTCCTGATATTTAGTAGTATTTAGTACGTCGTTAAGGTTCGTAAGTAACACTTTGTAACTTGCTAAATTGTAATAGTAATTACTTCACTTGTACGCGCCGTTGAACACTTCTATTTACTTTCACATTTACTCTCTCGTAGTTTCTATTTGTATCGCGCGGATAATAATATTCAATCTTACGTTCACAATTAAGGTTTCGTAATAATAAAACCAATGTCTTTACCAAATAATATAAATTACGCGCTTCGACGCTGCTAATAACTTCTATTTCTATCGCGCGGATTATAACGTTTAAATATCAATATATTGCAAAGTTACTTGAGTTTAATAATGTTTAACGTGGTCTTTTGTCTGAAGTGTGTCTTGAAGTTCTTTAGTCTAAGCTGTCGTGTGATCAATAGATGACGAGATGTCCGTGCTTTCTGCTAATATCTTTGTAAGGGGTAGTGGGGGTAAGTAGTTCCAATTGGTTGTGTCTGTGTCTAAGTCTTCTCTGATTGGGGTAAGGTAGTTTCTTCTGCTATCCGATTTGAAATATATTCCGTTTTCCGTCGTTAAAACAGGCAAGCTGCATCGGTCATTAATTACTTGAGATGTCAAACTTTGCTCGGCGCCAGCCTGGCGGTTCCAGCAGATGTGGGCGGTACTAGGTTTATGTTTTTATCAATAATTCTGATAACTGAAAGTTATCATAGTTATGGTTATTTAATTCTGATGGGCTATTTTACGGGGCTTCCAATGGTATTAATTTGTAGTGGGTGTGATAAAAATGAAAAGGGTTATTAAGGTTTTTATATTAAAATGATGGAACGGGTTAATAAAAAGTTATGTGTAATATATCAAACTGTAGGGGTTGTTATTGGCTATTGATGGGTGTAATTGGTTTCCTTGTCGCTTTTTCCTTAATGGAGTAATTAATGTTTGAAGTTAGGTGTTGTATGGGGAATGAATGTTTGAAGTTCGGTGTTATGTGTGGAAGTATAAACAGTAGGGTGCGTTTTGTCAATCGTACAGGGGCTATATATGAGATTGTCGTCTGTGTTGAGTACAAAGTACGGGTACAAATTGTACGATTCTAACTGTCCTATAAGTGTGTAAAACAATATATAATGTGCGTAGAAAAAATACAAAATTTACTTCAAATAAAAAATCTAATTCCCTAGGGTATAACCGATGGAAATAGGCCTATGACAAAAAGTCATAGAACCAAACTTGTAGATCTTTCAAAATCCGTTACTGCTGGTGCAATTAGGTTTTTACACGACTTACCGCCGTTTACTTACTATAAGCCACCAAGGTCTGAATAGACCTTAAAGTTGTGTCCACCGTTTTGGATGTTTTTCGGGGGTAGAAAGAAGAAGAAGAAGAAGAAGAAGAAGAAGAAGAAAGAAAAGAAAAAAAGAAGAAGAAAAGAAAAACGGAATTTTTTGGAATATTTCTATCGGTTACAGGCTATAAGTTACAAATATGCCGAATTTCAAGTTTCTGGCTCATCTGGTAGTGAGCAAGCAATTAGTCAGTGTTGGATTAGACATGTATAGTGATGATTTGTCATTTAAAAAGCATGTGACAGTTACTTGGTCATTATTCCAGGACCGATCAACCGATTTGGCCGAAAATCAATAGCGTTTTTCCAATGGATATTATAAGTGTGTATAAGTTCTGCATAGCCTTGTACAGTGACGGGAAGTAATTGAGTAAAAATAATCGGAATACAGTAACAATTCCTTTTTTGGTCCCATTTGCTTGTGATCAATACATTTAAAAAAATGTAATTTCTACTTTTAATTTACTTCTGGAAATAAAATTGTAATTGTTACAATATAGTAGTCGTTAGTATTAGTATCATTCTTGCTTGCTATATCGTCATCACTACTGTTTTTGCAATTAATATCCAATTTTGCAATTTTTTTTTTTTTTTTTTTTCATTAATAATTTGGGCTTGTGCCCAAAACATACCAAAAACAAGGAACTTTTAGGTACTGTGATTTTGTAAAGTAATTGTAAAATGTAATTGTAATTTTACTGATTACTTTAAAAAAAGTAATTTGTGATTGTAATTAAGTAAAATGTCTCTCAGGTATTTGTAATTCAGCCCAATTACTGTCTTTTTGTACTTTTCCCTTCATTGGCCTTGTATATATCCGCCCTGGGTGCTGGATCTAATCTTCGAGTAGACCATCCACCACGAGACTCAAAAGAACGGGAGAGAGAACCCCCCCTCCCCGGGGGCAACCCCTCGTAGCGACGATCCCCCTCGTTTCCTCCAAAAAGGCTAGCTATGATTTTCCTGCTCCTGAGCATAGAGTTTATTCTGCTACAAAGCGTGTACAAAATGAGAATGACGAGCCCTTTTAGGATTTAAGCGACCCAAGCCGCCCGGGCCTTACAGGGCCGTGACCTGTCGGGAGAGGGATTATCTTTGGATCACATATATACTTTTTTGACCAGACAAGGACATGGAGGGCCTCCCCGGATGAGTGATCAGCCCAATGCCGGGGCCACCTCCGAGACAACACGAACACATAGGACGAGACACACCATTCACACACACACTCACTCCAAACAAGGCGAGGATGGGATGAAGATGATAATGACGGCCAGATGATATCTGGGGCCTAAAGTTACCCGACATTTGTCTCGAAGGTGAGGAAAAACCCCAGAAAAAACCCCACCTAGGTAACTTGTCCCGACCAGGAATCGAACCCGGGCCCGCTGCGTGAGAGGATTGAACGCATCCCCTGAGCCACAGCGGTGGACTTACTAACAGCTGATCGTCGAAATTAACCGTTAAGCTAAGTTAGCTTAGCTTAGCTCACATACAGTGAGGGATTGCATATATAGTTGTGTCGGATTTCACGTGTAGGTTTTTTGGCACAACTAAATATGAAATCCCGCACTGTATGTGAGCTAAGCTAAACTAACTTAGCTTAGCTCTTGGTCGACAACCGGCATAAATCTCAGAACTTAATATTTATATATGGTCGAAAAAAACAGTAATATGCAACTTGCCTATAATGGTGTTTAAGACACACCTCTGAATATTTATGTGTAGCCATAGCCATAGACTCATAAGAGGTGTTATCAAAAGCACCCTCTGTGTTTAGGAAGACCCCAGTTTTTAATATCATGCATATATATGTTAATTTATTTAAGCATTTACAGAATATCTGGCTAAGTGAATGTTTTGAGAAGAAACTGTCAATAATTGACAGTATAGCCTACATCCTTGTGTTTTCCGAACTGATTGTATAATATTATAAAGACACGTTTTTACTTCATTGGTTTTCAATTTACTAAAATTTGTCGCATTGACTGTTTTTAAAAGAATTTTGTAATGTAATTTATACAACTACTAATATTTTTTGGTAAATTATAATGTAGTTCTGTTTTCAAGAGAAAGTATTAAATTTACTTAAATATTAGAGCATACTTCATTGGATCCAAAACACATTTTACAAATTTGAGCATTGATTTTCGGGCCTTAGTTATCATCAGGGGCCGGATTCTAATGACATGTCATCTTTTTATTGATGCGGCATAGACATTGCCAACTTGTGGATAAATCCTAATCATGGCCTCTAGATTATAGAAATACATTTTTATTAGGTCATTTTTTGTCATTTTACGCAATTTTATGTTTTTTAGGGCATTTATTTCAATCTTAGGTCATTATTTTGTTATTTTCGTGTCATTTGCTTCCTTATTTAGTCATTTTCATGTATTTACATTAACTTTTTTTTGTCGCTAGCGGTGCTGTCTTTGAAGTGTTGTTTGTTTAATGCTAGAAGGAAAAATTTGGCGTTAAAGTGTTGACATGTCTAAGTCGGAAGTGAGATTCAAAGAAACGCCAAAATTTTGTATTATATTACTATTGTTATTAGATTGACTTGGCACCAGAGTCTGCCACCTGCTTGGATTTGAGAGTGCAAAGTACTGTTTACCCTCAATAAACAACAATATAATCCAGCAGACCACGAAAGGATGTGCCGAATTTTGACTCATCAGTGCCTCAGTGTCAGTATAAATTTCCGTGAGAAAAGAACATTCACAACATTACAGTTATTTACAGTTTTTTCCATTATGTACAAACTAGTCTATAACTTCGTGTGTACAATAATACTTTTTTATAAATAAAATATCAGTTTTTAGGTCATTTTTTATAATTATTAAGTCATTTTCTTTAAAATTTAGGGTCATTTTGTAGGTCATTTTTCAAACAATTTTAGGTCATCAGAATCCGGGCCCTGGTTATCATTAACAAGATGTTACTTCTATCTGAACGAGTCATCTCAAGATCTCTGTCGTTCGCCCTGCTTTTCTGAATTTGTTTGCTCGGAAGAACCTGTAAAAAAACCATTGGAAATAAATACGGAATAATCACTTTTAGAATGTAAATTCGGGCCTGGTAACAGTAAACTTTGCGGTACTCTGCAGATTTTTATTGATTTAATAACAGACATATCAGTACTTTATATATCCTAGCATCAAAATCAGGACGTTTTTAGCTCTAAAGTTACGAGTGCTTATAAAAGTAAATTTTAGTTCTAAACTTTCGATTCCTAATTTGTACTGCCAGACGCACTACTGGTAGTCGGGCGAGTTTCAATAATGAAATCTGTGGTGCCCGCAAGCAGATCTGCTATAGGCCTACGTAAAATAACATCTTATTTAACATTTAACTTATGAAGAGAAAGAATACTCAGATCATGTATCCAGACGCAGTGTATATAAATTCTCACTGTCTCAGCTGTCCATTTCTGCAGGTAGTTAAGTAATGGTTGAGATGCATGCTCCACAGTAGCTGGCCAACGTCTGGAAATTAATGGCATTCCAGTTAACAATAGGTTTGTTCGCAAAGCAGTCAGAAACCAGGAACATATCGTTCGCGCATGCGCTCTTTCTGCACATGCAAGAATCCGTGATTCTGATTTCAATTTTCTGTTCGCAAAGCTCTCACGGACAGTTTCTGTACTGTCTGTTTCTGCAGGCTCTAGCATGAATTGTTATCAGAGACATGCGCAGTAACCTATTTTCACGCGCCTGACTCCTCCCTCCTTATAACATTGCGCCAGATTTATAAACATAGGCTACTTATAGTATGAATAATGGAAGATAATTAAAAGTTTCCCAAAATATAGATTATATTGTCGATGTATATTGCATTTATAACATGTCAAAGGGAAATATATATTTTATTTGGATATCATATCGATTAAACGCAGAAACTATCGATTCCAAATTCTTGTAACCGTTCGCAAAGTGCAAATCACCGGTAAGTTACAGACTGGACATGCGCAGTACAACAAATTCTCAAGCGGTCACGGATTTGCTTTGCGAACAAACCTATTGATGCCTCTATCTGAACGAGTAAACGCAAGATCTCTGTCGCTCTTTCTAGTTTCCTGTTTACGGCCAGTTTTGTCTGGGAGATCCTGTATCAGATTTAAAATATTTTATTATTTAAATAAATAATAATAACTTTTATTATCCCTCTTTAGCATTGTTATCAGCAAAAGAGACATATAGAAAGTGGAATGTCCTTGTAAATTACATACCAAGATAACGCATAGCTTATTAAAAAGCAACACTAAAATCATATATTCAGGTATAACATATATCCAACAGAGCTCTCTCTTTCTCAGCTGTCCAAAATTTACAGATAAAATAATCACATTCCACTTATCAATATTCGTGTTCTTTATTGAGTGTAAATTTGATAGTTGTCAATAATTCTAGAGTGATAGGGAAAAAGCGAATAAGTCAGAAAACTAAAGTTTCAGGAAAGACAAAAAAACAATTAATTTCCACAGCATTGTTACAATACTTAGTTCAGCCCACCCAGATTTTTTTACTCAGCATAAGATAATATGTAAAATATCTGGGTGGGCTGAACTAGATACTGTAACAATGTAGTGGAAATAAATTGATCTTTGTCTCTCCTGGAACTTTGGTTTTTTGACTTATTCGCCTTTTCCCAATCACTCTAGAATTATCTCTAGGGCCCGGAAGTTTAAAAGTATATTTTTATTAATGCGCTCTTTTAGATGCTACTGTTAAAATGTGTGCAATACACAAAATAAATAACAGAACATTGATGGTTTCATTTTGCATATTTCGCTTATTCTGTTAGTTTGTTTTATTATGCGTCTAATTTACTCGATATGGAAATATTTTTGCATATCTTGCATTTACAGAGCGAATGTTTTGAGAACCAACTGTACAATAATTTACCTATATATCCTAATGTTTTCGGAACTGATTGTATAATAATAAAGCGACGTTTTTTAGTTTTCAATTACTAAAATTGGTTTCATTGACCTGGTTTCTGTAAGAGTTTTGTAATGTAATTTACACTACTACTATCTTTTGGTGCTGTTAACCTGCCAGGGGAATTATTTATCTGCAAAATAAAGTAAATAGTACTAGCCATTTTGTAAAAACAATACACAAATGTATATATTATTTGTGTAATTTGTCATAATGTACTGTACTTTACAATTATGTCGAAATGTGCAGTCATTATTAAAGAAAAATAACATGAATACCTTAAAAGTCCAAGTCAGAACATCTATCCTGCCAATGTTAAATTAAATAATATGAGGCGTCAGGATCCAAAAAGCTCCTTATCCATTTTGTATGATTTTTCACAAACCACGAAAAACGTTTATATAAGGTTTTCTTAAATATTCTGCTTAAACCTAAAGTTCAAACAATAGCTAACAACACAAAGAATCAGTCTGCAAAGTTTAATCCCTCAAACTTTAAGGGTTATGTCAAAATAAGGAATAATATTTTGGATAAGAAGTTATTTGGAACTGTACACTGAACAAGGCGGGTTTTGGAACTGCAACACAGGGATTAGAGGGTACTTGGCACCAAAACGTATAACCTACCTTCTATCTTCAAGAAAATCTATTTAATTTTCATGAAAGATTTCATGGTGTGGTTATAATTTATATTATTAAAATATTCATACGTTCTTTGCTGCTGACAAAAAAAAAAGCCAGAATGAAAAAAATAACTCTGAGAAATAAACATTTCAGTTGAATATAATGTCCAGTATGTAACAAAGGAACAGACGGTTCTGTTCTTTAAATCCTCAGTTCATCTTCTCCTGCTTCATGAACATCTTCCTCACTTTCAGAAAATCCACCAGTGACTTGGTTCTTGTCACACATGATGTCTTTATAATATGACAGGCTTTCATAATCTGCCCAGTGATCACCATAATGTTTAGAAAGTTTGTTTACATCCTGTAACTTTTCTCGTTTGATAGGAACTCCACATGGTATAGTGCAGTTATTCATTGCATGGCCAGGCGGCTTCAAAGGAATAAACCATTAAGTCGGTGTTTCTTTATGTCAATTGATCTGACTAAATCGGTCTTGGTTTCCACTTTCCAAAACAAAAGCAATGTTGCAATATTCTCTCATTGTTATCACTGTTATAATATTCTTCGCTTTAATCAATTCACACGTGTTATTGTTTATTGTATCTTGATCTTGCAACCGTGCATTTCACTCCAAAGAATATGGGTTGAGCTGTCTGCAAACTTTTTCTCCTAATGAAAGGAAGCTGCCTGGCCATGCAATGAATAACTGGACTATAACTCGTCTGAGTATCCACCAAAGAAGCCTTTTCCCTTTCTGAAAATGGACCGATACACTGAAATGTCAGACATGTACGATACTTCTCCTCTTACTACAACAGATGAATTACTTTTTTTTTTATGCAGATACGTTTGCACTGAGAGAGTTTAAAGTGCCAAAGACATGGAGGTTTCAGTGTTGCATTAACTAGCCCTTTCCAGTCTCTTACTTTACATGCATCACTTCCTAACATTTTGACGGTGCCTTCATTCGAAAAAATTTGAAAGTATTCCTCTGGACGAACTTTCAAATGTCACTCAAATTCTATAAGAAACGAGATGCTGATGGATAAGGAGCACTATGGAATTGCCTTCTTGTAAATCCAATATGGTTGCATGGGGATGAGGTGGTAATGGAAACAACATTAAAAATGCGGGTTTTGGAACCGACTAACTAGTGGATATGACGCTGTTTGGAACAGTCATTCATATTTAGCATTAAAAATGAGGGAGATACGACGTAGTTTGGAATATTATGTTTTAACACGATGATGGACAAGATAGAGTAGATTCAGAAACCACTGCTAACTCAATTTCGACCAAAAGTGGATAAGACGGTTTTTGGAACCTGGTGCCTCATATAATACCGCACATAGTTCATAAAAGAAATAAAAATTTGGAAATCAGTTGCTAGGCAACGCACTTGTTTATGAGCTTGTCTCTAGGCAACCATATTAGATTTCAGATCAGCCAACAATAACTTTTTTAATTGTACGTTAAAAGGTGTAATAAAGCTAAAAAAATAGAGGAAGTAATAATTTTTTTTTTTTAATTATTTATTTTTTTGTCGCTTTGACTCATGGTAGTCTAATCGCGACTGTACAGTAAAGTGTAACGGATTTTGTAAATAATAATTATTTTCTTACTTTGTTGGCAAAATTCTGCCAGCCTAAGATCACGGTATATCAAATGAATGAACAGTCCATGAATACATTCGATGAATCGATCCGGGTTTCCAATTCTGTACCAGAAGATTGAGAGCGTCGTCATTGATGCTTACATCAGAACTCTATAAAAGCACAGGAACTGGCTTGCACCGAATCGAAATTGTGTTTTTAATCAATGGACATTTATATTATTTCAATTTCCAAACAATTTATGTTGTATAAAATAATGTATTTTCATTCTGCTCACTGGCAGCATGTGACGTATTAATCCCGGTACGTTTGTGCTTTACGTGCCCAGTAACGAGATGACGTTTTATGAGATAAAATTTCTTCCTTGCGATGCTAGGAAGAATATTATAAGATATACGATCGTGATTGGTCTATATCTGAGAAATTGCTAAGCGTTATTGGTCAGTAATAAATCAGCTTCTTTGAAATATCAGTCAAGCTTAAGTGACAGTCTACTGGGATGGCACTTAACTTACTGTTTGTTGCTGGATGAAAAGAGCACAGATGGACAGTGCCGAGCAAACAGTGTGGCATTGTATGTAGAATATTATGTCTAGTGTACACTGCCTGCTTTTATTGTCACAAAGGAACCCTACATTTTTGTATAATAACGTCTTATAAACACCTTCAAGATTCAAAAGAGAAATGAAATGGCTAGCCACGAGCACTTCTGCTGGTATTCAGATGTTACTGGAGGCTGTAGAATGGGTGTTGGAAGAGGATGCTTTATGTCGAGCACACAAAAGCTAGTGCATTATCAAAGAGAATGCTACATACTCTGCATCTCTCTCTTTACATACGCGTATGTAATATCCACACAGGGCACATTTCCCTTGTTTTAGTTTAGCAATGTTTATAAACCCAGAACTCAGAGGCGCTTGTGTGTTCTGTTGTGGTTAGATTAAGCAGCTCCAGTGCTTGTTTAGTAACTGCGTGTTTGTTATTTATGAGTTGCTATAAATAATAGCGTTGAGTAAATGATACTCACTTCAGAGACGATCTAGTTTAAGTATTCCTTGCCAGTTTGGGATACTGTACAGGTAGGGGGAAAAAAGTGGACCGACTCTTGTAGCTTATTTCAGAGCCTTGTGATACGTAAATAAATGTAAGAGATGTAACGGAAACGTTTGTTTTCACAAGCAATGAAAATTACGTGAAAATATTTCTCAATTCAAGCAAGTTATCGGCTGTAGAACAAATTTCAATACATTCCCTGCTATCCTGTGAATGCCGCTAGGCATGCGCAGTGGAAAGTATGTTTTTAAAATAATTATTCTAGATATCAATACTGAATAAGGTTGAAGGGAAATTTCGGTATGGAATTACAGCAATAGTATGAAAATAACAAAACTGAAAGATATAATTAAACTCTATCATGCCAGAAGCCTTATTGCATTTGAACCCGTAAGGGCGAGTGTATCAATCCTACGAGCAAAATAAAGTCATTTTATCAACTGTAAAGTTTGTGAAATAATAATAAATGTTAAATTTACCCTAATGAATTACGCACCGTGGAGTTAACCACAGTGATTTTCTAGTACAAAGCTGCCAACTTAACGACAACGCTTTTCACCCACTATGACTATTTTTGCAATCAAAGTGAGAAATTTCGCATTTAAAAGGGCGAAATATAATTTTAATTTTTATCAAATTGAGTATATTCAATAATTTTATGCAAATAATTTTAACTAAAAGAGTATTTTTCATGTGAAGCATTCAAAGTTGTCATTCTGGAGTGTTATAATTTTATACCATTCAGTGGCATAATTTTCTCCTTTTTAATTAATACAATCTACCGTTAAAAGTGCTTCTTTTATCTTTGACTGCCTAACAAATAGTTTTGACTCATCGTTTGTATTCTACTTGCGTAATTTAGTAATTGTGTCAACAATGGTAGTGGCACAAGCTCTTCTCATCCTAAGGCGCCCTTCCCATTGCTAATGAAATAAATTTGTTGAAGTAAGAGTAACTTCCCCATGGGAAGTTTGCCTCAGGAAGCTTATGAGCGAGAATTACAGGTAGGGGGAAAAAAGCGGACTGACTAAAATATCTAAGTTGCCGATATGAGCCACTGCGCATGCCTAGCGGCATTCACAGGATAGCAGGGAATGTATTGGAATTTGTTCTACAGCCGATAAATTGCTTTAATTGAAAAAATATTTCACCTAATTTACATTGCTTGTGAAAACAAACGTTTCCATTACATCTCTTGCATTTATTTACGTATCACAAGGCTCTGAAATCAGCTACAAGAGTCGGTCCGCTTTCTTTCCCCCTACCTGTACATATCGTTTCGTCATACGCAATTTATAAAGTGCATTGTGTTGTTTTGTTGCAGATGAAGTGAAGAAGACAGTTTTGGGGATGAGGTTGCAACGCGTGGCTGTGTTCCCGCTGATATTATTTGCTGTGACCGCAGGCGCTTCCCCACAAATTGAAGGTGAGTCAGAACATCAACCTGCTCATTATATTAAGCCTTGTTCAGCCATTGCGCCACCACTCCATTGTTCACATTACCATAATTAATTATTTAAAAAGGAATTGCGATGACGAATTCGGGTCATGTATGAAACTTATGTCTTACGAATGGAAATTCAAGATGTTTTGAATTTCAATTCATATTAAGCTAATGAAGCTAATGAAGCATCAAGCTAATGAAAAAATCCTCTACTGAAGACCTTCTACTTCTACTTCTATTGAAGACCTTACACATACTCCGAGCTCCGAGCTTTTATCTGTTTGTCAGTTCCTTACGAATCGGTATTTCTACATTAATCTGCATGCATCTCTCAATAGGCATGATATTACAGTTAGTTTGTTAGTAAAAAAATATTAAATGTGTGTGTGTTTAAGGCGTGGTCTTGTGGTTAGCGTCGCTGACTACAGATCCGTCTGCCCGGGTTCGATCCCTGGTATCTCCTCGGATTTTTCTGTAGTAGGGTGTCTGGTAGGGGTGCACTTAGCCTCGTGATTCAAATTGAGGAGCTACTTGATAGAGAAGTAGCGGCTCCGGTCATGAAAACCACCATTAACGGCCGTGGGTGTCGGCATACTGAACACATGCCCCCAATCCTGCCATACGCCTATGGTAGATGACGCAGCGGTCGGGTGGTAGGCCAAGTCGGGTGGTAGGCCAAATCCCTCCAGGGATGTAGCGCCACGGAATTTAGTTTCTTTTTATTTGTGTGTTTAAGGCGATGGTACCAAGGGGTGATGTATGTCACGGGAGAGTGTGGCTTTTCTAGTGTAGGGATACATAATTTGGTAGCATTGCGAGGTGAAAATGGTAATTTAGTTGTGAGTCATCCGCCGTGCAGAATGGATATGACAAGATGTGAACAGCATTCTTACGTCAAAATAGTCACCATCCGAGGCAAAAATGCCAGAGAATACCACAAGCAGCTGATCGAAGATTTGAAGAATAATGCCCACTCTTTCTGAACTTTAAGGGATCATGGAATGGGCATGTGTGCTTCCATGCATTCAACAACCGAAATACATTAGAGTATGGATGTAGATGGGTGCCTATTGCCTTCTTTAACCTACATCTAGTACTCATACTCTGCATTATACATACACTCCATACCCCGCCCTCTCATTTGTATCTTTCAAAATTTTAAAATGGTCGCACATTTTCAAAGAAAAACATAGTTGTCATTGACTTATGCCCCATTCCTCGTATATTTAGCACAAATAAAAGAAAGCTTAATAATAAGAAAAGTAAACGAATAAGAGGGAGAAATATAATCCGGGAATAATACAAAAATAAAAGACAAATGGAGATAAAATAAGATAAAAGCCACTTCACATTAGTAATTATTACAAATAAGAAGATTATTAGCAGCTGTAGGTTGTATTACTTTGGACTTTGGGTTACATTTTACTAGGTACAGGCCTGTGTAGAAAGGACAAAACCAATAGCCTAAACAAAAGTATTCCATTTTTACTTCTACATTATATAATTTACAAAATACCTTAACTCGTTTTATACTGAAGTACCACGTTTATATTTTGTCAACAAGCGTAATCTTCCTCGTGTTTCTTTCCGGGATGTTTAGTTAGAATTTCAGTTCACTAAACTTAAAATTTTGTACGAATAAATAGAGGCTCCTTCTGCATATTCTGTGCATTTAGATTTTTTTTAGTTTCTTGGCAATGGAATGGTATTGTCTACTTATAAGTACATCTATTGATATTGCCTCATTCTGACTTTGAATTCGTCAGTGAACAAAAAGAGTACTGAACAAAATACGAGGGTTGGAAGTTTAATAGTGGCAACACATTAATAAAATCAAGGTGAATTACAGGAAGTGCAAATCGCTTTTCATGGATGTTGGTTGGATATCCAGCATTCTTCAGAGAAAATAGGAGTCTCCTAACACCACGAAAGCCTTCACAGTAACCAAAATAAATTGAGCAGACTCTGTCAACCTGTCTAAAATGAATTTTGGATCTAATAGAAAATCAATGATTAAAAATAACTCAATACCTTAAAATTATTCTTGATTCACAATAATTCCTTACCATCTTGAAACAGTTCATTGTGGATCGAGAATAATTTCAAGGTATTGAATTATTTCTAATCATTGGCTTTCTGTCAGATCCAGAATTCATTTTAGATCGGTTGATACAGCCAACTCAGTTTCTTTTGGTTACTATGAAGGCATTCATAGTGATAGAAGGCTCCTATTTGCTTTGTAGATGCTGGATATCCAACCAACATCCAACAAAAGCGATTTGAACTTCTTGTAATTCACCTTGGTATCACAGATTACAGGTAAAAACAGGTAAAAACAAAAATCAACAGAAAATACTATTTCTAATTTAGTATAAAAAATGAAGGTATAGCCTACCCCTAGATGAGCATAGCTCGTGTTAGGGATATAATAGACAAATATAAATCCAATTATACATCAATACACAGTATACTACAAACGAAAATTATAAATGCATGAGTACAATGTATGTAAAACAATTTTGCATAAATAACCAGTCGTTTATATAGAATTACAAAAAATCAGAAGAAAAAAATTATAGAAATAAATTGGATTGAAACATTGAAAAACAAAACAAAATTAAAGTTGTGCCACTATTAAACTTCAAACCCTCGTATTTCGTAGCATTAGAATGTATATCTTTTAAATTTAGATACTTCAATACTACGCTATATTTCATTTAAAATGTTGAATGAAACCAAGATCTTGGCTGGGAACTGAGCTGTAAGAAATAAAGCCAGAGGGTGTCTTAATGGCTGGAGTTGTGAGAAGTCACGCCCTGAGTGAACACAGGCAAGAGTGAGTCTATCTTGTCACGTAAACGGGAGCAGGGCAAATGCTCACTTATTAAGCACGTCCTTTCTTCATTCCGACAACAGCTTGCGTCTCCCTTGTGTTCTTCCATTTAATATCCCCTACATTTCTATGGAACTCTAAGCAAGTAAGCTTTGAATTCCGGTTCAAATTGAAAAGTTCTTAATTGGATGGATTGAGCAACATGAGGTTATTCCTAGAAACTAACGATGACTTTCAATTCTTTTTATATTTCCTATGTTTTATCAACCATTCCATAACACCTCTTCTAATCTGTATCACCCCGCGTATCCTAAAGCTTTAATCTGAATAACAAATTATGCAATAGGCCTATAAAGGCAGTGGAGCAATAGGCCCATAGACCCGAGAAAGGAAAGCATGGAAACTCAGGGACTTCACAATTACTAAGAGTTCCTCCAAATAACTATCTGGTTACAAACCCATCGATAAAATATTCCATAAAAAAAATTTTTTTCCCCATTTTATGAGTGTATTGTCATTCATAAAATACCCCTACTACTCAAAAATTAAATAAAAGCAAGAAAAGCGTAAAATCTTTCGTGATTAAACTTGCTTTGGAAAACTGCTGAAAGAGTCGATGTGCTGTAAGAAGGTAATGCGCAAAACAGGCAGTATAGAAAGTTCTGAAAGCAATGCAGGAATCCCGAATGATACATAATGGGTAACCTGCGAAACTCATATTCTGTGAGTAGGCCCTACTGTGCGCAGTGTTATTGCACTTCCCAAGGGCTGTCCAATGTAATCAGTAGCCAGTAGTGCGATTGACCTATAATTTTACGGGTAGGCCTATATCACATCAGGTCTCTGCTTGGGGATATTTCTATGACATGACTGGGGATCCCACTGTGAACTTCAGAAAGGTACTTCAAATCTAGATAACGTGTTCAATGAAAGTTTTCATCATCCCTTCTTTCCTTTCTTCGTCTGCATGAGTTGAAGTCCCTCATACTAAAAACCTACGTGGCGCTACATTTCTGAAGGGACAAGGCCTACCAGGCCTACCACCCGACCGCTGCGCCATCTACCATAGGCAGATGGCAGGATTGGGGACATGTGGTCAGCATGCCGACACCCACGGCCGTGAAAGGTGGTTTCCATGACCGGAGCCGCTACTTCTCTAACAAATAGCTCCTCAATTTGAATCATTTGGCTGAATGGACCCCGTTCCAGACCTCCCTACCTCAGAAAAATCCGAGGAGGTACCGGGGATCGAACCCGGGCTGACGGATCTGTATTCAGCGACGCTAACCACAAGACCACGCCGGCGGGAAAATTCCTTGTACTCTTCAGTATAATATACCATAATTCTTCCCACTGTTCTGTAAAAGACTTGTAGGCCTACTTAGCTGAAAAGTAGGAAACGTGCACACTACGCTGTCTATAATGACCTGTGAAGTGCTTAAAGGGAAATTTTATTTTTCATTCTCATTCCATCCATTATAGCATTGTATTTTCACACATCAATGCCCAGATTTATTCAGGCACAGAACGCAATCATTCGTAACTGTAACATTAAATTAAATCAACCATTGTGTAATTTGTTTGTTGGAGTATGAAATATAGCGAATACACTTCGAGGTTTTTCACCAGGTTTCATTTTGTAACAGTTTCTTTTATTTGCACGGGTGATTGAATTTATTGTGAATGGAGAAGATGGAATAGTTAATACACTAAAAGCATTGTTCAGATCTACGTACAGAAAACTAAAACCTGGATTATTTTTTGGCCCTCAAATTGACTGCTCATAAGTCATAAACGACCGTACAATATGTGATAATATCAAGTTTTTGAAAGACCCCATGTTATATTGTAATTGTAATGTTAAAGTAATGTTAGTGTGTTGCTTTTTTCTTCACATGATTTAGAAGCTACAAATAGGCACTGTCTTTTTATTTATATCAAACGTAAAATGGGATAATATGCATAATGGTAATACCGTATCTCAAAACCTAAAGCTTATAGGAAAAACTAATGGCACATATGGCATCAGCGACCTAAATTACCCAAGAATAGGTATAAATTCTAAGGTACCAAAATGGCTGTTGGTCTGTGTAATTTCTGCAACGTACTTTTGGCTCCTTCCTCTTTCATGCCCACTACTACGAGTATGTAGAAGGCAATAGATACCTAGGCAAAGACTATTTCCCCCTTCTTTTTAGGTATAATTCTGAGGTAAAGTGTCACTGCAAGTCCTTCAAAGAGAATATTTAACACAATGATTAAGCCCCTAGTTTATTTATTGTACCTGTTTTGTGATTTTGCGATGGAATTTAAATGTTTCTTGATATTTATCTTCCATCATTTTTTTAGAAACTTATAGAAAACTTTATTTTTCACCAGGCAAGAGTGAGTTTCTACAAACAACGGGTGGCTTATAACTACCCTTCAGAGTTTTTTTTGTTGTTCGAAAATAGATTTCAAATAAAAGTTTTAGTTCTTAGTATAAGTGCCCCATGTACAAAATTTAAACAATCTTTGGAGCCGTTTTTGAGGAAACCGTAAAAACTAAATCTTCCTTATGTAAAATCCCCTTAAAAATAAGAGAAAGTCTCGCCAATCTTCGTATCATATCCTCAAAAGCTACCTAACTCAAAAGTAATATTCTGTTTTAATACGATTTCCCGTTTTGGAGCCAGGTTGATCACACACACACACACACACACACACATACACGTTTCCGAATATGAAAAATTTCGATTCAGGGAACCTCAAAAAATGTATTTATGTTAAAAACTCAACTTCGAATTTTGGGGTAAAAAACAATACTTCCTCTGCCCAAAAACCTTTGGTACGGGCAGAGGAAGTAAAAAAGTTCTTCTTTCTAGAAAGTGGTTATATTAGCTAATTAAAATTAAAGAATTAAAAAGCCTTCCAATATTCTTGGACTTCATTATGCTTCATAAACATTACTAGTACGTTTCTGAGTACTCAACCCATATAACCACATTAATTGAAGTATGTTTTCAGAGCAATTACACTCCACCCCATTGTGGCAATGTCTAGTGGTCTGCCTCATTCAGAACATGTTGATACACCGTAATGCATACAAAACTTCGTGTTTACAATCATGTGCTCGAAAATTAATTTCAGCTTCATTAAAATAACAGCAATGTTCATTGTTTGTATCACTGCTCTATAATTGAAACTAGTACCACGTTCAGAAAGGTTCACGATAATGTAATTCAAGTCCTCTATGGATTTACAAGTTCTTCGGAATTAAGCGCTCTATGCACAGATTATATTACTTCATTGACAACAGCTCTTCTACTAGTGTGTTGATTAGATGAGACTTTATGAAATTCGAAAATAAACTAATTAGATTTGAGTGTACAACAATTAGAATGCATGATTTAGAATGTCTCATGTAAACGTTTTTTAAAATTCTACAATAAAATTTAGAGAAAATTCCTAGCTGTTCCACCTGAACACAGCACAAGACGTAATAAACTAGTACTTTTGTAGAATCGGTCCTCGTCTATATAATTCAAAAATAAAATTATATCCAGGTTTAGCCACATATAGTTATGAAGTCTTCAAATCTAGAACTAAAAAAATATAATAAACTGTTTATTTTCATCCCTTTTATACTAGTTTTGTTTACCACTTGGTCTGCTCTTCTTGGTACTACCATCATGATAATCATTGCTTATTTTTTATCATTATAACTTTAATTACTTTTATCACTTGGGTCATGTCGTAACTCTCGGATTTTGCCTTTCTACTGTGGTACATTTTCATGATAGAATATTCATTTGTCTATTCCTACTTTTAAAAACAGGTTAACATTATAACATTATATAATTTTATATCCAACTTATATTTTATGACATAGTGATACATAAATAAGAATGTATAAGTGCATAAATCTAGTAAATATTATAATGTTATAGGGCTTTATGACGTTGCATCTATTGAACTTTTGGTCCATTGGGTTTGTGGTTAGGTGGATAAGTCATTTCATAATAACAAATTATACTTATATTGTAAAACATAATATATAAACGTAACACTGGATCTACCCGCGAACACGAGGTCCTGCTCTTTCGAGGCTTCAGGACCAACCTGTATATATATGAAATAATTTTTAAAAAGCAGGGATTCGATCATTTTCATTTAATTATACATAAATTCTTTACCAATAAATATGACCTGTATAAGACAACAGCCGCGCAAGTATTAGATGATCAGTAGAGTTTATTTAAAAAAGGTAAGGTTCTTATTCGTTCCTTCAAGATGTTTTTGCGGGGAAAGTTATTTTTAAATTGACATTTTAAATTAAAATTCATCATATGCATGTTGACGATGATTAGCTTATTCTCACATTAACTTTTTAAAGAAAAAACTATTTTTTATGTTCAAATCCCGCAACTATTCGCACTTACAGTGCAACATTGGATGTGTTGTGCCCACTTCCGGAACGTTAAACGCAAAAGTTAGGGAATTACATAGATAGAATTCAACTAAAGAATATGGCATTATAGGAACATATTATGGGATATTAGGCTACAGTATTGATCCTAAAGCGGAATCAAATGATGAACAATTTCTTGAGAATAAGATTGACTCTGGAATGAACCATATCTTAAGAACTTTCACCCAGGGATCCACGCATCATATGTGGATATGTTACATTTGAGTAAAACCTTGGATGATGGTTCCACAACACTTACTAGCAGAGTTCAATATATTTTCACCACTTATATACAGAATCAAAGTTGAGTTCAAATTTTTAAGTTTGAAATTCGCTTTATGTCTTGCACGGTAGGTGGCGTCACTTACTACCGTGATTATATAAGCAGAGTTTGAACAAGCCTTCGTGGATATGGATCTAAATAATAAAATTACATATAGTCAACGATTCATGCAGCTCAGAACGAGTACAGATCACCACTACGACTATCTCCTTCTTTTCCTTATTTCTTTCTTCCTGCCTTTCTTCCGTCCGTCCTCTCGCGTATCTGAAGTTACGTATGGGATGGAGTTAAAAGAGGAGCCAAGCAGTCAACCGCATGAAGTTACCGCTTGGCCTGAGGTGCTGTACGTAGCAAACATGCCGTGTTTTCTCAGAATCTCTGATGCCTGATAATTTTTAATCAGCTCGAAATCTCACACCCAAGATTCACTGCTTGAAGTTCTTCCGCAGGCTGAAGAATTTATTCCCCTGTAAAAACTGCTGCTCTTGCTAGGTTTGAAAAGACCCTCTCACAGAGCACATCAACCGGTACTGCTAGTGCTGTGGTATAGACCATAATGTCGGTTGTCGAACAAGAGCTAAGCTAAGTTTGTTTAGCTTAGCTCACATACAGTGCGGGATTTCATATGTAGTTGTGCCGACAAAACTACATATGAAATCCGGCACAACTATATATGAAATCCCTCAGTTAGCTTAGCTCTTGGTCAACAACCGGCATTAAACTATATCTGTGCCAATGACAAATAACTTGCTGTGGTTCTCCTTGGACTACTCACGATTGCTTACGACAACTTAATACTAACTAGACCAAAAACATCGTACAACATGCACCTGTACTGTCTCCAGATGAGAAGAATGCAAGCTACAGGAATGCACTGCACTCCCCACTTGTCTACCTGCAAGCGGGCTCGTCCTAATCTCCCGTTTTTCAGTCAGTGAGCGGGCGTGAAAGTTCGGATTCCTCCCCATCACGGCGCGCCAGACCAACCGCGTGTCCCTTTGGACTGTTGCTATGACGCGGGGGAATGAGTCCCCTCTGTACCACCCTTGCTCTTCACCCCGCACTTGCATTCATCCCATCTGGTGACAGTACTGTATATGTAGCAGATATGCAAACTCTTCGATTGAAACCGAAGTTTCTAGAGAGGCTGTAGCGTGGTTAAATGGTTCTACGCATGCGCGGAAGCTTTTTTTTTCTCTAGAATAGTCCATCACTTTCTGATTGAAAGGTTCTGATCAGCAAAGATATCGTGTTTCATCTTTTCTACAGCTGACACTCTCCGAACTGGCTTCAAGTCTTGAGTTCGGAGGCAAATACTCAACAACCAATTGATCCATTTTAAAGAATGCCTGCGCAATGTTTTTGTCTTGACCTCCTTTGATGTAATGAATTCATGAATCTTCTGTGTGCTGATAAAGTAATTTTCGTTGGAATAGAGAAACTGATACAAGATTGGCGTATAGGCTTCAATGAAGCGGAGATAATTTAGATCATCCTGTATGGACCCTAATAACATGGCATTGCCCATACATGAGCTGCTAATCTAATATGAATATGCTGCAATGTTAGATGCTAGAATACAATCCTCCGCTACCTGCAGAGGATAATTTGATTTCAGCCGAATGGAACAAGCGTCCTCTAGTAAATGTCGGCCATTAAGTCAATATCAGAAGCGCTAGCCCATCTGAAGTCACTAAGTAAATTAGCATTTGCTTCTATCTACCTGACGTTCAATCAGTTGTTTCCAAATTAAGCGAACCTTTGGGGGCTACCCTGCCGTATTTCTGCTGTGGTTTACATTTCGCTCGATTCAACGCTCCCTCAAAGAGGATCAGATTAGTTCAGGCTCCCAGATGTTTTCATCTCTCCCACTTACCTACTTTTCATGGAGAATATCCCATTCATGCATAGCAAATCAAGAGAAGCTAAATTCTGATGTCTTGTACGTTCTGAACTGGCGGTTTGTTGGCATCGTACTATTTTTCAATCGGATTACTCTAGATATATGACCTAGCCTTTGAGAGATTACATACTGTAGGCCTACTCTTACAAATTCACTTTATATATAAACTGTTTTAAGTTTATCGAATCCTCTAAATCCTTTTCATAGTCATTTTGTTCAAACAGCTTTTCAATTTGGTGCCGCGTAAGCCATCTGTATCTTAATGACTTCCTAAATATGAGACAATCCTGAGAAACAACTTCAGTTAGTATAACAAATACATTTAAGTAAACTTTACAAAATAATTTTCTTCTTTCATATACATATAATTCTAACATTGTTTTCGGCTGGTAGAGCGGGAGAGAAGCCCAAATAGTGCGTCCATAAAGTAAGTTTCCCTTGGGCCGTTTACAGAAACAAACCACAATTTCTGGACATATATATTCCAACAAATATAGTTAGTATTCAGCTATTATTCAACATATTTGTTACCGGAATTGAAATATTTGTCCTACTGTGGAACCAACTTTTGAATACCTGTGTCGTAGAAGTCTGCCGCCAGGGATTTAAACCACTGTGTGACAAACATCTCCTCTCTGTCATTCTCTATCATTCCCCGTCATTTCTTGAGGTATAGGAAAATATGTAAATCACTGGGAGCGAGCTCCGGGCTGTAGGGTGGATGCTTATTTACCTCCTAGCAAGTCTCCTGCAGAAGTTCGGCTGGGAAGTGTTTAAACATCCACCCTACAGCCCGGACCTCCATATTTTCCTACAACTCAAGAAATGACAGGGAATGACAGAGAATGACGCAGAGGAGGAGATGTTTGTCATATAGTGGTTCAAACCCTGGCGGCAGACTTGTACGACACAGGTATTCAAAAGATGTTTCCACGGTATGACAAATGTTTCAATTCCGGTGGCAAATATATTGATAATTTTTATTATGCCGAAATCGTTTCCGGGGTGCGCAATTTGAGTTATAGGTTTTTAGGGGTAAGAGCCAGAAAAAGATTGAATGCCACTGGAATAGACTGTTGGGTGGAAAGGTTTATATGTGATTTGTTTTCGTGGGAAACTGGTGATTAGAGACGTTAACGCCAGGTTTTCTTGGCTTGCAGTGAGTTGCTGCAAATGACGATAATTGCTCTCCGCGCTAAGGCATTGTCTACTATCGATTGGCTGAGTAAGGATAGCCTCGCTGCCCAGTCACCACGTGCTGTAACAATAAGAAATGAATGTCTAGCTGCTCCTGTAATTGAATCCGATTTTATAGAGGTTGAGGGTTGCCAACTACCCGATTTCATGGAAAGTTTCATTTTGTACATATTTTAAAACAAAATCCCCCTGTCACGTATTGTTGGTAGTGCCATCATGTACAGGTGAAAGTCCTGGGTTCGATTCCTTGTGTCACAGGATTTTTTACTCCTACATATTCATTCTTGTTACAATAGCTGGGGAAAACGTTGAAAATGTTATTAGTGTTCCACGAATACTGCATAAAGTCTTCGTTAAAATCATGAGGTTCATTATTACTATTATTATTTAAATTATTATTTTATTATTATTTGGTTAGAGTTAATTTTTCTTTCAAATATTTAATTTATTTTACTGGGCTTTTTTGTTTAGTATATTTATTGTTCAATCGTGGCTACCTAAAACTCAATTATTTGAGTCTCTGTTTCAGAGGAGTAAACCTATAATGTACACTCATATTAAACCTTACATGCACGAAACCCAGTTTCTCACATAATGTACACTCCCATGCCGGACTACAAAGAAATCAACACAAATGATTGCGTCCATAAGTTATTTATTATACTTTATTCTGTAATTTTACATGGAATGTAAAAATAAATTCAAATTTACTTTCAAATTTATTTTACATAATTTTGTTAGAAATTTAAGGTAAACTGATATAGCCCATAGGACACATTATGCATTACGTGTTAAATGTACTTACTATATTTTTAATTTTATATGAAGACTAAACTCCAAATTCCTCATTTCTCTATTGTGTTATATAAAAACTTTACGAGTCTATGAATATTTCACAAGTAGGTTTCGTCAAGAGAATACCGCGGTGATTTATCTAGGCTTAAATATTAAGACAAAAAACTGCCTACCTCTGAAACGGTTTTATAAAGGAAAGAAAGTTAAAACAATATTTCTTTCTGACTGAAGTGGGGGTGATTTATTGTATGATCTGATCTTGCTGAAACAAAATCACGGTAAAGAACGTTCATAGTTGCCAAAATTTGTATAATTTTCAGAAAATTATATATGATTTTCTTCTCTTTAATAGAAGACAGGCCTATCCTACTGTTTTGTAAGTAAATTGAAGGGAAGATAGATTTATAATATTATGTATAAAACTTTTTTTTCATTAATAGGGTAATTTTAAAATATAGACCAGTGTCTATAAATGCTCAAATCGTAACGTTTATAATTTTTCTTCATCCCTAAACAAGCAATAGAGGCCATTAGGGTTCCAGGAGATTGAGGACTCCCCGATTTTTCATTGGTCCCAAAAAGTAGTAAAGTTGTCGGATTGCTCCTGATATTCGTTTTCGTTAGAGGCTGCGTTTACCCCAGGGCCATAGTGCCTCTTGAAGAATTGTTAATTTTTTTAAATATATATTAATGAAAAACAAAAACTAAAAAATGATTTTAAAAAAATACGTATACTGTAGATATTTCAAAGATTGTAGATGATGTTGTTCATTTGATGTTTGCAAAATAGATAGAATTACTAAAAAATATTGCTATTTGTGGGAATTATCACAGAGACTGCATTCCAATGCTTTAAAATTGACTGTCATTTTATAATGATAATTACCCAGAACTGTAACTGTTTAATTAATTATGAAAATATTATATAATTGTAAAGATAGTCAATAAATAACATGCCATATTACAAGGTTACAGAACAATTCATTGTTGAGAAAAAATATAATGAATTTAACCTATTTCTTATCTATGAATTACACCGAAAGCTGCATGTCCCTCCTTAACTCTGCTAGGAAAAATAAATTATTTACTACTACCACTACTAGTTTTAAAAGATAATTTCTTAATTTTGGTTTACAAGACCAATATTTTATTTAAATTATTAAAACTAACCTGTGGTCGCCACCGGTGGTGACCACTAGCAGCCCATTGTGCGCCTGGACTAAGTCCATTGCTATGGCATCATTAGTCAGAATTCGTAAGAATTATGTTTGTGTTTGAAAATTCCTGCTGGTTTGCAGGTAAAACATTCAAAGAACGAGGCATGGAAACGACAAAGGTGCAAGAATAATGGATTGTTTTGTGACAACGTGTACTTAGAATAGTGAAGATTTGTAATAAAAGAAAAATACAGTACAGCTCTTAAACTACATTGAAATCACCTGTTAAGTTCAGAATTCGCACGTATCTCTTGCTATTATGAAAGCGATACTCTTGTTAAAATAACATTTCCTCACAAAGTGTTAATACATATAAAAACCTATAACGGTATTGTGCGTTTGAACTTTATAATTTAATTACAGTAAAGGAAATCAATGTCCGGTTCGTTGGTGATTATTTTTAATTCTCACCGACTACTCACAGATATAAAGAGATCGATACTGGATTTCCGATATCAGGGGTGTGGGGTGCGACTGTTAATTGGTCAGAATGGTTCGAGTGGTCGCGCCGGATACAGAATTGTTAATTTCGTTACCCATGGGCGGTATTACCATCTAATACATCACCTCCAAACCTCACCTCAGAGTTCGCATTTCGAAAAATTCAGCTTTGCCCTCTACCCTGTTTATTGCATTAGCGAAGCTAGTCTCTGCAGCCGGGGCAATTAGACGCAATTTACAGTTTAAACGGTTTAACTCTTAAATCACCGCTAGTAATGGAACGAAATTCTAAATTTCACACCTTGTTAACAGTTTTATATTGTTTTATTATAAGTTAATATTCGGCCACGAATATAACACGCGAAGAAATCAATTTAATTTATTAACTGAGCCAAAAAAAATTATAACTGCTGGAGTTAAGCACTGTTCATGTTTCGGCCCGAGACTATTCAATTAATTTATTAGCAACCATCCTGAATTAACTGGCTTAAACAACAAACAATTAAGTCTAAAATTATAAATTTTATATAATAACTTTTATTTTATTACTTCTCTCATAACGACAGCATTTCCATTATTCTCTTTCGTAGTTTCACCTCTCCCTTGTTGGGACCTTTATGCGGCCCGCGCCGCCCGGGCCTTACCGGCCGCGACCTGTTGGGAGAGGAATGCACTATGGATCACAACACAGACAGACACACTTTTTTGACCAGACAAGGAAATGGAGGGCCTCCCCGGATGAGTGATCAGCCCAATGCCGGGGCCACCTCCGAGACAACACGAACACATAGGACGATACACACCATTCACACACACACTCACTCAGAACAAGGCGAGGATGGGGATGAAGATGATAATGACGGCCGGATGATATCCGGGGAGCACAAGGGCCTAAAGTTACCTGACATTTGTCTAACAGGTGAGGGAAAACCACGGAAAAACCTCACCTAGGTAACTTGTCCCGACCAGGAATCGAACCTGGGCCCTCTGCGTGAGAGGATTGAACACATCCCCTGAGCCACAGCGGTGGACACATTTCCATTATTAAAGTTTAAAATATAAATAGCATTTCTTTGTGTTATCTTAAAATCTGTTTAATAAAAAATATATCTTATTGTGTTTACTCGCACATTTCCATTGTTGTAAATAATATTAACTCATACTTTTCTATGTTTTGTAACTCAATTTTTTAATTGGTGTTAAATAATTATTTTAGTCTAAATTACTTTATAGTATTGAATTGAACCGCCCCCGCCCCGCCCCGAGCACAAACTTTGCTTCTTCGGGTGACGTTCGAAACCATAGTAAAATATCTGTTGGGAGAGGAATGCACTATGGATCACAACACAGACAGACACACTTTTTTGACCAGACAAGGAAATGGAGGGCCTCCCCGGATGAGTGATCAGCCCAATGCCGGGGCCACCTCCGAGACAACACGAACACATAGGACGATACACACCATTCACACACACACTCACTCAGAACAAGGCGAGGATGGGGATGAAGATGATAATGACGGCCGGATGATATCCGGGGAGCACAAGGGCCTAAAGTTACCTGACATTTGTCTAACAGGTGAGGGAAAACCACGGAAAAACCTCACCTAGGTAACTTGACCCGACCAGGAATCGAACCTGGGCCCTCTGCGTGAGAGGATTGAACACATCCCCTGAGCCACAGCGGTGGACACATTTCCATTATTAAAGTTTAAAATATAAATAGCATTTCTTTGTGTTATCTTAAAATCTGTTTAATAAAAAATATATCTTATTGTGTTTACTCGCACATTTCCATTGTTGTAAATAATATTAACTCATACTTTTCTATGTTTTGTAACTCAATTTTTTAATTGGTGTTAAATAATTATTTTAGTCTAAATTACTTTATAGTATTGAATTGAACCGCCCCCGCCCCGCCCCGAGCACAAACTTTGCTTCTTCGGGTGACGTTCGAAACCATAGTAAAATATCTGTTGGGAGAGGAATGCACTATGGATCACAACACAGACAGACACACTTTTTTGACCAGACAAGGAAATGGAGGGCCTCCCCGGATGAGTGATCAGCCCAATGCCGGGGCCACCTCCGAGACAACACGAACACATAGGACGATACACACCATTCACACACACACTCACTCAGAACAAGGCGAGGATGGGGATGAAGATGATAATGACGGCCGGATGATATCCGGGGAGCACAAGGGCCTAAAGTTACCTGACATTTGTCTAACAGGTGAGGGAAAACCACGGAAAAACCTCACCTAGGTAACTTGTCCCGACCAGGAATCGAACCTGGGCCCTCTGCGTGAGAGGATTGAACACATCCCCTGAGCCACAGCGGTGGACACATTTCCATTATTAAAGTTTAAAATATAAATAGCATTTCTTTGTGTTATCTTAAAATCTGTTTAATAAAAAATATATCTTATTGTGTTTACTCGCACATTTCCATTGTTGTAAATAATATTAACTCATACTTTTCTATGTTTTGTAACTCAATTTTTTAATTGGTGTTAAATAATTATTTTAGTCTAAATTACTTTATAGTATTGAATTGAACCGCCCCCGCCCCGCCCAGAGCACAAACTTTGCTTCTTCGGGTGACGTTCGAAACCATAGTAAAATATCTGTTGGGAGAGGAATGCACTATGGATCACAACACAGACAGACACACTTTTTTGACCAGACAAGGAAATGGAGGGCCTCCCCGGATGAGTGATCAGCCCAATGCCGGGGCCACCTCCGAGACAACACGAACACATAGGACGATACACACCATTCACACACACACTCACTCAGAACAAGGCGAGGATGGGGATGAAGATGATAATGACGGCCGGATGATATCCGGGGAGCACAAGGGCCTAAAGTTACCTGACATTTGTCTAACAGGTGAGGGAAAACCACGGAAAAACCTCACCTAGGTAACTTGACCCGACCAGGAATCGAACCTGGGCCCTCTGCGTGAGAGGATTGAACACATCCCCTGAGCCACAGCGGTGGACACATTTCCATTATTAAAGTTTAAAATATAAATAGCATTTCTTTGTGTTATCTTAAAATCTGTTTAATAAAAAATATATCTTATTGTGTTTACTCGCACATTTCCATTGTTGTAAATAATATTAACTCATACTTTTCTATGTTTTGTAACTCAATTTTTTAATTGGTGTTAAATAATTATTTTAGTCTAAATTACTTTATAGTATTGAATTGAACCGCCCCCGCCCCGCCCCGAGCACAAACTTTGCTTCTTCGGGTGACGTTCGAAACCATAGTAAAATATCTGTTGGTAGAGGAATGCACTATGGATCACAACACAGACAGACACACTTTTTTGACCAGACAAGGAAATGGAGGGCCTCCCCGGATGAGTGATCAGCCCAATGCCGGGGCCACCTCCGAGACAACACGAACACATAGGACGATACACACCATTCACACACACACTCACTCAGAACAAGGCGAGGATGGGGATGAAGATGATAATGACGGCCGGATGATATCTGGGGAGCACAAGGGCCTAAAGTTACCTGACATTTGTCTAACAGGTGAGGGAAAACCACGGAAAAACCTCACCTAGGTAACTTGTCCCGACCAGGAATCGAACCTGGGCCCTCTGCGTGAGAGGATTGAACACATCCCCTGAGCCACAGCGGTGGACACATTTCCATTATTAAAGTTTAAAATATAAATAGCATTTCTTTGTGTTATCTTAAAATCCGTTTAATAAAAAATATATCTTATTGTGTTTACTCGCACATTTCCATTGTTGTAAATAATATTAACTCATACTTTTCTATGTTTTGTAACTCAATTTTTTAATTGGTGTTAAATAATTATTTTAGTCTAAATTACTTTATAGTATTGAATTGAACCGCCCCCGAGCACAAACTTTGCTTCTTCGGGTGACGTTCGAAACCATAGTAAAATATCTTCTTCCTCTTCTTCAGTTCATAATAATAGCAATAATACAAAGAATATTCTCACCAAAAGCAAAATACGAGTAGTTTCCTCTTCCTCTTCTTCAAAGATGTCTCACAAAGTACCAAAAACATTCTCACCAATACTAAAATAGCTTCTTCTTCCTCTTCTTCTCAAATGTTTCATAAAGTTCCAATACCAAAATGTCTGCTTCTTCCTCTTTTTCTCAGATGTATCACAAAGTACCAAAAACATTTTCACCAATACTAAAATATCTGCTTCTTCCTCTTCTTCTCAGATGTTTCACAAAGCTCCAAAAATAGTGTCACCAATACTAAAATAACTTCTTCCTATTCTTCACAGATATATCACAAAGTACTAAAAACATTCTCCCCAATACTAAAATGTCTTTTCTTCCTTTTCTTCTCAGATATTTATTAGCCCAGGCAAATTAGGATTTTTTGCTGCATTAAATCATGTAGTAACAAAAGTTTCAGGAATGTGTAGGGGAGATTCACTGAACAACACCTAATAAAGTCCCACCGATTTCAGTGCCGCTGGTGGTAGGGAGGCTCAAAGGTCCCTTTTTTCAATTATTAACGTATATCTAGAAAACTGTGCATCGCACAGAAAATTATATATGAAACTTATAACATATTAAAATCCCAACAAAATGGTATTCACATTTATCTGTATTTGTTACCGTATCCGATAAAAGTCACTCGAACCTATGCTAACTCCAACCATCCCTCGGAAATCCTACTTCCCTTAAATATATCCTAATATTGTCCTCCCACCTACTTCTAGGTCTTACAAGTGTTCTTTCCCCTTCAGGTCTCCCGGTGATTTTAAAATGCGAAATCGAGACAAGTTGTTAACTCGTTGAGGATAACACGGTTTTTATAAATATAATGCGCCATATAGTTTCGTAGTTTCAATGTTATGATGGTTTGATAGAACTAACTGGTAATTCCTTGTTTCTTAAGTTACCATGATGACTGAAAATAAGACCTGTATAATGCGGAAGCAATGTTAATTATAGAATGCGGAGGAGGAAGAGTTGCGTTTATGTGTTCGCAAGTCTTGAAACATAAAAGCAGCAAGCTATTTCATAACAGATCCAGTTTTTTTCTGAGGTTGTCTAACGTGGAATAGTGAAGGGCAAGAATTAAGAATAAGTAGCATTATAGGCGCTATATATAACTGACAAGCTGCCCTGTTTATTCCCATCAAAACTTAGATTCAATTTTTATACTGCTATTACATAGAAATTAAACACTAATTCTTCAAATGTTTAATTTACTTATAATTGTTACTATAAATTATTTTTATTGTTGTTATTATTGATATTATTATATAATAATTTTTTGTGACTATCTCGATAGTGATTAGCACGATTTGTAATAATATATTTATTGCAACCAGAAGGTCGTATTATGAAGAATTAGAGCAACTGTGGTGGCAGAGAAAACGGAAGCGCCCGAGGAAACCTGTCCCAACCCCATTTGGTCCACCAACCTATAACTTATGTTAAGACCTAAGATGACCTAAGTTTAAAATTAATGTTCGGGATGAAGGTTTTTTGGACCGTTCTTCATAGTGATAGTATGCCTTTGGTCCATTTCGTAGATCTACGGTACGTGCTCTGTCTTAAAGACTTTCTTTTCGCATATATATATATATATATGCGAAAATAAAGTTTATATATACATATATGGACGTAGAAATATGTTCGTGTATATATGAAATGTGTACTTTTTTCTATCAGAAGTGCAATGTGGGTAATAGGTTAGTGTCAAACACTATACCCAGCATGTTTTTGTACGTGTTATCAGGTAAAATGGGTCATGCGGTTATCAAGGGTTCCACCTGATGTGCCCCCAATTAGCGGTATCCACTGCAAATGCATGTCGGAACCTACATATTATAGTATTATATATTATAACACGCTTTTATATAATCTGACTTGTTCTATATATCCTTGAGATTCGCTCAACACAAGTTCTACATAACAAGACAACTACATATACATCGTATAATAATTCTGGGATCCTTTGAGATTACTTACGATATCACTAGCAGCCTTGCATTTAATCATCAGGTTGCGAGAGTTAAAGTGACGATTACGATGTCGCTGGCGCGTGGGACACTAATGTACTAAAATCTACAAACACCTCAACTGTTTTCTGTTGATGTCACGTTGACGTCAATCGGCAATTTGGGCGCGTTTTTCCGTTAAAGTGGCGCATTTCTATCAGTTGTGAATTGGTGGTTGCACATCGAGGATCGAGTCCGTGCCAGTAAGCTGGAGTTCAAGGCAATTTCTGATTAGTGATTACTGATTACAGTATGTGCTATATATTTGAGATATGATTTTTAATCACTATTATGCTAGGTACTTCAAATAAACACTTCTCATGTTGTTCAGTAGTGTTTAGTACTTTGTTCTTCTTAGAATTCCGAGTCTCAAATTCTGTTTCTTTTGTGTTTTTGGTACAAATTAGATTTACTGTATTTTTATCCTGGATACACGAACTTTCATCCCGTAAAGGAACCGGAAACTTTCCAATATAGCGAAGTGATTTAGGTCTTGGTTTTTAACAATAGCAACCCACATTTGGCCTTGTTTTATTTAGGCTAGTTCAGATTTAGATTTGTTTTGTCCGTAAGTTCAATGCAAGACTGATATTGGACAACGTAATACAACTTACATACTAGAAACCAAATTTAAGATAATACTGAGCTTACAGAAACTTAAATATAGTTATATTTACAAAGTACCTATGTTTCACTACTACAAACAGAGTTAACAAATTACCTAAATCTAACAATGTACAATATATTAGAAGCGGTTATAGAGGAAAGAATAGCTTACAGTAAGTTATATCTCACAGTGAAAATATAAATGTTTATTGAATGTAGGGTTCTTATTTAAAATAATAATAATTTACATTGCAGGCTTGTGCTCTATTTACTGTTTGATAAGGAACTCATTAATAGAATAATTATGTTCTTTCTATAAGAATTTTATTTTTGACTCTAAATCTGTTTAATTCGTTTATTGATTTTATTTCTGTTGGAAATCTATAGTATAGTTTTATCCCGGATTCTTTCCAATAACAGCTAATCTGTGCTTCGTTAATATGTAATCATTTTTGTTTCTTGTATACTATTCCTATCCATTCCTTAAACATTTAATTTCGGAAGACCTGATGTGGAATACTAGCCGTGCTTGAGGTTATGTTATGACTCTAGTACAGGTTGAGTACAATGTAGCCTACATTATAGTTTGTACTGGATTTGATTCAAACTGTTAAGTTAATATTCTGGTAATTTCATATTAACTTTCCTTCAGGCAACGATTTTTAAAAGCGTAATACAGCTTTCTTAGCTAGTTTGTTCGTTTTATTTGCTTACACACTTCAGTGTTTGTCATTATACAAGAACGTTTGCTACGTTTATTATCAAAGTTTAAAGTTACTTAATTAACCTAAAATACAAAATATGGAACATACAATTAATATTACAGTATTTTAAACGTGCTGCATTTTTGTAACTTTGTACTTAATTAACACTGTACGTTTGAATATTTTATATTTACATTTTTGCTGTACGTTGAAAATTAATATGTGAATAAATATAGCTTAATCTTGGTAATACAAAATCCAATGGAAATTATAAATCTAATAAAGAAATACACACAGCTTACGCTATAGTTGAAGGTTGGTCAGAATTGTAGTTTAATTATATAATTTGAATAACATTGTCCACTTCTGATTAAATGAGATTTTTAGATTAATTTTTAAGAAGTACGCTTTATTTCCTATATATTATGTTTTTGAAATTAGAATTTGTTGACATCAGGTACCAAGCACGTCAAGCCTAAAGTGGCGTATCTGTAATGCTTTAGATTGCTATAGTTAATAGTATTTATTGCCTGAATTAATTAATTCGCTTTGTTTTTATAGTATTAAATTATCTTATAGTTAATTGCATTACAATAGAAATACAAGATATGGATATAATAATCGTGATGTCATATTATAGGTTTGGTAGGAAAGATTTGATTGGTTATCAAAACATAAATGCAAGCTCCTCTGTGATTGGCTGAAAGCAGTAGGCTAGGTATTCGTAATTTGATTGGTTGAAGTAAGATGAGCAGTGATTGGTTGAAATTTGCTATATAAGGCCGGTATGACCCGGATGGTTTGGGCGGTATGTTACAATTCACTGACCCATCAACACCTCAACACCAATCTCAATGTATACCACCACCTCGAACCTTTAACTAGACACCATAGTAATACCAATAAATATGTATACACTTACATTGTAATTTTGTAGCAATAAATTTGAAATTGAAATTGTAAAAATCTATAAAAATAATTCTTAGCTGAAATTTTAATTTAATTATTTCCTTTCTTGTAATGATACATTTTAACCCTTTAGCTATGGTAGCCATCGCTGTGACGACAAAATATAGTTTTTACGTCACTGAAGAAAATCTCAGTAAAATTAAAAAAAGCAGTTTATTTCCTACATGATATTTGTAATACAAGAAAAAATATCTGTACATATATACTTATCTTTTATAATTTCAACTCTGTGTGGACATATTTAAGCAAATTTTCCTTGCGGTCACTGTGAGGGGAGTTAAGACATCGGTTTCTCCAAGCATCTCAATCTTTTTATGGAGGTATTCTTCCTCTGTTTGCTACAGCGCGCCACTGTTACACTCTGGTCACTTTCTTTTGAGACAATGGATTGAGTATATAGTACTTTCCGTTCTAGAACCGGCCGAAAGTAAACAAGTAAGTCTGTCTAACTTTAGCACATTACTCGTATCTACGTAAGAGTGAGACAGACAAACTTGTTTACTTTAGGGCCGATTCTAGGAGATACAATATCTACCCATTCCAGTGTCTCAAAATACTGTGACCGAAAAGTAATTGGTTGAGCCAAAGTTTAGATTCCGAGAGATCTTGAGTTTCTTCACTGGCATAATCATTCTAGCAGTACTAGAGGTAGACTTGGCTACTAACAGAAATAAGTGCTAAGCAGCATCAGTCCCAGAGATATAACTTTCTGGAATCCTCGACCTCCATGAATTCCCAAGGGCCTCCCTAATGTTTGTGTGGCGAAAACTTTTCGTTGATATTGTTATTTATTCTTCCTTTTGTTCATTACGGATCTCGATTTTTGTCTAGCGTGGAATATAAGTACATTCGTTTCCTTTGAAGTAGGCCTATTGCAATCTCTGGTTGCACACTTAAGTTGTCGGGCATTTTTTGTAGGCTACCATACAATTTGTAAAGAAATGCGTGAGTTAATTTACTGTAGCAGTAACGAAGTGCAAAATTTTAGTACTAAAATACGAGTATATTATGCAACGAGTCTGCAATGGCGTTTATTAAGATACGATATGTTTTTCACACGAGTATCTTAATTATCATTATAAGGCAAGTTGCATACGACTGGTTTTATCGACCATAATTAATTAAATGTTCGTTTTGATATTTTAGATTCATAAAAAAAGAAAAAGGGCTGACCGCGACAATCAGCTGTTACTAAGTTCTCGTAGTTCTTGTCTTCTGCAGCTGATGATGCTTCTTCTTGACCGTTTTCTTGAAATGAATGGATTTTTACAACACGAAATGAACTCGATTTAGTGTAATATTAAAATTAACGCGAACAGATGTCACTTAGAAGCGTACTTAGCTGGGATAATTTCCTTTCGATACTCCCTTATTTTCTAGCTATGCTAATTAGAGAAAGCAAACAGACGTCTCCCAGAAACACAGATACTGGCAGACAGACAGAAATTTTTAAATTGCATTTTTGAGTTTGCGCTCCTCAGAACATATGTTACTACCTAACACTACATTGAGTTTCAGGCTCGACCCAATACTTTCTGTACTTATAACTTATAACCTATAACCTATATCAGTATGCTTCTTGATTTCAAGAAAATAATCTGCCAGGAAGCAAGCTTGGTTAAAATCGGATCAATTCTGGACTCTCAGGTTTTCTTGCCAATCATTTTTGCATCTCCATGCACAGGGAGAGAACAGACTATACAATATTTTCGCAACTAAAGCTTTTCAAATAGCGTTTGCACTACTTATAACAGAGTAAAGTATTTTGTTATATTCAACGTATAAAGAAGTATTCTTTCTGTTTAGTTAACTTGGTCGCATATTCTAAAAAAATTAAAGATGTACTATCTTCGTATATTTTAAAGTCTATTTCAAACTTTGACTGGTAGAGTTTTATATCCCATCATTATAATAAGGTTATAAAGTCAATTTTATTATAGCATCAAAACGCTTACGGTAATACTGTGAGTGCGTCAGCTTGTTTATATTTTCCAGCTCCTGATTACAAACATTATACCCCTTCGTTAAAAACTTACCCTTTCCACTACGTGCCTCATCTGGTCTAATGCACTACTTTATTACCAACCTGTAATTTTTTTAAGGAAGTATTCGCTAATATCCCTATGCCTTAAGCAAGAATACTCCGGGGCTATACCAGGATTATAAAAGCACGTACGAAGTAGCTGCAATAAATATAACCGCGGTCCACGCAAAGTTTTTAAGCTGGAACTAATTTTTACGAAAGTGAAATACAGAATAATAGTATTTATTGGAGAATCCTATACGTATAATGGAACCACAGAACCATTTCCTACAGGATGGTGTGAGAATAAAACTTTCTTTAAATGGAAACTACGTTAACTAGAATTGGCGAATAATTCCATTGAGTATGTGATTTAGAACCAAGAGCCTAAGGATAAAAATCTGCTGAGAGTCGTAAAATACAGCAGGTTTAGAGGTTAATTTTTCTTTAGGATTGAAATGGTTTTCACGCCAACTACCTACTTATTTTATACAGCTAGTTGCTAATGTGATTAAAAGATATAAAAGGTGGTAAGTGCAGAAGTGAAAAATTCGTACGTTTTAACTCAAATTAAATCCTTCTCCTTTATCTATGACTATATTATTATTATTATTATTATTATTATTGTTATAAATATCATTGTAGTTATTGTTTTAAGTGCCAGAATGGTACTTTCCAAATTGCATGGTGATCGGAAAAAACGAATGTCCATTTGTCCCTCCGTCTGTTTGTAAGCGCAATAACTCGAATAAACTTTATCAGATTTTCATAAAAGTTAGTATACACAAAAATTTAATTTTGATTTTGGATCAAATCGGTTGACCGTTACCAGATTAGCGACCAATTAATGGTCACATGATTTTAATTAGAAAATGTACATATTTGTACGCCTTCAGATGTTCTGAAAAAAAAATTAAGGTATATTGTTGACGTAAGGAATAAATCCGTTCTGTTAATACGACATTCTAGTTATTCCACTTATTCGTTCAATACACTGATCAAACTTTCTCACGAAACCGTGGTCTAAAACTCAATAGTTTCTTAAATATCGCCTATTAACACCATCTAGCGCTTTGACTTATCAGTTTACCTGACTTTATTATTATTATTATTATTTTTATTTTTATTATTGTTATTATTTCTTTTTCATCACTTGTGTGTGAGTTCTTCTGTTGCATCGGCGTTTTTCGCAAGATGCAGCATTATATTGGTACATTGAGAAATGCTCTGACTATGGATGTTGTGCCTAGAATTACTGATTTTTGCATTAATTTAAGCTCTTTTATTCCCATTCCTAGTTTTTTTAGTCCTGTCATCGTCCATTTAGGTACAATTCCATTTGTAGACATTATTAACGGAATTGTTATTACCTCATCTTGTCGCCACAATTCCTTAACTTCTACACACAGTGACGTATATTTATCTATTTTCTCATTGAAATTTATTATTATTATTATTATTATTATTATTATTATTATTATTATTAAGCTTGTACACTGCACCAGGTTTTTTAAAGTGCTAAATGCGTAACACAACCAATAGATGGTAGGTTGGCGTGCTATAGCCTAAATCCCGTTAAGAATATCTTATTAAGGATCTTAAGAGAAAAGTAATACACGCGATTCCAGAGATCAGCAGGCAACCTTGAGCTATAAACGGTGACAATAGACTATCTTCTTTATTTCAAATATTTTCATTTTCCAATTGAGCTGTATATTATGTTACAATAGGTTTTCCACCTTTGCTTAAATTATAAAATATTACACATATAAACTAGGCCTAACATTGAATTTCAAGCAACAAAAGTTACTAGTCAAAATATAAACTTATATACTAACAATAAGTTAGTCTAAATTACTGTTAAATTGTCTTCATATTGTTTAAAAATTCTCTTTAAGTCCATACAAGTGTAGACAATGTCTACCCAAGATACATTATGTCACGCGTGCTCAAAAGTCACGGGTGTGGGTATGTTACTTGGATATAGTCTACATTTTTATGGATTTTAAGATCATTTTTTAACAATTTAAAGAAATGTTAACATAATTTAGACTAACTTGCTTTTTCTACGTAAGTTTATGTTTTTTAATTTTATAATAAGGTATGCTTTTAGATTAGGTCATATATGTAATATTTTATAACTGAGCATAGATGGAAAACTTATTTTAACACGTCTTTGTTTTACTGCCTCGTGTGATTAAAATGGAAATTCTCCTAAAATCAAATATAATTCTTATCTCGTGGGGACATGCAAATGGGAATAGATGAATAATGTCTACTGAAAGGGTTTAGGAGGTTATTGAACTCTGCATAGATACGTACAAAACGTTCTCCTCTACATCAAATTCATAAGCCCACTCAAATGGAATCCTCTTGGCTCACTCCATCATCCGACAAGAGCCACGAAGAAAGCTGATACGTCCATCAAACGCAAGCCGAAATTTGTCACCCCATTTCTCGTCATCCGCTGCAGAATTTGCTACTGCTGTATTTCTCGCATAACGTCCTGACAGGAAGGTTTAAGGATGATGAGGGTGAATTACTGACGTGACGTTACATCTACCAGAATTAATCAGGGCTCAAATTACAATAATGAGCTCGTTCTGTTTCTGTTACCTCATGAATCAATTTTCAAAAGCTTGTTACATCATGTTTATTCTTTACCCAGCAGGAGGAGTTTCGTTTTTATATATATTTTTTGAGGTCCACTGAATCCCAAAACCATGTCTTTGTGAGCATTATGTGTCTGTGAACAGCTTAGCTCCAGAACGAAATATCGTATGATGTAAAAACTTAATAAACAGAAAATGTATTGAACAAGATCCTTTTTTGATATTCGTTGGTTATATCTCCATGCTAAGATTTTTTTAATGGTTTATGCGTACTTTGATGACTGGTTGAGAGTGTGTTATATATTTTTAAAGAACTTTAGAGACAGCCGAGGTATTTAATTATATTTTGGCAGTTAATGTGATCCGACCGATTTCGACCGAAATGTTATTTTTAATAGTGCATACATGGTTGTATCACTGCAATTGTGTGCTGACAGTTTGACCTCTTGCAGACATAGTAATTACTGAAAAAATAATCAAAGCTTAGGGAACCGTTTGTGATGTCGCTAAACACTATCATTCAGCTTTCTGTGATTCCAGCAGTAATGACAGAGTAATCCAACACTGTTAAATTGCAGAGGTCATGATTCATGAATATGATGAAGGCTTCATAGAACAATAATTCAAAGCCTTTCATGCGAATAATTATAACACGTGTAGGAAGCTTGTTTAAAATCTCTTCCAGTGCAAATGTTCCTATTATTTTACAATTGAATTTCCATTCAGGCTGATATGCTGATTTCTGTCCCCACGGACATATTGTCCTAACTACGCGAATGGAATACAAAGAGATCTTAACAAAAGGAGCAAACAATGGTTCAATTTGTTTTTATTGCGATCTCATTGTTAACGCAATTTATGGAATTACTTGCCCATATACCAGTCACTGTATTTCACAGTCATTACAATAGATTTACCAGCTATGGACTGTTGAATATATTCATTGTTCCAAAGCTGTAATCATAAACAGCAGTCACCTCTATGGGTTACATATCCTGTATGATTTTGCCCGAGATTACAGGGGTGATAGTTTCTTTTTTAGAGTGCAATGTGTATCCGCAATTTTCGAATTGTCATTTGATATAATGTTATAATTGTCAATTCAATGGCTCAGTAATAATAAATTATGAATGGAAGAGCCTTCAATTTCCTAAGTAAGACTTGCCTGACTGTTCAGTGATTTCCACTGCACATAGCTATTTCCATTAAGTGGAGAAATGTATACTTCTGCAATACACACAGGAAATCGTTATAACTAATGCCATCTTCTTGTAAATTCATAGAAATTCCTTCTTCTTCTTTTATTATTTAACCATCCTCTCGTCATTGTCTGCCAAGATGGAACAGTTGTTACGCTTTCGCTTCCTGACCGCAATTCGATCCCAATCTAGGTCGGTGGCATATTTATTTCTCCGTAAATCAGACACTCCCATCTCTATAGATTTACAGCTTATAAGTAAAATATCTCCTGTGGGACTAAATTCCTTTACACGGCGACTGTAGCAGGTTTGAGTACTATTACTAAGTCCCAGAAGTTAATGCTTTAACAGAAGACGAAATATGCATGCAAATACGCTCTAAAATTTGTAAAATATGCTCCGGAAACAATTAAGAATGCTTTATCATTTAAGTAATCTCATGTTTTACGTTCTCTTGATAACTGAATTATATTACAAATTACAAGGAATAGTAGAATTTGTATAAATTACATTACAATTTTTTTTTTTTTAAGTGCAATAAATTTTAGTAAATTGGTACCTAATAAAGTGAAACGTCGCTTTAATATTACGAAATCATTTCCGAAAACATATTCTATGTACTGTCAATTACAGTCACTTATTCTCAAAACATTCACTTAACCAGGTATGCAAAGATATTCAAAACGAAACCATACATTTTCTGTCATTTCCTTCATCTTTGCAGATTTTAACAATAGCATGTAATAGAATGCCTTATTGATAATATGATTTTTCATAAAGTTCTGGGTCCTATCCATTACACATAGTTTAATACTTTTAGCAAATAAACAAACATTGTTCATCCGTCTTAGAAGTCACTGTCTGATCAAGAGGAAACCAGTTGGCGTTGTACCAATACGACGCATGAGCTCATCGACGACACTAAAATATATATGCACCGCTTAGCAAACACTCACTGTACCAGTTCGTGAAAAGTAGATTTAAAATAGCATTCGCTTTTTTGGTTAAGGAACTCCTCGAAATACTGAACATATTAGCCGACACCAGGATTTGAGTTCGTTAAATCTTACCCTAAGCGTTGTTTGCTTACCAAACCATATAATCTGATGAGACTATATAAGTATATATATATATATCGTTAAGGAAGTAAAATTAACTAAAGTTGATATATAATATACTGAGATATCTAAATAAATCACCGAAGTCTTTTACATTGTGTAGGCCTAATATTGTTTTATATTAGTCACACTGATATAGGCGTAGTCATCTATTTATTGCTGTTATTCGTCGCTTTATTGTGTAACTAGCATGTGCCCGCGGCTTCGCCCGCGATAATTATTTCAAAAATAAAAAATTAAGAGCATAATAGTTCAAACATTATATTTATTAACACCTAAACCACGTGGACTACTTACCACGATTAGATAGCATCGCCTGGCAAAAGCGATCTCAGATTCGAGTTCCTTGACCCAGAAAATCCCTGTATAGTGAGTTTCGTCCAAATCGAACAATGTTTAATCATATTTAGGTCTATGTTGATTATCCCTCTTCCGTGTAGGTTGAAGATTTCGTATGTCTACGGGCCTTGTTGACATTCTAAACAAATGCACCAGCGTGGGCTTACAACATTCAAGCGATCGCGATGCTTTTATTTCCACGGTATGACAAAAATAGCCAAAGCCAAATGCAATTGATTTGACATTGAAATGTATTACTGAAATCTGATGCTTCGACAGCGCTAAAATCACGTTTTCTGCCAGTTTTTCACTCATAACTCGCGAACGAAAGCTAAAATTAAAAATCCGGCTTCGAGGTGCATTCGCCCACCTTTCAGTCCATCTATGTTTAAAATTTCAGATCTCTGCGTTCAGTAGATTTCACTGGGCATCGCGGACAGACAGACAAACACGTCCTTTTATTATTATAAGATAGCATGTGCCCGCGGCTTCCCCCTCGATAATTATTTAAAAAATTAAGAGCATAATAGTTAAATCATTATATTTATTAACACCTAAATCACGTGGAGTGTATTCCACGATTAGGTAGCGTCCCCTGGTAGAAAAAGCGACCTCAGGTTCCAGTTCCTTGGCTCAGAAAACCCCTGTATAGTGAGTTTCGTTCAAATCGAACAATGTTTGACCATAATTAAGCCTATGTTGATATCCTTCTTACGTGTAGGTTGAAAATTTCATATATCTGCGGGCCTTGACACTCTAAACAAATGAATCGTCCACGATGGACTTAAAATCAAGCGATCGCGATGCTTTTATTTCCATGGTAGGCTATGAGGTATGATGACAAAAATAGCCAAAGCCAGCTGTAATTGATTTAACATTGAAATATATTACTGAAACTGATGCTTCGAAATAGCAAAAAATACACGTTTTCTGCCCGTTTTTTACTCATAACTCACGAACGAAAGCGAAAATTAAAATTCCGGCTTCGAAGTGCATTTTCCGACCCTTCAGTCCACCTATGTTTAAAATGTCAGATCTCTGCGTTGAGTAGATTTCGCTGGGCATCGCGGACAGACGGAGGACAGACGGAAGACAGACGGAGGACAGACACTTCCTTTTATTAATATAGATTGTGCGATTAGTCGTTTTTGAAAGTCTTTCTTTTATTCTTTCTACATATTTTTAAAGGAAATATCCTTTGAAAATATATTCTACAAAATCTTCAATATAAATAAACATACAGTATGTGATGGCCTATCATAAAAAGACAGCTTACCTCATAGTCCCTTAGGGAAAGTCTTATTTTTCATGAGAATGGAGCATTACTCTGATGGGTTCAGTCCCTGATGATATAGTGCGTTGATTTAAAGTTTGTTTATGCTGATCTCTTTTCTGGAGTGAAATACGCGACATGCGAGAGGCTTGGTGCACGCAGATCAATTTCCGATACGCGGAATCCCAGGCAGTTTATTCTTACAAAACGCTGACGTTAAGAGGAGTTGGTAGACCTTTCGAGGGATTCACTTCTAGGTAGGACGTTTATTTACAGTCACATATTTCACAGTAGATGGAATTTAGATGCATTTGCTCCCTCTCGTCGTACAATTTCGTACTTAGTATAGCCTGGGGTGTATTTAAATGTATGAATTTGATCAAATTTACAAAGTAATCCGAGGGTCATCAGATCGCAACTACCCTAGGATTTTGATCACAAAACTAGGCAGGGAGTGGAACCTGGGGAGAAGGGTAGGATTTTAGTTCCATTATGAAGCAGATCGATATGACAAGAATAATTAAGGGTGGGAGTAATGGGTGAAACATTCACAATTTTTGGTCAATATTATGATTACTTTTTTTTCTGTATTGTAAGATAAATGTTGTCTAAGTTTCAGGGACCTCAGGCATTTTAAGTTTCCCTAATTACGCGATTTTAAATAGGCTATACTCGTTAAACGTTTAGATGTTTCATAAGATTATCCATTTAAAAAAATAAAAGTAATTTCTAGTTGGTTTAGTTCAGAAAAAAAGTATCGGTTATAAGCAGGGCCCGGATTTTGATGACCTAAAAATGTTTTTAAAAATGAGCTATAAACGATACGAACGACTGTAAACGATACGAAAAAGACCCAATTTTTTTTAAATAATGTATGGAAATGATCGTATATTTGTCAGATGTGTGTCTATTCTGTATGTGTTGTTGTACAATTGTAGGCTTGTCATTATTTAATGGGTACATTTAATTGGCACACATGGGAAAATGCAAGGCGCAAAGACCGTCTTTCTGTATCCACATTATATTTATAGCAAGATTTATTTATTTATCCTTACTTAAGAGTTCCTATAATATCCAATGAAATTAATTGCACAAAAACTCTATATAATGCCAGAAGCAAAACAAAATGAGAAAATAATGACTATATATTTGAAAAATTGCCTGAAAATATATCGTAAATGCAAAAAAATGACCAAATAATGACATTACACACTAAAAAAGCCTTAAAACTAAGAAATTAGGAAAATCATTTAAAAAGACCTTAAAAATTACCATTTTTATAATTTAGGAGTCATGATCAGAATATCTGCACTAATGTGTAACGTCCAGGATGCTCCAGTTAAGACATGTCATCAAAATCTGGGCCCTGGCTTGCAATACGGTAGGCGTATTCGTTCTGAATTCTGCATAAAAACATAGTAAATATTAATAATGAATTTCATCTTCAGACAGGGTTAAAATAGTTAGAGTGTCCACCTTAAAACCCTTGTCGTTTTAAGGGTTTTAAGGTGGACACTCTTTCAATTTTAGAAATAGTAAATATTTCATGGAGGTAAAATGTTTAGTTGTTTATAGGCATGTAAATTTAAAACCACAAATTTAAGGAGTTTAACTCTTAATAATAGTATACGTAGTAATATACACTTATGCTTAGTATTTTCAACGTAGATAATTATAAATGAAACTGTAAAGGTGTGAGCGTTGCCGATATTTCATTTTATTAATTAAGATTTTGGAGTCTTTTGTGACTAGCTTTGAAAGTGAATTATTGATCTATGGAAGTAAATGGGTCATTGAATAGAACGAGGCCTCATTAGTAGCAGTTACAAATCTGTAATGAAAATTAAATGCACGCATTGAATGAATGAATGAATGAATGAAATTAGCCGTGAGTACATCCCATAAGGGCCATGGCCTCCTGCCTATGCAGGGAATAGCTCAGTAAACTTAACTCCTTAAGTGAGCAAGTCCTAAGGAGTGTTTATTTAAAACTTAATTTAGCCGAGTGAACATTCAAAGTGACTACTCATGTAACTAACTCCTCCGCACTCTTCAGGATGGCAAATACTAGTTTACGTTGTAGGTACAACCCACGCATAATATTACGTTCTCTTTCCCTCTCATCTCTCCACTCTACCCTCTCTGTCTCTCTCTAATCTAAATACAACACAGATATATATGCCCGGGTTTTTCGTTTACAGTATTTTTTTTTAATCCTTTAAAACCAATTTCGTGTACTTACAATCAGAAAGTTAAAGAGACCTGTCATTTACAGACCTGTACTATAAATGACGCTACCCGAAAGTATGTAATTCACTTCCAAATTTAGTAGAAATAACAGACAAAAAAACACACTCGGGTAGGCTGAATCGAGGACTCAGCTGCAGAATAGCCTACGTGAAACCGTCTTGTGCGTGCTGCCTAAATCTAACGTGCTCCGTATGTTAAGGCAAAGAGGCAGTAGGTATTACAACAATTATGTTCCAAACATATTTAAAAAAACTGGAAGCCTTCCACCCCGGCGGTCCTGGTTCTACTCCCCAGGTTCAGGAATGGGTGTTTGTCAGTAGATTAAGTCTTAGGTATAATGCAAACTGTGCGCGATTCCTTAATAATATTATTAATCTCCTGTAACCCTAAGGACTTCACAGCCTGCATAGGGATCAGTTTACTTTTAAAATAATTTATATTTCATTAATTTTTGCCACGAATATAAAAAAAATTCCAATAACCACCACTGAAACGAATATTGAAAATCACAAATGATGAAATCAATCTCCATAGCTCCAGCTATCAGGGGAAACTGTTCTGAAAATATAGGATGCGCGAAAATAGTATTACACATATAACATTGCATTTCACATAGCTGCTTACTACAAAGTGCTGCACCTTGCATATAAGTTCATTTTTTTCTTTTTTCTCTTTCGTAGTTTTACCTCTCCCTTATAGGGACCTTTATGCGGCCCGCGCCTTACCGGCCCGCGACCTGTCGGGAGAGGAATGAACTATGAGTCACAACACAGACATACTTTTTTGACCAGACAAGGACATGGAGGGCCTCCTCGGATGAGTGATCAGCCTAACGCCGGGGCCATCTCCGAGACAACATGAACACATAGGACGAGACATATCATTCACACACATACTCCGAACAAGGCGAGGATGGGATGAAGATGATAATGACGGCCAGATGATATCCGGCCCTGAAGTTACCTGACTTTTGTCTCGCAGGTGAGGGAAAACCCCAGAGAAAACCTCACCAGGAATCGAACCCGGGCCCGCTGCGTGAGAGGAGCGAACGCATACCCTAAGCCACAGCGGTGGACTCCTTACACTAACTTCAGAATGAAGTAAATTATAACTTTTGAAAGAAAATGTACATAATTTCTGCTCAGCAGACGTAATTGTCATTGTATGTAACTTATACAGGATATGAACTGATATTTCAGCGTACGTTCGTTAAGTATTTATTGAGACACAGGACTGCACGCATTACAAATGCAAAGGGTTTTCTTGGTCTTTCATTAGTAATAGGGGCCTGACAAGACTGTAGGGGAAGGTAGGACGTAAAAGTCGTGTTGTTCACTGCCGGTGTCACACAGGACGTCAAGCGCCCACAGGGACCCACAACTCCCTATACAGCAGTGAGGCAAATATCTTCGTCCGCGCAACAACGGTTTATACGTATTACAGTATGTGATCAGAATACTATTACCAGAGTTGCAATGATCACTTCACATAAATGGATCTATGTCGATTCGGCTGAAACAATTGTTTGTGACCAAATGTAATCTACGAGGGTTAGAAGTTTATTAGTGGCAACACATCTATAAAATCAAGGTGAATTACAGGAAGTTCAAATAGCTTTTTTTGGATGTTGGTTGGTTATCCAGCATACTTCAGAGCAAATAGGAGCCTTCTATAACTACGAATGCCGTCACAGTAACCAGAAGAAATTGAGCTGGCTGTATCAACCGGTCTAATTCAATACCTTATAATTATTCTTGATTCACAATAATTTGTAATAACATAATGAACTGATTCAAGATTGGTTAACAAATTTTACTAATTTTGATGAATGATTAAGTGTAACACATGATTGAACCTCCGATGGAAGGAAGTGAAGAACAAGTGATAGGCTTTGACACATCTTGCTTCCATTGTGTTCATAGGCGTACCGAGGGGGGGATTTGGGGGTTTGAACCCCCCCCCCCCATTGATTAAAAAAGGAAAATTGTATAATTTTTTTAAGTCTGCCCATAAATTACTTAATACAAGTATAAAGCGTGGGAAGCTTAAAACTCGTTATTTTGCGTCTTAATTTTTAAAATTTTCCGGGGGAGGACCCCGGGAAGCTTAAAACTCGTTATTTTGCATCTTAATTTTTAAAATTTTCCGGGGGAGGGCCCCCGGACCCCCCTCTCTTAGACCCCGCGGATGTTATAACCCCCCCCCCATATGGTCGGCCTGGTTACGCCTATGATTGTGTTGCCACTATTAAACTTCCAACTCTCGTACAAAGTGAAGGGAAACCCAGGCTTGAAGTAGGCCTATTTCTCTGGTACAGAAACTATCTACTAAACCTTTATCTTTTATTTATTGTATGGGATCATCAGCAAATTTTGTTTCGCAGTTTTTACCGAGTGGGAATTTAGCGTAGGAAGATGCTTTCTGGGGAAGTCTATCCTAACATTCTTTGAATTTACAAACCACCGTGCAGAAAAAATAACATAAAGCAAACAGAATAATCGGATTCTTGATGTAATAATTGCTTTGATTTTGTTTATATATATATATAATATATATTATTTATTACTTGAAGTGTGGAATTATTTATTCATAAATTGATTTGGTTTTGTCTTTGCAATGAATATAATATTAATATAAGTTATTTATTTATTTCTGGAACTAATCCCGAGCAAGAGCGCTTTTTTCATTTGGATAAACATTTCATACTTATTTCATAATTACATAGGTAATACAATGGTTGGTCCAATAACATCGAAAGGGCAGGACCTCGTGCTCGGAGGCAGTTCCAATGTTACGTTTATATAGGCCTTTTGACCCCGTGTTTCCGAGTAGGTCGTATTCAATTGTGAAATTAATTGAAGGCGTCCTTGCGCGGTTGTTATAGCAAATTGAATAAAAAATTCGCAAGACGTCAAGATGAAGGTGATTGATATTCCAGAACAAGGAAAAGCAATTAAAGATTCGGAGAGGGTTTTACACGTAACGTGGTATAGGCCTACCATGAAATATTTCGAGATTCAGTGAATGATCTTAAGAAAGCCTGTGGTTGCTTTTCGAATATGCCTTTCGGGTTAAACAATTACCAAGGACAAACAAATTGAATTACCAGATACCTTTGTTCTTTTTTCTTTCTTTCTTATTAAGTTGGATTTTAATCTAAAAGCCCAGAATTCTGGGACGAGCCCATCAAGCTAGTAACTTACAATTTAAGTGGAATGCTAACCTAAAATTATCTTAAAACTAGGAAGTATACAAAATATAATGAAAACATACTAGAGGAGAAAGGCAAAAGCTGAGAGCAGTGACTTGGCTTAATATGTAAGTTTCGTATTAAGTCACGTGTGCTCGTCCCATCATTCTCATACGAGATTGTTTAAATTGCTATATTATAGGCAAGTCGCAAACGACTGTTTTTGATCGACCATAATAATTAAAGTCTTAGTTTTGAGTTTTTAGACTACCTTGTAATTCATCAAACACACGACTCTGCTGGTCTAAGCGATCAGCTTTTAGTAAGTTCTCGTCTTTTGTGATAGATGCCAGGTGACGGCGTGCAGGGAACTCGAAGCTTCTCTTGGCGAGATGGTCAAAGCAACGCACAATAAAACACTCATTTCATATCTAAATTAAATATCCTCATAGGCCTATAATATATTATGTAAAATATTTACAGAATCTTTCATACATTAGAAAATTGCTAAGGAGCCATGGGTTGCAAGCCCTGAGGCTAAAGAAAAAATAGTTATATTCTCGAAACTTACTTTGGGGGTTTCTGGCATCTTTTGTGTAGAAATTATCTTTTTTAACTTAAAATAACTGAGAGTCAACACAGCTGAAGAATCTGAAATAGCCTATGTAAGGAGACATGTAGAGGTATAAAAACTTAATAAATGAAACAATAAACAATGTCCAAAATCCACTATAGGCCTACATGATAGTAAACAAACAAAAGAAAATCACAGATAAAACTCGATCAATTAAATAAAATAACACCAGCGCTAACCACAAGAAGAAATTTCCATTCATGAAAGATGCCAGTGAATCAACCGTAAGCCACCACGGTATGCAAAATCACGGTCAACGGACACACGGCGAGGAGGCCACAGAAGATAGTTCAGCCAGAAGATGACAGTGCCTTTATGATATTTTATAAACTTTATCTTATTTTATAAATGTAACGAAAAGCAGTTTTTATTTTTATTTTTATTATTGGAACACCCTGAAGATTGTGTAGAGGCACCGTAAGGCCTAGGCAACAAATCACAAAAATTATCTTAGTTGAGCAACTGGTATCATATTTATTTTATTTCAACGATCGAGCTCAACCGAGAGTCAACCCATGGACCTTGCAAATTCGGAGTAGATGACGCGTACATTATGAAACCTTACAACGTCAGTGAAGTATGTAACAAAGATTTATGTGCTGTAAATGGCAGGTCAGCTCAGGCGTGTTAATAAAGACACGCCAGCTGGATCATACTGAAACTTAATTTTATTCATCACTAGTCCCTCTATTCATACCAAAGGCGTTAGTAGAAATATTCATTAAGGTGTGTCAATATTGAATTTAATGAACACAGTTGGGCGGGGGAAGAAATGACTGTACCAACTTCTTCCTTAGCCTTTACCCAGATTTACTACAATACTATTCATTTCTTACAACGTAAATTGGTTAGCTTTACTTCCCAGTGTCCGCCGGCGTGGTCTTGTGGTTAGCGTCGCTGACTACAGATCCGTCGGTCCGGGTTCGATTCCCGGTACCTCCTCGGATTTTTCTGAGGTAGGGAGGTCTGGTAGGGGTGCACTCAGCCTCGTGATTCAAATTGAGGAGCTACTTGATAAAGAAGTAGCGGCTCCGGTCAAGAAAACCACCATTAACGGCCGTGGGTGTCGGCATGCTGACCACATGCCCCCCAATCCTGCCATCTGCCTACGGGAGATGACGCAGCGGTCGGGTGGTAGGCCAAGTCCCTCTAGGGATGTAGCGCCACGGAGTTTAGTTTTAGTTTAGTTTACTTCACAATACTGTATAGAAAACACTTTTTACTTTGACAGCAGTCATGAATGATAGGCGATTTGTAAAAGAGTCGCTCGACAATAATGAACAAAACATTGTAACGAAAGAAATAATCATGATTCAGTCAAATAAATGAATCGACCTCTGTGAATCGAAAGTCTACTCAATCCTCGAAGTCGTAGCAATTACTGATTCAGCTAAAATGTAATGCTATATGTTTCTTAAATCTATTTAACCCGGTGATTATACAGCTAGGGGAAAAAAAGCGGACCTACTAAAATATCTAAGTTGCCGATATGAGCCACTGCGCATGCCTAGAACCCACTAGTCAAGCGCAGTGGCTCATATTGGCAACTTAGATATTTTAGTGGGTTCTAGGCATGCGCAGTGGCTCATATTGGCAACTTAGATATTTTAGTGGGTTCTAGGCATGCGCAGCGGCTCATATCGGCAACTTAGATATTTTAGTAGGTCCGCTTTTTTCCTCTACCTGTACATTCATTTTGGAATGGTACATATTGGTTTTTTCGTCAACTTAAAAAAAAACTTATTGTTACAACTCTTAACACGTACATGTGAGAACTTACGGAACATATACAGCACCGTTTTCTTTCCAGTATTCTGAATCGTGAATCCCTCTTTTCTACTATTACGGCTAAAGAGATAATTGTGATAATTGTTAACAAGGTTACCGTTTTTAATAGAGACAAAAATATTAACTACGTTATGTGAATGTTAAATTTTGGAAGTTGAGCTTAGGTTGCTCTTTAAATGATCCAACGTGTGAGCTATGGCGATAGTGTCTGCCATGCGAATTTCCGGCTGTTCTTTACTTCGATTTCTTTAAGGTTTTCACCTTTTCACTTCTCCTGACGTACAAATTCATTACTTCAAAAACTGGATAAAAGCAGAAATGTAATATGTATTGAGTAAAGGTATATGTAAAATTGTGAGAATTTTTATCCTTATGTTACGACTGTAATCTACAGAAAATAGTTATTCTCTTATAATTCTCTCCGACGATTTCAAACTTAGATCCCACAGATGATTTCACTTGATGATTGCTTATATTATTGTATAAATTCAGCATTGTAAAGGTAAAATTTAAATTAGCTCAAATGTTTTAGGACATGAGAATGGGTGTCTCATAGTTCCGCCTGTGATTCATATAGCTTTGCAACCGCAATTCTAGTAGGCCTACAGTGTTTCATTTGCCTATGTTGTTTATAAACTAATTTGATACACTCATCAGGCTTTCTCTACCTTAAGCATAGATAATGACATTCTCTCGCTTCACATATAGTTAGTAACTGCATTGCGAGATTGTGTTCGGATTCCAATATTAGAGTATAACCACAGTATAGTATAACAGTAGCGAAGTTCTAATGAAAGGAAAATGCATCCTTTTGACAGATCGGTGCGACACTAGCACCCCAAGCGGCCAGCAAGATGGAACTAGCAAACAGCCATTTCCAGCATTGGAAAGATACGAATATATGGCTGTATTTCTTCTTATTTTTAAAATTACTAGAACGAGATTGTTACCGGAAAGGCATACTGGTGAACTCACCAAGTCATAGACTTTATGGGAATATAAAGAAGTTGTAGTTTCAAGATCGATGACATTGTATATCTTATAAAGTATCAGACCGGTTTCCGCCCACCATATCCACGACAAAAATTCAAGAATTTAATTGACCTACTACTAACACATACTTACACTGAAAATACTGACAAATAGGAAAACTTAATAATTTCAATAAGCATGTAGTAGTAGTAGTTGTTCAGAAATTAGGGGGGGGAAGTTCTAGACTTATAGCCCGATATGGTCAATATCGATGCAAACAAAACACTTTTGTCTTTTTCTTCATTTTATTAAACACGATAAATTATTAAAAAGTAAGGGATTAAACACGTTATCTTTATTCTGGACAGTTTAATTTTGTTGAATTCAATTATATAGGCCTAACATAACCTCGTGTTAAAACATTTTCAAAATTAGTAGGGTCAGGTGGGGTATTTGTAAATAGGCCTATATATTTAGAAACTTTTCCTTCGTTAGGATTTTTATTTATGATGTACATATAAAAATAATTAATATTGTACATAGCATTTACAAGCCATTTTCTGCTCCTAAAATTAAAAGAAATAGGAGTAAATACACTAGTATGGATGCAAGCATGATAATCACAAATTTGCAATTTAATTTCACAAATAACTGTTTTTGCTTTGTTTTTGCTTACCCCTCAGGACCTTTAAGGAACCTGAAGAAAGATAAATCGGGAGAATTCATTTGGCTGTTGGTGCAATTTATAGCACCACAAGCATTTCCATAAAATATTGTTGACATTTTTCATATGCAACAATGTAACATATTGTGTGGCTTCTTGCTCACCGCTACGAGCGCTGCAGTCGCGCCGGTTGAAAAAAACTGTATGGAGCTTCGCTACTGTTATACTATACTGTGGTATAACTTCAAAAATGTAATACTTCAGAAATGGCGGTATACAGTTCATCTATGTGAATTATTTTCAGATTACTAGTGCAGCCTAAAGCCTTTGTCTCAACTATTTTAATGTACAATATTTTACGATAAAAATTCCTCTGATATTGGGATTCGAACCCATGACCTGCGTCAAGAACTCTGGTTAGCTCAGCTGATAGAACATCGGCACGGAAAGCCGAAGGTTCTAGGTTCGTGTGAAAATAACTCTGATAGTTCAGTTGGTAGATGATCAGCACTGAAAGCCGATGGACATGGATTCCAATCTCCGTGGTCAGAAGAATTTTTCTCCTAAAATATTTTCGTGTAACTTAATATTCAACAGAAACAATATTATGTGGATTCATGAATGCATATCTACATCTATTTTACTGTATATTTCTGAATCAGAATAATTATTTAGCGACTTCTTTGAGGCCAAGTATTATATCAATCATTTTGTAAGGAATTACACTACTTTTTTTTTTCTGAACCCCTCATAAACTTATTCAGTTGTCTCAGCCAAACGAAAAGTCATATTTACCATGAGGTAGGACTTTAAATCTTGAGTTCGTGGGCGATTTGACTAGCTAGTAACTCGAAGAAAATATTTCAATTAAAAGTTTTAAATCTTTATACATACAATTAGTGTGCAATGTAAAACAAGTTCGTTGAAACCATTTTCGATAAAATTGGGGGGAAAAAAGGATATAAGTTGCCTCGTTTCACATCTCCAAATGATGCTTAGCCAAAATGGGTAGTTTCGTATAAATACGACTTTTTTTTTTCATTTTCGAGCTCGTTGTGCACAGATAGACACAGATTTTTTTTTTCCGGAAACTGTATTTTTGGAGTCAGGGGACCTCAAAGAGTTAAGGTGCTTAAAACTCTAACCGACCCATTACTTCCTCTACCTGTGGTATTTTTGTAGGCCTACCTGCGAGAAATGACTTATACAGTAGTATAAATCCGTAAATAAATCAAAATTCCAATATTTCTTCCCAAAAGAATGTTTACCTTTAAACCAAGTTTTTTTAAGAGTACTATTAATGAGATTAATGAGATTAGTTCTTTTTGAACATGCCAACAAAAATGGCAGTTGCAACTATGGGCGCTTAAAAATTTTTTCGATTCTTAAAAGTTTGCTATTTCATAAGGACCTTGCATATTTTAAAAAAATGCACCACATATTTAACTAACATGCGATTTTGCGACAGTATTATATCCGCCTTAAGTATACCCACAGCTTATGTTTTATGAGGTATCCTTACAAAGTAGGCGTAAAATTTATTTCATATTATGTTATAACCTCAGATACAAAATCAAGCCAGTTAATATAAAGTCTTCACTATTTCCTAAAATAGTTCAATTCAGTATACTCTATGTATTTTAGGGAAAAAGTTATTTTGTATTATCAGACTTTACAATACTTTGTACTTCTGGTTATAACATAACACATTATATATATATATATATATATATATATATATATATATATATATATATTAATACTGTATAGGCTATACTTAATTGTACTTATATGGTATAATATACTTTATAATAGTTAATAATGCTTGTATAGTTTATACTTAATTAATATTAATATATAGAATTAATATATAATCATATGATTTAGTAAATTAATAAGAATATACTGTACTATATTTGTTAACCATTTATTAACATTACTTACTTACATTATATTATTAATATTACACATTTAGTACAAGTAAAAACAAATCAAACCAAAGCTCGTGTTTAGGGAGGTATAGTAGATTAATATAAATCTAATTATATATCAATGCAATCTAATTATATATATAATATATATTATATATTAATACATTGATGTAAATTAGAATAGTACAATTAGGACGGCAAATAAATTTTAGCCCTACTATGTAAGGGTACCGTACAAAAAAAAATAAGTTGTGGGTATAAGTTTGATATAAATATTGTTGCAAATCAACAAAATCCTCAACGTAAATGAAATATATAAATAATATATTATTTTTACATGCATTACATTGAACTTTACTGTATGTTAATGTACCCCGGATAACACGGACCATCGGTTAATGAAAGTTTGAGTAATCATGGTTCTACTTAAAGCCTACTTAATCTTAAAAAGAGTCAAGGAACACATGGACAATTTATGTAAAGGATATATTTATATCAGAAACAAGTGGTGAATTTAATAATGGGACATGTCAATTAACAGCAGCTATGATTCTCATCGCCTGTCCCATACGCCTGTCTAGCAATGAGATGGCTGTTGTGACAGCCGGTAATGGCCACTCGCGGTCTCACAGCCCTCTCATGTGATGCAGTGGCACGAGTGTTTATTTGTTACCTCATTACGGAACTGAATGTTTGGTTTGGGCGTAGCTGTCCTTTGTTTCTTCACCCCTTCATTCCGCTAATGGAGGGTAAAGGTTATGGTCCGTGTTTTTATTTATCTTTTGTGCACTTTCCGCGCCATTTTCTCCATTAATTGGCAAGGAAGTGGTGCGCTTCGATTATGGCATACCAGTTTCTAGCGTTCTGGATGGAATAAATGGAACGAATTCAGGACGGATAAATAACGTCAAGCTAATTATGAACTGATGCAGAAAAAAAGTACCCAATCTCTATTTTGTCATTTTTCCGCCTGAGAACTGGGAAAATAAAATCACTGATTGAATATTTGTTATAAACAGTGTTTTTCATTGTGCTACACATCAAATATTCAAGTTCAAAGTACTCTGTATAATATTTAGCTTTCTGGATAAGTCAATTCACCCATTTGTAGTAACTATATCGAGGGATTGTTTGTTCAAAAAATTATTTTATGTTCTAATATTTTAATCTGTTACGGTACGTTATTAAGCTAGAAAACACTTCATTCCACTGCTTGAATTTCTATAGAAAAGACAATATACGGTACTCTGAAAATGTTATTTTTTTCTATTTAAATTTATTTTTAAATATCTTATCTTAAGATCAATATTTATGTTGCTAAAAAAACAGAAAAATTAATTTAGATCCACTTCTAGTCATATTCATTAACAAAGCATCCATACTAAATTAATCATGTATATAACTCAATCTGCATTCAAAATAAAATCTTGGAACAAGTCCGGAATTTTAGTTAGTTGGGATACGACATAGGTTTCGATGTAGACAGACAGAAATATAGAAAATAAAATAATCAAATTTCATCACATGTGTTGAATTATATCTAAACTATTACAAAATATGGCAAAGAAGAGGCACTGAAATCAAATTTTATAAAACAGTGGGAGCCCCAGTTCTTATATACGGCAGCGAACCGTGGATAATTAAACAGAAATCTGAAGAAAAGTTGAAAGGTTTTATGAGAAGAGATTTCATACGAAATTAAAATACAACTAAAGAGCTCAACATTTATAATATCAGCGAAAAAAATATATGAAAGTAGAGGAAAATGGAAGGGACATATAGGCCGTATGAACGAAGAAAGAATTCTACTAATTACAGATAAATATAAATCTAAAGGGAAACGAGTTTCGGACGTCCTAGGAAAAGATGGAAATAAATGTGAAGACGAAACAGTTAACCCTGGCTAATCCCTAAAGTGAAGAAGAAGAAGAAGAAATAACTAAATTATAAGTGAATTTCCACTTTCCACATGTTATTTTCAATACTAAATAAATAAGATGGAAATGAATTAAGTTACATGTCGCGTAAATAATGTGCACTTCCAGTCTTTAAACCTATTAAAATAATGAACTAATTATCATGAAGAATAAAATAAATAGTTAAAAAAATCACTTCAGGCTATCCACTGACATAAAGACTCAAAACGTAATTTGGAAACATAGTGGAAGGTTTATGATAAATGCTAGAGTACTTTAAGCCATAATTCTGTGCAATATACATTTTTATAAAAATCGTCTTTGATTATACTACAGTTCGTTCTAGTTCCAATCCATTAAATAAGTTGCTTCTATTGTATGGAGACTTGAACAGCATGGTCTACAAAACCGGCCCAATAATGACTTTTTAATCTGTCTAATCTTACCATGCATTCTATGTGTACAATTTTTATGTAATTTGATGTGCATTTCAGTGAACAGCAGAGCTCTAAAATGAAAAATCAAATAAAAACTATTTTGGTTAATGAGTTTATTATTTTCCGGGTGTAAGAACGAACGTATAGACAACATTCTTGTATTCTTACTGTCACTCTATATGAAGAAAATTCAATTTTCGTTATTTTGCTGAAAAGGATCAAAAAGATTTTGTTAAATGTTGTACACTAACTCCTTTTTAATACAAGTGGTTTATTCTACTTAAAACAGTTTTGATAGAAATTTTCTTAGCAATTCTTCCGTAAGGTCTTGCCTCATATGGTTTAGGAAATTTAATTCGGAATGTCACTATGAGGTCAATTACACTTTGTGGAATATGAACAGTTGCCAAACCCGCCCTTAGGAAAGAGGAGTGTTTCATATGTCACGTTGCTATTCCTACTCCAAGACTATGAACGCCTGCAGCGCTACGTCCATGCAACACGCATTACTCCTGTGTTGAAGTAGATGCCGCACTCCTATCGCTCTCCTTACTGTCGCTGGAATAAGTCATTCGAATGTACTCAGGAATACTTTAAAGTGCATCGTTGGGCGTACGGGACAATTCTAAGGAAATGTGAGTTGATATTACTCTTATAGGAGGAATTGGATAATTATATGACGATGAAACACTTTCTTCTAATTAAGTGCCAGAATGGTACGAGGGTCATTCAATAATTAAAGAGACAAATTGATCTGAGGAAAAGACGGTTGGTAGTACAAGTTTGATACATTTATGATTTTAAGTTGGCATCACTGGGATGAGTTCTAATCAGCTGAAGGATCAACATTGCTTTGTTTATAACCTCAAAATTAAGTTTAACGATGTCGGGTCTTCTTGAAAATTCCACATTGGTTGAACAACGTTCTGTGATTCGTTTTTTTGATTGCTGAAGGTGAAAACCCAGGTAATATATACTCTAGAACGACTAAAGTGTATGGTGAAAGTTGTATGAACCGTGGACATTTTTACAAGTGGGTAGAACAGTTCAAAAGTGATCGAGAATCAATGACTGACGAACACCGTTCTGGTAGGCCTGTTGAAGTTGCAACTTCCTCACTTGAAACTCGAATTGATGACATTATTCGTGCAGGCATTACGCGAGAAGAAGTTCCAGGATAACGAGGATGTCAAGAAATTTGTGGGAAATTGACTCCGACAGCAAGACAAAGAGTTCTTTGCAGCCGGTATAAAAAAGCTAGTAACCCGTTGGGACAAGTGCATAAATGTTGATGGGGATTATGTTGAAAAGTAGGAAAAGTCTTGTTTTGTAAAAATAAACTTTTTTTTCTCCAGGTCAGTTTGTCTCTTTAATTATTGAATGACCATCGTACTTTCCAAGATTACATGGTGGACGGAAACAAGTCTGCCCGTCTAAGTGTGTGTACGCGCAATAATTCGAATACGCTTTACCACATTTTCAAGAAACTTAGCACACACAACTTATAACGTCCGTCGGACGAACGCTGTTGATTTTGGACCAGATCGGTTAGATTTGGACCTGTACCGACCTGTACCGAATAATTCGAATACGCTTTACCACATTTTCAAGAAACTTAGCACACACAACTTATAACGTCCGTCGGACGAACGCTGTTGATTTTGGACCAGATCGGTTAGATTTGGACCTGTACCGAAGTAACGACCAATTAACGGTATAGCAGCAATTTTATAGTAAGAATCTATTAAAGAATAATAGTCGCGATTTTTGAAGTAAAAATAAATAAATATATCTCTGTGCAGCTAGCATAAGTATTCGCACAAATTTTCTGTGCCTGAAGGAGTTAAAAAATAGCAAACCATCCCTATACTACAAAGCTGCATGGCATAATTGCTGACATAATTGTTTACCCACTTCCAGATGACCTAGAAACTTGAAATTTGGTATACGTATAGCTTATAGTTTGTATTACATAAATATTCCAGAACTATTCCGACTTTTGATTTCTTACTCCCGAAAACCATTCAAAATAGCGGACGCAACTTGAAGGTCTGTGCAGATAATTGGAGGCTTATAGTAGCTAAACGGTAAGTTGTATAGAAAAAACGATTGCAGCGATTTTGAGAGATTTTAAAGATTTTAACAGATCTACGAGTTTGGTCCATTGACTTTTGTCGCATCCCCATCGATTGTACCTTAGAGTTCGTTCTTTTTAAGTAAATTATATTTTCCTCTCATTATATTGAAGTAGGCCTAAGCTGACAATTGTAATATGTGAAATAAAATAAATAAATTGTATTTAAAATTGTTTTAACAATAGGGAAGCTTATTGATTGGATAACCCTCATACTATAACGGTCGTGGGAGTCGGCATGATGAACACATGCCCCACAATTCTGCCATCTTCCCTTGGTAGATGACGGAGCAGTAGGATGAAAGACCTAGCCCCTCCAAGGGATGTAGCGCCATAGTCTTCAGTTTAGTTTAGTTATTAAACTGCATTACGAAATGAATGTTATCTAGTGTTCAATTACACTGTACAACAAATTTGAACTCTTTTTTTGTCCTTTATATGAAACTATTTGATTCTGTATAAACAAAAGGTTCTTGATTCATATATAAAAAACCAAAATGGTCCATCACGTCCATCTGAAATTGTAAACTCTTTCGAAATCGTAGTCTGGATGTGGCTCTTTTATATAAAACTTATGGAACAATTATTAAATATATTGTGTTGCTATACATCATTTGGAATTAGAAAAGGTTAGCATAGTTGTAAGGAGGGTTCTGAAAGGACACTCAAGACGAGCTTGAACGGAATCTGCGTTCGCATCAGAAGTCGAAGCAACTTCGTTTCCTATCATATTTGTTCGCAAATGCCATAATTAAAATATGATCGTGTTGTATAAACTTGGTTAAAGGCCATATTTTTAGGTATATAAAACTGGCACAAGGAATTTTGATTGACTGAAAGTTGTGTCATATTCCAATTGTCGCGGATCCGTTCACGCGATATTCACATTTGAACGGACTGTGTGATGTTTTTTGTTTCTGAGCGAAGCAGGGTGACCAACTGCCCTTCTTGTATATAGTTTACATTGGCAAGTGCGTTGTCTAAAGATAACCTAAATAATGCATAACACTAACCACATAGTTAAGTGCGCGAAGCGGAGGCTGTAGCCGTAGCGAAGTGCCCTTGCATTTTTCGAATAATGTACGATACACTGTTTGTAGGTTTCGAAAATATGCCATATTATATCTCCCGCGAGGTTTGTCAGCCTGTTCACCCACAATTATAGCTCGTCTAGCGGTATGACGTCACACCTCCAACGTCCAATCACGAGTTTCTTCATAATACGAGGACAGAAAAATGGCGGAGAACAAGCAAGTTTTCGCTAGATCGTGATATAAAAGAAAGTGTATCATTTTGGGTGGGTGGGTCGGACCGAATCATTCGCCAAAACAACATTCCTCTGCACACAACTATCTGTAACAAAATTCTCGTGATATTAAGTGTTTTATGAAGAGAATCTCGGTTTTAAAATACGGATCCGCGACTATTGGATTTTACCCAAGTTGAGAATACTATAGGAGAAAAATTTCTCCGACACTGGGACTTGAACCCAGGACCTTTTCTCCTATAGTATTCTCATGTAGTGTCCAACAGAGACAATAATCTGTGGTTCATGAATGCTTATTTACCCAAGTTGTTTTAAATCAATTCGTACTGTTTAAGTGGTAACTGTAACATGGCAAAATTTTGTGCAAGGTTATAGCATTTCATTTCAACACAAGACTACATAAACGAAGTTCTTCAAACCATGTACTCCTATGGATATTCGAATACTTTCGATGGTGCCGCAGTGATGGAATCAGATACAGCGAGCGGCGCTCAGTAGAGGTGAGAGAAAAGCGCTTCTGCAACACATTGAATCACATAAAATGCAACCCCGAAACTGTGGAGATCCATTTCCTTTTTTCCTCTCTTTCTCTCTCCCTCACAGGAAGGGTTGGCGCTTTTCATTTCCTCACAGTGTGTGGGAGAGAGGGTTGGAGGGAGGTGGACTAATATTACCATTATACGCCACTTGGGGAGGGATTACGCGACCAGACCTCCATTCTACGATCTTTTTTGTTTTCCCTCTTCCCTTTTACAATAAAAAAAAAGAGAGTTACGACTTACTTTAACTGAAATCGGTCCCTAAACTACCAATTACCTCATTTACATGTAAAGTTTCCCTAGGGCTGTAATTTAACGACTAGACGCCAATATAACTAAATATGTGCCGCCATGCAGGAGGAAATATTGTGGGGTGTGGAAATAAAGATTTATATAAACTGAAGCCGCAGTGAGAATTAAAGGAGACAAAACACAAGCAAACGAGCCTTTGTATTATATATATATGTTTAACTATTTTACTAACCTGATTACCTCCCCTTGCTTTAGTTACTTCCCAGCTTGGGGGAAAATACGAAAGGGAGAATATTTTCGCAGAATCAAGTTATGAAATATGTTATGTTAGACATTTTTATCAATTTGGAGTTCAGGTTATTTTGGTGTAGCAGTGGTAGATGTTCTCATATAAACTATTGTTGAAGTTTTCATTTATTCGTTGTTTCGCTTGTTCAGGATGTTCAGGAATACATGACTCTGAACAATGTAATTTCACAATTATTTGGCCCCTATTAACAATGTTAACAATTTAAAAATGGAAATAAAATTATTGTATTATATTTTATTAGAGTTCCTGTATCAAAAGTTGAAAGTGCAGCACATAATCTGTTTATCGTGCGTTCCCTTGTCACGTATAGTTCAACAAGTAAAGCTACCTATTTAAAATATAGCTTCATAATTTATATCTAAGTTCAAAATTTTATATCTTTAATGTGGTTTTTCCTACGTTCTTACCGGGAGGGTAAAGTCTAGTGTGTATAATATATTTTCCCCGCTTGATAGTGATCATTTGAAATTAAACTCAATGAATCTTTTTCCTATGAAGGGACAGGATTGATCATCAGAGTATCATCTACTTCAGAAAGAGGACAGAAGAATGCTCTGTGACGTCAGCGCCCTCGACTCTGGCTTCACGCGGTAGACTTCTTCGAGAAATTTGTGAAAAGTAGGAACCGTTGATTAGGTTGAATAAAGAGGGGCGTTACTCTTGCGGGCAGAGGAGGTTTAGGCTCTATAGCACCTAGCTCTTGCCTACTCTACTCATCCCCATTTTCGTGTGATCTTGCTTGACGTCATATACTGTTACTTGTGTGTACGTCCTTCACAAAGTCATCTTGTCTTCCAATGATCTACTTCATTCTTTAATTCAGGGTTGTTTCTGGAACCCTAAGTTCTAAAAGACTTTATAAACATCTGCTGCATTCACCTGTTCAAAAAACGCGTTAATGTCACAGGCTGTGATCGTTCTTGGAATAATGGAGTACAACTAAAGTTACCATTCTAAGAAAGAAACCTAAAGTAAACAGCACACTTAAGTCATAATTGTAATATCACACTTGAGTAATACGAGTAATGTGCTAAAGTAAGGCATACTGGGTTTGGTTTATTTCAGATGTCTTTCTTAGAATGGTCAGACTATACATCCGTTATTTATTATAGAGTATAAGTCCTGGCATAAGATCATTGCAATATGCTCATAATTTGTGATAGAATGTAAATATCTCACGCAAAAATGAAAACAATAATAATGCCTATGTTAGGACGGTTGCTGATGGAAAAAATGTTAGTTTGGCACTGAACTCCCGATTTCCTCCTTTTTAATGAGTTACACTAGTTAGACACTCTAAACTGGTTCAGTTAGACGGTCAAAGAATTGGCTTCTAGAACTCTCAAGAGTTCGTGGAATCGAATCCCGGACCTCGTTAGTCTATCTGCGGGTTTTTCATACTGGATTTCTTTCACTTTTTTGGACCATCCGTATAGGCTATGCATGGTGCCTGAGAGGATTACAGTTTTCTTGCTGATCGTAAAAAAAGGTCTTCCGACAGTGTCTTTGTCTATTTGTATGTTATGATCCGTGAATAGACTGTGTCTCTCTCTCGTGAAGACTAATCTAGGCTTATAATTTCAGAAGATAAGTTGAAGCAGATAGTATAGTTATTGGATGCTGGAAATAAACGTGGAATGTTACATAATACAAAGTTTGGACAGTGAATTCCTTTCGCTGTTATTATTCATAACAGAAAGTGTGGGATATCGTCCTTGTAACCTAGGTTTATGACGATTACAGTAAAACATTGCACTATGTTACTTTTCAGCTTGTATAAATGGCCCAGTAAGATAGATGAATTGCTTTTAATGCATACAAGGGCAGACACGTGGAATCGATCAAGCCTGATTAATTATTCGCCCGTCAGAGGGAACGCCATTAAGTTCGCAAATGACACATTAGAACTGTTCAATCTTCTCTGTCAGGTACAAACTTTGTGAGTCAAGAGGATCTACGGTCATCTAATTTATTATTAAAGTTATATCATATCTGCCTACTAGCATTTAAATTTTAATAATCTTGATCATTTCATTTACTTTTATCTGAACAACATACTATTGCGAATTTTATTATTAAATAACTTCGAAAGTTTCATACAAATCCCCTGCGAGATTTCACTACATTCGAAAGATCTCGAAGTCAGACTGTGAGTCGTAAGTTTGTGCAAACTAATACTGCTGCATGAGTAACCAGATTACCAGCACATTATCAACCGTCCCTCCAGTAATATGAAGTCAGATATCGTACTTCAATACTAAATTGTTTTAATAATGCGGCAATTAATACCTTCATTCCTTAGTAATATTATTTCTGTCACGTCATGTCTAGTAGGATGAGTTGTAGCGTATATTTAGCTCAAATGTCTATCTTTAGATTTGGACCGATAACATAATAAGAATGAGCCTGAAATGGGCGAATCACAGACCTGATTCAGTAAATCTTTATCGAATTTGCTTTATTACACCCTACAAAAGTGATAAAGACATGTACTTATTTCTGTGTATTCTAACTAGGTCAGAGGCGCAGTAAGTTGTCGCGGTACGTTAAGATTTATTCTGGAAATAAAATGAATATTACGCTTTCATCTATTCATAAATCAGCATTATAATATTTACGGGAAATTTATTTCATAGTTCAGCAAAGTTGGAATTTAATAATTGTAATCATCCCTAAAAACATTAAATGACATAACCTCAACAGCTTAAATGTACACTGGTGGAACGCCGGGTGACGGGAAGACCGATCAGAGGTAGGAGCTATGATTCGAGTCTATTTCGATAATAGACTCGTCCAGGCAGCTGAGCATCTTCCTACATGAGTAATATCTTTCAAAAACAGTACTTACCATTATGCATCGCTAGGAACCATAACAATAATATTTATTGTGTTTTATGCAAAATACCTTCAATATCAAATTTCAGCTAACTATAGTTGAATAAGTGGATGTTTATTAACCGACCGTGTTTTGTTCAGAGTTAACAGCCACTTAATGACGTCTTGAATGGCTATTAATAGTAAATTCACTCAATCTAAATTCTATTCAAATAATTCAATTTCACTTTCAATTTATCAGCTATTTCCAAATCGCTAGTGGCATTGCCTATGATAATATTATTGTCTAAGGGCAGTACGTGTGAGAGATCTGTCCCATTGTTGCACAAGTTGCCGCTTGTTTTACTTCTCAATGGTCCAGAAAATGAGTGTTAGAGATGCTGAGATTTCTCCCTCTTGGTCCATTGCCAGATGTAACGTTGAAATGCTGTGAGAATCCATGTGGTCTGGGTGAAGGCGAATTCTGGGAATTAATACCCCAGCGAGGAAACTTAACGTGGCTACCGGCAAATAGCTTTGGGTAACCTTTCTATTTCACTCCCAACTCTTAGCTCTGCGCGAATGTATGTAGCCACAGCGGTTTACCTGAAAGTTTTGCTTCGTAGAATACATGTTGGCTTCGTGGATAGAATAGCGCGATTCGTTCTTGCAGTGAACTTTCACTAAGGAAACAGTGGTCCACCCGAAGCACTCTGCCTAGCTTTTCTCAAGATTAAAGTCTGAAATATAATCAAGTATAAGGTGTATTAGAAATATTACAAGGTGATGACTAGTTTATTTTAAACATAGGAGTCAATGTTATTAACACATTAAATTCGTTTATTTGTTCATTTACTTATTTCTCCAGGTATAGTTCAAAATAATAAAAGTATGCCTTAAAAATTGCAATCAACGGTTAGTTATATAGATTTAAAACCTGTATTACGCCTAGCGTATATAGGCCTACATTACATTATAAAAGTATAATTATGCACATAATTTAACACTATAGGCTATTAGATCAGAACTAATTGTAAGAAGTTATATAAGAAAATGTATTATACAACTGTCTCTAGTTGTCGTTAGTCTCTAGTTACGTTCACACAACGTAGAAGAAGAAAGAAGTAATTGTACTGATGTTTTTAAGAACGTTCTAAGTTTTAGTGATTTTAATCAATAAAGACGCCACTACCAAAACAGCTTTTCTTTTTAGATGTAATTCTACAAAATAAGATGCCCTGATGATGGCTCTGTAGAACCGAAAGGCCTAAGCAAAATAAAAGTAGTTGAGATTAATGTGTTATATAATTATTTTATTAATCGAGCTTAAGAGTACAACCAACATGATATTCAATTTTATGAAGTTTAATTTTATAAAAGTAGTTCAATAAATGTGAAGCAAATTTATTCCATAAAACATTATTACAATCACTAATATTTCCAACCCAAAAGTTGGTACAGGAGTACAATTGAAGCATAACCCTATTTATGAAAATAAGCTTTATTGGCGATATATACATGCACATGCATTCATGTACCACAGATTATTGTCTCTGTTGGACATAACAGTCATAGGAGAGAGGTTCTATCTGGCGCTGTGAATTGAACTCTGGCGTAGCTCAGTTGGTAAGAGCATTGGCACGGATAGCCAAAGGTCGTGGGTTCAAGTCCCAGTGTCAAAGGAATTTTTCTCCTGTAATATTATCATTTATTAACAGTGCCTTAGATTCTTTCTAACGGAACTCCTCCGTCGAGGATTGATATTCTTTACGCAGGATTAATGCGTAGGTTTCGCTGTACAGTGCAATGCAGATGACAAACAGTTTTTCCTTCTTCTTGCTTAGATACGCGCTCCAATCAGAGACGGCGAGACTGAGGGAAGACTCTGACTGCTAGCGGCGCTTCGTAAGCTCGTTCACGTGATTGGCGGTGAAGGAATCTGCTTCTCATTTGAAAAATAGTTTAGTAATGTATTAGTGAGATAGTGAACACTTTCTGATGAGCTGACCTTTATGTGACATACGTCCACTTCACACTAGCCTGACAGTTCAGATGGAGCTGCAAGATCTGCGAAGCGTAATAAATTGCAACACTTCCGCGGACAGGCTTACAGTTCAAAACTTGTTCTTTTGTGTAAACCTTCTACCTTTACCGTTATAAGCGTGCGAGAGTACGGGTGTCAACTACAGCTGCCACAACACTTTGCGTATAAAGGGAGCGAGGAAGGGAGGCACTTTTTTCATTATTTTCTTTTTTGTTTCATCCTAGCCACCCACAAATATGTATATCTCTCACGGGGTTTCCTGTGTCGTGCTATTACATGCAGAAAGGAAATGACGGCGAACATCCATCATCCTGTCCCTAACTTTATGGGCGTCATCATTGGATCCCCAGCTCCCCGTTACCAGAGATGTTTTGTCCTACCGTAACGTTCACTCGCCTGGACTGAGCTTTTCAGTCTCCGATAAAAACACTAAGCTACTACAAGTGAAGGTTCCATGTTACACATTGATACTGAGGGATTAAATACAGTGATTTGCAGTATAGGGATCGCAAACATTAAATGACATAACCTCAACAGCTTAAATATACACTGGTGGAACTCCGGGTGACGGGAAGACCGTTCAGAGGTAGGAGCTATCATTCGAGTATATTTCGATAATAGACTCGTCCAGGCAGCTGAGCATCTTCCTACGTGAGTAGTATCTTTCAAGAAACAGTACTTACCAATATGCATCGCTAGGAACCATAACAATAATATTTATGGTGTTCTATGTTACACGTTGATATTGAGGGATTAGATACAGTGATTTGCAGTATAGGGATCCCGATGGTGGAAGTGCAACAGTATGTATCTATATAGTGGATTCCACATTAAAACGACTTCGTCCCATACCATCGTTTTTATATACAAAGGAATACGATTTCTGAATTGATGTACTTACAGGTGGACAATACTCAGTTGGAAGTCATTCTACAGTCGTGTCAATCAATCAGTCTTTCTTTATTGTCAAACGGATCTTAAGATACCATGACATGTCAATATATACAAGTATATTTATTTACAAACTTAAAATACAATATTTGCGGAGTTATTATAAAATTCAGCAAGATTATAAAATGGATTCCTAATTAAAATTTTTATAAAACACTCTTAAACCTAGAATTATTAACAACGTGAGCCCCAGCAGGTAATGAATTGAACATATCAATAGCTGATGTGTGAAACCATTTTTTCGTAATTGACAAACTTGTCGGATCCACGTAACTATCAGATTCTTTTTCATGTAGTTGAAATAGGGCAAATGTTTCTTCGAACCTAGGAAGTTAGGATCTGTCTTCTCACAGCAAATTGATTTTCTGTTTACTGAAGTCCGTGAGATTTTACTTGTCAAATATTTTTAGACAGAGAAGGGTAAATTCAGTCACCTTCTCTTTTGTTTAGGGAGTTGACGAGAAAATGGGAAATTCCTCTCACATCATCCATAGAATCACTGGCGAAATGGTCCTATATGAGCTGCAACACTAACATTCCTTACACGGGAGCCTCCTTATCGAGAATACTTATCGACTGCAGTTACGATAGCCCGAGGCAAACAGCAGGTCAGATACTTGGGCCAAGTTAAATCTCACATACTTTAATTGACAAGTCTAAAGGCGGTATTCCACTATCCAATTCATTGGACAAGAACTTCACGAAGAACTTGTCAGGCGATATTTGAATCAAAGATACGCTAGTACACTACATCCAATAGCTTTGACCAAAACCAGTTTTCTCTGTATAGGGAAAACTTGAATTTTGAAGATTAAATCATTAAAAAATTCTTTATAATGGCATTAGTTTATTAGTTTTATATAAATGTTTTGTAGCTAATTGCAGAAATATCTAAATGACAAGGAAGTCAGGCCGAATCGTTACTTTCTTTAAATTGAAGGTTATGTTAACGATGCCACGAGTTTAGGTGCGCTTGCAATGCCAATATTTATATCTTCTGGTATGTCGCTTTCGAAATGTGGCTTAAATAGTATAAATGCTCTGCCATGAAAGTACTGTTTGAATGTTTGTGATTTATAATGCGGACATACATTGGGTCTGTTCAATACTAAGTAAAAAATGCAGGCTATATACAGAAGAATTGATTTTCGATGGTGAATCGTAAAACAGTATAAATAATGGCATAAATTTATTAGTTTATAAATGTTTTTGTAGCAGTGACCCCGCATTTGAGAAATATCTAAATGACAAAATCAGACTGAATCATTGTGTACATTGGTTATGTGAGACGAGTTTAGGTTAGCTTGCAGGGCTTTTAAAAATATATCCCTATATTACTACTATAGCATGTAGTACCGGTACATCATTTTTGAAATGTGGATTAAATACTGAATAATCATATATAGGCCTACTTGAAAAAAATGTGGTAGCAAACTATTTTGGTGCCGTTTATTTCTCAAAACAGTCGAGGTTTATCCGCCATTTTGGACCCCTATGCTATGAATGCCGGGAAATCTTTGATCCAATGTAACGACATGCAGAAAGTCTTCAAATGCTCGTCCAATACGGTTTCCTTGAAGCAACGGGCGGCCATTTTCTTTTTTCTAGACGATTTGATCAAATAACTTGGATAGTGGAATACCGGCCTGGGAGTGAGCCAAGTAGGGTAGTATGAGCAGCAGTTCTAGGAAAAGAAATCGTCATAATATGAAAAATTATCTTGTTTTCCACGTAGGCTTATCTTTGAATTCCTACTAACTAAAGGACTCGTTCTCAAAATAAGCTCCACTTCAATCAGACAAAGGAATTGCAGGATTCTTCAAAGGCTTGTTTGGTAGAGACTGGTATGTGGGTTTGGAGGAAAAACTATCCTGACATTTGGCAAAAGAAATAATTTGAGTTTTTGTTTTAGTGTTTCTTCGGATATTCGCAGTGAAAAAAGCAGAGACTCCCATGTATGCATCTAAGGAGTTCTATTTTCAAGTAATAATTAGAATAAAAAATTACTACCATGAATGACCTCTGAAATATATGTTTTCCTCGTTTTCCAATTTATACATTGCATTGCAAATGTTCATTTTTCTCTATACCTAGTATTGCAAATTTTCATTTTTCTCTAAGTTTCAATCCTAGTTTAGAAACGGTGGATTAACAGTTCTGCTTAGTAATTTTCTTGCAAGTATGAAATAGTTTAAAATTGTTATATTGTACACGTAAAATTATCTCAAAGCAGGCGCGGCTCTGGAGCAATTGAACAGGTGCCCCTCCAAGTATTTTTTTAGGAAAACACGTGACTTATAACAGTTAATAATTTTAACAACAATAATACTAATAAAGTAAAGTAATAATACTAAAATAACAGCTTAATAATGATAACAGCAATAACAACAACATGTGACTACTTAGATTGTGAAACCGCATCGCTAAAAAAAAGTCTGGATATCCGTTGGATTCATTGTATTTCAAAGAACCGCACGCTCATTGGTCAGTGACTTTTCCTATAATATTCACGTGCAAGTTTATTTTTTAGATTCTTATTTATTACTTTGTGAATCAAAGTCACTTGATATACGAATCCATTTCTTCTTAGGGAATTAAATGTACATTTTAAACAATAAATAATAGGTAGGCCCTAAATAGAGTTCATTTTGAACATATGCAATTATTACTTGCCAGCCATATCATTTTTGTAGCACTAATATTTATTCAAATAATTAAAAAAGCAATTAAGTGGTATTACGTTTAATCCAGTATAAAAAGTATTTATTGTAAGGTGTTATGTTGGAAAATAGAAATAAAGTATTTTCCTATTGTATCTATTTGAGTATTTCAAAATACAGTTACATCCCTATTATGTCAAGTGACAGTGTGTCACACTGTATTATTAGATTTAGCGTGTGCATTTAAGTAGGCCTATAGTAAACAAGTCTCTCGAACAAATTGAGTTTGTTCCGACATAAACACAGATTGTTAGGGGTGGAAGGCTACGATGTAATAGGTGGTCAGCACTCTGCATTGATTTGCCTAAAGGATTATTGCGGATTCAAGTAAGTTAACAGCAGTGCGTAATCCGACAAAGTTGTGTTTCCGTTGAGATTTTGTGAGGCTATTCCTCTCTCCTTTTCTCATACTCCTAACTATTACTCTCACTCTTTAATTCTCTCTCTCTCTTTATCTGACTGTATTTACTTCCTTTCCTGTGTTTCTCCCATTCTGTCTTCGATTGCTTCATCATTCGTCGTGGATGAGGAGAAGCCTGTCTTAGCATATTCTGTTAAATTCTCATTTAAAACCGCTAATTATATAAGCTTATTTAGCGATCTAATTTTAAATCCAATTTAGATTGTTCCTACAGAGATATGAGGTGAATTCTTTGCTTGTTTGTAGCCTTTTTCAGGAAATAATTTATGTCCTAAAGTATAAAAGAGTACAAATTTTGCTGGAAAAATTTTACTGGTCGTCTAAATAGGAGCATTTGTATTTTATTCATATATTGGTTATATTAGTCTAATATAAAGTTTTAGAATCCTTAAATTATTTTTGTCGAGCAAATAGGATGCCCTGCATCACTAATTTAGTGTTCCTTATTTAACTACTACACTACCAAACATACATTAAAATAAAACGTACACCAAAGGAAAATATTTTTCCTCGACTATTAAGCAACCTTTAGAAATTAAAAGCACATACTTCAACGATAATTGATTAATATTCCACATTTATAAGCACTTCAGTAAATTAATTTAAATAATGCAAATGACATTGCAAACAACTGTTTAATTACTGATGTTCTCTTCTTTTGAGACGTCTTAACTACAACTACAACTAACTATACTGTAACTGAAGGCGCAAATACTTGCTATGTTCACTGCCTAAATAGTTCATTACACAGTAAAGGTTAGTTTACACGATGACAGTAGATTTCGCAACAACTTTCCTGAAATTGATATCATGAAACTAATTACAACTATTTGCTTTAAAACTAAACCCATGGCAACCGCACGTTTCACCGTATATCTGAAGTTCAAGTTGTTAAAATCGCATATAAACGTTTGAAACACGTATGAGTCCAGGCATTTCACAGTTTCCTCACTTCATTCTAAATAAGCGTATAATCTCAAAATTACTACTAGTTTCGTGAAAAGTTGGAATCAGCATAAAATTGTCACCTGTACATCTCGCGCTTGCGCATTCAAATAAAAAACAGTTGTGAAAGTTAGTTAGGAAACCTAACTCCATCGTGTAAACTAGCCTTAATAATAACATTAATAATGATAATAACAATAATGATAGGTAAAATCTCTAAACTACGCTTGGTGTCAATAATTAGTATATTCTAATCTACAGGAAAGAATTATCAGTACGGTAGTTTATCTTATATACCAGTACCATTTTCCTTAAATTCGCATTGTCTTACAGAGAGATCTTCATTTATTAAGACAAGATTACTAACGAAATGAGAGTTTTTATGTGGCTGTCAGGCGAGCGTTGATTGCTACAGCCAGATTAATTGCAACTGTAATGAATCCAGTCAGCGGTTCCTCGACTTGCACAATCATGAGAAATCACGCCGTGACATTTAAGTGTAACAGGGTGACAGTGCAGAATTATATTGTAGTATGAGTGACATTAAATTTACAGGATATTAAAATGAGAAACACGAAGAAGTAGTAATATAATAACTAGGTTAAGTTTTTCGTAAAACTATATTCATTGGAGTCACATTTCTTTACTTCATTCTTTGACCGATTTATCTCCCATTTCCCATGTCTTACAAGCCAGTTTCTGTAGAGGGGAAGACTAATTTATGAATTACGAATATTCAGACAGGACGTAGAAAAACTCCCTGATGTGTGGTTACCAGGGCACGGACTTTTATGACATGTCATCTTTTAACTGGTACATCGTGGCCGTTGCCCACTAGTGCAGATATTCTGATCATGGCTCCTAGATTACAAAAATGGTAATTTTTAGGGTCTTTTTTTTTGGTCATTTTTTCCCATTGTTTATTTTTAGGTCATTTTAAGATTTGATGTCATTATCTGGTAATTTTTTGGCCATTTTACGGTTTTTCCCCTCCAATTCATGTTTTAAAGTTTCTTTTTTTTATTTGAAGTCATTATCTTCTCAATTTGTGTTGTTTCTTGCATTATATAGAGCGTTTGTGAATTTACTTGCATTCAATAGCCTACTATTGAAACTCTAAATAAGCATAAGTAAATTAATCTTGTTATAATTTTAATTTGGATATAGAAAGACGGTGTTTCTTGTTTGCATTTATCTGTATGCAATTAACTAATTACAACATAAATGTAGATTAGGCACAATTCTGATTAATAAACTAGTATTTCATACAAATTTTTGGCTTTTTTTTGTTTAGTTTTAGGGTCATTTTTTTGTAATGTTATGGTCATTTTATAGCTCATTTTTTAAGTATATTTAGGCAATCAAAATCCGGGCCTTGGTGATCACTGACCAGCACGACGATGCAGGGAACTTTTATCGACTTTTATCTTCTCAAAGATGGTGTGTAAACGGCACGCATTAAAAGTTATATGTGTATTCTTAAGAAATAAACAATTGTTGTCGTAGGCTTCCGCGCTTGGATACAATAATATCTTGGCTTGGGATTTTAAACCTAAGACGCAGCGCCACCCGAAAAGCCAATATATTAAATAAATATTTGTACGAAATTATCATGTCCATGATCACCAATCCTAAAATCTGCTTCACATTGTAGGGATATATGAGAAAAAGTAATTCATGATCCTTCAAGACTAACAAAGTCCACCTGGTCCTAGCTGTCCCACCAGCCGAGCGCTCAACAAAAGATACTAAGAAAAATATATCGTGCTCTCCAACCAACAGCCAATACTGCAGAATTAAACTTTTCCAGGCCACAAATACAACAGGACGTTACATAAGATTATGTAGCCATATAGGAGAGAAATAACCTTCGTATGAATCATAGTAGTGTATTCATGGAAGTGGATATTGATCATACGTTTGGCCGGCGTACAGGTTTGAAGCTTAATAGTTCAAAAGGAAGACTCTAATTTTTCCCTACATTAACTTACCTACTTACAAAAATAATAATAAAATAGCGTTCCTTATTTCATCATCATAGATATTCGGCTTCATTTTCTTTATTGTAATCATAGTATTGTTGAAATTTAGAGTCTTGATATTGTAAATAATCATTTATCCTGGAAAATTTATCCAGACTGTACGGATGTAATGCCATCTGGCACCCTAGGATCCTACCCAGTTTCATTCTGAATATTTTCCTGACTACTGAAGAAATCTCTCTGAAAGTAAGATCATCTGTAATGAGTGAGGAGTCATCTAACTTCGATGATAATTATAGCTCAAAAAAGAGATCTAGATTGTATTCTTTATTAACAATAACCTCTTTCTTAGAATTGAAATAATTACCACACTACTAAAATAATTTAAGGTTCGTTTCTTGGTAATTTTATATAGTATTTTCGTTCATCAACCAGCCTTAATATAAGTTTAATATTCCAACCATTAGTGGATCTCATTGGAAATGGATTAGGCAGACTTGTGGAAAACAATATTGCCGACAGTCTGCTTTTCTGGTTGCCAGAACCTCCTGTCAGCATTCTCCTCTTTTTTTGTGTTTCGTTTGTTTAGCCGGTCTCCCACCCGAACGTTTTTATGCTGCTTTTTGAATAGCTGTCATGAAGAATCCACTGAACTGTTAAAATAAACTCCGTACCCGTCATGTGCTGAAAAACAGCTACAACAACAATACTGTATTTTGCTGGAGTTGCAAAAATATTTTTACTCCGTGTTTATAAACTCTAATTTTTAAAAAATCAACACACTCTATCCCATGAAGTCTAGTTATCATACTACTCAATACATATTTTTTAAAAATGGAATTAAGATAAACATGAAGATTCAAAATAGATTATCCTTATGAAACACTTGTTAAAAACGCTTGCTACTACAATAAATGCCTCGCCTATAAACAGTTATGACCGCTGGCGTGGTCTTGTGGTTGCGTCGCTGACTACAGATCCGTCGGTCCGGGTTCGGTCCTCGGTATCTCCTCGGATTTTTCTGAGGTAGGGAGGTCTGGTAGGGGTGCACTCAGCCTCGTGATTCAAATTGAGGAGCTACTTGATAAAGAAGTAACGGCCGTGGGTGTCGGCATGTTGACCACATGCCCCCCCCAATCCTGCCATCTGCCTTTAGGTAGATGACGCAGCGGTCGGGTGGTAGGCTTTGTCCCTTCGGGGATGTCGCGCCACGGAGTTTAGTTTAATAAACAGTTATACGAACCATATATTGCCTATACAATGACCCACATCTTAACCTGTCACTGTAGCTTTGATCGTTTTGTATAAATTTTCGATGCACTCATCTTTCATGAACACCTTATCAACAAGAAACACGAGAAATTGCTGAGCGATAATTGTTTAATGTCCGCAGTTAACCGGGCATGTAAGTGGAATTGCGTAGTCATTCTAATATTTGACGTACGTTGTACTTTCTTTCCCAATTATTGTCGACATTGTCTTAATAAATTATTTTCTTTAGTCTATTTTAATTATGCAGTATTAAATATTTTATGTGAGACTTTAATTTAATTTAACTTAATTTCACTTTCTCGAATCACGTTATAATATATTTGTAAATCTCCTAAAAAGCTTGGTTTTATAGGCCTAATTATGAACTCTAAATATTGTAGTATAAATACAAGACACTGTAGAACCATTGCCAGTACAAAATTAAAATATTGTTCATTAATGTGGAATCCTACTACCATTAAATACCGTAAATTAAAAGTCCATTCAAAATTCATTTATAAAAAGATACGTATTGCAAACAGTTCAACTAGATATAACCTTAAATTTGATTCATATTTAAATATACAGTTTTTTAATATACCTGAATTATCACACAGACAAACTTGTCGTGCGTTGTTGTTTTTTTCTTTATAATAACGAAATAGATTATATTAATATTGTTGAAGAAATATATTTTTATGTTCCACGTTATAGATCTTATAAATTGCATAATCTTTTTTTCATGACTCCCACAATAATTCTCCTCTTTATAATATTCTCCGTCTATACAATCAATTGCACAAAATGAGCAATATAGATTTATATTTAATACTATCAATAAGCGGTTTAAGATATTTAGGCCTATATAAGATATTTAGGCCTAAATATCTTACCAAAGCCATTATATTGTACTTTTGTATGTGTCGTTCTGTTCCCTTCATTGTGAAATTGGCATATTGTGTGTGTTTCTTGTTTTTCTTTTTTTTCTGTTTTAGTTTTAGTGCATGTTTAAATATTTTTGATGTTGCTTTAAATATTTGATATTGGTATTGTAAAACTGGTAAGAGAATATTGTAATTGGATATGAGCCCGTTATATTCTCAATGCAATAAAATAAAATAAGTAAAATAAATTATCTAATTAAATAAAGATTTTTTGTTCGACCGTACTAACTCCGTGGTGCTCGTCCCTGAAGGGACAAGGCCTACCACCCGACTACTGCGTTATCTGCCATAGGCAGACGGCAGGATCGGGGGGCATGTGGTCACCATGCCGACACCCACGGCCGTTAATGGTTGTTTCCGTGACCGGTGTTCGACCGTACTATTATACGCTTATTACGTGTGACTAACGGTATCATGATGATATCCATAACGGTACAGATTTCCAACATGACATCCGTGTGGTAATCGATTATTATTATCGGACACGGAACGATCTTGAGATCTTGAAAGTATCAGCTGAAAACTGTCTATATTTAAAATAAAATCAATTATGTTCGTATTAATTTTAATATACTAAAATGAATTCATTTCGTGTTGTCAAAATCCGTTGGTTTCAAGAAAACGAGCAAAAGGAAGCTTCGTTTTGACGGACGCCTTAAGCTGCCATCTGTCGTAGAAGACAGTAACTACAACAATCATCAGTCAACCAATGCGAGATTCCATTGTTGGCGCGAAGATTGAAATACGTGTCTTCTATTTCTAGTGGAAATTAATTGAATTACTGGTGAATTGTAATTTATATAGAGTTTAATTTCAGTGTTAAGTGTTTTTAAGGTAGTAAGACTTATCTTAAGTGATTTTAATCTAACTGCAGTTAATTTATTAAAAAGATACTGGCAGCTGAAGTTCGCAATCAACTAAATTGCCCGATACAGGGTGTATTCACAATGCAAAACCAATCAATACCAGGTGAAGAAGTAAAGTCAGTGGATGAAATCATAACAGATCAAGAAATGTCGACATCTAATACAGATGCCGAATCATTAATAGTTAAGAAACCAAGTAGGATGTACAAAAGAGCACAAGCCAAAAGTTCAAGCAATGAAGGAGACTTCGTGTTACCAAAGAAGGTTGCTAAACCTTTCACCACTCCTACAACTACGGTAAGCATTTCTAATTCATTTGCTCCTCTGGGTTTATATGTTAACTCAGGGTCTTCATCTAATTCATCATTGGTTCAACACATGAAAACTAATGCAGAATCTATTCAGCATGAATTACAGGAAAACTGTAAAGAACCTATTATGGCAGCTAGTCTTACCATTAATAAAAGCAGAAAACCAAAACCTATTATTATAACATCGAAAGTTCCGTATTATAGGCTACGAGAACAATTTAAACAGTTTGCATCTGTAATGCCAACATGTCAGCTCTGCCCAAAAGGGATTAAGATCTTACCAGAAAATGAAATGGACAGTAAGAAGATAAAAGAATACCTGCTCACTCAAAAAATGGAGTTTTATACTTTTGTTTCTGGAGAACATAAGAAAATAAAAGTTGTCTTGAGAGGCTTACCTATAGATACTCCCACCGAGGAAATTGACGGACAGCTAAGAGCTCTTCAAAATCCCATTGAAAGCGTGAGACAGTTAAAACGACAGATTAAGGACAGCCAGACTGGGGTAAACAAGTTGGATGTTATGCCTTTGTGGGTCATTACACTTCACGATATTCCCAACACCCCGAACATCAGGAATTTAATAGGATTGTTCGACCTAAAGGTCACAGTTTCGGACTATCGTGGTTCCCATGGACCTGTACAGTGCTATAAATGCCAAGGTTTCGGCCATAAAGCAGATGGTTGTTACATTCCAGCAAAATGCGTACGTTGTGGTCAGAATCACCCAACTAAAGAGTGTACGAAAGACCCACTTCATCCTCCAAATTGTGCCAATTGCAAAAAGGCTCATCCTGCTAATTATAGGAAATGTGAGAAGTTTTTAGCTTATGCAAATGGCCGAAATACTCCCTCACAAGGAAAAGATAGACAGAAATTTATTTTTAATAATGCTGACTTCCCTTCATTGCCAAAATCAGACAGTTATTCTAATCTTGAACCGACAACCCAAGAAAGTTCATCCAAAAACACAGATCCATTGGGTTTACGCTCTTTGTTAAAAGAGTTTAAAGAAACAATGCACTTCATAAAAAATTTGATGAATGGCATTCATTCTGCTTTTAATAACTGTAAACATGAAACAGATCCAATAACAAAACTGTTTATGTTAGCTGAGGGAATTACTTCAGTCTTAACACAAGATGGATAGAATAAACCACGTAAATGTCCTTCATCGGCCATTGTCTGTAGCTTATTGGAATGCGGATGGAGTCCGTAATAAAAAATATCTGATACCTAATTTCCTAGAAGAAAATGAAATAGATATATTCATGATAAATGAGACCCATTTAAATTCCAATATTAGGATGAATTTTAATGGATATGATGTTTATAGGAATGATAAGGGGTCATATGGAGGCACAGCGATATTGATAAAGTCTGGCATTTATCACAGACAAATTGAGACACCTAACTTTAGCTATATTGAAGGAACTTTTGTGGAAGTTCAGTTTACAAATGAAAGCATAGTTTTTGGAGCAATATATTGCTCTCCCTCTAAGCCCTTAACAGAAGGTGATCTAGACAGTTTAATTTCAACTGGATCCAGTTTTCTACTAGGTGGCGATTACAATGCTAAAAATATTAGTTGGAATTCCAGATGCACAACTACAAGAGGTAAACTTTTGGAGGAACATTCTCACAAACATCATTATCATGTATTGGCCCCAACTACTCCAACTCACTTTCCATACAATGATCTTATATCTCCTGATATCATTGACCTAGCCTTGTATAGAGGAAATGCCTTGCCTGCCTCTATAGTAACTACAGATGACTTCTCTTCTGATCATGTTCCTGTAATAATGTCTCTAAACAGATGTGCTAAAACTAGACCTTCTCTTTCTGGAATATATCGTAAAACAAATTGGTCTGAGTTTAGAAAATATTTAAATGAATCTTTGCACGGAAACCCACTAATATCTACTGTTGAAGAGTTAGAAGCATCAGCTGAAATCTACACGAATACTTTAACAGCAGCTATAAAAAATGCTACAACAGTTATAGAATACAGCAACAGTAACTCTCCTCTACCAAGAGAAATAAAAGAATTAATTGCAGAAAAGAAAAGGAAAAGGAAACTATGGCATTTAACAAGAAATCCTGTATATAAAAAGGAATTTAATAGCTTAAAAAACTTAGTGCATCGAGCTGTCATGAATTATACATTAGATAAATTAGATAAAGATGTATCAGATGCCAGTAGCTCCTCTCAGATATGGAAAATTACTCGAAGACTTGTTAAACCTCGCAGTAAATCCAATTCGCAACCAATTCGAAGTTCAAATGGACTCGTTTATGAAGACAATAAAAAAGCTGAGGTAATTGCAGAACATCTTGAACGACAATTTACAACTTCTCAAGAAGACGAAGACTTGAGAGATCACTTTGACGATGTCCGTGGAGCAGTGAAAGAGTTCTTGGGGTTACCTTGTAAAACTCAGCTAAGATACACAACGCCTTCAGAAATTAAAAATATTTTTAAGTCGCTTTCTGGTAATAAGTCGCCTGGTAAAGACGCAATAACAAACAATGCTCTGAAGAATTTGCCAAGAAAATCTGTGACTTATTTGGTTAAATTATTTAACTTAAGTATGAAACTTGGTTACTTTCCATCAGTATGGAAACACGCTGTAATTATAACAATACCGAAAGTACACAAGAACCCTCAGTATCCTAATAACAGACGACCTATCAGCTTGTTATCTACAATAAGCAAAGCATTAGAACGAATAATATTGAATAGGATATACGAACAACAACTCAATATCATTCCGGACCATCAAATGGCCTTCAGAACAGGATGTTCAACGACACATCAGCTACTTCGCCTTACTGAGGTTATAACTAAGGCCTTTAATACAGGATCCTTTGTGCCTGCAGTGTTCTTAGATGTAGCTAAAGCTTATGATTCTGTATGGCATGACGGCTTAATATACAAACTTATTCATTGCGGACTACCTGATATGTACATCAAACTGTTAGCTTCCTATCTACAAGACAGAACATTCCAGGTAAGATCCGGGTGTGCTCTATCTTCAATACGTCCAGTTAAGGCAGGTGTGCCTCAGGGATCTGTTCTGGGACCGATATTATATAATATTTTTACGGCAGATATACCCATCACAGCAAGCACGAATATTGGACAGTACGCGGATGACACGATGCTGTTTGCATCTCACATTAACCCTCTATTCGCTGTGCAATGTTTACAGGAACACATTAATCAAACTGAGTCATGGTTTAAGAAGTGGAGAATCGGATTGAATCATGAAAAAACTCAAGCTATGTGTTTCACCAAGTGTTCCCTCAAAAGAGTGCCGAAACTCTCTTTGAATAATGTACGATTGGAATACAGTGCTGAAGCAAAATACCTTGGTGTAATCCTTGACCGAACGCTGTTATGGCATAGACATATAAAACTCGTGAAAGGCAAAGCCATAGGTAGAATAGTTCAGATTTTCCCGCTTCTTAAGTCAGGAGCAATCAACATAAAGAAGAAACTTCAGCTATATAAGACTTTAGTGCTGCCTATATTAACTTATGCTGCCCCTGCATGGGCTTATGCTCCTGATGCTACTCTAGCACCATTACAAGTAGCACAAAACAAAGCTCTCAGATTAATTCACGGCTCAGACTGGTATACAAGAACTTCACAAATTCACGAAGACTTGGAAATGCCATATGTACATGAAGTGCTCTGTGACTTAGTTGTTAGATTTTATTCGCGACTGAACCAGAGTCCAAATGCAATTGTGAAAAAGCTCGGCCAATACAATGAACAGGACTTTCCACGATACCGAACCCCCAAAATGGCTCTAAAAGTATAGTGAAGTAGTCGATACGGAAATCCCCCGAATTTGTGAGTGGTGGATTAATTAATTATGTGTTATATAATCCTTGATGTAAACTGTTTCATGTGTGGTCAGGGATCATAAGATTCGATGCCACAACACTAGTTGTAAGAATAAAAAAAAAAAAAAAAAAAAAAAACCAATGCGAAGGACAGTGCGGGCGTTTGTTTGAGTGATCTCTTGGATTTTAATGCAAATTTCAATTATATGAAAGAGTGTTTTCCAATGATTGGGTTTTAATTTATGAATAAAATTCAATAACATAATACATATTGTAGCATATAAATCTGCTTTGTATGTGAGTAGGAAAATGTAGGCGGTAAAACGAATACAAAAAGATAATGCATTAGCATCTTGTTATAATAATCATAGTCATTACTCACGTTTTTATTAGAATTTAGACCTACCGGTATTGTTCGTAGTTGCAGTTAATCGCTTACCTGAAACAGAGAAAAAAAATAACATTTATGTAATATCATATGTTTAGTTAAGCAAAAAAAATTACAAAATAATTTTGCAACATGCTGAATAAAATGTTTTCGTTTCCTATCACAAATATACCAATCCTGGATACACACATACACAATAACAAGAGACATGATCATACGCGATGAAGCGTAGCTGGTTCGTTTGCGTTAATCTGTAATCTCAAGATTTAAACATTTAGACCAGCGTTACTCTACCTATGGTCAGCAGACATAATTTAAAAATATATAGCAAGTGGAAAGTTAAGAAGTAAATTTTTTCACATATTTCGTTATGATGACCTATAATTAATACCCCAAATATTAAGAATATAGGCCTTCTTTTAAAAATGGGATGTTATATTAGGGGTCCGTAAAATTTTTTAGACATTTTAGAGGTCCTCGGGTTCAAAAAGGTTGAGAAGCGCTGATTTAGACTAATTATGGTCGAACAAAAATAGTCGTATGCAACTTGCCTATAGTTGCAATTAGGATACGCGTATGAAAATTATGAAACTCTCTTTGCTCGTTTCATAACCATGCACGTATTTTAATAAATGCCATTATAGGCTTGTTGTAAAATGTACTAATTTTGATATATTAGAAAAAATATCAAAAGAATCATACTGCTTACTCTTGTACGTACGCGTGAGCCACGTTATGTAAAAATCGCCCCACATCTCCTGGAACACCCTATAAACTCTGCATATACATCATTCACTTAACATCCACTAGCTGTTAGAGCAGCACTTACAACCGAAGTGTTCTTCACTTAAACGTTTCCTTCTGATGTGAATTGTTGTGGCTGCTTCTCGGGAAACTTGAAACTGCTATCTTCAGTTTCTTGAGCCTCCTATTCCGTGCTTCATTAATGAAATATCAGCAACAATATGAATCAGACCACTTCATACACCGGTCATACTGGACGCGGTAAAAGCCCTCCAGCAACACAGAATCCCCTCCATGGTTTGGTTTTGTGCGCCATTCAATGTATGGAAAAGGGTTGGGGGGGAGTTGAAAATCACAGTATGTAATTAAATTTCAAGCTTGATGAGTATTTCTCTAGCTGACCCTCTCTTTCCCCTGTCTCCCTTTCTCACTCGATTTGGAGTGGCTCCGAACATTTGGTACTGAATTCTAATTATAGAGCTTGTGATAAAGTGGAATTTTCGAATTGTCAATAACAAAGGATAACCCTTATTGTTAGCAAATTGTATATACACATGATTTTTGTTAGTCTGGGATTTCTGGGTTGCTTTTATTCTATTGCATATTATTTTTTCGTGGTTTTATATTGGTATGCAATGTTGATTAGATCAGCACTAGCTCATTGAAATCATTACCGTCGATAAAACTACAGGCTACTGTTCTGTAAAACTGAATTTGTCTGATTTTTTTCGTTAGGATGCTTCTCATGCAGAGCAATTTTTGCAACAATATTGCCTATGGAAGATGGAAGTTAAGTTGATGATATATTTGAAGTTTAATGTACTCGTTTGCGTAGGGGCTGAACATCTGTCAACAAAAATTCTGTAATTCTCTTACATCATTATTCATCCTTGTAAACCAGGTAGGTGAAACGTGCGGCCCCTACTGTACATTCCAGATGTGTTGAGAAAAGAAGTAAACAGTGGCTGGACGGGAGAAAAGCGCGTTCACTAGCTAGCAAAACTCAAGTTGAAATTTATAGAAATAAATAAGACTAAAGTGCTATTTTAGTAATTAATTATGGTAATATTGAACATACCCTGCACACAGTACTTTCAAATTACGTTCACTTGCCTTCGATCTTAGACATGCACTTAATCACAAAATAACTGTCGACCTGTGAAGAGAAATAATGTGAATTGCAAGGGGTGTGTCTGAACAAGGTCGGGCGCTGCCCAATAGGGTATAAGCATTCAAACCAAGGTCGCATATCCACGTTATCGATCCGCATCCTTTTCTCTCAAGACATCTGGAATGGACAGTAAGTTATCATATGCTGCCCCTAAGTTTTAGGTAAATTGTATAAATATGTACGCCAAAAAAATTAGTGTACATAAAATCTTTATCAGTACAGAAGACAAGTGTCTCATAAAATACTGGTTGGCCTAAATATAAGCCAGGAAATGCATGAAATATTCTTTAGAAGTTAGCATTTCCACCTTTTATCAAAATGGAGATTGCCGTGTTTGCTATTAGACCCCACAAGCAGCTTCATTATTCTTTATTAGAATCATGGTTAAATAAAATAAAATGCCGTCATTCATTTCATCCCCCGAAATAGCCAAACCACTGCATCTCTTCGTATTGATTTTTTTTTTTAATTTCACTGTCATTTGGCAAACAATTTAATTTCTGCTCGGACTTATAACGAACTTATAACGAATGATTCTTTGGCCATGGATATCGCGTGTTAACTTGGCGTGTATCTGTGCGAATGAGTGTTTATAGTGAGAGTCCTGAGTTCGCGTGAGTGATCTTCTGTGTGTTCATCTGTAAGTTCATGTGTTTGCTCTTATGACTGTTAGTAGGTGATCATGTGTGTTCCTATGCTCGTGTCTGTTCTTATATGTTACTAGCAGGTGCCCGCAGCTTCGCCCGCGATAATAAATTCAGAAATTAAAAATTAAGACCAACATAATTAAAACATTTATTAACACGCGCGAATCATTCATAATCTAAACGATTAATAATTGTAATGAAACAGCTAGAAACCCGGCTTTGGAGTTCATTCCACGATTAAAAGGCGCCTCTATTGTATTTGACATTATAAGCAAACGAATGGACCAGGGTGAGCTGACAGAATCGAAGCGATCAGTAATTCCATGTAATATATTGAAAAAGTCGCTATGTTTTTATTTCCAAGTTATGACAAAAAAGGGGAAAGCCACCTGCAATTGCTTTTACAATTGAAATGTATTACCGAAAACTGATGCTTCGATAACGAAAAAAAAAATCACGTTTTCTGCTAGTTTTCACTCATAATTCGCGAACGAGAATAGGAATAGAAAGCATTTTATTTAACGTCTTACAAAATTATTTTGTAATTTTTATTTGTTTAACTAAACACATGTAATTACATAAATGTTATTTTTTCTTTGTTTCAGGTAAGAGATTAACTGCATCTACGAACAATACCGGTGATCCCTATTCTGATTAAAACGTGAGTAATGGTTATGATTAGGGGGCGGATTTCTATGGCATGTCATATTTTTCCCCTTTGCATTATTTCAGGTTTCCGACTAATTTAAACCCGATTCCAAGCATCCTGGTGAAAATGGAACGGCTTTTATTGTGCATATAACTGCATATTTAGGAAATTTTCAACTATTGTATCATATTTAGTATGAATATGCATATTTATGTCATATTTTCGGCATATTTGTGTGCATATTAAAGAAATTTTGAAGTTTCATATCATATTTTGTAAATTTTGCATTGTAATGATACTTTTTAAGAATTTACAGATATTTTAAATAATTAACATTATATTTTAATAGAATGAATTGTAATGAAACTTTTAAAAAAATATAGCCTACACATTGTGTAAGTGGTAAAGTCATATTTTAAATTTTATTTGTTATATTTTAATGTTTTTACGTCATAAATGCATGCATAAATCATAGAAATCCGCCCCTAGTTATGATTATTAGAAAAAAAGATGCTAATGTGTTATCTTTTTTCTGTTCGTTACCACCTACATTTGCCTACTCACATACAAAACAGATTTACATGCTAAATATGTATTATGTTATTTAATTGCATTCATAAATTTAAACTCAATCATTAGAAAACACTATATCATGTAGTTGAACTCGTAAATACAAATTTGTGACCCTACAAAGAGATCGAAAATGTAAAACGTAACCGGAATGTTGTTGAAGGCACAATTGCAAAGTTTTTAATATTTATCTAAAATATGGAATGTAAACTGCAAAATAAAAAAAATTAACAAAGTTAAATAACAATGGTGGATCATTTAGAGAAGAACTCTCATGACTATTTAGCTCATACGTCTCTCTTTAGAGTTGGGTCAGTATCATGTAAGAATGGGTCTGAAATCACTTTATCACAGACCTCATTCACTCAATATTTATCGACTATGCTTTTCATCTCCTACAAAAGTGATATTCTAATCAGGTCGGAGACTTTGTAGGAAGTGGCTTATGCATACGTCACCATTCTCTCTTACGATAAGACTTGTTCTGGAAATACAGTGAATATTAAGCTTACATCTGTTCAGGAATCAGCATTATAGACTAATATTTTGCGGGAAATGCGTTCAACAACGTTGGCATTTAATATTTCTAATCATCTCCCGTAAAAATTATAAACACATAACCTCAATAGCATGACTGTACACGGGCGAAAGCCGCTGAGAGGAAGCCATTCAGAGAGAAGCTATCAAACCACCCTTTCGATATAGACTCGTCCAGACTCAAGGCAGCTGAGCATCGTGCATAACATATTTTAAGAAACAGGACTTACCTGTATCACTAGGAACTACATATTTAATATTGTTATACATATATTTATATTTATGTTTTAAGCAAGATATCTTCAATATAAAATTTCAGCAAACAACACTTGAATAAATGGATGTTTATTAACTGATCATGTTTTGTTCACAAATCAGATTTTATGTCACGAATGCCTTTTAATGGTATAGTAAAGTAAAGCGATCCCTATACAGGTCATGGCGGCCCAGAGGGTTCCAGGAGGTTGAGGCTCCCATATTTCGGACTTTCGGAACATGAAGGTGGTAAGATTGTCAGCCTTACGAATCGGCCGCCTTTAACCCCAGGATTGCCCCTGGTATTCTTTTCTGTTAGACGCTAAGTCGATCCCAGGGCCATAGTGCCACCAGAAGGATTAAGCCACTTGTCAATATAAAATGTCTTTAAAGTAATTAGATTTCAATACATTTTGTTAATTATTACATATTATTCGTTAAATAGTCATTATCAGGGCCCGGATTGTAATGACAAACCATCTTTTTATTGATACTGCATAGACATTGCCAGCTTGTAGATAAATCCTAATTATAGCCTCTAGATTATAGAAATGTATTTTTAGTAGGTCATTTTTTGTCATTTTATACAATTTTATATTTTTAGGGCATTTATTTTAATTTAACGTCATTATTTTGTCATTTTCATGTCATTTGCTTCCTTATTTAGTCATTTTCATGCATTTACATTGAGTGTATTAACTTTTTGTCATCTTTTTTTTTCATACGAGTAATATTTAAATAAATTACTAGGTTACTATAATGCAACAGTTTTGTAGGATCTACTTTAAAAACAATTTTCTTACTTTTCTTCTCAATTTCTCCAATCAAGAAGAAAGAACAAAGTTTTTAGATCTACAACATTCTTTCTGCATTTACAATTTTTACAATTATGTACAAATTAGTCTATAACCTTGTGTGTACAATAATAATTTTTTATAAATAAAATATCAGTTTTTACGTCATTCTTTATAATTAAGTCATTTTCTTTAAAATGTATGGTCATTTTATAGGTCATTTTTCAAACAACTTTAGGTCATCAGAATCCGGGGCAATTATAAATGCAATTCGTGACTTGAAACTCTCCTGGATAAATTTTCTCTTGACTTCGTCGCTTAGGAATTTATAGGCGGTTTTCAAGCCATTAGTGGTATTATCTATGATAACAATCATCGGTTCAGTTAGAGAAGTCCGAATGAAGAAAAACAAAGTGAAATGTCTAAAGCAAAATGTACTGGTCCATGACAGCATTTGTCTGAACTGGACGAATACAGTTTCAGTCGTTGCTGTAAGCATATGTGTTTTACATAAAAGTCCCAACTGTGGTTCTGTTTTTGTATACTATATTTGTGTCACCTTGTGTTGGGAAGAGATATGAGAGGTAATGAGATTAGCATGAGGGTAGAGCGTAAGTGGATCCTAATCTAGAAACCGTTGTTGTTCCTAGTTAATTTCATATCACACCTCGCAGATCTATCTCTACAGGTGGCACGGAGTCAGAGAGACAGGGAAAGAGAGAGGTAATGAGGATGGGATAGATGTGAAGGAGGGGGAGAAATAGAAGGGAGAAGGAGTTTCAAATCCGCTTTGCAAGAATCTATTGATTTGATTTGTTTATGAGATAGATGTATAATATTCCAATTGCAATCTGTAGGCTTATATTAACACACGAAATCTCGCTAGAAAACAGTTGATTGTTGCAACGGTCTGTGAGACCTCACGTCCATGGTTACTTTTTTCAGTTTACTATTTTCTGAAAAACAATGAGTTAATGGCTAGAACCGTCAAAACTGTTAGTCCGAGAATTTTAAGAGTAAGCCTACATGATGACAATATTATGATGAAATCCTTTTTGAGAAATTTTGCAGTGAATATATTGAGAGAATGATTTTGTCTCATTTCTAAAGGAAAAAAATTGTAAATTACGCTGTTGCAATATTGAACACTATGACTTATTATGGTGAACTTATTTGGTTGAGTGTGATGTGAATGACCACTAAATAAGCTTTTGTGTATATTAGTTTTTATTTGGAAAATACTAACATACCTTCAAAATAGTGTATTTCATTGAATTTGCGTTGCAGTAAATAGATATGTGCCCAGAAAAACCGCCATAAAATGAAGAAGAAAAATGTTTCTTTAATTAAATATTTAGGAATAAGTTTGCTTGAATAATAATTAAAATTCGCTTATTATAAGATCTTTCCTTACTAAAAGCCCATTAGCTCTGAGTGGTCCCTCAGACCTCAGGTCCATGTTAATATAATAGAATAATTAGGCCCATGGTTAAGGATTAAAAGTTATCGTACACATTTGCGTTGCTTCAAACGTCCTCTTGAATGACCTTTCATTGTAGACGTATTTATGTTTAAAAAACCAATAGGTTGAAATGACATGGATGCTATTGATATCAGTACGTTAGAGAATTCATATAAGTTGATCTACTTTATAATCATAGAACTGAAGTGAAGTTACATTAATATCAGTGTCCCTTATCTGTCCTCTGGGAAGCATTAAGAATCTCACAGGAGCGTCTGCTTCTACTGTGACCCAGTAGCGTAAAAATTCGCTGGGAAGGAAAACCCCATTAAGTCCTGGTTGTAAAATGTAAATGTATTCCTCATGGGTGACGACGGACTATAAGCGTTTTCATGCATTTTTATTTTCACCAAACAAAGATCGCATATTGTATGCAAGATGGTTCTTTTTTAAATAAAAATGCACGACCTACTCCAAAAATGTGTGGAGTTTATGTATTCTTACAATAGCTTGCAGGTACTTTGTAGAGTAAACAAGAATAAGTGCATGCGCATAATGCTTACATTACCCTGAAATTTCCTCTTAAGCATTTTATGAACTATTATTTGTGTACTGATGTTAGATTTTGTTTGCATATTTTAAACTTTTTTGTTCCTGCATGTATCATAAAGCTAGGGCCCGGATTTTTATGTAATATCAAAGTGCAAAATATGTACATAAAAATGTAGTAAATATCAGGGAAATATGTAATAAAATATGTAATATTAAAAATATATGTAGTTTAAAATTAATATTTTCAATGCCATAAATATATGAAAACGTTCACACAAGCTTCTACACGCCACCTTTAATTTTGACAGTGGGTGCAACTTAAATGATTTACCAAATTACAGCCATAGTAAAAATGCTTTACATATATTTTTTTTAAATGTAATGCACTTAAGTTTGTGGAGAAATATTTATTGTAGCAAAAGCTCTTGTCCTCAAGCCCTATGCAAACTTCAGCCTTAAGACTTCCTAGAAAAACTCTTTTGTACCGTGCAAATAACGGTATTTTTTGCTACCTGAAACCTGATTGTAATACTTCCTAATTCGCTGGTTTCAATTTGTAGTACGAGTACAAAGACCAACAAACCTGGATAGCCCAAGTTCTGAGAAACAATAAGTGCTAATATAGATAGCTGAGGCATTGAGAACCACCGTATTTTGCATTTGTGTTGGATTTCACAAAAATTAGAAGAATTATCCTTACATTTTGCAACTGAAATGTTTTCCTTATAGAAGAAAATTAATGAAAAATAAAACAAAATTAATTTTTTTTCTGATTTCCTATATTTTATGTACAAAAATGTTACATTCTTTACATAATATGTAAAATATGTAGTATTACTGTGAATATGTAAAAATATGTAAAATGAAACCCAACTAATAATCATACCAGAAGCTCAAATAGCCGACATTTTTCATTTATAGTAGTCTACAAGTAAGGAAATAGAATATGTAATTACATAAGAATCCGGGCCCTAATCATAACGCTATTTTCGGCATAAGCTTATTCAGTGCTTTGATCTTTGAGCAACCCAGTTTCTTCCCTAGAAAAAAAGTTAATTTCATGTTAACGTATTGTCTACGTAGCACTGTAAGTGTTGTAAATAATGTTGAACAGTTTTACGTCAGTGATTGTGCAAGAAATTTGCATTTGCGAAGCCCACGTTCAGTCCCCTGTGCCAAACACCAAGCTGAAGTATTTGTTGTATTTATGAGTATTTTGTTTAGACAACTTCCGATTTGAATTCCCAGACTGTGTGAGAATATTATCTATTTTATGCAACCCGGAGGTTCATTGCCGCGCTTACCTGAGTCAGCCATTCAACCCTATTCTGTGATAATTTCAACCATCCATCGCAAATCATACTTCCTTCAAATCTGTCCTAATGTTTTCCTCCCATCCATAGGCGTAGCGAGGGGGGGGTTTTGGGGGTTTGAACCCCCCCCATTGATTAAAAAAAGGAAAATTGTATAATTTTTTTAAGTCTGCCCATAAATTGCTTAATACAAGTATAAAGCGTGGGAAGCTTAAAACTCGTTATTTTGCGTCTTAATTTTTAAAATTTTCCGGGGAAGGAACCCCGGAAGCTTAAAACTTGTTATTTTGCATCTTAATTTTTAAAATTTTCCGTGGGAGAACCCCCGGAAGCTTAAAACTCGTTATTTTGCATCTTAATTTTTAAAATTTTCCGGGGGAGGGCCCCCGGACCCCCCTCTCCTTCCATACTCGCCAGACCCCGCGGATGTTATAACCCCCCCCATATGGTCGGCCTGGTTACGCCTATGCTCCCATCTATGTCTAGGTCTTCCAACAGGACTTTTCCCCTCAGGTCTCCCATTGTGTATTTCCTCCCCCATGCGCGCAACATGTCCAGCCCATTTCATCCTCCGTGATTTAATTACCCTTACTATATTCAGCGAAGAGTACAGGTTACGAAGCTCGTCGTTGTGCAGTTTTCTCCAGCCCCCATTTTCATCTCTTTTAGGTCAAAATATTTTCCTAAGCACCTTGTTTTCGAACGCTCAGATTATGTTCTTCCCGAAGAGTAAGCGACCATGTCTCACATCCATATAATACGACCGGCAGGATAGTTGTCTTATAAATTGTTATTTTTAGATTTCTGGACAGAACGGAGATGTATAAAAGTATTTAAGAAGTCAAAAATATGTGCAGACATCTACGAAGAGGTGATAATGTTACTTCTTGCGCCCATCTATAGACCAATAAGTTCTATTGAGGTTCAATGGTATTTTCCTTTTAATATTGCAGAAATCAACTATAACATTTTATAATAATTAGGCCTATATCTCACACGGTACGTCTCGTACGGAAATAGAACCTCCAGAATGACGGAATCTTCAGAAAAAATAATCTATTAGACCTATCTTATTGTAAGCGCTTAATTTGCATCTAATTAAGAACAAGAGGAATGATTTTCTTCCATTTGACGGATCTTTTAACATTTTCGATTTTCACTCTGATATATTCGTTGCAGCATTAAAAAAAGTTATTATTTTCAAATACAACCTTATTACCCTCGTGAAAATAATAATAATAATAATAATAATAATAATAATAATAATAATAATAATAGTCTAATATGAACCATCAACGGCAATGAAGTTAATGATAATAAAAACTTTGTCACAAAATTCAACTATATTCAATAAGTCAAATTTGTTCCAGGGCCTATGTTAATAGGCAGCTTGAAAAAGAATTGTTATTCCATTAGAAGATATTTTATATTACTTCACCCTTTGGACAAAGAAAGTTATGTGAGTGTAACACTGATATATTTCTTCTTATGAACACTTCTATGTTTTCGCTTCGGATACATATTATTTTTCTCGTGTGATAGCAGATGTTTAATTAGCTATTGGCAGACTTGTGCAGCACACCATCATGGACATCGGACCAATTACGTTAGAACTGTGATCAAGTATTCATTACATACGGTGCCACTACCTCGTGTAACATTGTTTGTTTTAGAGCTCCATTTAATGAGTTTAAAGGTATTGATGGAAACTGCAGGACGTGAACAGGAAAAAAATTACTCCAGTGAATGTGAACGTCGCCTTATTATTTTCAAAAAAATCCCTTTAGGCAGGTTTAATTTATTGTCGCTGCATAGCACTCTTCTTCTTTAGCCTTGGCATGGTAAACCTGCAGTAATAAGAACTGAATTCGGTAAAGAGGAAGAGCCTACAATCATTTGTTTTGACAACAAGAATAGGATATAATATTCTGGGAGGCCGTGCGCAAGATCAGCAATGAATAAAATTAGCAAAGCCGCTAAACAAGACAAAATTATGATATTATAATAATTCTTTTAAGTGTTATTATTTTCAAACATTAAAATCTCGCGTAATATGAGAGCTATCAAGAAACTATTTATTGATTTGTAGAGTACTCATCAAGAGCTTTTCAACGATACCCCACAAGACGTGGTTTCAAAAGTTTCGAATTTTCATCCCCCATCCCCACCTCCACCCCCACCCTCACTCGAACCCCCGAATCGTTGGTGTCACTGTGAACTCCATAGGGAGTACTCTAATTTATTCAAACAAAGTTTCCCTCTATACTTCATAGGGGCCGAGATATACATTTTTTAAAATTTCAACCCCCTCCCCCGACCACCCCCTTGGGCCAATTTTGCCCATTAACGAACTTGTCCGAACTATTGGGCCTAGAAATAACATAATAAAATTTGGTTCAAATATCTTCAAAATTACGGCCGCTATCGTGTAAAGATATATATATATATATATATATATATATATATATATATATATATATATATAAATATCACAAAAAAATTTTTTGAACGGGCGGTGGTTTCGTACTTAGGGGAGCATGAAACGTAAAGATATGAAAGAATTTTTCGAAAATCATAAAGTGGTATCCATTGCAATAGGTAGATTTTTCTTCGAAAATCTGCCTAAAAAGAACAGCTCACTGTATTATTGTTTCATCTACATGGATGTGAAAACCTCCAATTAACTACGGCACTGCTACTTTAATATTCTATGGGTATAATGTATGTTGTCCACATTTCACTCAACTTCCTGTGCATCATTTTCAGGTTAATAAAAAACTACGAACACTATCATTTAAACTCGATGTATTCCATTTACACACACTTTTTTATATCTTGTACCAATATGTGTTCTCATAATTATCTCCTCACGTTATTCTTTCTTTTCAGACCTTTCTTACATTCGAAATAAGAAACTACTACAGTAAACTATTAAACACTCAGTCTTTTCACAACTACCAGCAGAAGCAACATGATTTTATCAACGTCTCCCCAAGAAATTAACTATACTTTTCACATCTAGACTTCACTGTTTGCGTTGGTATTAATTTTTATTTTCATTGTATTTTATTGTAATTTTGTAAGTCAATTACATACTGTAGAACATAGACCATACTATATAAAAAATATTACGTAATTTGTCATATGCATTATGAAAATCCATCCAACTAATCTTTGAAAAATCAAAAGGAAATTCTTGCTTGCCAATTAGAGGCCTGAACTTCATATTGTTAGAGCTTTGAAAAGCAGTTTAAATAAATGCAACTCTGTACATTATACGAATATAAAGCGAATGATAATATTTATTTTTAATTACTATATTTATTTAGAAATTATTAAGAAAAGTCCAAAACTGTAATTCCCCAACCGATTTAGTGCTTGCAGCTAAATAATTACCTTTCTTCTCCCTGTTTTAAGGATGTTTTTCACTTGGGAACCGTGAGAATGACAACTTTAAGCAAAGAGACGCACTAGGAAGTCTTGAATTTCCAGCCACTCAGAATTTTCCACATGAAGTTTGTACAAATTTGGATCTTTGTTATACCCTATTAAATTGTGGTAATGCTAAAGGAGTGAAAATGAAAGTATTATCTTATACAATAAAAAAGAAAAGTTAAAACTATAATTTACGCTGTGAAAAGTATTCTTTAAATGGTCACCGCTTAAATCAACCCACAAGGTAAACTGCCGAAAAATATCCAGTGAAAGGCGCCCGTTATCCGTTTAATTCGTTACAAAATTAAACGAAGTGTGCTTTACGAGTAAGTGACTGTGTTGTGATCTTCTGATAATACTGATAATGCTGAATCGTAAGACGTACATATTTCTCCGACCACATTAGTGACTTACCAAAGTTTTAAAAGTAATAAACCTAAGTACAAGGATACATTCCGAAACTTATGGGTATCGGCCCTAACTACTGATAAATATCTTGTCGCTCCTAAGACATCAAAACTACTTAACCTTGAGACTCAAATCAAGCCTACCGACTAACCTACTCCCGTATACGTCAATACACCATTAAATTAAGTGGCGGGGACGACCTGAGATCTTCTCGACCACCGTCGATTATAGTTTTGAAACAATAAGAGAATTCAACTGTGTCACATTATTCCTCTCTCTCTCTCTCTCTCTCTCTCTCTCTCTCTTTCAAACACACATCATCAAGGGGATTTTAGGCCTTTCTTTTTGAAGAGTTAGGCAATTCTTACGAATTGATGATAGCTTACTTGCCTATAGTGTAGATAAGCTGGTGATGCTAGGGTAGTATCGAGGTTGCATCGAGGATATAAACTACTGGGCACCAAAATAAAATTGTTTCTACATTGAAATAAAATACAAAATAAATTCACTAGGAAAGGATTTTAGTCCTAAATTCAAATTTGTTATAACAACAATCAATGATAATCTCTCCAAACTTCAGTTAATTTAATTTTAAATCATATAAGTATTTGAAGTGTTCCTTCCACATTTAAATCCTTTCTAAAACTTTATATTTCCATTGAAACATGGAATTCAATTTTTAAAAATATTGACAAATTGCACTAGGAACAATAATTTTTAAAAACTACTAAATTTAGCGTTTTTTGTGAGTGTAAAACATTTCGGCATAGACGTTTAAAAAATATATTTTCACTTTATTAATGCTAATAACCGCTATCGTGAACCTGTTACTCAAAAAAATAAGTATCTCCAGTATTAACAGGTTTGCCATTCATACGACTATAGTCGTACACATACGATTATTTCATAGATTTGTACGACGTACGACGCAACTATGAGTCGTACTCCTATTTGTACGACTATTTTTAACATGGTGCTTTATATTTTTTTTTATCAATCTACTTTCGAATTTTAAATTTCTATATATATCCAGCTTTTTCTTTCCTCGAGGTTTTTGTTGTAAGCATGTTGCTAAAGTCAGTGCGATTGGAAAGCGGTCCTGTTCCTTTTGCAATAATAACAATACTGTGGCAACTACTGTTTATTTATGTGATTGTATTTTTATCAAATTTAGCACATCGGAAGATCATGAAACACGCCTAACCGATGATTTATTAACAATTGCAAATGCCGACTATTTATTATTATTATTAGAATTATTATTATTATTATTATTATTATTATTATTATTATTATTATTATTATTATTATTATTATTATTAACGCAATACGTTCATTACGCTGAAAAATCATGAGGTATAAGACAGTTTTAATTAGCATACGAATATTTTCGAATGTTGGTTCGACTGTTCTACGTTTCTGATCTGGCAATCCTGAATATTAATGAATTTCATATTCATAGGCCTACTTGAAAAAACGGGCTGTACGAGAATTCCGAACTAGAAAGTCCAGGGGGAACGGTTTTGAATCGATAGAATGATTTCATAGCCTACAGTCTAGAACTACATTCCTTAATTAAGAGCCTACATTTTGAATCATAAGTCAGGCTACTGTTGCAGCAGTTACACAGTACGGAGAAGTAACTTTCATGGTTCCCAAATAATTAATCTAGCATTTCAACCGAGTTGAAATAGAATAGAGTAAGCTAAAGAGCTGTGAGAGCCACATCAAAATGCTGGAACGGTGGATGGGGTATGCTTCAGCAACTTCGGACATTGGCCTCGGGGGATATATTAAGTTCACATGGTGGTATTCCTGAGTAATTAGACTCACCCTGTCATCTGTTTGAAGTCAGGAATTGAACAAAATCCCCCGAGTACGACCTACTGCATGTTGCCATTTCGAGAGAGAGTTGGAGTTTCGATGATTTTTCTTGTTACACTTCAGAATTGCCCCTAAACTTGGGATTAATTCCCATAATAGAACTTGGCGAAACTTGTATGTCCACATTAAAGAATGAGTTTTATAATTGAGAAAATATTAACGTGGATTACTCCCATGTTAAAGGATTATTTTACCGGAGTTCTCTCCTTCCGAATAATTTTTAATTTCATAGTTTTAAAATAAAAACTATATACTTGTGGTCAGAACCGGATTTCATATCAATAAGATTTAAAATAGGCCTAGACAGAATTATTTACTTTCCACAATTTAATCTCAGAATGAAAATTAAACTTTTTATGCAATACAATCTTAATGCTTTAGTTTTTCAATAGCATACGTACTTTCACTATAATCGATGCCTTAATAACAGTACAAATAGCCCTCCTTGGATTAAAACTATTGAAAAAACAAAAGGTAATAATAGATTATTAATAATTGTTTTCTGTATTCTTCTGGTTAAATTTCTTAAAAACAACATTAAATGTTGGTACTATTTCTCCTAACGTTTCTACAATCAAGCAATCTAGCCAAACCGGAGTTCAAAATCTACCAGTTCTCATTCATATTAATTTTACTATTTCTTGTGATAAATCTGTGAATTTATACAGGCCGACAGGTATAGTGTAAGATACTACAAAGTACATAACGGATATAAGACACACAAAAAACCTAACAGGAGTGAAAAAAACTCCGAAGGAATGTTCTATAAAAAATAGAGCCTTCTCTCCTACTGTTTCGTCATTTATTTTTATTTCGGCGATAAACGGAAGGTCAAGGTCATTGCACCGCTAACTCTTAAAATTATTTTAATGTAAAAGTCCCCTTCACCTGTTGAAATCTTTCATCTTCATACAAAATTCATTATCTTTCCAATAGATTTACCTCATGTACACTTCAAATTCCAATAAATTAAAAAAGAATCTTTATTTCCATGGTCTCTCGATTATATAATAAACAATATAATATATAATACATATGTTTATATAATAAACAATAAACTCCATCTGTATCGTTATCAAAGTTATTCGCTTGCTACTATAATAAAAACTCTAAGTAAATCACCTCATAACCGCTTATGAATCCTGACTTATCATTCATTACCTTCTACAATTCTAGGCCTAAATATAATATATTTTAGTCTACTATTATCATATAAGTTATATGGCTACTACTTCCTTGACATTAGGTTAAGGTTAAAATTTTATTTCCAATATTTGTACTAGCAATAATATTTTGAGACTATTGTAAAATTATTTATAATGTTTTATACTCGTATAACATGTGTCAGCGGATTGTGAGCTCAAAAAGAGTTGTTTACTTCTACGCTTACAGTCCTTAAAATGAAATAAATTCAAATTCAAAATTGAGGCACTCGGAATACAAGTAGTGTAAGTCCATAGAAACTGGTTCTGAGATATTTGACCTCGAAGAAATCTCTCTATAAGCCCATGTATGTATTGTACATCAACATTATCTACCATAATAGCGTTCAGATAGTTGGAGCTTGAACTTACTGCACTCGTTCTCTGAAAACAACTCACACTGATGAAAACAGTTCAACTCAAACCATTTGTATTCTGAGCAACTCAATTCTCCGTCTCTTCTCTGCCATTCTATCTACATTTCCTTCTCTCACGACTTACTCTAGAACATGGATGTAGCTTGGTTAATATTTTAAAATGTTTAAAAGATGAATATTAAATGAACACCAGGTAAGTTGCTTACATTTATTTTTGTATGTACTACACGTTCACTTTAATTTTACAGACGGCAGAAAGAGGAACTACTATTGTTTTGAATAAACACAGCCGAGTGTACAGTCGACAATGCACGAACAATACCGAACTGCAAGCAGTACGTCAAGTGATACGATACAAGCGTCTCACGTCCCGCCTTCCAAGCGGTAGCGCCAATAGGAACCAATGTATACAGTTCGCAGCGCTCCATCACAATCTGCAAATTTAAAGTGAACGCGTAGTAGAAGCATATCAAATCGCTTGTATCAACATTGAAACGAAAGTAACTTTATCTTGTATTAAAATCGAGAAAAATATCCTTTGAAATACCTTAACGATGCAATTGTAGAAATTTTCCAACAACTAAGTACAATGACTACAAAAATATACCGGGAATATCAACATTTAGGGCAAATTACCGCATTTTACGGTCCAGATAATGAGGTTGACTATACATTCTAACCGGAAAGTGTCCAGATGTTTAATCTAAAATGTGTACGCGAATGTCGTGGCAACCGACAGCAAAATGTCCAGTTTTGAAATGTGAGCGCGTAGTTACTAAGAAATGGTCGTTAATTAAATAACAATATAATATGTCACCAGATATAGCAAGGGTAATTAAATCACGGAGGATGAAATGGGCTGGACATGTTGCACTCATGGGGGAAGAAAGACATATTTCAAAAACATTGGCAGGGAGACCCGAAGGGAAAAGACCACTTGGAAGAACTAGACGTAAGTGGGATGACAATATTACGATAGATTTAAGAGAAGTATGATTTGAAAGGGATGGTTGGATGTAGTTAGCACAGAATAGGGTTGAATGGCGGGCTTAGGTAAGCGCGGCTATGAACCTTCGTGTTCCATAAAATAGATAATATTCCTTTAGCTTGCTTAGGAATTGCCTATTGCCATTCAGTACGTAAGTATAAGTGTAACGGATTGAAATGGCCAAGAGTGTATAATGATCCGCATTCGGGATTTCCAGAATACAAACCCCATCCTTTGAGGCCGGCGACAAAGATTCAATTTTGAAGAAACTGCTATCTTATTAATTTATTTGAATTATATTTTAGTTTCCGCAACAAAAATCAAATTTAATCGTAGATATTGTCTCAAGTAGACAGTTTTGACATGGACAAGACGACTGAATTTACTTGGAAGACTTCGAAAATATCCGGAAGTTATCGATTAATTTTAATTTCCCAAACGATTTAGATTTTATTCCCTGCGTTTTAGGCAGTTGTTGCTCTAGCTCCTCTGGTAACAAACAATATATTTTGTGTTGGCTCTTGTTTGTTGCAGCTATTAAAGTTTAGACTTATAATCATCTGAAAGACTAGCAAAATATTTAGTTTGTTTTAGTAAATTAAATTAGTTGGTGCCACACAAAGAAATAAACATTAGTTGGCCTATTTACTACTCCGTGGCGCGACATCCCCGAAGAGACAAGACCTACCACCGGACCGCTGCGTCATCTACCTATAGGCAGATGGCAGGATTGGGGGGCATGTGGCCAGCATGCCGACACCCACGGCCGTTAATGGTGGTTTCCATGACCGGAGCCGCTAGTTCTCTATCAAGTAGCTCCTCAATTTGAATCACGAGGCTGAATGCACCCCTACCAGACCTCCCTACCTCAGAAAAATCCGAGGAGGTACCGGGGATCGAACCCGGGGCGACGGATCCGTAGTCAGCGACGCTAACCATAAGACCACGCCGGCGGTCAGTAGGCCTATTTAGTCTTGTTTAAATGGGTGAATAGTTCCGCTAGAGTTTTCATTTATTTACTTAAGCAGTTGTATATATTTAAAGGGATGTAATACCCTGATATTTTATATAAAAAAAGGGGAGGAATACTTTCTGATAATTAACAAAATGCCGTGATGCTTTGTCTTATGTAAAAATAAAGGTGACTAAAATTATTGGTGGTTTTGCTATTGCTATTGAAATTTCTTGGCCTGATTTACAACAATGAAGTTAAAGTAAACTAAATTAAACTCCGTGGCGCTACATCCTTGGAGAGATTGGGCCTACTATCTGACATCTACATCATCTACCGTAGGCAGATGGCAGGATTGGGGGCATGTGGTCATCATGCCGACTCCCACGGCCGTTAATGATGGTTTTCGTAACCGGACAATGGAGTTAAGTCGTGAATATATATATATATATATATATATATATATATATATATATATATATATATATATATACACATATATATACATATATATATATATATACACGAGGCTGTTTTTTTTTTCAAGTTCCGATGGGGCATAAAATGAAAACCACAGTGAAAATCAAAACTGTTTTATTTGGAACATTTAGGTACACCTTCTAGCTACTTCTGTACTTATTTTCGTTCCGATTGAAACATTTATCGTAGCGTGGTACCATTTTTCCAATACCCTCTTCATAGAAGCTTGCCGCCAGCGTATTGAGAAGGGTCCTCACGGTATTTTGAAGTGTTTTGAAGTTCTTCGTTGGTGTGGAAGCTCTGTTCTTCCAGATCTTTCTTCAGCTGCCGAAAAAAATGAAAGTCACTCGGCACGGGAACAAGTTTTTGAAATCCATCGTGACACTGGATGAAACGTGGATTCGTTACGACAATCCAGAATCCAAAAAACAATCCAAACAATGGATGCACACAAATTTCCCGAACAAACCTAAACGGCTTCCGCACCAACGAAGAAATTCAAAAAAACTTCAAAATGCCGTGAGGACCCTTCTCAATACGCTGGCGGCAAGCTTCTATGAAGAGGGTATTGGAAAGTTGGTACCACGCTACGACAAATGTCTCAATCGGAACGAAACTACCTACAGAAGTAGCTAGAAGGTGTACCTAAATGTTCCAAATAAAACAGTTTTGATTTTCACTGTGGTTTTCATTTTATGCCCCATCGGAACTTGAAAAAAAAACAGCCCTCGTATATATATATATATACATATAACGATTAAAGAATATGCAAGTGGAGTGGATAGGGGTAGCCAATAATTAATCTAATTCCCAAAAGGGGGCAGTGTGTTTTTTACCGCTGCCATAGAATGTACTGTTGGTACTTCAATAGTAAAGAATATAGCCTAGTACAGAATAAAGTGTCTCATTATGGTAGTAGCCTCGATGGATGAATCAGATGTAGCTGTTACATACAAGCAGCCTTATGGGAATATATCCGAACGATTTCACATCGGTTGTTATTATGCACGATGTAGCAGCTTCTATAGGGCAGACTATGCTTGCTAGTAAAAGTCGACAGCAGGAAGAATAAAGGGCTTTTAACTATTCTTTTTACTCTTCTTTTTTAAAGATCTTTTGCCTGTCTCTTTTCATTCAATGTTGTGAACTTACCATCGATAACCTTGTCCCTCTGCTTTGTCCTCTTCCTTTTGTACTTCCTGTTTTTTATCTTTACCCTTTCATCATTAGCAACGGCTCGGCAGTAGTTTATCTTTTTCTATTTTGTTCTAGCTCGCTGGAAATTCCTTTTTTATTTGCTAGTGAACTAATATTTCAAATATCAAAGAAATTTTCACTATAACTCAGTTGTGGACATAGTATGATAGTAGATAGTGCACCATACATAGGCTACAAATTCTTCAAGAACTTAGGCTACGAATATATAATAATAGCCTAAGTACATACGTATAAGGACAATTTTCACACTCTTACACATTTGACCATTTAAAAAGTTTTTTTTTTTTTTTACAAAATCGTATTTGTTATAGTCGTCTTAATAGTTAATACTTAAACTTGTGTTGTTCAGATTAGTCGATTCCCCCAAGTCTCGGTCTGTAAGTATTGTTTTTCTTAATCAGCTTTTTCCTCAACTCTGCTACCTTATTTATTTCATACTAGCTTAAATGGCCCGGCGTCGCTCGGGTTTTGTATATTGTAATTCTAAAATTAACTTATGAAGGACTATTGATTTTAAAAATGTGAAGTGAGAAAATGGTATTCCCTATGTCCAGGGCAGAGAAAGTTATGTGACTGCATCACATTCTTTCCGTGGATTTCATTCTTCAATATTTATTTACACCAATGAATTCTATTAAAAGCTTCTCTAATTTGTAAAAGTCCCGTAGGCCTATAATTTATTTCCAAAGCTACCTGTGACCACTGCCAACATGGGAACTGTACATGGAATTTGATTTGGATTTGATAATTCTGTGTAAAAAGGTTAAGTATCCTCAAAGCATGTTATTTTTGGCATTTAAAATCAAAACTTTTCAAAATAGTTTCTTAGTGAGCACTTACATTATAAAACGAAGGTACTGTCAAAATTCCAAGCCTCTACCTATTATAGTTTAGGCTCTACGTTGATTCTCTGTCAGTCAGTCAGCCAGCCAGCCAGCCAGCCAGTCGGTCAGTCAGTCAGTCAGTCATTAAGTCAGTCAGGACAAATCTCTTTTATATATATATATATAGAGAGAGAGAGGGAGAGAGAGAGAGAGAGAGAGAGAGATAGAGAGATTTATGACGATTTTAATAGACGTATGGTAAACAATCAGAAGCAATAATGTAATTATTCTTTCGAATTAGTTTTAAAATGTATTTTTAATTCTTTCATTAAATTCTATTTATGGATTTATGGTACCGATACCTATATTTTAATCTATACACCGGAAAACTTTTAGCGGACCCCCATCAACTTAGCCTATATTAAATACAGGCTACAATTATGAAGTTTCCATTACATCCGATTAATTCCCAAGTAGCTGGTTCCTTTAAAATTGTCACTTTCTATAAGCGACATGGCCTACCGGCCCACATAAATGTCGGTGACAATGTGTTCTGATATTAACGGGTTTCACAGAAAGTGCAAAAAAATACACATGAATTCACTCCAATTAATATATTTTAACAGGAAGCGATATTAAAATATCCATATTATTATCGAATAAATGTAAAAATTAATATTTAATGATTGTAACTTGTAGGTGAAGTACCACGTGGTTTTCTTATAACAGCACGAGTCGTTCAATCAGGCAACTGCTTGCGAAGCGCAACAATTGGGAATGTATTATTTTTGTAATCGATCTCTGAGTTATACTCCAGATCGTTTCTTTAAGGGGAGGCTTCCACCGATGAAAATCCACGAACATATCATATTATCTTGACTAAATTAAATGGCCCGGCGTCGCCCGGGTTTTGTATTTTGTAATATGAAATTAACTTATGGAGGACTTTCGATGTTGAAACTCTAGGTCCTTATATAATATGTATGTAAAATTCGAAATGAGGAAGAACGACATATGACACTCAGACTATTCCCTCAGAAAACGCTAGATATAGCTTTTTATGGCTCATAGAGGATGTCGAATGTTGCATTCCATTGCTTCTACACACCATGCAAATAGGAAGAAAAAGAAATTCCGGTTACATAAGATTGTATTGTCTTGACAGAAAATTGTATTTCTCACTATCATATTACCATACAACCGTTTCGGGGCTGAAGTAAAAAGAAATACAATTTCACTTTCATGCTTTCCTTCACAAATCCTGGGACATAATGTACTGCGCGCGTAGGACTTAAAATGTTCCATCCCATTTTGTCTCCTTTTAGATGCTTAGGGCCTCTGATAAACATACCTAGGCCTATTTCTCAACTATTACAAAGCCTTCAGCTATGAGTGACGTATCAGTGGATAGGATTTGTTACCAACTTCCGATATAGCATATACTCATTGGCACACACTTAAGTTGTCCTTGCAATACGACCGCTTATGCTACATCAAAATGTGAAGTGAGAAAATTATATTTTCCATGTCGAGGGTAGAGAAAGTTATGTGACTGCTTTATTTTCGTGGATTTTATGTATTAATTACATCGATAGTATCAGAATTTGTTAAAGCCCAGTATTATAATACAGTTTCCAAAGCCCTATGTGAACACCGTAAACAATACTTTCGTTATGTAAACAATTGACATCAGAACTTTCTAACTCTGCTTCATTTCACATTTCCAACTTTTCCCGTGGATTTTCCAAAAAATTTCTTTCATACAAACCTTGTCCTGACAATTACGAACACAACAAAAAAAGAATCAGCCAAATCGGATGAGCCGTTCTCAAGTGATGCGGCAACAACCATTTTGGAAATTCATTTTTATTAATATAGATAGTGTTTCTAATTCACCTAACTGATGTAGGCACAAATACTTGTAATATTTCATATAACCATTTAATTTCAATAAATGTGTCTTATGCATAGGCCTAAGTCAAATTTACTGTGCATAAATTACTTCGTAAACTGAGTAAATCTATTATCATTATGTCATGACCACTGGGGATTAGTTCGATATTGGGTGACTGTACTCAATGGCAAATACAATTTCTAAGCAAGCTAAAGGAATATTATCTATTTTATGGAACTCGGTTATTTGCCGCACTTAAATGAGCTCACCATTCAACCCTATTCTGTGCTAACTCCATCCAACCATCGCTCGCAAATCCTACTTTACTTAAATCTATCCTGATATTGTCCTCCCGTCTACGTCTAGGCCTTCCAAGTGGTATTTTTCCGTCGAGTCTCCCAGTCAATATTTTTGAGGTATGTCTTTCCTCCCCCATGCGCACAACATTTCATTTCATCCTCCGTGATTTAATTACCCTTACTATATTCGGTGAAGAGTACAGGTTATGAAGCTCGTCGTTATGCAGTTTTCACCAGTCCCCATTTTCATCTCTCTTAGGCAAACATGTTTTCCTAAGCACTCTGTTTTCGAACACGCTCACCTTATGTTCTTCTCGAAGAATATTTTTAGATTTCTGGTCAGAAGATGAGAAGACAAAGAGTTTCAGAACTGCATAAAAAACAAGCAGTTCCTGATTTCAGTCGACACTTAACTTCCACTTGAATACTATTTGAATCTGTAATTATCCCTCCCAGATATTTTAATTGAAAATATGGAAATAAAATTGTGTACTGCAAATACGTTATGCTTGACATCAAATTAATATTTTTTGGATGTAAAGGTAACTCCATTCTAGGAATACCGTGTAACAATTTATGCATTGTTAATTCGTTATAATTAAATAATATTGGTAACAGAGTGCAGACTGAATTAAAATACTTGCCCAATTTTACATTTCAAGACCGTTAAAGAACACAGTTTCTATCACACAGAGCTTGCAGCAGTCTTGAATGTGTAGAAATGAATCAGTTTATTCATCTACTGACACTTGCGCTTGATTTTGTAACAATTTGACTAGTAACAGAGTTGAAGTAACAGAGTTGAGACAGATGTGGGGACAATTTTAAAATTTGTAAAATATTAATCATTTCAGTATTGAATAAATATTTTCTTTATAATAAGAACAATAAATATTTAATAATGTAATACAGAGACAAAAACATAAAATGATAACACTTTTCTTTATAAATAGTTTACACTGAAGGAAAATGGTAGAGTTTCTTTACATACAGTGTAACCAAACCAATGAGCACTGAAAACCTGAAAGTTATTCCAGATAGGCTAGATTATCAACTTCCAAGTCTTATATTTACAATTGCATATACTGTTCTTCATTTTAATATTTACAGAAAAATAAAATCATTCGAGAATTTCTACTCCTACAAACATTTAAATTCGTAAAAAATCTGTCCGCGGAACACTTTCGTGATGAGAACGAAAATGAATTACAGTAGATGCCATGATTAACGAAGAATAGAAGAAGCCCAACTATGAACTGACACATTTGATGACCCGACTTGCGGTTCATGGGTTTCACCATAGATTATGTAATATCGACAGCTTTCACGAACCAGATGAAAGGTGCGTGTGCAAATTATGCGGAAATACATGTGAAAGATATCACGTACTAAATTGCAAATCAAGAACACTATCCTGTAAAACGCAATCCTACCATCTATGCACATTGTGCACAACTTCAATATTATTATTACAGTCCCGCTAATCCGGACACCGCTCGTCCGGTCATATGGTTAATCCGGACGAATTTTTTATCAGTATCAATGAAGTATTAATAAATTTCTAATTTTAGTCACAAATATGTTTTATTTTGTTAATCCTACAACAGTTAGTAGGTTAAAAACTTAGGTCTACGTACACAGTAGTATTAAAACTAGAATTAAGTTGAAGGAAAAGTTATATTTATGGAAAATAATATCGATTTTTATAGTTTTACCCATCTGAAATTTGTATTACAGTACAGTACATGCATTTTAAGGCAAATTCCGTTTAATCCGGACTTTCGATGATCCGGTCCCATCTAGTCCGGATTAGCGGGACTCTACTGTACTAAGACAGTTGGGATAGCCATCTACGACCATATAATGCACTGCGAGATAAAGAGAGGATAGTGTGAGTTATGCTTCTGTGTGGGATAAATGGTAGGAAGGCGAGCAGCTGAAGATATCGACCTGTGTCCTTCACTCAAGACCCCTTCCTCGCTACCACCTGATAAATTACATTAGTCCCGGGGATGGGGTGGGAAGCATAGAATTCACTTCGTCTCTAAACTTTATCCTATTAACTCTTTTCAATAAGAAGTATTGTGCTATGCCTGATTCTATGTCAAAACATGATCATTCTGATATATTATTCGCAGCTCAATATTTAATTTCTAGTATTTCTTTAAAGAGTTGTGTTTGGGGTAATACTACATTTGGGTAGTAATTTGATAGTTGGGTAATTTGTTAATAATGATAGGTAAGATAAGCGATAAGCGCGAAATTTCTCAAAACAGCTTTTCTTCACTATATTTAGCTATTTATAGTATATTGCGATACAAGTGCCGTAAGCGGTGCATACGGATCGAGGAAAGAGTTTGAAAAAACGAGGCGCTTGCGCCGAGTTTTTCAATTTCCGAGATCCGCTATGCGCTTACGGCACGAGTATTGCATGCTATTTTTTTGCACGATGATTATTTATATCAACTGATTTATATTAATTGAGATATTAGCTGAAAATATTATGTATATACACTATTGAAGATGGATGTTATATTTCAGAAAGTGATTCGCATGTGTTTGTTGTTATGGGAACCGAATATTTGTCCTGGGGGTCCTTGTCCATAAAGGCTTGTATTATTATGAGTGCCGTAAGTAAATTCTTACTGTGCGGGAATTTGTTTAGTTTCCATAGCAACAAGATTGCGTGCGGGAGTGTCACCTTACGATCCACGGCAACAATATTCGGAAGTAGCACTAATTAGTTAAGTCGTGCAAAAAATAGCACTTTTTCAAACATTAAATCTCGCCTTATATGAGAACTATCGAGAAACTAGTTATTGATTTGCAGAGTACTCATCAAGAGCTTTTCAACGATACCCCACAAGACGTGGTTTCAAAAATTTCGAATTTCCATCCCCCAACCCCACTCGTACCCCCAAAACCCCCGAATCGTTGGTGTCACTGTGAACTCCATAGGGACTACTCTAATTTATTCAAAGTTTCCCTCTATACTTCATAGGGGCCGAGATATTAATTTTTCAAAATTTCTTCCAGCTCCCCGATCCCTCCCCCCTTGGGCCAATTTTGTTCATTAACGAACTTGTTCGAACTATTGGGCCTAGAAATAACATAATAAAATTTGGTTCAAATATCTTCAAAATTATGGCCCTAGCATGTGAAGATATATATACATATATACATATATATATATCACAATTTTTTAACGGGCGGTGGTTTCGTACTTAGAGAAGCATAAAACGTAAAGATATGAAAGAATTTGTCGAAAGTCATGAAATGGTATCCATTGCAATAGGTAGATTTTTCTATCTAGGTAGAAATCTACCTAACAATCAACTCGTGATCTCTCCTGGGATTACCTAGGATAGAATTGCGAAAAATCTCATTCCCAATATCCCTTAAGGCTCATTGCCGAAAAGTTAACTCACACAATATGTATATACCTGACCTCACTCCTTGCCGTTTCAGGTACATTCCAAGTTGTCATGTTAGCTTTAAATTTGTATTTTTACATAAAACACCTGGTTGATGCGGCAACTACGAAGTACTGCGTGCAGTCTAGTCATTCTTCTGCAGGGGCGTTGCATAAAAGCCAGTTCCAAGAATCTGGGTCGTAATGTATTTGCCATAACTAGCAAAGGATTTGTCCGCCGGCGTGGTCTTGTGGTTAGCGTTGCTGACTACAGATCCGTCGGCCCGGGTTCGATTCCCGGTACCTAATCGGATTTTTCTGAGGTAGGGAGGTCTGGTAGGGGTTCACTCAGCCTCGTGATTCCAAATTGAGGAGCTACTTGATAGAGAAGTAGCGGCTCCGGTCATGAAAACCACCAATAACGGCCGTGGGTGTCGGTATGCTGACCACATGCCCCCCAATCCTGCCATCTGCCTACGGGAGATGACGCAGCGGTCGGGTGGTAGGCCAAGTCCCTCCAGGGATGTAGCGCCACGGAGTTTAGTTAGTTTAGTTTAGCAAAGGATTTAGATGATAATGATGATAATAATAATAATAATAATAATAATAATAATAATAATAATAATAATAATAATAGCTCATAATAATTATAGATAATAATAATTGTTATCTATATCCTCTGCTCGTTACGGCAAGTGGATACGAGCCCAATTTGTTGTGATTTACTTTTATGCAGCGCCCCTGCAGAAGAATGACTAGACTGCACGCAGTACTTCTATGCTAAAGTAGTTGCCGCAACAACCAGGTGTTTTAACTTGTGTTATTTATCAATAGGGCTCGGAAGTTGATTTTTTTTTCTGAGAATCACAGACAATGCAGGATGTTGTATACATACGTCTCGCCTCAAAACGAACAAAAATAGCTTATTTTGTTTTGAATTTTTCTGAATTTTATTCTCTAGTGGTCATTCTTTAGGAAATTTTCATTCTTTCATTGCACGTTTGCCGGTTTTGTCTTTAGAATGGGCTACAGACAAAGCTATCTCATGATTCTTTACCTCCAGGTAGTTAAATGCATGTTGATTTGGCATTCTTATCGTCAGACACAAAATATATAAAAATTATCTTAATAAATATAGTAAACATACAACTTTATTGATATTTTAACTTTTGACTAATAAAAGCCACTTTGGAACTCAAGCATTTTGCTTTTTCGGAAGAGTAATTGTGGGTACTTTTATGCAGCCCACAACGCCCGGGCCTTACAGGACCTCGAACTGCCGGGAGAGGGATCACATACCGGTACAAACTTTTTTCCACTAGACAAGGACATGGATGGCCGATGCCGGGGCCACCTCCAAGCCAACACGAACATATAGGACGAGAGACACCTACAAACTCAGTCTGAATAAGGCGCGGAAGGAATGACGATGAAAATGACGGTTTAGATGACATCCGGGCGCCACAAGGGCCTAAAGTTTCCCGACACTCGTCTCACATTTTAAGAAAACGCCCGAAAAAACCCTACCTAGGAAAATTGTCCCGACCGGGAATCGAACCCGGCTGCATGAGAAGAGACAACAAATCATAATGAACAAACATAAACACTATTCATTTGTCCTGATCACTTTCTATTATTTGAGCTATGCTTATACTCCTTTTAGCTACGAGGCCATATCAGGAGTACGGGATCGGTGTCTATACAGTTTGGTAGGCCTTGGAACTATTGCTTGTCAATTGTTTCTATTGTTGGTGTATTTTATGGAGTAAATTACAATTGATTAATTTAAATGGATATGATACAGGATGAAATTATGAGGATGACTCATGGTATGTAAATATCCAATTCAGCATTTGCCTTTACGACTGTGGAAACCATGCAAAAAAAATGTCAAATTGGCCGGCTACAGGCTTCGAACCTGAGACTTCCTGAATGCGGGGTACGCCGTAGCGTAATGGTTGGGGTGGTGCTGCGCTACAAACCGTTGTAAGGTTCCGGGTTCGATCCCCGATAAGGTCGTTGGAGTTTTTCAATTGGCCTAATCCTTCTGGTGGCACAATGGCTTTGGGGTCGACTCAGCCTCTAACAGAAATGAGTATCAGGAGGAATCCTGGTGGCAATGGCGGCCGGTGCTTAAGGATGACAACCTTGCCACCTACATGTTCCGAAGGTCTGGGAGTCTCAACCTCCTGGAACCCTCTGGGTCTCCATGGCCTGTATAGGGAACACTTTACTTTACATTACCTCCTGAATGCGACTTTTGTCAGATGTCCCAACTCAGAAATATAGACTACTAGCAGGTGCCCGCAGCTTCGCCCGCGGTAATTTATTCAGAAATTAAAAATTAAGAGCAACATAATTAAAACATTACATTCACTAACACTTACACATGAATCATTCATAAACTAAGCGATAATAATTATAAAGAAAAGCTAAAAAATCCGGCTTTAGAATACATTCCAGGATTAGAAAGCGTCGCCTGGTAAAAACGAACTCAGAATCGAGTTCCTTGGCCCAGAAAACCCCTGTATAGTGAGTTTCGTCCAAATCGAACAATGTTTGACCATATTTAGGCCTATATTCACTGTCCCTCTGTCCACTGTACTATCTGAAATTTTCAACATAGTCGGCTATGTTGAAAATTTCAGATATCTGCGTGTTTTCACATTATAAACAAATGAATCAACCAGCGTGGGTTTACAACATTCAAGCGATTGCGATGCTTTTATTTCCAAGGTATGACAAAAACAGCCAACGCCAACTGTAATTGTACATTGTTTTCCATTTTTCATTCCATTATTCATTCTCAATTGTAAATTTTTAAATTTTTAACATTAGGTATTTTGTTTGTATCTCTGTTATGATATTATATTTTATTTTTTTCGTATAATTATTCGTGTATTTATTTCATATGAACAATCTTATTGTTTTTGTCTAAACCTATAATGTTTGTTTTTTATATAATGTTTGTTTTTTATATAATGTTAATAATATAATTTTAGTATGAACTGACCCCGAACACGAGCTAAGCTCATGCGGGGTAAATAATGCTCTTTTGTAATTGTAATAATTGTGTTTATTTTGTTTATATTTCTATTTGTAATAATTTGTATTTTTGTAATTTGTAATTTAAAATGTTGTAGTAACAATATAATAACAATAATAATAATATATCAGAAAAATATCAGATTGTGAAAAAAACACCTAGTTGATGCGGCAACTACTTTAGCATAGAAGTACTGCGTGCAGTCTAGTCATTCTTCTGCAGGGGCGCTGCATCAATTCCAAGAGTTTGGATCGTAATCCATTTGCACAGTTCATTCATATGCCACTCGAAATCATCAAAACATAATTGTTCCTAAATCTAGGCTAATAAGAACCTGTGGCAACCATGTTGTTTTGGGTATCAAACTTTTTAATAAAGTCCCCCTTGATATTAGAAATTCAAACAATATAAGAATTTTTAGGAATAAAATAAGGAACATCCTTCTTACAAAAAACTTTTACACTGTTGAAGAATACTTGGATTGTGATTTTTAATTTATTACCACTTGACTTAACCTATTTTAATCTTCTATTACTTAATGGTGACAAATATATTATTATTAAGTGCCAGAATGGTACTTTATGAGAATATGTGGGGGACGGAAAATGTCTGTATATGCTTACAAATACATAAGTTGATGAAAAAATACTACTAATTCTTGTCTTATAAACGGAAAAGAATAGCAGCAATGTGAACATATTGTATATATGCAATGTTCTGGGATATTGCTCGATTATTTTCTTACGCGTAACCTGTGACACCATAGTGTGAATTATGTCCTGAAAGTTACAGCGGGGTTCAGCAGTACATTCGGAATCTAATTTCAAACAACCAATCGATGCATGTCGTCTGCTTCATTCACTGACCCAGGTGTTGTAGATTTCCTGTATTTTCTTTCAAAGCTTCATTCGGAGAACGACGATTACTTGTATAAAGTCTTTGGCTTCGTTTGATGTTTGGAAAAGAAACAATTTTCTCTTCATAACTTATATCGAATCAATATGCTTGAAACTATTGACAGTTCTCTCCATCGAAATATCAAACGAATTTAATATGATTTCTTCAGTGACTTTTGATCTTTAACCAATTCAGGAAGATGATGCTGTTGCTGCTTCCACTGTAAATGTCACAGGGTAGAAAATAAAAATAAAGTACAGAAGAGGGAGAGAATAACTCGAGTGAATTGAAGCTAAAGTTTCTGTAACTCTTAGAAATAAAAACTTCTGAGTTAGAGTCCTCCGCTTGGGGAAGATAGAAATGGGCTGTTAATGATCTGTTTCATATAGTAGTTAAGAAGTTCTTTACGAAAGTTGATTGATTGCAATAACAAGAAGTTATGAACAAATTCCATTAATTATTATTTATCGTGGCTAGTATATTCGTCATAATATGGGATATTTTTCTTCTTCTCCCTGTTCTTCTTCTTCTCCTTTGTGTTCTTTTATATCTAAAAGTGAGTTATTAATTTGAAATAATTATAATATGCCTTTACGTTCATTACTTGCTCCTTTTTAAGCACGAAAGTACTTTTAAAATGTAAAAGTTTTTCTTTCAAAAGTTTTCATACTTCATAACATGTATTTTAAATTAGCTGTGAGTCTGAAATATTTTATTGATATTGAAAATATTTAATAAAGTAGTTGGTGTATGCATGTTCTGTTTTAATTAAACTTAATTAAGTGCTTTAACTATTCATAAATATTCAGAATATAGGATTCTAAAAGACTGTCGACCACTCAGAACGTGCAAAATCAAGTTAATTGACCACTTAACTGCTAACATACTACATTACTTATATCAATTTAATTATATTAATTGCTATATTACCTGAAAATATTATGTATATACACTATTGAAGATTGATGTTTATTTCAGAAAGTGATTCGCATTTGTTATTATTTATGGCAACCGAATATTTATAAAGCGGGGAGGCCTTGGTCATTACAGCCCGCAAATAAGCGGCCCCTAGCAACAAGTAACTTTCTGCCCGTCGCCCCTAGCAACAAGATTGCGTGTGGTAATGTCAAGTTACGATCCATGTAAACAACTTTCGTAAGTAACACTTACTAGCTAAGGAGTGCAAAAAATATATTTACGTTATTCCAAGCCGCAAATAATGTCTATATCAAACTATTCTGAAACGATCTAATATTTCCGTCGCGTGGCATACAGAAAAGTGCTGAGGCTTTGGGAAGGAAATTTCACTAAACTTGTTCATTGTAATGTATTTGTGCATAAAAGTAACTCTTGGTGTCCTCTGGATGCCATGCGACTGACAGAAGATTATATTTTCAATTAGAAAAGGCCCTCCTAACCCCCCCTCCCAGATCAGTTTATAGGCAACTTCAAAGAAAAGTGGGAAATTCTACAAAGTATGAAGATTTCTAGCAACTGCTACAATGAAGTATGGGGAAACGAACAGACCCCAGATTTATTATAAAATGAAGAATAAAAGCTCAGAATGTATATATTATATAAGGGTTAGCGTAAGTTAAACGTGAGATTCTATTTTGTGAGCAGGATTTTGGCAAAAACAGACAATAGGGACAGCATCCGTACGTTATCTTAATAATTTAATACAGTTATTTATCAAGCTGTTTTATATACTATAAAAAATACCGACATTATTTGGTAGATCATACATTACCAGTAGACTTTAATGGTATTACTATAAAAGCCAAGGACCGACAAGAAAATATCCAAAAAATAAAATTATTTAATTCTAGTTAAATCGTTGCCACAAATTCTACATGCATATTTGGACATGCATTATTTATTTAGTTTCCCCCAAATTAATTCCAATAACGCCACATCGATTTAAAAATTAATTTTCTACGAGGGTCATTTCAAAAGTTCACCACACTGTAAGATAGAATTGAAGAAAATAATTTATTTTGCAAAGTACCTTTACAGGCCTTCAATGTAACCTTCATTCTTGCTTATGACAGCTTCCCAAAGTTTTGGCAAATTCTGTATTCAGGATAGGGAACCTTCATTGTTGAGCTGTCTGATTACTCAGGTCACCTCACTGGAAGCTTCATCAATTGTATCAAAACGTTTTCCACGGAGTGGTTCCTTCAATTTGGGAAACAAATCAAAGTCTGCTGGGCTCAAATGAGGACTGTATGGTGGGTGGGGAAGTCTTTCCCATCCATATTTGTCGAGCGTTTCTCTCAGAAGCCAGAACTGAAGTCTCAGTCGTCACAATGGAAAAGTTCCGACACTCCACACCCGAAAAAATTCCGCCAACAATCAAAGGTGAAACTGATTAAGATCTTTGCGTATGACTTGAATGGAGTCATAGCTACAAAAAGAGCCACCCAGAGGGTACTTTACTCGTATCCATTTTCAATTTTTGTAGGCTATCTCCATTACATTGGGTAATACAAGGAAACTTATATCAGTCAAGTTGTAGGGAAAATTAAAAACAACATTTTTTGTTAAATACATTTCTTTATAAAATTAATAGGTATCAAGATAAAAATGAAATAACGTGACTTAAATGCGAATTTCAGAACATGCATTTTGATTAAGATATTAATTATATTCTTCTGTTGCCCACAAGAATACTATAATCTAATTATTGTTGTGAAATGTAGTCAGTTTACCACAGTCTAATGAACACACCAAAATCAATTAGAGCGAGGTGGTATAGGGTAATAGCGAAGAGGTCCTGGGTTCAAATAAAATGTCATGGCCACCCAAATTTACCAGTGGGCTCTTGTAATAACCTCATTCGTGCAGCATTTGCTTCTATTGTTCGGCTACATCTCAATGTATCCTGCATTTTTGCCTTTGATATTGAGGTAACCATGCAAACCGGAAGTTGTTATTATTATTATTATTATTATTATTATTATTATTATTATTATTATTATTTCACGGTAAAAGCATTGAACATAAAGATCGACCCTGATGCTTTCCGTTCTAGATACTTGTTAGTTTTATGAAATTGTAGTAAATAAAATTTAATTGTCTCTATAATTTACTTTTTTCTGTGCTAGCCTTTAACACGTATATGCGAGAAAGTTTGTGCAACATATTCTTGCGCCATTTATTTATGTAAGAATATGATTTTTAACGCTGGTGTCAAAGTTTAAAAAGCGTCATTTCACCTAAATTTGTCTAAAGGAGTGTTTATATGTACCTAATAAACGCACTGAAACGCTGGATACATATTTATCTCAAAAGAAGGCTCTCTCTCTCTCTCTCTCTCTCTCTCTCTTCTGAATTTCTTGTACGCGATATAGAAATGTTCTAACACATCACTGAAATGGAGCAATCTATTTTTATAAATGTAATCTTAAAAAGTACTAGACATCCGCTCGGTTATGAACCGTAAGACTGGTGCAGGAAATAGGTCATAAGGGTGTTGGGAGATGAGATTGCGTGGAGTTTAAGATGCTGGCAGAAAGCTCCCGACCTACATATAGCAGATAGACTTCCAACTGCTGGGAGCAAGCTGTGAAGTGTATGGATCCAGGGGGAGAAGGAGAATGCGTTCCTATATAGTGAAAAAGTAAATAAGAGACGAAATAAAAATACTTGCTACGTCGTGTACAGTAAGACTGAGATTTATTTTCACCTTCCTGCCTTATCTCTAAGGATGCACTGAAGAGGAAGAATACAGTAATATGAAAAATACCTAACATGACGACAATATCAAGAGGACTGAGTGAAAACTCTATTTCGGAAGATTCCTATATTTTATTCTTAGCGATTTCAACGTGTTGTAAGGAAATGAAGACTGAAGCATGGATTTAGATTCTCACGAAAGCCGGAATCGCAAACTGGAAGTCACTTTTCTTTCAAGATCAAGTAAAGAATGGGAGGATTTTTTTTTAGCAAACGTAGTAGCATTTTTATGGCTTTGCATACGAAGAATGTCTTTTTAATAATCGATTCCAGAATGTGTTTTTTTTTTCGACAGTGAGTTAATTTTATTCTTCTGTTGCATACAGTAAAACTTTTAAAACACCATTGCGAAAATTCGAGCAATTCCTTTCGTCCCCACTGCTGATTTATCACATTGGTCAATAAAATACTGCAATCATTGTAACTTATAATTTTCTTAGTATCAAAATTTATGTATTCTTTTACTTTCATGCTACTATTAACTCTAATACTGACTGACTGACTTTTTTCCTGTAGCGCCTACGGTGGGGCATAGAGCCTCCAATTGGACGATTTAGTGCCTAGATTAATTTTATGCTTATTTTCCGCCAAGAGAGAGGACAGAGGGACGGGTGGTAAGCCCATCGCCTCACAAACCCCCGTCCGGAAACTAAGGTATTACTTGGACGTGAAAGGGCTTAGAAATGTTGCCCAGAGGGTCTAATTTAGGCTTGATGGTCTTTTAAGTGCCGGAAATCTACGTCACGGGCCCCACAGCTTGAAGTCCCTCCCAGAGGACTCCGTGCCCAGGAATTTTACGTCCTGAAAAATCCATCGACCGCGGCCGGGTTCCATCCCGCGACCTTCGGATCTAGAGGGGGGGCACGCTACCTCTACACCAGTAGTTCATAAACTATGGGTTGCGACCCACTGGTGGGTCGCGGGAGCAATTTCAGTGGGTCGCGAAAAGGGCGGAAAAATTAAACTTGTTTTCAATATAAGGAATATGACGCATTTGAACACAATAAAACTATTGAAAGGCTTATGAAAAACATATGCTGTATTTTATATAGGGTAAGGTGGTACATTTTCGAACACTTAACAAATATTCTTATTTTATGAACACAATAAACATAAGACAAGTTCAACTGTATTGTATTCACAAAGTTGGCAATGTTGTTGACCCTTCACAAAAATATCAAAGTCATACAGCTGTAATATTGGTCATGGCAATCGATCTTTCATTTCCAGAATATCGTTCGAAAATGTACCGCAGTAGGTACAATTCTAACCACCAGTGGGTACTATTTCGAACAGTGGCATTTTCAACGAACAAAGTGCATTCTTCCAAATATTATTTTCTATTATTATTATTTATCAGTAATATGAGCGTAATAATGATGTGTCACGTTTTGAATAGGCAGATGACCGGATTGGGGCATGTGGTCAGCATGCCGACTCCTACGACAGTTATTGATGGCTTACTGAACCGGAGCCGCTACTTCTTTATGAATTAGCTCTTTTGTTGGTGTCAAGAGGCTGAATGCACCCCGTTCCAGATCACCCTACCTCAGAAAAAATCCGAGGAGGTACCGGTGATCGAACCCAGACTTGCGGGTCCGTAGTCAGGAACCACTAGACCATACAGACGGTCTGTTATAACATCAAGAGCAATAATAAAAATACTTAACAGCTGCATGCTATTGTGTATTGCATAAATGCTGAGATGTAATAACATTGCAGAGGAAGTCTTAGTTTATAACTCTTCGTTGAAATAATACCACTGTTGAAAGATGTATGAATACCATCCTTTTATATTTGACTTGCACAGTTAATAATAATAAACATGCAGAATGCTGTGACAGCAAAACATCTTTTCCATGCAAGTCTTAAGCAAGCGATCGCGGGTTAAAGTACTGTTCGAAATTGTACCTAAACTTTGTTCGTATTTGTACCTCGAGCTAGTTTTTGTAAATTACTACATTGTTGAAATTCCGCTCACGAATGACCATTGTTGTGCCAATGACTTACGTATTAAAGACTACGCTATTTGTTGGTATGAGTTAAAAATTGGTCCTCAAAAATATATTCCAGTAACACAACGTGGAATTATAAGCAATTTTATAACGTGCCATTTTTCAACCAAGGAGTTCTTACCTTCGATTGGAAAATATTTTTTTATGGCCGAACGAGACAACTCGGAACATCATTCTCGCGGATACAGGTCAACAAAACAATCAGTATGGACGCTATATAATTAAAAACAGGTTGGCTAACATTTGAAACCCAAAAATGGATAAAAATCTTAGTCCGTTCAGAATTGTACCATGTTCGAAAATGTACCACCTTACCCGAGCCTATACATTGGTTATTCTTTATGTAGTAGTGGGTCGCGAAAAAAATGTCTAAGTGAAGGTGGGTCCCAGGACAAAGAAGTTTGGGAACCGCTGCTCTACACCAATGCGGCCGACAACTATAATACTAAGTCTTATAAATTAAACACGAAATATTTTCTTCTCTGTTTTTCTTAACCCGGTTAACTTACCCTTTCGAAGGGCTTATACAGCAATGCCTGTAGAGGAGGGGAAAACTTTGGATCAACAGGAGACATGACATGCAATTACTCCCTAGTGAGGGACTCCCTAATGAGTCCGCAAAGTTAGTTTCTCGGCCATCTCACTCGGTTAATTGTAGTAAGAAATTAGAAAATGCTAGATAGGTCTATCAAAAAATCACAGGCAAAAATTTTAATAAAGCGCTTTCGAGCAACTCCAAAGTGAAATATTGTCCTCTGATTCGTTTTCTTTAATGCATTAATGCATTAATCCTTCCCCGAGTAATTATTACTGTCACTGGGTTAATATTGTTCATTTATAAAACGTTGCCAATTTCTAACTTGCCCCTTTGTGAATTATAGGCACTGATCCTGAAGCTTCACCTGATAAAAGCAATAAATAATAAATATTGCCACGTTCGACGTTTGAGTGGACAGGTATAGAGAGGCAGAATAGAAGCCGAATGGTGTGCGTTCCTATGTAATCCCAAGAGTTATCTAGAGTGTTCATGATGGAGTAATTTTAGTCTTGGGGCCAATTTTCCACTACTTTAGTAGATCTAGGTTGATCACTCCTCTCCCAGTGATAAATCCACTTTCTTATTTAACCCCATCGTATTTGTATACAAACCATACGTAATCTTTGTAACTTAGAAGCTTATTCTGTATAAACTTTCTTTTAATTTCAGATCCACTTATGGCAATATTTTGGAGACTTTCGATTAAAATATACTACTGATTCTTCATATTCCCTTGCTATAGGCCTAACGTACCATAATACTGTCATCGAAATTCCAACATGAAGTTGGTAAAACATACTTTCTAAAATGACTACAGCGAGTACTTCAAGATAATATGCGGTTACAATTACAAAAAGAAAGTGTCGGCCTGGGTAGCGCAGTTAATATCGCGCTGGCTTTCTGCGCCCAAGATTGCGGGTTTGATCCCGGCCCAGGTCGAAGGCATTTATGTGTGCTTAAATGTGTCAGGCCCATGTCAGTAGATTTACTGGCACGCAAGAGAACTCCTGCGGGACAAAATTCCGGCACACCGGCGACGGTCACAGGCCTAAGTTGCAGTACATCCCCGTCGTTAAATAACCATATAACAACCAACTCAAAAAAATGTGATAACATATGGGTTGCATTGTTATATTTATAAGAAGTACAAATGTCGCAACAATAATTATATAGGCCTAAACGTAACTCCTCCAGAATTTCTTCTCAAGTATCATTTTTTCTCTACCTACCATTCAGAAGATCTGTGCAGAAGAGGCCAAAAACTAAACCAGCAAATCATTGCGAGATTTAGATGTCGAAATCAAGCTCTCGCCTATGTAATAATGTAATAATAAATAATAATAATAATAATAATAATAATAATAATAATAATAATAATAATAATAGATATTGGGACAAAGAAGACAAAAAAAAAGGCAGAATCTGCAAAGAGAAGAAAGAAACGTTAGAACACCTGATAGATGAGTACAAGAAAGCAGAGAGGCGGACACACCCCGGTATACCCTGCGAAACGAAGAGAGAGGGGAGGTAGAAAGACGGACCCACCCCCAGGACATCCTGCAAGATGGAGCAAGACGGGAAATGGTGATGAACTAATGAGATATTAAAATCAAAGAAAATGTAACTTCCAGAATGACGTAGGCCTATATTCATGTAAGAGGATATAAATTTCAATGCTGAAAGGCGATACAAGTGCCGTAAGCGGTGCATACGGATCGAGGAAAGAGTTTGAAAAAACGAGGCGCTTGCGCCGAAGTTTTTCAATTTCCGATATCCGTTATGCGCTTACGGAACGAGTATTGCATGCTATTTTTTGCACGATAATTATTTACATCAATTTATTTATATTAATTGAGATATTAGCTGAAAATATTATGTATATACACTATTGAAGATGGATGTTATATTTCAGAAATCGATTCGCATATGTTGGTTGTTATGGGGACCTAATATTTGTCCTGTTACAGTCGCCACAAACTGGGGGGCCTTGGTTCCGGTCTTCGATAAAGGCTTGTATTATGATGGATTTGCTTACGGCACGTGTGCTTCTTGTCATTTTTACAGCACTGAGATTTCTTTTGTTTTCAAAGCGTGTGGGAATGTCAGCTTACGATCTACGGCAACAATATTCGTAAGTACCGCTAATTAGTTACGTCGTGCAAAAAAAAAATATTACTATACTAATATATTCGGAACTTTACTAAAAAATATAGTCATATTATGTAGGATTAGGAAAACATATCGGTTATGTACCACTAAACCACACTGTAGTTTAGCTTTCTTATTTGCGAAACAAACTATATGAGAATAGGGGATGCGCCAAAGGCTACATACACTGCAGCTGTGACTGGAATGCTAGAGTAAGCCAAATCGTTTATCGCAAAATCCATATATCTCCATCCCCCTGATATCTAAACTGGCGGGAGGGCATTTAAAGAGCAAGATCCAAGAGCTTCTTCAAAGTGAATCTCCCTGCTCTTCAGGAAGATAGCAAATAGCTTTGATAAAAAGAGAATGTAACCATATATTCTTATTTCTTCCTTTAATAAATATTGTTTAACATGAAGAATGTAGAACAGTTTTATACTCGTACATAAAAGCACATAGGAGAGCTTTATGATGATCGATGTTTATCTGTAATCGATTTACACAAGTCATGTTATTTGTCTAAAATATACTTATTCATTAAATCATGAAATATTTTATTGTAAGAGTAATGTACTTATTTTTATATCCAATATATAAAATTACACAAGATAATTAGCACATCATAACCACGTAATATATCATGTGACTTAGTTGAAAGCGATTAACTGATTATTATTCTACTTGGTAGGATAGAGCTAAAGTACTCAACTAATCCCATAGGCCTACAGGTCCATGTTGGCCAGGAGGGACAGGAGACAGGGGGACATGCCCCTCTGTCCACGTAGACGTGTGTATACTATTATTAACCATATAGTCTGTACTACCCAAGGAATCGATGGTATTAATATGCCATTAATTAAATATTCATGTAGTACAAAAATAAATTTTTTAGTTGTTGAAGTATAACAATATTTTACATTAAGTTACCCAGGGTAAATGTTTAAATTAATTATATTACTACAAGCCTACACTATTTCTAGTAATTTACGATATCTATGTTTATAGACAGCTAGATGACCAATATTAATATTAATATTAATTATATTCCTTTATGTATTTAAGATTTTACTTGCTCTTATCTAGGAGAAGAGATACGCCGTAGTTCGCTACAAACCGGAGATTAGCGGGTTTAATTCTTGATCATGTCATTGGAATTTTTCAATTGGTTTCATTAATCCAATATTGATCTAGGACGGACTCAACCTCTGACAGAAATTAATGCCCCGTGCAATCTTGAGGATAAGTGCGGCCGATGTGTAAAGCTGACAATCTCACCATCTTCACGCACCAGTTGTCTTAAAACATGGGAGTCTCAATAACATCATATACATTAATTCCAGATATTATTTATTTTATTGGTTATTAATGTATACATAATAGGTATAACTATAAGTATCATATCAATAATTGAGTTACTGTAGGCCTCCTTCTATACAACAAAATAATTCCTCAATTAACTAAAGGCTATACAAAATAAATTAGTCTCGTTTATTAGCTGTAGAAAATAAACAGCATGTACATTAGGTATTCAGAATCAGAATACGAAATTTTAATTTACAAAATCACGATTTCATTCACTTCAGTGCTCATCTTTGTGCTCACTTTTATCTTTGACTCTCACAGCTTGTGTCTGATATTTCTTGGCCCACTCTCTGGACTAGATATCGTGGTACCTGTTTTCACTTATAAGATATCTCTGAGTGTAGCAGGCGTGTTTATAACTTTTTATTTTTTTAACCTAAATCTTTTGATTAGTCGGAAAGTTACTTATTCTATAAATATGTGTGATGATGTAAGGATAATATTATATGAAAAATTCGTCAGGATCCCTAAGTCTATTTAACCTGAAGTTTGTACATTAATTTTTAAATGGTAGATATCGGTTTCTTTCGTCAACTTAATAATTTCTATAATACAAAATATCTTAACACGTATATATGAGAAAGTTTGCGTTACATATTTTTTGCATAGTTTATTTCTTTATATTATTTTTCATTGCATGATACTATGTAGACAGGCTTATCATTGTAATGGGATATATCTTGGTAGTCTTAACAAGGGACAGGATTGATAATTCTTTCACACTGGCCATATGTAGGCTATGGTGGAAAGGTAGAGTCAGACTGTTATAGCCGGGATTCGAACCAGAATCTTCGGCTATCCGTACCATTGAGCTGCCTTGGCAACATGCCGGTACAACATTAAATTCTCCAACTTACTCAGGATGTACAGGATTGTACATTGCAGTAATTTAGTGTAAATTATTTAATACCCTTGTCAGAGCTGATGCAGTGTAATTGACGCTGACGTGTCCGACTGTGGACCAAGTAATTAATTTTCTATTCATTACTGCATAATAACACAATCTCTGTCGTTAGCGTGATTGAGATTGTGACTCCATCCTAGAATTGATAATAACCAGTCACTTGGATTTCCCATACATACTTCATTAGCATGGTTTGAAACAAGGACTTTCACTACCGGTACATCATGAAGCAGAATCATAATATAGCTGTAAAGATGTTTCTTCCTGCAAGTATAAAGGCTTTTCTTAATAGGTTAGATTCGTATTTAGGGACTACTTCACCTGGGTGGTGCAGTCAGTAAGAGGTTTCCAAGTTCTAGAATCAATCCGGCCAAGATCGATAGTATTTACATGTGACAGTTTCACGTCTGTAGATTTACAGACCTGTAAAAATCTTCTGTTTGCTGATTCGCATTAGCGTACTCTGAAGACCTAAGTATGTACCACTCTTCGTTTTTTTCTCTCTCTCTTATTCTGAACACCCGGTAGCTTCTGATGTCTCTCTAACTGCCTAGGTTACGTTCATTTTCTTTAAGAAATAATTATATATTTATTAATATAATGCGTTCTTTACTGTGCAGTTTGCCAATGCTACGATTTCTAGTTTTCTAATTAATATAATATAATATAATAATAAACATAAAAGTTAATTTATAAAAATACAAGAACCACTTCACTACACAGTTAAACTTCACAACACAGTTAAACTTTACAACACAGCTAATGTTATAACACTGAGGTCTGAAGAAGACACGGTGGTCTTAGAAACATCTGAGTACACGAAATCTCCAACTAATCAGTCATGAGCGCTAGAATGCTGCGCTGGGAAAAAAACTGCGATACCTCATCAATGCTCTCTGATACCGAGCTCTGGTTTGTTTTAAAAACTATTTCAGACATTCATAAGTATTTCTTCTCGCTTAGTCATCAACATAAAGTATAAAACAAATTAGGTTACTCGCTACCTAACTTTTCTGTGTTACCATCCGAGGATTTTCAAGCAGCAAGTAATAAAAAAGATACAGCTATTTTCCTGTGTAAAATGTATTGCCAAGGGAAAGACAGTATTTTCAATCAACATAAGGCAATCCAAGAAGAAATCCTTTATTGATTCAGATTATTGGTTTTTTTGTCTATCACGTGATAAGTTATTTCTCTGAAGAAATATTATAGACTTCTGCCAAAATAAAGTAATTGTAAAAAATAGGCCTCATATTAATTATTATTTTATAGGCTTCACAATTGACATTAGAAGGAGCGAAAAATTCTCTATAAGACCACGCAATCACTTTATTATATTTATCACTTCGAATTTTCAGAAAATTGGGAACAATTGGCGGGATAGCATAGGACGAAGCTAATTGCAGAACGTACTAGTGCAAGTGAGATGCAAATACTACATTTATCTCCATACTGTCTTTTAAGGTTGAGGCCGTCTATAGTATAACTACCGATAATTAAGTATCCTTAACTATAAAAATATCTAGAACAATTTTATTTAAAATTATGAAAAACTGTTTCATGCACCGTAACCTTTAATATATTAGTAATATAAATGAAGGTGTGAAAAGGGACCATTTTTAATATACACAAATAGACTGTTTACCCAAAACAGGCCTGCACAGACAAATAGGAGACGTGCAAACATGAAGACAGGCAAATAGACAGCAAGAAAGACAGAAATATAGGAAGATACACACAGGCGACAAGATGGACAGGCATCATTTTTAATGCACATTTTTGGGTTCTGAGCATCAAGGAACGTGTTCTTCCAGTATCATCTCAGTCAACGAATTATTCACTAAACTTTTCTATAATATGTGAGAGAAAGTAAAATAATATTAACACATGAGCTATCATGAAAATTTTACATTGTTTAATCATCTTCTTTTTTTGCTATCGCTTGTGAGCTTACAAAATGTTCACATTTCGTTTTAAATTAAATATTACTCTGTATAAAATGCATGGTAATATCAAAATGGATATAGGAAATATTTACATAACTGCAAGTAAATTGAATTAATGCGTACACATGAACTAAAACCATATCTACGTAAAATCGTGTAGGGGTAATGTAATTATAAAACGCATGCATTAATATAATACAATGTAATGCAAACGGATTTTCGATGTACATTAAACAGAATAGAACAAATACAGACGTTATAGAATAAAATGTCCTTGGATGCAGCCTCAGTTTCATGAATCTGTAACTTAATTGCTCATTTTATCAAAACATATTTTTCAAAACAGTTTAAATAATAAATATCACAATTTAAATGATAATTCCATGACTTTTCATATGACTCTTTTTTACTACGTGGTCATATTTTTATTTTAACTTTAACAGAAATAAATTTAAATGTCTAATTCTGATATTTAAGAGAAATGTTTTCTTTTTTGCATTGCAAATATTTTAAACATATTTCTACAGCTAGTTAATCTTGGAAGAGGGAAAAATAATTATTAAAAATGTTTAAAATCTTGCGTTAATTTTTTTAAAGCGGTGTGGTTCAAATCTCACAATGAAAACTAAAAAATTCAAAATTTAATAAGTTAATATTTTTTTTTAGATTGAAGATCGAGATTTAGAACGGTGCATACAAAATGTATTCCTAATAGAGCTTAGGAATGTGGATAAATACAATTGATAAAATGTTATGTATTTTTAATGGTAGAATGAATGTGGCCCCTTTTGAAATTGATTTAAATGTGTGCTTCATGAGAGTTACACATTTTAAAATTGCTTTGTTAAAGAGGGATGCAGTAGTTAGTATAGCATTATAGTCTGTATAAGGAAGACTTACTTCACCGAACAATAAAGGTGGCACAGGTTAGAGTCCACGGTCTCTAGCGATACAATCGAATAATCGATTCTTCCCTGTCCGCTTTCAATAGCTCGCAAGCGATAACTAGAGAGACGGGAGGGCACAAAGAATTTCCCGCCCGCATCTACCTTCTTGTTAGAAAACTATTTTACCAACTTCCACCCACCAATGCAGGTTGTACGGAAACATAATTTCAATTATAGTTCAAGATCTTACAGTTTTCAGGACAGCAGAGCAGAAGTGCATAAGTAGTTAAGATATATGAGAAGACTAACAATAAATAACACGCAGAGAATTTCGTGATAGATTTTTATTTCAAAGGAGGGTTTCTATTCCAACATTCCAAAATGAGAAGAGTTGAAATATTATACATATCTCTCACTAAGGTATTTGTAGTAATGCACGTTTTTGCGTTTCGTGTCTAAAACATTCTGTTCTGTCATGAATAAAAATGTGTATTTCATTTTTTCTTTCGTGGAAATATGCAAACTGAATTTCAGATTTAAGCCTAAGAAACTGTCTTGCCTTTACTTGATTTGACCTTCAAATTTCCTCCGTTTATATACATATATTTAATTATTGTATATACTGTATTTTTAAGATATAATGGTTTTATAGTACAGTATTAAAATTTAATATATAACGTCAAAATTGTATATTTTCTGCTTCTTTAGCATGTCTTGAAAAAATGAAAGAAAGCAGCTTTAAAAACTTTACTTGCAGATGGATTCATTAGGGCCTTTAAATATGGCGTCATTAATGCCACTTCATCATTTTAAAATTTTAAAAACCATATCAGTAGGCTATATTCACTTATTCAAACAAGACCAAAAACCGAATAATGTTTAACCCAAAATGATCAATATCTATCCATCTCCTTCCATCATAAACATAATTGAATATTTTGTGTATAAAAGATATAACAATACAAATAATGAGTGTTTATCGGAAATCAATAAAATGTTATTTCATTACAACACGTCTATAAAAATGTTTTTACATTACGTTTTTTACGTATATTTACGTGTAAAAACTTATACGTAAATTTCTCGCCAAGCCCTGATTATAATAAGTATAGATATGGACTAATAAACCAGAGCATCGAGTTTAGATCCAGTAGTCTATCCTTCAGAAGTGAAAACTGAAGGCAAGGAGAAAAGTCTCATTGGGAGTTTATTCTACTGATTTTCTTTCACATAAATAGCAAATGTATCAACTTCGCTGTATAGCGCAAAGCAAGTTAATTAATTTTAGCCCGGTTCATAGGTTGCGTTCATCAGAGTGACACTACAATGATGCTGGGATATAGAGGCTTTAGAGATTAGCACGTAATGATGGAGCTCAGGTGTTTGCTCTTTGAGATGAGGAGGAGGGAGCGATGCTGCCAAATACACGGACATTTATCTCTTACTCACTCTATAATACACACAGTACCTGACTCGCCGTTTTCAAAGTAACGACTACAGGGTCCGCCAGAAAAATGTATACACACTTTAAGGAACGAAACTATTTATTAGGTTTGTTTTTTTAATTTAAATATTAATGAAACATCTACCGGTAGTACTTTCTTAGTTCAGTGGTTACATTAGATGTTCAAAATGTTGACTGTTGGCGGCCAGACACGTTACTGAACGATGAGCGGTCGCCGCAGCTACGTTGGTCAATGTTTCAATGGAGATCGCAGCACATGCCGCTGTAATCCAAGGCTTGTATAGTTTACTGATCTTGGCTGTAATCTCCTGGTGAAGTTCCTTCATCGTGCGTGGCTTACGTCGGTAGACTTGATCTTTCACGGTTCCACATAAGTAAAAATCTATAGGGGTTAATTCTGGCGACCGTGGAGGGAACTCAATGGGCCCTCTTCGTCTAATCAGGATCGTCATCATTAATCACATGCAGTAATCGTGGAATGTAAGGTTTCCACTTAGCACCTTTCAGAATTCGTCGTACACTTGTACTGCTAATCCCCACTTCACGCGCACATTGCGTAGCACACTTTTGTGGAGAAGTAACAAACTTTCCCAACGCGAGATCCGACGAAGCAGAACTTGTAGCTGTACGCGGTCTTCCTGATCTTCCTTTATGAATATCACAAATCGTTCCATATGCCTCAAACTTGCCAATAATGCGTTTAATTGCTAGGCGGGTTGGGGGTTCTGATTCAAACTCCCGCCTCCACTGACGCTGCACTTCAACGGCATTATCAAACCTGATAGTGATAAACCACTTCAGAACGCATTTTCGCTGCTCGAACGTTAAGCGTGCTCCAGCCATTTTGTTTTGTCACTATCGTGTTGAAAGTAACGACATGTGTTGAGCGAAAGACCATACTACAACATACTGGTAATATACTGGTAAAATCCCGATACAATATCCCGAAACAGTCTGACAAAGAGTGTATACATTTTTCTGGCGGACTCTGTATATTGAAATTAGGGATGGGCTCTCGATACTTTCGATACCCCGATACTTGCATGGTATCGAGCGATACTTTAGAAAACGCGCTCGGTACTTTTTCGATACTTTGGTAATTCTGCAATTTAAGGATATGCGGTGTCTCTTTCTGCTTTTAGTACTCTACTAAATTTAGTAAATACTTCTATTTCTCCTTGAAATGGAGAAAACCACTCTGTGACTTTTGTCTAGTCATAAATAAAGACTTTCCTACTTTTAAAATCCAAACAGAAGAGATTCTTAATTGTTTCGTTTCCTGACAAGCGTTTAGTTTTAATGTAGAGTTTAAAAATAATTATAAGCTAAATTTTGTCTCATTAAATATGCACACTTAATTAATTTAGCTGGTATTACACAGTTCTCTCAACTTTTAATTTTTAATTTATCTATTTGCTGAAACTGGAAAAGTTGACGGTATCGAGTATCGAAGTATCGAATATCGAGGAAAAATCATGTATCGGTATAGAGTATCGAGTATCGATAAAATCTGGTATCGACCCATCCCTAATTAAAATATTTAAATAAATTGTCACTAGTTGTGAGGATTTTGGTAATTACTCTGTTTTTCACTATCAATATCAGAATAACGTTGAACAGACTTTCTGACAAAGATTTAAAATAACTTTTTCTCATCCTTAATGATCCTTAAAAAAAATTCGGGGGGACGCACAGTTGGACAAATGGTCAGAAAGGCAGGCAGACGTAAAGCTCATAGAGATGGGATAAAAAGGACAGTCAGACAATCGGAGAGAGAGAGACAAGTAATCATACATTAGATATACGGATAAGAGTTTTATGAAGATGGTTTGAATATTGTACAAAACTCGTAGAAATCATAACTTCCGAAAAGCAAACAGGCGTCCACGCGTCATGTAGAGAGAGTTTTAAGAAGTATGGAATTTTAACTGTGTATGGTCTTTATATTTTAAGGTTATTGGAATATGTACATGTTAATGGCAGAGATTTTAATACTAATGGTCAGTATCACGAATATTTTACTCGTAACAGAGATCATTTTAATATTGGGAAACATAATTTAACAGTATACAGTAAATCGCCAATGATCGTTGGAGTGAAAATATACAATAGCTTACCTCAATTTATAAAGAATATTGGACGATTGAGAAATTTCCAAAAAGAAGTTAAAAAATTATAAATTGAAATCTGCCCATATTCATTAATTGAACATATTTTTAATACTGTGTAGTTTGTAATTTATTAGTTTCTTTTAGTTTTTATGTGACTTTTGTATCACCATTTAATGTACACTGACGTTTCCCAAAGCCAAGGCTCTTATTGGAAATAAATTATTATTATTATTATTATTATTACTGTTATTATTATTATTACTATTATTATTATTATTATTATTATTATTATTATTATTATTACTGTTATTATTATTACTGTTATTTTTATTATTAGTATTATTATTACTGTTATTATTATTACGGTTATTATTATTATTATTATTCATATAGAACCTATTTATTATTGGCATTCTCAAGAGTAATAGAAACTATTATACGAGTTACATTTTTAACCTACACAAGGATATAATAGTGTTTATTATAAACAATATTTTCCATGCGGTGTATTTCAGCGCAATGTAATCCCTAGAGCATCAGCCACCGTAAAACCTGTCAGCTTTAATAATGCAGAATTGTGGTTGTACTGAAATGAATAAAACTATGAATTACTAATAAGAGCGAGAATAAACCACAACTTTTATATTCAGTCAGAAAATAAAACACACCATGAACTGGAATTAAACTCTGAATATATTATGGGTATAATTCACTAGGGGTTGACAAACGCTATTAAAGTTATCCCTCCATATTTTTGCAAAATGTGTCCAACTTTTGTCGTTCAATTTATTACGATACGTAACTTTAAATATTTATATTCTAAACGGATTTATCATTTTTTTATTGTCTGGTTTCCCTTGATAATAGTTTGACTTTATCTACCCTAAACTTTGATCCCTTTCCATGTTGATTTATGTGCGACAATCCCTTGTGAAGATTTTTAAGTATTAAAAAACTTTTAAGAAGTTCTCTAAGAGTATGTAAATTAGTACTTTTCCTTGCGCTTAAATATTTAAATCTGAATTAACGTTCTTTTATATTATTAACGTTTACTGTAGGCCTATACTTGTTTATGGGGAAACATATAAAAGTAAATTAAAGATATTGCCCTTGCAGTTTTCACAGCAATTTTAGTTTGTTTTTTTATCTCATTTTCAATTAAAACCCGTTTTAGTCATTTTTAGTTTTAACGTCTTATTTAGCCATTCTTAGGTTTTATAAGATTGGACTATGTGACTGCCAAATAATGAAGCGAATAATTCTTAAAATATCACATTTAGTTAGCAAGGAACAAAATAATTCAAAACCTAAGAATCCGGGCCCTAGTCATTAATGTAATTTAAATGCACAATTAGACCTTACTTATTTGTCTATCAAACTGCTTTACAGGCATTGTATTCTAAGATGTGATCTTGGAACAAGGGTATGCTTTCCCAATATTAATTTAGTATACAATATTGATAGCATAACGAAGGAAATTGAATCTATGGCTAACAATTCCCATTTTATTTTTCGAAACCAACTCTGCCTGTGCATGATGGAATTATAGAAAGCATTGGTTGGCAAGCAGGCAGAAACTGTGTTGTATAAATGATTTATGTATTAGTAGCTATTCCAGAGAACTGATATTGTCAAATACAGTTCCCTATTGTGTGAGTCGCATCGCTCATGTTTGAACTAAGTTATGTATTTAACAAAAAGAGTTTTCAAATATTCAAACTCGAATGACCTAAATGGTTCTGGAAAAATACTACCTGTATAAGCGCAAAAAATTATATCTCTCTATATTTATAAAGGCTAGAAAAGTTTCAAGGTATAATATGAGTAATTTTTTGTATGAATGTGTAACGTGACTGTAACAGTTAGGTACTCTCATAAACAGAAATTTAGATTCTCAAAAATCATACTGAGTCAGATTATACAAACCCTAACAAAGAACTACTGTATTCTCCGTTCATGTTTACCAGTTCATGTATTACGTACAGTTTATTTAGTCCTAGTTCATTCTATTATTCAATACGGCATAATTGGGTGGGGAGGAGTTGCAAAAATGATACTCAGCCCTTTGCTTTGTCTTCAAAAACTTTGTTTATCGAAGCCTTCCGACTATTCTTCCAAATAATTATTTTCTAAATTTAACGTATTCAGGCTAGACCAAATTTACAGGTGCGTCTAATTAGGTATTTTCATAAACATCGTGACATTTATATGTCAGAAGTTCATGAATGTCTCACGCGAAGGAATCCATTAAAGTTATTAACATAGTCAAAAATTTACAACTGCTGGAGTTGAGCACTGTTCAAGTTTCGGGCCAAAACTATTCAATTCATTTATTAGCAACCATCCTGAATTAGCTGGCTTAAACAACAAACCATTTAAGCCTAAAATTAGAAATTTTACATAATTACTTTTATTTTCTCACTTCTGTCATTACTACATTTCCAATATTAAACTTTAAAATATAAATTTAATTGCTTTATCTTATCTTAAAATCTGTTTAACAAAAAATATATATTTTTGTATTTATTCGTACATTTCCATTGTTGTAAATATGACATGTTCTGTCCTTACTGTAAATAATATTAACTCATACTTTTCTATGTTTTATAAATCAATTTTTTGAATTAGTGTAAATAATTATTTTTGTCTAAGTTACCTTATTGTATTGAACTGAACCGCCTTCGGGGACAAGCTTTACGTCTTCGGTGGCGTACGAACTATGTTCATATACACTCATATTGTAATTTGTAACAATAAATTGAATTGAACTGAACTGAATTTAGGATTCGCATGATGATGACCACTTGTGTAGAGAATTCTTTCGGGCATCGGTATAATTTACTGTCCTCTATGAAGATTTTTTCCATATTATATCTCTACAAGAGAATAATACAGGCCTACGTATGTTCAAGTACCTTACTACCAACCAATAATGAGATAAACTAGATAACGTAGGCTACTATTAAGCCCATATAGAAGATCTTTAGGACTCATGATTGTAAGTTGTCCGGGATTTTAGGCAATCGGCACACGAAAATGGTGTAGTTATCAGCGTAATGCACCGGCCGCCTTTAGTCCAAGATTGTTTCTGATACTGTTAGAGGCTGAGTCGACCTGAAGGCCAGCAAATTAGGAAATTTAAAAAATCATCCATTTTCCCGGAACAGACCTCCGGAGTTCTGGTTTTATAGCGCACTGCCTCAACCAACTAAACCATGGCGTAAAAATAGAATTGGAGTATTTCATACTAGAATAAGAAAATAAAACTAATTTCTATTTTCTATGAACCTACCTGAATGCTGTGATAAAAGGTTCGCACATTGGGATCTTAGCCGGCTTGATGAGCACATAGGGGAGATTTCCCCGGTACCGGTCGGGCCTCGTTACCGGTCAACAAGGTTTCCTCAAAAAATGGCGGTACAAACACAGACTCTATGCTAGGAATAAAGTTCCTTTTGTTCCTGCCTACCACTTCATAACTGTTTTCTGCTGCTATCTCTCGCCATTTTAGAGGAAACCTTGTTGACCGGTAACGAGGCCTGACCGGTACCAGGGCAATCTCCCCTACAGTAGAAAACCATAAAAAGTGAGAACACCGAAAGTGCATTTATTTAATTCATTTCGAATAAAAACAGATCCTCTGATTATAATATAAATCTTGCTTTAGATTACAAATTTAACAGAGAATGAATGCTAAATTAAAACTATATTAAATTTAATATACTAACCGAATAGTAGACTATAACATAGGCCTACGAGAGAGAAGCCTTTTCTAATTATTGCAAACATGGAAACAAATTTAACATACGGAGTGCGCTAGATTTAGGCGGCACTCACAAGACGTTTCACGTCCCAGATACAGCCTACCCTTTTTTTTCTTAATGAACGTTGCATTTCCATTCATCCTCCCCTTTATTAGATACTGAAAACTAATATTGATAGCAAGCAAATTCAAGTAGTACGTTGATAGTTATGTGATGACTTTGAAATAATAATTTTAATTACATAGTATGTTCATTAGAATAGGATTTTTAACAATATAGCCTTTAATTAACACATACATGACTGATAACTTTTGTACTTTCATTTAATATTTGTAATGTAAATATTAATGGGGGTACGCCGTAGCGTAGTGTTTGAGGCGCTGCGCTACAAACCGGAAGGTCGCGGGTTCGATGAAGTCGTTGGAGTTTTTCAATTGGCCTAATCCTTCTGGTGGCACTATGGCCCTGGGGTCGACTCAGCCCCTAACAGAAATGAGTACCAGGAGCAATCCTGGAGGTAAAGGCGGCCGGTGCGTAAGGCTGACAACCTTACCACCTTCATGTGCCGAATGTCTAAAAATCTGGGAGCCTCAGCCTCCTGGAACCCTCTGGGCCTCCATGGCCTGTAATAGGGAACGCTTTTACTTTTTTAATGTAAATATTAATATATTTAATAGTATCAACAGCTAATTCTTCAATAATTGTCAACTTTGCATGATCGCAAATCACCACAATTTTGGAAATCCTTCGGCTTAATAATCGTTCACTCATTAGTCATTACTCCTTGTAAATAGGTCTAACTAAAGTATGTAATTAGATTCATAGATAATACAAACCTATAACGTAATTAATAATTATACAGGTAGTACAGGAAGCTAAAAAATGGAAGAATTAACTTTTACAATGCTGAATTTATACAATAATATAAACAATCTTCAAGTAAAATCATCAGTGGGATCTAAGTTTGAAATCAGTGGAGAGAATTGCAGTAGAATAGCTAGTTTCTATGGATTACAATCGTAACACAAGGATAAAAATTCTTACAATTTTGCATATAGCTTTACTCTATAAATATTATATCTCTGCTTTTATACAGTTTTTGAAGTAACGAATTTATACGTAAGTAGCAGTAAAAAGGTTAAAACTCATGAAAGTAATATGGTGTATGAAGACAATATGTTGGCTCCGTTCAAGTAAATACTTACTTTATTGTAGATATACAAGCATTTATGAACCACAGATTATTTTCTATGCTGGACATTACATGATAATATTATAGGAGAAAAATTCCACCGACACTGGGACTTGAACCCAGGACCTTTGGCTATTCGCGCCAATGCTCTACCAACTGAGCTAAGCCGGAGTTCAATTCACAGCTCCAGATGGAACCTCTCTCCTATGACTGATTGCCCTAATGGTCTACCTCACAGAAAGGCAAGTTATGTCATATGCAGTACTGTGAGGCACACTAAGTAGTGATTTTTGTGACCGGGCTCCCACTGTTATTGTACAGTTAACATTCAAGATAGATATATATAGCCTAAGCATTGCCTGAAAGCGAACTTTCCAGAAATTTCAACCACAGTAAATAGCGTTATTTGTATGAAGCAAATGTGGGAATATTTAATCTTCCCATGAAAAGGCAGAGATAAATGAGAAGGGTTGCAAATTCCATAATCTTCCATACAAATACCCCCGAGTCACAAGCATTAGTTAGACCCTGGTGTCTCGTATGCGGGGGTAAAAAGATTTATGAACTAACGAGGATTTCAGAAAGAATAGAGAGTGGGTGTAATACTAATGAGAGACGCTTCCTAGTTGCTAAGTTCTTGCTTTTTGCGTGTTTCGTGGTTTACCAGGGGACGCACGCCTGTAAACAGCGAGACGTAGAGCATAGCCTCTGCGGTCTGTGTCCACACTCTAGAAGGAATCTCCGGAATTTTCATCCCAGGCTCTCTCCCACACCATACAGCCACTCTAGAAGAATATGGCTCGCATGTCTTCCGTTTCCGCTATGATTGGGTTCCCATAATATATTTTAACGGGACTTTTGCATTTCTCCCTTGAAAAAAACAGGGACTTTTATAAAATAGCGGGACACATTAAAAATTAGAAAAATAGAATTAAAAGTATGGATCCTTTATTTTAAATAAGTCAATAATAATTTACAATTATTAGAATATGCCTGATAAAAGTTCATGTTTATGAATTCATTAGAATATTTATCAGAATTGTACACCTGATCAAGAAGTTTCATTTATTTATATATTTGGGCATTAGAATTACCAGCTTCTTAATATACCTTATCAAAGTCCCATAAATTCGCCACCAGGAGTGCTGCATGTAATCCTCTCACGCAGCGGGCCCGGGTTCGATTCCTGGTCGGGACAAGTTACCTATGTGAGGTTTTTCCGGGGTTTTCCCTCACCTATGAGACAAATGTCAGGTAACTTTAGGCCCTTGTGGTCCCCGGATATCATCTGGCCGTCATTATCATCTTCATCCCCATCCGCGCCTTGTTCTGAGTGAGTGTGTGTGTGAATGGTGTGTATCGTCCTATGTGTTCGTGTTGTCTCGGGGGTGGCCCCGGCATTGGGCTGATCACTCATCCGGGGAGGCCCTCCATGTCCTTGTCTGGTCAAAAAAGTATGTATGTGATCCAAAGGTAATCCCTCTCCCGACAGGTCGCGGCCCTGTAAGGCCCGGGCGGCTTGGGTCGCTTAAATCCTAAAAGGGAGAGGTAAAACTACGAAAAAGAAAGAAAGAAAGAAAGAGTGCTGCATTGTAAATAAATAAATTCCTTAGGCGTAATGACTTCTTTTACGAAGGGGGGGGGAGGCTAGACACCGAGACATTTTATCATAAAACGGAACTGTTCCAGAAAACGGGACGAATGGGAACCCTACGTAATGAGTATTTTACTAACGGTGTACTATATTTTACTTAACGATTATTATGGACTGATGGCAGTTATGGGTGTGGTTCGTCCCCTCTCTTTCTCTCTCTCTCTCTCGCTCTCTCTCTCTCTCTCTCTCTCTCTCTCTCTCTCTCTCGCTGATATTTTAAGCGACGCCTTCATGAGAAAAACTCATAATTCGACTTTTTTTTCGATTTTCGGATTTCGATGCCATCTGCGATCGATTGTGGAAATATCTTAATCCCAAATATACTATATAAAAACATATTAAAGAAAAAATAACCATGTAGGCCTAACGCAACTACTGCGCAGTAAAGATTTATCTACTACAGTTTCTTTTCGTCCATTTTCTGTTCATACTGTCATGGTAGAAATCGAATTTCCAATACCTAGTGCCGGCAACCTAACTTTCCATACTCATTATCGTATTACTTACAGCACTGGTGCATCATTATGTCAAATGCAAGAACTGTATACCATGCGACTTTCCGTGCTTGCTATATTTTTTGAATAAACGAAAATAAGAACACGCACAATAAGCTTAACAATTTGTGAGAACCGCGAGATGAATACAATCGATCGGTACAAAGAAGGCCTTCGTGAGCATACATGAGATCAAAACAATCATAGTATATAGTAAATAAAATAGCATATAATATAGTAATATAGTAAATAATATAGTATAGTATATATTATATATGGGGTACGCCATACCGTAATGGTTGAGGCGATGCGCTACAAACCAGAAGGTCTCAGGTTCGATTCCCGATGAGATCGTTGAGATTTTTCAATTGGCCTAATTATTCTCGTGGCACTATGGCCCTGGAATCGACTCAGCCTCTAACAGAAATGAGTACCAGAAGCAATCATGGGGATTAAGGCGGCCGGTGCGTAAGGCTAACAACCTTACCACCTTCATGTGCGGGATGACCAAAATCTGGGAGCCTCAACCTCCTGGAACCCTCTGGGCCTCCATGGCCTGTATAGGGATCTCTTTACCTTTTTATGTATTATATATAATATAATAGGCTATAGTATAAATATAGTAAATAGTATAAAGTAAAATAAAATAGTAAAATACTGAGGTTGGCATACTTGGAATCCGACGTCGAACAGATGCAAAAATTGTATTATTATTTCGCATAAGTTCCCTATCGTAGAAACAATTTTATTTGCCACATGTATGTTAAGTGTCTAATAGGGAACCTCGGAAACAGTAAATAGGCCTACTTGACTTCATCTCGTTTGTCTAGCCTTTCCTCGATTCTGTTAAAACATTTCTTCCAACACGTATTTCACAATACAATATTTTGTCTCTCCTATAAAATTTCAGTTATTGGAGTTGCGAAATTTTCTCGTGTGGGTATTTGGCTCTTGTAGGTTACGGGGATTATCTCAAAACAATACACGGCTTTACTACAGAGGGCTGTTTGTTGACCGGGCGCACCGATACTCATGGTGCGATCATTCGTGTAATTCTTCTTTCTGTGTGCATGTTCAATGAAAGTGGTTGTGGAAATAGAATATTTCGATTTTGGAGATGAATCGCGCGAAAAAAACTTATGAATTTCCTTTGTTGAAGGAAAGTTCAAGTTATTCATTTATGTATTTCTTTCTTTCTTTCTTTTTCGTAGTTTTACCTCTCCCTTTTAGGATTTAAGCGGGTCATTTATGTATTTATTTATTTAATTGTATTTCTTGTTTATATCGTATACATATTTGAATTGTTCACAATAACAGTTAGTGTCAATTACAAAGAAACGTTTCTATCGGAAATACTTACAATTTCTCTTTACTTCTCATGTATCAATATCGTAAAGATCTTCTCTTTCACTAACTCAACAAATATAAGCAGCATTATTCAGTTAATGGAAACTGACTTTAAAATATATGACTCATAAGCAGTCCGCCGCCATGGGTGTATAGGTAGCATACTGGCGATCCGGGTTAGATTCCCCGCCGGGTAGTAGGTTTTTCAGTAACGAAAAATCCCAGGGTTCAGGACTGGACACCACCCAAAAAAATTAAAGGCTATATTAAAAAGCCTTAAATTAAAGTGGTGACTCCTAGAATAGGATATAGGGTATTACTCCTAGAATAGGGTATAGGGTATTCATAATAGATCTATTAAGGTCGCAGTGTTGAGAAGCCGAAAGGCTTACACTACCCATCATTAATCTAATCTAATCTAATCTAAGGATCAGATTTAGCTGCTATATATAATAATTGCAAACTGTAGTAAAACTTACATAATAATAAAATTTAGGTAACTAGAATAATTAATAATAATATGTAGAATGTGAAAGAAAGACTACCTAATTGAAATTATACAGAAATTCCTTTAAAAATATCGAAAGTAAGTACATGTGAACAAATTAGTGATATATAGTTTTTTTTATCTAATTTGATCTTGAAACGTTGTGAGTGTATACAGCACTGTTTATACCTACACAGCTTGAATAGTTTAGCTAGATATTGTGAAAATAAATTCGTTAAAAGTAATATCCTGACATGCATCTCTGAATTTCACCTTGTTGGGCTAGCTGGCAGGCAGGCAGGCCACTACATAAAACACATTTCTAACTTGCCTGACATGTTGTGCAACTTGCCTCAAATGCTTCTAATTTACTCCACCGCTCCATGGAAACCAGAAACATGAACTCTGTATTTCCTAGGAACTGCTTCAAACTTGTAAACAACTTCCTCACAACATTCAAGTCCGCTGATCTCCCATATTCAGATCCCTAGTTACGATTTCATGTACATTACTTCATCATCAGTGACTCTAGTCGGTCGATTATGAGCAAGTAAAATTCCTCTGCACAAACTATGGCAACACTTTCAAGCATAGCTTATTTCCCTCGTCAGAATGCCAAGTATCTCAATAGTCATTTTGCAATGCCTTCTTCAAAATACGATGGTAGAACCTTATATCCTTAAAATTAGAGATACCTTTACTTTTAATTAGTAGACTGTTGAAAATTATATCGTAATATCATAGGCAATCTCGTGAAGGATTTATTAGGATTATTCCATGAATAAAACGTAACTGTTTTAGTAATTATTATTTTCTTATTTTGTCAATAACACAGCCCAACAAAAAATAACTTTTTGTTTGGTGCCTCAGATATTTTACCGGATTTTGGCTATACTTAGTGTGCTTATTCCAAATATGTAAACAGTTTTTCTCTACCAGCTCTACTTTTATATAGATTTAATTCGTGAACTCTTAGCCTTGCGAAACAAAATCTTGCTTGATAATATAGACAGTGAAGGTTCTTAATCTTGACCATACTTTGGACACGTAGGACGAAAACTGTACGAAGGACAGAAAAACCAAAAGCTGGATTATTTTTTGGCCCTCAAATTCACAGCTCATAGGCCTAAGTCATAAACGACCGTACAATATGTGATATCTATTTTTTGAAAGACCCCATGTTATATTGTTATTGTAATGTTAATGAAATGTTAGCGTGTTGCTTTTTTCTTCACATGACTTAAAAGCTAAAAATAGGTACTGTTTTTTATTTATATCAAACGTAAAATGGGATAATATGCATAATGGTAAGGGCAAAACTAATGGCACATTTGGCATCAGCGACCTAAATATACCCAAGAATAAGTATAAATTCTAAGGCACCAAAATGGCTGTTGGTCTTTGTAATCTGTCAGCCGTAAGATCACGGCATACTAAAAGAATGACAGTCCACGAATAGATTTGAATGAATCGATCCCAGTACCCAATGCTACCAATAGTGCGCATCACAAGATGGAGGACGTCGTGGTAGTTGCTTACATACAAACACACAAACTGACTTACACCGAATCTAAATTGTTTTCAATCAATGGACACTTATATTATTTCAATTTACAAAGAAGTTAAGTTGTATAAAATAATGCGTTTTCATTATATACAAATTTGGCAGCATGTGACGTATTAATTGATGCTTCACGTGTCTAGTAACGAGCTGACATTTTATCAGATAAAATTGCATTCCGAGGAATTGCTAAACGTTATTGGTCAATATCAGACACGCGGCATATGAATGGAATAGTCAAAATAAAAATTCTGAATCCTTGTTTTTGGTAACTAGAGATTGAATACCGTGATAAAATGCGACGCTGTACACAATACTGTGTTATAATTTAAAACTGAAAATAAGTATTAATAACTCCACATGTTTTGAAACATTAATGATGTTACTATTATATAGCCTATCTGATTAACTGATCTACCAGTGCGCTTACGGAAAACATTCAGTAGTGTTCTCCTCCTAATTCTATGACTATGGAAATAAAGGCCAACCTCGCCTTGATTAAGTTTTCCGGTTACACACATCCCTGCCTTTACCCCTTCTCATACATAATCTACATTAAAATGTACCTCATATTTTGTCGGGTAAATAAAAAAAAATGCTAGTTTTTGGCGATGAGCTTGTTATAGGATACCGGTTCTGTCAGCGAAATTTGAGGGTAAGTTTCGATATATTCTTTTAAGTGTAACCTGCTAATTTTCACCTACTAGATTACTTGGATAAGTTCGTTTTTTAACGTATCATTTTTAAGCGTCGGTTCAATTCATTAGTAATTTTTTTAAATTATTTGAAATAACGCACAAATTAAATCGCTATGAAGAAATTTTCCTTGTAGGTCTTTTGGGTCACTGTACACAAGTTTTAATCCACATGTTCATTTATGTATGTGTATATAAAACCGTTTGTTAAAATATATAAATCCTGGCACTGTTTCTTACCATCAATTAACATCGCATTATTCCTTGTCAGTTTTATACTAGGTCAAGTAGCACAATAGTGCATTCAATGAGCCTATCATGTCATTTTTTAAGATACGAGTATGTTTATTAGTATTTGTATTTATTTTCTTACAAGTGACTGCAAATGGGTCAACAACCCGGTGGCAGTGGTGCAATAAATACCAGCCATACAGTACATATATACAAAAATGACACTACACATTAAATATCACATTAAATACATATATATTACACATTAAATAAATACCAGCCATACATATATACAAAAATGACACACTATACATACACTTACACATTAAATATCGCAACATCTATCCACGTACCTGATATTTAAAAATATATATATATATATATTTCCATTTAAAACTATAACATAAAAAATTGCATAATGTGAATATTTTAGAACAAAAAATTATACATTATCATATACCCTATTCAATATATTTTTAAAAATTTTGGCGTTAGCAGGAAACGTTTCGAAGATTTCTGCAGGTAAATCATTCCAATCCTGAATCCCTCTATTTAAAAAAGAAAATTTGGCAATATTTGTTCTCTGAGATCTACCCCTTATTTTGTATTTGTGATCCTTCCTACTTTTGTAATCTGGTTCTTTAATTTTGCTATGAAGCTCTTCCCATGCCAGTTGTTTCGTGTATACACAATACATACATTTTATTCTATTTATTTTCCTTCTGGATTCTAAAGATTTCCACCCTAGTGTTTTTAACATACCTGTAACGCTGTCAGTTTGTTGGTGTTTATTCATAACAAATCTTGCAGCTTTTCTCTGCACCATTTCTAACTGTGTTATTAGACCTGCCTGATACGGATCCCATACACTTACAGCATATTCCAAATTTGGTCTCACTAATGATTTATAAGCTAACTCTTTGACTTTTAAGTTGCTACCCCTTAATGCTCGAAATACGAAGTGCAATGTTTTATATGCCTTGCTAATTAAATTTCCTACATGTGTATTCCAGTTCAATTCCTTATTGAGAGTTATTCCTAAATAATTGCACGATTCTACTCTCGTTATAATTTCATTTTCCACTTCATAATTATAGCAACATTTTACCCTTTTGTTGGTGAAAGATATTGCTTTACTTTTGCGTGCGTTTATTGTCATCCTATTTTCAGAAACCCAATTTTCTGTGCGAACTAAGTCTTCTTTCAGTAACTTCGCATCTAATTCATTACAAATTTCCCTGTATATGATGCAGTTATCCGCAAACAATCTGATATGAGATTGAATCGATTTTGGTAAGTCATTTATAAATAATATAAAAATTAGTGGACCGAGTACGCTTCCTTGGGGTATTCCAGACGTAACTGGAGTCTCACGGGACAATATGTCATTAACACGCATTCTTTGGGTTCTGTTATATATGAATTCCTTAATCCAACCTACTGCTTATCAATTCCCAATTCGGCAAGTTTGAGCATTAAAATGTCGTGAGGTACTGTATCAAAGGCCTTTTGGAAGTCAATTATAATACCATCAACCTGTCCTCCTATGTCTAAAATATCAGCAATTTCCCGATATAGACCTAACATCTGTGACTGGCAAGAATAGCCCTTCCTAAAACCATGTTGTCTTGCAAAAAGCAAGTTATATTTATTACAAAAATCCCCTATGAAACGAGCGAAGCTAGTTTTGTATTTTCATACGAGTATCTTAATTATCATTATAGGCAAGTTGCATACAATTGTTTTGTCCGAGCATAAATATGTTTGGTTCTGAGATTTTAGGTTCATAAAAAAAAAAGACTGACTGCGTCAATCAGCTGTTATCAAGTTCTCGTATCCTTGCCTTCTGACAGCTAATGGCGTGCGGTCAAGTTGAAGTTTTTTTCTGGACCGATTCTAGAAAATGATTTTTACAAGAAAAATAAACTACGTTTAGTATAATACTAAAATTAAGATGAACAGAATTGCTTTTATTTTAAATATAGGCTGTTTTACGCAGTTTTAGCTGCTCTCAAGGTTTCAAGATCGTTTCGTGTTCTATAACAAACTATACCACACCTGTGCTATAATGAAAAACTGTTTCGAAATTAATGTCGCATGTAATAAGCGTATTATGGTAAGAGCGAATAAAAAGCATAATATAATTATAATGCACCTTGTCTAAATTGCATTTGCGATCTCAACTTCAGATGTCTGTGTAATCAGAAACGCTCTTCCACACGATTATGAAAACGCAATAGCATAAGTTAGCCTATGTACAGAGTACCTATTCATCATATGACTATAATTAAATTTGTGTTTATGGCTCATATGGGCCAGAATATGGGTCATTAAAATGGGAGCATATTTGATACGCATAAAGAGTTACAGATTTCAGACATAAACTTATTACGTTGCCCGGAATTGAATCTGTCTCACACCTAAATTATATTGTAGATAGTTTAAATATACTCCGGTAAAATACGATGTGATTATTAAGTTTTTATTTGAAATGCATTAAATCGTTTTAATTACCTTCATGTGTTTGTGATGCTGTTTACTCTGCAGAATAACATCATTATGCAATATGCAGATACTAAGCGTATTTGTATACCTATTCCATTACAATTGTCTGGATACTGTAATGATCGTGTATTTGTTTGTAATCCTCAAATCGCACTTTTTTCAAGCTTTCTTCATCACATACAGAACTAGTATCTTCTTAACTGGAAACGAGAATGACCTAGAATGACCGTGTTCTTTATAGCTATTTATGTATCAAGTACGCAAAATAACGCTTTAGCGGACGATTCTAGTACGAGCGGCCGAGGGGAAAGCCAAGGCTGAAATACTGGATGAGTCCGCTAAAGTTTTTGCGTACGTGGTGCATACAATATTTTTTAGTAAAAGTTCTATAAATTATATGAAATAAAACAAAAAATAAATGGTGCAAAAATACGTTGCACAAACTTTCTCGCATATACGTGTTAAAGGCTAGCACAGAAAAAATTAAATTAAAGAGACAATTAAATTTTACTTATTACATTTTCATAAAACTAACAAGTATCTAGAACGGAAAGCATCAGGGTCGATCTTTATGTTCAATGCTTTTAATGTGAAATAATAATAAGAATAATAACAATAATAATAATCAATGACAGTAAAACTGCATATTATTAGTAGGCCTACTACTACTACTACGGGGAAATTCAAATATAAGTCGCACCTTGGGATAAATCGGTCCCACCCAACCTATCTTCACCGATGCAGTTTCTTTTATACCACGATCTAGCAAATTCTTCTGCTCTAGTTTTATGAAGAAACTCGTGATTGGACGTTGGAGGTGTGACGTCTTACCGCTAGACGAGAGGTGGCAGGCTGACAAACCTTGCGGGAGATATAATATGCCACATTTTCGAAACCTACAAACAGTGTATCGTACATTATTTCGAAAATGCAAGGGCGCTTCGCTACGGCTGCCGCCTCCGCTTCGCGCACTTAACTATGTGGTTAGTGTTATGCATTATTTAGCTATATGCAACAGTATACAAGGGCAGTTGGTCGCTCTGCTTCGCTCAGAAACAAAATACATCACACAGTCCGTGCAAATGTGAATATCGAATGGGGAAGATTAAGGGGCGACTTATATTTGAATTTCGCCACCACTACTACTACTACTTAGGTTATATTGCACGCTTTAACTGCATGTAGGTCATACCGCGTGTTTAGTATGTTTGCGTGAAACATTAGTCTATATCAGCGTTTCTTAACCTTTTTGAACCCGAGGACCTCTAAAATGAGTAAAAAACTTTACGGACCCCAAATTTTACATCCAATTTTTAAAAGTAGGCTATATGTAGGCCTCTATTCTTAATATTTGGGGTATTAAATTATAGGTCGTTATAACAAAATATATTTTTTTTTTAATCCGACGGAAACACAGTTATTGAATTGCAATGAAACTATTGACAGTAAAATTATATTTTGAACACACTTTAATATGTATTACCAATTTGATAATATAATTAGGAATTATGTTATTACTCACTTTTAATGAGACGGTTGAGCTTGACGCCTCTTGCAGAGTTCCGGTTTTTTTGGCTCAATATTAGTCAAATTTAGTCGATATTACCTGTATTTTCGAAGATTTTAAACCTTTGACATCTAGTGTCCATTTTATGTGAAAAATTTCTACTTCTTTACTTCCCACTTGCTTTATGATATTTTTAAATTAATTATGTCTGCGGACCATCTGCACCGTGTTCGCGGACCACCAGTGGTCCGCGGGACCATAGGTTGAGAAACGCTGGTCTATATTAACAACTCATTCGCGTCATGTTTCTATTGTTTAGTGATGTCTTATGTGATATTCAGTTTAAACGATTATAATATCCAGTGACATAGCGGCGATGAGTTATGGAAAATAAGCAAGTCCTACAAACCCGGCGTTTGCCACGGAACCATGAAAAACCCAAGTCAATTTGGGCGGCAACGAGGTTTGATTTGAACTCAGGACCTCTTCCCTGTTAGCCCATAGGCCTACCACCTCGCTGTAATTGGTTTTAGTGTGTTCATTGCGACTGAGCTAAACTGATTGCATTTCACAACAATAAGTACATTAGGCATATAGTTTTCTTGTTACTAGGGGCAACAAAATGTCATTCATATTTTAATTTACATTTATGTTCTGAAATTCGCATTTAAGCTGTCCTTATTTCGTTTTTATCTTGATATCTATTAAATGTACAAAGAAATGTGTTAAACAAAAAATGTTCATTTTAAATTTTTCTACAACTTTACTGTGATAGGTTTTCATGTATCGCCTACTGTAATGGATATAATCTAGAAAAATTGAAAATGGATACGAGTAAAGTGCCCCTTAAGTCATTTTTGCGGAAATACGGATATAGCCATATTATTAGATAAGACTTTACAATTTTAATTTTTTATTAAAATCGTTAGAGCCATTTTTTAAAAAAACAAATTTTGTAAAAAAGTTTTCATGAAAAGTCCCCTTAATATTTCAGTTGTAAAACTAAATTTCCGGGCGGTTCGACAAAATTTCGAAAAAGTGCTTAGTTCAAAAAATGAAGTAAATACAATGAACCGTTTACCCGCTGTGCTTGTCCACAGACAGACGGACAGACGGACAGACGTCATTCCAAAAATATTTTTTTCGGTTTCTAGGCTTCATGAAACGTGCTCTCCCGGTGTTATCTCGACTTCGAATTTTTGTCACGATCACAATACTTTCTCTATACTAGGCCTACGTATATGCGAGAAAGTAATACCGTCTAATTAATATAATGAAAGGCAGTCAGTCATTTCTTTAAGTTATATTGTCATGGCCATCTAGATCATAAAACAACAATGACCGGAGAGAAATACTTTATTCAAGTCATCTGCCTGGCAATCCAGGTGACCATACAGATCCAGAATAAACAAAGAAAAAGAATCATACATTACATAGTAACATGAACTGAATTGAAACGGAACATAAGAATTCTAAGTACCATATAAATGATTGTGCAATAAAAATAGCGAATCTTCTAAAACCCTAATACATATTTTAACAATAGTGTCTTTAGAAATATTGAGAGACTGAAGAAATGAATTAACAAAGGTGAAACTTGCACCGCGTGCTCCGAAAAGCAGACCCTTCACCTCCCATGCATTGACAGGTAAGTTATAGCTCTCACTAAGGTGAGGGATGCATGGTTGGTATATGGCCTCCTTTTCCGCACTCACACGCTTAGCTTGTTCTCTATCCTCTTCTAAGCGAACTGTAGGATCCAAAATTAACCCTCGTTTTACAGTTCTATTGATGGCTATTATGTCGGCTCTTCGATTACTGCCATCTTCCGCGATGCAATGCACCTCTTCATACACTTCCCAGTCTTTTTGTCGTCGAAGGGCTGTGGCAATCGCTGAACGGACACGGTGGTGGCGAGAATTTCTCAATAATTCACCCTTTTTACAACTACCCAATACATGGCCCAAGGTTTCTGGATTATTGCAACCTGTATGCCGGCAGAGTGATGTAGTTTGACTCCTTCCAGGTACAGACCTCACCGCAGAGATATTACAACACATCTTGATTGCATTAGTCCACTGTGAACAAGAGAGACCTTTTCTATTGGATATCCATGTGTTGGTATTGGGATTTTCACTATACACTGAAACGCCTTTACCTTTGTGAGGGAGTCCACACCATTTTTCAAAAGATCTTTTTCTCATTTCATTTCTTAACCATCGGCCTGTCTTGGTTAGTGTTGTTTCGTCACACCTAATGCTGAAATGTGACAGTATGTCCTCCTTTTCTTTATCTAAATCTCTACAAAAGGGAAGGTGTTCATCATATATTTTACTAAGGCATTGAGCGATGTTGAATTGTTGAATGTGAGCTTCCCATTCGGCATTAACGAGTCCCAATCCCCTGAATTTCCTCGGAGAATAAATCATGTCATTTGGACAATCATTTGGCAAGCTAATAATCTCTTTTATGGTTGATCGTAAGAGTTTGTCAACATCTTCTAAGAACTTGGTTGGAATTTTATTTAATGGAGTACTTTGGATAGGGTATACAATACATGGCCAAATATACTGATTGATTATGTTCGCTTTTTGGTCTGGATTGAGAAGATTTGAATTTGACAGATATGATAAATTATCTTCCAAATCTTTAATTATTTTATTCTGATCAAAAACAATTTCATCATAAAATGTAACTCCTAGGTACTTTACGGTTTCATCACTTTTTAAACAATTTAGGTTGGCAGTTCCCAATTTAACAGTTGAATCTTGACTAAGTTTACCATTTTTAATATTAATCATTTTACATTTAGTTGAATTAAGACTGAATCCAATTTCAGTCAAATGGCTTGTTGCTAGATTCAGTAGTGACTGGGCAGATGTTTCATTCTTAGCAACTAGAACTATATCATCTGCAAATGCCAATGCTGATATATTTTTAGCAGAGTGATTTATCTTGAAGCCGTGGCTTTGCTCAATTTCATGATCTGTTAAATTTTTAATGGTATCATCTATGGCTAAGTTAAATAATGCGGGAGAAATAGGCGATCCTTGTGCAACTCCTTTTCTTAGTTCAATGCACGTCGTTTTGTTTTTATTACATTCTATTTGAATGTGATTTCCTTGAATTAGATCAGCAATTAACTCTCTTAGGTTATTTGGCATGCTAATATGCATTAAACACCTTTTAATATGATCGTGTCCCACATTGTCATAGGCCTTTGTAATATCAAGGAATATTACACTACAATCTTTCTTATTTATTTTGGCATCCTTAAGGCAACCATTAATGATAGATGTATTTAAGTGAGTACCAGGAAGGGAGATAAATCCTCTTTGATGTGTTGAAAATTCTAAATATGATCGTAATCTCAAGTCAATTGCTTTTTCAATTACACGTCGTATCACCGAAAAAATTGAGATCGGTCTCCAATTGGATAATTGCTCAGCATCACCGCCTTTAAATATTAGAATCGTCCTAGCCCTTTTAAATATCTCTGGGCATTTCTTAAGGCGTAGCATTGCATTGGCTATTAAACACAACATTTTGTTTGTATGCAGCTCTTTTAATGCCCTAATAAGAACATTGTCTGGGCCAGGTGAAGTGTCAACTTTTATTCTTTTCATAGCAGAATTAATTTCATCGAGAGTTATTTCTATATCCTCTTCAGAAATTGGATCAACCTCTTGCATGTTAGTCAAATTATTAGCTTCTCCAAATAGCTTTTGATAGTACTGAGTAATTGTGGAAGTTGATACTTTACACTGAGGAGAATTATGTTTATTCATTACTTGTCTCACAACTTTCCGACGTTGATTATAATACAAGTATTGAGCAACCTCATATTGGTATTTTTGCCTATTGGCTTGTCTTTTCCTTTTGGTTAACCTAGCTGGGTTATTACTTATGGAATATGAATTACTGTGATTGCCTTGCCTGTTCTTTCTCATCTTATAATAATGAACTGCAGGATGCTTTGGTCCTGGAAGTGAATGAATAGCATGAGATAAGAACTCTGAAATCTCCACACATACATCTTGAAGTACTTCAAGGTTAGGATTTATTACAAGTTCTTCTAATGCACTTTCAAATTGCTTGATTACTTTGTCATTTTCATTGGGTAAAGCATTATCTGCTGATAAAGTATCGTTATTCACATTATTAGTGATACTCTCTTTGCTACTATTAATTGTAGTACAATCATTGCTACCATTAGTATCTTGTGATTCATTATTGGAATTTCCGATTTGTTGTGAATTTCCATTCCTTTTATCGTATTTAGATACTAATTTTTTGCGATATATTTCTGGATGGGCTTTACTTATGTGTATATTTATAGATTTAAACTCTTTTCCACAATGCGGACAAGATTTGGTATCTACAGATGACTGTGAATCCATGTTCAGATGTCAAATATGAAGGGTTCTTTCTTCAATATTTTGCAAAGCATTACACAAAATGTTCTGCGAATATGATCACATAGACAAAAAGTTCCTTTGATGATTTACACACTGATTAATCTCTGTAATTCTTATTTGTGATTATTCTAACAGTACAAATAATATTGCAAAAATTCTTCTTCCTGGCCTAGTAACCGGTAAACAACCTAACACAAATTGACAACAGTTCTTTCTTGAATATTTTGATAACTATCGTATAAAATGTTCTGCAAATATTGTCACGTAGACAAAACGAAATTATCTTTCTTCCACACATTAAAAAACACATTGAAACACCGTATTACTTTTCAAAAACTCTTTTCGTATCCCTGCCCTTGAGACACAACTGCTGATCATGTCCATGCAATAACAAATGTGGTAGTGTAGATGCATAATTTATGAGTCCCTTGTTTGTAAACAATATTGCATACGAACTAGTATTTATGAAAAGCTTGTGAAAATATAAATGATAATTCCGAGGAAATTTCAATCCAAGCCAGAAACATTGAATTGGAGCTGCTACCAGCAACTTCACGGCAGAAATAGGCTATGGGAAGGGATATATTACGGCATTTAAATGCTGTTCGTCCATGGTAAGGAATGTTTTTCAAGTGAACCAAAATGTGAAAAGTTGTTGGCTTATGTGATGTCATGTGATGAAGTGGGCTACCGTGTTTTGCGAAAAATCCTGGTAAAGTTTCTGATTATCATAAAGAAACGTGTTGGCTTAAATTTGTTGTTTTATGACCAATTATATGCGTAAATCCATGTTAAAGTTGGTGTGACTGGTCAATGGCGTCTGGGTTTTGTTTACAGATTGCCATGACGACTTTAAAGGACAAGGCCGCTAAAATTGCATTTTGAATGCAGTTTGAATGCACTTTTATGCAATTTTAGCGGACTTGTCCTTTAAAGTGCAGCTTTTCGGCGTGTTACCAGTCCGATAAGCAGCTGTTTTAGAGAGCGTGTACTAAAAAATAATTTAATTTAATTGAAGAACTGTTGTATTGTTTAACGACACACTCTGCATGTTACAAGTATAAACAATACAATAGAGACAGAATTAAGGCATCGTAATAAAAATCTGTTCTTGAAATGGTGAAAACATCCTAAAAATTTAAAAATGATTACTCTATAACTAAATAAATTTAAAATTAAATACCACACTAGTGGACAGGTAAAATAAAATTACGCATTTATGGTAATTTCCTATTCAGACCAAAGCTTTTTCCGTCACAACAAAATTCAAAGCCCAAGGGAACTTGAATTACTTAAATAACTTTAATTATTTTTTGAAAGGTTAGATATAAAATAGGTGGCCCCGGCATTGGGCTGATCACTCATCCGGGGAGGCCCTCCATGTCCTTGTCTGGTCAAAAAAGTATGTATGTGATCCAAAGATAATCCCTCTCCCGACAGGTCGAGGCCCTGTAAGGCCCGGGCGGCTTGGGTCGCTTAAATCCTAAAAGGGAGAGGTTAAACTACGAGAAAGAAGAAGAAGAAGAAGAAGAAGATATAAAATACATTATCACATTGCAGTAGGCCTACAAAAATATCAACAGCAATGGAAACTACTTATATGCTAAAACTGGTTATTGTATAATAAGGCAATTTACGACGACATAAATTAATGTTTACATTACAAATACAATTTGTAGAAAAATGTAAACAAAATTTGTAAATAACATGATGTAGGAAATTGTAGAACGAGTTACTTTAAAAAAAAAACTCTTACTCTCCCTCATAAACCATGCGGTATACTTAATAAGTTTTGGCGTTAACAACATACTTGTGACTCAACCTCAAGTGTGATAAAAGGGTATAAGGTGAAAACTTAACATTGAAATTTGCTATAGAAATGTATTATTAAAACGACACCGAAAAATCAAAACTTGTGCTCGGGGGTGGTTCAGTTCAGTACACTGAAATGCTCTAAAACAATTATTTACAATAATACAGCAAATGGAATTATGAACATAGCAAACTATGAGTTAATAAGTTAACATTTACAGTAAATACAGAATATGTTACAATTACTATAATGGAAATAATATATACAAATTTAAAGTAAATTGTTGAAGGAAACTGACTTATCTATATTTTAAAATTCAATACAAAACATGTTATAATTATAGCAAAAGAAAGAAAATAATTGAAGTAATTATATAAATGTTCTAATTTTATACTTCAGTCTGTTATTATTTAACCTAGTTAGATGACATTACTAGAAGGCAAATACCAGGAATTGGGCATAAGTCATGGCAACTATATTTTTTAATGTGGGACTTTTAAATTTTTGAAATATACAAACGAAAGGGCATGGAATGTAGACGTGAACACTTGCATGCGCCGCAGACATAGGGCGGGACGGAAGGGGAGTGTGTTGCTAGCATGGATCACGTGAGACTGATACCACTGCGCATTGTATTTACAGTGTTCCCGTCTAAATGCACACGCAGTATAAAGCAAATTATTGGTACTAGATGTAGGATAGTGAGTGAAACAGACACCCATAAACATCCTTAGGCGACTGCATTTAACGTTTTGCAGTAGCCTATAGTCCTTTCACATTCGCCAGAGGTTTCAAGGCCAAACGTAGCACGCCTATGATACCCCCACTTACCGTGCTCATATGACATCATACCCCTCCAATGCCATCACATGACAAGCCAGTAGGGAGTTCCCCCTTGGTGTCGTATGAGTGTGTGCGACAGCGCAGCTCCTCTGCGCAAAGGGGAATACTGTTGACTGCTGATCAGTGGGGGCATATTAGACGTGAGAAGTTGTGGCCTTGAAACCTCTGGCGAATGTGAAAGCACTATAGTTGAAAGCACACATACTCGCTCCATGATCTCTTAAAGTTCGGTACGGATGGACATTATTGTCCAAAGCTTCCATCGGCTTTTTATGGTATTCTCTGGTATTTCAGCCTCGGATAGTGACTATTTTGACGTAAGAATGCTGATCACATCTTATCATATCTATTCGGCATGGAGGAGGACTTAAAACTAAATTATCGTCGCCTCTATTCAAATAACTGTACATCACAATGCTATCAAATGACGAGTCCATATACAGTGAAACCTTTCTATAACGAACACGTCCGGGACCGTAAAAATCGTCCGCTCTAGAGAGGTTAAAAAATTCTTGAGTAAAATAATCTACAGTACAGTACTTACATGAAAGTGTTATAGAGTAGATGAAAATCTCTTTAGTTTACACTAATCCATTACACAGATATGTTATACTGTAGGCCTACATATTGCGAAAATCCCGAACACTATACAGTAGTCCACTTTAGGCCTACATTTCAAGAACTACAGTCTGCGTCAAAACTAAGTCAACAGAAGAAGAAAAGAAGTTCAGTACAATACAGTACAGTATACTGTAGGTATATGATTTTCTCGTCAAGTATCCGTTAAGAGAGGTTTGAAGAGGCTTTTTAAGTGGATTTTTTTGTGTCCGTGTCCGTAATATAGGGTGTCCGTCTTAGAGGGATTAATTATAATGAAGTTTCATTATAGTGACCTAGGGACCAGAAAAATCGTCCCTAAAGAAGGGGTGTCCGTTAAGAGAGGTTTCACTGTACTAGAGTTGCCACACTCTCCCATGGCATACAACTTTTCATAGTACCATCGACTTCCTTTGATAAAAAAAATTAGTTGCCATGACTTATTCTCCTTTCCTCATATTATATCCCCTACAATAGTACGAAAAAATGTATGTACTCGTACAATGAGGTAAGTAAAGCAAATTATTTAACCGTTTCAGAGCTGAATTTATTGAATTAATATAAGCAGACAACAAGTGAAATCGTCAGTAGGCTCTAAGTTTAAAGTTAATGAGGAAAAATTCAGTAAAATAGCTGGTTTCCATCAATAACAATTATAACATGTGGATAAAATTTCTCACATTTTACATAAAGCATTGCAGCCATTTCATAAAATATGGGAATTTTTCCCTCAAAGAGAGAAGTTATAAAATTACTGTAATTGGGTGGTCAAAAATAAGTTTAAAACCTCAAATTCTCTGAATTTTAAGGACGGTGTATTTGAAGTGGTTTCATGTGTAAAATCTGTCGATTTACTTATTTATTGCGTTGAGTTACTTTTTTTTGCCATTTTTAGCATGATTTTAACACTCTTTAATACCAAGTAGTCAAGAGTAATCAGCTATGTCTATTTTCATTTGATAAAATATACATCTTAAGGTACAATTTGGTATAAGATTAACTTCAAAAAATATGTGTGGTTAATTACTATGTAAAATAACAAACAAGGGAATTTTTGTCCCACCCGTAACAGTGATAGTTTTGTTAAATTATTATTGATGAGTTAAATAAATGTTCTGACAACCTGGAAACAGTTTATAATTTGTATTGAATCCCTCATACCTTCATTAATAACAACATAAAAACCCTAACAGTAATAGCAGAACAGAAAATGAGCTTTTGTTTTGCATCATTAAAATCAGTGTCCAAATCATGTCCCACCCGTAACAGATTTTGAAAAACAAATTTAAAATATTTAAAATAAGTTTTAAGTAATGCTTTGCATGCAGTGTGGAGGAGAAGGCATTGTAAATTTTACAGAATGTGAAGAACCAATTCTAGTTTATTATTTATGATATGTAATAAACAAAAATAGTTCATATAATTTGCTAGAATGTCCCACCCGTATTTATGAAATGGCTGTTTGGTCTATTATTCTTATATATCTGCTTTTATTCAATATTTTATATGACCCATCTATACGTCAATAGCAGTCGTTTTCTATTCTCTGTATGGATTTTAAGTTTTGTCATTGTACTCTCAGGTTTTTGGATATTTAACTTGCAACTATCTTTCAGATAATTTTTTCAAATGAATTTCAGATCAAAATATTCAAACTGAACAACTGAACAGAATTTAAACAAACTAAAGCATGTTTCAAATTAATTGCTAGAATATATTAAAGGGCGAAAAGTTGTAATCGATTACAGAATTTACTAAGGAATGGACGCTACTCAGAGATCACAATACACTCCTTTTCTGATATCTCTGAGATGAGTTTGGGATGCCTATGAAATACGGCAAAGACTGAACAGATTTAGTATTTTATTCATAGTTTGCTGCTGGCATTTCTGTTTAAAAATGGGTATCTGAAGTTTTTTTAATAGTAATTTCGATTATATTTCTCATTATATTTGTATATAAATAATGTAAAAATCTAAAGTTACGATTCGTTCTAGAGCAGAAGAATACATAAATGAAGGATTTTATGTTCTAGACACCGCAAAGGGTATTTTAATATGCATATACTGCAATTTTTTATTCCACAGAATACCCACCGAAATAGAAGGAAGTTAACACCGAAATCAGCTATTTTATTTTATAAAAAATACGGTCCCTAATAATCGAATATAAGATTTCATTTGACATAATTTTTCGTGTTCCGACCAATGCTTGTTCTAAACTCAAACGCTTCTTTTTTTATTAAATTTGTGTGCAGTTCTGTATTTACGTTCTTTGAGCACGTATTTCTGGTAAAATTCTTGGCTTAATTAATTTTCAGGACTGAGTTCAATACTTTTTCTGGCTGGTATCTGATGGAACATGTAGGAAATATAAAAACACATATGAACTCTGATTGTATAAATTTATTAACTCTTGTAAGTGCTGTATTCTGCTGTAACATTTTTTGTTATATTTAAAATGTAAGAAATATAAATTTCTTATACTGTATTTCTTACTCATAAATAACGTCAAATAAAGTCCACCAGATGTGAGAGAGAATATTCATACTAGCGTGAAACGAAATAGGCTATGCCAGTGGTTCCGACTTTCTGATGTGAAGCTCAAGAACTATTGAAACTTTTCTTGAATAGAATCTCCCAAATAAATAAAAATGCTATACGAAATTGCATATTAAATAACATGTTCTACTACTGGAGTAGGGAAGTTGTTGAAACTTTCAGATTGATATAACAATGGGATCCACCACTTCGCTGGAAACTTGTACGACAATCTGGCTGGATGGCTGTTTCAAGTGCCTCTGGAGACATTCTTTTTTATTCCTATATAGAGAGCACGATGCTCTATTCCACGAAAGTTTGACAAAACTTCACGGAAATTTAATAGAAGAGCATTTTTGACGTAGAGTAATGAAAGACGATAGCTTAGAAGAGAGACCCTAGGAATTCAACCGCCATGCTATTGAGCAACAGCAAACTCAAACCAGAAAAGGTATCAGTGGCGGATTTTGCATATCACGTTTTTAAAGATAAGATCGACGTTGAAACCGCTAAACAATATTAGTATGACTGAGGTTATATTTTTGCTATGCCTTAGTATACATTTATACCGAAGCCTTGAAACCAAGATAGCAAACTGTATGTAAATATTAGTCTATGTATTATCTGTATTCTCCCCAGTAGTGTAGCCTCCGGCTGTGGGACTCTGGGTCAACTATGGTCAAATAAAAAAATAAAAAATGCCTTAGTATAAATGTCACACAGATGTTACAGCAAAATAATTCTATATTCTCTTCTTGAGACAAAACTTGAACAGCAACGACAACTAGTTCATTAATTTAACAATGCATCTTTCACCCTGACTGTATAGGCCTACATTTCAATGCAAAATGTTCGATTTTTTGGAGATCATTACAATTTTAAAAGGAGTTATTATCAAAACCCAATAAATATATTTAGGATTAAAAGTTGTATGTTTTCAAATACGCCTATAGCCTAGTAAATGTTCCTTTCTAGTACACCCTCTCTAAAACAGCTGCTTGTCGGACTGTTACACCCCGAAAACTTGCACTTTATCTCGTCATGCGCAGTATTAAACAAAATCCAGATGGTAGTGACCAGTCATACCAAATTTAACAGGGCTTTAAACAAATTATTTCTTGCTATAAAGCAATATTTACCGAGCGAGGTGGTCGAGATGTTAAGGTCTTGGTCTCGCTTTCGGAAGGTCCCAGGGAGGACCGTGGCCGGTCAGTTTGACATGGGTTTTTTCATGGTTTTCCCAGTCTTAAAAGCAAATTCCGAATTGCATAATTACTTAACATGACTCATCCTCGCTATTTCATCCTATACCATATTCATTTAAATTAATATCAGTTAAAATTTACTGACATAAGATACACCGACAATAGAAAATAGGTGCATGGCTTACTGTATAGACACAGATTCTGAACTCCTGATATGGCCTCAATGCCCAAAGGAGTATAAACACAGGTTAATAAAAGAAGCAATAAATATAAGCCAATATTGTTTATTTATACTAATCAGAAAGTTTACCAGGGTTTTCGAAAAACACTTCATCATTTTACAACAAAAAAAGTAAGCCAACATCGTTATTTAGAAACGATCGCTCAGAATAGTTTATGCACCGCCATCTATATCCTCATTTCGTATTGGTGTGGTTTGTAGCGTAACTCAGTTTACAGGAGGCACGTCCGCGAGCCTTACGCCGGTTGTCGACCAAGAGCTAAGCTAACCTAGGTTAGCTTTACTCACATGCAGTGAGAGATTTCATAGTTGTGCCGGATTTTATATGTAGTTTTGTCGGTCTCAACTACATATGAAATCCCGCACTGTATGTGAGCTAAGCTAAACTAACTTTTCTCACTTCACATTCTAATATAGAACAAGCTGTCATGTTGCAAAGAACAAGTATTCAGAGTGGGTGGCTTATAACTACCCTTCAGATAATTTTTTTTTTTCGAAAAAATGTTTCAAATAAAATTTTTAGCTCTTAGTATAAGCACCCCATGTGTAAAATTTAAACAAATTCGTTAAAGATAGATATATAAGCTTTCATGAACCACAGATTATTGTCTCTGTTGGACATTACATGAGAATGTTATAGGAGAAAAATTCCTCCGACACTGGGACTTGAACCCAGGACCTTTGGCTATTCGCGCCAATGCTCTACCAACTGAGCTAAGCCGGAGTTTTCGAGAAAATCGTGACAAATTAAAGTTGCTTAATGTAAAATCCCCTTAAAAATAAGAGAACGTTGTCGCCAATCTTCACATTCTCAAAGGTACCTGACCCAAATACAAAATAATGTTTCCATACAAATTTCTGTTTTGCAGCTAGGCTGTTTACAGACACAAATCCACACACACAGACATGTTTCCAAATATAGTATTTTTTTATTCAGGGGACCTCGAAACGTGTATTTATGTTAAAAACTCAACTTCGAATTTAGGGGTCAAAAACAATACTTCCTCTACCTATAGTACCTATGGTACGGGAAGAAGAAGTACCAAGTTTCGAAATTGAAGTATTGCTCTCAACTAAAACTTACTTTACCTGATCTGCTCTAAGCGTTTCTCTCCTACGAGGGAAAAAATCTGCAGTGAGAAAAAAAAAAAAAGTAAGAAGGAAACTAAAAGCTCATTCCATCCCCTCATAGAAGTTCACAGCTTACGTCATTGCAGGCCAGTGAAGCATCTGAACTTTCACCTTCCTTCCTGCAGCCAGCGTACTCGTTCCCGTTAAATGAGATTCCATGTTTACGTAGCTGCGCAGGGCGGACATTTTATCTTTCCTCCCCCTCCCTCAATGATCTTGATGGCAGGAAATGAATTTTGGAAACCCAAGGCTAAATTAAGGCTTAGAGGATTTCCCTGATGAGTGTAGTGACTCCTCAAGCTTTATATTGGCTCTGAGAGAGTGATAAGACTCCCTCTTGTCACTTCTCATGGTTTTAACTGAACTTCTGTAAGACGAAGTCGGCCGAGCTTAACCGAGCGTATAGAATTAATCACTAGAAAGGTTTCCTTGGCTTCCGTGCCCATGATCACATAGTCTTCCTCTGTCAATAAATCAAGAAGTGATATCGAGAAGTAGCAAAGAGAGGACTTTTAATTTTACCTGTTACGATGTGTAGATCTCCATTATCTTAATGAGATCTCTGGAAAACTGTTGCTAAAATAGTATTTTTCAAACCAAACATTTTCCTTTCTAAATCATATTCAGATTATCATGAGTTAAAATAGTCTAGCAGATGCACCAATGGAACAGGTCAATGATTTTAGTTGGTTTAGTTATATTTTAAGCCTAAATAATTTTGGCCATTCGGACCTACAGGACCGCGACCTATCGGAAGAGGAATTACCTTTTGATCACATACACACTTTTTAGACTAGACAAGGACATGGAAGGCCTCCCCGTATGGGTGATCACACCAATGCCGGGGTCACCTCCGTCCGCATTGAACGAGACGCATCAGTCGCTCACACACTCATGTCCAATAAGAGATGATAATAACGGCAAAATGATGTACGGTGTCCGCAAGGGCCTATGGTATCCCGAATTCGTCTCACAGGTGAAGAAATCCCTCAGAAAAAAACCCACCTAGGAAACTTGTCCGGATCAGGAATCGACTCCGGGCCCGCTGAATGAGGAGAGCGAACGCATCCCCTACACCACACCTGTGGAAAACTTGGAAGACATTTTTTTTTATTTTTTTTTTTTTTTAGATTTTGTATAGGCCTAGTACAAATAATATATACATATATTGTTCACGCAAGCTAAGTGTTTTTTCCAGCATATTTATTATGTGCAGTAAATAGTTTTAATTCAAATCATCCGCCAGGTGTTCTTGCGCCAAGCATTAAGTTGAGTAGGCGTATATTTCATCATATCCTGATCACGAGTTCTTTGTGTCGGGTATTCCCTCTTTAAAGACGCCTTAAAGAGCGTCAGGAAGCCTCATCAGTATTAAGCCTGCAGTTACACGATCAAGTCACGGTCTGACACTGCTCCGGTTCTAGTAACAAAAGCCAGTTCGCGCTCTTTGTATTTTCACTAGAAATCATTGGAATAAAACTTCCTTATAAGTTTTATTAATTTCAAGTAAATTACTTATACATAATTTACTTATTCGCCGTATTATAAGTTCATTAGATTCACTTATTAGTTCCAAGTAATTAAATAGCGTGTGACGTCATCACTCACCAAGAAGCTATAAAACGTGAACAATCAAGTGCTAATAACTTAAAATACATACATTCTACAGCAATTTTTATTACCATCAAATTGATATATAATTCATTAGTAAATTACAAAATTTACTAAATTACTTTCAATGGTGCAATCTGGTTCGCGCCAAATTCCAATTCATTTTTTCAACGTGTTTATTCAATTATTATTCAGTGTTCACCTATTATTTCTTCGAGTGTTACAAGTATTAATAAAGTGCAAGTATTTCATTACATTCTAGATTGTTTAACCAATATGTTTCCTTTGATCTCTGTACCAAGTGACCTCGTGATATAGTCCCTTCTTGCTCTAAATGGTCCTCCGAAATCTTATACTTCTCACATGTACATTGTTTCATACTTACATGAAGCTACCTTATTAAGCTATCCTACATTTATCCATCTCACGGATATTATCGTCCAATCCCTAGCATTGGTCCTCTCACGAGCCAGTCCCAAACATTGGTCCTTTACCGGGCAGGATCATATTGGTACAATCTTATTTATTGCATACTTGTATTCGCAAATACCGTTTCTCGAGTTCGTCTCATTCATATGTGCTTCCGCGTCGGTCAGTTCGTGAGTTCCAGCAACCCTGAACTTCGCATCGAAGACAGCATCATGCAGCAGTGATTCGACTCATCGTGGGATTCCGGTCCTCAGTGAACATCAAGAAGACAGTGAACAGTTAATACATGCATTATCGTGCAGCAGTGGTAGAATTTCAAATCTTCAAGAACAAGTAATTTCCACATTTCGCATTCAAGATGGAAAGTGAATTGAAGGAATTAACGAAAAAACGTGCTTTTCTTAAAAGAAAACTTACGTACATTCAGAAGTACAGTGACAATATTACTGAAGAAGTTGATATATTTCGATTAAAAGTTGAATATGACACTCTTAACGAAGTGTGGCAAAATTATGAAGTGGTACAAACTCAAATTGAAGCTATTATCGAAGCTGAAAGTGAACTTGACATGCACGCACAGTATGACGAAGAGATGAATAACAAGTACAAGGTGCTAAAGGCTAAGCTTAGTGAATTGTTATTTCTACACGACCAACCAGTGCGTAGTGTAGGCTCTCATCACAGTCATCAATCTAATCACAGTGGTAATTCGCATCACACGTGTCAATCTTCTACTTCACAATGCAACAATAGAAATATACAACTTCCAAGGATTCAAATTCCAGTGTTTAGTGGGGATGTGACTAACTTTAAACACTATCACGACACTTTCAGTAGCTTAGTGGTAAACAATGAATCGTTGGATTCCATCCAGAAATATCATTATTTGCTGAGTTCTCTGAAGGGGCAGGCTCACGCGCTCATTCAGAATCTTCCAGTCACGAATGAGAATTTTACTATAGCATGGAACTTGGTGTGCTCTAGATATGATAATACTCGAGTTATTGCCACAGCTCACATCAAAAATCTACTTTCATTACCAATAATGAAAGATGAAAATGTTACAGACTTGCGAAACTTATTAAATCAGTTTCAAAGCAATCTTAACGCCATCGAAGCTCTCAACATTGAAATCCCATTACACGAAGTCATGTTCATTCAATTAATATTGGATCATCTTGGTGAAACTACACGCAAGGAATGGGAGAGCAAAATTGACTCACAAAGGTTCACACCGCTTCAAGAGTTGATGAACTTCCTAGAAGCCAAGGCTCATTCTTTAGAAGTGCTATCCAATTCTAACAATGTGCCAAGCCCATCCAAGGAAAAAAGTGAAAGACATACACAAAAGAAATCTGTAAAAACGACTCGTCAATCTTATGTTGCCATCAAAGGTGATACATGTCCTTGTTGCAAGGAAAGTCACAATTTATATAAGTGCGACAAGTTTTCACAGTTGAGTGTAGATCAACGTTGGGATTTTGTGAAAAGCAAAGGTTTATGTGCAAACTGTTTCTCCAAAGGTCACAAAAGAGACAATTGCAAAATCAAGTCATTCTGTAATTGTGGAAAGGCTTCACACAGCAAAATGTTACATAATAACACACGAGACAGTAAAAAGGCTCCTCGACAACCACATCAACCGTCTGAATTTACAGATAATGTACCTGCTAGTTATTGTTCGATAAAAGAAAATTCCAACCAAAGGGAGATTTTATTAGCAACAGCAGCAGTGCATCTTGAAGATAGACAAGGAAATTTAGTGTTATGCAGAGCGTTACTGGACTCAGGAAGCCAATTGAACTTCATAACTGAAGGTTTAGCCAAGAAGTTGCAGCTGCCAACCACAGATGTCGACACTCAGATACGAGGTATTAATGGCACCTCTTCTTGCAATCACAGTGTTAAGGTTAATCTGCGATCCAGAATCCAGAATTTCCAGGCTGAAATGAGTTGTCTAGTAATCCCTCACATTGCAAACAAACTTCCTTCAGTCCGTATAGATCCCAAACATTTCAATATTCCTAGTGAAATAACATTAGCGGATCCTAAATTCTACATCCCTGGTGATGTCCAAATCCTCATTGGTGCTAGCTTGTTTTACCAACTATTCACTAATGAAAGAATAGTCATTCCTAATAACCCTATTCTTAGTAACACGGAACTAGGTTGGATACTTAGTGGAACTATTCCCAAGAAAGCAATTAAATCCAAGAAGGTCACATTCGCTCAACACAATTTATTTGTGACTGTTGATAATGTTGATACACAGTTAAGACGATTCTGGGAACTAGAAGACTTTCCTAAACCAGTGTTTACTAAAGAAGAAAGGGAATGTGAAGAGCACTTCGTACAAAACACTATTCGTGCAGAGGACGGTGCTTTTGTAGTGAAATTACCCAAGAATCGATCTCAGGACTCCTTGGGCGAATCCAGACCACAAGCCGTAAAACGCTTAGAGCATCTGGAGCGAAAATTCCAAACCAATTCTGTCTTGCAGGAAGATTACAAAAAATTCATGCAAGAATATGAAGAATTGGGACACATGAAGAAGGTTTCACTTCCACAGCCAGGTGAAAAATGCTTCTATTTACCACATCATGCAGTAATCAAGCCCTCGTCTACTACAACCAAGACTAGAGTTGTGTTTGACGCTTCTGCAAAAACATCTTCAGGCAAGTCCCTAAATGACATTCTGAAATTAGGGCCTACAGTGCAAGATGACCTATCATCAATTATAATTCGTTTTCGAACATATAAGTATGCGTTCTCAGCTGACATCTCTAAAATGTACAGACGCATTAAAATGAACGAGATTGATCAAAATCTTCAAAGGATTGTGTGGCGTTCCAGCACAGATGAACCCATACAAGATTATGCCTTAACTACCGTGACTTATGGTACTAAATCAGCTTCATTTTTAGCCATAAGATCCCTGCACCAGCTGTCAATAGAAGAAGAAGCTAAATACCCTCTCGCTTCACAAGCAGTCAGGACTTCCTTCTATGTAGATGACTGCCTGGCAGGACATGATAATCTTCAAGAAGCGCTACGCCTTCAAGAAGAATTAATCCTCATGCTTGACAGTGGCGGATTTCCCTTGCGAAAGTGGTGTTCCAACCATGAAGCATTGCTGGAATCTGTACCATCATCTTATCGAGAGACCCAGTTGCCTCTGTCTCTTGACAACATTGAAAATGCACATGCCCTTGGTTTACTATGGCATCCTGCAACTGATAACTTCCAGATTCAATCCCATCCTTCTCTCCAAACTCATACTCGAGTTAAACTTACCAAGCGTACTATCCTATCAGTCATATCATCCATTTTTGATCCTTTAGGCCTTGTCAGTCCTATGGTTATCAATGCCAAAATCTTCATGCAATCATTATGGATTGAAAAACTTGACTGGGACGAGGAGGTAGCTTCACACATAGCAGAGAAATGGATTGAGATCTGCGACATTTTAGGTACAATACACACGATGCGTATTCCACGATTTGTTCTCACACATGGTACCCTTCAAGATATACAGATCCATGGCTTCTGTGACTCTTCAGAAAAGGCCTACGGTGCATGCATATATCTCCGTTCTGTGAACATTGAAGGTGAAGTTACAATTAACTTGCTATGTTCCAAGTCTAAGGTTGCCCCTCTTAAAAGGCAAACCATTCCACGTCTTGAACTTTGTGGAGCATTGCTGTTATCTAAACTGTACAACAAGGTGTTGAATGACCTTAACATTCAAACCTCACAAAATTATCTATGGTCAGACTCAGTTATTGTTCTGTCGTGGATAAAATCAGATTCACGAACATGGAAAACATTTGTGTCCAACCGTGTGTCGCAAATACAAGAGCTTTCTGAAACAGCAGCCTGGCGACATGTTTCTACAGACAACAACCCAGCTGATCTCGTTTCAAGAGGTGTATATTCTGAACAATTGTCTGATATTGATTTGTGGTGGCACGGTCCTAAGTGGTTGGCTCATAACACAACATTATGGCCGGAACAGCCAAAACAATTAAGCCCTCCAGATTCCTCAGAGCAACTTACTTCCATCTGCATGGCAGCTACTGTAGTAGAAGATAGTTTTATTACAAGATTCTCTAATCTCAAGCGCTTGCAGAGAGTTACTTGTTATATGTATAGATTTATTTCTGCCTGCCGCCATGAAAACAAATATCATGGACCTCTCGCAGCAGAAGAATTACAAAATGCTCTACAAGTTTGTGTTAAAATTGCTCAGAAAGAAGCTTTCTCTCAAGAGCTGAAAGATCTTAGCAACAACAAACAAGTTTCAGTGAAAAGCTCTATCCATGCATTAGTTCCATTCCTAGATCAGAACAACGTTATAAGAGTGGGTGGACGGTTGGAGAAATCAGATCTTACACATGATGCAAGACATCAGGTTATATTGCCATCCCGACATCATTTAACAGTTCTGATTGTAGAATATGAGCATCGCAAGCTATTACATGCTTCGCATCAGCTGCTTATAGCTTCATTACGACAAGCCTACTGGATACCTAGTATTCGCAGAGTAGTAAAATCTATTTTGCATAGATGTCTCACGTGTTACAAGCTAAAAGCAGAAAGTTCTCAACAGTTAATGGGAAATCTTCCTAGCTATAGAATAACTCCTGCTAGACCTTTTCTCCGCACCGCAGTCGATTACGCTGGACCCTTCAACATAAGATATGGGGCTCCACGCAGTAAAACTACTGTAAAGGCTTACATCGCTATTTTTGTCTGCTTGGTAACAAAGGCCATTCACATTGAGTTAGTTTCTGATCTAACATCAGATGCCTTCATAGCAGCCCTACGAAGATTTACAGCACGTCGAGGACTCTGTAAAGAAATCTTCAGTGACAATGGCACTAACTTTGTTGGAGCAAACAACAAGTTAAGGGAGCTCAGATTGCTATTGCAGTCAAGAGATTTTCAAACTACAATTCAAAATTTCACTGCAAACCACGATTATTGCTGGTCGTTCATTCCTCCAAATTCTCCCCATTTCGGTGGTCTGCATGAAGCAGCAGTGAAATCTATGAAGTTTCATCTCAGGCGAGTTATGGGAGCTCAAATTCTCACATATGAACAGCTTTCTACGCTTCTATCTCAAATCGAAGCTTGCTTGAATTCTAGACCACTTGTTCGTCTAAATGATGATCCAGCTGACTTGTCATACCTTTCTCCTGGTCACTTCTTAATTGGAGAACCTCTCATATCTCTACCTTCACATCCTCCTACGGAAGATAAGAAGTACTTAGAAAAATGGCAGCTGTTACAAAATCATTTGCAACACATATGGAAACGCTGGTCATCCGAATATCTTCACTCACTACAACAAAGGCAGAAATGGACCTGTTCCAGTGACAACATTCAAGTTGGTACTGTCGTCATCTTGAAGGAAGACAACATTCCTCCTCTTCAATGGAAGTTAGGCGTGATCACCGCTACTCATCCGGGAGAAGACGGCTTGGTTCGAGTGATTACTGTGCGCACTTCCAGTGGCGAATATAAGCGGCCCATAGTCAAAGTGTGTCCTCTACCCCAAGACGAGTAGCATATGACACTTTCTATGATCTTATATTCAAGATTCTCCACTTGAAGTCCATTTCTCATCTATCTCTGTAACAAATCGTACTCTTGCGAGATGTGTTACATGCATTTTTCTTTCTATCAATCTTGCTATTTGAAAGACCTCTCTCTGGTTTTCAGTTCAAGAGTTTTGACCTACGCTAGCTTGAATTTCTTCATGTTGACATTCAGTTCAAGGGGATCAAATGCTTTGTTGATGATCAGCTCCTTGTCTGTTGTGCATTTACTCCTTTATAGCATTTTCCTTTTGCTGCATAGGCTAGTTTCTCCTTTGAAACACTGGCCTGTTGCTACGAAGATGTATTACTCCTTATATACCAACAACATTCAATAAGCAACACGTCCCATCTCTCCCTTGTGCTTGTATTATTGGTGTTTTGGTTTCCCTTATCTACATTAGTCCTCGGTCATAGGATCGCAATCCTAGCCACAACTACTACATGGTTTATAGTCTTTGATCTTGACGTATGATGTCTGACTCCTAATCCTCATACATTAGATTACTAGGCGAGCCACTACTTACTACATGGGTTTATGTGCTTTGAGCATACTGTATGACTGATCATAATAATTGTCATACTTATCTTTGAAGTTCTACTACATTTCCATTTTCTACATTCTATGGTTACTTATGAATTATCGTTATCATTCATTGGAATTCTCTATCACCATGTTCTTGATAATTGCCTACATTCTTTCATAATTATCATGTATCTTTTCCTTATTCCAATGCATACTCCGATAGCAATGTTCAATCCTATTTATCTGTTGAAGCTTTTCTTTGTGTCGCTGCTCGTCTTGGGTCACACTTGGCTACCTTCAAGACGTCTTCAGCTTCACTTGAACTCACATGTCTACGTATCTCCTCTGATGTATATTGTGTGTCGTGTGCTTATACGTAAATAGTGAAATCAGTGCTTTTTATTCAATATCATATTCTTGCAATATATGTAAGAAGTAATTTTCCAATACATATCACATGTATACATCCAATTAGAGTCAGTGCTTGTTTGTGTACATACAAGTGTCTCTCTATTATAGCTTGCCTTCCTGTTATGTTTTTATTGACGTTAATAGTCAATGGCGCGGAGTATGTTCACGCAAGCTAAGTGTTTTTTCCAGCATATTTATTATGTGCAGTAAATAGTTTTAATTCAAATCATCCGCCAGGTGTTCTTGCGCCAAGCATTAAGTTGAGTAGGCGTATATTTCATCATATCCTGATCACGAGTTCTTTGTGTCGGGTATTCCCTCTTTAAAGACGCCTTAAAGAGCGTCAGGAAGCCTCATCAGTATTAAGCCTGCAGTTACACGATCAAGTCACGGTCTGACACTGCTCCGGTTCTAGTAACAAAAGCCAGTTCGCGCTCTTTGTATTTTCACTAGAAATCATTGGAATAAAACTTCCTTATAAGTTTTATTAATTTCAAGTAAATTACTTATACATAATTTACTTATTCGCCGTATTATAAGTTCATTAGATTCACTTATTAGTTCCAAGTAATTAAATAGCGTGTGACGTCATCACTCACCAAGAAGCTATAAAACGTGAACAATCAAGTGCTAATAACTTAAAATACATACATTCTACAGCAATTTTTATTACCATCAAATTGATATATAATTCATTAGTAAATTACAAAATTTACTAAATTACTTTCAATGGTGCAATCTGGTTCGCGCCAAATTCCAATTCATTTTTTCAACGTGTTTATTCAATTATTATTCAGTGTTCACCTATTATTTCTTCGAGTGTTACAAGTATTAATAAAGTGCAAGTATTTCATTACATTCTAGATTGTTTAACCAATATGTTTCCTTTGATCTCTGTACCAAGTGACCTCGTGATATAGTCCCTTCTTGCTCTAAATGGTCCTCCGAAATCTTATACTTCTCACATGTACATTGTTTCATACTTACATGAAGCTACCTTATTAAGCTATCCTACATTTATCCATCTCACGGATATTATCGTCCAATCCCTAGCATTGGTCCTCTCACGAGCCAGTCCCAAACATATATACTTTTTAAGTGGGTGTTATATAGTACTAGCTTAAGAGGCTTGGCGTTGCCCGGGTTGTTATTTGTAATTTGAAATTAACTTATGAAGGACTTTCGATTTTCAAACTCTAGGGCCTTGTATAATATGTAGGCCTACATAGAACTTGCGGAAGAACGACTTATCACACTCAAACTATTCCCTCAGAAAACGCTAGATATAGCTTTTTTATGGCTCACAGAGGATGTCGAATGTTGCATTCCGTTGCTTCTACACACCATGCCTGGGAGGGGTTGAAATAGGAAGAAACATAAAATCCGATTACATAAGATTGTATTGTCTTTATGGAAAATTTTATTTCTCACTCTCTTGTTACCACACAACCATTTCGAAGCTGAAATTTAAAAAAAATGTATATTCAATATCACTTCCATACTTTCCTCCCCCAAAACCTAGGACATAATATACTGCGGGCATAGGACTGAAAATGTTCCATCCTATTTTGTCTTCTTGTAGAAGTTTAGGGCCTATGATAAACATCCCTATACAAAGCCTACAGCTATGAGTGACGAATCAGTGGATAGGATTTTTTACCGGCTTCTGATATAGCATACTCACTGGCACACACTTAAGCTGTCCCTGCAATATGACCGCTTATTCTACATCAAAATGTGAAGTGAGAAAATGATATTTTCCATGTTGAGGGTAGAAAAAGTTAGGTGAATGCATCACACTGTGCATTATTTTCGTGGATTTCATTTTTCATTAATTATTTTCACCAATGTATTACATCGATAGCATCAGAATCTGTTGAAGCCCAGTATTATATAGTTCCCAAAGCTCTATGTGAACACTATAAACAGTACACTGTTGTCATGATAACTGAATTGCATTTCACTTTTCAGTATAATATTTTCAGAAATTACATAAATTTTCAAGGGAAGGAGGGGTTTGTTTGAATTTTAGTGTTCACCGCGTTACTTCCCGGGCTTAACTGGGTATGTGTGCAAAATTTCGTGCAAATTGGTCAAGAAATGTAATTTGTATAGAGAAGGTACATACCCACATACATACATACATACACACTTTCGATTTCGCTTGGTTGAAAGGCTCACACTTCTTTTTTGTTTGTTTTTTTGTTATGAAATCATGTGGCAGCGGAACTCTGAAACTGTGAATATGTCACACTTCTTTTGTCACACTTCAATTTTTTAATTTTTTTATGTAAACAATTGACAGCAGAACTCTCTAACTGTGCCTCATTTCACATTTCCGACTTTTTCCGTGGATTTTCCAAAAGTTTTCTTTCATACAAACCTTGTCCTGACAATTACGGACACAACAAAAAAGAAATCAGCCAAATAGGTCGAGCCGTTCTCAAGTGATGCGGCAACATACATTTTGGAAATTCATTATTATTAAAATAGATATGTGTGTGTGTGTGTGTGTGCGTGCGTGCGTGCGTGCGTGCGTGCGTGTGTGTGTGTGTGTGTGTGTGTGTGTGTGTGTCGTGTAGATTTAATAGTATGCTGAACCCTCAGGGTTTCCCTTATAATTGGGGCTGCTATCCCTTGTGGATTTTCTCTCTAAACTAAATTCAGGTCAAATTGCAATAATTGAATAGGCCTACTAACTGAACCATTTTTAACTCCAGAATTTAGCTTCAATAAAATACAACAATAAATTATATTATTTCACATAGCCTACAACTGACGACTCAACAGCACTGAATATGGTAAATAGCGCCTTGCGGATTGTGTTTAGATAACGCGCAGTACACGCAGTATAAGAACCTCGTGTATTAAACTGAAATAAAATCGTTAAAGCCTTTATAAGAAAATGAAGAGGAAATAATTTTTCTTTCACTTTAGTAAAAGAAAGAAAAAGTCATCGTCAATCTTTGTGTCGCATTTCCAGAAGAAAAAAAATTCTATGATTTCTCGTTCTCGGGATTTTTTGTTCAATACATAACCACAGACGCAATATAATCATTATTTTATATTTTTATAATACTTATGTTAATACAATATAATATGACTTTTCAGTTTTTGTAAAACAAACCATTATAGATTATATTTCTTCGTTGAAAATATATCATCTGTACAAATTAATCACTTCACACATCTCATTAATTTCACTTTGAAGTTTAAAATGTTTTTAAATTAATGTAATGCTCACTAATTACACTTTGATTTATGTCCACGCAATTTATTTACAGAAATTAATTTGCTTACGAGGATTCAGATGAAGTTATTCTTCTGGGAAGTTTCTCTTTATAAATGACTTTCAAATATGTTCATGGAACTTTAATTAAAAAATCGTTATTAGGAAGATAAATGAATTATTTTTTCTCGCTATTCGCGAGATAATCAGAAAATATAATCAGTTTATCTTTTTATATTCGAGTTAATCCATTTTATGCCTTTGTTCATAGATTAAAAGATGCAATTTAAGTTAATGAGTCCCACTCCGACGTTACCCATCTCAAACCTCGTGAAAATATTCACTGGAGTTGAAGATGGTTGTACAAGAGTAGGAAGCAAAAGAAAAATGTCTTTTAAAAATGCAATTTAGTGGGAAAGTCTTTTCATTTCATTATGGAAGTTTTTCAACTGTGAAAGCAAAGCTGTTGGAGAGGAAATAACCTGGATATGCATTCTCTTTTGTAATTCTTACACTATTGTGCTTCGTTAAACGTCCTTTTTGGCGGTTCTAATTAACAGCATGGTTATGTTTCTCTCCTCTTTATGGATCACTTCGTCGTCTATGCCTTTCCCCCACACCCATTCTCTTTCTCTCTCGATCTCTTTTCCGCTTTCTTTCACATTCTCTTTTCCTCTCTCTCTTGCAACCTCTCTCTCTTTCTGTTGTTCTCTGGCCTTTCACGCACATTATCTCTTTTATTTCCATTGAATGCGTCTCCTTTTCAAATGTATTTTTACAAGTTTATGCTTTTCCTTACATATGTTTCCTTGCTTCCCTATTTCCAATTTCTTTCTTTCACTTCACCCTTCTTATTTGCGTTATATCCCCTTCATGCTACATCTATGATATTTCTTCCATCTATGAAGTTAAAAAGACGGTATTATGATTATTCTCATTTTATGATTATTCCCATTTTATTTTTACTAATTCAAGAAACATTGACCAATCCAGGATAAGAATACGTGAAATTTCAACCAATCCCAAGTGTCGGCAGTCATAATTTTATCGCTTTATATTTATCACTTTCATCTTACCGCACCTAGGTGCACTTTTTAAATTTAAATTCACAAGGATTCAAAACTAAAACGTCCTGAAACCTATAGCTTCTTTGATTTAAAAAAAAAAGTCATCATTGAACACAGCAATACGTTGCATATAAACAGAAGGAGGTCGTAAATAATATACAATTTTATGTGTTTTGAGTCATTATAAATGTACAATAATAAGTACATTATTATTAACACTTGATATTATTACTGGTACCAAAAATAAAATAAAATAAAATAGCGGATCTTTACGAAAAGTGTTGGTGATAAGCACACAGGTCCCCATCACGATATATCGATTGGTTATTAAGTGCCAGTATGGTACTTTATAAGATTGTGTGGGGGACGAAAAAATGTCTGTCCGTCTGTCCGTCTGTCCGTGCGTCTGTACGCACCATAACTCAAGTACGCTTTTTCGCATTTTCATGAAACTTGGTATAAACATTCATAATGTCGATGGGAAGAACCCTATTGTTATTGAATCAAATCGGTTCACCGGTACCGGAGTAATGCCCAATTTAGTGCCTATTTTAATAGTATTATATTAGAAAGGCACCATAACTGAAATACGCTGTATCGGATTTCCATGAAACTTGGTATACTCATTTATGACGTTCATGAGAAGTGCCCTATTGAATTTGAACCTAATATGTTGACCGGTACCGGAGTAAACCCCAATTTAGTATCTACTTTAAAGGCGCAATAACTCAAATACGCTTTATCGTATATTTATGAAACTTCGTATACGCATTTATAATGTCCATGGGAAGACGTCTATTTATAATGGATAAAATCGGTTGACCTGTTTCGGAGTAATGCTCAATTTAGTGCCTATTTTATGGTAATATACGTATTCGAAAGAATCAGTTTTCTTGACAACATTGCCTATTGTTTTACTGTTATCTTATAAGGCCTTGGAAATTAAAATACAGGTAGCTATGACAAAAAACACTATTGATTTACATGCGCTTATCCAACTAGACCGTTAAAATGACCCCGGTGGCCGAGATGGTAACGCTTTGGCCTCACATTCTGGAGTCCATGGTTCAAAACCCGAAACCGGCCAATTTGATTTTTTTTGGTATTTTTATGTGAGTGTGCGATTATCATGATATCACAAATATGTACAGTTCAGTTGATGCTGGAAGATTTTAATCTAATTTTTAAAAAAAACTAGACCCATGTTCTTCCGTAATCCCTGCTTAATGAATAAATCTGGAGCTTAACTTGGAAATCAATTTAAAAAAATCATATTCTGCATATCATAATTGCAGTCATAACTGATTAAACAAAAGCATACTGGCACTTTGATACATCAGTTTACCTGATTTTTATTGCATTTTGTTGGCATAAAATATTTTATTTAAATTACATTTACAAACTTGTGAAAAAATTATATTCTCAGTAGAAATGCTAGTGGTATGTAAGCAAGACAGATATTTCCCCTTATAAAGTTTTTTGGACTGAAATTAGTACAAAACAGCACAATGCATAGAGCAGCCCACAACTTAATATAGCTGTGCTTCATCTGAACCTTAATTAAATTAATTATACTGATTGATTGATTGATTGATTGATTGATTGATTGATTGATTGATTGATTGATTGATTGATTGATTGATTGATTGATAAAAGGAATTCTTAACATATTTGAAGATTTCACATAATGCACTGGCAATAATATTGATGTAAGTGTAGGCCTACGATTAGCTGACATTTTTGTTAGAGGTTTAAAGCAGCCGTATAGGTTATGAATTAAATTCAATCTGAAAATAATCTGTCAGGAACTACATTGGGTCTATTACAAGCACATAAGTTAGAGGAGTTTAAACTGAAAAATACTCGCATTAAAATATACTGCAGATATCCGTAGCCGTACATTTCGATAGAATGTACAATATTATATCAATAGCAGCTGCGTTTAATTATTCAACGGCTAGATGTTTTTTAAACCTTTAATTTTCATTTATGTACATTGACATTGTTATAAAGAAACGAATCAATGAAGGCGGGCTAAAAATATGATAATTTGATTGATTATGTTTAGGATAGAGTGGATCATGCAATATTATTGTAGCAATATATGTTAAGCCACTGTCTTCTTGAGAAATCAAGAAGGTCCATTATAATAAGTATTAGTTAGTGTTTATATGCTGTCTAGTGGACAAATAATGTTCATGTAAAGTACCAGCTGGATATGACTTCTGGAAATGAAAGCATGCTCTTTAGTAAGTAATTTCGTCCATTATTTCTACTGACAGAATCTGATGCATCTGAGCTTGCCTTGTTTACCTTAGTTACGAATACTGTTCGTAGTGTTCGGCCGCTGATTGGCTGTCCTCTAGAGCCAAATGAAAATGCTTCCGGGCCCGATATCACACTTTATGTAACAGACCCGCTTCGCTCGTTGGGGGCTCCGCCCCCTGGACAAAAATATGTTAATTGGATTTAACTATTGTGAACCTGAGACTACAGAATGCGAGTCCAAGATGTTACTATCTCGACCACCCCGTTAGATTTACGGAAATAATTATTTCTAAACTTTCAGAGCCCTACGTGAATATTGTTCGATAATACCTTTGCCATGGAAACCGAGCCCTTTATCGGGGGGATTTTTAGGGCTAAAAATTAAACAAATGAACTTTTTTGGAATTTTGCTGTGTTTTACAGTCTAAAAGCTATACGTGTACCAAATTTCAAGTTTCTAGCTCATCTGGAAGTGGGCAAACATTAATGTCAGTGAGTGAGAGTGAGTGAGAGTGAGTGAGAGTGAGTGTGAGTGAGTGAGAGTGAGTGAGTGAGAGTGAGTGAGAGTGAGTGAGAGTGAGTGAGAGTGAGTGAGAGTGAGTGAGAGTGAGTGAGTGTGTGAGTGTGTGAGTGTGTGAGTGAGTGAGTGAGTGAGTGAGTGAGTGAGTGAGTGAGTGAGTGAGTGAGTGAGTGAGTGAGTGAGTGAGTGAGTGAGTGAGTGAGTGAGTGAGTGAGTGAGTGAGTGAGTGAGTGAGTGAGTGAGTGAGTGAGTGAGTGAGTGAGTGAGTGAGTGAGTGAGTGAGTGAGTGAGTGAGTGAGTGAGTGAGTGAGTGAGTGAGTGAGTGAGTGAGTGAGTGAGTGAGTGAGTGAGTGAGTGAGTGAGTGAGTGAGTGAGTGAGTGAGTGAGTGAGTGAGTGAGTGGGTCGGTCGGTCGGTCGGTCGGTCGGTCAGTCAGCCATCTGGCTTTATATTATAGGGATATAAATTTCTAAAAGACTGTCCTGTAGTATCGTATATTTATTATACTGGAGTTGGTTCAGTTTTTGTGTTGGTTATGATCAAAGGCAGGAGAAAGAGATGACAGCAAAGACTAATTTATTATGGTCCGAAGACTTAGATTGATCTAACAAACTTCGATTTGCAGCCAAACTCGCTTCATGTGACTCAAAGCAAACAGCATATTATTGAATATATTATTGGATCTTGATGGTATAAATCTGAATATTAATCACCAACTTCCCATCCATATACACGGTCACTCCATCGTAGACCTGTAGAAGTGAGCAGAACTTACATTCACGCCCATTTTTTCTGATCTGTTTAAAAAAGGATGTGGTAAGACACGTCAGAATAAATTATTATTAACTCAGATACATGTCTACCTTGAAATTAAAACGCATTAAGAACATATTATTGATGTAACAATGTTTTACCCATCCAGTGAATGAACTCATGTCTCAAATAGACTGAACAGTATTTTCTTACGGCTCTTACGACTTCTTTCTCTCTCTGAAGTTTATAACCAAAAAATGCCTGAATAATTATCTTTAAAATAACCTTAAATGTATGAGAATGTGACATGACAAATTGAAAAAATGACTTGATATTTCTAAATATCTACTTTAAAATGTAATATACAGTAGTATAATAATAATTAATAATAAACAAAGGACAATATTTAAGTATATTATATTAGGCCTATTGAAACCATCATTAACGGCTGTGGGCGTCGACATGTTGACCACATGCTCCAGATCCTGCAATCTGCCAATGGTAGATGACGCAGCAATCGGATGGTAGGCCTAGTCCTTTCAGAGATGTAGCGCCTTGGAGTTAGTTCGTTAGATATAGTATTAGATATAGTATTATTTGTATTATTTGCAGTTTTATTATGTTTTATTGTTTGGTTTTATGTTATTTAACGATGAGGGCCTATTGCGACTTAGGACTGTGATCGTCACCCATGTACCGGAATTTTGTCCCGCAGGGGTTCTTTTTCATGCATGTAAATATACAGACATGGGCCTGTGACATTTATGCACATGTAATGCCATTGTCCTGAGTCCGGATCGAACCTGCGATCTTGAGCACAGAAAGCCAGTGCTATACTGACTACGCTACCAACCCGACGTGCTTTGTTTTTTTAAGTATATTAATATATTTAATATGATATATTAATATATTATCTCAACATTCATTTCTGTATTGATATAGTCTAAACACAGATGAATTAATAAAAATTGGATGTTCCTGTATAATTTGCCTAGATGTTATTTCAACGGAAAGTTGTCTGAATTTTTAACGACTATTCCACTCATATGCCGCGTGTTTGATATTGACCAATAACGTTTAGCAATTCCTCGTATATAGACCAATCACGATCGTTTATCTTATAAAAGGCTTGCTATTAACATGAGGATGGGATTTTACCTGATAAAATCGTCAGCTCGTTACTGGCACGTAAGCATCAATGTGCCGTGATTAATACTACACATGCTACCATTAAGCAGCACGAAAACAGATTATTCTATAATAATAATACTTTATTATCACATACGTTTACAATTGAGCAATGCTCGTAAACAGGTGATTCGTCATGGCTTCCTTAATGCTAAACTTAAAACTAAACAAAAGTTAAATATAAATATGAATATAAATATGAACAATACAACACAATATAATAGTTAGGCCATTACATTCAAACACGGGACTGTATATAATCTTCAATGGAGTAGAAGCAGTGATCAAGCAGATATGCTTTGATTTCAGTTTTGATTTCAGTTATACAACTTAACTTGTTTGGAAATTGAAATTATATAAATGTACATTGATTAAAAACACAATTTCGATTCGGTGCAAGCCAGTTCGTGTGTTTTTATTCTGTTCTGCTGTTAGCTTACCTGAACTAAGTTAACTATGTCTTATATGCACAATTGGTAGCACTGGTCAAAACATGGTAACTCGAATCGATTCATAGATGGTTGATTCATAGTATGCCATAATCTCGCAGCTGTTAGTACTGTTTTTATGTAACAAAGCACCAAAGTAATTATTATTTGTATAATCCATTACATTTTTACTCATGGAATAGTCGTAATAAATCCAACTCGTAAACTCTCGTGGGATTACCTATGATAAAACATCTCGCTGTAGCTTTCATTTGCTCACGGTTTTACTTGGAGAATGAGAGTTGCAGAACTCGTCGTTCCAATTTCTGTAAGACAATAATTCATCAGGTCTGTTTACAGCGCAATAATAACTTTTTACAATTTGAAATAGTACATTATGCAACGAGCCTATAATGGCATTCAATAAGATATATGTGTGTCTATTTCCTAATTTTCATATGAGTATCTTAATTACTGTTACAGGCAAGTTTCTTACGACTGTTTTGTTCGACCATAATTAAATGTTTAAGTTTTGAGTTACTCAAACAAACGGAGATGGCTTCCCTTCGCAATCAGCTGTTCTCGTAGTTCTTGTCTTCTGAGACAGATGGTAGCTGATGGCGTCCGGTCAGATCAAAGCTTATCTTGGCTTTTTAAGAACGGATATTTACAACACGAAATTAATATAATTAGTGTACTATTGAAATTAACACGAACGGAATTTATTTTATTTTAAATAAAGGTTGTTTATTTCGTAGTTTCACTTACTGCCCTCAAAATGTCAAGATCCTTCCGCGTTCGATAATAGATACCACACCTGTGTTATAATGAAAATCTGTATTATAATGGATATTATTATCGTCACATCTAATAACAAGTGCATTATAGTATGATCGAACAAAAATTAATTATAAGTTCCATCGGAAAGAATTGAGGTATTTTGTACATTTTGTACTATGCCAGATTAAATAAAGATTTTATTGTTTTTATTATTATTATTATTATAATTATTGTTATTTCATTTACTACATTTACTTCAGTTATCAAAATTCGCGGTTTTTCATCCTTGCAGAATTCCATAAAATACACATTTCACAAGTATTGTGATATACAAAACGTACAGACAGAATTTCAATGCAAAATTGCCATGAAAAGACAGGCTGCACGTGACATTAAAATACAAAAATGCCAGGCTTCATTTGGCTCGTTACTGGAAACCGCACCGAGCCACACATCCTGAATAAAAGAATAAAATAACAGGATTTTATTTTTCCCTCTTCATATTACTAACCAACCTGCCTATGACACTTCTATGAACAAAAATTCTATGTTATTTGTACAATGATCCAGTTTTCTGCCCGGGTTTGATGTTGGTTTATATATTATTTGAAAGAATATTGATGTTTTAACAGTCCTTTTCTTCACAGTAGCCAGAAATGTAGGTGTACGTGGTTTTAACGAACACTGAAATATATCATCTTTATACCAGCAACTGTAATAAGGTTGCTGCCATACAAACACAGTATCGAAGTTATTTACAGCCCACAAAGCCGGTTTTTCTTTCGGTTTGCTAAATCTAATTTGTTCTCCAGCAATTCTTAGTTTATTGCTGTCAGAAATTTCGCCACTTGAAATACACAACAGCAATATTGAAGTGGATCTCAATAAAGTCTGTTTCAAACAACAAAGCGACAAAATTCAGTGCACAAAAACATTAAATTGCCAGTTTCACGGTACGATCAGAATAACAATCATGTCAGATCCATATATTTTCTATTAAACCAGACATGATTTAGTTTTACTCCTGGTTGACTGTAAGGGAAGGCCTTAAAACCTTAACTCTGGGCTGTTTTTTTTTTTCGCATGAGCCCATGTAGGACTACGCAAAGTACTTAGAGGCGTTTATTATTATTATTATTATTATTATATTGATTGATATTATTAATGGCAGTGATTTACAATAATCAAATTATTACAATTATTATTATTATTATTATTATTATTATTATTATTATTATTATTAGTAGTAGTAGTAGTAGTAGTAGTAGTAGTAACAGTAATAGTATTTATTATATTATTATTATTATCATTATGCTGTTCGTATAGCTGTGGTTAGTAAAAACTAAATATATCAGATACACTTTTTGCATAATCGTATTAATAACATAGGCCTACTATATCATTGGCGTACTGTTAGTATTGATATTAATGGTGTATAATATAATAATAATAATAATAATAATATTATTATTATTATTATTATTATTATTATTATTATTATTATTATTATTATTATTATTATTATTATAAGTAGGGCAAGGCATTTGATGATTTTGCATTTTCTTCCTTTCCCCCCTCATGAAGGTTATTGAAGGTTAAGGCTCGAATATTATATAAAAGTGAACTTGTGGTTAGCATCGCTGACTACAGAGCCGTCGGCCCGGGTTCGATCCCCGGTACTTACTCGGATTTTTCTGAGGTAGGTAGGTCTGGAACGGGGTGAACTCAGCCTCGTGATTCAAATTGACGTGCTACTTGATAGAGAAGTAGCGGCTCCGATCGTGGAAACCATCATTAACGACCGTGGGTGTCGGTTTGCTGACCACATGCCCCCAATCCTGCCATCTGCCCATGGTAGGTGACGCAGCGGTCGGGTGGTAGGCCTAGTCCCTTCAGGGATGTAGTGCCACGGAGTTTAGTTTTTTTTATAATTACCATAGGGTTATGTGTTTATTAATTTGAATTTTATTCATTAAGTAAAGGTAAAGTGATCCCTATATAGGCCATGGAGGCCCGGAGGGTTCCAGGAGGTTGAGGCTCCCATATTTTGGACATTCGGAATTTGAAGGTGGTAAGGTTGTCAGCCTTACGCACCTGCCGCCTTTACCCCCTGGATTGCTCCTGGTACTCATTTCTGTTAGAGGCTTAGTCGACCCCAGGGTCTTAGTGCCACCAGAAGGATTAGGCCAATTGAAAAATCTCAACGACCTCATCGGGAATCGAACCCGCGACCATCCGGTTTGTAGCGCAGCGCCTCAACCACTACGGTACGGCGTACCCCTTTATTCATAAAGTATTTGTTATAAATGCAACTCGTTCAGTTTCGATTAATATATTTCAAAATTATCGTCATCACCTTAATAAGACAGTGTATCTAGTAGGCCTACATTTGATCACGTGTTTGCAGATATGCCTTTGTTGCATAAAACATCAGAGGTGACCTGGATAATGAAGATGTTCAGGCATTGCTTCCACTTGACAGGTTACAAGTTCCGAACTATGAATTAAATGTCACCATTCTGTCATCAGTTTTACAGATACCTGACATTCTCTCTTATGAATAGTAAATGTTACTTCAAAGCTAGATTCACTCTACGTCGATTATAATTGACGAAATTATTACTGTACTTTAGTACTAAACCTAGAAAAATCAGACTCTTGTAAAATTGTTTTCAGACAAAAGGACGTATGAGAAAGTCATCAATTCCATTAATAAAAAAGTATGGACTCCCTCCAACATTAAGAGATGCCATTGTGATCTCAGTGCTTAAGAAATCTTGTCAAATTCTCCACAATCACATAAATTCCATATGATCTAACATTTTATTGTTACTTTTTACTGTTACTTTATTTTATTGTTACTTTCTGCTTTAATTTGTTTACTCTAATTGCTTGCTTCAGTGTGTATTAATATTTATATATTTTTCTGTATACTGAGTCCATCTGGGCTACCTCCGTTGGGAGGCAGTTTTTAATAAAAAAAATACTTTTTATATAGTGAAATTAAGATAGTGAATGTAAGACTACTTAACATTAACACTGTCAAGATACTTCTGTTAGATAGAAATTTGTGTCTATTCTTTCACACTTACTAGGTCTACAAGACAATTTCTTGCTGGTTGGTGTTTGGTTATTAAACGACGGAGATGTACTGCAACTTAGGACTGTGACCGTCGCCGGTGTGCCTGAATTTTGTCCCGCAAGAGTTCTTTTACATGTCAGTAAATCTCCTGACATGGGCCTGTCACATTTATGCACACATAAATGCCATTGACCTGGCCCGGGATCGAACCCGCAACCTTGGGCACAGAAAACCAGCGCGATAGTAACTGCGTCACTCAGGCCGACACAATTTCTTGCTCACAAACCCAGGCTGAATACGTGCGTGTATTCATTGCGGTTGTAGGCCTATTGGTTAACAGCAATAGGATAACGCATCGCTGATTCATAAAAGAGAAACTGGGGTGGAAATTAGGTTTAGTTACATAGTGGAAGTAATTAAACAGAATTTGTACCAAACTGACGCTTATAATTAAATTTATTGCTTTTCGAAATAGCAAACTCAAATGTGTCATGATTAAAGAGCAGTTGAATTAATACCTTCTATACACAGATCATAACGATGTATATAGATGTAGCAAAGGTTCCTTTCGAATAATAAAATGGAAATGGAAACAGAAACAAGCTTTATATTCTACATAGAGGAAAATTTGTCCCGGGCGGGCATCGTGTCCGAGTTTTTAGTCTAGTTAATTTGAACGCCTGCATTTGTGCGCGTGCGTAGCTTCTATTATAGCTTTACAATAAATGTGTTTCTACCTGACACTGCTCAGAAAGATGATCAGTAATCTGGCCGAGTCTACTATCGAAATATTGTCATTTGAAGGGATGATGTTTTATTTGTACTCCAGTCTTCAAGGGAGTCACATCGCGCTAACTAAGATATACGGCTGCGGTTTTCATGACTGGTGGGAGGCTTATTTCTCTGAATTCAACTCTCACCTCTGAATGCCCTTCCCCTCACATGCGTTTTTTCCAGTGTCAAGGAGAAATAATTCTACTGTACCCTTTATTCTTGGGATATTTGGATTTGATTCATCTATGTGGATTTACCCTTTTTTTTTTTTTTTTTTTTTTTTTGCATCAAGGATTGTTTAACCCCTTTGATACGTTTGACCCCTTTGATATGATGTGAATTTTGCCGGACCCCTAACCATTTCTTTAATACGAAGTAAAAAAATATGTTCATGTATAGAATCTATTTGTCAATAGGCCTATAGCAGGGCAGTCCATTTAACGACTGAAATTCGCTATCTAAGCAGTTAATGAATTGGACGACATTGCTAAAGTCTGACAAAAGTAGACGTAGTGTAAGCCCCACGGTGGAGATTTCAGCAACTAGATTATTTCTGTTACACTTATTTTCCGACAAAGGACAGAAGGACAGACGATAAGTACATCGCCTCACAAACCCCCCTCCGGAAACTAGGGTATTACTTGGACATGAAAGGTCCGAGAAATTTTGTCCAGAGGTTCTAATTTAGGCTTAGAGTTGTTTTACGTGCCGTAAATCTACAGCACCCCCCATCTTAAAGTCCCTTCCGAAGGATTCCGTGCCCAGAGCTTTTACGTACTAAAAATCCACGGCTGAGTGTGACCTTACGACCTTAGGATCTAAAGGGGGCACGCTACCTCTGCACCACCGCTACTTACAAGAAGAGCGTAGGCAACAATAAAATGTTAATGCATTCTGCAACGAACTGACACCAAATTAGGCTTTACTCCGGTACTAGTCAACCGATTTAGTTTAAAATCACTAGACTTCTTCCCTTGGACCTTATAAATGCGTATACCAAGTTTCATGAAAATCCGATAAAGCGTATTTGAGTTATCACACGGACAGACAGACAGATAGACAGACGGACAGACATTTTACCGTCCCCCACATAGTCTCATAAAGTACAATTCTGGCACTTAATAAAAACGATTGCATTTTAGAACTAAATTAATTTTCAGTGGATCATGCTTAATACACATATTGTTTACCTCTTTTCGATGACAGAATTGCTGGTCTTCTGGTGTTGGGTGGCCTCGGTCTGCACCAAGACCGCTCTTCACCTCTTAAAAGAGGCACCTATCCTTGCTCCTTTCTAAGTACTACTTTCGTTAATACCTTGAGGTGTCCAGTAGTATTAGGAATGGAGCATACACAGACCTCACTTCAAAATTACACGCCAAAGCACATAATTATGAAGTGAAGGTCTGAATCTTAGTGATGTCTTCCTCAGCACGTTCTTGATTTAGAAAAGTTTTTTTTTTCTTGCTTGAAGTCACAAACACTAAATAAAAACACAAACACTATCTTCTTGTCTTCTTCGTCTTGATATAGGAAAGTTCGTACACACGTCACTACTATACACCGATAAACGCCGAAAAATTAAATCTTGGTACTCCATGATGGCTTCCACTATATCTGCAATTAGAGAAACAGTTTGTATATACCAACTGTGTATAAGCAAAGCAAAAGAGATAAAATGGTGAATATTAGATAACCTGTAAACTCATGTTAAAATTTCCCGCATTCATTCCCCCCCCCCCCTGCAGGAATAATGACTTCGTATATTTTTAAATTGTTGAATTTAAGTAACTATCGAAATGTGCACAGAAAATAGCAAAGATAGTTTTTAATATGAACATATATAGGCCCAATTTCTATTGTCAACATCCCTTTTATATAAACGTATAAACGTAATATGGAGACAGTATTGTGATCGTGACAAAAAATCGAAATCAAAATAACACGGGAAAACATGTTTCACCAAGCCCAGAAACCGCAAAAAAGTATTTTTGGAATGGCGTCTGTTTGTGTGTCTGTCTTATCATTCTGTCCGTGTACACCTGTTGCGACTGAACTGTTCATTGAATTTACTTCATTTTTTTTAAATTTCATCGAAATGTAAATAAGCTGTTACATTAACCGAAATATTATGGCGGCTTTTCATGAAAACTTTTTTTAAAGTTTGATTTTTTGGAAAAACGGCTGTTACGATTTTAATAAAAATGTAAACTTTCAAACGTTTGCATGTGGTTTATAAAATGACTTTATTGGATTTGCTGTAAAAAATTAGGTACGGGGTACTTTGCTCGCGTCCATTTTTTTTCTAGACTATCTCCATTACAGTAGAAGATACATGAAAGCATATCATAATAAAATTGTAGAAGAAGTTAAAAAATTTTGTTCACAACCCCAGAAGATAACTAACCCAAATACAAAATGTTGTTTTCCTACAATCTTTCGTTTTGGAGCTATAATGTTCAGATATACACACACTGACACAACAAATACACACACATATATGTTTTTTACAATAGTCTTTTTTTGGATTAAAGGGATCCCCAAAACGAATATTTATGTTAAAAACTCAACTTCGAATTTTGGGGTTGAACACAATTCTTCCTCCACATATAAATAGGCCTACCTATGGTATGGTCAGAGGAAGTAAAAATAGGTACTTTACAATTTTGTCAGGAATTCTTAAGAAGCCGCATAAGAATGGCAAAAGAGGTGCGCTGTGGCCACCCCTGCTGTTTAATGTGAAAAACCTTACTGTCAACGTAACTATTAAAAGCCAAACACATCGTAAGCTACAAAAGAGGTGAAGCTTCTGTAATTAGCGTAGGTGGACCTTTCAGCGTGTGAAGTTGTTTGAGGGCATTGCTTTGTGGCAAGCCTTCTACACGGGAGACTGCCTGCCTATTTTGAAGTTCTTGTGCTGCATACACCTAACGATTGGCTAATTTTCACTCTGTCGTTCAAGTCAGGTCTTTTCAGAAGAAAATGGAGATATGTGCCATTCCACCAGGATGAATTCGAAATAGTACCACCTCTCTTTACTGTAGATTGAATACTCCATTCTATGCAGTTAATATGCCTGCTAAGTTAATATTGTTATGATTGATGTATTGTTCATTTTCTTCGTTCCAAGGGAAAAATAGGTCCTCATGGGGAGGTTTCAAGTGAGACGAATTTAGTTATTGATTATTATTATTATTATTATTATTATCAGTATTATTATTATTATTATTATTATTATTATTATAAAGGCTGCACAATATTAGACAAATTAAAAATGAAGATATCAGGAGAGAATTAGAAATTGAGTCAATAATAAATAAAATATCAGAACATAGGCAACAATGGCATGAACATATTTTAAGAATGGAAGATAGTAGATATCCAAACGCATTATTAAACTACAGCCCAAAAGGAAGGAGAGAAAGAGGACGACCCAGGAGACGCTGGAGAAACCTATGAAGCCGGAACGGGCAAAATGCCCAAACCGTGGAGTGAAGATGATTATTACTATTATTATTATTATTATTATTATTATTATTATTATTATTATTATTATTAGTATTATTATCATTATCAGTATCATTATTATTACTTTTAGAATAGAATGACAGGCGTTAAGCACATCGCCTCGCAGCCACTCTAGAAAGAAACCAAGGCATGATTAGGACATGAACAGTCATTGAAAGTTTGATAGTTATTTTACGAGGTTCCAAGTTATTAACAGACAGAAACCACGTCTGCAGATGTCAGTTGTCAACATAAACTGTGAAACGCTTCTTATTTGACTCCATTATTTGAAAGAAGGTTCAGTCTTGAATTGCATGCTTCTAAGTGTGAAATAACACTTTCCAACTCGTGTCTCCATTTATTTAACAAAATCTGCTGTCTATTTACCAAATTTACAACTTACATTCACGGTCAACTATGATTACTTATTTAATGTTTGAAATTATACCATTATTATAATTAGTCTGTAAACTACAATCCTAAAGTGCCTCTGTGTTGAAATAGGGTTTCCATCCCTGGAGATAAAATAATAGTAAGAAGTGAAAGGGACAGGAATTTGATTCCATACTCCAATTTTAACTTTTCTTTAACCTTTCCACGGCTGTAGAAATATTATTTTGTCACCTTAAAAAATTGTATTAAAAGAAGAGATACAAGTTTAATAGATTAATGCTTTATGTAAAATATGATAATTTTTATCTTCTTGTTATTATTGTCATTTATGGATATCAGCTACTCTACTGAAATGTACTTTGTTGGTCCCAAGGTTAGCGCCCACTGGTGATTTTATTTGACGATTGCTTATATTAATATATAAAAAAATTAGCTCTGAAAGGAATAATATGCAGTAAATTTAAATCATGGGTATAAAGAAATACCTATGAAGAAAATATTATACCATGATTATGGTAGTAGGAAGATCATGTACCAACCGCATTCACGAAGGATTCGAAGACGAAAACTAAATACAAAATTTATGTAAATAACAAAAGATTGATTTAGATTAACTATTAAATTATAGCCATGGCCATTATAGCTGCTTCATTTCGGCTTTTAATTATCGTTGTTTAGTTCAGCCTGTCTTACTGATGACATAAGGATGACATTAATCTTGTGCACCGGTAATCTTAGCTTTCAGGATCCCTTATGCCTTATGGTATCATTTCTGTTCGAAGAGAGTCTACAAAGGCCCAAGGATAATTGAACGAATGAACATGTTCGGAAATGAGATCCCTGATGAGCTACCCCACTCGTGTAAGTGCACTTCTGCTCTTCGGCCATTACCCCAAATTACTCCATTGGGAACTGAAGCAGGACAGGTTCGTTCTACTAGCTCGGTATATTTTTATAGATGTAACACAATTCTACCTCATAAACAAAATGAAGAGTTGTAGTAATTATCTCTTTGGGAGTGCATTAACGATAAAATCTAGTATTAACGATAAATGAAGCGTTTACTTGTATAAGGGTCTAAGTGCCAAACTCATGATTGTGTAGAAAATAAGATATAGAGCCAGAGAAAGACGTGGCTTTACCTGGACCTTGAACCCTTCTGAAATGCATTGGTCTGGGTACATAAATTCATTTAAAATTTTAAGCTGAAAAATTATGGTTTTGGCACTTAGACCCTTATAAAAGAAAACGCTTCATTAATGTTCTTCTTTAGCATTTGATTCCTATTTTTTGAAGTACCGTAATCTTTAAATATCGATGTTATTACTGAAGCCTGATGAACAGCTAATGTAACTGTATCATGTGTCTAAAAGAAATAAGAAGAGAGCAAATTGCATGGAAAATGAAGTTCTTAGGAAACATGTCTTAATTATTTAAAGAACACACTGAATTGCGTTGACAGTAATTATAATATTTACAGAGTTTGTTTGAAGTGAGAGAAAACGGGGAACGTCTTTCAGTATTTAATTATTCATACACAGTTCGCTCCTTTTATCTTTGATGTCTCCCCTTTTTCAACTGAAGTTAGCAGCAACTTCTTTTTAAATTTTCGTGTACGATGCCATCTCGTGATACATCCACTACTTTGAATATACCATTAAAAGGAATTCAGTATTCGTTATAAAACTTTTACTTGTTTAAAGTTTCAGTATTTCATTATTACCGAAATTTTACTAAAATCAAAGCTAACTACCTTTAGCAATACGAATGACCTGCAGAAATGACCAACAAATTTATTTTACAACAAGCAGCAGTTGAACTTTCTTTATTCTTATATTAATTAGCCTATTATAATTAGAGCTGGGAAAGACATCTTACATCTTTGTTATTTAAAAGTAAAATTATGGTACCAATTTGTCCCAAGGATAAACATGAAAAATTACTTATATACCGGTGTATTATACGCCTATACTTCTATTTACATCTCTGCTTTTCCAGAGGGCCATTTTCCTTCATTGGTCTTGTGCAATACTAACTTTACGAACATGTATACAGAACAGTATCTTCAATTAACATACCTTTTTTACCGGTTTATCAGCAATGTTCCATATAAAAAATAAATTTTGATCCCCAATTAACATTTAAACTGATTTATTGTGCCTCGGTGATGTGTTATAAATATGTTGAAATTTTAAAATCTTACTTAGGTTACTTGTTACAGGCCTACTGTCTTTTCTAAATACAAGACAAATGTTACACACAAAAATCGCAGGCCTATTTAGAAATTAAAATTTCAATGAGTAGTGTTGAAATTTGAAAAAATTTGAACAGATTAGAATAGATTTATTTTGCGTTGTGGAATTATGCCGTAGGTCTTAACCAGGATAATTTCTTCAATAAATATAAGATTAAACATACAATAAAAAACAATGCCGTTAAAAATCAAGGCTTAAAAATAATATCGAACATAACTGAAATATTCGAAAACCAATGTACCTAATATACACAATCACTTTATCAAATATTTACTACCCAAAATTTACTCACTGTTACTAAGAAAATGTATACAAGAAAAATTTTAAATGTGAAAATAAATTGAATGATTATTAATCATTGGAAACAATTTATATTTAGGAAAAATCTCAAGCTGTTGAATCTTGAATGGAACAATATCTCTGACTATTTAGCTCATGCATCGGTGACGAATCGAGAAGAATATGTGGAACTTTAGCCAATCACAAGTGTCTAATCATAAATTTCTAATCTTACTTTATCACTTTCATTTTATTGCACCTATATTCACTTTTTATGTAAATTTACAAGGACTGGATACTGAAACATCTTTAGATCTGTATTTTCTTTCATCAAACACAATTTACACAATAATATCCGAACACAGCGAAGTTGCGTATGAGCAAAAGCATTTCAAATCTCGCATAATAATAAATATAATAATAACGTACTATTTTAGAAATGAAGTTATTTTCATCGGCTGGATGAAAATGAAAACATTGAAAAGTTGCTCGAAGCGCGATTTTAGATGATGTCGCGACGATCGAACGATATAATCTATCTCGTATTATTGTTTCGCCAAAGGCTGTCTCTTTTACAGTGACACAAATTCATTTTTTTCGTATTTGTATATTATTCATTGCATGCTTAATTCTTTGAATACTGTCTAAATAGTCGCATTAAATATGAATCGAGGTCCGGATTCTCTAAAGATAATAGGCGTTGCATCTTCGTTGCTCAGGAATATTTTAACAGGAAAATTATGGGAATGGGTGAGGGAAAAAGATATATGTTTCCCTCTAAGAGAAAATGGTTGTAAAAATATTATGATACATTAGTCCGAATGTTTCTAGGTGCAGGCTACTTAACCTTATGTTTGTAAAGCTAACTATGGAAAATTCATTAGAAGCTGTAATGGCTGTTTTACCCTGCCACGCGAAGGGTCATGAGTAAGTGAAGATTGTTTTCACAGCCACGCCCTCTCTGTCATACGGTTCACATCATCCCCTTCCCCTTGCTTCCCATTTATAGCGATGCAAAAACAAGGAACTCCCTTAGCAGCGTCACACCTCGCCATTGCCCTTGTTCTGATATCAAACCACTCTACTCATTTTCAAATGATAACGGCCAGTGGAGTTTCCAGGGAATATTCCAAATAGATAGCGTATATCCTTGTTGCTTGAATTCTAGTTCACCTGTTTTTATCAACTCTATTTAGCTTTTAATAACAGTAAGTGTGAAAGTCCACCTTAAGGGAATTATTTTTCTCGCTGCTAGGTACTCTAGGTTTTTAAGTTCTCAGGTACATAACTGACTGTGGCGCTCCTCTCACGCAGCGGGCCCGGGTTCGATTCCTGGTCGGGACAAGTTATCTAGGTGGGGTTTTTCCTCACTGTGAGACATGTCGGGTAACTTTAGGCGCTTGTGATCCCCAGATATCATCTGGCCGTCATTATCATCTTCATCCCATCCTCGCCTTGTTTGGAGTGAGTGTGAGTGTGTGTGAATGGTGTGCCTCGTGCTATGTATTCGTGTTGTCTCGGAGGTGGCCCCGGCATTGGGCTGATCACTCATCCGGGGAGGCCCTGCATGGCCTTGTCTGGTCAAAAAAGTATGTATATGATCCAAAGATAAATCCCTCTCCCGACAGGTCGCGGCTCTGTAAGGCCCAGGCGGCTTTGGTCGCTTAAATCCTAAAAGCGAGAGGTAAAACTAAGATAAAGAAAAGAAATAATATCCTAGTTACTTCAATTCTAGTTCAGTTGTTTTTATCAACTCTATTTAGCTTTTAATAACAATAAGTGTCAAAGTCCACCTTAAGGCATTTATTTTTCATGCTATTAGGTTCTATGTTTTTTAAGTTCTTAGGTACATAACTGCTTGTAATTTCAATTCCAATGTTAATGACTGTTATTTTGAGCGACACTTGCAATGCCAATACACGTTTTTCACTAGTGGACTTGTATGATCTCTTCCTTAAGCCCAGTACTGTGTATATTTCTCTCCCTGTGAGGATGCTAGCCTACATCAAAGCATTGGCCTTCAAAGCGTCAGCCAGCACTCATTATTCCAAAACTTGTTCTTTATGATAATTTTTTACAAAGCACGCGTCAGCGGTTTTTGCAAGAAACTTCTGACAAAATTGGAAGAGGAAAAGAAGGAATCTTCATTCGGTTCCTTCACTTCACTTTTAATGGCTTCTGGCTCACAACTTTGAACAAAATAGACCTACAGTTCACTACAGATTACTATTATTTCTTAAGTAAGAAGCATAGTTCAAAGGACATCTTACTCGTGTTTTGTAGAAAACATGGCATATTAGTAATTATGCTACAAGCCTTTACTTAGTATTTTTTAATGTTTCCTTGACATTTATTTGTTGTATATTAGTGTACCGTATCTAAATATATACTAGCAAGATATTTTACGTATAACAGTGTATGTTAAAACTAAAATTGTTAAAATAGTATTATACACAAGAAAATAATACAGTAAGATACATCGTATTATTTGAGTAGAAAATACGGTTTGATAATAACAGGTATGAAAAGAAATGTGACAGGTAGAAAGAATGGAAATGAGACCACTGATATGAAGACAATAAAAATGAATATGCACGTTGAGCAATATATTCATTATGTTTTAAAATGGTAATTTTTTCAAGTATTCTTATAACTAGGCCTAAGGTTGTTGAAGATAGAATTTCAGTGACTACCACTTGGTGGTACATGTCATTACGCTTTTTCTTTCTTTTTCTTGTATTATACGTTTTTGTTGTGCACTCTCTGCGTATTAAATTAAGTGTATAAAACTGCGTTTTCTCTTCTTTGAATTACCGCAGTTTTAATGAGAGCAAGAACGGTCTACTCTACATCGACCCGTGGGCTGGGCTTGATGAATAATGTGTAGTGCGGCGTGTTCTAAAAAAATATCAGAAATACACACACTACAACCTCTACTATTTATTTTCGACCCTCTCCATTGTATCTTCATCTCATTCAACATTTACCTCTTTTTTTATGTTCGGTTTTGCTAGGGCTACAAGCAAACCTACACTAAATTTCTTCATGAAGTCCTGAGCCTCTGGTCTGTTATCGAACTTTTGCGGTGAACTCTACTTGACGAAGATGTCCAGTTGTCCAGGGCCTAAAAATGTGAAGGGCGGCTGGCCCTTCTGATCAACTTTCGATAATGCAGACCATGGGGATATTGAGGGGAATTTTGGGCGGCCTTAGCATGTGTGCATGGTACGTAAGTTGCTTCCATAACATCTCACACTTTTATTTTATTAAATTATTTATGTATTTGTGCATTTATTTATCTATTCATTTATTTATTTGTTTATTTATTTATTTATAAGCCATTCTGGTGAAGTGTAAGCTTAGCGGAGGAGGGACATCTCTGAGTCTGTGAATACTACTGTCGTCGAACGTGTTTACCGTGCCTCCCTCTTCCCCCGACACACGGCCGACCCCTCAGAAACTACTATTTCAGTTAGAACTTAACTATCTTAAATGCGTATCCGAATGAGAAAACGCTAATGCCCGGGATTAGTTCCAGAAACAATAAATACATACATTGAAAAGACACATTAAGATAGTTCCAGACTCTTAAAAAATAAGTTATAAAATCAAAGTAAAGACACAGAAGACAATAAAATTAAACCTATAGAAGAAAAGTCTGATATGAAACACATAACTTCCTCTGACCAAATAAAAGTTTTGCCTCTTAGTATAATATATTACGTGTGATATTCTCTTCATTTAAATTGGTTGTGAAAATGAAGATAATGTTATCACATCGCATCCCAGAAGGTTACACAACCCAAATAAAATCTGATTAGTGCACTCACATAAGTTTGTCACCAAACATTCTGATAAAGAATTAGAGGCATACTGCAGAAAGCGCATTTTCAGTTGCTTCAATATGATAAGATTTCACCAGTCAAGACTGAGTTTCTACAGACTGGTGGCTCAGAAAACTTTTGCGAAAAAATGTTTCTAAAAAAAAGTTTTAGTTCTTAGTATAAATACCTCATGTACAAAATGTAAACAAAATCGTTTGAGCCGTTTTCGAGAAAAACGCGAAAAACAAATTTTCTTCATGGAAAAGTGACATTAAAAGCAAGAGAAAGTCGTCGCCAATATTCGTCTCTCATCCACAGAAAGTACCTAACCCAGACACAAAATGTTCTTTTCATATGATTTTTCGTCCTGGGGCTGGGCTGTGACACAGACATGTTTTTGAAAATAGTATTACTTTTAGATTCAGTAGATCTCAAAACGTTTACTTGTGTTAAAAACTCAACTTTTAATTTCAATATCGAACACTATTCTTCCTCTTTTTATAGTTCTTATGGTACTGAACTGGATCGAACTTAATAATTCCTTTGCAGTCTGCCTGTATGGTAAAAAAAAAGTAAAAATGAAAATTTTGCGGCAAGAGTAATTTATGATTATCCTCCGATGTATGGAACATCATGCATCCTCTAATGTTTTTCTTACACAATTTATTTCATAGTGTCGTTAGGCTTCATTCATGCTGTGAATAAGCACATGAATTATATTCTAAATGCGTATGAAATTCTCTTACTAACATCTCATGGGAACGTTGCCTCTGAGATTGATAGGGAGGTCATCATATTCAAGTGAACTCTTCATCCATTACAATTTTTATGTAGGGCCTACGGGTATCGAATATAAGTTGTCAATATGCAAATAAGACGAATGGCAATTCTCCTTAGAGTTAACCTGCCTAACTCATTCATTTTAGTATAAGTTTTGAGAATTACATTTAGTTTCTTGTAAATAAATCTAGTTATGATTGAGTAAGGACTAAAGTCACTCCCTCTGTCCACAGTCATACATATGAGAGCATTAAGGAAAGAATTGATACTAAGTTGGAACACTGGGCCGATATTATAGAGAAGATTTAAACTTTGGGTTACTTATCTTCTCGTTGCATGTAGTGTCTTATTTCGGATTTTATGAAATAAGGCTAGGACTCTATCCTTCGTCAATCGGAGAAGCTTTTTAAAACCTCATCTACATCTCATTTCTGAAGATGTTTAAATCTATCTCGCAACATTGTGGGTCTCAGAGGTCTTTCAGTTATGTGAATAACTTCCCCATTATCATTCAGCATTTCCTGTGATACCTCCACAGTAGGGCCTATAGCTGGGACTATAACCTTGCAACATTGCCTTAACCCCCAGATAACCGGAAGATGAGTTCCAGACAATTTAAACTCAAGTTTAACTGGAGATTAAGGATTATAAGACAGAATAACACGAAAAAGTTCAATAATAGCAATGTTTCACCGACAAGAACATCAATTTTTCCTTCAGTGCATGACCAGTTAGAGTGTAAATACATAGAATCAATTGTATGCTTACATAATTTATAACTAGTCACGGTAAATTTTGGCATTATCTGGAACGGTTCAAAATAGGAACCATTAACTGCATTTGTAAGGACACCATTCAGACTGGGTCACATTTTATATTTTAATGTTCTGCTTTAGAAGTTCAAAGACAAGAAATTTTTAGGACTACTTATATATTATATTATTTAATATATTTTTATGATTTTATAACTCTAAAAACTAAGCAAATTGTAAATAATTGTAAATTAAATCATGAATTAGTACTACAACTTAAACCCTAGCATACTGAAAGGTGAAATAGTTAATCATACTTAGAGATGCAACAATAATAATATTACCGGTAATAATAATAATAACAACAATTATAATAATAATAATAACAATAATATCAAGGTCATTAAGTACGCACTTCTACAGCCAGGATGATAATTACGTCATTTTAGGCTAAACTAGTGTGAATTTGTAACCTAACTAGAGCACAAAGTTGGGAATCCTGTACAGCCTATTAAGATGCACACTAAAAGAAAGTCTTACTCAAACTTGAAACGAATACTTTCCATATCATTTATATTGTGAAATAGAGCTATGCTGTAGTCATACAAGACTTAGGATCTCCACAAAAAAGGGTATCAAAATGGCATAATAGTTTATATGCATTGTCCAGCCCATTTGTAAACACGTTCCTAACATAACATACAAGCTTAAGGTAAAGAAAGTTGCATGAGTGCATTAATCAGATATTATCTGGATTGTGTATCCTTTAAGAGGATGTGATGTGATGTAATAACGACATTCTCTTAATTTTTACAACCAATTTACGTGAAGAGATTGCCATACATAATATATTACACTAAGAGGCAAAACTTTTATTTGGGTAGAGGAAGGTAAGTAAAGTGTTTTGCAACAGATTTTTTATTCTTAGGCAGGATTACTTATTGTAGATTGATGTCGACTTTCAGCATTAATACCCATTTAAGAATAGGCCTACTATTTATATTGAAATTTCATATTGTCTGTTTGTTTCTCTGTGTAAACAACAACTAGAAAAGAGAAAAAATCTTATCTTCTGACAGGGCGATACAACACATGTCAATGATTTTCTTTAAGTATCACTATAACACTACCTGAAAAAATATACATTTTCATTTTTCTCAGAAATTGCTGCATATGATTTTCTTTACATGCTATATATTAAAATATATTTCTCCTAAGACATAAAACTTATATTGGAAACATACCAGAATTTCATTAGCAGTTTGTCAGATCTTCTACAAACCTGCCTTGAAAACAATATGATTGTTTAGAGCTAGGGCAACTGAATGCACACAACTGTAGTGACCACTTACTCTGTCACAATGTGAAACAAGATTTTTATGATGTATTACTCTGTGTATAACAGTATCACATTGCTGTATTTATTTGTTACAGATCCTGCATCGACAGTGGAAGATGATGCTCCTGCTTCCAGCACTGATAATCATGGCACAGTGTCTCTACCATCCACTGTTCAAGCCTCCGTGGCCATCGTTAGTGAGGAACCAATGATCTCAGGTATACCAGAACTAACACCAGGGCCTTCACAGAATAATGATGGAGGTCCAGCATCCCCAACTATTGATAAAACAGAAACTGTGGACCAATCTCCAGGCCCAGCTATTGAAGATGTAGCATATTATGTCACTGGATCTACCAGGAGACGAACCCAGAATTTACAAGTTCCTGTGACATTAGCAACCTCAACTCCTGTAGTACCATCACTACAAGAAGAAAAATTCATTGAGGAATATGAATTTCCAAGAGTAAGTGACAGTAACCAATCCATGTCTTCCCATATAGAAGTATCCGGTATCATCATAAGAATAGATGGTTTGCCTCCCAACACTACCACTGCACTTGAATTTAAACAAAACACAAATGAAGCATCGGCACCCACTTCTTCCGAAGAGACAATATCACTTGGTCCCATAGAGATATCTTCCATTCTCCATCAAATCATGTCTACATCAACTTTACAAAATGAGTATAACAAATCATTAACATATATCAACTCATCTTCCATTGACGAAAAACTAATATCTTCTTCTATTCCTACTAATGAGCCATTCCCTACTAATATTCCCCCTGGAAATTATAAGATTATTCAGACAAACGAATATAACAAAGAGGAACTTAGTAAGACAAAAGCGCCTTTTTTCCCTTCTCCATTACCACCTGAAGTGCACCGATACAGCATATACCATGGACCTTTGGAATCAAGCAATCCATATGCTCACTGGGACAGTGACAGCGAAGAACAAGAGCACGAAATGGAACTTCAACGTCTTCAAGAAATCTCAGAGGAAGAAATAGAGCAAGTTGATGAAATTGATGGTGCTCAGAAAACACCTGATCATTATTTTGAAGAGTCTTTTGATGAGAAAATAGAAACCCCACCATCTCCATCACCATCTACTCCAACAACAGGTCGCAGTTACCTTCTACTTCTGGCTGGAAATTCAACGATTGTTCGTCTTCGACAGAAAGATTTTGCAAAGTATCTCAAGCTAAACCTGGCAGCAAGGTTGTCACTGGAGTATGACGATGTCAGAGTGAATCGTGTGGTGCTTGCTCCTCCACAGTTGTTGGTGAATGTTAGTGTTGTTACACCATCTGAAGCTGCAGCTGCTATTGACTCTGAAGATGCACTCGAGGAAGAAGCTGCTTTGGATGATGCGGTCCTGAAAGAAGAAGAGCCCCTGCATATGCTTGCAGAAACAAATGCTACACTTCTGGAACTATCTGGTGAGGAATATCATGTGGTGAGACTCCTTTCTCTACGATCACATCCTCCAGATAGGAAACTTGACGATGATGAAGATGAAGATTCACCTGCCATGGCTACAATCATAAGTGACAAGCATGGAGACATCGAGCTTGTGATCTATACTCTTGTCGGTGGGGCTTGTGCTCTCGTTATCTTGGCCACTCTAATAATTACTTTTGGCAGATACTTGAGATTAGCTGACATTCAATGGCCATGGCGCAAACCAAAGTCACTGTACACTTCTTGGACATTACCGACAAGCCATCTTAGACACAGGCGTATGGGAGATGAGTATCCTTCACATGCTCATCCTGCCCCAACAGTAATATATTCCGGATCATTTGCTGCAAGAGCAGCAGCAGCGGCAGCTGCAGCATCTACAACCAACTCTTGGGTTGATGAGTATCAATCTCAGTCAGGTGTTATTCTTCCAGATGAAACACATCCTACTGGAAATAGTCCAATGCTTGGAGGCAAACTTTCAACAGCAAATCCTTTGTACACAGATTTGGAGATGGGTGGTGGGGCTGGAAATGTCATTATGGGCCACAATGCATCACTCTATGCTGAAACTTCAAGCGTGCAGCGTCAGAGTCCAAGTAAATTGCATATCTTCAGTTGCAGGCCAGGTAGCATTGTGATTCCACCAGCTGTATCAGCATCGCATCCAGTCAGAAGAAACCTCGCCGAAAACATTCAGAAAACGCCAAATAAAAAGCTGACTAAGGATACACATCCCCTTGATGTTAGGATCAAGGAAGATTGCAAAGGGCATGACAATCCCAACTATCAATCATAAACTGGATCACAGTCATACGATGTTACGTTGTGAAAATAGTGAGAAACACTTTTCAGAAAAGGTATCTGAAAAAGTATGTAAAATAAACCTCAAGCTTTTTCCTGCTGTTGAATTATGACCTCAAGAAGTTTCTACCTTGGCTTTGTTCCAGTTTGAATGTGACTTCCATCAGCAAATACTCCAAAAATAGATTTAAGCCACCACATTTTATGTAACATGTAACTTCACTTTCTTATTAACACATTCAGTACGTAATCCCATGGACCAGCCATTTAAAAACACAAAGACCATTTATTTTTTGATTTAGAAAATTCAGTAATGCTCCTAAACAATTAGAACTAGAAACTTTAAAATCTGTATACACTTAGCAAAAATCACCATAGACTTGAGGAGGAAAGAGATGTATTTAATAACTTCTACCAGTTTTACGAGGGCTATTTTTTTCAAGGTCTGATTGGTTGCAAAATGAAAATCACAGTGAAAATCAAAATTGTGTTATTGGAACATTTAGACACACCTTAAAGCTATTTCTCTGCATAGTCGCTGCTCTGATTGAGACATTTGTCATAGCATGGTACTGGTGTAAACATGCCTTGAACAATAGTCTCCCGCCAAATGTGAAGTGCTTGCTGTCATTCGATTTCTTCATGCTGAGGGGGTGCAATGCAACCGAAATTCATCAATGAATGAGTCATGTTTACAATTCCGGAACAACATCGTCAGTTGACATTCGCTTCCTTCCCTGGCCGCCTGCATCATGAACGTCTATACATCCTGCTGCAAAGTTCCTGCACCATTCGCACACTTTGCTGTCACTCATGAAAGTTTGACCGTACATGTTACTTTTGTATAAGGTATTTGAAGAGCAGCAATTTAAATAAGGCTTTTACAATGATCTTGCAAAGCGATTTTTCATTTTTAGCACATCTCTGCATACGGTAAAACCGCCATTAGAAAACCATAAATTATTCCACTGATAATTGGTCATTCAGAGGACAATAATAATGTAACAGAATACACTAAAATTAAGTTTTGACCACTTCAGGAATTTTCTAGGTGCATGAATAAATATTGTAAAAAATTCTAGATCATATATATTTATAATTTGTAAATATGCCCAAGTTTCTAAAAAAAAGCATAACAAAAAAATATTTATGAGGTTAATTAAATTTTGTAACAGAATTGAGTGTGCCAAAAATAAATCATCTAGTAGGTAAAAAACTGTAGAAAAAAAATTTCATCTATTACCCCTTTCATGAGAAACCTTCATTTTCTATCACCCTGACTTCCAAGATCTATTACAACAATGCAAGATATAGAAGCTGATTTTAAACATGCACCTAGAAAAACTCCTTAATTGACTGATAAATACAACATAAAGCAGCCAATAGGCACCTTAGCTGGTCCGCATTCACGGTACTGAATGTGTTAAAAAAACAAAGAAGATTTGTATAAACCATACGCATAGAAACTGTAAATAAAATGTTTACATGTCTCCTATCCAATCCATGACTCCTTGCTTTTTATTGTTTTTATGTTTGCTTGTAAGAGAAATGTTCTAAAAACATATTATTATTTGTCTATAGGTTTATTTACAGTGTAGGCTTGACAACAGAATTTATCAAGACTTTTTCATGCTAGCTAAAAATTAGTAGATTGGTGCCACTATTCTTACTTTCACTATATTAGCAATATTAGATGACAGTTTGTCACCTATGTTGGGACAATTTATAGATTGTTCTTTAGAGGGAAATGTTCTTTTCACTTTAAGTAGAATGTAAATTTAGAATCATTTTAAACATGAAGTTATGTCTGAACAAGAATTCAAAGCAGATTTATATCATATATTCATTTTATTTATGTATTGAAATAAAATTTTAAATTCAGAAGGTTCACAAATAAAGTGTTGTGCAATTACTATACCCATAATTCCTCCCATATCTATATTTAGAATCAGTGGTGGCTCCTAGCTAAAATTAGTGAGGGTGCTTCTCCAGAAAATTTTAGCCCTTGTTTTAAAATTGTGTAAAAGGAAACATACATATATAAAAAGAATTTTTTTCGGAAACTTGATAAAACCCTAAAAGAACAAAATGAAAAATGTTTACTTACTTTAATCAAAATTGTTATAGTTCAAGCTTTATCTATTCATTTAAAAATTAAATCCACCCTTCTTGTTTTAATTTCCGCAAAAAGATTGTTAATTAAAGAACCGAAAAAAAAATCAAATAGAATAGCTGCAAACAAGATAACAATCTAATTCTACACTTTATCACATTCAAGAATATGGTACATGGTTTTTAAGCACAGCACACAAAGAGCAAATAAAAATATAAAAAATAAAAAAACACTACCTTCCACCAATACACCAGGGTCGGCACTGTGGAAGCAATAGTGCTCTCTCTTCCTCGCAGCTGGCGTGCACCTTCCTATGTCTGCATGCACACTAACAGTCAAACACCATGCTGCTGGAACTGTGAAGCGCACAATTCCATACAAAGATTTTCTTTTATCTTTTTAATAAACTGGGGAATGACTACTGGCATGAAGCTTAAGAATTATATATTGCACAAGTATAAAGAATTAAGGAGAAAGGGACTCATGTTATCGATAATATCAAGTTGAAATACAGAGTGCTGCCTATACACGAGCCACCACTGTTTAGAATGAACTTGAGCATAAGCCAACCACACAGTCTTATTCCTATTCCTACCTCTTTGTTGTTTTCAGTGATTTTTATACATTCAATACTAATTGTAAATAAAAGTTATTTATGTTATTATTTAATTATCAACTATAACCTCAGACTTGGTTTGAAACACAAATGAGTAATAACTTAATAAATAAGTTTTTCTCCTTATAATTTTTCTATTATACATTTAATCTGGCAATCTTAAAGTGTGTATTTTTTAAATAAAGTATAAATTACAAAATCAATTAATAGAGAACAGAATTTAGGAAATTGATACCAATCAAATTAGTTTAGTTTAGTTTAGTAGTGATGACTAACGAGCAATTTATTATTACTCTGCGAAATAGAAAAAAAGGTGATAGTGCTCAACTGTAATGCCCCCATTTTAATTACTTTAATCTAAATAAAAATGTATCTGAATTACAGGCGAGAGGAACCAACCCTAGGAGACTACATCAGGTATAATTGTCTACTGAAGTTTCAAATCCCAGCTGATATCCAATTCAGTTCTAATAGCACCATTAGTGAGTAGCAAGCAAATTGTATAATCTGACTAACAATAATATAATGGTACAGTAGAATTTGGCTATTACATTAACACTTAGAATGAATGCTGTAGTAAATCGTAAAATTGACTAACAATAATAATTACGGTAGTACAGACCTGGTATTACATCCATAGATTATCTTTAGGTTCAGTTAAACTGAATAAATCAGAAAGTGAAATGAGAAAGTTATATTGTCATTGCTTAGACACTTAGGGTAGAGAAAATTATGCGGGTGTATCACATCAGATTTTTCTAGAATTGTTACCAAAAAATAAAAAAAATAAAAATAAAAACTTTTTCACATTTTAAATTTTGTTCACCATGATGCTACAAACTATTTTTTCCCGAAACATATACAATGAATTCATACTATTTTTCTCCTAATTCGTCTAGAGAAAGAGGCCACTTTGATTGTTTTTTTAAATAATATACCTCGCCTGGACTATATTTAGACTAAAGTAATAAGAAAAGACATGCGACTACAACCCACCAGATGGACATACAGAATAACTTCATGGGACCCTAGGACAGGTCAAAGGCACATAGGAAGACAGAAAACACGCTGGTCAGACGACATCAGGCACACCTTTGGTAACCGATGGACGACGCAAGCCAAGGATCGTCAAACCTGGAGACACCTTATAAAACTTAACTTGGACACTATCAAAGACTGATCTCTCCCGGACTAGCTACCCGGGTCTGCAAGAACCCAGCTACCTTTCATAGAAAGAGGCCCTTGCCCGATAGGGATGTTACGGGCTAATACTAATACTAATACTAATAAGAAAAGATACATTTCACCACAGACAGTTTTTCTTATCTTTTGAGATTAAATGAAATGAAATTTATTACTTTAAATTTCCCCCCTGATCAACTGAAGTAAGTCATAAATTATTTTATTGATATTCTCAAATAGTTGAAGAATTAGGGCAAAAACTTTCTTAATATGAGATATAAGGTTACAAATAGGCCACATGAGAGCCGATCACTTAATAATGGATGCACCCAATATTGCTTTTTTTTTCTTTTTTAAGCACCAAAAGCATAAAGCATAATGCTTCTTCGACTTCCAGCTTTGAAATGATGTTACGTAATCCCTTTCTATCTGCATCTGTCTTAACACAGCCAACTTTCATTTTTAACAAACATTGTTTGAAACAATTCCCTCTAGAATCCTTCAAAGAATTTCTAGTTCACAAATAAAAGGAAACTTTACACCACAGTTTTCATCTCCTAGTCCATATCTCGAAGTCATGTAATAAGCGTAAAATCCACAATTATAGCTTGTTCCACGATCAGGTTCATTTGGATACCATTTGGAAAAACCTGCAGATTCCAATGTGTCATCTGGAAGAGAAATAATTCCATTCTCTAAAACAACATTGAGTTAAAAAGACTCAGTACTAATATACAGGTACTGATACCAAAACAGTAGGCCTATATCTTTATATTAATTGTAGAGATTGTTGATTCTCAATATCAATATATGTTTTTTGTCTTGTTATTCGATACTCCGATACTTTTGTTCTTGAAATTGTTTCTAAAAAATATTATTGTAGTGAAAATATAATTTATGCTGAAAGTAGCTTTTTAGAATTACGGTACAGTCCTCAAAAGAATAATGCGAGAAATATTTTCCAGATTTATATATAATTAAGGAATCGCGCACAATGTGCATTATCATAACCTAAGACTTAACCTACCCAGTCCTCAATCGAACCCGGGCCGCTCAGTTGTATGGCATGTTTTATTGCCCAATTACAATACTTTTAAAGAAATGTGTATTTGCAAACATCCTGGCACTAGAACATCTGAAGAAACTCAGAGGAAGGTCCCTTTTGTTATGGGATTGGTAAAACTATAAGCGAGCCCAATTTCTAGTAGAGCTGAATCAGAGGCTATAATTTAAGCTAAGGAGTTCTTTAACATCTCCTAAATGTAATGGCACAAGACCTATGGTTTAAAGTTCATTGTAAAGAACTTCATGCCAAAGCTTTTACATACTGACATACATATCCATCCTTGTTTTTTGTATCTGCATATAGTCTATTTATTTTAATGTTGTCTATCATCTGGTATCTTCGTCAGTCTCTAACCTTCCCATTTATCATCCCTTCTATGGCATCCTTCAGCAGACAATTTCTTCTTAGCCGATTTCCCATCCAATTTCTTTTCCTCTTCCTGATGATTTCCAATAAACCTCTTCTTCCACCCACTCTGACTAGCACATCTTTATTTTTAACTTATCTGTCCATGCTATTCACTCCATTCTTCTCCATACCCACATCTCAAATGCTTCCAGTCTTTTTTCCTCATTCCGTCATAACATCCAAGTCTCTGCACCATACATTGCTTCACTCCACACAAAGCACTTCACTAGCCTTTTCCAGGACCACAGGATATTTTCCTCTTCCTGTTAAAAACTTATTTTGCCATTGCTATCCTCTCTTTTACTTCTTGACAACACCTCTTGTTGCTACTGATAGTACAACCCAAGTATTTGAACATGTCCACTTGTTCGATAACCTCATCCTTCATTCTTACATCTACCTTCTTGAATTCTCGTCCAGTAACCATGGTCTTCATCTTATTTATATTTATCTTCATCCCATAGTCCTCATATTTGTCATTTAGCTCCATCAGCATGTTTGTACAGTGTCATTTCATCTTCTGCTAGCAAAACCATATCATCTGCAAATCTTATGCACTTTATTCTTATGTTTACATAGTAAGGGTAATTAAATCATGGAGGATGAAATGGGCTGGACATGTTGCGTGCATGGGGAGGAAAGACATAACTATCTCAAAAATATTGACTAAAAGACCCAAAGGGAAAAGACCACTTGGAAGATCTAGATATAGGTGGGAGGACAATATTAGGATAGATTTAAGGGAAGTAGGATTTGCGAGAGATGGTTGGAGGGAGTTATCACAGAATAGGGTTGTATGGCGGGCTCAGATAAGCATGGCAATGAACCTCCAGGTTCCAATAAATAAATAAATAAATAATATTCCTTTAGCTTACTTAGGAATTGTAAATTGTCTATTGCCTTTGAGTAAGTAAGTAATATTAATTCAGACTTCAGAACTGTTTAGATAATAGTTATCCAAGTTTAAAAGATACAGTAGACTCCCAACTACCTTATCCAGCTAACATGGCAGAAGGGCAGACAGGCAGGATAACAGAAAAGTCAGATAGGTTAGAGTTCTATAAATACTCACTTCTTACCCCACTCAAACCATTAAGAACGCCCTTTTTATACCAAAGCCTGCTCTCACTCATAGAAGCCCATTGTACACATTTTAAGATATATTTTATAATTGCTTTATTTTAGAATCTAGATGGTCAGACATAAAACTGGAAGCTATGAGAACAGCAATGCAAACATTGGAACTAATGTGAAATATAATGTACTAGAAGGTGCCTGCGGTTTCACCCATGACTATTTACTCATCTCCTAAATGTTTTGTTTAAATTATTTATTTAAAATAAAAATAATTAAAACATTATATTTATTAACACTGACATCGTTTTTACATAAATTGCAGGAATTGCATAATTTTATTCTTAATTATATTGTTTAACGTTAAAAATATAAATATTTAAATGAACGAAACGAATCTTATGCTGCCATATCGGCATACAAATTCAAAATGAAAACAATTAAAATGAACCATAAATTCATGAACCATATCCAAATCATGCATAAACAATTTTATTGTAATGTTTGATAATTAAAAAATACTAAAAACCCAGCTTCGAAGTGCATTTCATGAACACAGTGTGCCACCCAGAAAAAGAAAAGACCTCAGATTAGAGTTTCCTAGCCCAAAAATACCTGCATCGTGTGTTTCATCCAAATCATTCAATGTTTTCTCATTAAGGTGTGCATTCATTCTCCTCTTCTGTCACCTATATGTTAAAAAAATCAGATCTCTGCAAATCGTAAACAAATGAATCAAGATAGCAACCAAGAACTGAATACTGTCTTGCTAATAAGAATGTTTTCCCCAACAATTGAATTGCTCGTGTGTTTCTTATGGAAGTTATTTAGTCTCCTCAAAAATATTTGATTTCTGGCATTAAAAATCAAAATTTTGCAAAATCCTTTTTGAGTGTGTACTTATATTACGAAATGAAGGTATTGTCAAAATTCCAAGTCTCTACCTATTATAGTTTAAGCTCTACGTTGATTCTCTGTCAGTCAGTCAGTCAGAAGAAGAAAGCCGCTTAGATATATATACAGATAAAACAAGAAATATCTTACATAAAAATCGAATGGTTCATCTCTGTTTGTTCAGATTTGTCGCAAAAACTATTAACCTGATAGAGCTGAAATTTGCATAAACATATTTTTTATATATAAGATCGTAGGCTTCCGCAGCCCGAGTTGACAATAAAATCTTCTTGGCTTCCGGGTATCTGTCTTGATAAAGACCACGACAAGATGGTCGAAACGTCGGCAGACTTCTTAAATATGACGCGGCAGATACCCGGAAGCCAAGAAGATTTTATATTTTTTATATAGTTGTTCACTCATCTCCAGTATTTAACCTAATATCATCATAATTTAATTTCAGTACTGTATTAATTAAAATGAACACAAGGCATGACAAAATAACAAATGAACACACAATTACATTACTACTGACAACCGCTGTCAAATCAATTGCTCTTTGTTTTCATAAACGAAACAAAATGCCCTAGAGAAAGTGTAATAGTCTTTTTACAAAATCTAGAAAACCTTCATCGATGTCATCTGTGCAAAAAATGAGCCTGATCAACTCTGCTATACAGATTACAATATCGAATACAAGACATGCTGCCTAGCAATCTTGTGAGACAGATTGTCTGTTGAAAGAAGTCTAGGAGAGTCAGAAGGGAAATTTTATGAGGATAATGTGGGAACCCTTAAAGATATTGGTTCCAGATATGATCTTTCATTAGACTTTAATAGTCACAGCTTCCTCTGCACCGGTAACATGAATCGAATTTGTAAGTTTTGTGGAGTATGTCGGTGGATGGGTGAATCAGTGGGCATCTGTTGTCCCATACAAGAAAAGCCTGTTGAACCCATTAAGTGTTAGTTGACTGGGGAAATGCTTCAATCTATCTTTTGGAGCATCTGGTCAAGTGATTTCTTATCACTTTTCCAATAACATTCACTGTCCAGGGTCAGATTTATTACTGCTCCAGTTCCATGCTCCCTCCTCTTAACCCTCCCTCCTCGTAGCTTCCTTCAAATTTATCTTGTTGGTGATCATGAAGCTCAGGAGTACAAATGAATCCGTTGTTTTAAAACAACGATAAATAAATTACCAGTACCTTCCAATGTCTACAAAGTTGCTGACTGCTGTCCATCTCGTTAGCACGAGCGCCGCTACAATACTGATTCAAACTCCGAAAGAATGTCAGGCAGACTAAAAGAAATGAAGTATGGATACTTCCTCTTGATGTTTCTCTAGTAAGGCTAAAAACCGTGCAAAATTATTTTTCACCCATATGAAAGACGGGTAACTGGAAAGTATTATATGATCAATTAATGATGTTCCAGAGAATTAAGTGTAATATTGAAACTGAAAAAATGTTATAGGAGATTTCTTTTTTTGCTACTTACTGAATATCGTCACATATTTTCCTTCAACATATTGATCATGGAAACCAATCCAATAATCATGGTAACGAAGACCTTTCTTCACAAGGAGCTTTCCAATGGCCAGAGCTTCCTCATCAGAATTTATCACTAGCAGGTGAGTCTTATCTTGTAAGCAATGTCTTTGAGATAGAAGCCAACTTTCTTTATCCATATGTACGCTGTAATATCCAAACCCCGGAAGTAGTTCATAGCCAGGGGGTGGTGATGGTTTAGGTGGTACTGTAGGGCAAGACTTTAGTGCAAGACCCTTCTGTTTTGAAGCTGATGGTACTGTGGAGAGAAAACAAATAGCAAAAATATATTTTAGTAATGGTTGAGTATTGCTACTTAAGAGTGCCCATGTAATGTTTTTATAAAACAGGACAATTTAAACATTTTTGGGGAAAACCTGGGACAATTTAAACATTTTTGGGGAAAACCTGGGACAATTAAGGGAAAAAAGGGGACAAAAATTTCATTCTCATAATTTAGTGAACATTTAACATTTACCTACCAGTATGTCTTAAACACACAAATTATCCCAAATGATTAATTTCTTGTGCAGACTAGTGTAAATAATTTATTATACCACAAAAAATTCCTCATTTTTACTGTACTTTTCACTGTTATCTATTTTATCAAGAATTATATTTTCTTGTAATATTTTGTCATAAAATTCAGCACATTACACCTCATTAACGTGTGTTTTGACAATGAGCAAACCCTTCACTGTTGCAACTTTTATTAATGGTGGTGTAAAATACACTGGCCAAACTGAATCACAAAAAGTAGGACATCAAGCATCCCCAATAAAACTTTCTGGACAGTAGGACATTTTGTTAAAAAACATGACTGTCCTGGGAAAAGCGGGACAAATGGACACCCTACTCTAACTGTTGACGGTGTACTGGAGTTTTCTTTTGCCATAGACTGTGATATATGTGCATTCACGTCAACCTGGGCCAGGATCAAACCACCAAACTTGCAAAAGATTAGCCACTGCCTTACCAACTTCTCCTACCAGGCCGACATTATTGTAATAATAATAAAATCAGGTAAACTGATGTAACAAAGTGCTAGTATGCTTTTGTTAAATCAGTAAAAGGTTAATTGGAGTTATGATATACAGAGAATAAGTTACTTTGGTTATCGATTTCTGAGTTAAGCTGCAGATCAATTCATTAAGCAGAACAAAGGTCTAAAGTTTGATGCTTAACCTTAATTCAAACTCGTATACACTGATATAAGATATTCTTAAAATAATTATATCAACATTTCACAGAATACACTGGCGAAGAACTCCGATATCAAAAACCTCACAACATAGTGTTGAAAATCAAAATAAAGCATCTAAAGATCTTAGAGAGATTTTTTGTTCTCATATTTTTATTTTTTCACGCAGTAAACCATTTTCAATTCAATTATAAAATATTTACCTAAAATTTTTGCAAATATGGTTATTAATTCTGAATTTTTGGACTCTGCAGTTGTGTGATTGACATCGATATCCCAAGAGTTTGTTCCATCATGATCCAGTTGAACCTGAAATATTATTGTAGTGATGCAATTAAAACAATTACTGTTTTCACATCCTGCTGCAACATACAGTAAAATACCAGTATAACAAACACCAGTATAACAAAATTTTCAGTATTACAAACTTAGGTGTTGGCCCCTTCTCTCTTCCCTATTTAATATGTGTTAAAACATTTCATTATAACAAATTTAGAACTTTTAGTATAACAAAATAAAATTTTGCTTATTTGCCTGTATATAATTTTATTTTTTCTGGCATATGCTGTGTAATATTGCCTCAGAGAGAGATATTAAATGCTGAGTGTTGAATGCTGAATGGAAATGGCTTAAAGAAGAAATAATAATCGCTAACTACTTTAGAAAAGCTGGAGTGAAGTGCTAGATGACATAGAGAAGAGAACATAGAGAAGAGAGAGAATCTTAATGACTATGTCAGTGTGGACTGTGATGTGATAGTGTGACAAGAAATCACAGATGATGGAATTGTGGCAGACGTTTTGAGGTTGAACAGGCAGTGATCAACAGAGTTTGACTCTTGTGCAGGAAACACATGCCACATAGTCTTCAAGATTTTCTTCTATCACAACAGCAGTATGCCAGATTCCGTTTTAAATTCATGTGCAGTGGTTGGTGACTTTTTTGACTTTTTAAAAAAGTTAAGGCCCGTTCTTATGATGTCCAGTTAGGTAGGAGTAAATGTTAACTGGTAGTTTATTTTACGGTCGGATTAAAGTTCCAGTAAACGCATCTTTGTTCTTATCATCTCCTAGTTAAAGTTTACTCCCGGTTAACGCAATCAGACAAAAGTCACAGCAGTTGGTACGAGCGTTTCTCATTTGTTTGCAGCAGTTTTTCATCTGTTTTCATTGTTTCGTGAGATTTTGCATTGGATAATGAGGTTATGGCTGATATAAAAAAATAAAGAGACACAGCAATTTCTTTTCAAGTGAAGAATAATTGTTTCTGAATGATATCGTCGAAAAGCGTCATATAATTCAAACTAAATAAACACACAGTAAGGTGTGGCCATAAGAGCAAAGCTCAAAAGGACGTATCAGAAAAACCTATTGTAAAAGTTATAACTTCCTCTGAATTTAATTATAGTTTGCAGTACACAGTATGGGCAGTAGTGTGCAATCAGTTGTCTTAGCCTAAAAAGGTCGCATAATTTGCGAGGAAAGGCCTAAAACCTAATAAGTTTGTGTATGAAATGTGTAGCTAATAACTACAGGTTATATTACTAGATGTTTTCAAATGAAATTATTAGCTCTTCGCATAACATATTAAAATACATAATGTATAGGCCTATATAGTTTATACTGTATATTATGCTTATTATACAATTCCTGTTAAATAAGAATAAAATCCTCCTCAAGTAAAGTGGTTATAAAAATGAAAAGAAAGGTACCACGTTTCGAAACCCCATCCCCGAAGGATGAAAAACCCAAATATGATCTGGTATAGCCTACGGGTAGAGGAAGCAAATAGTAAAGTAATTGTTTCCCCAAACTTTCATAATAATTTTATCTAGTTTTCAATATTGTTTTTATTTATTTTTACATATATCGGCATTGTTCTTCATCACCAGTAACATTACGAAAGCAGCTAAATAACTTCATTTCTCCATTTTAATTCAGTTCGCAAGAAGTATAACCTCAAAAAATCCTCCGGTTAGGAGTTGACTTGTACATTTTCCTACAGTAAAGATTACTGCCAGTTAAGAGCTTTTTACCAACAGTTAACACCTAACCAGATATTGTAAAATCGAACTGCCAGTAAAGTAACCGTAAAAGTAGCCGTAAATATTTTACTGGAGATGGCAATAACAGGCCTAAGTCCAGAACATTGTACACCTGTAAAATTTCAGTATAACAAAATTTCACTATAGCAAATTCATTTTGGAGGTCCCCTAAATTTCGTTATACTGGTATTTTACTGTATTACCAACCTTCTGGGTCCTGTATTAATTGTACAGGAGTGCAATTGTATTCTTTAGGGCATGGCTTATGTCAGTACAGTGAACTACCGTTAATATTATAATTATGAGGAAATGTTTTCTATACTGCATGTAATAAGAGTTCAACGTGAATATACTAGCAGTGCCCTTGGCCCACTTTTATTAATTCAATCACTAGATGTTTTTTAAATCATATTTTATTTAAGAACAAAAAAATTTAAAACAATATACTTACTAACACTTACACGCGAATCATTCATAAACAAAATTATTCATAATTAAATAGTTAAAAATCCAGCTCTGGGTGCATTTCATGATTAGAAAGTGCTATCTGGGTAAGCTACTTTACATTAGAGTTCCCTAGAACAAAAAACCCCTGCACAAATAGTTCTGTCCAAATCATACAATATTTTCCCATTTAGGACTACACTCATTATCTCCTTTCGTCCATTTATTAAAAGAATCAGATCTCTGTATCCCATAAGGTTATAAACAAATGATTCAAGAAAAGTGGGCTAACAAAACTGAAGCGATCGACAATTTTAGCTTTTTTGGTTTCACCAATTTTCTCTTTTTCTGGTTGTTGTGGCTGCACCTGCAATTAATTTTTTAATTGAAATATTTTACCAAAAACTGGTGCTTTGATAGCAATAAAACTCACATTTTCTGCCATTTGTTTGCTAATTAATTCTGGAACAAAAGCAAAAATTAAAAATCCAGTTTCTCAGGTGCATTTGGATACTTTTCTGTGCACCTATGTTCGAAAATTTTCGGCCGCGGTGGTCTAGAGGTAGCGTGCCCGCCTCTAGATCTACAGGGCGTGGGATCAAACCCGGCCGCGGTCGATGGATTTTTCAGGACGTAAAAATCCTGGGCACGGAGTCCTCCGGGAGGGACTTTAAGCTGGGGGTCCCGTGTCGTAGATTTACGGCACCTAAAAGAACTCCAAGCCTAAATTAGAGCCTCTGGACAAAATTTCTCGGCCCTTTCACGTCCAAGAAATACTTAGTTTCCAGAAATAAGCATATCAAAATTAGTATAGGTAATGAAACCTCCATTGGAGGCCCCTTCACCCCACCTGGGGATCATAGGGTACCAGATACCAGATACAGATGTTCAAAAATTCAGATCCCTGCATGCCCCAGAATTGGCTGGGCATTGCACACAGATAAACAGACAGACTGACAGACAAACACTTCCTCTTATTATATAGATTCTGATGGATTTAATTTGTAAATTTAATGTAGAAGTGTAACAAAAGGCTTATGAGATGCAAGTGAGAAACAAATGTAAATGAGAAAAGTAGAAATGAGAGAATTTTACATTGAAAATTGAAAGAAAGTTCAGAATGTAACATATAGGCTAAGTGCAAAAATTGTACAGGTGAAAAACGTATAAATTGGTTTTATTGCATTCAGATTCTGACCATGTTAACACTAGATATTATGATTAGGCCTACTCTTTAAGCTAAGGATTTATTTTTTTACAGTCATCTTGGTCAGGCAAACATTGCTGGCAACCATAGTTGCTAAACCTATCAATTAAAATCTATGCAGTTTCACTAAGCTGAAGACTGCTGGTTCCCATTTCCCAGCCCATAAATATAGATATAAATAATTATGAACATACAAGTCATTAGTATAGTCATGTAATCATTCCATAATGATGTAATCTTACCTGCCCTAACCAATCTCCAGTTTCATTCTGGAAACTGTTCATTGAAAATCTAAAGCTAGGAATGCTGCTCACAATATGGGTCTCAGACAACCATATGAGCACAACAAACACTGCAAAATTCATGATGACTGTTTGAACAACAGGAAGTTATTTTAATTTATATAGCAACTCATACAAGTGTGTTTCGGGGATTATCCAGATTACACACACACACACACAAATAATTATTACGTCATGAAATTGTGTTCCTCAAACTGTGGTTAACATAACGAGGTGATGAGATGTCAAATTTTTGACAAGAATTTAATCAAGTTTGGTCACGTATTATATAGGCCTAAGTACATCCCTGTCATTGCATAAATATTTAGATGTAAATAGTATTAAGATAGCTTAATATACAGTAAGATGTAGGTACTGATAAGTAGTATTTACAGGGGCGTAGCTACTTAAGAAGCTAGGGAAGCAGTGCTTTATCGTGTAATAGTCTGTAAATGCAACACATTTAATTCATAGATGAAGTACATTCTTTTCATCAGATCATGTGTTCCGTAAATGAGACAACATGAGATGCAGCAGTCTTATTGCACAGTTTGATGCGGCAGCCCAAGTTAGGAAGCTGCTTTTGAACAGCAGTCTTAGGCTATACGGAAATGCAAGCTTTGTAGTTTTCCCGCCACTAAAATTCGTAGATTTGGAAGCGGTTGCAGTGTTGTATTCCACCGCATTAGCGCAGCATGCGTTAGGGTAGGTCCGCATGTGGTGTTGTGGCAAGGTGCGGTGTGGGCGGTTCTCTTTATCATCATGGGTGACAGCAGTGATTCTTGTTATTGTGTAATTGAAGTAGGGGTGCCCACCCCCCAAACTTCATGACTCACCCCCCCAAACTTCATTGCTCACCCCCCAACCTGATTGGCTGTCGACAAGGGCGCCCATATGATATTTTCTAGGGGGGCCATTTTTTTAAATTAATTTATTTTTTGTTGTTTAACTTCTTGGGCCACTTTGTAACATTATTTTAATAATATAATAAGTGCAACAATGACGTAGCCAGAAAATAATTGCGGGGAGGGTTGAAAGTGCCGGGGGGTTTGGAATACCCTCAAAAAAGGGGGTCGGGGGTCCATCTCCAGAAAATTTTTAAAAATTGAACAGTGAAAATCACATTTTACGCTATTTTAGCACAGAAAAACTAGTTAGGAAATTTGTTTACCATACTCTAAGACATGCCAATGTAAATAAGAAATCATTACCTAAGTGGGGGTCCACCCCCGGAAAATTTTTAAATATTGAACTAATGAAAATCACATTTTACGCTAGTTTAACACTGAAAAACTAGTTAGCAAATTTGTTTACTATACTCTAAGACATGGCAACTTAAACAAGAAATTGTTACCTAAGTTATAATACTTATTACTATTTATAAGAAAAGTTGAATAACACATGGAACAGTGGACATAATACTACTCATTATGTTATGAGAAGAAAATAACTGCTATATCATATCTGACACACCAATAAATCTTGTTTAATTAAATATTTTTTTAAAGTACAAATATAGAATTTTAGGTTTTGACTTTTGGGGGTCAAAACCCCCTGAACCCCCCTTTTCCTAATCCACTGTGGATTCTGCTTCCATGTTGTCGATTTGGTAAAACTTCTGCAAACTTTTTATGTCTCAACTGACTTTCAAATAATTGTCTTAAAAGAAAAACACCTGACTATAATAATTATTAATATACATTTTTCCCTTGCGCCCCCCCCCCCCGCCCCCGGGTATGGGCGCTAATTGATTGACTATTCACTTCTAAAGAATTAGAAGAGACCTTTTAAAGTTATAAAACTTGACCATTTTTATTTTTAACATATAAAATGCTAATTTTGCAACAATTTTCACCCCCCCCCCCCCAGAAAATTCATAAAACAATAATATTTTGCCCACCCCAGAAATTTCAATGACGCAGTCTGCGTCTTAACCCCCCCCCCCCCTGTGGGCAACCCTGAATTGAAGACATATTAACAAAGAAATTTAGTCTGCATTCGATCGAAGTCTATTGCCCTAAATGAACGTCTATACAAAATGTTTCCTGCGTTTGCTCCTACACATAGTCGTTTAGTAGAAATGATTCATTAAAACAGATCCCATATTGAACAGCTGTTTGACGGCATTGTTGAAAATAAGAGTGAATAGGATTCAGAAACCATTGTTTCTGCCCAAGGTCTGCTGACGACTATAAAGGGATTCGATTTCAATTTCTTTTTAGAAATATTTTCCTTAATATTTCCATTTTCTGATTCACTATTCAAAGTACCTCAGACAAAACTAAATGATATTTCTTTCTGTATGCGAAAGATTGAACACTTTAAACGTCATTTGCAGAAACTTCATGAGAATTTTGATTCTGTCTGGGAAAAAATGGAAGTATTTTCGTCTGAACAGGATTGCTCCCAAAAATCTAAAAGAATTCGCATAGATTCAATTCCTGGTGAAGATAAGAAATCTTCATACAAAAGACTTTTTTTTACGAAGTAATTGATGTGGTATCTCTGAATATTTCAACCAGGTTTGCAGAGGTCCCCAGCTGAAATTTTTAAGTCTCCTTGACAGTAAGCAGTTTCAGAATTTTCAAGCTCAGTTTCCAGAATATACACTAGAATGCTTACAAGAAAATTATGGAATGCATTTCGACATTGCTGTATTGAGGAGTGAACTTTCTGTTGTTTATTGTGAATCTGATATGGCGAAGGAAACTGTTTATGATCTTCATGAATATATCCGGACCCTCGACTTAAGAGCAGTTTTTCCTCAAACATACAAACTGTGCAGTCTAATCTTAACAATTCCAGCTACAAGTACAACAAGTGGAAGGTCTTTCTCTGCGTTAAAAAAGATTAAAAATTACCTGAGAAATTCTCAAACTCAGAAAAGATTAGCGTCACTCGCATTGTTAAACATAGAGAAGGCTCTGCTGAATGGATTGAGGAGCAGACACACATTCGAAGATGACGTCATAGAATTATTTATCGGGAGAAACAGTAGAATAGAGCTGACCTTCAAAAATTAAGGAAAGGATTTTAATCTAGTCTTTGCTTTTCCATATGTATGCAATCAGCTTCCCTAATTATTTATAGTACGCTACGCCACTGAGTATTTAGTAAGTAGTTAATAAGCTTATGGCTATGTAACTACCACCGGGTGGAGACCCAAATTGTAGTTAATAAATATTCATTCATTCATTCAATGCTTAGTGGTCAAATAGTCAGGTGTGTGGAACCATCTTCAGTAAAAAAAAAAAAAAAGAGTAAAACGGAAGCATAACATTATAGTCAGGGGTGCACATAAGGGGGGATTAAGACTCAAAGTGTGTCATTGAAATTTCTGGGGTGCACATAAGGGGGTTACAGCGCAAAATGTGTCATTGAAATTTCTGGGGGGGGGGGGGTTGAAAATTGTTGCAAAATTAGCATTTTGTACATTGAAATTAAAAATTATCATGTTTTATAACTTCAAAAGGTAATAAAAACCTCTTCTAATTCTTTAGAATATATTCTTTAATCATTTGTTATTAATTATGTATAATTAAGGCCTATACCCTCCAAAAGCAAACTCATTAAACATGCTTTTTCAATTGACACTGTTTTTATTACAAATTCAGCAATACTTTTTCTTTGGGAAGAAATTTGAGAAGTCCTACTGATTATTCAAAAGTAGTTAAACGTTTAAAACACTTTTAGCTCACTTTATGTACCATTACTAGGACATGTTTCAAGAGGTTAGTTTCCTCCCATCGTCGGCTAGCAGTCGACCGCCTATTTTTACATTTGTGAAATAATTAGGCCTACGTACATTAAGCAGAGTTCTCTGCCAGTGCATTTTGTGAAATGCTGACATATTTTAAGAATTTCTTATATCAATGTACACGAGTATGAATTAATTTCAAGCATCAAACTTTAGACCTTTGTTCTTCCAGAAGCCATGTTTAATGAATCAATCTGGAGCTAACTCTGAGATTGATTACAAAAATAATTTATTTTCTGCATATCATAATTGCAATATCGCTGGTTAAATAAAATCATTTTGGCACTTTTGTTATAGATCAGTTTACCTGATTTTATTTTATCTAAAATAGAAATTTCTCTTTGTTGTACAGTGCAGTTTAATTCGTTAGCTTGATGTTCAAGTTTACAATTGGCAAACTTCATTTTTTCATTGGTGCATTCTAAGTCAGTATGTTCTTCGCTATATTTACAACATTTTGCATTAATTCTATAGTACTCTACTGTGGTGCCCGAAACCTTGGCATTTTGTGCACTGTATTACGGTTTCCTTGAACTTTTTAACTGGAAGGGAATAATAATACAAATTTACATTTTTAGGTAAAATTTTTGTTCTGAAAGTGATACGACATGTAGTAGTGGGATGTATAATGTGTTGGTTCTCATCTATTGTACACCTGTTAAAGCGACATACATCCAAAATTTCATATTGTTCTGCTGTTCGTAAATTATCTTTGATTTCCTCTGGAGTGATATCACAAGGGATGCCTTTTACTACTCCCCGTTTCACCACATTTGCCTTTGGAATAATTGGTTTTGTATTGTGTTCTTGTAGAATTAAGAAAATTGTTTGTATCATAATAAGAATTAAATTGGACTTCCAGTTTCTTTTTGTTGTCTGTTTTCCCACACTTAGAGGTTACGTTTAGGTTTTCTTATTTATTTATTTATTGGACAATTTGTCCCCAGGAGCAATGCTCATGCGAAGTGGACAATATAATACAAAATTTCAGAAATTTAGCTCAAATAAAACATATTAGACAGAGACAGAAATAATCAATTATAATAAAAATAACATAGCATATCTAGCACTTAGAACTGGCAATACAATAAATAGAGAATCACAAAATACTGAAATAATAATAGGCCTACAGTGTACAAAAGAACTCTGTAGTAATACAATGCAGAGAGACCTATTGCACATACAAGACACTATATGGGTGATTCTTCAAATACGGGAAAATTTGGAGTGTGTAAAATCCAAATTTTTTACTTTGTTTAAACAATCTCAAAAAAATCACAAAAATACTTTAGGGGTTACTTGATTATAATATGACACCAGCAGAGCTTAAATGTTTATATTTTTATTTATTTTTATTTCTTTATTTTTTTAAAGCCATGTGGATGACATCCGTGTACATGTGGATGGCAGAAGGCCACATTAATGACTAACTTTGGCAACAATCTGCTTTTCTTTATGTGATTTCATATTTTTCTCAGCATACTTCAGTTGATTTTGCATCAAATTTGCAAATTTGTGTGCATACGGTACTCTGGAATTAATGTAATTTTAACGAGACTGTGTTTTTATGGTTTTGGGGAAGGGGGGAATCAAGCAGAAATTCATTTAATCAGTTTTAAGATCTTAAGTACAGGTCACAGATACCGCAAACACAATAGTATCCTACATTTATCATCTACATGACTTGAGAGTCATCCACATACCCCTTCATGAGAATGTGGATGACACAAAAATCAGGCATGTGGATGACAAAAAAGGAGTTTAAGTGGTCTCAGCAAGCCATTTCTAAACCTCTGTAGGCTCAACTTCAGTCAGGTACTTTGAATTGGAAGGTTTATCATAGTGCATAATCAAAATTAATTAACATTCACTTTCTGCCTACTTTCTAGAAGCCATGTTAATGACGGGGAATAAAAACGAATTTCCTTGAAAATGATACAAAGTCCTTTGTTAATCCCAAACTGTTTGTAAGCAAGCAAAATTCAACCTTACAATTCAACCACAAGCTGCCCTGTTGGCTTTCTAACACTGTTGCCAGTTTTACAAATTTCTCATTTCTGCAGAAAAAATTCCATTCTTTTCAGCCATGTGGATGACCAAAAACCCTTGGGATATTCTTTATGTTCATTAGGTGAGGTGACAATTTTATTTCATTTTATTTTTTAGGGGTTAATATTCTTCACCCATTCATACTCATTGACAGGAAAAAAGTTGAAAAGGAAATAACATTTTGTTTTGTGAAAAAATGCATTAGAATATACAAAACCGAGGTTTGGGACAGGGCATGTGGATGACATTTCATTGAATTAAATTCGATTTTGGAATATCAGAATTTAAAGTTAGTGACATTTCAAACTGATAGTTGTAGTATGGAGGTAGTAGAAACAAAATATACTTTCAATTTGCTTAAGAATAGTGATTTATTTGGAAGTGTTTTAAGGGTATCAGGTAGATCATTGTAGTATCTAATCAATGATTGCCAATTGTCTTGATAGATTTTACATCATATTCTAATTTCTCAAAGAAGATTTTACCTAGCGTTATAGGTTGCAATGCATTAAGTGATGTGTTAACGCTTTGAATAATTGCTACATATGGTGCTGAAGGGAGTCACAATAACTGTAAACAAATTTGTTTGATGTTATAGAGGGATATGTTGTGTATCCTCTTTAAATGTATATGTTGTTTACGATTCTATTATGAATTCCTCCCTAAGGAGGTGAACTACTAATTCACTTAGATAAATCTGAGAATCTACAGTGTTTTGCAGATGACAAGCAGTTTGTCCTTCTCCTGCTTAGATACGCGGTCCAATCAGAGATGGCAAGACGGAGGGAAGACTCTTACTACTAGCGGCACTTCGTTAGCTCGTACACGTGATTGGCGGTGAAGGAATTGGCTTCTTATTTGAAAAATACTTTAGAATGATTTTCAAGGATAATACAACTGAAGGCTATAATTTTTAAATGTCCACACTATTATATTATTAACTTACTTAACTTCGCTTCGGAGCTTATTCTTCCTCGGGTGAGACCACAAAATAAGAATAAGTAACAATAATCACTAATCACTACTAATTAACGGAGAACCTGAAAGATTAACGTTCGAATCATCCGCCATTTTAGGTGACTGCACCATTCATCCAATTACTGACAGGCATGTGTAGCGGTGACAGTAATGGAACGGTTACAAAGTAACTGCGATATCATTTTTCGCCCATCACCAGAGACCAGAGGCACCAAGCAAAGATGGCGGCTATGATATCGCCGTGGAGTCCTGATAAGAAATACAGTGATCGAGAAAGGTAAAGTATAATGCCAAAACATATGTAATTTAATTTATATAACTTAACTTATTATAATATGTATGTGTAATTATGTATAATCGGTAGTCTTGCTTCTTTGGTTGTCTATACAGTAACATATGGGTGACAAGTGAAACTAACCTGATTCTTTCCCCTGTAAATAAATAAAACATAATAGTAAACTGCCTCTCATTTATTTTTCAGATGGATTTGTATCTATCCAGCATATATAAATAGCAAAAAGACACTTGCAGAAGGCAGAAGAATACCTAAAGATAAGGTACGTCAGGACTTTTTTTTTTAATTAATTTATTTTCTCATTACCAGTATCCCATTTTTCACCAGATTCTCCCCTTATGAGTCCAGCATGATATAATTTTACTCACCGCCGTCTCGAAAATTACACTGCCTGTCCTATGCTTTATTTTAACATGGAGTTCAGAGTATTGTTAAATTGCCTAATTTATCCAGTAGAGGCGACACAGTTCACACCCAGATTGCAGCAATCACTAATCAAAATAAGCATTAAACAGACACAGATACTTGTGTTATTTGTTTAGAACGTAATATTATTCCAGTATATGACACTTACCTTGAAATGGAATTTTGGAGCAATAATTAAAATAAATGTAAATTATTTAGACGCATTGATAGACTATATTATGAGCACCGCAGTCTCGAGGAGTAATACAGTTTAGAAGGCAGTGATTATGAGACGGCGGTGACAGCACTACATAATCAACAATGTCGTAGCAAAAAACAAGAAGCAATCTGGGTGTGAATGGTGCTGCTATCTGTAATGTCGCCGAGTACGCAAAATTAGCCGTATTGGACAGGCAGTGTATGCACGAGTAAACACGAGTGACACAGTCTAGAAGGCAGTGATTTTACTTTATCAATTTATTTTTGGAATGAAAAACCTTTTCAGTTTTTTAAATATTCTCATGACATTGCACCCCAGTTAGCTAAATTTGTAATTAATAAAAGTGATATTATCTTTTTACAGGCTGTTGAAAATCCTACTCATCAGGAAATACGAGATGTGTTGGCAGCAGCAGGGATGAAAGTAGGCGTGGAAAATAAATTGTACAGTCGAGAGAGAAGTAAAGAAATGTTATATCGGGGACGAATCAGAGTTCAGTTAAAAGCTGATGATGGTGCTCCTCTTAATCCTGATTTCCCTTCACGTAAGTAGGCATAGAACAAGTTATGATACTTTAAAAAACGACTCAACTTTAGATTAGGGCCCTTCAAAAAAAGCTGAGTTATGGTTATTTTATTTGCGACCATCTGAAGATGCAGTATCATGCAACTACTAACTGCTAATAATTCATGACCAGTATTTAAGGTAGTGAGGGAACATAGCCTAATTTTATAATAGTGGTGGGTAAAGTTGCATTGTAGGGGGGCCCACTTTCAAAACCAATTTTCTTGTCATAAAACACCTAATATCACATGTATTATGTTATAGATTGTTCTCTAGAGAGATGATGTTGCCTCGACGAATGTTTGTGTCCAACCCACCCGCCCTAAACGTACACTTTCTTTTATAACACGGACTAGCAAAAAGTGCCGTGAATGTCCCATATTTTTCTATAGAAACTCGTGATTGGCCGTTACAGGTGTGACGTCTCACCAGCAGACCACGTAGAATTCTGGGAAATAGGTTCAACAACCTAATAGAACCTGTCACTAATTTCGGGAAAATTCAGAATGCCCTACTAGGCTAAATTAATATGACTGTTCACAACCTAACAGAACCTGTCACTAATTAGTAACACCGTTCCTAACCTAACTGCCACTAAACTAGAATTTCGGAAGAATCCAGCAATGTACAAGAAGCGTCATATGTTGGTCAACGTGCCATGCTGGAAAACAAGAAACATCACCCGTCCGTGGAAACCTGTGCAAATCGCGAGGTGGGCCCCCCTACATTGCGACTTTGCCTACTGGTGTATCGCACAATGTGCATTGATTGTCTAATCTTCGCAGAACTTTATCAGCGAAGATCCCCATCCGTCACAATTCATCACATGATATCTGTCACAGTGTCGTCCATACAATTTACACTGACATTGTTGGTCCGGTTCATATTTCCTCACAGTACAAACTTTATGATGAAACCCGTGAACTGCAAAGCCTAATTTTATAACTTGGTTGTGAGCTTCCTGGAGCACTTAGCATGGCACCTGGATTTAAATCTTGAGCATTCTGGAGCATTAGAGATGGCAAAAGATTGATGTTTTTGAATCATGAAATATTTCAAGCCTCTTATATCCAAATTCTGTTTGATTTTGCCAAAACTATTTTGTTCACTTCTGATTGTTATGAGATATATCATCATCTGAGTACTGAAATGTACTAATTCCACTTTTTGCCCCCCCCCCCCCTCAAAAAAAAAAAGTGCGTGGAACGCCACGCGACAGAAGTAAAACTTTATTTTATTTTTTTATTTTTTCAATTTTTGATTATTGGATTTTTTAAATTTTGCATTATTGGACTTTTTAATATTGGGTTTTTGGACTTTTTTAATTTTGGATTTTGGATTTTTTAAATTTTCGATCTTTGAATTGTTTATTTTTTAAATTTTAAATTTTTTTATTTTATTATTTATTAAATTTTGGATTTTTGGATGTTATAATTTTTAATTTTGTTTTTTTTTAATTTTGGAAATTTGTATTTATTAATTTTGGATTTGCGCGGTAATGAACCTCCGGGTTCCATAAAATAGATAATATACCTTTAGATTGCTTAGGAACTGTCTATTGCCATTGAGGAAGTAAGGTCTGAAAAATTTCCTTTGGTTACTCCTTATCATTGAGTTGATTGTTTTCTGTGCAGTCCGCACCGAAACAAGTAAGAGTGTGACTGATTTCGTGACAGTTTTAGTGTGACTGATTTTCCAGATTTACCCTCTACCGCAACTAAAGAAGTTTCACTTCAAAAAAAAAAAATACACTGTATATTTCAAAGTCATAGTTTAAGTACTGTCGTATAGATCATATGTTTTATTTATTTAATCTTCCCATAGTTATGGGTTGCCTACACAGACAAAGAGTACCAGAAAAGAAAAACAAAAAGGTAATTGAACATAGAACATTGAAAAGAAAAAGATAATAAAATTAGGGAAAATTAATACAAAATAGAAAATCATTAACAGTTACGATTAGGATTTATATATGTGATTCCTCAGTATTGAAACAGATCCTCTGAGGGTTGCAAAACAAATTTCCACCTCTTAAATACTGAAATAATATTTTTTACTGTGTCTCATTAAATATGAGTCTCCTCAGTATTCATATAACTTCTATCTTTGTATTCTCAAACCTTACATTGATGGACATTCCAATGCTCTCGTGACATTATGATTTCATTACAGCAAAATTGAATAGAATATATTCTTTCCCCTTTGGAGTTTGAAAGGAAAAAAATACCAGGATAAATTCTTAAATCTTGTGAACTGACAACCTGACCTGGGAGTTTGTTCTCTATAATTTATCCCACTCAAGTTTGATCATGTTCAAAACAAAGGGGAGGAGAACTCACAGAGAGTTCGTGGAAAATTCGCATTATGTGACAAAACGTGATTGGTTAAAGTCATTAGCATGCGCCATTACCAGGGAGTGGCCTGCTAGTGAAGAAGTACTGTTCGTAAGTTCATGCAATAATAATATCAACATTTACACATGAAATAACAAATTCTCACTGGCATCGTCATCGTTATAGTATATCAAGTAGCAAACAAAACAAAGGATTCATTGTTCACGACGACCCTGCGGGTGAGTTGTACTGAGAATAAACAAACTACCATTAACATGTTGATGTCTGCGTTTTCACGTGTGGACTATGACAGCCATGCCTCTTTGTTTTGAACAGGATCATTCTTAAGTGGGATATAGAATAGCCACCATATATCTAAGATGTACAGAAACGTTGAAGGGACCACTAACAGTAATCAGTAACAAATAGCTATTAATAATTGAGTCATAAAACATAACGAAATGGTTTCAGTGTGACACAGATTCATCAGCTACTATTAAATTTGAATAACTTAATTGCATAATTTTGAAATTTATTGCTTATTGTAATTACAGTACACCCCATTTTTAAGGAATAAAACCCAACTTTTAAGGAATAAGTATTTTGTGATTTTATACATATTTGGACTGTAATATTTTTAATCGGCAAGAAAAATTAAACTCTGTAGACATGGTAAGAAGAAGTCACTTTCTGAATATGTCTACAGCCTTATAGTAAACTAGCTTAAAAGACCCGGTGTCGCCCGGGTTTTGTATTTTGTAATTGGAAATTAGCTTATGAAGGATTTTCAATTTTAAATTCTAGGTCCTTATATAGGCATTTATAATTTGAAATAGGAAGAACGACTTATTACACTCAAACTATTCCCTCAGAAAACGCATGATATAGTTTTTTATGGCTCATAGAGGATCTAGAATGTTGCATCCCATTGCTTGTACAGTGCACAGCAAGCCTGGTAAAGGTTTAAATAAGAAGAAACAGAAATTCCTGTAACATAAAATTGTAATATCGAGGCGGGAAATTTCCCACTCTTATGTTACCATAAAGCATTATCACTTTCATACTTTTCTCTCCAAAAACCTGCGATATAATATAATTAAATCTAACGCCGGTTTCGTCACCGCAGGGGAGTATTTTGGAACTACAGGATGTAAACAAGCAAGCCAGGACTTATAATTTACGCAAATGGGTTATTTCAGGGGATGAGTCCAGAAATTCGTTTAATCCGTAGGATGAAATTACAAGGGGGTTAAAATGCAGTTTTATTAATATTGAGGGTTCTTTGCAGAAGAAAAATAACGGGGAATTGCAGGAGATTTTATTAAGTTGTCATATTTTAGGTTTAATGGAAACATGGTTAAATCCGGTAATAAAAATAAATGTCAATGGTTTTTTTTGTTTTAGAAAAGAAAAAATGAAGAAGAAATGATATGGTAGGTCCCCAGCAGGAATTATGTTTTTGATAAAGGAGGATTTAAAAGAAAAAATAATAATAATAAATTCCAATTTAGATGAGGTTCTTTGGATCGGATTACTGAATAATAGAGGAAAAGTAGAAGTTTTAATAGGTTGCTGCTACTTACATCCTAGAGGCTCCAATTACTATAATGAAATGATATGGAATGAATTAAAAAGTGAAACTGAAGCGCTCATTGATAAGTTTAACCCCAACCATTACTTACTTGGGGGGATTTTAATTCCAGAACTGCAGAAATGAATATTGTAAGTGTAAATAGTATACATAATTATGAAAACGCGAGGAATAGTAAGGATAGGACATATAATCAGGAGGGTATAAAATTAATAAGTTTGTGCGAGGAATTAGGTTTAGATATATTGAATGGCCAATACGGACAAGACAAGCTAGGAAATTTCACCTTCATAAACGAAAATGGTGCGAGTGTAATAGATTATATTTTGATATCAAGTAGTCTAACAGAGAAAGTGAATGACTTTGTGATAGAAGATAAGTCGTCAAGTAACCATCTAGTGCTATCAGTTTGGCTCGATATCCATAGACACAGATAGATTTATACAAACAAAAGAGATTAAAGAACTAGAGGAGGATTTTTCAAAAGAGGAAATAAGGGAGGTAATAAAGGGTATAAGAAATAAAAAATCTACAGGGGTGGATAATATTCCGATTCAGTGTTGGAAAGAATTATTAAAAGATGATAAGTGGGTAATTTTGTTGTTGAAAATTTTCAACAGTATTAAGAATAAAGGTATAATACCAGAAAGCTGGAATACAGCCCTAGTTATCCCTATATATAAGGGACGAGGACCCAAGTCAGACCCGAATAATTTTAGGGTATATCACTGCTGCCAACACTGAGTAAAATTTACGTGGGCATGCTATCCAAGAGACTAAGAAAATGGGTAGAGAAATTTAACGTAATTTCTGAATTCCAAACCGGATTCAAGGCTGGCAAAAGAACTAGCGACAATATTTTCCTAATTAAAACATTGATTGATAAATATATATGTAATAAAAGGGGCAAAATTTATTGGGGTTTTATAGATTTTGAGAAGGCGTTTGATACCATAAATAGAGATCATCTATGGTATAAGATGGAGAAACAGGGAGTAAGTTCTAAATTTATAAGTTATGTGAAAGCGATTTACAGGAAGACAGGATTTAGCATTAAATTATCTAGTGGTGAAGTGTCTAAATGCATTATGAATAACAAAGGTGTAAGACAGGGCTGTAAATTAAGCCCTCTGTTATTTAATTTGTTTATTAATGATATAGTGAGTGTTTTAGGAAGGGAAGAGTTTCACTGCCCAATAATGCAAGGTAAGGAGATTGTAGCCATTCTATACGCTGATGACATTGCAATTGGATCAGTGACAGCTGTAGGACTACAAAGAGCATTAAATGAGGTGTTGAATTATAGCATTAAGTGGAATTTAAAAATAAACATAAAGAAAACAAAAATAATGGTCTGTAGAAAAGGAGGGGTAAGAAGCAAGAACGAGAATTGGTTTATGAAAGGAGAAAGGATAGAAGTGGTTGATAAATTTAAGTATTTGGGAGTTATACTAGGGAGTAAAGGAGATTGGAAAGAGCACATAAGATTAATGAAAAATCAAGGGAATGTGGCGTTATTTAACATAAATAATTGCCTAAACAAGTTAGCAAACATAAAAATTGGAAATTTAAATAATATTTTTAGGGCGTTAGTGGAGTCAAAAATATTATATTCTGCTGAACTATGGGGAGAAACTGAAGCTTGGGAAAATCTAAATAGAGTTAGGGCTAGATATTGTAAAAAAGTGCTGGGTATACCGATCAATTCAGCAAATATTGCAGCTTTATTGGAATTGGGAATAGGAAGTAGTAGAGGCACATTTTTAGTAAAAAAAATTAAATTTATTCACTATATTTTGTCAAACCCAGAGGATAGTTTTGGGAAAGATTGTTTAAAATTTTTACAAAGTACAAAGGTTGTGAATAATTGGTGGAAAAGTTTAGAAGAGAATATAAACTGTACAGGATTAAATTGGATATGGAATAGAATGGGTTCATGGAATATACAGATTATATGCAAATTAATAAAAAAAAAGGTGTAATGATATTGCTAGGCAGGAAATGTTTTCAGAAATGAGGAATTTTAAATCATTACAATGTTATGCAGAGATGAAATCGGAATGGGGTATGGAAGCTTATCTATTTTCATGTAATCGAGAGGAAAGATCCAGTTTGGCCTGGTGGAGACTAGGAATTTGGAGACTGAAAAATTTGAGAGGATCGGTACCTAGGGGAATATGCCCATTATGTAACGAGGAAGAGGATGCAAAACATATAATTTTAGAATGTAAGGAAACTGAGAGGTGGAGGGTAAATTTAATTGGTGATAAATTACTAAAAATTAATAAAGGGGTAGCATATAAGAAGCTTTGCATAACAAAAAATAGGGATCTATTGAAAATAATGGGACAATTTTTAATTGTAGTTAAAAGCAAATGGTTTAATAAAAAAGAAGATAGTAGCAGTAGAAATTCAAGTGAAGTAGGGAATAATATATAGCATACTTGGGTGTTGTTTAAAGTAATAGATAGAAATAGTTATAGAATGGTTGTGTAGTAATCAAGGGACTGATTGGTAAAACAGGAATGTAACCAAGGTCCCTGTTGTATGAAGATGAAATAAACCTATGTTTATGTTTATATAATTAAATACACATTACCATACCTCGTTTTGTTTTCTCTATGTCCAGGGTAGAGAAAGTTATGTGATTCCATTATTTTAGTGGATTTCATTCTGTAATATTTATTTATAACATGAATTATTTTGATAACTTCTCTTATTTGTCAAAAGTGCATTTCATCTGTTTTTTCCAAGCCCACCTGATACAATTTGGCAACAATATATTCTGTGATTTGGAATTGATAATTCTATGTAAAAAGGGATTAAGTATTTTCAAAAACATTTAATTTTTGGCATTTAGAATCAGAATTTTTCAAAATCCTTTCTTAGTGAGCACCTACAATGAAACGAAGGTACTGTCAAAATTCCAAGTCTCTACCTGTTATAGTTTAGGCTGTACGTTGATTCCTGTCAATCAGTCAGTCAGGACAAAGCCTTTTATATATATAGAGATATCTAGGTCAGATCTGTCAGTTTCATCATAGACTCTTGTTATAAAGAAATAATCACTGATCTTGATCAACATAACTTTTGCATTCAGTTTCTTAAATTTTCTTGGTTGTTGTTTCTCTGTTGTATAATAATTTATTTTATTTCAGGTGAGTCCCTTATGTTGTATCTTGGACAGATGATTCCTAAATTGAAGACTCGTTCTGGAAAACAAAGTTCTGACCAGAGTCAATCCCAGTCCAGTTCTGGTGCTTCAAAGAGAAAAGGCAAAGGAAGACGGTAGAAATTGACACAACAGACAAGAGAAAAATGTGTTGATAAAATTAATCACTAATATTTGTTTTGTTATAAGTCTATTTTTTGTTTAAATGCTTCTCAGTTTATGATGTAATTTAAGTACAGTAGAATGTCAGTTACCCAAACTAATACAAATTGAGGGTGGTTCGGATTTTCAATTTGTTCCAGCACCATTTCCAGACTATTCTTTTCCTAAACGGTACTCAAGTACACTTTCTCAAACAACAGACTGTTGCTTCGTCTGAAATCCACACCAACAACGAATGTGAAGGGGTCAGTTTACTGAGGGTTTTGATACACTAGAAGACCTTAACCATTTCAAAAACATTCACTGTATAGGTATCAATTGTCTTAATTTATACTGACTCTTAGTGTTTTATCTGTGAAGCAACATTATGTTCTCTGTAATAGTGTAAATATTGAAAGATCATCCTTTAGTTGATATCCCAAGGATCAAGGTTATCCAAAAAATATAAAAATATGTATAATTATATAAAAATGGTTATTTGGATAATGACAGTTTGCATAACTGACATTTTACTGTACTTACAAATGGAATATGTTCATTCAGTTATAAATGTAAAAAGTGGAAAGAGGTATTAATAAAAACACTTTATGCTGAAGTTTTTCAATTTTAAAATCATCAGTCATCATCTAAGTAGTTATTGTTGCCGTTCTAGCTAAAGTCATTAAGTTCAGAACTTATTAATACATAATATCTTAGTTTTGAGATACAGCTGTTTTAAAGTTTGACTAACTATTGTATATATGGACTTGGTGAAAATAGAGGTATTAGTTACATGGAAACTGGTCAGGATATTACGAGTAATTACCGAGTTCTACCTATGTATAAAGCGTCCGTTCATCAATGTTTTAGTATATATAACTCAAAATGGCCATTTTTGAAGTTAGTTGCTTCTGCCAGAACGACGACAATATGCAATAACATGTCTTCTTGAAATTTTTAACATAGATGTATTGAAGGGGTCTGAATGCACCTCAATTTTCACTTTCTTTTAAGAGTTGTGAGCAAACATGCCAGAAAACATGATTTTTTTGAGCTGTCGAAGTACCAGTTTTGGCTAATATATTTCACTTGTAAAATTAATTTCAGATGTCCTTGCTTTGTTGTCATAGCAACTGGGAAAGAAAGATCATCGCTGAAATCTATGTTTGCAACATAACACATTAATTTGTCAATCACTTCAATTTTGTTAGCACATTCTACTTGATTGTTTATACCATTACAACATGCAAAGAACAATTTTTTTTTTTACATAGGTGGATAGAAGAGGAATCATAAATACAGGCCTAAATGGAAAAAATGTTGCGTGATTTGGACAAAACTCACTGTGGGGTTTATTAAGCTAGGGAACTCGAATCTGAGGTTGTTTTTTTCCCCCCTGGGCAGCATACTTTAATTGTGAAATGCATCCTGAAGCCAGATTTTTAACTTTTTTATTGCCGGGTATCAAACTTATTAAAATACATGTTTAATACTGGTGAGTTCGATCAATGAAATAAAAGGTCAACTATTATATAATTTTGTGATTGCTGCCTAGGCCTTTCGGTGCCTTTACACCATCTTCAGGGCATCTTTTGCTTGTGGAGTTCCGATAGTTATATAACTGCATTTCGTCACAAATATAAAATAAGATAAAATTCATAAAAATATTAGAAGACAGTTCAGTGAGTGTTGTAAAATCATACAAAGTAAACAGATTTTTAATTTTTTTTATATATTGCATAATTTTATGAACTATTGTGTACTATCAAGTAAATAGTTGGGCTTCAGAATAGCAACGACTTGAACAAATATAACAATGGATCTCTGCATAAATGAAATTTTCCTATTAAACAGAGATTCCCCCGAATCTTAGCAATTTAGAATTCAGAAAACAAATATTATCAGCTCTTTGAATGAATATTTGGTTCGTATGCCTTATCATAATGAATTTCAGTTGTTTACATTTTCATGTTATTGACATTGTTAGTTGGCTGAGCAACAAGTATTCCTATATTTACATGTGAACTTGTCATTAATAGAATAATAATTGAGAAAACCTGGAATTCGCTTCCTTTAAGCTCTTCTTTCTGGTGGTATTTTTGAAGATTAAACTGTTAACTATGGAAAGCCTTTTGCTAGATAGTATAAGTAGAAGAAGCAAAGTGGACAAAAAGCAAAATGAAGATTCTTTGGAAAGCGGAAACACTAAGCACTGTAAGATAACAGATTTGTGTCTAGAAGACAGACTGAGAATAGTTGAACTCATTGATGAATTAGCAAAGTGAGTTAAGTACCGTACTCTAATTTTATTGTAAATCTGCTCCTTGAGCTTCCCATTCAAACTATTTTCCAGTTTTAGTTTTCATGGCAATACTGTGTTAAAAAACAAAGTGCTTCCTATATAGATCGTGAAGGCCCTTAGTGTTTCAAGAGGTTAAGGTTCCCAGATTTTGAGACATTCAGCATGTAAGGCACCGGCTACCTTTACCCTGAGGATTGTTCATGGTGCTCATTTCTAATAGAGGCTGAGTCAACCCCAGTGCCACCAGAAGGATTAGGCAGATTGAAAAATCCCAACAATTTCATTGGGAATTGAACCCACAACCTGCTGGGTTTGTAGTGCAATGCGTCAAGTTGGTAATTTTAAGAAGTATTGATATTAATAATTTAGTTTTATTTGCACTTATCGGTACTCTATTCCATATGATTCAAGGATACCTAGTTTTCGAGAGTGACAGATTCATGAATTGTGGTTATTACCATTGATAAAGTGATTTTTTAAGAAATATTAATAATTTAGTTTTATTTACAATTATCGGTACTCTATTCTATTTGATGTAGATATATGCTTTTCGAGAGTGACAAATTTATGAATTGTTGTTATTACTAGGGCATGGATTTTTAGGTTTTTATAAAAGGTATTTTAGCATTTTATTTAGCCAAAAATTGTTTTATAATTTTGACACAGTTATTCTTGTTTTTTTTACAAAATAAACAAGTAACTATTCCTTATATCAGCACTCAAAAAATATCATAAACAAAATTGTGATATTTACCCTTTAATGATACAGTTATTCAATACACCACTCACCTCACTTCTTATCCATAAAAATAAGTAGACTGAATTTGTTCCTTTAATATACTTCTTTGTCATTGGTCGACAAATTGTTATTTTACAGTTGAAATGACCTTGGATTAGTTGCACATTTCAAAGTTTTTGCAGATGGCTCATATGTTTCATTTCCAGCGACAGCGAGATGGCACATTTTCGAGTAACAAAGACAAGCGACATATATATTGTTAATTTCAGTGCGTTGTATAAATTTATTTTTATGTATTTTCTTAAAATGCACTAATTCACATATTTATTTTCCTTTGCATTAATTGGAAAATGCATTTAAAAATCGTGTTTTTATGCAAACGTCATCTTTAGCGCCTAGTTTTTCAGCAAACTTCCTTTTTAGCCCTTAGTTTTTCAGCAAAAGCCCTCTTTAGCCCCTTTTAGGCCTTTCAGTCCGATTTAGCCCTTTTTAGGTTCTATAAGATTCATATATTCGGAAGAAAGGGACATGAGACTGAAAAATATGTTAAAATGTTCTAATTAGGACTGACTGACTGACTGACTGACTGACTGACTGACTGACTGACTGACTGACTGACTGACTGACTGACTGACTGACTGACTGACTGACTGACTGACTGACTGACTGACTGACTGACTGACTGACTCTGTCCTATATCCCCAGTGTCGGGGCGAAGGGCCTCTAATTGGAGGTTTCTGATACCTATGTGAATTTTTGTTACGCCTATTTTCCGAGAGAGGGCAGAGGGACAGGTGGTAACCCCCAGGAAACTAAGGTATTACTTGGACGTGAAAGGCCGAGGATTTTGTCCAGAGGCTCTAATTTAGGCTTGGAGATCTTTAACGTGCCGTAAAGCTATGACACGGGCCCCTCTGCTTAAAGTCCCTCCTGGAGAACTCCATGCCCGGATTTTTACATTCAGAAAAATCCATCGATCGTGGCTGGATTTGTTCTCGTGACCTGCGGATCTAGAGGCGGGCACGCAACCCCTAGATCACCGTGGCTGACTGGGGGGAAAATAGGTTAAAACTCTCAAATCCGGACCCTAGTTATTACCATTGATAAAGTGATTTTTTTTTTTTAATTTCAAACACATCTAAGTCAATTTATAACGTTCATATTTTGTTTGTCCATGACAGGTGTAATGAACAGAAAAATGAACTAAATGGTAAGGTGTCGATTATGACAGTGTTGATGGAGAAACAAGAGGAACAAATTTCTCAACTTAGAAACTCAAAACTAGAAGCATTACAGGAAATGCAAAATAAGGTAGCTACTTGTAACAATAATAAATGTAAATTCATACAAAACAGTGTATAAGGAATCCAGTTTTATTATTATGCTGCTCAGTTAAAAAATTTTCTATTCCTTCTGGTTGTCACAAGCTTGGAAAGGAGCATGAAATTTGAAATACGATTCATTTAATACTTTCCTCACATTTTACTTAATCGCTGTATACAAGACTTCAAAATACGGAGTTTCCTACGTGACCCCTCTTGTTTGCCATGAAACACACTGCATCTATCAAAATAATTTTGTAAGCCAGGTTCTAGAGTAAAACGCAGCTACTATTGTACCGAAAGAAACAGAGCTAGATTGCTTCTCAGTTCACATGCATCCAACCCCAAGCTGCCATCTGAGCTGGTTTCTACTCTTAGGATGTTGCTCTTGGTTAAGAATGGAAGGGAAAGGACCCCCACCCTTACTGAGCTTCTTGGCTCATTTTTAAGTGTTTCCAAACTTCTGTAGTACTTAGATACAAAGGAGAATCAAATGAAAACCGCAATCAATTTTTTCTCACTATTTTACTGCAGGAAGAATGTTTGCTTGTAAATTATTTTTCTACAATATCCCCTCCTAGTTCAACGCACTTAAGCCATTGGATAGGAAGTGCTTCAATACCTCATGAGAAAAATTATTTTGGTTCACGCTGTAGCCACTCGTGCACCGCCGATTGGACGTCTTCATCAGACTTGAACTTCTGCCCTCCAATGTGCTCCTTTAATAGGACAAAGATGTGGAAATCCGATAGTGTCAAAGCAAAGGAGATTGCTGAGTGCAGGTGTTTTGCTTCAACATGATAATTCCTGTCCTCATGCTCCTTGTGCAACAATGAAAACTGTCAACGACATCCACCATAATCGCCAGATATGAGACCATCAGATTTCCACATCTTTGATTTATTAAAGGATCACCTTGGAGGGCAGAAGTTCAAGTCTGATGAAGACCAATTGGTGGTGCATGAGTGGCTACAGCCTCAATCAAAAGAATTTTTCTCACGCGGTATTGTAGCACTTCCTATCCAATGGCTTAAGTGCGTTGAACTAGGAGGGGACTAAGTAGAAAAATAATGTGCAAGCAAACATTCTTCCTGCAGTAAATTAGTGGGAAAAAATTAATTGCAGTTTTCATTTTATTCTCCCTCATACTATTGCAGTTAACATGATCTACAGATATCTCACATCATACATAAATCTTTCCATGATGTCATGTATAAAATAATTCCACCTATTCCCTCGTATAAAATGTTTTGGTTAAAATATCAGCTCATAGCTTTGTCAAATCTAAAATTTACACTTGTCAGTATTATAAAACATAATTACAAATTATAGTTGTCAATATTCGTATAAAAGCTCCATGTAATGTACACACCACCTAATCAGTTGTAATGGATTAACGAGCAGAATAGGATCACCTAGAGAAAGAAAAAGGTATGTCAAAAACTTTATACATAAGACTGTATACACATAGTTACTTAGCAATTAGCTAATATATTTTATACATTTTTTAGGACCTGAAGATGGCTGAATAGCCGAAATATATTGTCCAAAAATTACGAATATTGACAACTATAATTTGTAATTATGTTTTATAATACTGACAAGTGTAAATTTTAGATTTGACAAAGCTATGAGCTGATATTTTAACCAAAACATTTTATACGAGGGAATAGGTGGAATTATTTTATACACGACATACAAATCCCTCGTAGGAGAATACAGCATGAAATTTATAAACATTTCCATGATGGTTAAGGGATTTGCTGCAATGGTTCTGCAGCAGGAATATACTACATAATATTCAGTTTTTCTTAGAGGTTCTATGGACCGCATCACTGTGTTCAAGACCAAAACATTCATGACTGTGGTAAGGGTTAAGAAAATACTCTTTGATTGGACGAATTAATTTTAGTGGCAGTAGTTACATAATACTATTCATTTGTAAAGTGGTAATTCTCCCATCCATTACAATTTATTTTTTGTGTGTGTGAACATGACATTTATGTTCCTCTAGTTCTTATTTTGTTTTAATGTAATGATTATTATGCTTTGTCGTATATGGTAGTCCTACCTGTTGAGAAAGCTGAAAGTTCATGTTTCTTTCTATATAAAAAACTATCGTTTTAACTTGCCAATAAGAAAACTATAATATATTTTACTTTTAATGTGTTCTATCTATATTATTCTATATTATTTCTTTTGTAAGAATATACCTGAGTAAATAGTCAAAAGTCATTTCCTACAGATTTCCATGGAAGTTTCAGTTCACATACATACTCTTTATTTCAATACTACAATTAATGCTTTATATGCCTTTTAGTCAAATATCATTGCCCTAATACAGTCAGCTGGGGGCCTCTGGATAAACATTATCATGTATTTAGAAAACTATACTAAACACAAATCAACTCTGAACATATGCTAAGCCAATACATTGTTAGATAAGGTGTAGAGTTGACAAGTCAGCAGTCTAACAGAAACAGAAGGGAGATGCATGTTTTAATGTGTGTGTGTGTGTGTGTGTGTGTTTTTTTTTTTTATTTTTTTTTTTTTATAAATAAGAGAGATCTCTCTAACGAGGATCGTACAGATATGGAGTTCGGAGAGTCAGCTTCCTAATAAATGCAGCTTTCTAATGGTGATATCAGGAAAAAGCTATATTTAATAGATTTTGAGTGCACAAATAAATACATAAGTATTATTGTGAGACTGGAATGGTTAACATGCAGAATGCCTTTGATCATTAATATAGGAGATCGCAATGTTCTTTATTTCCTGCTGCACCAATCAGATTGTTACCTCAGGAATTTCAACCAATCAGAATCTATGAATGCATTTTGACAGCTACATGTCAACTCCGCGTGAGTACTTTAGCAGAGTTGCAATATCTCTTGGCCACGCATGAAAACTATTAAGAGTGAGTATATTAATGATTGTTTCTATATTTCATCTGACTAGTCTGTGGGCGCTAAGTTACACATGACAACAGCGCATTCTTATCGAATTACAAGGCGGCGAAGAACAATAATGATATCGTATGCCTTTGATGTACCGCATGTTAATGTTCTGAGTAGTTTAATAATACATCTCTGTAGCGAGCTAGTGTGTTCCTTTAACTGTACAACACTGCAGCATCCTCATTTGAATGTCACTCGTCACGTGACACTCTCTGCTGCACCTCATGTTTAGAGTTGTTCTGTGTTGACTCTAGTAATGTACCGTATTCTTTCATTCTTCTCAAACTACCCCTCCCCAGGACTGTACATAATCTCTGTTGAGAAGCACTTGGATATTTATTAGCCTACAAGTGATTTGCATTGATTTTTTTTAGATTGAGTCACTTCAGTCAGCTGTACAAGCACAGATATTAGAAAAGCAAGAGGTAGAAAATTCACTGAAGCAGCAAATAAACAAATTAGAGAATGAAAACCAACAACTAAATTTTTCACTTGACAGAGTAGTGGAAGACAATCAGAATTTAGAAATAAATTTATCTAAACTTGAAAATAAACTCATTAAATACAAGTCATTTTTCAAGAAGCAAGTAAGTACTATATGGGGGAAATTAATACAGTGAAGTTATACACCTAGATAGTATAATATGGTGAGTTGAAATTGCATATAAACATCACTTTCAGTATAAATACCCGAACCAATGGCTTAGGGTCAGGAGATCTGGACCCACCCCCAAAATCAAAACCTAAAATCTATTTAAGTTATTAAAGCTCCATTTTGTCAAATAGTAAATTATTTTATTAAGTGCCAGTATGGTACTTTATGAGATTGTGTGTGGGGACGAAAAATGTCTGTCCGTCTGTCTGTCCGTCCGTGTGTCTGTACGCGCCATAACTCAAATACGCTTTTTCGGATTTTCATGAAACTTGGAAAACACATTTGTAATGTCCATGGGAAGAACCCTATTGATATTGAACCAAATCGGTTCACCGGTACCGGAGTAATGCCCAATTTAGTGCCTATTTTAATAGATTATGGCGCCTTTCTAATAGAAAGGCGCCATAACTCAAATACGCTGTATCGAATTTCCATGAAACTTGGTATACTCATTTATGACGTTCATGAGAAGTGCCCTATTGAATTTGAACCTAATCTGTTGACCGGTACCGGAGTAAACCCCAATTTAGTGTCTACTTTAAAGGCGCAATGACTCAAATACGCTTTATCGTATATTTATGAAACTTCGTATACGCATTTATAATGTCCATGGGAAGACGTCTATTTATAATGGATAAAATCGGTTGACCTGTTTCGGAGTAATGCTCAATTTAGTGCCTATTTTATGGTAATATACGTATTCGAAAGAATTTATAAAAAAAAATGAAAATCAGTTATCTTGACAACACTGCCTATTGTTTTACTGTGATCTTATAAGGCCTTGGAAATTAAAATACTGGTAGCTATGACAAAAAACACTATTGATTTACATGTGCTTATCCAACTAGACCGTTAAAATGACCCTGGTGGCCGAGATGGTAACGCTTTGGCCTCACATTCTGGAGTCCATGGTTCAAAACCCGAAACCGGCCAATTTGAATTTTTTTTTTTTTTTTTTATTTTTATGTGAGTGTGCGATTGTCATGATATCACAAATCTGTACAGTTCAGGTGATGTTGGAAGATTTTAATCACATTAAAAAAACTAGACCTTTGTTCTTCCGTAAGCCCTGCTTAGTGAATAAATCTGGAGCTTAACTTGGAAATCAATTTTAAAAAAACATATTCTGCATATCATAATTGCAGTCATAACTGATTAAACAAAAACATACTGGCACTTTGTTACATCAGTTTACCTGATTTTATTTAATAATAAAATACTCAACTTGTAAATGTTGGCCTTCAATAGTTCAATATTTAAAAATCTTCTGGGGGTGGGCCCTTGTAGCCCCCTTTTCTTGGAAAAGTATTGGATACCCCCAACTTTCAACCCTCCCCAAAATTATTTTCTGGCTATTTCACTTGCTGGCTGGATGCAAGTTTATTGGAATAAACAATCATGAGAGCGCAACGTGATCATCCAGCTGGTAGTTGGAGTACAACATTATTGATGATTATAGGCAATGGTCTTCAAAACTAGTTCAGGTATTTGTACTGAAAGTAAAATTTGTGTACAGTTTTCAACCCATATAATCAGGTGTAGTGGAGGGGAACGATTTTTTGGTAAATTTTAATAATATGCAAATATCGTTAAAAAGAAAGTGTACTCACGTACTTGTAACTAAAACATTTTTTTTTCTGGCTACAATTAACATAACAATTTTGTTACATAATAAAATTAAATAAAAAATAAATTTATTCAAAAGTGTTTGTAATTAATTATTAGAAAATTTTAAACGAAATGCCATATAGTTCGAAACGTTTTCAAAGCACTTTTACAGGTTAACTTAAATAAATCAGTAAACATGTATAATATGTAGTGGATTAATACTGATGGATGGATTAATACTGATAAACTGAAGAAATTCTGTTTATTGTGATCAAAGATTCAGTTTATGTTATCGAATTTTTTCTTTTTACGGCTTTATTTCCAAGTACTGTACATCATTCAAGATTACTTTTTAAGGGTTTCGTTTCTAAATCAACTGTACTTTGTTGTTTGGAAGTAATTGTACTGTTCTCAGCTCACAGGATAGGGTACAAAGGTGTTTGAGCAAAGGTGTTCCTTAACTTTCTCTTTTAAGCAATAAACATGTTTCACCCCTCAGTTTAGCTGCTGCTTTTGATTTGTGAAGACTACAGTGTTGACATGCTGTGATGGCTAGTGTAAAATGAAAAAAACTTGAACAGACATGCATTAGATGTTTTGCTAAGTGGTATTCACCACAGGTCAGTCGACTTCCAAAAACACTATGAGTATGAAATATTGGTTAACGGACTCCTAATGGAAAACAGAAACAATTAAAAGCTTCTGTACAGGTTGCAAAAATAGTTGCTTGCAGTCTAATATTGTACATATATATTATATATTATATTATTGGATATATTATGAGTGGTTCAATGGTTGACAGTTCATATATTATCTTGTATGTATGAATAAATTATGTTCAATAATTTCAGCTACTGTTATCAATTGATTAATATTATCAGATTAGCTGCATCCCTAAGTGATCACAATAAACAGCGTGTACTAGAATTTTTAGCATTCCTGCACTGGAAACTTTGCCACTACACCATGCATACAATACCATAAGTACTATATTGTTTGCATTTTACTACTGCGTCCCATTATTCTCTTGATGTGTATATGTATTAATGATATGACACAAATTTGTAAATACTTATTTCATTCTCCAGGGACTCGAATTGGTCAAGGTAGAAAGCAAGAAATCTGATGTTGCTGTACAAGCTTCTCTTCCAAGCTCTGAAATATCCACTATGACATGTAAAATATGTGATGAAGATTTCAGGTAAATCAGTTGCCATTGCTGTATTCTTGTCTACCTGTAATTTAGTTGAAATCCTTAAGGGGACACTTAACTATAAATACAAGATGTTATTTTGTGAAAACAATATACAAGTTTTTGCAATTAAAAGTTGTATCTTCATGAAAACAATTTAATTAAAAGTTGTGGTATCTAGTTTCATTCTACAATTAGTCTGATGACGGAGCCATGGATATTGTATCCTTAAGGTTAAATTAAATTAAACTAAAATTTATTAGAATGGATTCTTATATAATTATAAGGTATAATATTTAAAGGAAGGGTAAAGTAAAAAAATACCATTTTCTAATTTTAATCTCATCGCACGGAGCTTTGAATTACGAAACGAAAGGTGATCTCGTGAACTTCAGGTGCCCAATATTACGCCTTGTACGGGTGAAGTAAAACGCTCCTGTGACGTCACTCCTGACTAACTCGCTGGCAGGACAACAGCTACTGTAATGCTCGCGCCTGTGTTTCTAATACACCACAAAGTCTCATTTGTGTTTGTTGTTGATAGAGATGCCTGCAATGTTACCTTCTAAGGACAAATCTCGGTATCCACAAATTAATATCACACGAAAAGAAAATGACAAGGAATTATTTAAAGAGTTGCAAGGAAGAAAAGAAAATACGGAATGGTGTAAATGTGGGCTGTGTGTACATATGAAAACGGGCCACGAAAGTGTGTGTTGTTGGGACCGTGAAGTAATTTGTGAACAGAAGGGGGTTGTAGACTGTATAACACGACATTGCTCATTCGATAGCGTTATTATAAATAAAGATACACTAGTTGCCAGGCGTTATCAGTTAATACTTAGAGCTAATACAGTTCAAAAACGAAACATTTTTCAAGATACGAACAGAGTCACTTTCAGATTCAGAATCATCTTTTGCGGTAGTAGAAATTTCTGAAATGCTAAAAGAGCTATCTAAATCACAATTTCTAGAAGAAACATTCAATGAATCTGTGCAAACATTGACATAAGTTTCATTTCCTAGTTCACACTGAACGCCTACTCTGTTAGAAACGGAATTTTCGTCATAAATACTAGATTCCACATTCATGATTTGTCCATTCCCGGATACTGAAGGATTACTATTCAAATCTTGCAACAACTCTCTCATTTCCTTCTTCCTCGAGTACGACGATTTTCTTTTCTTCATTGGCGGTGTTTCAGATTTCCCACGCAAAAGAAGTGATGGCACAGCACTTCTTTTTTAAACAGATTGCGGGGTTTCTCCAGATAACTGTGTTCGTAACTGTACCAAAAGCTCGGTATCATTTTCTTCAAAATGTTGTGAACAAACCGTACTGTATTTAGTAGGAACAAATTTTTCTCTTTTTATTTTTATCAGCCATTGCTTATTTACGTTCGGGTGACTTATCTCTGTTGGGAAATCGATGGAAAGATATTTTAAGTGTGTTATCACTCTTCGACGATGAGTTTGTACACCCCACAACACAACAATAAACCATTGTTTGAACAGATACTCACTAAAAAACTGTAACAGTAGACAGAATGCTGTGAAATGTCTTTCACCGGGCGAGACTGAGCCAAGCCTTCGTCAAGCGTGACGTCACGCGCCCATCGCGTTACAATAAATAGATTCGTTTTGTGATTAAATGTGAAGGTGTAAAACATTTCTAACAGTGAATATCATTTCTTAAAAACATTCTCTTTCAATCCGTATGAAGAAAATGATACTGAATTTTTAGTTTACTTTTCCTTTAATACATTCCTTGGAGTCAAAGTAGGCCTTACATAAGGTGACCATATTTGAGTCGAAGTTTGGACCAGTTGAATGAATTCTCACGACGGACTGAATAAAAAATACTAAATGATAACGTAACACGGTTTCTACACGTGGCACAGTACTTACTTAGGTAACTACCCACAGTTTTTAATACTCACATCAGTTCTTAATGTCCTAATGTCCCCTTACTTCCTTGACCAATGAAATTAATCCAGGAGATTTTGTGTCCATTTAAGAAGTCATAATTCTTAACAACTACAAATTAACTGCCATCAACTTTCATTTTAGTTTTCTCAGATGTATCTTACTTATCACTAGGGGGCGGATTTCTATGACCTAAAAAATAGGATATTTGAATGCATTTATGACCTTAAAAACATTAAAATATGACCAATAAAATTTAAAATATGACTTTACCACTTACACATTGTGTGTATTTTTTTAAGTTTCATTTTCAAAATTTTAGCTCTATCAATTAAGCAGTTTAGTGTATACTAAGCACACCAAATTAGAAATGAATGACTCACTAGTTGCTGAGAAAAATACTGAACTTCACTTATTTTTTTAAGCTGAAGCCTGTACCCCCTTGTATAAATAGAAAACTAAAATGCAGCTTATTGATGTCATCTGGTCTCTCAGCTGTAGTTGAATAAGTTTTGTCATGGTAAAAGGAAAATTATTATCTCTTATATTATTCTATTTTATGGTAGCTGTGCAAAATCAAGAATATTATCTGGTACTAGCTCATTAGCCACCCTTTGACCACATAAAAAAGCATTTTGCACTGTTTTTTGCATTACCATAGAAACAACAGAGGAAGTAATAATACTTCTTTACTCAGTGGGCCTTACATTATTAAGTTAGAGAATGATGCAGAGAGGATGAATGGCTTTATCCAATTCAATTTCTCCCATATAGGAAATCGCTCTGGCTTTTATAGAAATGTTACTATGCCTTTTTCTTACCAATTTGTTTTGTGTTGAAAAACAAATATCAGTTTAGTTTTAAATTTATCACTTGACAAGCAAACTTAGATTTACCTTTGGTAATCCGGACGGCCGTTTCGCACTACTTTAGTGCATCATCAGCGGTTTTCGAACTGCGTTTTCGAATTGAGTAGCAGTTCGAAAACCGCTGATGATGCACTAAAGTAGTGCGAAACAGCCGTCCGGATTACCAAAGGTAAATCTAAGTTTGCTTGTCAAGTGATAAATTTAAAACTAAACTTTTGTTAAAGCAATCAAGAATGGACACTCAAACATACAGTTAAGAAATATCAGCTAGGAACATCACTATCATTGATTGTGAATTGATTCATAGGATGGAAAAAAAATAATAAAAAATAAATAATCCTAGCATTTACCAGAAACCATTAAAACAGTCCTTTCTCGATAACCATAAGAGATATTGAAAATACCAGGATAACTTCTTTGTAGAACATTTTAAATACTGCAATTGGCTGTGAATTCAATTTCACCAATGGTTTGGCCGTAGTAAACTTGAATATTGGCGAGGAACATAACCCGGTTGTTACTGCAAGCCATTAAAATGGCCACCATCTTGAAATGGTAAAACATTTTGAAATGGCTATAGTCTGTGTTTTTTACAGGTATTAAACTTGTTCGTGCAAATTTTTAGCTCTTATCAGTTAAGCAGTTTTTGCATGAAAGAATAATAAACACACATTAGTACAGGTATAGATAATGATAAGTTAAATTATAATTTTTTCCTTAACAGCTCTGAAGGAAAACAAGAGGAAAAGAAAAAGAATGATCACAGTTCAAGCCTTAAGAGTTTGAGTATGGATGATATACTACTACGGGAACTATTCTTTGTCCCACCAAACCTACCTCCTGAATTTGAGTCACTGTTCTTCCTGCCTCCAGTTGAAGAAACATTTGAGAATCATGAATATCCTCCGAAAACTGAAATGAAATAAGTTATGTTAAGCCAATTGATTAATTAGCCTAGAAAATTTCTGATATGTATTTCTGTTTGATGTATAGTTTTGAAATCCACAGAAGAATGTACCATATTTACCCGAATAACTTATAACCTGCTCCTAAATTTAAGCCACACTTGCCCTTATAGCACAAAAGTAAAGGGAAAAACTTTAATTAACCCCAAAGTTAAATAATAAATTGCCACAATTTCATAACATTAAACCCTAGTAGCACACTTCGTTGGCCCAACGGAGGGATTTGGTTGGCATGGAAGGGATATGTTGGGAAAAGGTTGGTTGTAATTCCCTCGGTTTTGCCAACGGATTTTTTGGCTGGCTCGCGCACTTGTCCTACTGTTGGCGTTTTCAACCAATAGGGCTGTTGCCCCAACAATACATTTCGTTGGCTAAGCCTCCGTTGGCGTTACCAACCAACAGGATTGTTGGCCCAGCAATACATTTCGTTGGAATATAATCGCATTTATGTTAAAATTAAAAAATGTTGAAATAACATTATAAGCGTTAAATTTTCATTTCCTATAAAATAAAACAGTGTTAATTCATTAATTATTCGAGCTCTTTGTGCGCGTTACATGCTAAAAATTTACTTCTCCACCTCTTCCTGCCAGTCTTCAGCAATTTCCGGCATAGTTCGTAGGTCATCACGTAGACGATGAAGATACAACGGTTATTCGCCATCTTGACATGTTGAAGAATCCGAATGGTGTTTTTACTTTATTAATATTAGGGCCCTTTATTTGTTCTCTGAAAATAACGTTATCATATATTCACATCAAATATTCAAAATACGAGATGTATATCCTTCTTACTATTTATCATGTATTACACATCTCTGTAGTAATAGGCTAGAAGAATTCTCGATTTTTATTGCAACGATCACTAATGGCATAGTGATTAAATCGATAGACTATAACACTAGCGGTCCCGAGATCGAATCCCCATAGTTGCGAATTTTATACGATAGGAATAGGTAGGTAGGGTGAAGGAGAGAAGGGAGGTAATAGGGAAAAGAGGAGGAAGAGAGGAGAAAAGGGATGAAAGGGAAAATAAAAAATTAAATTTTCTGTGCTTCTAGTATTTCCGCCAGATGTCTCTGCGCTGCTAGTAGTTCCACCATTACCTAATAGATGTCTCCCAACTGTTGGGATTTTGTTGTATATTGGTTGGCTACAGTTGGCAATTGGTTGGATAAAACGCTCCTTGGCAACGGAACCCCGACGGACATTCCTAACCGTTGACCAACAAAACATGGCGATCATTTCCCAACATTGGCCCAACGATCTGTGCTACTAGGGAAGTAACACATTTCTTAGCTGAAATAAAAAAAAAAGACTCAAATTATAAAAATCTAAATTTTATTTCATCAAACATTAAATAAAACTGCCAGAAAAGAAAAAGAAATCAGTGCTTACACTTCATTTGACTACCAATGTTGAATTTTGCGCAATTCTTCTATTTTTTCATAATTTCACTTTCTGTTACCATCGGTTTAAAATTGCCATTATTTGCATTTCTTTAACTAAACAGCACACACATATTCCGTAATACCTCCATAAAATTGACAAAATACGCAAAGCACTTAATTTAAACATCACTACTTGCTTATGTCGTTTTTACATATTTTCTAAGAGGCTTCAATTAAAATCGATGTACGTATCGATTAATATATCGATATTCTTGGAGATTAGAGATAATCGATAAGTAGCAGTGCTTAGAAGGGGACCGGCCACGGTAGATCAACCAGCTATGTTGTGCGCATTTTTACCATTAATGCCTAAAATGCTTGTATGCGAATTTAAGCCGCAGGCGTATTCATCTAGGCAAAAAAGAAAAAAGGGTGGCTTATATTCGCATAAATACAGCATGTATGCATTCAAAGGATTTTATAAAGACGAAATAAATCTAAGACTGGAGTTGTAGTCACAATCAGTGGCGTTCCTAGGGTGGGACAGTGGTGAACCGGAAATTAATAAAAAATTATTTGCGCTCAAGAATGACCCAAATCAGACAAAATGAACTAGCAATGTTATGCATCGAAAACAATTTGGCTATGATAATAAACTTTCATGAGACAATTAGACAATTTTCTTATATAAAAGCTATTACATATTCTGAAGTAATATAATTCAGATTTTGCTAATTTATTATAGATACAGATCTGTCTCTCTGGCTAAAATTAAAACTGTTTTTGTTACCATAAAGTTCCGTTAACTTTCTTATTTTGTTATATTTAAGCATAACTTCTTTCATATCATTACTTTTTAATTATGCAAACATTTACATTTTGTTAATCAGATAGCTTAATTTCATTTGATTAACGTCTGTTTATATTTAATACATAAATGCAATGTTACTATAAAATTTCATTTTGTTAAACTTTCTTATTTTCCCATATTTAAACATAAATTTTTTTTCCCCTTAAATTACTTTGTGATTATGCACACATTTGTATTTTGCTAATCAGTTAACTTAATGTTATTGGACTAATGTATGTTTGTATTAAATAAAACATTTAATACTGCATGAATACACTCCCTTATTCTATTATTTTTTTGTATAGATTAGCCCAAGGAGTCAATCTTAAAGACAAAAAAGGTTAGCCATAGAAAAAAAAGTTAAAAATAGCCGTGTTGGTAGCTTTTGCTGGGGGGAGGGGGCCTCAAATATAAATCCGCCCTGGGCCCCAAGTGGTCTAGTTACACCACTGCAACCGGTCACCAACTCACTGTTCTATCATGAAGTCCACACCCAGTGACGGATCTGGGGAGGAGGAGGGGGGGGGGGGGGGCAAACTGCCCCAGGCGCACATGTAAGGGGTGCAAAATGGCCAAAAGCGTTATTTTTATTTTTTGTGGATTTGGGGAGGTAAACAAACAAATAAACCAATTTTGTTACATTATTAATACTTTAATCAGTATTTCTAGTTCCATCAGTTTTGAAGCCTCTTAAATACATAAATACCACAGCCTTTTTTAACGAATATGTGATAGCTAATAACGTGACTAAAAAGAATTACTCTTTCTAACAGTTTTAATACAAGTGTACAGTTTTAAATATCATGCTCTTGATCTAACACCGACATTGAAAACATCAACTCCTCCAAACCTCTTGATCTTAATTTGTCAAAATGGACTTCAAGATGCATATCCAAATGTAGCAACGGTATTTAAAATTTTTATAACAATGCCTGGCACAGTTTCGTTCAATGAAAGGAGGTTTAGTAAGTTAAAAACAATAAAAACATACTTAAGAAACAGAACGACACAAGAACACCTTACAAACCTCTGTATTTTTTTAAGTTTGAACATTGATTAGCTTCAAAGATCCTCATATGATGATATTAAGACTTTTGCGGAAAGGAAAGTTCATATTTTTAACTTAATTTTAAGTTTTAGAATACAAGTTTTCTCCATTGATGTTTTGTTATTGATTTATGTCAAGTTTTGATTATCTCATTGATAATAAATGGCAAATAATATTTGTTAGTAAAATTATACATTATGAAATAATGTTGCATGTATTTTTATAATTTCTTTCTTATTGTGTAATCCTTTTATTTTTATAATGTTATCATTTATTTCTTATTGTGCAAGTCAATTTTTACAGCCGTTATGAGTAACTTACATTTTTCATTAAAATTGAATGTTTGTGCAAAGAAAAATATGTCCTGTTAAATATCTGATCTCTGTGTTCTATTTTTATTCATATCTTTGCAAGTAGGCTTATAGTTTTTTTTTCCTATTTAAACTATTCTGTGTTAAAGTTAAATTTTTTTTGTTAGGCATTTATGTTTTTTTAAATAATTCACTTTTGTCTTTATGTAAGTCGAACACTACCTGGTCATTAATAAAAGAGTGTAATGGAATCACAATAAATTGTTTATATCATTCTTTATACTTCATATTAAACCTTCTGTTTGTATCAATTTACATAGTTATGATTAGTAACCAATAAAAATTTACTGCCATTATTAATTGGGGGGCACCAAATTACCTTTTTGCCCTGGGAGCCAGACAACCTAGATCAATCACTGTCTACACGTGCTCAAGGCAGAATTCTACTACCTTGCATTCTTGTTGTGAGGTTTTATTGTTATTTAACAACGGGGATGTACTGCTATTTAGGCCAGTATGCAGGAATTTTGTCCCACAGAAGTTCTTTTACATGCCAGTAAATCTACTGACATGGGCCTGTCATATTTATGCACACATAAATGCCATCGACCTGGGCCGGGATCAAACCCCCAACCTTGGGCACAGAAAGCCAGCACGATACTAACTGCGCCACCCAGGCCGACAATATTGGTGGAAGGGGAGGGAATCAAACATTGGTGGCCACTAGCTAGATGTTTAATACTTCCAGTGCATATAATGAAGCAAGAAACTTTGAATAGTCATCTTGACAGGAACATTAACAATTCATTTTAAAGTTGTTTATATTTTTAATTCATTTACACCTGACCAACTTCTGAACACTGGTTGTCATTGTTTTTGTAATACAAAACCAGAATTTGTAGTGTACGTTGCTGTTACAAATTTGATTTTTGCCCCCTTTGTGAGAATTTCCTCTTGATGCATGATGCCATATTTCACATTACTCAATGTGTACTGCAGTTCTTACAGGAAATGGAAGTCAATTATTTGGACAGCCCTGTATGAAGTTCCTGACCTCAATGTAATCGAATATGTGTGGGACATTCTTGGACGTCGAGTCTGTTGTTGAATTTTTTACACCCTGCTGCTGAAATGCGGGCGGCATTTGCCAAAAAGAATGCTAGCTGTAATTAGTTCTAGAGATTTTAACACCCATGACTGAGTATCCAGAGTTGTTTCAAGCTGATCTGTGTTTAGTTATTGATTGTAGTTGGTAGGGTGTCATAAAGTAAAGCCAATTGGGTATTAAGTGCCAGAATGATACTTTCTAAGAGGACTTGGTGAACGGGAAAATGTCTGTCCATCCATCCATGTGTCTGTACACATGATAACTCAAATAAGCTTTATCAAACTTTCATGAAATTTAGTATACATACTTATAAAGTCCAAAGGAAGAACTGTAATCATTTTGGACCAAATTGGTTGACCATTATCGAAGTAATGACTGATTAATGGTCACACACTTTTTAAATAGCAAATTTGCATCAGTAAGACAAGTAACATTTAAGAAGTAGGTATACGAGGTCTGTTAGATAAGTATCCGACCTTATTTTTTTTCTCGGAAACCTGACGGATTTGAATCAAGCCCGCTTGCATGAGCCGACCTTGAACCTTCGTGCGCATGTGTGAATTTTTTCCCGCCTGTAGATAGCGTCTGTTGCTGGCAAGCAGCATTTGAGTGAGGTAGTGTATAGTGCTCTTGTCGTTGCAAGGAAAATAACGATTGAGACGACTGGAATTTGGTTTCCAGGTCGTACCCGTACACCAGGACTCGTCACCACTCATTAAGGTGTTCATAAAGTCGGGGTCACTGTTTGTGGACTCAAAAGCATGTCATGTGAGACTTCAACACGAAGTTGCTTTTGCGCCGCCGTCAGCAGCATCGACATTGAATTTCGCCGCCACTTTCTTCATGGCAAAATCTTTGGTCATAGTTAAATGGGCCGAAAAAGTGATGATGCCCACCTCTTCCGCAATTTCTCGGATACTCACACGACAGTCCCGCATCACCACAGCGTTCACTTTGGCAATGACCTGGTCATTTCGGCATGTTGATGGGCGACCGGAGCGTGGCTCGCTCACCACCGATGTTCGGCCGTCTTTAAACCGGTTGTACCACTCCTTAATCTGTGTGATGACCATAGCATCATCGCCGAAAGCCGTCTGAATTTTCCGAATGGTTTCCACCTGGCTGTTGCCCAGTTTCAGACAAATAGCGCTGCTCCAGTCATTCCGTTATTTTCCTTGCAACGACGAGAGCACTATACACTACCTCACTCAAATGCTGCTTGCCAGCAACAGACGCTATCTACAGGCGGGAAAAAATTCACACATGCGCACAAAGGTTTAAGGTCGGCTCATGCAAGCGGGCTTGATTCAAATCCGTCAGGTTTCCGAGAAAAAAAATAAGGTCGGATACTTATCTAACAGACCTCATATATTCATGAAACCACAGAATATTGTTTCTGTTGAAAATTATATAACGTTACTGTACAGTAAGTGGAAAACCAGTCACAAAATCGCTACATTAATGTGCCTCACAATATGGTAGGGCTATATGACATATCTTTCATTGAGGTAGACCAGCGTTTCTCAAACTATTTGAACCCGAGGACCTCTAAAATGTCTAAAAAATTTTACGGACCCCTAATTTTACATCCCATTTTTAATAGAAGGCCTATATTCATAATATTTGGGGTATTAATTATAGGTCATTAAAACGAAATATATGAAAAAATTTTACTTCTTTACTTTCCACTTGCTTTATGGTGTTTTTTAATTATGTCTGCAGACCATCTGCACCATCTTCGCGAACCACCAGTGGTCCGTGGACCATAGGTTGAGAAATGCTTAGGTAGACCATTAAGGATAATCAGTCATATGAGAAAAATTCCATCTGGTGCTGTGAATCAAAGTCTGACCAGCTCAGTTTACTTAGCATTGGCATGTAAAGCCAAAGGTCATGGGTTCAAATCCTAATGTCAGAGAAATTTTTCTCCTAAAATATTCTCAAATTTATCTTTGCTGTACACCTTGACAAACACTCTTCCAATTGTCCTTAGTCTATCAACTGGAAGGTTTGTTAAGAGACAAATTTGACATCAAAATAAATAAGTGTTTCAGTTCTCCTTTCTTATTAAGAATCCCTCTGAAGCATAGGCGTAACCAGGCCGACCATATGGGGGGGGGGGGGGGTTATAACATCCACGGGGTCTGGGGGGTATGGAATACCCCCCAGGGAGAGGGTCCTCCCCCGGAAAATTTTGAAAATTAAGATGCAAAATAACGGGGACCCCCCCCCGGAATATTTTAAAAATTAAGATGCAAAATAACAAGTTTTAAGCTTCCGGGGGTCCTCCCCCAGAAAATTTTAAAAACTAAGACGCAAAATAAAGAGTTTTAAGCTTCCGGGGGCCCTCCCCCGGAAAATTTTAGAAATTAAGATGCAAAATAACGAGTTTTAAACTTCCGGGGATTCCCCCGGAAAATTTAAAAAAAAGACGCAAAATAACGAGTTTTAATCTTCCCACGCTTTATACTTGTATTAAGTAATTTATGGGCAGACTTAAAAAAATTATACAATTTTCCTTTTTTTTAATCAATGGGGGGGTTCAAACCCCCAAAACCCCCCCCTCGGTACGCCTATGCTCTGAAGTAAATACATATAACAAACAAAAAATTGTATGTGAAACACAAAACTACCTCTACTCTCAATATATTTCAGTATAGTCTTTGCAATATTGCAGTGGTACACAATCTCTTACTTCAGCCTCATTCAAAGGAGCATGGTATGAGAGACAAAACTTCAAATTTTAGTTTCTGTATGAAATAAGTATCTTACTGAGAATTTATTGGGGAAAATGTTTCATATAAAAGTTTTAGCTCTTAGTATAATATATTATAATGCTTAATATACTTAAGTAATTTATATTATACTAGCTTAAAAGACCCAGCGTCACCCGGGTTTTGTATTCTGTGAGTAATTCATAATTAAATTATGGAGGACTTTTTATTTCCAAGCTTAAGTCTTTATGTAGGTATCTAGAGTTTGAGGCGAAGAAGAGCGACTTGTCACACTCAAACTATTCCCTCAGAAGATGCTAGATATGGCTTTTATCGCTCATACAGGACTTAGAATTTTGCAATCCATTGCTTATACACACCATGCCTTGTAGGTGTTGAAATGAGAAGAAACAGAAATTCCGGTAACATAACATTTTACTGTCTTTACGGGATATTTTATTTCCCTCTTTCATCTTGACATACAACCATTTCAGAAAATCAATATCATCTTCACATGCATTCTTCCTCAAAAATCTGAGACATAATAATTTACTGTGCACATAGGATTAAAAATTTTCCATCCTATTTTTGTCTCTTTTTAAAGGCTTCCAATGAAGTCCCTATTTCTCAACTAGTACATACATAACATATCAGTGGACAGAATTGTTTTACATACTTTTGACATAGGCCTAGCATGCTCGGTACCCATCGTTGGCATAAACTCAGGCTGAGACAACTGAAAATGCTCTCACCACAATACTCTTTTATTCCAAATCAAAATGTGATGTGAGAAAATATTGCCCATGCCCAGGGTAGGGAAAGCTATTTGATGCATCACACCTAATACTTATTTACTCCATTATTGATTTACAGAAATGAATTATATCGATAGCCTCCCTAATTATATTACTTTTCAAAGCCCAGCAAAATGTAACTGCCAAAGACTTATGTGAACACTGCAAAGAATATTGTTGTTATGAGAACTGATTTGCATTTGATGATTACTGTAATATTTAAATGAAACATTTAGATCCCTAACTTTCTTTCTACTGGTCACAATGAGGATTTTAATAACTTCAAACCTTCTCCGGACGTGTATCATTTTGCAAAAAACTGCATGTAATTCGGTCCATTAGTTTTCTTTTACTCTATAAAGGGCATACAGTCGGTCAAATAAAAAACGTCGGGCGTTATTTTATAAAGTATCTTGAACGAGCATATGCACATGTACAGGAAGACTTAAGGTTAGGTTCACACATGCCTCTTGTCTATCCATGTATTTTCTTGATTATTTAGTCAGTTTTGTTCCAAAACAAACATGTATAGAAGGCTGTGGCTATATGCCTCAAATCCGCCATATTCTTGGTTGCAAATTTTTATAATATTAATAATTAATAGATTCACGAGGAATATGTTTATTCAAGGAGCACTTTTTAAAGATTTTATTTTATAATACCGGTACTTGTAGTGCAAAATCAATAACTTACGCTCAACTTCTGCAACCAATCTAGCATCGAAATACGTGGCCAGCCAGATCCACGTTTGCTATGAAAACTTCTGGTCGCATTATAGTGAAGTACCAATATCTGAGCTGTTCTTTAAGAAATATGGAACCTTCTCGCTGCTTCAGAGGCCGAAAAATGCAGGTCAATTACAGCCCTAACTACACTTTCTCTCAAGCTACATTTGTATGTGGCGCGATGACCACAAAGGAAAATGAATTATGACAATACATTAAGTTGAATATCGTGTGTTGCACTTTCCGCGTTGTTCATTTTTTCCCTCCTGTCGCATGGCCTCATATGTTCTGAGAATTACCTGTATTTTATGTTTTTTATAGGGAACTTGTGAACTAATGCATTAAAACTTTAATTCTAACTGCATATGAGTCCTGACGTTTTTTATTTGACCGACTGTACATACTATCGTTGCCTTTTATATATATATATATACTATGCAATTTATGTAGAAAATTTAAATAAAACTTTTAAAGTCGTTTTTGAGAAAAATTAAATTCTCTTCATGTAGGCTACCGTGCTTGTAAAAGTAAACTATAAGTTGCTGCCATACTTTGTGTCTCATCCATGAAGAATACACAACCCAAAGAAATCTAATCTAATGCACTCATTTAACTTTATTTGTCCTAGTTTGGGCAATATACCTTTCTCACTTCATATTCTGATACAGAATAAGAGGTCGTACTGCAAGAGTATGTATTCAGTTGTTTCAGCCTGATGCAAAGATTTATTATTCTCCAGGCAAGACTGGATTTCTTTGAAAAGTGGTTGGCTTATAACTATCCTTCATATAATTTTTACGGAAAAAATGTTTCAAATAAAACTTTTTCTACTTAGTATAAGGACCTTGTGTGCAAATAAAAGGTGAGGAAGAGAAGTAAACAATTAAGGTATATGAGTAACTTATTATTTTCACATAAACTGTAGCAAAGAATTAGTTTGAAGACTTCAGGAGCTGGTTGAAACACATTCCAAACTGTTAAAATAATTTTTGCACAAACTGTAGAATTGGTGTCAGTTGCATCAAGGTGGTTTTGCAGACAGAAAAGTGTTTGCTGATTTCTGAGGCCTAAACTGTTCAATCAATCAATATCTTATTGGCCGTGAGCATCAAGAAGATGCTACAGACCACACAAAATATGATTCATTACCAGTAAATACTACCAAAACAAATACAACAGAACAATTATAAACGTAGCCCTAAGAATGAAATAAAAATGAATGAATGAAATACAATACTAATATTGAAATACAAATTAATATGAATTGATACAAGAAAATTCTGGACTATAGAAGGATGTTAACAGAAGAGTTGAAAAATTCCTTTAGATCATAAAAGGGAGGTTCAGTTAGCCAACGTTGAAAGACTGTTTTAAATTGATTCAAGTGCAAGTCATGTGCCCCTGGTGGTAACTTGTTGAACATGGCATCTACCGCAAGACAAAAGACCAGGAATATATAAAATAGATTGCCAACAATGCCCCAAAACTTACATAGGACAGACAAAAAGAAATATGGAAATTAGGGTTAAAGAACACTTCAGAAACATTAGATTGCAACAGATAGAGAAATCAGCAATAGCTGCACATTATTGGGAAGAGGAACACGAAATTAGTCAGGATGCACAGCTTCTAAAATCAGTGAGGACACCTAGGGAATTATGGATTTGGGAGAAGATCTACATGAGAAAGATCGAAAATAGACTAATGAACTTCGAAGTTCCGAATGAAGATAACCTGATAGCCAAGTGCATAAAACCGACACCAGGGAAACAGGAAGAACCTCCGAGCACCGTAGTTGACATGTAGGTGACCATGCAGGCGAAGGACCTGCGAAATGCATACTACCAAAATAATTGGTAAGTGAAGTATATAGTGTGTTAGTCAATCTCTGATTAGTTATATAACCAAAGTGGGGTTGTACGAAAGAAGTAAGTCAATCTTGGAATGAAAAAACAGTTCTTCAAAAGAAATTAAGCCGTGTGAGAAGATAGAGAGTATAATCCTTCAAATAATATTTTCATAGAATCCAGCTTTTCACGAAAACTTGGTTCAACAGCTGGAGTCAAAACTGGAGAACCAAGAAGAGTCAGGTTGGAATTTGGCATTGTCTTAATCCCTGGGGCAATATCCTCAAAGATCGAAACCACATTGTCATCCTTTGCAGAACAAAAGAACAATTCACACTTTTCAGGGTTAACTTCCAGTCCAAGGAGTCTACAGGCTTCTATAACAACTTTAAGGTCACGTGATACAACATCTGGTTCACCACCTAAAGTGCCATCATCCAAGTAGAATAAATTCAAGTCACTATGTAATTGATTTATAACTGAGTTCAGAGTAAGACTAAAAAGTAGGGGACCTGCTGGATCACCTTGTTGAACTCCTCTCTGTGATAAAATCACTTCAGTATTGTAGAACAGCTTGGAAGGTTGGCTGTAAGCCTGCTATATGTATGCATACGTGTTGGGAATTTTATCTTCAACAGAACGGAGCATACAGTCTCTTTCTATGCAGTTTCTGAAATCAATTTTAAGAAGGACTTTCCTAGTAAGCTCATTATTGCGAAGAAAAGCATGCGTCGAGTGTATAATAGATTCACAACCCTTGGAGGTGCCAAATCCAAGCTGGTGAGGTTGTAAGGAAGTGCTGACTTCATCCTGCAGAGAAATGCCAACTAATTTAGACACTAGTCTGTGAAATAAATTTCTGATTGCTACAGGACGTATGCCGCCACATTTCTTTCCAATGGCTACTAAGGATGCTCCATATAGATAAGGGCAAATTTCATTGGCAACATTACCAGCTAACATAAAATTGCGAAATTGAGTAATAGCAAGTAATAGTCTTCTGCCAGAATCTCCAGCAGATTTTGATGTTAGGTCCTTGATATGCTGTGGTCGAATTCCATCGATGCCGGAAGCTGAGCCCGTAGGGAAACTATTTATAGCTCGCAAAACCACATCCTGAGAAACCATCAGATGGACGCTGTCACCGTCAGAGGAAACTGAAAAAGTTAAAGGTCGTGAAGGTGGAGGATGCTTCTGCAGCAAAGCTTCATATGTACCTCTTGTAGCAGGAACTACACCTGAATCCGAAGAGAGAATACGAATTGCTCCTCTAATATCTCCATCAGCTACTTTTGCTTCAACGAGATGAGACCTTGAGAAGTTCCGTTTCGGCTTACTTTGAAGAGTTCCCAGTTTAAAAGTCTGGATGTTTTCTTTTATTTTAGATTCAAGTCATTACAACAAATTTAAAAAAAAAAAGTACAGTTCTATTTATTGGCATTACTTCCATTACACAGGAAGACTAGATCCAAAACCTTAAAATAATACTTACATTAAAAAAAACACACAAATTTTAGATTTAGGATTCAAATTATTTAGAACCACTATTCTAAATTAAGAACTGAGAATAATGCTCAGTTCTTGGGAGTCATAACATTAAAGCAGCTGTCACACATTCATGAGATGAAAATGAACTATTTAATGTATCACAGCCAGTAAACGTTTCTCTTCCTACGAAGACATTGTTATTTACAATAAGAACAACAAGTAAACAAAATATCTATCACTTCATTTTCATGAACAATTAGTGGTAAGTTATATCCATTTTAACTAGGTAACTTCACAACGTTAATAGTAAAAATTAATATTTCAGAATAGTTTTAGTTAGCTGCTGGACACCTAGTCCAGAGGAAGGAAAAATTTAAGCATTTTCACGGAAACCTAACATCTATTTTTATCATTTAAATTCAAACTTGCAAATACAAAAGTTTTTTTTTTCCTCAAAACAATTTTAACAAAATATGCTTATTTCTGTTTTCTTACATTATAATACTACACTTGGCACATGGATACCGTTAACTTAATTTATATTAATTTAATTCAGGAAGACTATACTCCTGAAAGTGCAATCATTGTATAACAGGACCTAGCTGTTTGAAATCCTAAAAACATTAATTTTAACAAAAAATGTTACATACAAATTTTCATACACCATATTCCTTGCTCTTCCATGCGGTTCAACACTTAGTACCCTTCTGAATCTGAGTCATCAGTGAAACATTCGGATAAAGATCTTCTTGCTTCAGTCTCATATGCTAGCATTTCATCATCACTAAGGTGCGAACTACCGTTCATAAAATTTGCAAACCTGAAAGGAAAAGAGTAATTTTCATTTGAAAACACAAAAGACATTAAAGGCTAGTTTACACAACGAAATTAGGTTTCGTAAGTAAGTTTCGCAACTGTTTTTTGCTTGGATGCGCAAACGCTAGATGTACTGGCGACAATGAGTTACGAAACTACGCAGTTACGGCTGATTCCAACTTTTCAGGAAACTATAACAGTAATTTTGATATTTTACGCTTATTTAGCTTGTTCGCGTTTCGTCAAATGAAATGGGAAGTGAGGAAATTGTGAAATGCCTGTATTCATACGTGTGTCAAACATTTGGATTTCAACAACCTGAACTTCAGAAATAACATGAAATGTGTGGTTACATTGGAAAGAAAAAGTGTGTAATTAGTTTCATGAAATCACTTTCAAGAAAGTGGTTACGAAACCTAGTGTCATCTTGTAAACTAGCCTTAAAACAAATATCAAAATGGTAACAGCCAATAACATTACAACCAAACCTCTGTATAACGAACATTGATTTAACGATAAACCTGCATATAGCAATATTTTTGATCTTAATAACATTAAGGCCCGTTATTACCACCTCCAGTAAAATATTTACGGCTACTTTTACGGTTACTTTACTGACAGTTCGATTTTACAATATCTGGTTAGGTGTTAACTCTTGATAAAAAAGCTCTTAACTGGCAGTAATCTTTACTGTAGGAAAATGTACAAGTAAACTCCAAACTGGAGGATTTTTTGAGGTTATACTTCTTGCGAACTGAATTAAAATGGAGAGATGAAGCTATTTAGCTGCTTTCGTAATGTCACTGGTGATGAACAATGCCAATATATGTAAAAATAAATAAAAAAGATATTGAAAACTAGATCAAATTATTATGAAAGTTTGGACAAACAATTACTTTACTATTTGCTTCCCCTACCCGTACATCAGATCATATTTGGGTTTTTCATCCTTCGGGGATGGGGTTTCGAAACGTGGTACCTTTCTTTTCATTTTTACAACCACTTTACTTGAGGAGGATTTTATTCTTATTTAACAGGAATTGTATAAGTGTAGGCCTAATATATAAACTATATAGGCCTATATATAATGTATTTTAATATGTTATGCTAAGAGCTAATAATTTCATTTGAAAACATCTCGTAATAGGCTATATCCTGTAGTTATTAGCTACAGATTTCATACACAAACTTATTAGGTTTTAGGTCTTGCCTCGCAAATTATCCGACTTGCACACTACTGCCCGTACTGTGTATTATACTGTAACCTATAATTAAATTCAGAGGAAGTTACATATTTCACAATAGGTTTTTTTTGATATGTCTTTTTGAGCTTTGCTCTTATGGCCACACCTTACTGTGTGTTTATTTAGTTTGAATTGTATGACGCTTTTCGTCGATATCATTCAGAAACAATTATTCTTCACTTGAAAAGAAATTGCTGTGTCTCTTTATTTCTTTTATATCAGCCATAACCTCATTATCCATTGCAAAATCACACGAAACAATGAAAACAGTTGAAAAACTGCTGCAAACAACTGAGAAACGCTCGTACCAACTGCTGTGACTTTTGTCTGATTGCGTTAACCGGGAGTAAACTTTAACTAGGAGATGATAAGAACAAAGAAGCGTTTACTGGAACTTAACTCCAACAGTAAAATAAACTACCAGTTATCATTTACTCCTACTTAACTGGACATCGTAAGAACGGGCCTAAATGTAACTCACTGTAATGATGTTCATTTTAGAAAAACCCTTCTATAACAATATTTGGAGGTTGAATTGTTACTGCAAAACCAGTAGCTTAGCCCTACGGATGATAGCGGGTATCAGCCACCACTGTTTTCTGGGTGCCTGATATCTGTTACATTTCTTAGGAATTCCAAGAAGATATGTTCATGAGGGGTGGAAAATAGGATCACCGAGGCTAAAATCTTTCCTTTTGTGTGCAAAATCTACTTTGAGTTAGATTGTTACTTCAAACATGTACATAATGTGCAATTAAAACACCGTAAGGGAGCAACTGTTTTAGTTTTGCCTTAGCTATGTGTTGAATTTGCTTGTCTTTGTCTTCTCTCTTCCCACCAACTACAAGTTTGAAATTTCTGACACATGGCTAGGTTCAAAGCATGCCATGATTGATGATGTTAAACCAGTCTGAATAGTAATTTTTTTAGTGTGTGGGTGTAAAGAAGCTATGAGGATCATCCAGAAAGTAAGTTCCGAACGCCGAGAAAGAAAACAAAAACATTAATAAGTAAGAAATATTTATTACAATATTTACAGAGATTCATTGGCTACTTCTCTATATAGTCGGCACAGTTATTGAGGCATTTATCTTGGCAGTGTACCAACAATTGTATACCCATGTCAAAGGACTCTGCTGCCAGCGGTACACAGAGAAAGGTGATTTTTCGATAATGTTTTCCCTGGGGATGAAACATGGGTGAAAAATCCGAGGAGGGCGACCCAAATCAAGAGACATGGAATGCTGACAAGAGGTATTATGCTTTTGCATGACAATGCACGGCCCCATACAGCCGACGCCACATGGAATCAGTTTCTTCAGTCTGGATGGGAGATCTTCCACCATCCACCCTACAACCCCGACCTTATGCTAAGTGACTTCCATCTCTTCTGTCTCACAAAGCGATTTCTGGCAGAAAAACGTTTCCACAACGATGTTGAGGTACAGATGGCAGTGATTTCATGGCTCCAGATGGCGGCAGAGTCCTATGACGTGGGCATACAAATGTTGGTGCAGCGGTACGATAAATGCCTCAATAATAGTGGCGACTATGTAGAGAAGTAGCCAGTGAATCTCTGTAAATATTGCAATAAATATTTCTGTTTTCTTTATCGGCTATCGGAACTTACTTTTTGGATGATCCTCGTATGACTTCAACGGAAGTCAGTAAGTTAAGTAACAAAATTAGCGTTCGTTTTTCACATCTCCTTTCCATGAACTGTCCTGTAGGCCTAGATTACACAGTTTTTGATGCAGTCTTTCTAATATGTGGTAAATTACAATCCCTCAAAATAACAATAACCCTCTTATATCAATACAATCTGCTAGGACCCACAAATATCATTGTACAGAGGTATGGCTGTATTACTCACAGCATTGGACATTAAGTTTAAACCTGAAATCTTCAGATTATTAAATTGCATACCTAATTATGTTACATTCAATATTCAAAAAGTGTACTGAAATTGTTAATAATCTTGTTATTATAAATAAATTACCATTAATGTTAAAAAAAAAAAAAAAAATATTGGTCTTGTAAAATCAAACACAGGGGTTGCCTTTTAAAATGTTAATGATCTTCTTGTTCAACTACCTTACTCTTATTCTAATCTGGATCTTTTCTTATGGTATCAATGGCACACCACTATTACATTTATAACTCAACTCATACATACATTAGCAGCATTTATAAACAAAGAACAAAGAATGTATATATTTTAAAGAACAACATCGGTCATATTAATTTTTTTTAAATTATAATGCTACAGCTTTCTTTCTTTTAAAATTCAGACGTTTAATTTGTACTGGAATCCAGACATATCACAATTTATAAGATAATTTTGAACCAGTTGTGCCATCTATAGTTCTTAAGAGTATAAGGCAATTCGTGTACAACAACCTTCTCCTTTTTAACAATATTCAAACGAACTGATTTCCCTCCCCCTTAAATTGGGATTTGTTTATCAAATGAGCAAAAAATGGTCTGAATTCAGAAATATAATATGTAATTTACAGTATCTTAACATACTTCGAATTACCCCAATTCAACAAGTGTGTTTCAATACGAAGGGTAATGAAACAATGACTGAAGAAAATTTAAAATTGTAGGCAGAAAGGAAAAGATCAGTGATTGTACAGACACTAAGAGTCTGCTGATAAAATCATAAATTTTACCTATTCTAGATATCAGTAAAGAGCAATATCCTCTCTATTTTTGTGTTATTTGAAGTCGGAAGATGCATTAAAAAGTGGCTTCGCTTTTCCTATGTCTATTGTTCCTTAAAAGCAGGAACTAAATACATTGTTTTTGTGTAATTATGCAGGGTATTTAAATTTATTTTCTTAAAAACTTAAATTCTTTAAAAGCAGGAAAACTAAAACTGTGTTTTATTGTACTTAATTTCTTTTAAAGCAGGAAACTGAAACTGGGTTTTAATGTAAAGTTTTTTTAAATAGGAAAATTAAAACTGGGGTTTGCAGCACTTCAAAAATGAACTTTCTCTTGTATTTTTCTTTTTACTTTGTCACATTTACATGGCACATTCGGACTGATACAAGAAGTGATAATGAAGATGGTAGCTAAGTGCCCTAAAGAAAGAGATCCCATTTTTGTGGGTTGACAATTACTGAAGATACAGTCACTGGAACCTGCAACTCAAAGCAGAATCAGAATCAGTGGCAGTCATAATCCCTCGTTTATGAAATTCAGAAGTAAAGGCAGTTCTGTCCAAGTCAGCATAACTCATGATCAGTTTGGATCTAATCTATCAAACCGTCATCTCATATATTCTTTTGAATCCTGGTTTTCAGAGAAAACATTTCAGATCACTCCATAATCTATTTAAATTAATGATAGATGGAAAAAACATGCCACAATGAAAAATTAAAGATTTACACGAAGCTGATGGATGAAAAACAGAAGGTTAATCTGCTAGTCATGTGCGAAAAATGAAAATTAAACCGGGGCCATATTTGACAACAGATATGGTTCTACTTGGCAGAGCAACAGAAAGAGGAGAGATGAAGGATGGAGTAAGAATAATTTACAGAAGCTAGAATGAGCCTAAGAGAATTAGAAGTTAGATTGGTGATGAACAGTTTTATGTATATCATTCATCCCTCTAAATCTGAATAGCTTTTAATCCATTACTTATTATAATCGGACTTATTTTACATTACACCACCTATCTTTCCTACTGCAAACAAAAAGAAACTTCACATATGAAAAAATCCAATCACAGCATTTATTAGCAATTTAATTTCAATTTTGGAATACAGTAGAGTCGTGATAATCCGAGTTAATTGGGACTGATGGTACCTCGGATTACAAAAAACTCGGATCACACGGAAAAAAGGAAAATAACGGAATTTTCAACTACATACATATGTACATAAAACGTAGTCAAATTTAATGTGTAGATATTAAAGTTTATATAAAAGTTCTTCACAGGCTGACAGCCAAGTCAATGGTTTAATAAACTCAGAGCTTTCGGACTCCATATCTCTGAGTCCTTCTTCTGGGAAAGTGGTGAAATGGCGGAAGAGGCCTGTATATATACGCCGGAGCAGTTAGTGGGTTCCAGCCAATGGCAGCGTCAGTAAAACTCTCTTGAAAAATTCACCTAAAGTTACATATACAAGCCTCCTTTGTATGTTGTCAACGATAAAGGTACTTTATTTATTATTTTTTAATTCTCCTTAAGCCTTCATATATGGATTTTTTGTTGTAATTTCCTGTTTTTTTTTGCATCTCGGATTGCACGGAATCTCGGATTATCGCGACTCTACTGTATTACATTACTCAGAATTAATCTGAAATGGAATGGTACTGATTTATTTTCAAGATCTATTTTTCTTTGGCTGATTCCTTTCTATTTGCATTGCTTATGAAAGTGACTAAGCAATTCATTACATTTTATATCATCCCCTCATACCTGATTTCATATTGGCTGAAGTTTGCATGAGGAGATGACCTTTGTTGAGCTGAGAAACTGAAGTGCAAATTTGGAGATGTGGGTGGTGCAACAAATGACTGCTGCTGTGACCTGTGTGAAAATACACAATGCTCTATAGTGGTTTCTGCAGTGAGAATCCTATAGACCTCCCTAATGTATTAGTATTACAAGGAGCAGAGCGAGAGATGAGAAGAATGGACACTGTTGACAAAACAATATACCGGTATTACACATTCTGGTAGAGTTGCTGGAAGTCTATTTTATAATAAGACTACTTCCACTACTACCTGTCTCCTTTTGTTTCTGATCTGTGTAGCTTCAATTTTCTAATTGGTTTTCTGTGGACTGATGCTCATACAACTTCCAAGCTGATCACCAGGTTATGCAGTGCTAGCTCTACTGAGAACTTAAACTACTGCTTTTGCTTTTGACAATTTGAGTTAAGTAAAACACACCATGGTTCGGATTCCACACAAAGCTATAGAAACTTGCTTCTGTAATAACAGCAGTTTTAGTAATTGTTAACCCACAAAAGTGAGATCTTCTCTATTTCCTAGGTGGTCTAACTAGCCATAACCCCATGATCATTTGTGAAACGCCTTGTTGTCCACTACCTTGATGTGTCAAAGTAAACAGGCCCTAGGCCTATAAAAGAAAGAAGAAAATTTTTAGTTTTTCGCTGAAGTATCCATAACATGATAAATAACATATGTTAACCATATAACTTATTTATTGCTCTTATATAAAACTAACCAACTTTGTGGCTAGGCCTACTATCCAACCACTGCATCATCTACCATAGGCAAGTGATCAGCATGCTGACACCCAAGAGCGTTAAAGATGGTTTCCGTGACCAGTGCTCTTATATAGGTGTCTCACATCTGTTTTTTTATATGATTGGCTTTTTCTTGTAACGACTTATCTTTATGATTGGTTTTTTATTAGATTTTTATCCTTACCTTTGTGGTTAACATTAAGATAAGGACCTCATTATAATAAATCTGGAGTATACAAAATCAGCTACAAAGATTGTTAGAAGTGTTACATAGGTCTAGCCAAAACAAATTTAAATACATGGAGAAAGGAACACTTCAGACGTATTATAAACAAACAAACAGAAAAGTCAGTTTTAGCAAACCCATTTCTGGGAAGAAGGCCATGAAATCTGGAATTAAATAGTATTGCTGAAACAAGTTCAAAAACAACTATGTAAGCTTATGGTATGGAAGAAAATATTTATTCAAAAGAACCGCCAAAAACTTCTAAACTTTGACACCTCAGTGGGCATTCAGGGAACTTGGATCAACAAATTCATCCAACCACTGCCAAATGGCCAGTCGGAATCAGCTGATGATGATGGAGATACCCATTGAAACGATCGTTCTGGGTAAATATACCTAATAGTGAAGTTAGTGTGCATATTTTCTGTACCCAATCTTGCTACAGATTAAATAAGTAATTATAGTTGATTATGAATGTAAGTTGTGAAGTTGATAAATTCTCTGAGACAGCAGATTAATGACTTTACTTTGAGTAATTAATATTCATATTTGAACTCCAAGTGCTTTATTATTTTTATAATAATAAAAACTAATTGAATTCTTTTATGGAAAGAATAGTAGGCTGCAGTAAAGAACAGACTGAAAAAGGTTGGTTCAATGTCTTTTTTTTAATTTGGTCACTTAGCACCTGCAGAGAACTTGTTCGCTTACTCATACTACATAAAACTATAACTGTAAATGTTTTATATGTAACATATACCTAATTGGTTCCTTCAGTTTCAGGACTGTTTTCCAGGCATCACAATCCGGACTGCTGCAGTAGCCTCGCAGTTCTTCTAAAGCTTTGGCAGTTTCTCTCACTCCTTGCTCGTGGAACTCGTCTTCAGACATGAGCTTTGTCTTCGGTGGAAATTTCCTCTTCCTGCAGGTATGAATTTAATAATAAAAGGAAATATATAGGTCCTATTGTATAGAGCTGACTAGATGATCCCTGGCCTGACTGTGGAGCGTTATCTTGAGCGAGGAAGGACAATCACGGAAGTTATTGCTACTCTCTGACGTGAAGACATTAGTTCCAAAATTTTCTAGCATAATAGCAATAACTTCTGCAATTGTCCTTCCTTGCTCAAGATAACGCTCCACAGTCAGGCCAGGGATCATCTCATCAGTTTCATACAATGGTTCAACCTCAGCTTTATACGGTAATTGTCAGAGTACTCATAGACCTATTGGCTATTACTAACAAAGTGAAAAATGTAATTTATCAAAGTGGCCTACTTATAGAAGCAACAAGAATGTATGAAATGTCCCCTTTCTAATGAGAAAGTCATAACCTTGGCAAGCCAGTCCTTATCATTACAACAATATTAAGAAATGCTGAAGTATGTCTAGTTCTCACAATGTTCTTTTGTCTCCTGCACACTGGAATCTTGATAGATGGATGCGAGAGATGTCGTATGGTGTAGAAAAACTCGCCCACTATAATATGTGTGTGGGTGTTTGCATACCAGTACATAAAATATACAATTATGGTATATTTATTACATATAATTATATTTCAGATTAACTTTGTCAAATTATATAATTTTTTAGGCCCAGCTTAGTTTAATAAATTGAATTAGTTCTCTCTGCAATCTAGCAGCTGTCAGGTAAACACATGATTGCAGGATAATATATTTCAGTATTGTTTACACTTAATTCATTCTTTAATTAGAAAGGGTTTAGTTGAACACATTTGTTATTAATTCTGTTGCTGAAATAAAGGATGAATATAGCATTTCGTTTCGGGCAAATATCCATACCCTGTTTCAGAAAGTGAGAATGTGGTTACAACGTTGCAAAGCCGTTGCTTCATGCAAGGTAATAATTTGACCCCTTTAGGGAAGGAAAGGAATATCGCATCTTATTGGGAACTATTATTGAGATGTTATATGTGAATATAAGTGTACTAAAAACCATCCATAGCACCCACATACCTCATTTAAACACATTTCAGGCAATGTGTGGAAACATTCATAAGTAGGGGGCGGATTTCTATGATCATATTTTTCCCCTTTGCATTATTTCAGGTTTCCGACTAATTTAAACCCGATTCCAAGCATCCTGGTGAAAATGGAACGGCTTTTATTGTGCATATAACTGCATATTTAAGACATTTTCAACTATTGTAGCATATTTAAGTCATATTTTTGGCATATTTATGTGCATATTAAGGAAATTTTGAAGTTTCATATCATATTTTGTATATTTTGCATTATAATGATACTGTTTGAGAATTTACAGACATTTTAAATAATTAACATTATATTTTAATAAAGTGAATCGTAATGAAACTTAAAAAATATATACACAATGTGTAAGTGGTAAAGTCATATTTTAAATTTTGTTGAGTCATATTTTAATGTTTTTTAGGTCATAAATGCATGCATATTTCCTATTTTTTAGGTCATAGAAATCCGCCCCCTATTCATAAGTAATGGAATGATAATTCTTCTACACTGGCCGTGTGTAGGCTAAGGTGAAAAGGTTTAAGTCAGACTTAAAAATTCAATGCCATAGCCGAGATTTGAACCAGGATCTTCAGCTCTACCATTGAGCAACCATGGCAATATGCCAGACATGAGTCAGTCGGAGAATTTGATGTTGCCATGGTAAGTTAATGGTAGAGCAGTTCAAATCCCGGCTATGGCATTGAATTTTTCAGTCTAACTTAAACTTTTCCATTCATAAGTAATGTTACAACATTGATTGTGTGACCCATTCAATTGAACAGTGTGTGGTCGTACAACGGGACAAGCACCACATTCCCCAGTTGGTACTTGTCATGTTAATCAGCCGCACAATTCATTAATGTTTCTTTTTGATCTCGGTTTTTACAAAAAAAAACCAGGAATGTAGGAAATGACTGAAAAGGTAGCATGCTGAGTTCAAATATTTATAATTTATTTTACAAAAACTGTATACAGTGAAGTGCTGAACGAAAGACAAAGACATATTAGCAGTGATATCTGAGTAAAAAACATGCAAAAAATTCAGACATACGTACAAGCTCATGCAATTCTTGTGGATTTATCTTACCAGTAGGTTTTTATCTTAGCATTCCATGCTGCAGGAAAATTGTATGTGCCAAGAATTATAACAATCATAGCAATAGTTGCTTCAGAGAAGTGGCTACTGTAGAAAATCATGGCCAATGCTGCACCCTGTAAAAATATGAAATTAACGATACTAAAGTAATTAAGTCATTTTGAAATGGAAATATCCAGCTTTAACTACAAAGAAACTAGAGAGGGAGAAAAGAAGAATTAATTCTGAGAGAAATAATAATTTGAAAAGCAACTTTCCTAAAAATAAATGAGATAAGAGCTTGTAAGTAACATAGCCATTTTTTATGAGGAATGGTCATCATTAATGGGAAATTTCATCCACATCCACATGGCTATAATTTGTTCACAAAGCAGTAAACTATAAGGGTTTATAAGAGGGAAGAAAAATAAAATATGGTAACATCTTGCTTAATCTGATTTTATAAAAAAATTATACATGAGAAAAACGGTTTAATAATTTAGAATGTTTTCTACAACGTTCATTCCTTGCAATAATTTAAGGGAATGAATATTTCACAAAATACAGAAATAAATATTTCATACAGTCTAATGAAGGTTAAAAATGTAGCTTTCATAGCATTCTGATGGTTTTGTGTAATATTCCACTTGTCATAGTATTTTTAAATTAATAAACTTATGATGATATTTCAAAAATATGTAACAGGCAACATCTGTTTAAGTGTGAATAGTAGTATATTTATAAAATACTAAGCTCTTTGAAAATACCCTAGTTCAAAGACAAAATCCCATAATTCCTTCTGATCATCCCAATATAACTTCCTTGCGTAAAACATCACTAGCACTTATGCAACTGAATGGGTGTGTTAGTTCATTATGTACATTTATAAAAGCAAAACGAATCACCAATTTCTTTTGCCTTCCAGGTCAAGTGAGAAGATATTTCATAAACAAGTAGAGATTTCAGTCAGGGAAACCTTCAGTAACATATCTCCAACTCAGCCATCCATCAATGGAGTTGAAAAATGGAAGTAGCCAAAGCACTAGTTCTTTCACAGGATTAGTATTAATTATGCAGGTAAGAAAATTTTAATATGTAGGCTATATTTCAAAGCACAGATTTAAAGAAGGCATGCTGAATTTAACTAGCAAAGAACTACACACATAAACAATAACTGAATACTTGATGTTATTGATATCAATTTAAATATGTTGTGCAAATCGATCCTATACCTGTAATGCCCATTTAATAAGATTCTTGGTTCTATGGTCTGTTACTGGGCCAAGTCTGTAGCACACTACAAAGCTCACAAGGCCAGAAAATATCACGTAAGAGATCACATGGTTCTGATAGTGTAAAAAAATAAGTCTTAAATTCTCCCATAATAGCTGAATTAAATACATTCCTATTGTCCATCCACCAATTACAAATCCATACATCATTGGTCTCTGAAACAGAAATGTAAAAAATATTAATGTTACGGGATGCGTCACTAGATCTTATAATTAATTAGGCATGAGATTCACAATGAAACCCTTTATACAAAGTACTAAACACAAACATAAACTATAAAGAATTTAAAATAAAAGAATAAAAAACTAAAAATGAAATAAATAAATAAATAAACCTAGCAAAACAGTTATATATGGCAGGCATACAGAACTTACTCCTACAAATAAATTATTACAATAATACTATTGTTCAGGATGAAATTATCAATCCTTAAAAATATAAATTACCATTAACATAATCATTTCCTAATTCAGTTTAGGTAATTTGAATACTAGAATGTTGTTGAAGTTAGCAATTCAATTTATATAACTTAACAGTTCTTTCAGAATACAGTATCAGGTATTTTTAAATGGACAAACCACAAGTCAGTTACATTTTACATTCTGTTCAAGATCTCTTAGGTTCATGAACACTTTGATTCATATACAGTATTTGATATTTTGCAGAAGTATTTTGAACTACAGCACTCATACATACAAAGAGTTTAATGAATTAAACTTTAAAATAACTATGTCAAATCTCTCATTACTATGATAAGGCCATACAAAGAGGATGGATGAGGAAAGAGTGTTAAAAACATCAATTCAGAAATTAATGACAGGAATGTCCAGAGGAAGACCAAGTGACAATGGATAAGAGAAAATGAGCGTAGAAGATAGAGGAAAAGATGGACAAAGATAGATGAATAAGAATGATGGAAGGCAAGAAAAGATGGAAGATCCTGACCACAGAGTGGTTGGGAACTGTCGAAGAAGTTGATGAATAAACAAGAAAACGTACCTTCATGGGTAAAAATTTACTAATCATGTAAACCAAGACAAGGAAAGATGCACATATCCCAACTGAGATTCCAACAATGTAGTAAAATAATGCATTGCCACTGAGCTTGGGAGCTGAGAAAAATAGGAAAATGCCGGCTCCTGCTAAGAGAAGTCTCCAGTAATCGATTCCTGAAAACAAAATGCAAACCAGTAACTTAACATCATTATTCAAACTTTAGGTTGGTTTACATAAAAATATATATAGGTAAGGGACTTTTAAACACAAACAAGGAATTGTAATTACAATTCGATGTTAATACCCACATCAATGACAGGAAACAAGATGTGTAAGCTATTAACAATCAGTAACGCAGCCACAGAGGGAAGCTAAAGAGTCTAAAGTCCCCCTGGATTAGAATACCGTATACACCCGAATACTACCCACCTTGAAAAGACACGCACCCAAATTTTTTGAAAGGAAATTTGGGGGGAAAAAATCTATACGCTCATATGGTCGGTACAACGCCAAAGTGAACTAAGCGCCAATTGTCAAAATATAGACTATTGGTAGTCCATGGTGCAGATTTTGATATCCTACGGTCTGCAATAACGAACTAAGCGATACTACGATAGTAAAATCAGTTGAGAAAAAAGGAAATTTCGTTTTGATCAAGATTTTTTTACAACACTCAAACTTCAACTTCAGTTTTCTCAAAATGTGGAGTTTGGCGCTTAGTTCACTTTGGCGTTGTACCGACCATATATAAAATTATTTTGCCAGAAAACATCAGTCTTGACAATTCACATATATATGTTTCCATGTTTTGATTTTGAATAGATGAGTTGGAAAATAGTAATATTGATAATGTCATGATTTTCATAATAGAGTAATTACTTAATGAGTTGTATAGAAAATTGAAATTACAAAACTACCAATAATAATTAATTCCACTCAGTTTATAATATATACATTTTTAATTTTACTAGCTCATTGTCTTATAATTTTAGCACCCCCGGATTAAAATCCTGGCTGCGCTACTGTTTATAATCAATTAAATCTTTGTCTTTCTTATTTGGTAAACCACCATTTATCACATAAATATAATATTCTTGATTTCAAAGTACAATTTTATCAGACTTAAGGATACTAAAGTGACATTTAGTAACTTTTATTATAAAAATCTACATTTATTTTTTTAAATTAAAAACCGTGTACATAGTGTAAAGAACCTCTTCATTATTTTCATGCTGGTTTTGTCTCTCTGAATCCAATGCTTCAGTCTCTATTTTTAAAGAGATGCATACCTCCTGAGTATGCATTTAAATCCCAAGCCTCTTTACTGTATGCTGCACCTATTGCAAATCAAAATATAATGTTTTAGCTGGTGTTTGAGTGTAGACCGTATTCAATTGTAAAATTAATTGCAGAGGCCTTACTCGGTTGCCAAAGCAAACTGAGTAAAATGTTCGCAAGACATCAAGGTGAAAGTGATTGATACTCCAGAACTACGAAAATTACTTAAAAATTCAGAGAGTATTTACACATAATGTGGTATACAGAGATTGATTGAGTGAATGATCTTATGAAACTTCCAGATAAGTTCTCTATCCGGCAGATAAATATTATATCAGCGGTCGTCGTACAGGCCCTAAATAGTTTTAAATGATAAGAAATGATTATCTAAAAGTCCCAACTATCAATGGTACCCAACTGGTGGGTCACGACCCATTAATGGGTTACATGTGGGTCGCAACTCGATCCTAAACTATTAGAAACCATTGAATAAACCATCAGAAAAGATAAGAAAAATCGAAAGAAATCAAATTGTGTTTTGATTGTGTTTTCTTGATTCTTTGTGTAGTTTTATAATTGTAGTTTTTATCTTCACCTAGGAATACTTGTTAGTCAATATGAAACCACTTGTTACATATATTGCAAACATATATCTATTGTTAAATAAATAACTGTTTTGCTACATAGTGCTTATATTTTGTCAACCATTTTCAAATCAGAACACAAATTGTTTATCAATAATCAATCTGTATTTTCAAAAAAGCATATATAAGCTTATACAGTGAGTCCCACGCAAGAGTTGGCCAATGACGCGGGTTTCTGCGTCGCGGCTGGCACAGCTCCAACTCCCGAGCGATTGGGTGAAATATTTACGCAAATAATGCCGCGGTTGATGTAATGATTCAGGTTCTCACATTTACAGTTAAAATTACAACGAAAATAACCACGTACCTCATCACAAGAGATGTTGGAAATGTTCTGCTCTTGAATAAGCACAACACTGACACCTTTTTAAGGGAATTTTCTTTCACGCGCGTAAGTTCAGCTTCCGAGATAGAGTTAATTTCTCTTGTGATAATGTCGTTGAGTTCTTCTTGTGTATGGGAAATTGATCTATACACTTTATTTTTCAAGTTTCCCCATAAATAATATTTACATACTGTTAGAAGAACTCAATGACAACATCACATAGGCCTATCACAAGAGAAAGTAACTCTGTCTCGGAAGCTGAACTTATGCGCGTGAAAGAAAATTTCCTAAAAAGGTGCCAGTATTGTCTGGATGCAAGAGGAGAACATTTCCATCATCTCTTGTAATGAGGTACGTGATTATTTTCATTGTAATTTTAACTGTAAATGTGATAACCTGAATCATTACAACGACCGCGGCATTATTTGCGTAGATATTTCACCCGATCGCTCGGGAGTTGGAGCTGTGCCAGCCGCGACGCAGAAACCCGTGTCATTGGCCAACTCTTGCGTGGGACTCACTGTATATATTTGCAATATTTGATGGTACATTATAGATATATAAGGAAGGGATAAGATACAAATAAGGTTTTTTACTCCACCATGGACCAATGGATCATGGAGGTATTCCGATAAGGAAAGGTGAGTCGCCAGCTGAAAAAGGTTGGGAACCACTGATATAGGCTATTTTTTTTTAAACTGAAAATTACAATACTTTGATCAAAACCTCTTATCAATCTTCTGCTACAACATTAAGCTGTAGATTAGTGGCAAATCTTTTTTTTTTTTTTTTTTTTTTTCAAGACAACTATTTAAGATGACAAACAATCTGTAAGCTTACTTATTTTTGAAATTACAATAAGCATACGTACTAATTATATTCAGATGAATTCCATATTCCTCAATGGTGGTAATGCCAACACAAGTACGATTAAAAGGGTTCAACTCTATATCTTTCTTTTTCCATGAAAATACATTAAGTGTCCATGATGATCGGCTCTGATCAAATTTTATCTGCACTTCTTCTGGAGATGATCCATCATAATGTTCGTACTTGTCATTGCTGATGTTTTCTAACTGCAACTGATTAAACAAAATGATGATTATTATTGCATGACATGCTAGAAGTGTTTGCAATCTCTCCACCCATTGAATAATATTCTATGCCTGCTCTAACCACTTGCTCCTTCATGACTTTAGCACTTAACTTCACTGATATAAATTTTCTGCTATAGGAGAATTTAGTTACCCTTTCTTAATGAGTTCAAAATACAAACAAATAGGAGGCTACATTTTAAATATGTTTCTTGAGTTTCAGTTTAGATGGTTCCTTTTACTCCATCCCATCTCTCTCTCTCTCTCTCTTCCCCTATTATCTACATCCCTTCTTTTCTCTTTCTGATGTGTTCTCATTCCCCATTATCTACATCCCTTCTTTTCTCTTTCTGATGTGTTCTCTCTCATCAACCACTTTCTTTCAATCACTATTTCTCTCTGCCTCCCTGCCCTGTCCTTAGATCTCTCCTCTTCTATCAATCCTATCTCTTTTATCAATCCACTTCTCTCCCTAAATATAATTCTCTTATTATTACAATTCACTCTTTTGCTTTTCTATTTCACCCTCTCTATCTACACTATCTCCCCTTCTCTTTTCCTTCCTCTTCCCTTTCCTCTCTCCTAAACTTCCTTTCTTTCTATCTCTCCCCTTAACTCTCTTTTCTGTTTTCTTCTCCTCCTACCTTTCCCACCCCTCTTGCTACAGGAAGGACTTACCTGAACTGTCTGCCACATGTTTATTAAATGTTTTTGGCGTCCCTTATAACAAAATATTTCAAGATTTCTTGAAGGTTGAATTCTCAGTCTTTGACCAGGTTGTAAATATCGAACTGGAAAAAAAGCAAAATTTTACAGGATAGTAAATAATTGTAAAATTTTCTGGAAGAATAAATTGAATGAATGAAGTTGTCTATTCTGTGGGTCTCATTATGAGCAAGACTCAGATGGGCTATGTGGAATATACCACATAGGGAAAAAATGTTACAATACAGTAAGTTATGTGCAAATTTAATATGTACAAAAAAAAAGCTGCAAAAAGCTTTTAGTTAGAAAGAAAGTTCGGCAACCTGGCACTTTGCGACCCACCCGGCTCCCCTTTCCATCGGCCGCTTCCCCTCACCGCCTACCGCGCATCTTCCGCGCGCAGCTATGGCACATGCCAAGCCCGCAGCTTGCTCTAATAATTGCAATTACCATTATAAAAAACAAAATAAAATTTCACGAATTATAGAAAATGTCGAACAATTAAAAAAATACCCTTGTACCAAATATCACATTTCACGATCTTTAAACACCGATTTGATAATATAAAAAATCAAAATTTACATAATATTTCCCAATTTTTAAAAACGCCGTGTTATGATATAAAACATGGCTCAATCGATGCAGAAAAATTCCCTTGCACCAACAGTACTCTTTTCGTAACAAACAAAACATTTCAAAATTTGAAAAAGCGATTCTTGCGTTAACACTCGCGAATGCATGAAGTCACCCTTAGTACCTATATATACATGAAATCTTTCTTCACTGCTCAACTGTCATTCGCGGCGTGGGTTCAGACTCCTAGCTATAACGCTAGAGGTTCCGATAGATAGGTAGGGTGAAGAGGAGGAGAGAGGAAGAGAGGAAAGAGACGGGAAAGAAAGAGAAGAAGAGAATAAAGGAGAAATAAATTATTTTTCTCCTCACCCAAAACCCCTACTTTCCACGCGGGTAGTGGTGGGGGACTCGGGTGGGTCGCAATGTGTCATTTTCCCGAAAGTTCCATTGGCAGAACGTCTGCTCCTTCTGTATCAGAGGTTGTGAGTTTATTTCTTATTAATGCCATGATAAACAAAGTTATGCTAGTCCATTAAAAACATTGTGTGTTGTTGGGATTAGTATCTTGTTCACTAGCTAGGAATAGCCTATGACCACAAACTTGTAACTAAAATAATTATGGATTGTTTGAGATTCGAATATAGAGCCTATATTGCTCACTCATTTCACACGTCAGCTATTAATAACTGTAGCCACTTCCGTTGCTGATAAACAGCCATGGTATGGGGCAATTTAATTCAATATTGGCTCCAATGAACTTTATGTTGCTCAAGTTACATTCTTATATTTAATTCTTCAGACAACCTCTCCATTGACTTTCTATTCAATTCAATAACAAATATCAGACTCTTAACAAAATACAACCAATTTCTATGCTTTAGTTATTATGTGAGCTATCTTGTATATATGCAGGAGACGATGAGAGTAGCATGCACTGTATTCTGTATCTGAAACTTGGAATGTTTAGATGGCCCATCCTTTTTGTAGCCAGTTGTACAACAGTCAATGTAAACTAATGATGTAGGATAAGGTGGGGTAATTGCAAACCAAGGGTATTTGTAAACCAGGGTATTTGTAAATGGTTGTTATAAAATTTAAATGGTGATATATGTGGTCTCTTAGTTGCTACCAATGGATTTGGCCATCTAATTTTTAGCAGATATCAGTTTCCTCTCTTTTCTGTGCTGTACATTGTTGAATGTGGAGCGTTTTGTGCTGCTGTGTGCGTAAGTTCAGAAAGTGAAGATTTCAGAATAAACCAAGTTTCCTTCTTTCAGTTATTGCTTGGTAAGTGGGACACCTATTCTTGTTTATTGAGCTTTTATCATTCCCAAATGAAATTGCATTAAGTAAAATTACTACGGTATAAATCAAATTAGGTAAGGGACAGTGTGTGTTTAAATTTCCCCCTGAAATGTTGGAAAGCAGGGAAATTAGATACAGAGATTCAGGGAAAATGTAAACATGTAAAATTATTAATAACAGATAACTTATTTATATTGTTCCAGGTATTGGTTTGCCCTGCAGTGGATAGATCAGAGGTGGGTCATTCCATGTCAAGTGAACCAATGGAAAAACGTGACCACCTCCGATTTTAGTCATACTTGGTTGTCATGAAGTACCACCTGAGATATGTTGAAGTACAAAATATCAGATTTTTATGTGTTGTAGTTTTCCAGTTATACCCTTCTGAAATATGGAAAAAAACCAAATTTTCTGCATAAGTGCAATCACAAAATGACGCATAAATCAAGCTGGAATTGACATAGATGAGTGGGAAAAGTATCAAAATGTAGCTTATATTATGAGCTTTAATTTGATACGTCACACGACTACTTTCGAAAAAAAATATTTTCAAGGTTACCCAAAAAAAATTTGAAAACTGAATTTTTCAAAAACCTATATTTTGAAAATTTTGAAACAATTCTCATAGAAACATACATATTTCAGCATCATGTCCTACAAGTTTTGATAAGGGATCGCAATGGGATCATATTTTTTTTACATTTATAACAAATACTATGCACGCTGGGTAAGAATATATGACACAGGAATATTGCACTTAATTCTAAAATCCATTCCTTTGTCCAGGGAGTTGTTTACCAACATGCATATACCAACTTGTGCAAGTGGTCAAATGGGTATGAGTAAACACAGTCTGCAAGCATGTGAGTCAGCCAGGGAATGCAAGTTGTAACCTGTTGGACCTGGCTTCAGTTGTGCCTTGACTCTCATGCAGTGTGCTTCCTTTCTTCAAAGGCTGTACAAAGACTGTATTGCTGCATGTAAAGTAGTGGGTTCAGTGATTAAAATAGGCATTGTGTATTTCCCCAGTATGGCTGAAAAAGTAAGTGAAACAGCAAAGATTTTCTGCTGCAACCCTTTCAAGAAAGACAGACATCAGGGTGTGAAAAGAAGTGTGAGGCCTGTTACTGACTGGATGTGTGACATGTTTGACACCATTGTGGTAGGTATGAAAATTTGTGACAGTTGTAGGAAAGAACTATCAAAGCAGAAACAGGTTACAGATACAACAGATGACTGTTTAGTACCAGTAGCCAATACCACTAGGCCTACTAATGTTGATGAATCATTTGTAGCTTTAGATGTTACCTTAGAGTACCTTAATAAGTCTCTAAGCTCTCTAGAGGAGTCACCTGTTGCTAAGAGGAAGTTGCAAATGAAATCATACTGTGATAAAAAATACAGTAAAATAAAAAAATGTTTGACAGAAAAGGTACTAACAGCAGCAAGTACAAATACAGAGAAAACTGTTGACCATAAATCAGAATCATGTGAAGTCATTTGTCAGCTAAAAGAAAAGTTTCAAGAAGAAAATATAAGTGTTAGTGAAAAATTGCAAATTTTAACAGTACTACCTAAAAGCTGGTCATGCAGTGAAATACAAAATGAATTTCAGGTTAGCAACAGAATGGCAAGAAAAGCTAAAGCATTGGTGAAAGCGAAGGGTATTCTGGCAACACCAAATCCTAAACCAGGAAAGGTTTTAAATGAATCTGTGATTGAGAAGGTAATAGGGTTCTACAACAGTGATGATGTCAGCCGTCTTATGCCTGGAAAAAAAGATTTTGTTTCTGTGAAAACGGGTGACAGTAGTAGAATTCATGTACAGAAGAGGCTAGTGATGGGCAACTTGAAGGAAGTGTACGAGCTGTTCAAAAACAAAAATCCTACTGATAAGATTGGATTTTCGAAATTTGCTGATTTACGACCTAAACATTGCGTCTTGGCTGGAGGAAGTGGTACCCACACAGTATGCGTTTGTACAGTGCATCAGAATGTTAAATTAATGCTACAAGTGTTGAAATCCAAACAAATTACACTGAATGATGGCACAGATATAAGTAATTATAATTCCTGTTTAGCGAAGTTAATGTGTGAAGAGCCAGGCACAGCATGCCACCTTAATGAATGTCCTTCATGTCCAGGTGTAGATAATTTGAAAGATGAGTTACAGTTGCTGCTAGATAATGAACTGGTGGACAACATTACATACAAGCAGTGGGTTTCTGTTGACAGATGTAATTTAGTAACCTTCATCAAAACTGCAGATGAGTTTATAGAAACTTTGTGTGAACAGTTGTTGATTTTGAAGAGACATTCTTTTATTGCAAGAAGACAGGCAGAATATTATAATCACTTGAAGCAGAATATTGGAGTAAATGAAGCTGTGGTATGTATGGACTTTGCAGAAAATTATTCGTTTGTACTACAGGATGAAGCCCAGTCTTTTCATTGGAACAATGATCAAGCAACTATTTTTCCTATAGCAGTCTACTACAATGATCATAATATACACTACAAAAGTATTGTATGTATCTCTGAATGTCTACAGCATGACACCACTGCTGTTCATTTATTCCAGAAAAGGCTTATCTCTCATTTGAAGTTGGAAGTAATTAGAGATTTGAAAAAAATTTACTACTTCTCAGATGGTGCAGCTGCGCAATTTAAAAACAGAAAAAACTTTTCAAACTTATGCCACCATGTTCATGATTTTGGAATTGAGGCAGAGTGGCATTTCTATGCAACAGCCCATGGGAAAGGAGTATGTGACGGTCTGGGTGGTACTGTGAAAAGACTTGCAGGAAAGGCAAGCCTACAGCGGCCATACGAGCATCAAATCATGACACCAGCACAGCTGTTTACATGGAGTGAGGAAAACATCGACTCCATGCAGTTCTTCTTCTTCAATGAAGCACAATACAACAAAGAGGAAAAAATACTTCCAGACAGATTTCTGTCTACAAAAGCAATACCAGGCACACAGAAGTTCCACAGTTTCATCCCATTGTCAGATAAAGTGTTGTTGACAAAGGTATTTTCAAGAAGTGAACAGTCATCCACTTTTTCAGTGTTAGGACCACGTGTGCAACAGAGGCTGAAGCTAGCAGAAGTAAAAGGATATGTTACATGTGAGAACAACAATCATTGGTGGCTTGGTGTAGTTGTGGACAAAAATGAGACAGCACAGATAGTGGAACTGATGTTTCTGCACCCTGCAGGTCCTTCTCCATCATTTACTTTCAAAAGTGACTGTCCAAATAAACTGACTGTGCCTCTCTCTCAGATCCTCACCCTTGTGCAACCTACATGTCCCACTGGCCGTAGTTATTACCTCTCGAAGGAAGAGATGGATGCGGCAACCATGGCTCTAGAAAATTACTGTAGACAATAAATTAACGTTTTTGTCATTGAAGAAGGGAAGGTAACATGTTTTCTGTAAGTTTTTCTTTTTGATTGTAATGAAATTTTAGAATTAAGTGCAAGATTACGGTGCCATATATTCTTACCCAGCGTGCATAGTATTTGTTATAAATGTAAAAAAATATGATCCCATTTCGATCCCATAACAAAACTTGTAGGACATGATGCTGAAATATGTATGTTTCTGTGAGATTTTTTTCAAAATTTTCAAAATATAGGTTTTTGAAAAATTCAGTTTTCAAATTTTTTGGGGGTAACCTTGAAAATATTTTTTTTTCGAAAGTACTCGTGTGACATATCAAATTAAAGCTCATAATATAAGCTACATTTTGGTACTTTTCCCACTCATCTATGTCAATTCCAGCTTGATTTATGCGTCATTTTGTGATTGCACTTATGCAGAAAATTTGGTTTTTTTCCATATTTCAGAAGGGTATAACTGGAAAACTACAACACATAAAAATCTGATATTTTGCACTTTAACATATCTCAGGTGGTACTTCATGACAACCAAGTATGACTAAAATCGGAGATGGTCATGTTCAAAATTGACAAAAAATTGGTTCACTTGACATGGAATGACCCAGGTGTTGCCCAATTTCGAGTTGACACCACTTAAGCACATTACAAGGTGATGTGTAGATTAATTGGAGGAAGTGTAAATTGTGGAGAAATGAGTGTGTGTAGTAGTGTTGTGCAGTGTAGTGAGGAGTATGGATGAAGATGGTGAAGTGAGGAAGGGACCCAGTGACGACATTAGCCAACTCTTGTCTAAAGACACCAAGGGGAATGCCAGCATTAATATCCCCATCCAATAGACAAATCACTATCAGCTGTGATGTAAGTATGCCTCCACGTCACGTGCATCCTCATCATATAAGAGGTATGGGATTGAACCCAAAGGATTATCATAGATTTGGTAGCCTATAGGCCTACCCGTAGGTGGGAAAAAATAAATAGTTGTGGCACCCTAGCTGCCCACACCTAATCACTAATGGGACCCACCTAGCGGCGTAATTTGAACTACTAGGAACGTCTGGCTGCAACAACATCTAGTAGGCAGACGGAGAAACGGGAGAAAAATTAAATAATCTATTTCTCCTTTCTTCTCTTGTTTTTCCTCCTCCTTCCTCTCACCTCCTCTTCACCCTACCTACCTATTAGGGACCTATTCCTTACAGTAAATTTTTGTTTGACCAGTATATGAACCCGGGACCACTAGCATCATAGCTACCAGCTTTAACCACTATGCCACAAGCAATTGTTGAACAGTGAAGGGAAAATTCATCTATTTAAATTTAGAAAGCTTTAATACATGAGAAATAGAACCGTTTTGGTGCAAGGGCCACTTATTATATTCATGAAATATTATGTTGGCTCTGAAAAGAGCCATTTTGGAGCAAGGGTGATTGTACTTTAATTACAATTAATATCGCATAGTGCAGTATAACATACAGTATAGAGCAGTAGGGGAAGCAGGCCGTCGCCATGGCAATGTGCAGTGGAGAGTGGAGAGCCAGGGTGCCACAAGCATTTGGTTTTTGCCCCAGTAGGCCTACTTTACAAGAGTAAAAAAATACTATCTGGGGTCTAGTTTATTTAAGGTTATATTTCTGACAATCTATTCAGATTTTATGGGGTTCGCATCTTTCTAGAAACTGATATAATTTACGAATTCTATAGGTTCTACAGAGATAGTTATAGCATCACATTGGCAGTTTTTGTATAAGCTAGTATCAAACATTGGGCGTAATACGGGAAACCAGCTGAAATACATATCAGTTCATCTAGGCTACAAATAGTTGAAAACCAGTGAATTCTGAATGTATAGGTTAAAGACGACCAGCGACTTTCTAGGAGGCTTCTTTCTCTCATACAACATAGAAAGACTCACCTTTGTGTAAGACTTCCTGACCCACTGCATCCATGGCACAAAATAATATACAGGTTAAAATAAGCATTTTGTAAGTAAAAACTGAATTTATTTGTGCCATGTTTAACAGCTATGTAAACGGAAGAAGTACAAACTCCCGCCCTAGCGACTCTCGCCTCAAGCTTCTATCTTCTACTGAAAAACTTTATGGTGCTTTGCTGCTTTGAAAGGTGTCAAGATACCATTTTGAAGCTCACAACTAGTCTGGAACTTGCACTTATTGATGTGAATTTCAATCTGGTACTAGAATTTGAAAATTTAGAGCTTGTCACGACTTGTCAAACTCAATTTCCATAACAAATTCTTAAATTTCTCGTTGTTATTTGTTAGAAAAAGAAATTATTGTCCGTTTATTGGCCAACCTGTTAATAAAATTTACCTGTCACAGCCACAGTCACGGAGTCACATCGTCATTTTCGTTTTGTTGTTTGAATTAGGTCGTTTTAGTCAAGGTATATAAAGCTACTTTAATTTTAGTTTCCGTTCCGCCTAATCAGAGCGAATCAACATGAATGAACCAAAAACTCCGCCTAAGAAAAAAAGAGTGCGTGGAACGCCACGCGACAGAAGTAAAACTTTATTTTATTTATTTATTTTTTCAATTTTTGATTATTGGATTTTTCAATTTTGCATTATTGGACTTTTTAATATTGGGTTTTTGGACTTTTTTAATTTTGGGTTTTGGACTTTTTAATTTTGGATCTTTGAATTTTTAATTTTGGATTTTTTAAATTTTCGATCTTTGAATTGTTTATTTTTTATTTTTTTATTTTTTTATTTTTGGATGTTATAATTTTTAATTTTTTTTTTAATTTTGGAAATTTGTATTTTTTAATTTAGGATTTTTAATCTTTTTAATTTTGTATTTTTGGATTTTTTAATATTGGATCTTTGAATTTTCTTTTGGATTTTTTAAATTTTGATTCTTTGAATTTTTATTTTTTGGATTTTTAATTTTGTATTTTAGTTTTTTAATTTTGGATTTTTAGATTTTTTCAATTTTGGTATTTTCTATTTTTAATTTTTACATTTTGGAATTTATTATTTATTTACTTTTGGATTTTTGGATGTTTTAATTTTTAATTTTGTTTTTTTTAATTTTGGAAATTTGTATTTTTTAATTTTGGATTTGCGCGGTAATGAACCTCCGGGTTCCATAAAATAGATAATACACCTTTAGATTGCTTAGGAATTGTCTATTGCCATTGAGGAAGTAAGGTCTGAAAAATTTCCTTTGATTACTGCTAATCATTGAGTTGATTGTTTTCTGTGCAGTCCGCACTGAAACAAGACGTTTTTAGTGTGACTGATTGTGACTGATTTCGTGACTGTTTTAGTGTGACTGATTTTCTCGATTAACCCTCTACCGCCACTAAAGAAGTTTTACTTCAAAAAGGAAAATACACATCTCGAGGTACTGGTTGTGGGCCCTATCCTTCCCTTCTCCGTGGAGCTTCCTTCTTTTCACTCATGTAACAGAACATTTTATCAAACTTCTCCAGTTTTCCAGTTCTACATTAATGTAATGGTAATAAGTTATATATAATAATTAGAGCCCGGATTTCCATGCAAATGCATGTTTTTATATATTCTTGAGTTTTGTCCATTCTGTAGCGATAATCTTAATGATTTATGTATAGCGTAGAGCTTTATCACTGGTACTCACTACTAAATTGCGGTATTTTGTTACCTGTTGGAGCGCTTTCAACCGCATGGTTCAACCGTAGTGAGTACCAGTGATAAAGCTCTACGTTTTTATATACTTTGGTTACACTTCTCAAACTTTGTAGGTATACACATTACATGACTTATGGATTCCATGGTACATGGATAAACATATTTTTTCCGTGCATGTTTGCATATTTCGGCCTTTTTATGGCAAAATTCATGCATAATGCATGTTTTGGATTTTTTGGGCTTAATGTAGCATGTTCAGACGTTTTTAATGCATATAAACCCCCATTTTCTGGTTTTAGTGCATAATATCAAGTTACCATGCATAACTATGCATATTATGAATATATGCCTCCCTAAAATCTTGGCTTTTCAAAGAAATGTAAAAATGTTGTATTGTATTACCATTGTTATATTTTGATTGACTTGGCAACAGAGTCTGCCACCTGCATGAATTAAGAGTGCAAGCTACTGTTTAACTTACCCTAAATAAACAGTAATATAATACACAAGGCTACAAAAGAAAATGCCGACTCGCCAACCCCCACCACCTTCCATTGAAAGAAAACTGCTAAACAGAATGTTCACTGCTTGAATTTGTCAGTTACTAGCCATTGTTGAAGACTTTGAATACTTTAGAATCGTGTTGTGGAGAAACGGGTGTGACAGTCAGAGAAAAACTTAAGAAGGTACTTAGTTCAAACCCTGATCTTAAACTTCTGAAAACGTGAAAGACGTATTATGTGGAGAAAATGTAAAAGACATGGAATTCGATATCACCCTCAGTCAAATTTCTTCCCTTAAGTAGGCCTATGTACCTGTTACTTCTTGTGAAGTAGATAGATCCTTTTCTGCGTTCAAGAATGTCCTAACTGATAAACACACGAGTTTAAGTGAGGAGAATTTGGAAAAACTCGTATATTGTTTTAAGATAAATTGAAATATATTGCAGTACAGTGCGGATTTTTGATAGTGCATGTTTCGCCCTTCATTGTGCATATTTGGAGATACGATAGTGCATGAATGCATGCATATTTTTAAGTTTGATAGTGCATGAAAATCCGGGCTTTAATAATAATATATTTTTATTGCAGCCAAACTGGCAGTTATAGTTCTTGACGATTGTAATACATTTGATGTTCTCATCTGTTTTTACAATAAAAACTATTTATATTTCTATTACCAGGCCCCCCCCCCCCCATATGGCGGCCCTGCAAAGGACCGTATAAAAAGAAAATATACTTAAGATAAAATACATAAAAGTGAGGCGGAGCAGTGACAATGAGGTGTAAATAAATTGGCAATGAGGTGTAAATAAATTAACTACATCAGTGTACAGAAGAAAGGTACCGGTATGAAGTAATTCATTTGGGATAATTTGTGCGCACAAAAAAAAAAAAAAAAATCATGTTCCCTAGATTTTGTGAATTAAAGTTTTGTCCTTTTTCCCCCTTAATTGTCCCAGGTTTTTTTTTTTTTTTCAAAAAATGTTTAAGGTGGCCTGGTGATTGAAAGACAGGCTGCCATCTTTACATAATTTAATTATGAAAGGCATTCAAGACATAAACCAGCGAAAAAAGGAATCTTGTGTTTATGCGAGGAAGCAATGGTGGCATAGTGTATGTTTCTGCCACCCGAGGCAAATGCCAAATATCCCGCCTCCCCCCCCCCCCCAATAAAATTTGTTATTATAAAAATAAAACGTCCTATATATATGAATCAATATGTCACAAAGACCAATTTAAATTCATTCCTAGTGAATGCAGATGTCCATATCATACAAGGAGAAAAAATAATATTTATAAACCTCACTGTAATACCACTTTGTGTCAAAACAGCTTCATTTATACTAGCCTCCAAATGTATAACTCTTTGCCAGGTTACCTCAAAGAAATATCTGTACTCCATAAATTTAAAAGGGGCTTACTATCTTTTTTGTTGGAACACTGCTTTTATATTAATAATGAATTTTTTGATGAACGCCAACAATTTACAACATAAGAGTTATTCAAACAGTGATATTTGTTTCCTTGTTTCAGGTTCCCAAGACGTCGGCCAGTACTGCCAGGATAAATTAATCAAAGTCAACCTAATATTGTAGACAAGACTCTTCTGAGTATGTTACTAATTGTATATTTTAATTGTATATTGTATAATTAATATTTTAATTGTATATTTAACTTCATTTTATAATTGTAAATATGTAATATATATATATATGTTTGTAATTGTTTTGACGCATCCCATAACATGTACATGTTCAGCTGGACTAAATAAATCTTATCTTATCTTATCTAGAGAAAAGGAAAATATTAAGCTGCAAAGAGATTTTTTTTCCTAAAATTTAAAATTCTTACAAACCAGAAAAAATTTAATTGTAAAACATGTTTTGAATTATAATAGTAATAAATCATTATCTAAAAAAAGTATTATTAATTTAAGAAAATCTATTGTTAATTGAAAATTTTAATAAATATTATTTAAAAAGTACTGACTGTTGCAATATGATGAACTTTTAATTTTAAATTATCTTACATTAGAAATAAAAATAGAACTTCTTTCTTATTCTAAAATTTTATTTTCGTACTGTTCCTCGTAGCAAAATCTTTAATATATCAATATTGTTTCCATCAGTCATGCTTTGCTCTATAGCCAAAATAGTTAGATTGTAAATTTTTTACAAATTTAATAAATTTCACTGCCATAGACCAAAGTATAATATATGTAATAACTAGGGAGCGGATTTCTATGACATGTCATATTTTTCCCCTTTGCATTATTTCAGGTTTCCGACTAATTTAAACCCGATTCCAAGCAACCTGGTGAAAATGGAACGGCTTTTATTGTGCATATAACTGCATATTTAGGAAATTTTCAACTATTGTATCATATTTAGTAGGAATATGCATATCATCGCTTAAGAAACAATACCGCGTAACTAACAAAACACAAATTTTACAGGAGAAGCAAAAAACTGTTTATTTTTGCTATTAGGCGTCGTACAATGTTTACATTTTCAGGATAATAAACAAAGTCATGACACAAAATTTTATCTTGAGCGATATTTCATCATAAGCGCGCTATTTCAGTGATGCCAACAGTATAAAAATGTAATTTTCACCAAAAGTGTCAGTTACGCGGTATTGTTTCTTAAGCGACGATATTTAGGTCATATTTTTGGCATATTTGTGTACATATTAAAGAAATTTTGAAGTTTCAAATCACATTTTGTAAATTTTACATTATAATGATATTTTTTAAGGATTTACAGATATTTTAAATAATTGACATTATATTTTAATAAAATGAATTGTAATGAAACTTAAAAAAATATACACAATGTGTAAGTGGTAAAGTCATATTTTAAATTTTATTGGTCATATTTTAATGTTTTTATGTCATAAATGCATGCAAATATCCTATTTTTTAGGTCATAGAAATCCGCCCCCTAGTAATAACTAATAAGGTATTTGATTTATCTAATGTTAGAACCTATCATGTAAATCAGCAGTTCCCAACCGGTGGGTCATGACCCATGTGAACATACTTTTTCAACTTTGGTTTTCCTAAAAAACAAATACAGAAATCAACTCAATGTTGAAAGTGATTTAAGATTAAAAACATCTTCATTCAATCCTGACATTGACATGTTAGTTCAATCAAACAGTCCTGAAAATCTCGTTAATATAGTATTCTTACATTAAAACAGCTTTGCCTGAAAAATTAAAATGGTCTTTGTGTAGTTTTATAATGTTGTTTTTATCTTCACCTAGGAACACTTGTTAGTGAGTATGAAACCACTTGTTGCATATATTGCCATATGTTCAGTGATGGGAAAATTACAAAAAAATAGTAATTGGGCTGAATTACAATTACTTGAGAAACATTTTACTTAATTACAATTACAAATTACTTTTTGAAAAAGTAATCAGTAAAATTACAATTACAATTACAATTACTTTACAAAATGGCAGTACCTAAAAATTCCTTCATTTTGGGGGGCACAAAAAAGTAATCAGTAAAATTACTATTACAATTACTTTACAAAATGGCAGTACCTATTTTTTTCTTTTTGGGGGCACAAGGCCATAAACTATCAGGCCATTCAGTGGTAAAGCAGCTTGGGACGTTACCAAGTCTCAAATTATTAATGAACAAACAAAACAAAAACACATCAACACCAATATTTCCAGACACATTGAATAACTTTTGTTAATATTACCTCTAATTTGGATATTAGTAAGTTGCAAAACAGTAAAATGAAGAAGATACAGCAAGTGAGATTGAAAAGCAAGTTTCAAAATATACTTAATTAAGAAATGTTCTTACTGAAACATTTAACTGAAAAAAGTTATAAATGGGAAGAAATAGATATTTATTTATTTTCCCACGGCTTACAATATTATGCATAATCTTTAAACATCAAATAATGAAAATATACATAGTTATTCCAATGCCATTTTAAAAATGTCTGATGTTATTGCATACCGAACACCGTTCTGTCTGCGCATGATGCTTTCCATGCGTTCCTTTTTAAACCGAATCTGTAAATCACTTCAGCTTCACTGGGGTTAAAAGGAAGGCCATGACAGTTCAAGTAGCAAAACCCATAAAGTGACATTTACAATAGTGAAACCCCCGCAACACGCGTCGTAATATTGCAGTTTCACAATAGATTAGATTTGATTAAAATTAGAAAAAGACGAATACCGGGATCCAGAATCCTACTATCAGAATTATATGTGAATATCACCTTGTTGTAAATCACGGTCCTCATACAGCATACGTGAATTTTCAAGGCCAGAAGCAGTATTTTCAGCAGAGCATCTAATGCTCGCAGTCAGAGGCGTAACGAGGGGGTTTTGGGGGTTTGAACCCCCATTGATTAAAAAAGGAAAATTGCACAATTTTTTTTAAGTCTGCTTAAAAATTACTTAATACGAGTATAAAGCGTGGGAAGCTTAAAACTCGTTATTGTGCATCTTAATTTTTTAAATTTTCCGGCGGAGGACCCCCGAACCCCCTCACTTCCAGACCCCCTGGATGTTCTAACCCCCCCATATGGTCGGCCTGGTTACGCCTATGCTCGCAGGGGCGGACGCAGGGGGGATACATCACTCCCCGAAATTTGAAAAAAGGTTATATATGTACCCTAAGTGGTCAGTTTTGTAAACTAATTGTATATGTAAGTTAATTTTTTTTAGTATTCTTTATACCTAATCAAATCCCCCCCACCGAAAAAAATTATGCGTCCGCCACTGAATGCTTTGCAATTAACTTTGAAGTTGAAAATTATTAAAATAACTCATTTTCAACAGATAAGGGTTGGAACACATAACCTTCTTCTTAAAGAAAGGGATATAAATAAATTTTATAGGCTGAGAACAGCAATTTTCATTTCTTGAATACGTCTTGAAATAAATGGAAACCATACAGAAATCTAATTAAATGTAATATCGCTCCCCGTAAATTTCTCTGGCTGTGGTCACCATTGAAGAAAAAAAAAAACAAAAAACAAAAAAACATTCGACTTCCGTTCATCTCAGCTGATGTCGCGTTGCCACGTTTTTCCGCAGAAATGCCGGCTTGCCACGTCGAATGTCGCGTTGCTGCTTAAATCGCTACAGCTAACTAAAGTGTAAAAAAGAACGGCTGATAGTCCATGCAGCAAAACCCGTAAAGCAGAACTGACATTGCTTCACCACTGCTGCAGCGACCATACAGCGATGCTGGAACAGCTGTAAAGCACTTTACGTTCGCTTTAAAAAGAACGCTAAATTCACCGCTGCTGCAGCGACTGCCAGCGAGTAGAAGAAAGCAACATTGCCGAATTCGCAATTCGATACTTTTCGATTACTAAAATGTAACGATTACTCAAATGTAACGATTACAATTTTATTTCCAGAAGTAAATTACGAGTAAAAATTACATTTTTAAAAAAGTAACGATTACAAGTAAATGGGACCAAAAAAGGAATCGTTACTGTAATCTGATTACTTTTACTCAATTACTTCCCATCACTGCATATGTTGCATATATAAGTTATAGGAAAAATGTTGGGAACCACTGGTGTAAATTAATAAAACAAATGTATATAATAATTTTAGACTTGAACCTTTTTAGGTCATGCACTGTTATTATAAGACTTCTAATTAATTAAAATTTTATTTAATTTCACTTTAATGCATAATAATCTAATGCATAATAATCTCACTAATAAAGCTAACTGAACTATCAAATTAAGATCTGATTTTATAATTCCATATAGATTAACTGGTGTTGTTTTAAGTTAACTCACACTTCCTTGATTGATCCCTCATACATTGGAGCTGAAGTGTTCAATAAGTAAATAAATAATCAGAAAGTTCATAAAAAGCCCACCAGGTGCACAAAAGAATCTTCCTGAGAAGGATTTGGCAGTTGACAGTGTGTTTGAAAATGGGGAGGAGGCTCCTTGAAACGCGTCATACCAAAATATGGTAAGTGACGCAAAAAGTGTTTATGTCAACTCATATAGTAAATTAATTTTATTATGTTCAATAAGTATAAATTTTCGGGTGAAAATGTTCTGTATAATTTAATCACATTACTAGAAAATTATAATACATGAAAATTGTGATATGCTATTTTTAATAAAATAGCATATCACAATTTTCATGTATTATAATTTGATATGAGTAAACAAATCCAATCTCCATAGCCTTCTGCTATTGTTAATAATTCTCAGTAAATGGACCTTGGTGATTTTGGGATGGAATCATCATGCCCAATTTTGCACTCATATGCACTAACAGATTTTAAATATTCAAAGAGAGTGTTTACACTTGCTTACTTTAAGACTTATGATTGGCTTGAATACAGCGTGAATACAATAGAAAGGGCTATTCAAACAAATTTTCATTAATATAGCTTGGCAACTGAATTTACTGTATTTGACTGTATTTTTGTCTCGAAAACTGAGCCTTAAAAGTTGGGTGCGTCTAATGGTCCAAAGTACATTAAAACAATTAAAATCATGGTAAATGTTGCTGGTAATACCATAATAAAAAAGAAGGTGTTGTAAGGATAGGTTAGTTGCAAATTTTTGCATAGATTGTACTTGTCACATGTCAGTCATAAAATGAGGGTAGCTGGAAACCAGGTAAATGCGAAAAGAAAAGAATATTGAGTTCTTTAATACAAAAAGAGTTGTCTCTGCCAAGTGGTTTTAAATTAAGGCAAAGATCTATAAACAGCCTTATCCTGTCACACTTACCGTATGCTGAATTGAGGGTTAGAAGGTGTAAAGTATTTTCAGTCCTTATGTGAAATCAGTTCAGTTGTTAAAATTTACGCAGTGCCATACAACGCAGGTTTTAAGTTAGAAGTGATTTACAATGATTCCATTGTACAAGGTTATAATTATTTCGTAGAATCACATTAAATTTCTTTTCCTTTAAATTTCCATCCTAAAATCTGTGTGTGTCTTATGGTTCAGAGATTTTTGTTTGTCCATTCTGTAATGTAATGTAGTGTATAAATGTGCAATAATTCAATAAAAATTCAGGCAATGTGGAGTACTTTTACCAATAAACGAAAGCTCAACATAAAAATAATTAATCACTCAACCAAGATACAAACCATTATCCTGAAAATCGGGGACGATTGGTCACTTTAATGTACAGTAGATATTTTTGGAAGTCTACAACATGAGTAGATTTAGCATATACACTTCGGCGGACACTTGTATTTTGGGTAGATGTTCATTGAAAATTCTCCCCGGTACATAACAAATTAATTTAAAAATATTGTTTCACTGCCAATACTGTATAAAACTGTTGGGGATGTCGTGGATTACTGAAAATATTGAATTTGGAATTCAAATTTACTGGCAATTCGGAAAGATATCGATTTCTTTCTATTTCGATCCTGTAGTTGTGTCTCGATAATTGAATACAATATATCGATTATACTGGCTATCGCTTATCGCGCAGTCTCCCATCAACTCCCATCTGTCTGCCACACTGAATTTTGGCGCCTTTTAAAAAAAGTAGCATGGCGAAGGGAACCAGCTGAAAGAGTGAATCAAGTTCTGTAATTGGTGGATTCTAAATTGCTATAAGAAGATAACTAGTGTTTTCGTAGATGAGTGAATTTTTGACAGTACAGGGTAGGTCTTTATTTCAGTAAATTCCGTACCGAATTTTATGTTGTTTAAGTTTCACGTGTTTTGTTTTCATACATATACTGAAACACTAATTCTGTCGTAACTATTTGTCGATTTGCATTTTTAAATGTGAATCATAAGCATATCTGATTTGAGCTATACCTTCTAACCTTATTTGATGTTAGATTTGTTCCTACTGCCATGTCATGTAGGCCTACTGTCATGACATGGCAGTACCATGACACATGACACATGCGCACATTGTCAGTACTCTGACAAAATGGCATTGCATACGTATGCCGTGCAGTGAAACTGACAATGTGTGCATGTATTATAAGTTATATGGCTTATGCTGTATGAAGGAAAATCGGATGGAGCTGTAGTGGAACCCACCTGTGCGAGTAGCGAATGATAGAGAGGCAGCGTTGCCCTGTTCAGATAACTCCGTGCCTAACAGAAGCGGTATGTTGTCCAATTTCAATTGCGCGGAAAGAAACTATACATAAACCAAAAATGTCTAGTGTACCATAAGAAAGAAGAAATGTTACTGATGCCACCTTATTTTTACTATACGTGGTTGTTGAGCTATGAGGTTTTGAATGAAAAGTAACATTGTTGATCAATCATCCACCTTCCGGTAGTTGTCGCAAGAAATCTACACTCTCTTTCTTTCTTCTGGCAAGTGCAGCACCAATGCACAAAGAGTCGACAGGGATTGGCGTTCACCATTTTCCTTCGTATAGCATGAGCCGTATAGTACATGACAGGCTGTAGGGGCACAAACCTATTCCAATCTGTTTTAACAGTCCTCATGAGATCATATCTCTCCAGATCATTGAGGTAGATGTTGATGTGGATTGGTTTCTGGTAAACATTGTGTGCCATAAACTGTCTTCTCGAGAACCAGGTGACTAGGTAGAAGATAACTAGGCAGAGGAGAGCAGGGAATCCATGTCTACACCATAATGTTGCTCATACCGGTAATAGGCTACTGTCCATCATACAGAACGTAGGTGCACATAAGAGTGTGCTTGAACAGCTTGGTCACATTGGATGAACATTAGAAGGCACTAGATGGGCTATTGCTGTGGCTGAATTGTAGCAGAGGCCTTAGTAATACAGAATACTTGGGAATACATCTTAGCCACTGGAAGTCAGTATTTTTATGTAATCTAAATATCTCTACTGTATTCATTCCATTTTTTCTTCCTGAAGAATCGAATCTCTATCACGTCCATTTCTTGGCTCTCCTGTTGGCCACTATCTACCACTTTTCACCCTTTTCTATAAAAAGAAAGAAAGAAAGAAAAAAAGAACAGACCTTTTCCTAAAGCAGCTTACTTCTCCCAGATGATGGCAATGGAGCAAGTTGCCAAAAGCGTAGATACAATCATCCAATTTTCCCAGTCAGATGTTCAAGAAACCATTATGTTCACTTGGTTCAAGTAAGATCAGGAAATGAGTAGTGGCTCGCAACCAAACAAGTAAGAGAAGTTGAGGACAGTGGGTTTGTAATATACTGTGAATGTGTTGTAGTCTATATATACTATAAAAACTTAAATTGCGACTAGCAGTGATTAGCCTACATAATACCAATGCACTCTATATTAAATGTATCAATTCCTTGTTGACATACCTTCTTAGGCTAATCATTTAGCATCTTGTTGATAGACTTTGCAAATCTTTAAAAGATCTCACAAGGAAGTTTTAATAACTCACACCTTCTAGGCCTACAATATGGATGAATATTTCCAGCTAGAACAAGTTTGGCACCTTACGGATCTGTATATTGTTGTTATAACATGCATGCCTGTACCTTTGCTACTAAGGTAGAGGAAGTATTGTTTTCGACTCCTGAATTCGGAAGTTGAGTTTTTAGCATAAATACACGTTCTGAGGTCCCCTTGAATCCAAAAATGCTACGGTATTTTCGGAAATGTCTTGTCTGTCTGTGTGTGCATCTTTTTTATTTTTTTCTGTTTCAGTTGGTCAGTGTGGAAATCAGATCGGCAGTGCATTTTGGCCACTTGTCCTCCAAGAACATGGAATTGCAACACAGAAAGAACCTCCTTCAAAAATACCAAATCCACAATTTCATTCCAAGGATAAGCTTCTGGAAGCATTCCACAGTTTCTTCTGGATTCCAACTGACATACCAACTAATAACTTAAAAACTCTGGCTGATTTAGAAGCAGCTAAAATTAAAGCAAGGGTAAGAATAATTTGTTCACCCCTAAATTTCCACATTGTTGATATTAAGCTATATAAGCTATGTTATATGGTATTAAGCTCAATCAATAGATAAATAAAAATAACAGTTCTATTGCTCAATTTTTACTTCCTCTGCCTGTACCTTTGCTACTATAGGTAGAGGAAGTATTGTTCTCAACTCTGAATTCAAAAGTTGAGTTTTTAACATAAATACACGTTCTGATGTCCCCTGAATCCAAAAATACTATTTTCAGAAATTCTTGTCTGTGTGTGTGTGTCTGTAAAGAGCCTAGCTCCAGAATGGAAAATCATATGAAAACAAAATTTGTTATTTGGGTTAGATACCATCTGAGGAGACAGGAAGATTGATGATGACTTTCTCTTATTTTTAAGGGGACTTTACATGAAGAAAATTTTGTTTATCGCAATTTTCTCGAAAACAGCTTTTACAATTTTCTTTAAATTTTGTACATGGGGTGCTTATTCCAAGAGCTAAAACTTTTATTTGAAACATTTTTTCTAAAATAAATTCTCTGAAGGGTAGCAAAAGCCCTCCACTGTTTGTAGAATCTCAGTCTTGCCTGGTGAACAATAAAGCGTTGCATCAGGTTCAAACAACTGAATACGCGCTCTTTGCAATATGCCTCTTATTCTTAGCCGTCCAGTGGTGCCAACTTATATGGGCCCCTGGGGCTCTAGCCCACCCAATAACTTGTCTGTATTATTATAATTTATTATTTGTTGCTAGTACTAAAAATTGTATTTCTTTGTTGAATCACTATAAAGCGGAAATCAGGCTATTCTTGACTTAAAATATAGTACGATATCCTCTTACTCGAAATCACTCATGATCGTTTGAAATACTGTAGTCGAATTCATTCAAGTTTACGTCTGTAAGTGCTGTTTTACTGACAAAGTAGATGTTAATACCGTGCTTGTGACGAATTTATTGGGAGAACTCCAGTCAGGAGAAATACATTTTGCAACTCTCCGTTGTTTTATTTTAAAAGTTCCCTAAAACAGAAAAAAACAAGTGTATACAATATTGTATATTAAAAAGAATGTTAACCGAGCTACACACCACTTTCTTGGCGACTGAATTACAAAATGTGATTGTTATTACAAAGACTGAAATCGTTTCTTGCCCAGTTCTATATTTATCTGTAGTCACATCAATATTACATTATAAAACCATTTCATAAACCTTAATAGGGGTGGGAGTGTGAAAATAATAAAATCTTTGAGCCCACTCAATGTTTTTCAAAAGTTGGCGCCACTGTAGCCGTCATTAAGATCATAGAGTATGTTACAACTAAACCAAGATTTTAGAAAAGACCAAGGCCTATGGAGTCCAATGATTAAAGGTGCTATTGAAATTATTAGTTTAAACACTAACAACATGAACAGAGATACAGCCTTCATCTCAGTGAAACATAGAAACTTGACCCCAAATATTAAAGAAAACAAAACCTAATTTTAACAAAATTCTCGGAGAGGTCAGCCTTCACTATTGGTCGGCTCTCAGCAACTGTTCTAATATATGTATGTATACCGTCTCTGGGGAAAATGCACCTAGTCTGCCATAAATATTTGATGACACTCTCAATCTCAATCCTTGATAAATTCCCCAAAAAAGAAGTCTGGTTGGGTCAAGTCTGGCTATTTTGATGGGCAAGCTGTAGATCCGTCTTGGCCAATCCAAGAGTCAGGAAACCTTTCATCGAGAGAGGTGTTTACAATGTTTGAGTATCAAGGAGGAGGAGCTCCATCCTGTTGTAAAATGGTTTCTGATGGTATTTGTGGGAAGGCATACATCTTCATCATGTCCAGATAGGTGGTAGCTAGATTTTTCCAGTAACATTCAGAAACAGCCATAACACACTCGATGCATGTGTACATTGTCGGTTTATTGATGAAAGTGATATCAACCGGCAATGTGTGCATGCATCAGATTTGTGATAACATTTCTGAATGTTTCTGGAACAAACCTAATGTTAATGCTTCCATAATTTTGACATTGCACAAAGTACAAGTACATTTTATAATTTCAGGCAGTATGTATTGACATGGAAGATAGTGTTGTTGCTCGTTTTCGTTCTGGCCAACTTCGCCACTTATTTGATGAGCGTTGCCTTCTTACAAATTATCCTGGATCTGGAAATAACTGGTAAGCTAAATATCTTCATTTTGCAGATGTGTTAGAAATACTAATTCCTATTTCTCCTACAAGTTGACGTGTGCTTTTGAAAATCTTAATAGAGTAACATTATTTTGAGATTTTGTAACTCAGAACCTAAAACAGAACTCATGGTAAGATTCATGCATCCATCCATCTGATCATTCTTCCATCTGTCTTAACTACAGGGTCTTTATTATAAGTTGAGACCGGGCGACCGGTGTTTTCACTCTCTGCTACGGAGTCCGCATTAGCCGCCGGTGACGCGCGCGCGGCTTCCCTGCTTAAAGTGTAGGCTATATAAAGTATTACATATCTTACCTTATAACATATGTTGGAAGTGTCGTCCTTCCTGTGTTATACAGGCATTGTATCTGGAAACCACATTCTGGCTGACGCAAGTGAGTTCTTCCACTGTAATGCCCCTAATTTCATTCGTAATGTTTTCTTTCGGCTCCTCCAGTGTGTGAGAATTTGTTCGATAAACCTTATCTTCATCACGTACACATCCAGCAGACTCGTACTTAAAATAATGTTTACACACAAAAATACGATGCTGCAGCGAAATGGGTCTCACCATGTTGACACTTTAACAATAACTGCACGTGCCGATGTTGCATCAAGGTCAGCCCGGCTGTGCGCGCCTTCCGTCGCCCGGTCTCAACTTATAATAAAGACCCTGTATCTTTCCTTAGAATTTGTAAAACAACTGTCTTGAGATTTGGAACTTTCATAGAACCTAACTCTCTACACCAGATCCCTGATGAAGGAACACTTCTGAATTTGTATTTATTTATGTCCATTGCTCATAAAAATATTAGGCTTGAATTTGATTAAGTTAATCATCATCACGTCTTGATCTCTACTGACAAGTTTGTTTCTCTGTCCTCCAGGTTTTAAAATAAGGTTGTTGTCCTTAGAGATGCCAAAATTTATAATTTCTTTTTATCTATATTTTTTCCCAAACAGTTAAATCAAGTGTTTTCTGAACACATTCCAGTAATTTTTCCTCATCATTGAAATCATGACCTGTAGACCAGAAATGATGAGCCTATGCACATTTTTCTATTTGTTGGTATGTATTATTTCTCATGTGCTATGCAGTGCATGGATTCCATCATAAGATATGCACCAAGAAGAAGTGGCACAATCCATGTGAGAAATATATATGCAAACTGTGTGGGATGAAATGTGATAAGTATCATCTTGAAATGTGCACAAGGAGAAAGAAGTCATTCAAAGAATATGCAACAGAGCAGTAAAATTGACTACTACCATAATATACTTATTTGTTTTTGAGTCTCTAATTAATTAATATTTCTCATAGATCGTTGCCCATTATGTCTTAGTAATGAAGATGCGGAGCATATAATTTTAAGTTGTCCTGAAACTAAAACACTAAGACATAAGTTTTTAAATAAAAAAATTTTAAAGTTAAATAAAGAAGTGGCATACAAGAAATTAACTGTAACAAAAAAAAAATAACACTAAAGGAACTGGGAAACTTTTTATATATAGTTAAAACAAAATGGGAAAAACATATTAGCTGCTTAGGGGAAATTGGTTAGAAATGGTAAATGGATATACTTACAAAAGGTAAACATTTATTAGTAGTAGTACTGATTTCCGATGTCTGAGCTTTTATGTATGAAGACGCCCTTTGGTGAAAAAACTTTCTGTAACACCAGGGGTGATCATTTGTATAACTCCAGATACAAGAATAAATCATTCATTAATATTTCTCATGTGCTCTTTGTACCTTAGATTTAAATCTCTCTTCTTTTGGCATGTATACTTTATCACAGGTGTTACAGTCTATTTCATAAATGCCTGAATTTTTACTTTGGAATTTCATTCATGTCTGATATTAGGAGATTTTTTATATTTTACTTATTGATAGTAAGTTATTAATGAAAAGTGTAATAAATTAATATACTTTGCAAATTGAGTTCCTGGACCACAAAAAAAGGTCTCAAGGGATATATTTAATCTTTGGGCTGCCAGTCGGAAACACCTGAGCTATACCATTTTCACGGCAGAGAAACCATGCTAGTTTTAAATTTGTATATAATTAACAATAGTACCTACTAATAAATACATACTACTTTTTCTTATAAGGCTGTCCTATTTTAGTAAGTTGAATTAATAAATTGATGTGCTTACAGGGCAGAAGGATTTCACACACATGGAAATGAATACCGTGAGAAGATAGTGAACCTCTTTCAAAGGTCTGTCGAGCAATGTGATCAACTCCATGGATTTTTGTGCTTATTTTCACTTGGAGGTGGTACTGGATCAGGACTTGGATCGGCTACTCTGAGTATATTAGAGGATTCTTTCCCTCATATAGAAAGGTAAAATCTAGTTATTAATGAAGCCAGAGATTAATTTTGATCTTGTAGAGTGGTTCAATATTTTTATTAACTTATGTTCAATAAGGATGTAAAAATCATCACAAATAACTTGTGGATTTTGTCTATGGGTAACCTATTATGCCATAGATTACACAAGTAAATAATATTATTTGTTGTTATAGGCTTAACTTATAATTTTGAATGAATTGTTTACTTTTAATTCTGTAATATAACTGTCGTGTAGTTATTCTAGAATCCATGTTTTGTCATAGTGGCATCCAAAAATTTAGGAAGCATTTGCAATAAAATGAAAGTGACAGTGAGAAACTACCATATATATTTCTGAATTAAAGCTGCGTGCGAATGTAAGGCACCCCAAAGTATTTCCCTTCATCAAATGAATACAGTTCCAAAACGAATGTAAATCACACCTCAAAATATTTTACTTTGTCAAGTTTCACATTCTGTCTTCTGTGTGCTTAGCTATCATTGCATTGTTGTAAGGTGTCCGAGATAGTTATTTACCAATAATACCGGTAGGAGTGAGGATTTATTAGCGAGTTTAGTTGCAGGTTGTAATGGAGAGAACTAAGAGGATGTCAATTGATGCCTGTTTTAAAAGAAAGGTTATCCTGCATCCTGTATGGAAGCAGGCAAACTAGTCAAACATTTAGTCTGTCACTGAAGAGATAAACATGATGCCTTTTATGCAAATTTAGGTGCATGCAAATATAAGGTGCATGGTGATTTTGAGCAACTAAAAATTTGATAAAAAGTGTGCCTTACATTCGGTAATATACAGGATATGACATTCTAAATGACAATTTTAAATTCCAAGGGCAGAAGTTAAAGTAATTCTGAAAGTTAAGTTACAGTATAATATGATTAAATTAATCAGGAAAACTTTGTGAAGGGTCAATTTTATAATGTGAACTTTAAGGTATTCAATTTCTCATAATTATAGCAAATAAAATCTTACCAAGTTAGAACATATGTTTCGAAAGGATCCCCTTCATCCTCAGCTGAGATCTACTCATAAGTTTCTTTGTCCACCAAATGTCATCCATCTTGTATGAATTTCAAAATGAGGTCATTACCGTTACGGATATCAAAATTTAAATGTCTATCTTCTTTTATAAGTCTATCTCAGCTGAGGATGAAGGGGAGCCCTTCAAAACATTATGTTCTAATTTGGTAAGATTTTACTTACAATAATTATGTGAAGTTGAATGCCTTAAAGTTTAATGTAGGCCTATAACAATAAAATAGTTTTTAAATCATTATATTAGATATGTTGAGAAATAACTTTTTGGTTCAGAAAGCCAAAGAAAGGAAGCCAGTGATAGTGACATCTAGGAGTGAAATAAGTATTTCTGATGTGACAGTTTTGAGTAAAATTGGCTATTTTAATTCAAAATCATAAAATAAGCAAGCAACATCATCTTTCTGTAAGAAGAAGCAAAATAAGCACTATCAATTAATAATGTTAAGATGGCTTATCAAGGAGTGTCTTTAAGAAATATAACATTTCTGCTTCAATTCAGGAGTCTCAAAGTAAATATGCATTTTGCTTAGGAATCTGGGCTCGATTCATCAGTATGAAGGATCTGTATTATTTAAAATGTACAAATTTTTCATTTTAGTTTAAGCATAAGACCATTAAACAAACAATTTTTTAAACAGTAAATTGCTACATAACTCTAATTTTGACTTTGTGAGATTAGGAAACTTTCTTTTTCTTTGGATATAGCTTAATAGTATAGTCGATGTTACAAATTTATACCTGTAATTTATTGTTTCATTTAAAAATAATATATCATTGTAATGCTCAACAAGTTATCTAGTAAGACTTGCAATGTTCTCATTTATGATCTAAATTGTAATATTTACAGGTTTGTGAGCTGTGTATATCCGTCAGGGAACGAAGATGTTATCACTGCACCATACAATGTAGTCCTAGCTACTCGGGAGCTTACAAATCATGCTAGCTGTGTCTTCCCTGTTGATAATAAGGTACCTGTGAGTTAATATCAATCATAAATATCAAAATAAAATGTATAGTATAGTGCCATATAAGGGAAGAGTGATAGCATCACTTCTTTGAAATAAATTATTGCTGTCTTAAAGACCTTTAGGAATATGCATTTGCATCATGTTTTTCTCCAGATGCATAATTTTTTTTTTTTTTTCTGTGAACAGGCTCTACTAGATATTTGCAGTCACCTTAGGTCTGATAGAGACTACCATGGCATTGCAGGCTATGTAGCAAAGTGCAAACCGTTTCAGGACATGAACAGCATTGTGGTTAACATGCTCTTGCATCTCACAAGGTAAATCTCAAGACCTCATTTTGCATTGTAGAACAAAGACATGGTATCCTTGCAACTAAACAAATATATTCTTGCTTGAACTACTGTATTTTGTGGTATATAAGACGCACCTCAAAATTTAACATGGTTTTTCATGAAAAAACACTATCTCTTAACCAAATTCTAAACAATCATGAACTCTGAACTACTCACTTGGATATTAATAGTATAGCCAGCCCTTGCATATACCATACTTTCATTTAATACATACAGCATACCGTAATAATATATTTACTCTAACCTAATGCACACCTATTTTGCCTGTTTGTAGCAATCAAAATTGGGATGCACATGAGATTTGAGTGAAAATCCGGTCTGTAGTTTGGCGGTAACTTTGATCGCTTAAGTAACAATGCATTGCTGTAATTCTAGACTTTTTTTACATTTATCATTGACCTGTTACCAGTATGCACACATGCAGGCTGAAGTTAACGTAATATTTTGACACTCAATTCAACATCAAGTGTGTTTAAAGGTTCAATGTGGAGGTATCTATTGTCTACTATCCTCCTAAATCATTATATTGATTTTCATTCATCAGCATTTACAAATCCATAATACAATGAGTCTCAGACAGATAGCACCCGCCGTGCCACGCGTTGGGTTCCCCGCAGATGACGCTCCTATCCCTGGTATGCGGCAAAGGAACTGCCCGGCAGTTAACTGACTTGTCCGTGCGTGACAATGAAAATAAATGAAATAAGTTTGAAAATAACGAAAATAGGCACCTACCTTATTACAGGAGATGTTGGAAGTGTCTTCCTCCTACATCCACACATTTTTGGCATCGTGATAGGAAATTCCGATTAATACGCATTAATTGTTCTTCCGTTATTATTGAGTTTATCTCTATCCTAATGTTCTCTTTTAGTTGTGACAACTACAGAATAACACTTTCACGTCTGTACAACACGAGAACAATGCTCAACTGCAGGCTATACAGGAATTGTTGACTTTTCTGCGGGGACACAGCTGGCCGCGACGCGGGTAGTGTTGAGTCATCACAAGAGAAGCACGGCGCACGGCAAACGGGTGCAATCTGGCTGAGACTCACTGTAGTATAAAATAAAATACTAAGATAAAATATCCTACCATTGATGAGTGTTACATTTGCCAACAAACTTATGTTTTATTGTGTAAGATTTCAGAATTGGGGTGTGCATTAGATTCGAGTAAATAGGGTAATAGGTAGGCCAGCAACGTCTTATAATATTAACAAAATGTAGTTTTTTGTTTGTTATGAAAGCCTGGATTTTTCAGGAAAAATGAATGCTGAATATTTAAGTGTTTTCAAGTAGGCTACTGAGGATAGCCAATTCTTATTTTCCCACGCTCTTTACTATAACCAAGAAATCTTAAAAGCATCACACTTAGTTACTCCACTTACCAACTTCTTTGATAGAACATGTTTTGCATGCCTTTGCATGCATCCTCAACTACTTGTCAAGTAGTACAGTTGACAAGTAGTTAAGAATGCATGCGATGGCATACAAAACATGATCTACCAAAATAGGTGGTAAGTGGAGTAATTAACTGTGTTAGTCAGTTCACATTATTTAAAAAAATGTTATAACTTCACTGTGAAAGTTCCATCATCACTTTTCAAAATTGATTATTTTATTCAGTTTTCCTTTTATTTCTATCAAATTTGTTGTTTGGGAAATACAGTGAAATACCAGTATAACGAAATTTAGGGGACCTAAGAAATGAATCTGCTATAGTGAAATTTTGTTATACAGAAATTTTAGAGGTGTACAATGTTGTGGACTTTATTTTTCGAAAAAGCCAAAATAGTCACCAACCACATAATTTAAAACGGAATCTGGTATACTGCTTTGTAATAGAAGAAAATCTTGAAGACTATATGCCATGAGTTGCCTGCCCAAGAGTCAAACTCCGTTGATCACTGTGTTGGACACTTTCCTCTTATCATACCTCAAAATGTCTGCCACAATTCCATCATCTGTGATTTCTTGTTACACTATCACATCACAGTCCACACTGACAAAGTCACCCTTGCTGGCCCGTCTTACTTTTCACACAAAAGCTTCCAATTCTCTTCTCTTTCTGTGTCATCTAGCTTTCACTCCAGCTTTTCTAAAGCAGTTAGCAATTATTATTTCTTCTTTAAGCTATTTCCATTCAGCATTCAACACTCAGCATTAATATCTCTCCCTGAGGCAATATTACACAGCATACGCCAGACAAAATAAAATTATATACAGGCAAATAAGCGAAATTTTATTTTGTTTTACTGAAAGGTCTAAATTTGTTATAATTAAATGTTTTAATACATATTAAAAAGGGAGAAGAGAAGGGGCCAATTCATAATTTTGTAATACTGAAAATTTTGTTATACTGGTATTTTACTGTAGCAGTGTGCTTTGAAGGTCGATAATTCAAGTTATTGTAACTGGGAGGGGCTGATATCCAGGTAGCTGCTTTGCAGACAAGTGAGTGTGACCAGTAGAAGTGAATCTGCGGAGCCTTCACACAATATCAAATTGAATTACTTGGACATAAACAAGATAGACTACACATGCTGCTGTGCAATACTGCTATTAAATTGGAGCCAGAAGCTTGCCCTATAATGCAGTTTACCATAATCCTGCATAAAACCCAGAACTAAAAAATCACCATGCAATTTTGAGAAAACATAAAATCATGAACATTGTATTGCTATTAGGGGCATTAAGTTGGGATTTTTTGTACCTCATTATATAAGACCCACCCCATTTTTAAGATCTATTTTTTGTGTAAAGGAATGCATCTTATACTCCAGAAAATATTGCAATTCAATCAGTTGACATATGTCATTAAATTTTGCTAGGATTTTGTGTATGCCCTTTTTAACCTTTAATATGTGGTGATGAAAATTCAGTGAACTCTCGATTATTCATGTTAATGGAAAGGAAGGGTGGTTGAAAAACACAGATAATTCAATTTTATAATAAATGTATTGGTGTAACATGGCAAAAAACATGAAAGTCTTTATTTTTAAAATGTTGTGTAGTTTTTGTTTGGGAGGAGTATATAGCTAACTTCTAGGTGTGATATTTTTGTTTTAGAAAAATATTAAACAGACAAATTTGATGTAATATACCTTAGAATCTATATAATTCATATAATAAACTCAGTTTATTCCTAGGAAGTCAAAATCCTAGGAGAAATTCTAAAAGAAGACTTACATGTAGATGAACTGATGATATATTTGATTTACTATAGATTTTTATGCATTTAATTACTAGGCAAACATTCTTACCACAAAATAATATATTTTTTCAGTGGTTCCCGCTTTCCTGGGAGTTTGAATGTGGATATGAATGAACTGTATACTAACATGGTTCCATTTCCAAATTTGCACTACATATCGAGTAGTGTTAGTCCACTTCTCTCTCCACCTGTAAATAGTTCTTTTCCAGCCAAATCTATCAAGTAAGTTAAATAAAAGGCACTATTGTTCATATTGTTATATTAATATTACTGTATATCCTAGTAATAACTTGGGAAATAGGTAGAAAACTAAAGATGAAATTATCTAATTCAACCAGATACTAAAGAATAGTATGTCAGTGATTCCTCTTGTCTAACAAGGGCTCTTATACTTCGCTTACTATTGTCCTATAATAAAATAGTTATTTATGCAACAGGTGCAGAAAGCGACACTTTTTTGAACATGTGGATGCAAGTTCAAGAAAGAAGCTTTCTAAGCCAATTGCATACATAATTTTTCCGTTAGCTGCCTCAAAAGTAGGAAGGAGATATGTAGGAGAAGATGCAATTAGAATTAACAATCAAGGCCTCCTGATAATTTGCGGTAGAGGTAGTAAGAATCAATTTAGTGAAAACTGCATTGCTAGTGCCCGTTGACCTGGTAAATAAATAAATAGCATGCAAAAAAATCTCATTTTGCACAGCATGCAAAAATAACAAACTTTTGTGACTCAAATCAGTTCAAGAATGACATATTTTTGAGGTAGGTAGCAGAAAAATAAAATATAATCACAGAAGAGATTAAAATAGTGTACTATACAGCTCATGCTGTACAAAGGAAAATCGGGTGGGGCTTTAACTGAAACAGCCTGTGCGAGTAGTGAATTATAGAGGCAACATTGCGCTGTTCAGGTAACTCCGCACTTAACAGATGCACCACTTTGTGCAGTTTCAGTTTTGAGGTAAACTATACACCTAAAATTTCAAGTGTACCATGAGAAAGATGAAATGTTTCTGAAGCAGCTGTACAAAAAACATGTTTTTATGACACATATTTGTTGAGGTATGAGATTTTAAATGATAAGCAACATTGTTGAGCAGTCGTGCACATCCTGGGAGTAGGTACTTGCAGGGAATCTATGCTCTCTTTCTGTCTTCTGATAAGTGCAGCAGCAGTGCCCAAAGAATCGGCAGGGATTGGCACACCATTTTCCTTCATATAGCAAGAGCCTTACAGATTCATATAATATGATATAGCATGTTCAAAATATCTTACTAAAACGCTTACTTTATGTGAAAAGCTTCAAAGTTTTAATGTGTTAAAACTTTATTATGCTGATATATCTTTCCCAAAATATGAATTGTATTTTTGTAAACTAGTTTGTTATTTAATTGATAATTAGCAATTGTACACTAGCTCTAAAATAAAGTGATATGCAGCTAGAAAAATTATTTTGGAAAGCTGTAATTTTTTTGGAAACAGGTGTCAGTATTTAGACCCTGGGCAGAACACATGTTTTCTCTTTCTACGATAGGTCTAAAAATGACCCAAATTTAGATAAGGGTATCCCTTAATCCAGCTTGAATTTCATTTCAACTTATAAGTATAAATATTAATAATTATTTTATATTAATAATAATTTTAAATGTATTTCAGTGTTCTTGGGATATTGCATGGACTAGAAAGAAAAATAATAATATTGACTTACTGATGGCTAATGAACGGTGTTTGAGTTTCCATGTTGTTCTTTCAATTTTAAAATGAATCAAACAAACAAGTTCTTGAGATTTCCATTTCTGGACTGTATGGGCATGGTCTCTCCATTGCTATTGCTGAGGTTTATCTGCTGGCAGCAGTTCGCAGCTGACCACCCAGCTGTAACCAGCTCTGAAGATGTCGGATGTAGTTTGTGGCAAAATGTCAGCAATAGAGCAATAGAGCAATAGAGCCATTGAGCCCAGAAATGGAAATCTCATTAAACTTCGGCCATGAAGTCCTTAGTATTTATAAAACAGGTTCTTTTCTAGGTTGTAGTACTACAGTTTGATTTTTTATTTTTCCCATGAGCTGTTTTATTGTTATATGTAGATTCCTCCTATAAAGTTATTAATGTAATATTTTTGTATTTGCAATAGGCAGTAGCCTGTTTTTGGTTTAAGTATTGTATAAAATACAATGTTCCCTTTTATTAGCTTATTTTTGTTTATGGTCTTCTAGGAAGTTTCTGAAAGTTTTGCTTACATATTAAGATAATTCATTTCCTTTGCAGGCCAGACAATCTGTTCGCCTCAGCATGGTCAAAGCAAAATCAACTGCTTAAGGTGAATCCTTTGGGTGGTACATTGCTTGGAGCTACAGTTGTGGGGAGAGGTTCAATCTCGATCTCCGATATGCATCGGAACATAGATAAGTAAGGAATAGTTTATTCAATTGATTGGGGAACCATCTCATACATAGAAGCCTTCACTCCATAAATAATAATGGTAATAACAGTACTTTATAAACTTTTTGACAGAATTTCATGGTGGAAAATATGATTGCTTAATTCATTATTAGTTTATTAATAAACACATAAAATAAATCTGCTTGATTAGATCTTGGTGTCTAGGCTCCTATACCAGATTTTATTTTACATTTATTGATTTTAGTTTTTTAATTATCAATTCGATGGCTTGGTTCCAGATGTAGCTATCTGCAAAATTTTCAATTTTGGGATTTTTGCACAAACAGACTCACAATAAGATTATCTGTAAGTTCCCAATGTTTCAAACTGATGCTTTGAGCCACTAACCAACCAAAGTACCAAAGTAGTTATGTGAAAAATGTCGATTTGATATTTATTTCTGAACTTTATTTTGATTGTACTGTAAAATTATATTTGGAAACAAGCCCACGATAATTCATTTGAAAATTAAAAATTAAGAGTATAATAATTATTAAAGCATTATATTTTTTAACACTTGCACGCGAATCATTCATAAACTAAGCCATTAATAATATTAATGAAACAGCTAAAATTCCAGTTTCAGGGTACATTCTAAAATTAGAAAGCGCCCCCTGGGAAAACTATATCAGAATCGATTATGCAGTTCCAAAGAAACCTGTGAACACATAATACGTATTGTTTCTCAACTGTTCATTGACATGAATATGATGTGAATTTTATTTTATCAATTCAGTGTAATTTTCAGCAATTATATAATGTTTGAAGGGAAGGAATGGTGTGTTTGGATTATTATCAGCGATAATTCAAGAGTTAAACCATCAATATTTTACTGCTGGTGCCCACGGTGCTTCGTCCGCCATGATTCATTGACTCCAGAATTTTTAAGAAATTTACACTGGTAGATTATTAAAAATGTTTGTGGTTCAGAGCTATGAAAATTGTAAGTAAAAATAAAATTAGAATATTTGTTCATTGTGTTCATTTCACTTAGACCTTATATAATAGCGGTTTACCTAATTTTGTAGTCGTCAGGAAAGTTTACACTGCGAGAAACGAACATCGCCGAGTATACCCGATGTCTCACGAAGCGGGTGAGGGAGCAAGCACGCTATTTAGGGCTGTTGAATTGTATAAGAGTAGATTGTTTGTGCATGATTTCGTTAAGGTTCATGAATCTATGGTTCATGTTAGGCCTAATAATTTCATTTCGAACTGTATGCCCATTGTTCATTTTATTACTTCTATTTTTAATGTTAAACATTATAATTAAGAATAAAATTATGTAATTCCTGCAATTTATGTAAAAACTATGTCTGTGTTAATAAATATATTTTAATTATTTTTCTGTTAAATAAATAATTTAAACGAAACACCTAGCAGGTGAGTAAATAGTCGCGGGCGAAACCGTGGGCACCTGCTAGTAATAATATAGAGGAGAAAACAAAGTGAATTAAAAATTATATATAAATGTGTGTGTATGTTTGTGTAGATTATAAATATGTATATTATAATAGTATATTATATATTATAATACATATATCACTTATAAAATAATATAACATACACTAAAATTGAAACATAAAACTAAGAAATTAAGAAATTTGGTTAATATAGGCCTCAGTGACATAAAAATATTATACAATATAAATTGAACTAGGCTGGATGACGAGATATTGCTTCTAGTTAGCGGTGAGATAATTGAGTAACTTTGACCTAAAGATCTGTAGTCTTCGACTACCCTTGATGTCCGGCGGTAGTTTGGTAGTTTTTTAGAAAACGGAACACGAACATAATATATTTTAACATTGGAAAGATAGGGTGTACCATCTCCCCTTAGTTTTAAGTATACTTTTGTCATTTTTATCACTTCTTGCGACAAGGACATGTCACAAAACATAACATATTTTCTGTAGACACTTCAAAACTTATAAAATTATTGCATTGACAAATGCACTATTCTCAGTAAAGTTTTACAATTTCATGCATTAATTTCTTATGTAATCTGTCAAAAATTATTTATTTTGAATTTTATAACAAATTCAGCTGATGGCTGTTTTGTAAATGTAAAACCCAATCAGAAAACATGAGAATTGAGTTGTGGAAGTTAATTGCTTTTATTACTAATTTTGATGTTTTAAACGTTCTGAAATCTTCAAGTACACTTTTGATTTTTCACCTTTCTACCTTGATTTTTTTGTGAAAATATGAGATTTATATCAGCTGTATATTATCAGTAATTTTTCAGACTTTACGTAATAGAATACTGGTGTTCCTTTTCAGGTTTAAAAGTAAGGTTAATTTTGTCCCATGGAGTTGTGGAAATGGTGTGAAAATTGGAATGTGTTCTGTACCACCACCTGGACTTCCATCTTCTGTGTTTTCTCTACTGAACACCTCAAATATGTCAACACTCTTCACAGATGTTGCAAAACAATTCAACAGATTATATAAAAGAAAGGTAACAAATATAAAACACATTTTCCTGTTCATCTTTATTAAATTACTGTACACTTAAATTTGTACTAGTGACTATATGTAATATTTCTGCGTAAAAGTGCTTTTTAAGCAAAATTTATCTTGTGTTATGGCACCAAATATCTTTTTTATTGTCTTTGACAATCCATTACAGCAGCAGTTAACTTTTTAATTGTCACTGCCCCTGTGAAATACTTCACTTGTTTCAGAGGACCATAATCCCCCCCCCCCCATAGTTTAGGCTATTTCATTTTGTGTAATAAAACATGATAGCAATATTATTTTTTTGCACGAATTAGTGGTACTTACGAATATTGTTGCCGTGGATCGTAACTTGACATTCCCGCAGGCAATCTGGTTGCTATGAAAACAAAATAAATCTCCGTGCGGTAAAAATTACAAAAAAGCACAAGTGCCGTAAGTAAAACCATCATAATACAAGCCTTTATGGAAGTCCGGAACCAAGGCCCCCCCAGTTTGTGGCGACTTGAACAGGACAAATATTCGGTCCCCATAACAACCAACATATGCAAATCACTTTCTGAAATATAACATCCATCTTCAATAGTGTATAAACATAATATTTTCAGCTAATATCTCAATTAATATAAATAAATTTATATAAATAATCATCATGCAAAAAATTGCGTGCAATACTCGTGCCTTAAGCGCATAACGGATCTCAGAACTTGAGAAAACTCAGCGCAAGTGTCTCGTTTTTTCAAACTCCTTCCTCGATCCGTATGCACCGCTTACGGCACTTGTATCGCAATATACTATGATACTTTATATCTATAATGAATTCCTGAAGAAGTAGTCTACATAACAGAAAACCTGACTGCAAATAAAATTAATTAAATTATTAATGTGATAGGCCTATCTCAAAGCTGTCAGTTTTGCAAGAAGTATGGATGGAAGATGATATAACTCTGAATTTTTTTCCCACTAATCTATATGTACACCAACTTGGAAAATTAGTTCTAACATTTCTTGACGGTATGGTAGAAGAAAAATACTCATGAATATAAATTTGAATAGTTGTGTAAGTTAATATTTCCATAGAAATTAATTTCAGTTATTTATACAATAAAATCAGTACCAGGTAAGCAACAATAAATAGAGGACGTGTGTAGGGGGTGCTGCTAAATGGTTGAGGAAAAGTGACATAAGGGAAATGGATGTTGATGTAGCAGCATACAGAGCCAGAGTGACAATGAGAAGCATCAAATCCGGTAGACTCTTTTGTATTTTTTCTTAGTGCAATACATATTTATTTATCTATCTATACAATAAAATAATATTTACACAGTATATTAAAAACATACTTATCTCTCTGCAAGCTACTTACACAAAGCTAGAATGAAAAATCGTATATGAATCTCACATTTAACTTCTTCTGAACTGCCTGTTAGGATAATATTTTTTGGACATTTAATCAGGACAGCAGGAGAATAATAGAAAAATTATGGAACAGTTAGAGTGATATCTGATGGATTACGGAAATCAAGGAAGATATAAGGGAACTACAAATTACAATAGAAATCTTAAAAAACAAAACATGCAAAATCAAGAGACTAAAAAATAAGCAATACAGACTAGAAACCAATATCAACAATCAGACAACGGGAAGGTTGATTTCCGACGAAGATGGAAAGTTAAGGTATGAGAGAATGAAGAAATACTGTGCTGACAGATAATTAAAGAATCCTTTGTATAAAATTGATTAAAGCACCAAAAAACTTAAATAAATAATATTACGTATGATGTTCTTTCCATGTATATTGGTTATACAAATGAAGAGAATGTTATAACCACATCATATCACTTCCCCAAAGGATACATAACTCAAATAAAATCCATTAATGCACTCATGTAACTTTCTTTACCCTAAGCATGGCCAGTAAATTACATCTTTCTCACTTCACATTTTTATATAGAATAAGAGGCCACATTGCAAAGAATGTGTATTCAGTTGTTTCAATCTGATGCAAAGTTTTATTGTTTACCAGGCAAGACTGAGACTACAAACAGTGGGAGGCTTATAACTACCCTTCAGATAATTTTTTCGAAAAAATGTTTCAAATAAAAGTTTTAGCTCTTAGTACAATCACCCCAAATATAAAATCCAAACAAAATTGTTCAAACTGTTAGATGAAATTTTGTCATGTAAAGTCCTCTTAAGACTAAGAGAAAGTCGTCGCCAATATTCGTGTCACATTCCCAGAAGGTACCTAACCCAATTACAAAATTTTATTTTCGTACGATTTCCCGTTCTGGAGCTAGGCTGTTTACAGACACACACACAGAGACATGTTTCTGAAAATAGTACCTGTATTTTTGGATTCAGGGGAACTCAAAACATGTATTTATGTTAAAACTTATCTTTGAATTTGGGGGTCAACACAATACTTCCTCTATTTATGGTACTTAAGGTATGGGCAGAGGTAGTAAAAATTTACAGCTCCAAACTCTCTCTAAGCAGACATTTAGAAATTAGAACTAAGACCAATCTGAATTTAGAAATATGGTATACACAAGGCATCTTGAAGAATATTAGTAACAGTTTTATTGCTACTATATGTTTTTATTTTTTTAGGCTCATGTACATCATTATTTACAAGTTCCTGGGTTTGACAAGGAAGATTTTGCTGACAGCCTTGAAAGTTTATGCAGAGTTCAGGAAGGATATTCTCAACTTAATTCAGCAGAAGCTAGAGCAGTACCAAGATTGCAGATATTATGAATTTAGAACAGGTAATTAATGCATATTTCTTAGTGTTTATGGCTTATGTTATATTTATACTGTAATACAAATTTCAGTTTGTGGAGAAAACATACTCAATATTGTCATCCAGTTCACTAATGATATAAAAGGGACATCATATCCTATTTAGGACATTCTATGTTGAACTCTTCTTACAAGGGGATGGTACGAACCTTCATGTCGAAACCCACCCTCAAATTTTGTACACATGTAGGTCATCCTAAAATGGAATAGTACACAAAAAATTAGCTGCCAGTTTGAAATGTCAGACCATTAAATTGAAGCTTGAAATTTGGAAGCGATCTAGTTGGTTCCTCCTGGATCTTTGTAGCGACTACTGCAACAGCTAACGTGACTCATTCAGCAGCTTATCCAAACACGGGCTTCCTTCTTCTTGTTATCGCAGTATAAACAACGACCGTAGTGAAGAATTAGAGATCTGTGTGTCTGTCAGTTAATAGAAGGAAGTCACCATGAGCGTCTCTACAGATGTGCTGAACCCTATTAATGTGCTTTCAGTTGCCATAAAGTATTTTCGTGAAAGAAAAATATGTTCTTCTAGCGAAATAAACGTGAAAGAACATGAAATGGGAGAGCTTATAATTCAACTTTTAGAAGAGAATCCTTCAGGAAGCAGTATTAGTGTCGAAACTTCTCTGGACATAGAAGAAGGAAAACCAAACAGTGAGTGTAGTGACTTGGATACTTCTACTGACGATTCTAACAGTGATTCTGAATCATCTACAAGTGAACATGATTGTGAAATAGGCCTATCTGTCAGATTAGGGACTTACGTTTCTAGTGATAGTGCAAGTCAATCCCTTGAAAACTCCCCTGAAAAATCTTCTGCTTCGAGTTATGCACCCACTCCGACAAAGAAATGTAAAACTGATATAAGCTTTGAGTATAAAAGAAAAGCAGTAGAGTTCTGGTTAAATAAAGGAGGGAAGAAACGGCTATCAATAACCCATGTCAGAAAAAACTTTCGTAATGTTACATGTGATAGACAGTTGTACATTTGGAAAAAACAAGTAGAAAGCTTGGCAGAAAATCGTGTAAGAAATAAACAAATCGTGTATGAAAGACTTTTTTCTCGTTTTATGGAGGCAAGGAAATCAAAACAAAATGTTAACGATGAAGATTTAAGGTCATGGGCTCTGGATATTTCAAGAAAATTTGTAGGAAATACAAATTTCAAAGCATCAAAATCATGGATCACTAAATTTAAGAGAAAATACCGGATCAGAAGCAGAAAGATAACGAAATTTGTCTCTCGTTCATTTGTAAGGGATGAACTTTCAATAGAACAAGCAGCACACGATTTCTTGGAAAACACTAAAGAGGCACTTTCAAGTTATTCTCCAGCCTGTATTTATAATACAGATCAAAGTGGTTTCCAAAGAGAGATGAGATCCAAGCGTACACTGTCTATTAAGGGTGGAAAAACTTACTGAATCCGTAGCCCAGTCAATCAGTGCTTTGACTCATACGTACACAATAATGCCTACCATTAATATGGACGGTTACCTTCTCCCTAAATTGTTTGTAGTGTTACAGGAACCAAAGGGAATTTTGGGACCTATAGTGTCTAAAAAGATGTTTAAAGCCGAGAACCTAATTGTGACTGCGTCAAAATCCGGAAAAATGGGGAAGCCGGAGCTGAAAGAATGGTACAAGGAAGCTTTCTTTCCTTTCACAGGAAACCAGTGTGCCCTAATTATGGATTCATGGACGACCTATAATGATCCATCCTGTTTGCAAAGCATTCCACCTGGCAAGACAATCGAATTATTCCAAATTCCGCCCGGTGCGACAGGAAAAATTCAACCCCTTGACAAGTTTTTTTTTCGTCAGTGGAAATCGCTATATAGACGTCTGTCAGAAATTTTAGCAGCTAGCGACGGAATAAATTTTGAACTTTTTCAAAGAGACAGCATTCTCAAAATGCAATCTTTTATCCATTATCAGTTTTCTTCCCCAAGATTTCGTGATATGATAAAATATTCATGGTATGCTACGAAATACATTACGGAGCAACCATCAGAGTTTGTGGTGCCAGCAAAATATTGCCTGGAATTGAACAAACACAAGTGTGAAGAAGCAGAATGTGATATGGGAACACTTGTTCGATGTGCATGGTGCAAAGCAAATTTGTGCTTTTCCCATTCTATCGACACACGACATTTCTGTCTCACATTCATTGAATAGTTCAGTGCACGGGGAAGTGAGCATGCAGTTGTATATTGTGACTACAGTGTTGTGTTGCGTTGCGCCGACTGCCCGCATGCCTCGCTCAAGACCTTGTACCTCAGCCACAGACCGCATCCCTGCTAGACGGGATGAGGCGCTCTGACAATGCTTTTTTCGCGATATTGCGACGTGATTTTCATAGACTTGCAGTTCGAACTGGCAGCTAATTTTTTGTGTACTATTCCATTTTAGGATGACCTACATGTGTACAAAATTTGAGGGTGGGTTTCGACATGAAGGTTCGTACCATCCCCTTGTTAGGAGATACATAAAGTATTGACAGTCTACAGCAGTGGTTCTCAAACAAGGTGCCGTGAGCATATGCCAAGAGTGCCGCAGTCACTTCTCTTCAAGGGAAAGGAGGAGCACAATTAGAGAAAATAAAAGCCTTGCGGAAAATAATTACATTTTTTAAAGCAAGTGTCGAGAGCAGAGACATCTCCAACTTTCATCTGTTGCAAAAATTCATCAAACCAAATGAGATCAACTTAGAAACCAACTTTCTCGAAATTGTTATTGGCCACTTGAAAGATTTGGAAAGAAGCATAGTTCATTATTTTCCCAACATTGACTCTGATGACATCTACAGCTGGATGACGAACCCTCAACCTGAAACATAAACCTACTGAAATGAGGAATTAAATTTTTCAGAATCTGCTTGAAATCAGCAAAGACAGCAGTTTAAAATAGAGTTAACCATGAAGGAAGCCAAGAAGAGTTCTGGATGCAGGTGTATTCAGAAAGCAATGCTGTTAGCAAGGGTGCAGTGAAAAGACTTGTGCATTTTATTTCAATTTATCTCTGTGAGTCTGCATTCTCAACATACGCTTACATAAAAAACAGATACAGGAGCAAACTTTATGGGTCAAGTGACTTGACGGTAAAATTAACTAAACTTCCCATAAACATAAAGGAATTAACATAAAATTCAGCCAAACAGTTTCATTCATCTCATTAAAGACAACTGAGCATTAAATTTGCATTGCTTTTGTTCCTTTCCTAAGTATGGTATTCAAAACGCTTCAAGGGTAACTGTGCCGCAAAATTAGCCAACAAGAATGCCTTAGCGAAAAAAGTTGGAGAACCGCTGGACTAGAGTACATCAGCAACAAGTGGACAGCTGGGAAATTTCCCCCCCCCCCTTTCCTTTCTTATGAGTTACTTAATAGTAAGATAAAGTTTGGATAGAGGCTAGGAAAGATTTGTAAAAACGAGTAGCCCTATGCAAGTAACCGGAAAATATAACAGGAAATGTTGTGCTATGGGATTTCTGAGCAGCCTAGACCATGTGTATTCAGACAAAAACCCGTCATTTCAAACTCGAAAAGTCAGTCTGCAAAACAGGCATAGAAGTTGTGCAAGGATTTGAGATTGCTTAAGTGTTTAACAAGACAACAACCCCAGGAATATATCCTTCAGAGAAAGAATTTGTGACTTGAAAGATTATGAACTCCAGAAAGAATTGAAAGAATAAAAACATAGGAAAGAATAAAAACATAGGAGAAGTAGTAGTAGAAGAAGAAGAAGAAGAAGAAGAAGAAGAAGACGAAGAAGAAGAAGAAGAAGAAGGAGGAGGAGGAGAAGAAGAAGAAGAAGAAGAAGAAGAAGAAGAAGAAGAAGAAGAAGAAGAAGAAGAAGAAGAAATGTCGAAAATGAATCCTTAAAATGAGGGCACATAGTGTTTATTTTTTGCACATTTTTACATTTACATTTATGTTAGGATCATGAGCATCGTGAATGATGCTATAGACTAAAGTATAACCCAACTCTAACACAAACTACAAGTTTAATATAGATAAATAATAAACAAATGATATTTACAGTGTTGGGTTATACTTTAGTCTATAAGAGGGCCAAGAAGGACAGCATTGGTAGTGCAAAATGCTCTACCCCTATATTTGCCCCCCTTCCCGTTTCCTTCTACCTGTCATACAACTCCCAGAATCAACCGATGAGGTTGTCTCTGCCAGCTGTTGAACGAGAGTAGTGAGGACGAGAGGGAGAGTAACTTCGCACTTCCATTGCCTTGTTTCCCAGGACTGGTCTATAACATCATTCACGATACTCATGACATAAATATAAATGTAAATAAATCATGCAGCAATTATTTTCATTCCTTTACTTCAGATACGGGTAGTGTATTTTTATATAATGGTTGCTGAATTGTGATATTTTGTATTTGAGCACTGTGTAGATGGTTCGGATGTTTATGACCTAAAAAAGTGGAAAATATGACCTTAAAAATGACTAAATATGACCTCAGAAAAACGTATTTTCTAAAAATAAATGTTCTAACTTAAAACTAAATTGCCACTAAATTATTACATATCAATAATTCAATCAGATAATCACTTTTTAAACAATTTTACAGGCGATTTACAGTTTTACTTGTAAAGAACTTCTAATCTGTTTGGTGTTTCCAGATACCACTGCAAGTGTGAACTGAAAATATTTTAAAAACATGTATATTGGAACTTGTTAACAACAAGGAGGAAGATGTAATTGTGCTAGTACTTGTTACTGTCTTTTCACATTTCAGTTACAGTAAAACAACAATATTACTGACTCTTTTTCGGAAAAAATTTAAGTCGACAATTGAGTGCACATATTGCATAATTGTGTTCATTTACTGAATTTATAACTGGAATATGACGTTAAATTACAAATATGACGACAACTATGAAAATTACCAAAATATGACTTATATGCAAAATAAAAAATGGTCCAATTAGGATAATAAATATGCAATTCATGTTTAATTTGTGTTTGCGGTGAGAATGGAGGTCACGATAAAAATATGACATGTCATAAACATCCGAACCCTAGTCATGATATATGCCTAGAAGTTACTGTGTCCAGGGTCCCTCTTTGCACTTCGGAAGAAAGAGTTTGTGGAAGATGCAAATTCAAAGTTAAAATTTTGTAATGATAAAGAGCTCAAGTATGTGTTGCTCATTTGAAGATCAAATTTTATAGAGAATTTATAGTGACTTGCCCTGTTGGTCTATTGATTTTGTTTTTTATTTTTTTTTATTATGTTACTGTTTTTTAATTGAAGGGGTATGAATTTTGTTTTTATCTCAAAATTGTGATAAATTGATTGGTAACTATCCATGAAAACCTGTAGATAATATTAAGTTCAGTTTAGTTCGTTATTATTAATTTAGGTTAGGAACAAATATAGCAAACGTAACATAATACTGGGCCAGTGCCATCACCCTGCTTCCCTTTCCTCCCCCCTTCTGGCAGTTTGAAATTGTTTTTCCCTAGTCCTGGATACATAATGCTGCTCAATGGTGTGCTGTTGTATTATACAATGGTTCCAACAAAAAATTCCATACCCTATTTATTTATTTTTGCAATTTTTTTCTTAAACGTAACCTATAAATGAGATACTGTAAGGAATAGTCAGTAATATGGTGCATTCTAGAAATAAGTGAACAGTTACATGTTATAAACAAGGTAATTACAATCTTCATACACATGAGTGTTTCTGACTATTTTGGTATTAAAACACATTGCTGAATATAAAATTGAAATAATCAAGAATGTTAAAGCCTACAGGCAATTTAAGTTTAATTGAATCACGTTGTTTGTCCAGTTCAAAAGTGTGGCAACTGAAAATTGTTAATTTTTTATATATTTATAACTTACTACTGAATATCCCTTTCAAAGCACTTTCTAGTTCAGTGTTATGATAAGCTATACATAAACCCAGAGACAATAAAAACCAGATAAACTGGTTTAGAAATAATTTTTAACAAAGAATTGTCCTGTTTAGTTCTATGAAATGCATCAGTATTGAACTGGAACTAAACTTTTTTCAATTATCACAGTTTTTAACTAGATTATTTATACTGGTGTGCACAATACAACTGGGAGGTCACCGAATATTATTTCTACATTCAAAATGTTTATTAATATTTTTAAGAAAACCACAAGTGTAGGTAGAAGAAGCCATCTTTCAAATTAAATGGTAGTTTGGAACAATTAAAAAAAAAAAAAATTGTTAAGGCTAATGTCCACATGAGAGCTGAGAAACTCTTGAGAGTAATCTCAGGTGGTGTGTCCACTAGAGAGTGCTAGTCCAATCCTGAGAGTAAAACTCACGTCATTACTCTCAGTATCGTGTCCACTTAAAACACAAATCGCGCGAGTTTTCGCCTTGCATTTACTGACGAGATGGACAAACAACAATGTATTATTTGATGTTTAATTAATGTAAGCATATTATGAGAGCCTGCTGAATGCTTTTAAGTGAATCAATTCATTCAAATATTACGCGTTTAGAAGAATGTAACAATTTAATATTGTCAAAATATCGTCAGAACATCATGAAATATTAGTGATTTCGATAAGCCCACATATTAACTAGAAAGACATGGAAATGTGGTATGAGATTCCTGCTAAATATAAACTAATGATGACTCTGTGTTTTTATGATATTAATCGTGTGATTTTTAATTTATAACATGTCAAATCAAATGGACTGATCCTATCAGACTGTGAATCTAAACTCTGTGCATTTACATGGACAGATAAGACTACTATTTAAGCCAGTGGTCTTCAACCTTTTATTAATTAAGGGCCAAATTATTGTCATGGAGGACTTGGAGGGCCGCATTGATTAAGCGTGTATATACATATACATATATACATATATATATGTATGTGTGTGAATTTTGTCTCAGGTTAAAATAATTTACATGAATTTGTTATAACATTTTATATTTGTTGATAACTGTATTAAACATCAATATTGAAAACAATATAGGTCTACTTGACATATATTTAAACATGTTATAAAACTCAAAATTAAACTGAAAACATCAAATTTGTGACTTTTGTAGTTTAGTGAGAAATTTGACATTGTTTATCTTTTACTAATCTGTCAACATTAGCTTTTATGTCAGATGTGGCAATTCGAAGAGAGTTCTCTAAATGAGTGTCAGAGATACGGTTTCTCAGTTTCGATTTCACGTTCTTCATTCTTGAAAATAGCTGCTCACAGATGTAAGTGCTGCCAAAAAGAGATGCTGTGGCCAGAGCATGAGATCTGATTGCTGGAAATCGATCACCTTCAACATACAATGAGTAAAACTCCAGAAGTCCAAAGTTTTTAAATTTCTCCTGTAAATCGCTATTGCACTGAAAGTCAATAAGTTCCATTTGTATATTTCCGGAATAGTCTTCCACATTAACACTGAAAGGAGCACAAAAAAGCTTCATCATAGTTTTATTTTGCTTGAAGTCTAAAAACCTGTTGCTAAAATCTTGCTGTAACATGGAGAGTGCTTCGCTGTACTTTTCTTTGTTTTGAACTTCACATTGTGACAGTGTTGGAAAATGTGTGAAGTCGCCTTGTTGTACTTGATTCTTCCACAAACTAAGTTTCCTCTCAAACGCCTCAACTTGATCAAAGAGATTGTGTATCATAGCATTCTTCCCTTGTAGCCTAATATTCAAGTCATTGAGATGTATTGAAATATCAGTTAGGTACCCAAAATCAGCCATCCAACTGGGATCTTTGAAGTAGTGAACTGCCTTCCCTTTACTCTCCATGAACATGCAGATTTCTTCTTTCAAATCAAAAACCCTTTTTAAAAACTTTCCTCGACTGAGCCAACGAATCTCTGTGTAATAAATTACATCACCATACTCTGCATTCATCTCACTAAGGAAGGTTTGGAATTCCCTGTGGTTCAGTCCTTGTGATCTGATAAAATTCACGATTTTAGTCACATCTTTAATGACATCTTTGAAACAAACACTTTTTGCACACAAATTTTCTTGATGGATAATGCAATGATATTGTATGAACTTTTCATTTTCACTTGCATCTTTTCTAATCAGAGCTACAACACCTTCATTTTTTCCCGTCATTGCTGGGGCCCCATCAGTTACAACACCGCTCAAGTTATCCAGATTTAGGCCAAACCGGTTTAAAGTTGAAGTCAAAGCCTTGTAAATATCAGTGCCTTTAGTAGTGCCCTTCATTGGAAATAGTGCTGCCATTTCCTCGGTAATAGAGAAATTTTGATCGATTCCTCTAATAAAAATGGCTAACTGAGCTGTATCTGTAACATCAGTGCTTTCATCAAGTGCTACTGAATAAAAAACAAACTTTGAAGCACGGTCTTTAAGTGAGATTTCAATATCCTGAGATAGCTCCTCAATTCTTCTGGCAACTGTGACCCCAGATAAACTAACCTTTGAAAACAAATGTTTTTGTGTTGGGCATAGGATTTCAGCTGCCAATTCCATACACTGCTTTACAAACTCACCATCTGTGAATGGCTTTGATTGCTTAGCAATTTGTTCAGAAATGATATAGCTAACTTTAACACTTGATTCACTTTCGGCGTTTTGCCGAGTAAACGTAAATTGTTGATTCTCAAGTTTTTTCCTTAAATCTCGCACCTTATCCAATCTAAACTGACCTTGTACTGCGTCCATCTTGGAAGCGTGCTTTGTGTCATAATGCCGCTTTAAATTGTACTCTTTCATTACGGAGACAGACTCATTACAAACCAAACAAACTGGTTTGTTTTTTATATTTACAAAAAAGTATAGATCAATCCACTTTTCTTGAAACACTCGGCACTCATCGGTAATCTTCCGTTTCTTACTACACGAAGCCATTATTCACTAAACTTAAACTAACATTCACTTGCGGGCAGACAATAGAAATAGGTGAAACAGACTGAGACAATGACACTGGCGTGGGTTGCGATGCTACGAGTGACCTTGAGCATCAGGGTTGCCACTTAACGAATTCCCTACTACGGCCGAAGCAATTGGCCAACTTCAGTGCTGCAATGTTTTCCTATTTGTTTGGAAACAAAATCATTCGGCGGGCCACAAAAATATACACGGCGGGCCGCGGGTTGAAGACCACTGATTTAAGCCCTGCGTCAACGAAGACTTCTTGTTGGTTGATCTTTTACCACTAGATCAAAAGCATTTTGTGTGTTGCTGTTACATGTCTTTACTTTTATATGCAATAGACTCATGCATGTTGTCTTGGTCCCTTTAGAAGAGTAAAAAGAGAAGCTCCAAGACTGAGTAAAGGTGCCATGTTTCTAAACTCCAATTTGGAAATACCCAACATAACAGAATACGTGGAAACGTATGTAGTCTGCACCAATATTGTGGTCATTTATATGTTTACTTAACGACAGAGTTGTATTGCAACTTAGGCCTATGGCCGTCACCGCTGTTCCAGAATTTTGTCCCGCCGGAGATCACTACTTGCCTCTAATGAGGGTTAATGCACCTGTACAGCTTTCTCCACCTCGGAATATTCTGAAGAGGAATTGATGATCGCCTGTAGTGAACCATGGAGATTATCAGTATTTCATAAATGAATGTATGAAAAATTGTATTATTGTTCAGTTATTCCCTCATAAGCTTACTACATATGAACGTTAAACGATATTATAATCCATTACCATTGGGTAGGCCTACTGTTCGCTTTACATTTCGTTTTTAGAAATATAAATAAATATTATTAAATATTGAAGGCAAATTAAATTACTGAATATTTAGGACCTATGTATAGGGTAGTCGGCTACGGTGGTCTAGAGATAGCGTGCCCGCCTCTAGATCCGCAGGGCGCGGGATCAAACCCGGCCGCGGTCAATGGATTTTTCAGGACGTAAAAATCCTGGGCACGGAGTCCTCCGGAAGGGACTTTAAGCTGGGGGTCCTGTGTCGTAGATTTACGGCACGTAAAAGAATTCCAAGCCTAAATTAGAGCCTCTGGACAAAATTTCTTGGCCCTTTCACATCCAAGAAATACTTAGTTTCCAGAGGGGGGTTGCGAGGCGATAGGCTTACCACCTGTCCCTCTACCCTCTCTCGGAAAATAAGCATATCAAAATTAGTGTAGGTAATGAAACCTCCACTTGGAGGCCCCTTCGCCCCACCTGGGGATCATAGGGTACCAGATACAGATACAGATGTATAGGGTATCAATTTTAAAAATCATTTAATATTTTATAATTACTGTATAAATATGTAAAATTGTACAGGTATAAACACATTATCCACAAGGAGAGATTTCTCAGCTATATGAAACAGATTCGTACAGTGCGAGCAGCTCTCGGAGATTGATTGCAAAGGCTTGTCCACCTGCCAGTTGACACTCTGAATGTCACTCTCCACTAAATGTTAAAGATTCTGCAATTACAGCAAGAAGTCTATTTTTTTTTTTTTTTTCACGATTCACGAGCTTGTGCTCCATAAACACTCATTTTCCTCATAGAAACATGAGCTGAGCAGTTTCGTCGTCCGTCCAGACTTTTTGCTCCATGCTTGCTCTCCAAGAAGACTCTCAGCTATCTGAAACCTATTAGATTTTTGCGAGCTGCTCTCTGAGATCGCTTGCAAGGATATGTCCACTTAAGAGTGACATGTTTTGATGTCGCTCTTAACTACCTCTCAAATGCATGTCCACATACCAAAATACAACACTCAAGAGTTTCTCGTACTCTTAGCTCTCGTGTGGACACTACCTTTATTGATGCTATTATTGTCACTACCAGTAGGGCCTACTACTACAAATAACCATTTTTCCTTTCCCTTACTCTCTAAATTGCTATAGGTCCTTTCTTAAATATTATTTCCAACACATCCCTGCTGTTTATACTGTAAAATTTCCTGTGTTTTATCATTCTGTAAAAGAAAGGAAATTGGTTTTAGATCATTATTAGAGAATGGACAGTGAGCTGATTAGTAAGCAATTTTTTTTTTTTTTTCAGCTTAGGTTTTGCCTAACATAACCTATACCATCTTGCGGTGATTTATGAAAACATGGCATAACCTATGCTGAAAAAAAATAACTGATTAGGAAAGAGTTGTCCATTCTTCTGTTGAAGTCTTCTGTCACAAGCCGCCACTGATCACGGCTTCCTAAAAACTCGATACGAATATTGTAAGGAAGAGATTTATATGGATCTGGGTACACGACCGGATCAGCTGATTGTATCACGTTTGTAAACAAGGCAGTTTGTGTGCATTTTTGTAGTGTTTTGTATTGATGGTTAATTAATATCAACGAGATAGTGTTTAAAATATGTGAAATATGTTGAGATTCTTTAGCTACAGTACTCAGAATGAAGCAGTGAAATACAGTTATACAAAAACTACTGTGAAACACGAAGAACTGGTATGATGTAAGAGGACTTTCTTTTAAGCTTAATTTATTATTATTTTTGTTCAAAATTCATTGCAGAATAATGGCAACTTCCCAGAAGAGAAAACATTTTCGTCCATTTGAATATAGTGTATTTCCTGAATTGCCTGGCACAAGTAGACCTACTAGTAGTACATGTCAAGAAACAATATCTGTCATGCAATTTTCCAGTGTCTTGAAACAAACAGGAAAAGTAGATACAAATGCAAACCCAGATGTTTTACAAAACCAGGCATCTTTTGAAGTAGAAAGAAGAAATCGGGAATCTTATAGTTTTGTGTCTGGATATAGAAACAAATCAGTCAGAGAGGTTAAAAATATCACTCCTGAACCATTAAAGAAACAGACTGAAAACCAAAATTGCTTGCAGAATCAAAAAGCTGAAAATGTTGGGGAAGAAACTACGATTGATTTAAACAGGAAATGTTTAAATACCAATATTGGTACACCAGAACCTAAAGAGAGATTGAAAAACCCACAGAAAAAGAACGAATCTGAAGATGTTGACACAAATTCTGTTAAGGAAAAGCCATCAGGGACAGAAAATGAAGCAAAAATTCGTGGTAGAAATACACTTAAAAAGGAGAAAAATAGACTTATTAGAGAAGAAGAAGCACGGAGAAAGATGATTGCTCCAAAAGGACAGAGAGTGAGGGTTGTGAATCAAAAATTTCTTGAAACCTTGTTCGGTAATAATGTTTCATATGTGAATAAACAGGCTGCCTTTCCAGTCTTAAATGAAACTGATTTCCCCACTGTTGAGGAATCTAGAAAGCAAAAAGCAAAATCCATCGAAATTCCTCAGGAAGAAATTACTAAAGGAGTACAAATCTCGAGGATTAAAAAACGTAAGGATCCAGTACAAATAGATCTTGTGAAATTAATTAATACAAAGCCCAAAATACACTCCAGAAGAAGAACACAGAAAAAGGATCAAAGTATACCAAGGTACTCTGGGAACCCATTAGATGCTTCGAATCCTGAGCGAAGACGAGGAAAAATTAAGGAACGTCCTAAGAAAAAGAAACCAACTTCTTTGAAAAGTGCTATTTTGGAAGAACGTGCAATGCGAAAGCGTCTCAAGATCATTACTAACACAATCCAACATGGTATTGCCTACAGCAGCACAGTCCAACAGGGTATTGCCAGCAGCAGCATAGTCGAACAGGATATTACCTGCAGCAATCCAGTCCAACAGGGTATTGTCAGTACTAGCACAGTACAATGTAATAGTGATGATAAGACTATTACAAGATCAATCTACAGTCGCAAGTTTCGAGAATATTGTAATAACTGTGTGACAAAGCGTCTTAACGAGGCAGTTAAATTGCTTCTCAAGGATCTAGTGAAATTCCAGGATCGCCAGCACCAGCGAGATCCAGTGAAAGCATTTGCAAAGCGTAGATATGTTGCAGGATTTAGAGAGGTGAATAAACACCTAATGTTAAAGAAACTAAAGCTTATTGTGATTGCACCAGACTTAGAGGTTGCTAAGAACAAGGGTGGAATTGACGAGACAGTTGAAGGATTGAAAACAGCTGCAGACAATCAGGAAGTGCTGTATCTTTTCGCCTTATCACGCAAAGAACTTGGATATCTGACTTTCAAGAAGGTGGGCATCAGCTGCATTGGAATTTGCAATTATGAGGGATCAGAACAGAATTTCCAAGAGGTGTTGGATGCTGTGTCTGAAGCAAGGGCCAATTATGACACCTTGGTTTCACCGAGTAATTGTCAAAGCACCATGAGTGACCCAGATGATGAGACAGGTAAAGTAATTGCATCTCTATTGTCAAAACTCTCAGTAAGTGAGTCGAGTGAGTCTCCGTTCTTGACTGCCATTGAACACAAATCTACACCTGAATCAGACTCAGAATAGTGTGGATTCATCATCATTACCAGAAATGAGAAAGTGAACTGACAAGTGAGACTGATACCATATATTACATAAATCCTCTAACTGGATTGGGAGCCTCTGAGTTTGAAGCAGTTGAATCATATACACCAGTATACAGTTATCTAGTTACATGTTAATCTTTAGCAATGAAATATGAGTCATAAAAACTTCTGTAAATGAAAATAAAGTGGGCTGACACTTTCAGGTTAAGATCAGTGATTGGTTATTTGGACTTCAAAAGCAGACTTCTTTTTGGTTTGTCATTAAAAAAAAACTTATCTTTTATTATGTACAAAATATAATTTCTAAAATGGACTATTCAACAGCCACAGCATAGTCATCCTGTTCTGAATACTACAAAGTTTACAATATCTCCAACATCTGAATGACTGCACACATCTTTACATAGCAGATGCCAGAGTAATCAACGATACAACAGATAATTCTGTTAATAATAATATAATGTATTTTTTGGATTGTTAGGCTACTCTACAACCAATTAAGTGTATCAACAACAATAAAAACCTCTTTCAAGACTCCTTTCATGTTACTGAAACCTATGACGTGGTGGGTTGAAGTATTCAGCATTTTTTGTGAATAATAATAATAATAATAATAATGATGTAGCTTCTTTGAGATGTTAAGTTACCCTATAGAAGTGCAGCCTATCAGCTTATTTAGACCTTACTTTGAGTATCTCTCCTTGAAGATTTATTGTTTATTGTTAGCCAGTTGTACCAGGTGTACACGGCTGAGAAATAATACAAGAGATTAAATACACAGAGTGAAATATACAAAAAACATACACTTAAGAAAATACAATAAAACTTTTAAGATAATACACTAATACACTTAAGAAAAATACACTAATACACTTAAGAAACGACACTTAAGATACGACAAAGTAAATGGTAGATTCACCATCTTTTTAAATTGTGGATCTGTTGTATGATTTCCAATCAACACATTTTGCCTTGAATTAGTTTTGATACCTTATAATACATCTTTCTATTCTAGATCATCCAATTTGTTACGTTGTGCAAGCTTCACTTGTTTTATGTACTATTCAACTGAAAACAACAGTCAGGAAATTTCATTAGGACCTATTCAGATAATCGTTTCTGTTTTCTTTCTCATGGCATGGCATGGGTATTATTTTTGAGACTCAGCAGGCTGTCGTATTCCCCAGTAGATCCAAAATTTAAGGGTTAGCTTGCATAGAATATGTTTAAATGCTTGTTGTTGGGTGCTTTTGACCTTAATCAATAACTTTTTTTTTGCCTAGGCTTTTCAGTGTAGTATCACCATCTTCAGAACATCTTGCTTTCTTGTGATGTATTTTGCTGCATTATATTTAAAATCAGTAAAATCTTCTACAGTGAGTCCCACGCAAGAGTTGGCCAATGATGCGGGTTTCTGCGATGTGGTGGGCACAGTTCCACCTCCTGAGCGATCAGGTGAAATATCTACGCAAAGAAAGCCGTGATCGATGTAATGATTCAGGTTCCCACATTTACACTTAAAATTACAATGAAAATAACCACGTACCTCATCACAAGAGATGTTGGAAATGTTCCCCTCTTGCATCCACACAATATTGGCACCTTTTTAGGAAATTTTCTTTCACACACACAAGTTCAGCTTCCGAGATAGAGTTAATTTCTCTTGTGATATTGTTTTCAAGTTCTTCTAATGTATAGGAAATCGACCTATACACTATTTTTTTGGTTTCCCCATAAATAATATATACATACTGTTAGAAGAACTTGAAGACAATATCACATAGGCCTATCACATTCCAAACTCTGTCTCGGAAGCTGAACTAATGCGCATGAAAGAAAATTTTCTAAAAAAGTGCCAGTATTGTGTGGATGCAAGAGGAGAACATTTCCGGCATCTCTTGTGATGAGGTACGTGGTTATTTTCATTGTAATTTTAACTGTAAATGTGAGAACCTGAATCATTACACCGATCACGGCTTTATTTGCGTAGATATTTCACCCGATCGCTCAGGAGTTGGAGCTGTGCCCGCCACGATGCAGAACCCTGTGTCAATGGCCAACTATTGCTTGGGACTCACTGTAGTAGTTTCGTTGTGATTAAAATACTAATAGACACTATACTTGCTAATATAATAGCCACGACACATGGCTGGAAGGCTATTCGTTATTGGCTCCAATAAATTTTGTGTTGCTCGATGGTATTCTTATTTAATTCTTCAGATAAACTGGTGTATCAGAATTGACTTTCCATTCGCTTTGTTCCCAGTGATCTAATTTTGGTATATGGGGTTTTCTGAATTGTATGTGGTCAGTCATTATCATTTGAGGTGCATTGGACATTTATACGTGGTTTCCTACCTTAAATTATTACCCATGTTTGCCATGAATATGTCACTGCATGTGTAAGTGTACCCACATAAATAACTTAACACAGTCCTGGACTCGCGTTCAAATCCCATGGGCGGCCAATTTGACATAGGTGTTTTCATGGTTTCCCCAGTCGCAAAGGCAAATGCCAAATTGGATATTTACATACCATGAATCATCCTCACCATTTCATCCTGCATCATGTCAATTTAAAATTAATATCAGTTGAAATTTACTCCATTAAATACACCGACAATAGAAACAATTGACAAGCAATAGTTCCACGGGCTACCCTACTGTACAGACACAGACCCCGAACTCCTGATATAGCCTCAAAGCTAAAAGGAGTATAAACTCAGCTGAAATTTAAAAAAATAAACTTAACACTGCGTAAAGAGAGTGTGCTCATAGTAAACTAGCAATTTTTTAGCATTTTTTTTTTTTAACATGTCACAGAGTTAAATCTATTGCAATAATATGATTTTGAAAGCAATAAGAGTCAACTTTCAGGAATAGAGTAGCCTACATTTTATGAATGCAACCCTGGGATAAAATTTAAAAACATTTACCCAATCATATCCCAACTCAGCATAAGGTAGAGGGAACTGAACCCTCAACTGCTAAAAACTGCCACCTGTTGCTTTTACTAGATCTGAATTCGGGCACAACTCCGCCTGAAGTATTTAATTAGGCGATATTAAGAGTAGCAATGCTTGCATAAACTTATTCCAGGTTTAATTACTCCTGCCGACTACCGAAAGTATGAGCCGCCTCTGCTTTTATTCGGAATGTTTGTGGTATTGGTAACACTGTCACTGATACACATGAATGAAATTCTTTCCTCCGTGGAATGAATGTCGTGCTGCCAATGACATCGTCTGGAGAACATATTTGGAATTGCGTATAGTTAACATAAACATTTAGAGACACGCGATGAGTGCCAAAACTTTACATTTCCTATGTCTGCTAGGGAATAATTGTGTATTCGAGTACTCATGTTTAGATATTTTGATGCAAATGTTGGTCTGACTGATTGGATGAAAGATCTCGTTTGGGGGCGTCTCTCTTTTGAGAAGTTGGACAGACGTCAGGCATTTAATTGTTATTGATGTTTGACATATAGATAAAAAATATTATTTTTCAAAATGTCTGCTATGTTAACTGCAGATTGGTGCCCTCTTGGTAGGGATACATATTTCAGGTAAAGTCAACCTAACCTAAGTTTACAGGAGGAAGGCATATACTCGTATTTCAAAGAGTTTTAGAAACTAAGACTTCGTTCATGTTTGAATTTATAGATTCTAAAGGTAAGGGTATGGTTTCCCATATGGCTCTCTAATAGCACGGCCGTTTTTCATGTTTTTTAAACATTAAACATAATGTGAGTAACCGTCCCTGTTAAACATTGAACATAATGTGGGTAACCATACCCGGGCCTACTTTTTGTAAGTTCTGAGGAATTGTTGGGATGCAGAATCGTTTACTTGTACCTAGTAATGGATATATAACTGTGGCAAAACATAGTTTTAAGTCCCCCCCCCCCCAGTAAGCTCCACCACTCTCACCTACTTTCCAGTGCCTTGCCAGGGTGGCGGTCCACTTCCCCTACTTATCATGGCTATCAAGCTGCTTAATGCCGGCAGTGGCAGTGGAGCTCACTGTAGTACCCTACCCGGATAATTGGAACTTAGGCCGCCTTGAGTCCGCTTTCCACTCACCACGGCCGCTTCCCTGCCTGGCTGCTTCCCCTATCTTCTTCTACCCACCTGCCGGTGATGCAACTCACTGTGTTGTGCTTTTACAATAATAATAAAAAAAATAAAAAAATTCACCGAACATAATATTTCAAAATTATGAAAAACACCGTATATATATGCCATTTCACAATTATAAAAACAAAATAATATTTCATAATAAAAAAAAAGACCCTTGCACCATACATAATATTTCACAATTATAAAAAACGCCAGGAAAATTCCCTTGTACCAACACTGCTCTTTTCATAACTCTCAAAATTATCAAAACTGATTCTTGCGTTTAAACTCATGAAACCTATCATAACTCAAATATACGAAAGCTTCCATCACTACTCAACATTCACTCGTGGTGTAATGGTTAAGGCTCTTAGGAGTCTTGAGTTCGAATCCGATCGATCCAAAATTTACTGTTAGGAGTAGGTCTCAAATAGGTAGGTAGGGTGAAGAGGAGGTGAGAGGAAGGAGATGGGAAAGTGAGAGAAGAAGAGAATAAGGGAGAAACAAATGATTTAATTTTTTTCAGTTTTACCAGTTTACACGTAGATGGCGCTATCATCACCGCTAGTAGTACAAATGCTGCCACTAGATGTCTCCCCCACCCTAAACCCCTACTTTACAGGCAGGTCCCGTTAGAGAGTAAGAATGGGGACTAGGGGTGCCTAAAGTTCCATTTTCCCCCTACCCTTATATTACTACAATCTGAAAATGATCTGGGGGGGGGGGGAAAGAAATAGGCTACTTGCTGCACCCTATCCCGCTGCTCCTACTCACTAATGGGACCTGCCTAGCAGTGCGATTTGAACTACTAGGAACGTCGGTCTGCAAAGTCATCTAGTAGACGGAAGGTAAAATGGGGAAAAAATTAAATAATTTATTTCTTCTTACTTTTCTTGCTTATCCCTCCTCCTTCCTCCCTTTCTCTCACCTCCTCTTACCCTACCTACCTATTTGGGACCTATTCCTAATAGTCAATTTCAGATCTACCGGTATATGAACCCGGGACCACTAGCATCATAGCTAGCAGACTTAACAACTATGCCACGAGTGATTGCTGAGCAGTGAACGGAAAATTCATCTAGGCCTATTTAAGTTTAGAGAGCTTTAATACAAAAGATATAGCCGTTTTGGTACAAGGGTAACTTATTATAATAGGGAAATATTGTGTTGGCTCTAAAAACTGCCGTTTTGGTGCAAGGGGTGATTGTACTTTAATTACAATTACGTTAATATTGCGTAGTGCAGTATAACATGCAATATATAGGTGAAAGGCTGCAGCTGGCCTTGAGTAGTGAGTAGTTTGAAGGCTGAGTAGGGCAAGCAGGCCGTTGCCATGGCAATGCACAGCGGGGAGTAGAGTGAGAACCAGGGTGCGACAAGTATTTTGTTTTCGCCAATGATCCTTATACCAAATCATATGCACTAATTACTGCAATACGAAAGTGACCCTTATACCAAATTATTTCACGTTATAAATTTTCATTGGTAAATTTCCCATTTCTCATTTCATGTATTTAAGCTCTTGGCGAAATGGAAGAATCGGCTACACCTTGGCTCTCCACTCTTTCATTGATAAATTTCATTTGAAATGAAATTTATCAATGAACCATGGGCTAACCAGGCCAAAATTCTTAACAAGTTTACAAACATGAGCAGAAAACTATATATGACAAATGCAAACATCTATTTCAACAAAACTTGCAAAGAAAATAATCTAATACCCAGATACATAGATTTTAACCTGACGTTTCTTCTTCAACATATGTTTTTTAGATTTTATTGTGTATTTATTATAATAAAATAAAATAAACAGGTACAAAAAAACTGTCTAGAAATTCTCCGTCAGCATCCTATTATTGCAATATCAATATAAAATATACTAGTGCTTGAAGGTGGAAAATAATTCACAATTAAAATCGTCTCCACTCTTTGCTGTGTGTTGCCATGGTGATGGCCCACTTCCCCTAGCTGCTTGCTGCTCAAGGCCACCTGCAGCCTTATCCCTCTGTACTGCATGTTATATTGCACTACGTTCTATTAATTCTAATTAAAGTACAATCACCCTTGCATCAAAACGGCTATTTCTCTTGTATTAAAGCTCTCTAAACTCAATTAGATGAATTTTTCATTCACTGCTCAGCAATCACTCGTGGCATAGTGGTTAAGACTGCTAGCTATGATACTAGTGGTCCCGGGTTCGCATACCAGTTGATCTGAAATTTACTGTTAGGAATAGGTCCCAAATAGGTAGGAAGGGTGAAGAGGAGCTGAGATATAGGGAGGAAGGAGGAGGAAAAACAAGAGTAGAAAGGAAAAATAATTTTTTTTCTCCATTTCACCTTGTGCCAACTACATGGCGTTGCATGGCGTTCCTAGTAGGGTTCCTGCTAGGCGGGTCCCATTAGTGAGTAGGAGTGGGGAGCTAGAGTGTAGCAGATTCTTCCGTTTTCCCAAGCTCTCTAAACTTGAATAGATGAATTCTCACTTCACAACTCATTGGCTTTGTGTTTAAGATTACTGGCTATGCATTCAGTTGCAAAAATGTATGGTTAGGAATAGGTCCCAAATAGGTAGGTAGGGTAAAGAATTTGAAAGAAAGGTAGGAAAGAGGAGAATTAGGAAGAGAAGAAAAGAGAAAAAATTATTTAATTTTTCCCCATCTTCAGCTTCTTGGTAGTACTGTAGCTTTGATAGTAGTATTTCCAATGACGGCCACTAAATGTCTCTTTGTTTGTATTATCCCCCACCTATACCCCTCCTTCCCAGGCGGGTCCCTTTAATGAGTTGAGTCATTGGAGCTTGGGGACGACTTAAAACTATCTTTTCCCATAACTGGTACCTCAGGTCATCAGCTAGCCTCTATATACTGACATTATACCTCACAAGGGGCAGCGCTATAGGAGAGAAAGGAGATTGAAACCTGCAAATATAATTGAAAAACCAGACAGCTCCACTTTTTGATCCATTTTGTTTTATTGCTGTTAAGCTAGGTTATCATTTTAAAAAATGCTCTAACTGTCTGTGCAAAAACCAGACTGCTCCACTGTTGAAGTGGGAATGTACAAGATGCTGTTGGGGTTGTTTGAACTGTTTCTGCCAATGTATGATCCCTAAGTAAGTCTTAAATATCTTTAGGGATATGTTATGAAGATTGGTGACAACATTCTCTTAAGTTTACCACTTTACATGCATGCCTATAAAACAGCTAAGATACTAGGGTCATCCACAAAGTAAGTTTCGATCGCATCTAGAGATGGCATGACTAGCTGGACGTGCTTGCATATGTGGGAATACTACAGTGCAGGTTCAGTCATGTGATGCCAGTAGTTTTTTAACAGTGCTAGGAGAAAATGGTTGCACTGATATTGTCTCCCGTCAACTGCATTAGGCTTTTGCACAACAATGCACAGCCCCATACAGCCAACACCACACGGAATCAATACATCCTAGAGCCCGACCTCGTGGCAAGTGACTTCCATCTTTTCTGTCTCATGAAGTGGTTTCTGGTAGAACATTTCCACAATGACACTGAGGTATAGACAGCAATGATTTTATGGCTCCAGACGTTGGTGGCAGAGACCTATGACACGGGCATACAATTGTTGGCACAGCGCCAAGATAAATGCCTTAATAACGGTGGCGAAGTAGCCAGTGAATCTCTGGAAATATTGCAATAAATAATTCTTACTTGTTGATGTTTTTGTTTTCTTTATCGGATATCGGAACTTACTTTCTGGATGACCCTCGTGTGTGTGTGTGTGTGTGTGTATATATACATATATACATATATGTATATATATATTACTACTGCTTTTAGCTATTGTACATGAATAAACCCTTACTTTTCAACATTTAATTAATTTATTCGGTTATTTGTGTCCTCTGAAAAATTATATAATTTGGAGCTTTCTGGTTCTTGCACTTGGCTCTTCAATTTGTTTGTTATAACACCTAGAGGAGTAACAAATACAGAGTGGAACACTTGCTGGAGGGAAAGGTTTTAGTACCATCTGGTCAGAGTGAAGGAGACACATCAGCTTGGGATTCGTTACTGTGTTAGAAGGTGTGATAATTTCCAGGTTGTCTGTAGAGTTTACAGACCTGCATTTTTCCAGTTTGGTTCATCCCAGATATTTTATTTCCTCTCTGGGGATCGTTCTCTAATTTGCCAGCTGTGGAAGCACCTGAGTGGGTACAGGTAACCCGTCATGGGACTAACCTAGTAATAACAAGGTTAATAATACTGGACTCTTCATGAAGGGAACAGTTAATTAGCCACTGTCTTTCTACTTCTTTAGTTGCTAGTTCGGCTCAGTGGCATTTATGTATGCATATAGCCTATATGCTACAATCCCATCTCTATATATTTACAGACATGTAAAAGAACTCCTGCAAGTAAAATTCTTCCATATTAACGATGTTGCAGACCTGTGTAGTAGTGTACAACACAAATCGTTCTTCTACAGCCAAGACCAGGATGTCACTGCCTCTTTGAGGTCTTTATCGGTTGGAAACTCTTTTCCACCCAAAAAGCCCTTAAGTTTCGGAAACAAGTGAAAATCTCTGGATGCCAGGTCAAGTCTGTAAGGAGGATGTCAAAAAATTTCCCACTTAAAACATTAAAGTTGTGCTGTGTTTTAGCTGCCGAATGAGGCAGTGAATAAAAAAACACCTTTTCAGACAACTTTCCATGTCTCTTGTTTTGGATAGCTTGTCGTAGTCATTGAAGAGTTGCACAATAGACCTCTGCATTTATTCCTTGTCATCTTGGCTGAATCTCCAGGCTCAGGTCTTTGGCAGTAGAAGATATAACATCAGCGTTGAAAAACTGGTAACACGTTACAATAAATGTCTTGACAGCAATGGCGATTCAATTCAGCTGGTCATCTTTACTCAGCAGTTCTTTATTGAAATCTTTCATGATTATTTACTTTTTTTTTTTTTTTTTTGGATGACCCTCGTACATACTGCATTTTATTCTTGTTGATAGATTGTTAGAGATATGCACAGGACTTTAATTACTAATGAAAATATGAAGACATTGAATGTTTGTGGTAAAATTGCTGTTTTATCTGTCATGACAGTTTATTGTCATTATTTTATGTTATAAAATAATATAATATAAACAATGACACTTATTTACGATAGTGGATAAAACAATCTTTTACAACACACAACGTTTCAACCTGCCCTCCGGCCTTTCTCAAGTGTACTGAATTGAATAAATCGTAAACAAACTGCCGTAACTATGTAGCATCTTTTTATTTTTATTTTTATTTATTTATTTATTTATTTTTTTTTTTTCTGTAACTATGCAGCACGGTCATTACCACACTGTTGTTGTTGTTGTTGATCGTTACTGTCTTTACCGTTCTCTGCCTCCCGCTCCCTAAACGTGTTATCTTTATAATGCTCATTTATCCATTCCTTCGGGATATCAAAATTATTACCATAAATTGATCTTGGACAGGGAAAACTTGGAACTCTATATGTTCTATTTAAGTTCCGAGTTTTCCCTGTCCAAGATCAATTTATGATAATAATTTTGATATCCCGAGGGAATGGATAAATGAGCATTACAAAGATAACATGTTTAGGGAGTGGAAGGCAGAAAACGGTAAAGACAGTAACGATCAACAACAACAACAGTGTGGGAACGACCGTGCTACATAGTTACAGAAAAAAAATAAATAAATAAATTAAAAAATTAAAAATTTAAAAAAAAAAGGTGCTTCATAGGTACGGCAGTTTGTTTACGATTTATTCAATTCAGTGCACTTGAGAAAGGCCTGGAGGGCAGGTTGAAACGTTGTGTGTTGTAAAAGTGTGTTGTGTACTATTGTAAATAAGAGAATATTATAGGAGAAAAAATTCCTCCTTCACTGGGACTTGAACCCAGGACCTTTGGCTATTCGCGCCAATGCTCTACCAACTGAGCTAAGCCGGAGTTCAATTCACAGCGCCGGATAGAACCTCTCTCCTATGACTGATTGCCCTAATGGTCTACCTCACAGACAGACAAGTTATGTCATATGCAGTTCTGTGAGGCACACTAATTAGTGATTTTTGTGACCGAGCTCCCACTGTTATTGTACAGTTGACATTCAAGATAGATATATAAGCTTTCATGAACCACAGATTATTGTCTCTGTTGGACATTACATGAGAATATTATAGGAGAAAAATTCCTCCGGCACTGGGACTTGAACCCAGGACCTTTGGCTATTCGCGCCAATGCTCTACCAACTGAGCTAAGCCGGAGTTCAATTCACAGCGTCGGATAGTACCTCTCTCCTATGACTGATTGCCCTAATGGTCTACCTCACAGACAGACAAGTTATGTCATATGCAGTACTGTGAGGCACACTAATTAGTGATTTTTGTGACCGGGCTCCCACTGTTATTGTACAGTTGACATTCAAGATAGATATATAAGCTTTCATGAACCACAGATTATTGTCTCTGTTGGACATTACATGAGAATATTATAGGAGAAATATTCCTCCGGCACTGGGACTTAGCTCAGTTGGTAGAGCATTGGCGCGAATAGCCAAAGGTCCTGGGTTCAAGTCCCAGTGCCGGAGAATTTTTTCTCCTATAATATTCTCATGTAATGTCCAACAGAGACAATAATCTGTGGTTCATGAAAGCTTATATATCTATCTTGAATGTCAACTGTACAATAACAGTGGGAGCCCGGTCACAAAAATCACTAATTAGTGTGCCTCACAGTACTGCATATGACATAACTTGTCTGTCTGTGAGGTAGACCATTAGGGCAATCAGTCATAGGAGAGAGGTTCTATCCGGCGCTGTGAATTGAACTCCGGCTTAGCTCAGTTGGTAGAGCATTGGCGCGAATAGCCAAAGGTCCTGGGTTCAAGTCCCAGTGCCGGAGGAATTTTTCTCCTATAATATTCTCATGTAATGTCCAACAGAGACAATAATCTGTGGTTCATGAAAGCTTATATATCTATATTGTAAATAAGTGTCATCGTTTATATTACCGGTATATTATTTTATAATAAAAGTATAGTGGAAAAAATAGGACCATAAATTATTTTCAATTGTGTATGTATTTTCTTTATTGCAGAAAATTTGAAATTTATTCAATGGGTTGGCAAAATGAGATAAATATGGAAAATGTGAGTGTTGCTGTGGGTTCATATGGGGGTCCAATAGCACTGATCAGAGACAGAAAGAAATTTGTTAAAGTGCAAGGAATAGGGAAACCGATCATATCCATATACTCTGCATCAGGAAAAAATATATCATCAATTGTGTGGTCAAGTGGACAAATCATTCAACTCGGCTGGTCATCTACCGAGGATCTCCTCTGTATTCAGGATGATGGTTCTGTCTTGATTTATGACATGTTTGGTACTTACCAGCATACATTTAGCATGGGACAGGTGAGTAAACTGAACTCATAATTTCAAAATTAATAAAGTCTACAATGCTGAATTGTTTAAGGTAACTTAAACCCTCACTCTCATTTACTAATAAGGTTGAAACATATTACAATTTAGTGAATGTCCAAATGTTAGAATGTTTTTTACAAAATAGTTAACTGGACTTCTCTCTACTTCTCTACTCTTCTCTGTTGTTCATCTCTTCTCCTACACTCTATTCTAAAAGTCCTCCATCAAGATGACTAAACCAAGATCTGCATATTCCTGCATTGTAATCTAACACCTTAATCACTCAGACGAACGTTAAACATGCAAGATTACCACAAAGATTTCATTATTAACTATAAATGAATTATTTGACTAATTGCCTCACAGATGTTGGTTGACCTAACGAAACAGGAAGCAAGTCCTTAGTAGTGGTTCATTGATTCTTTCAGTATGACCTTCCAATAAAGGCATGCAGCGTTTTTAAGGGTTTTTTGAAATAAGGTGTTCTTTATTCTTTTTATGCTCCCAAGAGAGCGCTCTAATTTTGTGAGATTACAAAATCACTGGCCAAACTTTACGACATTACTGTTATTATTATTAAGCGTTCTGCTTGTGGGCTGGTTCTTGGACTTAGTCTGCAATTTTTGCCCTTCATCTCATTCTATCCTTGAATTCTCCTTTCAGTAACCATTATTTTATTTTCTCTTTAAACCATGCAGCAGCTGGATTCCTCTTCATCCAAGAACTGTAGTTCCTTCAACTTTCCTTCCATGATGTCATGCAGCAGGCAATTTCTTCTTAAGATGTGACCTATTCAGTTTGCTTTCCAACAAAGAACTGTATTCCAAGATTGATCTCTTCCCGGCACTTCTTCAATTGTTACTTTGTCCATTTTTTTTTCCCATTCTTCTTACTTGTTTGTTAGAATTTAAAAAATGGTAATATGTAGTAAGATTTGTTTCTGTGTTTCAGGAAGCGAAAGATACTAAAGTAATTGAAGCAAAGATTTTTGCTAGCCTAAACGGAACAGGTGTTGCTGTTTTAACTTCATCATATCGTATATTTCTAGTCAACAGTGTAAAAGAACCGAAGGTCAGGCGACTTGCGGAGGTTCCAAGTAAGTATATTTAATTATACTAGAAAAATGAAGAAGCAAGTGGTTAGAAATAAGATAACTGGCAGCCTTAGCATAAGCATGAAGAAACAGCAATGTGTATATGTCTTGACCAACCCGAAAGACAAACAAATACACCACAACACTGAGCGAAGGTCATGCTTTGGCTATGTAAAATCTTTTTTTGTAATGGTAGCATACTCTTGCAGTGAAAGAACGGCTTGGACATGGCCTGCAGAGACTGTCTCTGCTCCCATCACTATCTAAAACCTAAACTAATGTCATAAATGTCCCTCAGATGTACATCCGGCATATTCTAGTACAGTGCAGAAGGAATGTTCCTAGCACAAACTGCAACTTGTAACTAAGCTAAACTGTGTTACTCCTACAGTCATAAATAGGGCCCAGATTTTTAGGTTTTAAACTATTTTGTTCCTTGCTAACTAACTGATATTTTAACATAATTATCAGTTTCATTGTTGTGGCAGTCCCACAGTCCAGTCTTATGAAACCTAAAAATGGCTAAATAAGACGCTGAAAACTAAAAAAGGCTAAAACTGTTTTTAATTTAAATATGATAAAATACTTAAACTAAAAATCACTTTTCAAATATCTAGGCTACTTAGAGTTTGTGTCTTGTTCATTGTTACCAGTGCACTTGTAAGAGAAAATAGAGCATTGCATTTTGTCATTTTGTAACCCAGTTGTCCTGGTAAAGGACCCCGGTGAAACCCCAGTTTCTTTAGAAGCAAATTAAAGCCATTTTTTAAGAAGATTACACTTGCAGTTTATTCACAGTGTTTGCTCAAGCAAGATGCAAAAAGTAAAGTATTCTAAAATTTGTTGATTAATTTTAAAATGTTATTCTTGATTTTATGTGGTGGTATTGGAAGTGATAGGGTAGTTCTAAAATTAATTGTTTTCTATAAACTGAAGAAATTAAACAAAGAATGTTCCTATAGTTTTGTGGTTCAGAGCCATGGGATTTGTAAGTAATTTGAAATTATTATATATTGCAAGTAATATGTATATATTTATTGTAAGTAAAAAAAAAAAAAAAGGTAAAGTGAGGCCATGGAGACCCAGAGGGTTCCAGGAGGTTGAGGCTCCCAGATTTTGGACATTCGGCACATGAAGGTGGTAAGCCTTACGCACCGGCCGCCTTTACCCCCAGGATTGCTCCTGGTACTCATTTCTGTTAGAGGCTGAGTCGACCCCAGGGCCATAGTACCACCAGAAGGATTAGGCCAATTGAAAAATCTTCAACAACCTCATCAGGAATCGAACCCGCGACCTTCCGGTTTGTAGTGCAGTGCCTCTACCACTACACTACGGTGTACCCCAGTATTAATGTGAAACTGTAACAAAAGTGCCCAAAAATGGTAAAAAACTAAAATAAAACTAATATGTTAAAAAAAACATATGTTTATAAAAACCAAAGAATCCAGGCCAGAGTCATAAGTAACAGATGCTGAAATTGTTTTTATCATTGTTGTAGACATGGTTCAACTTGTTTGCATTTAGATCTTTCTGTGAGGGGTTTACCTTTATTTGCAAATACTTTTGCAATTATGTCAAAATTTATTAATCAAATCACTTACAGTATTGTGATGTGGACTGAAAATGCATAACAATTTTCAGTTTAACAGTTTTCATTAACTTAACATCTTTGCCCACCAATAGCACCCACTCTTCAATATAGGGAGCTTTATTGTTAGATATTTAGTCTTCTGATACAACTCACACTATGCTAGAATTCACCCTGAAATTTCTTTCCCTTCCCAAAACACCAATAGATACACTACCCCTACTGAAGGATGTGTAAATAACTCAGAGCCGTTGCTACTTTCTCCAACAGCAAAACTGGTTTAACTCACTGTTTAGCTACTTTCCTGTAGCATTGCACTTCTGTAGTAAATCATCCATATGTGAGGGAGTTTAATGGTGCATTGTCCACTACGCTTACATACTTACTTGTATTTATTTGTACACTGCATGAAAACACTATATCAAAATATTTTTTATTACTTGTAGATCTTAATGTGCCACCCAGCAGCTGGGCTGTCATTTCAGAAGATCGGCAGACTCGGGTTCTGGTTGCAAAAGATAGAGAGCTCTTTGTGCTAAAACAGTCTGAACAACATGCTCTTCCTGTGGTAAGTTATTAAGCAATTATTTTAAATCAGTAATTGCTGTCTTTGCATGGATGTACGATCTTCTAAATGAGAAAGAGTGTAGTTCTTTTGACAATGGGGGTAAACAAATTTTTCTTTCTCTAACTACAGTATTTGTATTTCTTGGAAGATGCAGTTTTTCACATTGTGACCTAAGTTTACTGATTACTAGTGCTATCAGTTTTTACTGTAAAGAACAAAGTAGGAACTTTTAGGTTGGTATATCTGTTGATGTCCAGCACTGATTTCAAGTAACCTAAGAGGGTCATCAGTTTCTCTGGAAACATTTCATAGGAACCTTCATGGTGTTATGGTCATAATCCAGATGCTTTTATCGATGTGGGTTGCACAGTGAGTTGGGTGCCTGGCTTTCTGTGCTCGATGCAGGTTGGATCCCAGCCCAGTTCAATGATGTGACAGGCCCATGACTGTAAATTTACAGGCATGTAAAAGAACTCCAGAAATGATCCAGAAGGTGCCTCAAGTTGTCCGTCACCACCTGCAAAGTTACAGTACACCCCTGTTATGAAATAACCGTATAACTAACCAACTAGATGCTTTCATTGAATACCAACATAGCCAGTCAGTCATATTCCCAGCATTCCTCTAGAGCAGAATTTCTCAACCACTGGCCTATGGACCATTAAAGGTTATTGAGGAATTTTAAATTTATATTTTCTAACCAAGTCCCTTTGAATAAATAATAATAAATTGAAGAATCATCTATAATTTTCGTAAAGGAAAAAACTGACTTAAATTTTGGAAGGGGAACTTCTGCTTTACTTTCAGTACTGTAAAGTCTAATTATTGTAAAGAAGCTCTTATTGTAATTTTAACTTTTGACAGTGTAGGCCTACATAGGGACTTACATCAGCTTAAGGTTTTTGGTATTTACATATAATGATTTTAATTATTTGAATTGGACACACAACTTTTTCTATATGTAGACCTAACTCTTCATTTTAATGTTAATAAAAAAAAAACCATCACAATAAATTGGTCCAGCTCCTTAAGGATACAGTGTGTTGTATTTGATTAGAGGGTATAAGGAGAAAAAAACTAGCCTATTTGGAATAAATTCACCCTCTTTGGTCAAAATGAAATTTATCAATTCATCTAATGTATACCCCAGTTCACAATTATGCTACAATCCTGTATATCCTGTGTTAAGTAATTCTTTAAATAAATGAGACAAATTGCATTAATTTGTTTTGCAGATATTTTTATATGCTGTGTTAATTTTGTTAATTTTTTTTTGCAAATACAAAAGTCAATATGTTATGCATTGCTTCTATGTTACAACAGGTGCCAGATTTCTCTGATCCTGTCAATTCTGTGGTTGAGATGGCTGTATCTCAGAATAACAGGCATGTTGCTCTGTTTGCTGATAGTGGCCGTTTGTGGATTGGCTCTGCAGATCTCAAAAAACGCTACTGTGAATTCGACACAAAATGTCCAAGTCGCCCTAAGCAGCTCGTTTGGTAATGAGTTTGTCTTTTTTTAATGAATTCCTTATTATACAGTGTGTCCACGCTAGAGGGATCGAGAAATAAATGCTCGCAAGTTAAAACGACATAAGGATATTGCTGCATTCTGCATATGACAGGAAAGGGAAACTCTCCGAGATTGTGCAACACTGTTTTCAGACAGCTCCACGCGCATGCGCATGCGCGTCAATAGAAAGTTCAGTGCGTATTATGGCTAGCAGAAGAGAAATCTGTTACTCGGGTGCAACACCGTGTTCGTCATACGTGGAATGTGGATCCACCTGGTCATAAAGCGATTCTCCAATTGGACAGAACACTCCGAGAAACAAGTTCTTTACTACTCTCGATCCCTCTAGCGTGGGCACCCTGTATAACTAATTGTAAACAGTGTCTTGTGCAACTTTTCATCACTTATTACTCTTGAAAATGGAAACTATTAATTCTCAGTTTCCTTTAGTTTATGTCCATAGAGCTAGAGAAATTGATAGTGATCTGAGTGTGTCTTTGGACTGCTCTCATGTCTCTAGTGGTGCAGGCATGTTCCAGTTTTTAGTCATGTGAGGGCAGGACAGTTGACTCTCTTGTCCCCCTCCTACGTCAACCCAGGGTCTATTTAGTCTTTCCACAGGGTCAATCATGCATGTGTTTTGCATTTACGCCACACAGTGAAATTCACTTACTTTGAACTTGCTACAAAAAAAGTGCATAAACTGAATACATTTCATGATAAATACTGTATATTGGAGTGGACTTAATGTTGAACTTCAGAAATCAAACGTGCATGTAATATAAATATGTCTTGGTTGCATGTATAAAGAGGGATAGCTCCTAAATTGTGGAAAAAGAGATCTAACCAGGAATGACTGATTTTTTTTCTCTATAGATGTTTATAGCGAGCAGCCATTTCATAATTACGGGTGGGACATTCTAGCAAATTATAAAAACTATTTTTGTTTATTACATAATATCATAAGTAATAAACTAGAATTGGTTCTTCACATTCTGTAAAATTGACAATGCCTTCTCCTCCACACTACATGCAAAGCATTATTTAAAATTTATTTTAAATATTTTAAATTTGTTTTTCAAAATCTGTTACGGGTGGGACATAATTTGGACACTGATTTTAATGATGCAAAACAAAAGCTCATTTTCTGTTCTGCTATTACGGTTAGGCTCTTAATGTTGTTATTAATGAAGGTATGAGGGATTAAATACAAATTATAAACTGTTTCCATGTTGTCAGAACATTTATTTAACTCATCAATAATAATTTAACAAAACTATCACTGTTACGGGTGGGACAAAAATTCCCTTGTTTGTTATTTACATAGTAATTAACCACACATATTTTTTTAAGTTAATCTTATACCAAATTGTACCTTAAGATGTATATTTTCTCAAATGAAAATGGACATAGCTGATTACTCTTGACTACTTGGTATTAAAAAGTGTTAAAATCATGCTAAAAATTGCAAAAAAAAGTAACTCAACACAATAAATATGTAAATCGACAGATTTTACACATGAAACCACTTCAGATACACCTAAGTCCTTAATATTCAGAGAATTTGAGGTTTTAAACTTATTTTTGACCACCCAATTACAATAATTTTATAACTTCTCTCTTTGAGGGAAAAATTCCCATATTTTATGAAATGGCTAAGAGGTATCTCATATCGTATGTAGTCTTGGGATATTCTCTTAGTGTATTATGTGATAACTCGTTTTCACAATTCATAATTGAGATGTCTCTCTTTATGCTGGTTTCATTGTAGAAAGAGAGATACACAGGAATTCATTACTTACTTCATTATGCACTAATGTTTTATGAAATACCTCTCTTGTCACTACCATGTTTATCTCATAAACTTTAGTGCATAATGAGGCAAGTAATGAAGAAAATAACACCATTTTATTTTAGAACATTTACAATAATAAACATTTTTTTGCAGAAAAATATAATTTACAATTTCACAGTACCTACCAATATTATAAACTATAACGAAGTAGATTTTTTTCAATATACGTCTTGCATATTCAGACAAAATTAAAATTCATTTTTCTCAAAATTAAGATTTTGGAGTTTGAAACAACTGAATATGTGCTCTTTCATGGTATCTTATTCTATATCAGAATGTGGAATGAGAAAGATGTGGATTAATCAGATTTTATTTGGGTTATATATCCTTCGGAGGGATGCAATACGATGTGGTAACAACATTCTCTTTGTTTTTACAAACAATTTACATAAAGAGAACGTCATACATAATATATTATACTAAGAGGCAAACTTGAATTGGACACAGGAAGTTATGTGAGTTTCACATCAGATTTTTATATCTCCTTTTGCTCATAAGCAGCTTATACAAGGCATCTAGGTGCAAACCCATGCATTTCCACTTCACTAAATTAACAAGAATTGTGAGGAAAATAGTAATTTATAAGAAGCCTCTCCAGATATTGCAGGTGCCTTGAAATTATAACAACATGCCCATTTGCACCTGTTATTGTCAAAAACCAATTCAAATTGCCTAAAATAATAAAAATGTCGATTTTTAACATAAAATGAAACCGCTCGTACTCGCGATATAACACACTCACCTTTCTGAATCCGTAAAACAATATTATGCAATACTTCATTCCATATTATATTACTATACAAATGTCACACTATATACACAACATAGTATGGTATTACATCTCGTAATATACATCTGGTAATTTCTATGAGAAAACGTAGTAAAACACAGAACACAACGTTCAATCATTCATATCCCAACACTGAAACCAACAACTGCCGGAATCAAATGTTCCCAGATTGAACTGCTCCGGCCTGGTACAATAAAGGAGGCCATGGATAAGCGCATGTAAATCAATAGTGTTTTTGTCATAGCTACCTGTATTTTAATTTCCAAGGCCTTATAAGATCACAGTAAAACAATAGGCTATGTTATCAAGATAACCGATTTTCATTTTTTTTATAAATTCTTTCGAATACGTATATTACCATAAAATAGGCACTAAATTGAGCATTACCCCGAAACAGGTCAACCGATTTTATCCATTATGAATAGACGTCTTCCCATGGACATTATAAATGTGTATACCAAGTTTCATAAAATCCGGTAAAGCATATTTGAGTTACCACGTCTTTAAAATATACACTAAATTGGGTTTTACTCCGGTACCAGTCTACCGATTTGGTCCAATATCAGCAGACGTCTTTCCACGTACATTATAAATGGGTATACAAAATTTCAGGAAAATCCAATAAACCATATTTGAGTTATCGCGACTTCTTATATATTAACATAAAAACACTAAATTGGGCATTATTCCGGTACTGGCCAACCGATTTGGTCCGATATCAATAAATGTCTTCCCATGGACATTACAAATGCATATACGAAGTTTCATAAATATCCGATAAAGCGTATTTGAGTTATTGCGCCTTTAAAGTAGACACTAAATTGGGTTTTACTCCGGTACCGGTTAACAGATTAGGTTCAAATTCAATAGGGCACTTCTCATGGACGTCATAAATGGGTATACCAAGTTTCATGGAAATTCGATACAGCGTATTTGAGTGCGCCATAATCTATTAAAATAGGCACTAAATTGGGCATTACTCCGGTACCGGTGAACCGATTTGGTTCAATATCAATAGGGTTCTTCCCATTGACATTATAAATGTGTTTTCCAAGTTTCATGAAAATCCGAAAAAGCGTATTTGACTTATGGCGCGTACAGACACACGGACGGACGGACAGACAGACATTTTTCGTCCCCCACACAATCTCATAAAGTACCATACTGGCACTTAATAAGCTTAAATGTTGAAAATATCTATGTTTGCCCCTAGTGCTCTAAAAATCGTACAGTATCAACATGCTTTCTTTTTTTAATTAATGAAGGAAGTTTACAGAGTGAAGTTATTAAATATGTAAGCACATGAGTGGAGACTTAATACACTGAACTTCACTAAATTTGTACTAACCTGGACCGGTTTCGAGATTATAACTTTACCCCATTTTCAACGTAGTTGGAGTCGGAGTACGTTGAAAATGGGGTAAAGTTATAATCCTGAAACCGGTCCAGGTTAGTACAAATTTAGTGAAGTTCAGAGTATTAAGTCTCCACTCATATGCTCACATGCTTTCTTTTATTTGTGCTCTAGTTATTGTGAAGTTTATCAAAGAAGTTACAGGTATGAGGATGTTTCAGTGTTAAGTCTAATGTTCATAAAACAGAGCCATATTGACTTACTTAAATTAAAAAATGCAGTAACTCCACCTTGTCATTCTTAAAGTCCTTAAAATGTGGAAATCAGATATATTTCGGTCAACCTCAGTGATAATATTTTTGTTACATCTGTAACAAAAATGCTATCACTGTTGCATATGTAACAAAAATGTTATCACTGAGGATGACCACAAGTTGGCCAATAAAATGAAAGTGATAAAAATAAAACTATAAAATTATGTCTGTAGACACTTGCGATTGAATTTTTACATGTTCTTATACTAGATTGGTAGCTGATTCATGAGCTACATACTCAATCTAATTTAAACTGATCTTTTTCTGTACACATGTTATTCACACTCTTTGGTGTGTGAGTGTTTTCTGTTAAAAAGTGAACGCTGACTGAACCACCTTAGTTATACAAAAATTAACTGCAGTAGGATAGAATCAAACAAATTTTCTCAGAAAATATAGGTAGCCATAAGAAAAGGAATGTAACATAACTTATTAGTGGTACTGCTTTATAAAAACTCAATATGTTACTGATCATAAAATACTGTATTTTTTCATTGTAGGTGTGGTACAGAAGCAGTTATTGGTTATTGGGACAATATCTTGCTTGTGATTGGTCGACAAGGTGACCACATTAATTATGGATATGACTCCGCAATCCGATTAGTTCCTGAAATGGATGGTGTTCGTATATTGTCCACGTTTAGTCATGAAATGATCCAGAAGGTGCCTCAAGTTGTCCTGATGATTTTTCGTATTAATAGTACAGATCCAGGGTCATACTTGCTGGAGGCTTCCAAACAGTTTCAGGTAAGAAAATATTCTCTACCAGTAAATAAATTAGTACATAAGTATGATCAACAGTACTGCATTTTCCCTTATTAAAGAAAAATAGCTATTTTCTAAATGTCATTCTAAGTTAGATTGAACACGATCTGGACTAAGTACAGTTAAGGATTCATTCCAAGGATATTTTATTTTTAATTAATTTAATTTAATAATAATGAACATTGCCGGTAGAAAACCCAATTACAATTTAAAGTTAAAATTATGGAGGATAATTTTAAAATATCATACAGATATAAACAAATCAGATTCATTTGGCCTTAGATCTAGATATGCTAAGGGTTTGTTGACTTTTACATTATGGCCAAAACCTTAAAAATGTAGAAGGGTGGGAAACCATGAAAACATTCACCTGAATCAATTCTTTGATTTTTTTTTTTTTTTTTTTTTTTTTTGCATGTACAGGTTGATCGATTGATTAATTAGGAAATGATTAATTTGATCAGTAATAAATGATAGATATATAATTAAACAAATTGAAATCAAGAGTGATGGCATTAATAGTTCATAATAATTCCTTGAGCTGCTGGTTTACAACCAGTAACCTATTGAAAGGTTTCAGCTGCCATTGCTGTAAGCCATGGGCATAGGATTTACCAGAAGTCAAGATTTTTCCAGTACTTCATTTGGTTCCTGGCTAGTTTTTTTGCAAAATTTGGAAATTGCATACTTTTACATGGTCACCAGCCTTAGAAGCTATAAAACTCCATTCAAAACTACCGCTTGCTTTTTCTGATGCTTGTTAAAATGCTGATAGATCCCATGCCACAACATACACTTTGAGATTTCATACAATTCCTGCCTGGCTTATTGAAATGTAGACCACACCACTGGTAGAGTAATGCTTGTAATTCTGAGGCATTATGTGGTACGTATGTATGTATGAAACCCCGGGAAGGGGAAAGAGGTGGGTTGGAAGCAACCCTAAGCATGTAGGGCACAAGTCCATGCCAACCCCTGGTATTGGATGATTGGCATGCCCAAAGGCCCCCCGGAGCAGATTCCACTGTGAGCCCACTAGGAACTTCCCTACATCCAACAGGAATCTGAAACTTAATCACATGAGCCTTGCCCCCAGGGTCCCTCAGATGCAATCCATGCGCCTTGCCCCTGATCCCTCAGAGAGAGCCTGTAGGGTCGTGACACACCAGAGCACAACACCAGGATTCCGCAAGACCACAAGCCATGGGACAGGAGTGGAGAGGCCCACAACTGACCCTACAGCAGGAGATGGAGAGTATTGATATAATGAGAGGGAAATTGGGAGAATCCCCATGAAAAACTATCATGACTTCTTTCATCACAAATGACATGCCTGCCTGCTTTGGGATTTGAACCCGGGACTGCTTGCATGCAAGCCCACACGCTAAGAATTTACCACTGCGACAAATAATGTGGTAGATAATATTCAGTTGTCAGGAGGCACTTAAACCAAATCCTTATGTATAGACCATGTTGTGGTCACCAAGAGAGCCTGATTCTCAGGATAAGATTATTGCTTAAATTTTTATCTGTCAAAATGTTCTGCGCAACTTCCTCTCTTGTAGATAAATAATTGTTTTCCACATACAGAAACATTCTCTCTGATGCCATTACTGTGCAAAATTTTAGTGGTACCGGTACCAATACTTCAAAGTAATGAAAGTACTAAGAACTTACTAAAGTAGTTACTGTTTAAAGAGTGTTGCCCATTAATGTTTTTAATTATAATGTAGTTAGACAGATTCATAAACACTACTGCGTAACAATTGTGGAAATGAAATTCTCGTTAAATTATTTTGTTGTATGTTGTTTTTTTCCCCCCAGAAAATCATGAAATGATACATGATATATTGACTTCAATTTTAAAAATTGAATTATTGCAACATATAACATTATATAAATAAAATTGAATTAAATCAGGAGTTTAAAAAAATTGTAGCTTAAAATTTTACATTCATTATATTACATACATAGCCCATTTAATAAATATTCTTTATATTACTTTTTTAACTACGTATTTTACTTATTCCTATTAAGAAAGAAGGATATGCCTGGTTTGCTTCTGTTTATTGCTCAAAAACAAGCCCTAAGTGCAATCTATATTAATAAAAGTAAGTGTCTGTCTGTCTGTCTGTCTGTCTGTCTGTCCGCGATGCCCAGCGAAATCTACTGAACGCAGAGATCTGAAATTTTATACATAGGCGGACTAAAGGGTCGGAATGTGCACCTCGAAGCCGGAATTTTAATTTTCGCTTTAGTTCGTGAGTTATGAGTGAAAAACGGGCAGAAAACGTGTACTTATTCCGTTTTCGAAGCATGAGTTTTCAGTAATACAAATCAATTACACTAGGCTTTGGCTATTTTTGTCAAACCTTCGATATAAAAGCATCGCGATCTCTTGAATGTTGTAGCTCACGCTGGTCGATTCATTTGTTTTTAATGTCAAGCCACGCAAACATAATGTGAAATTTTCAACCTACACCGAAGAGGATTATTATTATTATTATTATTATTATTATAGGGATAATCAATATTAGCCTAAATATGGTCAAACGTTGTTCGATTTGGACGAAACTCACTATACAGGGGTTTTCTGGGCCAAGGAACTCGAATCTGAGGTCGCTTTTACCAGGTGACGCTATCTAATCGTGATATGTAGTCCACATGATTTAGGTGTTAATATAATGATTTAACTATTATGCTCTTAATTTTTAATTTTTGAAATAATTATCGCGGGCACATGCTATCTTAAAATAATAAAAGGACGTGTTTGTCTGTCTGTCCACGATGCCCAGCGAAATCTACTGAACGCAGAGATCTGAAATTTTAAACATAGATGGGCTGAAAGGTGGGCGAATGCGCATCGAAGCCGGATTTTTAATTTTAGGTTTCGTTCGCGACTTGTGAGTGAAAAACTGGCAGAAAACGTGATCTTAGCGCTGTCGAAGCATCAGATTTCAGTAATACATTTCAATGTCAAATCAATTGCAGTTGGCTTTGGCTATTTTTGTCATACCGTGGTAATAAAAGCATCGCGATCGCTAGAATGTTGTATGCCCACGCTGGTCGATTCATTTGTTTAGAATGTCAAGGCCCGTAGACATATGAAATTTTCAACCTACACGGAAGAGGGGTATCAACATATACCTAAATATGGTTAAACATCGTTCGATTTGGACGAAACTCACTATACAGGGATTTTGTGGGCCAAGGAACTCGAATCTGAGATCGCTTTTACCAGGCGACGCTATCTAATCGTGACATGTGGTCCACGTGATTTAGGTGTTAATAAATATAATGATTTAACTATTATGCTCTTAATTTTTAATTCTTGAAATAATTATCGCGGGCGATCGCTTGATTTTGTAAGTCCATCCTGGACGATTCATTTATTTAGAATATCAAGGCCCGAAGACATGAAATTTTCAACCTACACGGAAGAGGGATAATCAATATGGGCCTAAATATGGTCAGACATTGTTCGATTTGGACGAAACTGACTGTACAGGGGTACTCTGGGCCAAGGAACTCGAATCTGAGGTCGCTTTTTCCAGGGGACGCTACCTAATCGTGGAATGCACTCCACGTGATTTAGGTGTTAATAATTATGATGATTTAACTATGCTCTTAATTTTTAGTTTTTAATTTTTGAAATAATTATCGCGGGGGAAGCCGCTGGCACATGCTTTTTGTCTGTCTGTCCACGATGCCCATCGAAATCTACTGAACGCAGAAATCTGAAATTTTAAAGATAGATGGACTGAAAGGTGGGCGAATGCACCTCGAAGCCGAATTTTTAATTTTAGCTTTCGTTCGCGAGTTATGAGTGAAAAACTGGCAGAAAACGTGATTCGCGCTGTCGAAGCATCAGATTTCAGTAATACATTTCAATGTCAAATGAATTGCAGTGGTCTTTGGCTATTTTTGTCATACCGTGGAAATAAAAGCATCGCAATCGCTTGAATGTTGTAAGCCCACGCTGGTCGATTCATTTGTTTAGAATGTTAAGGCCCGTAGACATATTAAATTTTCAACCAACACAGAAGAGGGATAATCAATATAGGCCTAAATACTGTATGGTCAAACATTGTTTGATTTGAACGAAACTATACAAGGGTTTTCTGGGCCAAGCAACCCGAATCTGAGGTCGCTTTTACCAGGCGACGCTATCTAATCGTGGTATTTAGTCCACGTGATTTAGGTGTTAATAATTATAATGATTTAACTATTATGCTCTTAATTTTTAATTTTTGAAATAATTATCGCGGGCGAAGCCGCGGACACATGCTGGTGTTCAATAAGCCTTCGAGAAGTCATTGTAAACCACTTTTCATTACAGGAAGAATTTTGTCACTACCATGTATTTATATATTACAATGTTTATTATTTATTAAAAAACATGAGAGCAGCTTTCAATCTTACTCTGATGTTCACAATCACAACACTAGGCATAAAAGTGATATAAACAAACCTTATTGTCAATATTCAAAAACCTTAAAAAGTTTTTGATGTGTTTCTATAAAATTATTTAATAAACTCCCCATTTCAATTAGATCTTTAAGTACATCCAGATTCAAATCTACATTAAAGAATCTCTTAACTATGTCCTGTTTTTACAGCATAGAGGAATTTTTAAATTATGAATTTCAATAATATTTTCCATATTAGTATTGTGCAAAATTAATTATCTAACTCTATGTATTAACAATGTTTGTTCTTGTGTACTTATACTTTCTCTTCTGTCATATGTATATATTTTTAATTTTAAGTTTCAATTGACGACGCCTATACAATCATTACTTCTGTTATGTTTTGTTTAATGGGAATAAAGAGATTTGATTTGATTTGATTTGATTTGATTTACATAAAAATCATTGCTGAAGTTATTACTTCATGTTGATTTTGTTACTAGTGTAACTGTTCCTTCTTCCTGACAGTTACAAAAATAACAGTTACCAAAGGTATTCCCATCCTGTCTTGCCTCTAAGAGACAAGATAGCCAACTTAATTACTTTCATAATATAGCACAGAGCAACTTTATTGCATAACCCTTTTAAATATTGTTTGATTTGATGCTTTGTATTCCATGTTCTCCCTCTCTATTTTCTATTGACTTAATCTAGTTTGTCAGTAATTATGGTATTTTATCCACTTTGCTTCAAGGTTATTTGTTTGTTTTCAATGAGTTATATTGGCTGCTTAGTGTACACAAAGATGGCAGCCACAAGTATTTGTTTGCAATCCATATTTGCTAAATGACATTGTTATATTTGGAATTTCTTTGCAGAGGTTGTATTTATCCATCGCATGGAATTTCAGTAGTTACCAGTGCACATTATTACATTAACTGTGTCGAGTTGTGATTCAGTGGAAAGACTATTCGGGATTCTGTTTTATCGATCCCTGCTATAGTTAAATAATTATTGCTCAGAATATGTCTTTAGATAATAATCTGTGCAGCCAACTAGGTAATCTTGTTGAAAGTCTTACACACACGGGGGAGAAGAAATTAGATAATGAAACTTTAAAGAAACTGAAGAATATCTGCAAGAAATCTGATGGTTATGTTGAACATGTTTACCATCTAGTGATGCATCAGCTTCAAAAGGGACATGCAGAAATAAGGTTCAGTGCATTTCAGATCTGTGTTGAGCTGTTTAAGAGATCACATCATTTTCGTGAGCTAATTGTATCTAACTTGCAATTGGTGATGGAACTGACATGTGAAACATCTGATAATTTCTTGCCACCACCTAGATCAGTTGCTCTTAATTTAAAACGTTTGGCATTACTGACAATACAGGAGTGGAACAAGGAATATGGGGATGGCTATAAGAGATTGCAGCTTGGATACAACTTTCTCAGACATTGTAAGAAGGTTGATTTCAGTGCAATCCAGTTGGAAAATTCAGCTGAGCAGGCAAGACGGAGAGAAATTGAAAGGCGACAAAGTGTAATTAATCAAGATAAGCTAAAGAAAGTTATTACAGAAATCCACGAATTGGAACCTGAAATGACGAGTACTGTAACATCTTTGGAGAATTGTATTGCTCTTCTCTTTCCAACTCCAGAAGATTTTTTCATTCAAGATCGACAAGAAGAAGATATAAAGGTGAATACAGAGGCTCAAATGGAAAAATTAGAAGAAGAAGAAGAAAACGAAAAAGTAAGAGAAGGAAGTGATGCCGGCAACGTGAAAGTATGTGCTGATAATAGTCTAAAAAATGAAAATGTATACCAAGATAATAAAGACTTGAAACCTTCCACCAGTAAAACTGAGGAAGAATTTATGGAAGTTGAAAGCTCAGACTCTGCAAGTGTAACAACGGAAGTAGAGAATGAAAATATTGATTTTCGTGAATATGGAATTGTTAATTCAAAATACAGCATTGAAGTTAGTGTTAACACAGGTGTGCCATCGATAAAAGAAACTGAAGAAAATGCCGCCATATTTGAGAATGCAAAGGATTTGTTTATTTTGATTAACAATAGGTATCTTCCAATTGTGAAAAGATGGATTCAGGTTATCACAAAAGCTTCAAGGAATTCAGAGAATTCTGATCTTTTAAAAAAGATTATAGATTTAAAACATCTACTAGAGAAAACAAGTAGTAGATACATACAGCTGAAAGAACATACCTTACCTAATGTAGGAAGTGATTCTTCAGACTCTGATTTTGAGGAAGTCAAAGAAAAGGATGGTTATGAGGAGACTGTGAAAGAAGACGTTAATTTTCCTTTACCTTCCAGTGATAAAAAGTCAAAATCAACTTTAAGAAAACCAGATAGTTGGAGTATTTGGTCAGAAGAAAATAATGCAATGGATCCTACGTCTGGTCAATCAACTCTTTCAATCATATGGGCAGCAAAAACTTCAACAAATGAATCAGAAAGTACACAAACTTCAAACTCAGATAATACCAGCATGACAATTGAAGAAAGCTTGAAACAAGTAGATCCGTTACCTTCTACATCTAGAGAAAATCCTGTCGATAGATCTAAGGCAGAAGACAGCAGAAAAGCAAAGCTGTTGGCTATAGCTCCTAAAGTTCCCTTTGATATTGATTTATACCATTGGGAAGATGAAAGAGTTGAAATTCCTACCATGAGAGCAGTCAGGGCAGAAGGGTCTAGGTTTTGGAACATAACCCAAGAAGAACTGGAAGAAGTACCTGTGCCAGATGGTGTAAAGAGCATAAGAACTAGAGTCATAGAATTTACTGGAAAATTCGAACCTGTGCAGTGGTCATGTAGAGCTCCTTTACCAAATGGAAAGCTTTGTCCTCGAAGAGATCGTTACAAGTGTCCTTTTCATGGTCCCATTGTTGCAAGAGATAAAATGGGCCAGTGTTCAAACCCAGAAGATGCAGAAAAATTAGCCAAGCAAGAGGAAAAAACTAAAAAATGTCCTGATTGGCAAGATCCACAGCTTCTTGAAGATATCAAGAGTGCAACAGGTGTAGACCTAAAGATGCCCGAAAAGAAAAGTAAAAAGGGAAAAACTAAAAAGGACAAAAATAAATACCCAGGGCTTACTGATATTAATGCTAAAAAGAATACTGCATATAACAGGCTTTCAAAAAAGATTTTCAAAAATGGTAAAATGAGGAAAATTGCTAGGAAATTAGATGCTATGGATCACAAACGATTTCGAGATAAATATGGAGACCAGTTTCATTATATGTATGATACAGCATAATGTAAATGGGACTAGTTAGTAATAGTTAAGCATGCTCGCAGTGCATCTGACAGACATTATATTAATTCTTATTGTTTTTTAATACTTTCTCATGGAAAAATTGTTGGTGCTTAATATTAAGAGTGTTGGAGATATGAATACAGGCTTAGCTTCCTGTTACCGCTTCAAATTCAGATCACATGTTCAAAACATGAACAGTAAGTCAAGTGGACATTATCATTGATGGTGTTCATATACTATGGCTAAGGTGACCACCTTTTGAACATGAAAATAGTGCAAATTGTAGTGGAATTTTTAGGACATAAATCCAGTAGTCTTTGAATATAATACTGTATCTCTCACACTGCTGCATCTCACTACATTTTTCTATTGGATGAGTGCACCACCAGTCAAGTAGGAATGATTTTAATGCATTTAGTTATTCACTGCTAAATTTGAATGTATTAAATTTACAAACACTGCTTTCACAACTCCAAGCTTGTGTTCTGCTTCTCTACCACAATCATTAAATTTACTAATTTCTTGTGTTTGATTCTTGGAACACTCATACTACTTTACTTCCCCTCGATCATAAAAATACTATTTTCTCACATCTTATTTTGGTTCCCCCTCCGTGCATATATATAAACCGTCAGTGTTGGTGAGACAATAAAAGATACTCTAGATTCAGGAGGTTTTGGTATATTGTTATTTTTATTATTTGTAACAGATTGTTATCGTTCCATACTTGTGATAATTACAAAGTAAGTTACAAGAAATGTCCATCTCTACACTGTAGTGTGAGAGACACAGTATTATATTCAAAGACAACTTATAAATCCTACATGGGTTGGATGGTTCATATTTAAAATGTCAATATATTAATTTAAATTATAGTACATAAAACTATTTAATATAATTTGATGTATCCATATGTATTGTGGTGACACTACTGATTACATTTACAATTAGAATGGCTATTTATGATTATATTAGACTTACTATTTATGATTGAAATATTACTTAAGTTACTAAGTAATGCTTAATTTAACAACAGATTCTGTGGAGCTCTGATTTTCTTGGGTTAAACTTACGTATATTTATCTACAGTATCTTTATCTGCAGATGCTGCAGCAGGTTTGATTTCTTGCCCCTGTGCAAACTAAGTCGTAAGTTTAATTAATTGTAAGCTACTTCAGTTCCTTTGATATGTCCATTTAATGTTCATCATTGAGAAAACTCTTGTAATGTAGGCATTTGAGCCTGGAATATTTAACACAAAGCCTAAAATTTACCAAACCTATCAATATTAATGTCACATTGAATTTTGCTCTCACAAATGTAAATAATAATGATTATAAAAAATTCTGGAGTATTTTAAGATAAACGCAAGAGCCAGAATGATCAAAATATAACCTTAAAATACAGGAGTTCCCAAAAAATATGGGAGAGTTGGTCAGCATAGTCACAGCTCTTGTTTTAACTGTTTGGCTTTAATACATAAAGTAGTTCGTATCGAAAGAAACAAGAGTGCTGTTGCAGGCTACTCGCTTTGTCTTTTTTTTTATTTATTTATTATTATTATTATTATTATTATTATTATTATTATTATTATTATTATTATTATTATTATTTATTTTTTTTTTTTTTTTAAATTTTTTTTACATACTACAGTAGAGCCTCGGTAATTTGAGCCCCGGTATTTCGAGGTTCCGTGTAATTCGAGCTGGTCTTAAGAAAATTAAAATTTTCCGTAAAACTAGAGTAAAATCCCGTTTTTATACGGTGTCCGCAAGTAAGTTTTACGCACTTCCGAATGTGTTACATTTTGAGCTTTCTTTCAATTTTTCCATGTACAAAAATGCAGGTAAAACTGTCCCACTTAGGGTTTTTGTTCATAATACACAGAAATAACCTTGGCTTCAGACAGCTAATGCATTTCTATTACACATTGACAGAAACCGTTAGGTTCAATCTTTCTTTGTCGGAACCTCGTGTCAATCAGTTGTACAGTGCATATCATCCTTTCAAAAAAGAATACTGTATTGTTCATTTATTGTGCCCATTAAACATTTATTTATGATTTACCCATTGATTTAGTGATATTTCTGTAAAATCCGAGTTTTTGTAATTCGAGGTAGCCTCAACCCCAATTAGCTCGAATTATCGGGGTTCTACTATATTTTGTTTCAACTGTTAAGGTTGTTGTTATACAACATTTGTTGCTTATTATTTTTGTTGTGTAGTTTTAAATATTTATTTTTGTTAAAATTATAGGGCACAATAAGCACTTCATACTCTCTTAATAAGACAGTATGTAGATTCATTACTAAATAATATATTATTTAAAAAAGAAGTACCATACGTAAAATTATTAAGGATTCATAAAATAGGCTATGAACTTGTCAACCCCAATGTTAAAAAAAGTCCAGTGCATGGAAGAAAGTATAACGTAGATGTTTTTGTTAACTACACACCTGGCCATAAGCAGTAGCTTACACAGCGAACATTCGAGCCTGTTTTCCATGGCACAAGTAATAACAAACTCAGTCTTTGTCCATGCAGATCCAAGTACAAAATCCTTCCCCCGTATGTATTGTAAACAGTTTCATTCTCTACAAACTAAATAACTAGTTAGCCCTTACAGCACATGTAAAACAACATCTGAACTTCAGTCTCAACTTAGTACAGCTGATCCGGAGTTTTCACATCTTTCAAATGGGCTACTTTTTGGAATACCACTAGAAACAAAATGTTGAAGCACAAAATTAAAGTAGTACAAATAAAAATGTATTGATATCTCAGATCAAAAGTGCAAAAAGAATTATATGCCTAGCTTTCTTTGTTTTATTAATATCTTATTTTGTCTTGAAGAGATGCTTTTAGACAGCTCTCTCTTCGAAATTTAAATAGCCAGTTTAAAAAACATGGTTATTATTGTTGTGCAGGGGAATTTAATTCGCAAGCGGCAAAGGGTTAACAGCAATTTTTACATTAACAATGTGAACAAATATTTAAATTAAATTTTTTTTCATATCAGAATTCATAATGGGTTGCTCAGCAGACCTGTTTATAGATGGCAGCTCATGGAATGTTATGGTATTATATGTATATTTCCGGGGTGCACGGGCAAAGAGAGTTAAGTCCACTCTCTTGTTACTGAGAATTAGAGTGACTTAACACACTATACCAGCCCAACATAGCTTTAGAGATGGATAAACCCTTGAGGCACACATCCATAACTACCGTACAATTTTGATTATGACTTACTGGACTTAACACAAATGTAGAGAACATTTTTTATCTATAACTCTATGGTCATGTCTCAATTTTTTAGGATGGTGGACTTAACTCTCTTTGCCCGCGCACCCCAGATTTTTCTTTTTAATGTTATACATTTTATAGACTCTTTTGTTTTATTGATATACTGCCATTATCAGAATTAATTTATTGTCTCTGGCATAAATAAGTGTGTAAATAGAAATGTAAAAATAAATCATACTCTTTGTCTCAGACTAAATTTAATTTTATATCTCATTCAGTTCATATTTTCTGGAATACGTGCTATAAAATCAAAATTCAAAGTCTCTATGAAACCCTTTTAGGTTGTTTCAAGGAAAATAATAGCATGAGATGAGAGACGCATGTTGAGAAGTTACGAAATTTGTGTTATGATCATAATTTATTGTATAGCGGTTTACAAATAGCTTTCATTAATACTTTTGTGGAAAAATCATTTGTACATAAAATGGAAATATTCTTTCATTCTGTGGCATTATGTATTTAAAATGTTGTTGATTCATCTTTATAATTTGATAAAATAAAGATTACTGATAAAATTATTTTAATTGTATTGTTTAAAATTATTTTAATTATTGTGTACTTTGTAACAATATTTTTTTATTGTTACATGCTTAATTAGTTTTTCTACGTAATAATGGAAAATTTATGAGCTGGTAGTGTGACGCAATAATCAAGCGAGGCAGACTAAAGAATTTATTTCTCCGCCAGTAAACTGCTGATAGCGAAAAGAGCATTCAACTTCTTTCCTGCCCTTCATCCCTCTTCCCCGCTTAAGTTATCTAAACTTGCACTGATTGGCAACGCTGTTATCCTTCTCTCTGTATCTGCGTTTCAGCCCTAGATTCAGTTGGCCATGCATTGTGTCTTTGAGATGGTGAGATTTTCAATGCATAATAGGGCTCTTTGGAAATAAATTTACACTGCGAGTGCGCAGTGACGTAATTAGAAAAAGCATATAAAAAGGAATGCACCCCTATTAGCTTCCTCTTTTACTTAACATGGACGCGGGGAGGTAGATGTTACTATTTGTGTCTTGTGGCAGGAATATGTAAGCCTGCATTTTGGTCTTCTTCTCTGTTTTTCACCATGTTGTAAAGGTACGTGGAAATTTGTATTTATTTGTATATAGGTTTTAGTAGTGTGGGAACTGCATGTTGTGTATATTTTAATTATTATCTTATTGACCCAGGCATGCTTTTGTGAAACTTGTATTGATATTTGGTTATGGTGGCATGGTTTTTTGATGTGATGTAGATTGAAAGTATCTGACATGCAGGATGCATGAGATTAAATTAGATTTTGTGGCCACCATTGCCGTTTAAAGTAAAAGTAATAAGTTTATGTTTTGGCATGCTGGGAATTATGGTTGTTGTTTGAGAATGAGTAGCCATTTTAATTATTCTTGCAGTTCCCATTCATTTCCACTTATCTTTTAACATGTGTGAATTTTTCTAAATTTATTGTCTTTCTTGTTTTCTCCCCGTTTTTAAAGTGTCCTTTTAAGTATCTGAGCCTGCTCCTATCTTTTAGCCTAGGATGGAGCAGTATTGTTTTTTAGGCCTTGTGTATGCTGCATGTGATGGACTTTAGCATGTGTGATGTGTCTGGCCAGAATATGGGATGCATGATATTGAGGTATGTTATTTGAATGTTAGATTTTGTATAAAGTAATATTGTTGTTATTTTTAAATTATGATATTTTGAAGGTCGACCATTTGAAAAGAGAATGAGGAATGTATTTATCTACATCAAAAGCATGTTATATCCTTGTAGAATGAATGGTGTAATATTTAAATTATGAGGTGCTTCACACCTGTATGAAAATTTGATTTTAATTTAGCAGGGAAATATTTTATTGTATACTAATTGATTTCTTTCCAGGATTTAAACTTTTAAATAATAACAGGGCTTCACCCGAATTAAATAAGAAGAGGGCTTCACCCGTATATGTTTTGGGACCTTCAGTCCAGTTATTTAATTGTAATACATAATGTGTTTCATTTCAGCTTTAATTTTATGTACACATATTGTAGAGTCATTTTCCACTGTCAGATATTGTCTAGTCAAGAAACAGCAATAATTTTGATTTTGTAGTATGAAAGATTTGAATACATTTTATATTAGCTTCCACTTTTTAAAAGATAGTTCTTCTTTAAGGCGAAGAGGCTGGAAGGCACTTCCAAGCTCTTCGTATTTTTGTTTCCTCCTCCTGGTCATATTTACAGAGCCTCTGGTAGCAAGAAGATGTGGCCCAGCTGATTGAAGAGAAGAAGAAAGTTGTAATTATTGTCGAGGTGACCATAAGGTGGGGGAGGGGGTTACAAATTGGTAGCAGAGCGTGGTTGTTCGATTCTCCACGTTTGCTGCTTTCTTGTGCCCCTTTTGTTTAACTTGTTGTCTTGACAGTGGATATTTTGTGTACATCTTGCTGTAAAATTTCATAAAATTTAATTTTATTTTAGGCAGGGATTTTATTTATTTGTATGAAAGGGTTTTTATACTTGTGTTGTGGGGTTTGTTTCCTTGAACTTGTCTAATATTGTGAAAATTACTTTTCATGTATCATCTTGGAGTTGGTGAAGCTTTCCTAAGATATTCTGGTGAGCTGAAAGTAGGCACCAGTAGCCTGCAGCTGCTCTGGGATGAAGCTTTCAGCAGCTTGTGAGGTCTTGTCCTGGAAAATGAAGTTTCTTAAGTCATGTGGCTCTCTGTAGGAAGTAGTCAATCTGCTGTAATAACCTATCGGTGAGTTCATTTCTTTTTTTAATTAATTCCGTGTAGGATAGATCTCTCTTTTTGCTTTCTTCCCCTGTGTTAAATGTAAGTCTGCAGTGTCGTGGCAGATGTGTCTTGTCCCAGCTCCTTGATAGTCATTCTGATGATATTTCAGTGTATTTCATGTAAATTGAGCTATATTTTATCATTATTAATAGGCCTAAGGATTCTCAAGGTGCCAGTGAACTAGATTTTCTAATATTTTACTCTAGGTGGCCTGAAATGGCAAATTTGAGGTTAGAGTAGACATCAGATAGGTCCTTGTAGGAGGGATAGCCTGTGGAAGTGAGGTACAGTTAGAACTGTGTGTTCTATGGCCGCTTCGGTTGCTGTGAAAGTTCCACAGGAACCCTGTGTAGTTTTGCCTGTCGGTGTTTTGTAAATTCTGCTATTATTGGTGCATTTTTCTTGAGTTTTCATGATAGGCTTTGCTCTTGGGCAGCTAAGCTTTAGGCTTGCTGTGTCTGGCTAGATCTTTCTGCCAGGGGAGTGGTTTAGTGGCAATTTTAATACCGGTTTTGACTAGAATAATTCAAGAGTAATTCATTATAGGAGTTTGTTTAAGCGGGTGTACCTGTTTTGTGTCGTGTGAAACCGAGGAATTGACTATCGACAGACGTTTCTGACTTTTGACTGACTGTGTGACTTATAATGCGCTTTCCACGGTGGCACACACATAAACCAGTTGGTTTCTGTTTAAACAAACTGGAAATTTTACTGGGGAGTCAGGAGAGGTTAGGTGAACGAGGAGTCAGGAGGTTAAGTTTTTTGCCTGCATCCGGAGCAGTGATGGATGCAGAGGAACTGCATGTGTTGCAGTTGAAGTTACTGTACTGTAGATTTGAGTGGCTTAGACTGATGTAGGATTCCAGTCGGGTCATGGTTGGCCGCCATCGACTTTGGTGCACTCTTTTCTACTGTTTCTTGTCCGGAGAGGCTCGGAAGGGGCTTTCTTTGGACGCAGCCTTATAACAATTCTTGAGGGGAGACTTTTGGCTCAGAAGCCTTATGGGGGGCTATCTGGGTTTTCTCCAATCATGCCTATGTAGGGGCAACGCCCACTTATGGTACTTAAGATATTGTTGCTGCTTAAAGCTTAAATGCTACCGTACTGTAGGATTTGGTATTACCCAGAACCGAGAGGTATACTTGTCCTATTGTTTCTCATCGTTTTTCCTTAGCATCTTATAGCTAGATTCTTAGAGATGTTTGTGGTTTTCTTCGACAGCTAGGAGAATGCTGTTAGAGGTTTCCATTAGTCATGTCGCTGTTGGTGATGCCACTGCGAATCATAAGGAAGCTATTGCGAGGATTTAAATGATCACCTTTATTTTGTCTTTCTCCACAGCTCTGATTTTGACTTTATGTTCTTGGCCATGCTGTATATTAAGATTTCAGCATGAGTAAGCCGTGCAGTGCAGTAGTTGGAGGCTTATGGGGGTTTCCTTCTGCCATTTTTCTGTCTCTTCTGCCAAAGACTCTTCCCGATTGGACTTATATTATAGTATCAGGTAAACTATGACCTGGAATGAAACCAAGGATAATTTTTTTTTTGGAACAAACCCAAATGTAAAGTTAAGTTTAATTTTTTAGGTTATGTTAGGTTGTGTATTTGCTGGTATGATTAATAGAGTAATTTTTGTGTATTTTATTTGTAAGAGTGCATGTATGTATAGAATGTGGTTAGAAAATTTTAATTATTTAAAAAACAGTCATGTTAAGTAAATTTTTGATACACACAGGATAACTTTAACTTCTTTCAGGCAGAATATTTCACTCTGTAAGTTAGATCTCTTAGCTGAGAGGAAGGAAAGGGTTTATTTTCATGTCGCTTTCTTTTTGAATTTCCTTATCTGCCGCTAAGTTCTGTTCACAGGATGGACTGTTTGGTGAGGCGGATGCTGATGTCGCTGACTGTGCCTTGACTGTGGGTTGCTGCCGGAGTCTGTTTCCTGACCTACTGACTTGGCTGCTAAAGGAGACTTGCAGATGTATCTCGCCCTACGTCTCGTCTCTGTAAATGCTTGAGTGGCTGTCGATGAGCATCTAGTCTGGACACTAGTGAAACGTGATCACTGTTATGCAAGTAAGAGGACACTTGCTCTCAGGTATGATTCGTCAGTGATATTAGTGCTCGTAAAAGGTCAGGCAGATTTTGTGGCATACCCTGTCTGTCATGGACACTGTTGGTCAGTCGCTCACATCTGACTTTACTATAGTTCATATCTAAGTTGACTTTAGTGTTGGAATATATCCAGCATATATTCCAACTCAAGGGGTGGGAGTATGTAACAATATTTTTTTATTGTTACATGCTTAATTAGTTTTTCTACGTAATAATGGAAAATTTATGAGCTGGTAGTGTGACGCAATAATCAAGCGAGGCAGACTAAAGAATTTATTTCTCCGCCAGTAAACTGCTGATAGCGAAAAGAGCATTCAACTTCTTTCCTGCCCTTCATCCCTCTTCCCCGCTTAAGTTATCTAAACTTGCACTGATTGGCAACGCTGTTATCCTTCTCTCTGTATCTGCGTTTCAGCCCTAGATTCAGTTGGCCATGCATTGTGTCTTTGAGATGGTGAGATTTTCAATGCATAATAGGGCTCTTTGGAAATAAATTTACACTGCGAGTGCGCAGTGACGTAATTAGAAAAAGCATATAAAAAGGAATGCACCCCTATTAGCTTCCTCTTTTACTTAACATGGACGCGGGGAGGTAGATGTTACTATTTGTGTCTTGTGGCAGGAATATGTAAGCCTGCATTTGGTCTTCTTCTCTGTTTTTCACCATGTTGTAAAGGTACGTGGAAATTTGTATTTATTTGTATATAGGTTTTAGTAGTGTGGGAACTGCATGTTGTGTATATTTTAATTATTATCTTATTGACCCAGGCATGCTTTTGTGAAACTTGTATTGATATTTGGTTATGGTGGCATGGTTTTTTGATGTGATGTAGATTGAAAGTATCTGACATGCAGGATGCATGAGATTAAATTAGATTTTGTGGCCACCATTGCCGTTTAAAGTAAAAGTAATAAGTTTATGTTTTGGCATGCTGGGAATTATGGTTGTTGTTTGAGAATGAGTAGCCATTTTAATTATTCTTGCAGTTCCCATTCATTTCCACTTATCTTTTAACATGTGTGAATTTTTCTAAATTTATTGTCTTTCTTGTTTTCTCCCCGTTTTTAAAGTGTCCTTTTAAGTATCTGAGCCTGCTCCTATCTTTTAGCCTAGGATGGAGCAGTATTGTTTTTTAGGCCTTGTGTATGCTGCATGTGATGGACTTTAGCATGTGTGATGTGTCTGGCCAGAATATGGGATGCATGATATTGAGGTATGTTATTTGAATGTTAGATTTTGTATAAAGTAATATTGTTGTTATTTTTAAATTATGATATTTTGAAGGTCGACCATTTGAAAAGAGAATGAGGAATGTATTTATCTACATCAAAAGCATGTTATATCCTTGTAGAATGAATGGTGTAATATTTAAATTATGAGGTGCTTCACACCTGTATGAAAATTTGATTTTAATTTAGCAGGGAAATATTTTATTGTATACTAATTGATTTCTTTCCAGGATTTAAACTTTTAAATAATAACAGGGCTTCACCCGAATTAAATAAGAAGAGGGCTTCACCCGTATATGTTTTGGGACCTTCAGTCCAGTTATTTAATTGTAATACATAATGTGTTTCATTTCAGCTTTAATTTTATGTACACATATTGTAGAGTCATTTTCCACTGTCAGATATTGTCTAGTCAAGAAACAGCAATAATTTTGATTTTGTAGTATGAAAGATTTGAATACATTTTATATTAGCTTCCACTTTTTAAAAGATAGTTCTTCTTTAAGGCGAAGAGGCTGGAAGGCACTTCCAAGCTCTTCGTATTTTTGTTTCCTCCTCCTGGTCATATTTACAGAGCCTCTGGTAGCAAGAAGATGTGGCCCAGCTGATTGAAGAGAAGAAGAAAGTTGTAATTATTGTCGAGGTGACCATAAGGTGGGGGAGGGGGTTACAACTTGTATTGATATGAGCTCATCATTGCTAATAATGATCCATAGTTATTACTGGTATCATTATTAGGCTGATCCTTAACTTCTCATCCTACTGAACCGTTTTCGATTTTTTTAAATACATTGTTCAAGGTTTTATGAAGAGTATTTTGTAGTATATTCCACAGTACTAGACCATGGGGAACATCGTATTACTTATAATATTAAATTTCCCTACCTTTATCCTCTTAAAGTAAATATATATTTACACTATGTACAGATACTAGCAGGTGCCGGCTTCGCCCACGATAATTAATTGAAAAATTAAAAATTAAGAGTATAATAATTATTAATGCATTATATTTATTAACACTTGCACGCGAATCATTCATAAACTAAACCATTAATCATTAATGAAACAGCTAAAATACCGGCTTTAGAGTACATTCCACGATTAGAAAGCGCCGCCTGGGAAAACGATCTCAGATTCGATTATGCAGTTCCAAAGCTAACTATGAACACTGATAATACCATTGCCTTCTAGACTGTATTACTCATGTGTAATTCTCGAGACGGCGGTGAATAATACATCATTTCTCAACTGTTTGTTGATAGATGAATATGATGTGAATTTTGTTGGATAAATTCATTGTAATTTTCAGAAATTATATAATTTTTGAAGGGAAGGAGTTATGTTTGGATTTTTATTGTCCGCGATATTTTCAGGGTTAAACTATCAATATAGACCTATTATAGCTGGTGCTCGCGGCTTCACCCGCCATTATTAATTGACTCCAGGATTTTAAATTAATTTACACTGGCAGTTTACTAAAAAATGTTTGTGGTTCAGAGCTATGAAAATTGTAAGTAAAAATAAAATTAGAATATTGGTTCATTGTGTTCATTTCACTTAGGCCTTATGTAATAAAGAAATGGTTTTCCTAATTTTGTAGTCTTCGTGAAAGTATAGATTGCGAGAGACGAACATCGCCGAGTATACCCGATGTCTCACGAAGTGAGGGAGCGAGTGAGCATGCTATTTAGGGCCGTTGAATTGTATAAGAGTAGATGTTCTTTGTCCGTTTTGTGGAATCTATGCAGATTTATTTAGTGGTAAATCAATTGTGTTCATCAATTTGCAGAAATATTTTATAAACCGTTTCATTAAGTCTCTTTTTTCTGGTAGCCAAACTCCTCCTTTGGTAAATACTAATTATGGAGAAAATCACTGAGTAAAGAAGAAGGAAATGAAGAGCGGTTTCGCTCAGGCCCCAAACACAAAGGAGTGTGTTGACTGTCTGGCCTTCACAGATGACTTAGCCATATTTGCTAACAACATCGTTTCAGCGGTCAGAAAGATAAACCATCTTAAAGGAACAGCAGAAAAAGTAGGACTACAAATCTCCTTTGAGAAGACGAACATCAGTGATGGTCTAGAATGGATGTTAACAGACCATGGAAAGATTGGAAGAGTTAAGAAGTTTAATTTCCTGGGGGAAGTAATCCAAGAGAATGGTCTAGAACAAGAAGCAACCAGTATCCGCAACCGAAAATTAGAGCGAGCATTACAACTGACTAAAAACATCTATAATAAGAAGATGCTGAGTATAAGAGCCAAATTTACACATTACAGCACTGTTGTCAGACCAGAAGGCTTATTTGCTTCGGAGACCCTGTGTATGAACCGAAAAGGACAAGTCGGTCAGCTACTTAAAAGAGAATGCAGGCTACTAAGGAAGATCTTGGGCAATAGATTGGTTGATGGGCAGGTTCGATTAAAGTCCAATAAAGAAGTATACAGCAAGATGGAACCAATAACAATGACAATTAGAAAGAGAAGATTGCTGTTTTATGGTCACATCTTCCGTATGAACAATAACCGACTCACAAAGAAAATCTGGAACTTTCTTAAACCGAACACATCTAAGAGTTCAAAAAGTGTGAAAAAAATATGAGAGAGATGGGCATTACGGAGGATGAAATAAATGACAGGTATAGCTTCAGAAAGATGGTGAAAAGCTATCAGGGCTTTATGATGGAAGCAGAACCCAGAAGAGGGAGAGGCCCTTTACCAGAGGAGTGGAAGAAAGTGCTGATCAATGGGCTCAAGAGATACTGGCAGGATTTCAAAGCTGTCAAACGAACAAGACACAGACACTGAAAATGAGATTGGTTGTTAACACGCAGTCCATAGAGACTCAAGTCGAATGATAAAAAATTATGATTCATCGTAATGTTTGTCTTTCTATGTCATGTTTTGAACTCTCGAAAAGATTGAGTATGAACAACCAGCGAGACATAGACTTTGCTCCAGGAAAATTGCCTCAGCCTAACAGCCAGAAAGTATCTACTCTCATCACAACACTGGTCATAAAAGCTTAAGCATGCTGATTGAAGTTGAGTACTTTGAACACAATTTTTTCTCTTGCTTTATCTAATCTTCTTGCTAGTTCAGTCTCACAATGTTACCAAAATACCTGAATGCAGGCCTACTTCTTTTTATTCCATCTTCTCGATTTGGTCGTGTTCTGTGTAGGGTGAAAGTACTGTCTACTAAAATCACCATAATTTTAGTCAATTTTATACAGCATTTTTGTATTTTCCCCGTACTTTTGCCTTTTATGGATCACTGTTCATCAGGAGATACTTTATAACTTATAAATAATATTCAATGCTATGTTAAAAAGCAGTACCTGTGTGTTCCTTATTTATTATTATTATGTTCATATCTTTTCCCCTCAGAAACGTAGTCATCGAGCCGATGAATACATTCGACTAGTCAAAGATCAGTTAGATTTGGCAGTAAAACAATGTATTGAAGCAGCAGGGTATGAGTTTGATACAACAAATCAGAAGATGCTCATTCGGGTAAGTTAGTCTTATCTTCATAAAGTAAAACGTTATTCAGTAAATATCATTGCCAAATATCACTTTTTTCTCTACAAAATTCCTATACCTATATTATTTATAATTACACTATAGAATGTCTTGGCAGATGTCTTTTTTTTTTACAGTGCAAGAATTTATTAAATTGTTATAAAAATGTGTACTTTAATTCAACAGATAATCTGATACTTTAATTGTTGAAAATCCGATACCTGTGCTGAAGCCTCAGGGATAAGGAAAAATATTACATTATATTGTATTATATTATATTGTATAAATATATATTTTCAGTAATACAGTGCTCCCATTAATACTGCATTTAATTCAAATGGGGTTCCAGTAAGAAAGGAAAATAAAAATTGGGCCCTTTAATGGTAACAAGAAACCACCAGGGCACCTTTGTGGGGTAGTCATATTATGCACTGAAGCCATTTATGACATAGCTCTCAAATTATTAATAATATTAATGAGATATGTTTGGTGGATTTTTAATGTGTATTGGAAACTTTGCTTACACAGTACCTTTAAAAATTTCTAATCATACTGTTATTAGATAACCGTCGGTGCACTGTTATTGAATCCTGCAAAAAAGTTACGATTTAAATCCAAAAATATTATAGGAATTTATGTAGTGAAGTTAAATGTCCATCTCAAGTATTAATATATATTATAATTTAAAAATTATTATTGGTTTTCCAAGTCAGAAGTTTTATTTAATACATGCTTTTTTTTATCATTTTTTCTTTCTTATCTAGGCTGCTCAGTTTGGAAAAGGATTCATACCAGAATTAAACTCGGATTCATATGTAAGGATGTGCAGATTACTGCGTGTGCTGAATGCTGTAAGAGACTACAAGATTGGAATTCCTCTGACATACACCCAGTATCCTTACAATGTGTAAAAAGTAGTAACTTCTGTATAATGGTAAAGTAAGAAATTTATGACAAAGCACCGTATCTCCCAGTTTTATTACAAAATCTTTATAGACAAGGCCAGTAACCTAACCAAGCTGCATCTTTTCCCTTCTTTGCAGTCCATGTGCATCCATCCTCTAATTTTGGATATATTTATTATTGCAGACTTAGAATATAATCATATTTGCTAGTTGAATTTTACCATTTCAATATTACCTGTATCTTTATTTCCTTGTTATTTCTTAATATTGAATCACAATTTAATTCATCCAGCAGCTAAGTATGATGCACTCAAATAATAATCAATGTAACATTGCAACAAAATTAAAATAGTCTCTACCGGTCCTTTTTAAAGTTGATACCATTGTGACTTGACCATCTTCAATAGCTGTTAGTGATTAATTACCTTAATAGTTAATAATTTCTGGCAACCAGAAATGTTACTGTATGAAATTACAGGAATGCATTTGAATCCCACACCCACTTTCCTTATACAAGCTTCAGTCTCCTCTGGCCTAAAAGTGTCCAGCATAGTGAACTCAGCTTGGTAAACCCCAGATTAAAGGAAGCGTGAAGGAGGCTTGTGGGTAGTCTTGTCCACACATCACCACAGGGTAAGCCTGCTATCCTCTTCCATGAGTAAAGGGTAGCACAGTATTGACTTTGATCACATTGCATTAGGGACTGTTCCATCCAGTGGCGGACGCATAATTTTTTTTCGGGGGGGGATTTGAAAAATTAACTAACTTATATATATATATATAATTAGCTTATAAAACTAGCCACTTAGAGTGCATATATAGCCTTTTTTCAAATTTCGGGGGGGGGGGATATAACCCCCCTATCCCCCCCTCTGCGTCCGCCACTGGTTCCATCCCTTCCTCTGCCAATAAGAAAGAGAGAGAAAATTCTGATACTGCATTAAACACCAGTGGGATGAAACCTCAGTTGGTTTGTTGCTGTTCATGCCCTGTTGCTTTCTGTAATTCCCATTATTGACCTAAGATAAGAGTAATATTGCAGCTTTGTTGACATTCGTTAAAACCTTATATTTTGAACCATGATAAACGTTTTATAATGTTTTAAGTTTGCTTTAGACCAAGGCAACTGAATGTGGTGAGTAGCATGCTATTATTTCATCATGCAGATTTAATGTTGAAACTGTATTAGTCGCATGCAGTTAAGGACAATGAACTTGTACATAGACGTAACAGTTCCCAAAATTTATACATTATTTTGCAAGGGGTTTAATACTGTCACTTTCAAAAGAAGGATTTGCTATTGCATGTTGTCAGTTAGGAACCAACCAACTCCCGATTATCCATGGGCGGATTATCCGTGTGCGAAAGTCTCAATTTCCCACACTTAATTTAGATTTTCCCGCACTTTATTTCAACTTTCCTGCACTTTATTTTCTCAGATGTTAAATTCCCCACACTTAATTACATCATATATGTACAATATGCAGGAAATTTGAAATTAAGTGCAGGGAAATTCAAAATCTCGACCCAGTTTGGATTATCTGTGCTTTTCGATTATTCATGGATGTCAAGGTCCCAATTAACACAGATAATCAGGAGTTGGTTGGATCTCTAAAATCCGCCATTTTCAGGTCGGAAAAGTTAAAAAACAGCTCTGTGTTTCTGATGAAGCCTAGTATGTGAACAGTGATCGATTTTGACACTATAATCGATTGTAGTTTAGCTATTTATATCCTTACAAAAGCTGGAATTGAAACTTTTTTTTTTTCTCATCTCCTGGAAAGTTGCCGTTTTGGAGATACAAGGTGTCTCATGTTTGATCAATGATATATTGTTGTTGCTGTCAGGCGAGCAAGGCTGTTCAAAGAACTAACTTCTGAAGACATGACTTTGTTTTAAAATTTCACAAGAATGTCACCTAAAGATTTTGATTATTTACTACAGTTCGTGAAACGTTTAATTTCCAAACAAGGCATGAACTACTGTGAATGTTCTCCTGTTACAGTGAGACTTGGCAATATCCTTTAGATTTCAAACAAGAGGAGAATCTTGTACATCCCTCATAAAGGCTTCTTTGTTTCAAGTTCAGTATTTGACAAATTTGATATTTTTGTAGTCTCTGTGCCTAATTGTTCCATAAAATGGTTCTGGCTTTGTAGTTGTCTACAAAACTCACTCTTTCTACATCTTCATCATTATTTTATTATTATTATTATTATTATTATTATTATTATTATCAGAATTATTTTTGTTGTTGAAATAAAGTATTTTAATTTTCAAAATTACTGGTAAATACATTGATTGAAAGCACTTTTAAAATATTTCCCACAAATCCTGTGTGCAACTAATAACATTCACTCAGCATGCGACTGTTTCTTTATGTGCGATGGAAGGCAGTCTTCAGCAAAGGACACATGCAGCCAAGTTTGTGCAACTTACCACATCCAATTATCTTGATCTAAAGCCAGCTTTATTGAAAAACAGGCTAGATAAACAAATTTAATGGTCAAAACTATTATAATAGCCTTTTTTAGAGCTTATGGTATATTTAGTGAAAGAATGTAACTTTATGGTCACTCTTCAATGTTCTTATTTAAACTTCTGAATTTAACCTTAACATCGACTCTCAGAATGCAACATTTAACAGTTCAGGTCCTGTTAGATAGGCTTGTTTTACGCAGGCATTACTATTTAGCAATCCAGATTGCTAAATATCTGAAGTTGCCATATAACGAAGGTTCAAGTAGAATCTTAGCTCATTGGGCTTGTTACAAGGTAAGGTTATGAAAAATGTTATAAAATTATTTAACTAAGCAGTCTGTATTTTAAAATCTTTGTACTTTATATGTTATTATTTAGCAATGTAAATTGTACGGTACAGGTGAAACAAACTCAGCTAGACAGAGAGCAAGTTGCAAGAGAGATAGCTGACAAACTGGGATATGCTCCTGGAGTTTCATACAGTGAAATTGCTATGAAGGCTGCTGACTGTGGTAGAATGCAACTAGCCATTAAGGTAAGTATTTCAATTATATATTAATATTATATTATAATTATATTAATATTATTATTATTATTATATTATAATAATATTATATTAACAAAATCAAATTAAGGTAAGTATTGATTCATGAAAACAATATTTTCTATTAAATTTTTTATTCTTACTCTCTGAGGGACATATCTCCCATTGCCTCTAAGACACAGAATACAAATACAGATTTCATACAGGCATGTTGAAGTGATTTTTAACCAAATGTTCATATAGACTGGGTTTTTTTTCTTTTTTTAAATTTATTATTATTAATACTGCATGCTCCGTTACTCACGTAACACTACATGCAATTTTTAGTCTTATTTATAACAAGTTAACAAATTTTTCTATTTTCTATGTACAAGGAATACTTTTTTTTTAAGTTTTTCAAAATCTATTTTTTTTATGAATTTTAAAAACTCCTTTAAGTAGTTCCTAACTAAATCATTAGGCGTTGCTGGCCACTGTCCACCGCTTAGTCTTATGTTTTGTTTTAGTGTTATTCGTTCATTATTCAGGAGTGGACACTCATATATTAAATGATTCACAGTTTGATTTTGTTGTTCACACTTACACATTGGACTTTCCATTATTTTAAACCTGTTGTAGTAGTCCCTGGTCTTCCCATGCCCAGTTAGGATGGCAGTAGTTTGTCCATTGAGTGGGATCCTTAGCTTTAATCTTTAAACATTTTACATTCATTCATATTAGGGATGGGTCGATACCAGATTTTCTCCATACTCGAAACTGGATACCAATACATGATTTTTTCCTTGATACTCGATACCCGATACCATCAACATTTCCAGTTTCAATAAATAGATAAATTAAAAGTTGAGAGAACAGTGTAATACCAACTACCGGTAAATTAATTAAGTGTGCATATTTAATGAGACAAAATTTAATATCATCAGTAGCCTATAATTATTTTTAAACTCTACATTAAAACTAAAATTAGTTTTTGAAACACACCACTTACAAGTTTTTGTTAAAAAATTACTATATTTAGTAGACTACTAAAAGCAGAAAGAGATACTGCATTTCCTTAAATTGCAGAGTTCCCAAAGTATTGAAAAAGTACCGAGCAAGTTTTTTGAAGTATCGCTCGATGCCGATACCATGCAAGTATCGAGAGTATTGAGGTATGGAAAGTATCGAGGACCCATCCCTAGTTCATATAGATAACATTCTTATAGACCACATGCAGCTTCGGGGTAATTGAATAGTTGACTCGCGAAATATTTTTACAGAAAGCACATGGCAATAATAAATAATTCCTTTCAAAAATAGCGTCCTGACTTAAGTGAATAAGGAATTAAGTAAATAGAATTGGAAGCTTATACTGGCACTGCCTAATATGTTTCTTGTTTATTGTAAACAGTATTAAAATGATTTTTTATATAAGACACACCCTAATAATCTTAAAATAGTATTTTTTTCTATGAGCTAAAACAAACATTCGAATTTACATGAAAAAATTTTGCTTTTTTATTTAACTAAACTAGAAATAACTGAAAGCTTAAAATAGTGTGAATTTTAAGATAAACATCCCCTCCCTCTTCTAACTCATCAGCATCTCCCTCACAACCTCTCCCCTTCCACATTTCCAACAATCTCCAATTCTTCTCTCTTTACTTTTCCATCTATGCCCTTTTTTTTTCTCAACTCTCATCTGAGTTGCTGCCATCTTCACCTCACTCCCTTTTTATTTCTCAGGCCCCTCTCCCACTTCTCCTGTATATCTAGTTCCTAATGTTCTCTGCCTTTTTTTTCTTCTTTACCACATCACTTTTTTCCTCACAGAAATTCAGCAATGGTGCAGAACATAGGGTTTCAATTTACTAAATTTCATTGATTTGCAGCTAATGGACTATGAACCAAGAGCCAGCTTGCAAGTTCCATTGTTGCTGAGACTGGGAGAAGATAGGCCAGCTCTGGTGAAAGCCATTGAGAGTGGCGATACAGACCTTGTATACACAGTCCTGCTGCATCTGCGAGAGAACATGCCTCTTGGTGAATTCCAGGTAATTACTTTCTTTGTATTTTAATATGACTTTATTTTTTGTTCTATTTCACTAAAAACTGCTAGCGTTCTGTTTTATATTGTTGTTATTGTTATTTTGTATATATTTTTTCCTCTGGTAGAGTTAAAGCAATAGGAACTTGTCTTCCCCTCAACCAGGTTCGAGATTTTGAATTTCCCATACTTAATTTCCTAAACATTATATCACTATATTGTATGATCCATATTAAGCTCGCAACAGGTTAAAAAGGAAAAGAAGAAGAGCTTTGCACTGTTAATCTGCAAACTAGATAATCAGGAGTTTGCTTTATTTTTTAATGCTGTAAAACATTTCAAGCATTTATGTGTGCACGTGTGTGTGTGTGTGTGTGTGTGTTTTTTTTTTTTTATTAGCATAGTCCACATGCCCCATTACAGAGTAATAATACATGTGTTTTTGTACATTATTTACAGTTGTTCTTATAGCTAATTTCAGTTTTGTTTTTACTTTGTTATACTTGTTAATTTGTATAACATTATTTGTCTATCTGATTATTCTATGTTAAAGATATTTTGAAATATTTACAATTGACTATCATACTATGTACTATACAATATTTATCATATGAGTGTATTACTTTCTAAGAATATTTATAAAATATTTACAATTGGCAATTAACTATATCTTCCCTATTGTATCTTAGTTTACACTATTTCCTACTTCCTATTATTTGTTTTGTTTCTATTTGTGTTACTAATCTCTTTCCTATATTACGTTATATCCTAGTTAGTAATTATATATTTATATTTACAAAGTTTCAAAGTTTATACTCTTAACAAAATTATTGAATGCTTGGAGGTGCTTTCGTATAAGTCTCTCACTTGTCACAGGCCACTTGTCCCCTCTTCTTCTTATTTCTTCTACCAGTCCTGCCCTTTGAGTTTTTACACTGGAACATTCATATATTAGGTGATTCACAGTTTGTGGTGCCTTTCTACACACGCAAGTAGGATCTTCAATGATACGGAAACTGCTGAGGTATTCTCTTGTGTGTGTGTGTGTGTGTGTGTGCATTTGCGCATGTGCGTGTGCGTGCATGCAGACACATTACTAGCTATCACATAACTTCTTCTCGTGAGTATGTGCAGACCTCTTTTTCTTAACAGAAAGTGCATTATTATATGAAACGATTATATTATATACCGGGTGTTAATGAATAACACCGAAATATTTTTCCTGTATATAGAGGGGACATAGACAAGCAACTTTTGTTAGGAGATTTTTGCTCTATGACGTAAAATGTGTGTGCTATAGGGCATTGAAGTCATTATAATTTGGTGCTCATAAGTCAATAATTATGCGAAATAGGGTTAAAATTTTCATTAAATTGACTTCATGCCTTCCTAATGATCCATAAAAACCTGATTCTTAATCATTCATATACAGCTATTACATAATTTAGAGTTTTCATAATATGCAAAATTTACAGACTAATCACATGACTGGCCGTCACTGCATTATTCTTTTTTTATTCATAACTACTGACCACAGTGTTAACAACGAAGTTCATTTGTTTTGCATTTTTTTTTTTTCTTAATGTTAGAAGTCAGTGGCGGCGAGATTTTATGCTGTAACAGGAAAAATTGAATCCATAGAGCAAAAATCTCCTAATAAAAGTTGCTTATCTATGTTTCCTCTATACACAGATAAAATATTTCGGTGCTATTCATTAACACCCTGTATATTATGATTTGTATGGGATATGTATTGCCGTGTAGAAAAATAGGTTTTACAGTAAAACCCCCTTTTTCCATTCCTGCCAATTACATCATTTTCTCCTGGTTCCAATCTTTTATCCTATTCCAACAATACAGTATTCCTGCCATTAACAACTTTTTAACAGTTGTATTTCCTGCAATTTACATAATATTTTCCCCATTGGCAGCATTGATTTTGATGAACTGCTTTCACTTAAGTAAATTTTCCGCTATGTTGCCAGTTCTTTAAGATACAATGTTGGTTGCTGTTTGTGTTAATCCAAGAAAAATTTGGTAAAGTCCTTAAATCTAATTAACCTGGAGGTTGCACGTTAATTTTTGAATGCTACGTACTTGTTTCCTTTCTCAACACAAAACAGAATGTATATGTGAAAAAGTTTGAGCAACTTTCTTTGCACTGTATTTTATATATATAATGTAAGTGTACTTAAGTACAGATACCTATATTTATTTTCGTGTATTAAATTTTGCAATATATAGTATTACAGCTTTTAAATTTCCTGCAATTTAGGCTACACTATCCTACCAATTACACTTTTTTGTATCAGTCTCTTGAATAGCATAAACAAGTGGTTTTACTGTAAATGAATAGTCAAAGAACGGTAAAAAAAAATCTTAAGTAAAGAAATGAAATATTCATTTGTTGGTCTCAGAGCTCCCAATAAATTATGTAAAAAAAATGGCTTAGTATTGCTAAGGTTAATCAGTCCTACTTGAAATAATTGTTATGTTTTTCATTATTTTGGTTTCCTAATGAAATACAGACTCCATTCATAGTAGGCCACACAGTCTATTCTTAAAAGAAATTAAATGTAATTTACTTTTGACTTTAATTTTGTAATTTTGAATTACTTTTATTATCAACGATGTTAATGGATCAAACAAATTACCACCACTACAATACATTTTTTTGTAGATGGCAGTGAGAAATTATCCTGTAGCACAAGCTCTCTACATAAAATATTGCCGTAGTCACAACCAAGAAACTCTCAGAGATATATTTGTCCAAGAAGACGACTACAACTCTCAGGCAGCTTGTTTCATCCGTGAGGCATATGACCCAAAGGTAAGCTCAATTGATCTGTATAATTAGTATTAATTATAATTAATTATAATTAGTATAATTAATTAATAATCTATGTTAATAAAAGGAAGTGTCTGTCTTCCTCCGTCTGTCCGCGATGCCCAGCGAAATCTACTGAACGCAGAAAACTGAAATTTTAAACATAGATGGACTGAAGGGTCGGGAAATGCACCTTGAAGCCGGAATTTTAATTTTTGGTTTCGTTCGTGAGTTATGAGTGAAAAACGGGCAGAAAACGTGCATTTTTTGCGTTTTCGATGCATCAGTTTCAGTAATACATTTCAATGTCAATTCAATTACAGTTGGCTTTGGCTATTTTTGTCATACCTTGGAAGCATTGCGATCGTTTAATTTTGTAAGTCCATCCTGGACGATTCATTTGTTTAGAGTGTCAAGGCCCGCAGACATATGAAATTTTCAACCTACACAGAAGAAGGATAATCAACATTGGCCTAAATATGGTCAAACATTGTTCGATTTGAACGAAACTCACTATACAGGGGTTTTCTGGGCCAAGGAACTGGAATCTGAGGTCGCATTTACCAGGGGACGCTACCTAATCGTGGAATGCACTCCACGTGATTTAGGTGTTAATAAATATAATGATTTAACTATTATGCTCTTAATTTTTAGTTTTTAATTTTTGAAATAATTATCGCGGCGGAAGCCGAGGGCACATGCTATATTATAATAATAAAAGGACGTGTTTGCCTGTCTGTCCGCGATGCCCAGCAAAACCTACTGAACGCAGAGATCTGAAATTTTAAACATAGATGGACTGAGTGGTGGGCGAATGCACCTCAAAGCCAGATTTTTAATTTTAGCTTTCGTTTGCGAGTTATGAGTGAAAAACTGGCAGAAAACGTGATTTTAGCGCTGTCGAAGCATCAGATTTCAGTAATACATTTCAAAGTCAAATCAATTGCAGTTGGCTTTGGCTATTTTTGTCATACCGTGGAAATGAAAGCATCGCGATCGCTTGAATGTTGTAAGCCCACGCTGCTCGATTCATTTGTTTATAATGTAAAGGCCTGTAGACATATGAAATTTTCAACCTACACGGAAGAGGGATAATCAACATAGACCTGAATATGGTTAAACATTGTTCGATTTGGACGAAACTCACTATACAGGGATTTTCTGGGCCAAGGTACTCGAATCAGATCGCTTTTACCAGGCGACGCTATCTAATCATGCTATAGTCCACGTGATTTAGGTGTTAATAAAATATAATAATTTAACTATTATGCTCTTTATTGTTTATTTTTTAAATAATTATCGCGGGCACATGCTAGTTAATAATAAAAACACTAATTAGAATAATTATAAATATAATTGTACACTTACAAGTAGTTTTATAATTACGTTTATTATTAAATATCTTCATATAGTACATCATTCTTTTATGGCTTAGTTATAAGTCTAACACTACCCATCGTGACTACTCTCTAGCTTTAACCCTTAGGTTCTATGCATGTTTGAGGATCTTAAGTGTCAAACAGACTTAATCCTTTTTCCTAATTTTTCTAATCCATTTCTCCTTGACTCTTCCGAGATACCCTCCCATTTTCATTGTCTTGGCCACTACCTGTATTTTTACATCTTAATGGCTATAATCTCATCTTGAAAATTATCCCACTTTGCTTCCCAAATTTCTTCCCTCTTCACATTCTGTTAGCTGTTCTTTAAATCTTTTAGGAATATCACCCCAGGTCTCCACCATGCATATCCTTCCCTTCCAAGTTTTTCATAGCAGTCACCATTCTGTAGCAGCTTTATAAGTAATATAAATGATATTTGCAGTGCGTCAAGTGATGATTTGTTTTTTTCAGAACACAATGACAAGAGAAGCTTCGTTGTCAGCTGCACAGGAAAGCTATAAACGAGCTCGTAATGAATTTGCTGCCAGTCTGTGTGAAGAACAACAGAAGCTACAAAGGTAATCTTTAATACTATGCAAATAAATTTTGTTCAGTAAGTTACAACAGTTGTATTTACTTTGACTTACACACTTAATTTGGTGTGCACTTTCCAAGTATCCATATTAACCTTCAAACATTTTTATTCTCATTACATTTGGACTGTACCTACATGTAGAAGTATTACTATCTTCACTCCCTTAAGAGCTTTGAAATTATGGACAGCTGGAATAAGAACTAAAGCCGATAGAAGTGAAAATGATTACTTCAGTGTATGTCTGACAAATCATGAGATACTTGCGAGCAAGACCATCGTATTCTTGCACAATAGTAAACCGGTAATAATTGTTAAAATTCATCTTAATACCAGAAGTGTCAAGTTTAGCATGAGTAAAATACTATACCATTATGGTATCTTCTTAAAACTTATTACGTAGACTTTTTAAATTCAGAAAAAAACATTGCTAAACATTTTTGCAAAATACAAATTTTTTATACAATTGGGGAAAGAATCAGAGAAAGTTATCAATAAGTTGGATTTAAATTGGATATGGCATAGAATAGGCTCATGGAATATGGATAAGACATATGTAACAAATTAGTTAGCTTCATAACCTGTACTATTCACTTGGTATAGTAAGGATAATTAAATCACGGAGGATGAAATGTGTGTTGCATGTATGGGGAGGAAAGACATATCTCAAATATATTGACTCGGAAACCTAAAGGAAAAGACCATTTGGAAGACCTAGACGTAGGTGGGACGACAGTATTAGGATAGATTTAAGGTAAATAGGATTTGTGAGGGATGGTTGGATGGAATTAGCACAAAATAGGGTTGAATGGTGGGTTCATGTAAGTGTGGCAATGAACCTCCAGGTTCTGTAAAATAGATAAGACTCCTTTAGCTTACTTACGAATTGTCTATTGCGATTGAGTAAGTAAGTAAGTATTATGTATCTTGAGACATTTTCCAAGTCATTGTAATGACTTGACTGGATGAATAAAACTTACTTACTACCTACATACTAGGTTTGTATTTGTTATGTACTTCTGTAAATCTAAAGTGACTCTGTGGTAAAACAAAAATGCAACGGGAGGTCATTGTATGTATATGAAGATTAAAGAAGTAAATAAACATGGTCCATTTGTACTTTTTCTTACTTACATAATTATTTTTTCTCAGTATTTTGTAGCTTGAAAAATGCTGAACATAGTCCATTTGTACTTTTACTTACATACTTATTTTTTCTCAGTATTTTGTAGCATTGCTGACTAGGACTGACTGAGATTTAAATAGTGTACCGTCACTGGAGGTTACCTACTTGATACACTTGACCTTTCATGAACCTTTCTTATTAGTAAAAGTGGAGCTCCAAGATACAATAAATTATTTACTGGCTTTGCCTGAGAAAGTTGTCTATTATTTCTGATTCTTCATTGTTACAGATATCAGAAGACTCTTGAAGAGAAATTCCATAGAGAGTTTGTAGGACGCTCACTTCATGATACAGTTTTCATGCTGCTGTTACTTAATGAAGTGAAGTTAGCAGATAAATTACGCACAGAATATCGGGTTACAGACAGGAGGTGAGTTAATATTTTGGTTCAGTCATCTTTTAAATAACAGATTATGTTAACTATGTTCAATCAAATCTTCCAGCACATTGAAAATAATAATAATAATAATAATAATAATAATAATAATATATATATATACAGGGTGTTTCATGAAGTTTTACTGCCAGTAACAGAGCATGTTCCTGACGTTATTTGGAACAACTTTTCCTAATAAAAGTTTTACCTATCTCAAATAATTACGGAGTAATGTAGATATTTATGAACGTCTCGGTGTGAACAGAACTCAACGTAGCGGATATGCAACAGTGATAAAGAACAGTCCTGATAAATTACGGAACGTGACACGCGCCGTTCATACCCGCGCGTCAAAGTGCTTGGACGTAGAGGGAGGCATCTTTGAAAATCTGATGGCAAATTGAGATAAAGGGTATGTTAAGTATGTGATTTAAACCCATTTTGTTTGTTACTTTCAATTTCGGTGCTGATTTATTGCCGAATTTATTGCTATTTTGTCACAAATGTTGAAACTTCATACGCTTATAACAACGTAACTACAAGTCAGATCAAATTTTTGTATTTACATTTTTTGCTCCAAATATCCTCAAGAATGCACTCAGAAAGTGGTGGTAAAACTTCGTGAAACACCCTGCATATATTTATATATAAACTTAGGATCAAAAGCCCAGTAACATATTGACTGTTCCGCATAGGTGGACTTTCCTGTGTATAGGTGCCGTCAAACTATTTGGCCTCTGAAAAATTTGTGTAAGCTAGCAGACGAACCCTTGTCGGTAGAGGTTGTAAATCATGCCGCTGAAAGTGTATAGGACCTCACTCCCCCTACCCTAACTCCACAACCACCGGAAACAAAACATAAGCGATCCCAGTCAAGTCACTGAGGATACTCAGTTTCGTATTGCAAACTACGAAAGTAGCACGTGTTTTACGGGAGTTTTTGTTTATAATAGAAGAGAAGATTTTTGTACGAGTGTGTGTTTAGGATTTGTATTTACGAGTTTTCAGCAATGCCACCAGTAGTATCTAAGTTTAAACACTGCACAAAAAGGGGACAAACCAGGGAGATTGTTTTAAATATTTACAAATATATGAAGCAAGAAGCAGAGGAAGCTAAGGGCAGAGTACCGGAGGAGTACAGAAAGGAATTGTTAAAGGTTCAGGAAAGAGTGGAAAAAGCAACTGGAATATCCCGTCGAACAATTCGAAGGATTTTGGTAGAAGAAAGAAAACGTAATGGCGAAGAAACATCATTCAGCACGCCTGGTAAAAACCGAAAAGGAACTAAACGTGTTATCGGCATTGACGATTTTGATAAGTGCGTTATTCGGCGTACTATTCATGAATTTTATATTTGGCACAAAACATCTCCCACCATCTCCAAATTACTGCCGGTACTGAAAGAAAAAATTAATTTTCAAGGGAGCAGCAGCAGCTTAGGACGCATCATCAGAGAACTGGGCTTTAGATGGAAGAAAACAACAAATAATAGACGTGTATTAATAGAAAAGCATGATCTACGAAGAAAAAGGGTAGCCTATCTAACTGCCCTTAAGAAGTACAAGGAAGAAGGTCGCTGCATCGTCTATCAAGATGAGACATATATTCACAGCAGCCATACAACCCCTAAAGGCTGGAGCGATGGTGATACATCAGGTCTACTAGCACCAGTTTCGAAAGGGAGACGTCTCATCATTTCACATGCAGGCAGTAAAAACGGATTTGTGCCTAACGCCTTGCTCATTTTTAAGTCCCAGCAAAAAACTGGAGACTATCATAATGATATGAATAGCGAGAACTATACACGGTGGGTAAATCAAAGTTTAATTCCAAATTTAGAGCCAAATTCAGTATTAGTGATAGATAATGCTTCCTATCATAATGTACAGAAAGACAAGGCCCCAACATCAAATGCAAACAAAGAGTCAATGAAGAGCTGGTTACGTTCAAAAAATGTTCCATTTGATGAATCCTTGCTGAAAGTCCAGTTATATGAGCTCATTAAACTGCATAAGCCCAGGCACACAAAGTATGTCATAGACGAAATACTTGAAGCTAATGGACACTGCGTATTAAGACTTCCTCCTTATCATGCTGATCTGAACCCGATTGAACTCATTTGGGGTGATGTTAAGCAGTGGGTGGGTGCCAATAATGTCACCTTTAAACTGGCAGATGTTCAACGGCTATGTGAACAAAGGTTTGCAGAAGTAGGGAGAGATAAATGGAACAATGTTTGTAACCACGTGGAAAAACTGGAAAATGAGTACTGGGAACGGGAATGTATAATTGAAGAAAGAACAGAGAATATAGTAATCGTAGACGATAGCAGCAGCAGTGAAAGCAGCAGTGAGAGTGAAGGAAGTGAGAGTGATGGTGGAATGTCGGGAATAGAGCCTTTAGAAGACCACAGTGATGATTAGGCTAACTATACGGTGATATGATGGTGCGTGTCTTCATCTGCACAGCGGCTCAATTTTCTGCACACAGCGAATGTACTTCTGCAGCGGGACTAAGAAGAGAAGATATTCCAGGAGGAAGGTGGATTGAATACAACAGAACATGGTGAGTGACTCGCGCTTAGCTTTACTATTTGAAAACTCCAGAGGCCAAATAGTTTGACGACACCTATAACACTCTGTACTATAATCAATAGCTCCTGAGATTTATTATGCCATTCATGTGATTGTCAATATTAATATTACTAGGGAAATACCATAGTGAAGTTTGAAGTTTGTAGCAAGATTAAGTATTCTGATTCCAAATCAGCTGATGATGATGCAACAATTGTTTTGGGTAAATACATCTAATAGTGAAGTTAGTATGTATATTTTGTACTCAGTCTTGCTACAGGTCATGTGATTGTTTTCACCGAATGATTCATGGCCCATAATCTTGCCATAGTGTTTTCATGTTGGAGGAATAACAAAATTGTTTGCAATAATTATAAGATAAGATAAGATATATTTATTGACATTTTGACAGGCATTACCTGCATACAGTCATTAGTTACAAGGTTGCAATAAAAATAATACCAATTACACACTTAAAAATAAAACAGACATACAGACAATAGCTTTACAATGATTACACAATCAATATAATGGGTTTAAAAGTGATACACTAACTGAAATCGTGGCATTTAACACAAAGCCATATGCAACCACTTCCCCCACCCATATACTCAAACAGTAAAAAATGGTATTCATAGATATTCTGCCATTTGTTTTAATTTCATTTTGTTGTATTGCATTTTCTAGGTACTGGTGGTTAAGAATTTTGAGTCTTTCACAATTAGGTGCCTGGAGAGATCTAGATAATTTCTCTAAAAGTAAAAAGTCTCCTATAGGAATGGAGGTATGTATACATTTATATTTATGGTATATGTTTTATTAGGAGATAAACAGCAGATAAAATTGTGGGTTACACATTAATGTGTGATAGAAGTACAGTAATTGATACTCTTTGTCTGATATGGTATATGATTTGATATTGTACTAAGAAAATTAATTACAAAAGAGTTGACTGGATTCGACACTTGTCATTTTACCAATAGACATCTTAAAAACACAATAACACTTGTTGATTGGAGGTATGTGTAGACATATAGATGGAGCTGCGAATTACGTATAAACTGATTTTCTTCTCTACAAAAAGGTAAGGTAAAAAAAAAAAAAAAAACACGAGAAATAAGAGGGGGGGAAAAATTCAATAAAATTTCTAACAGACTCCTCAAAATGCGTTTCTTCTCTTTTATCCCTTTAGGCTCTGTTTGTAAGTCTCTTAAAAGTTTGCATCGTACCACCATTAGGCCACTATTCTAATGATATTGCTGTTATCATAAAAAAGGAACACTAATTAATGAATGAAACCGAGCTTGTGAAGCATTCATTAATAGTGAACTGGACCTATAAACAAACCTTACTAAACAAATATTTGTTCGAATATTATGTCTTTTTAGCCCCTGCTCGAACTCATTTAATTTCACCACTGGTTTCTTGTCACTGCTTCAATAGCCTATCTGTTGTACATTAATCACTAGGTACCTGTTAATAAAACCAGACCATATTTATTTATGTTAAATTACAACTTGGATCGATTTACATCCTCCTGGATCCTCAATCCCTCACACTAAATCCCCAAGCTGGAGGACCACCTTATGTCGTCTGTCCGTGACTGCTTATTCAGTAGATTCGCAGCTACCCTCCATATCTAGAGGCCGTATCCTCTATCCACAACCTGGGCACCCGCTATGCCATGGTGACAGAAACCCACTCCTTATATGTTTTCTGTGTGAATTTTTTCTGCACAAATTTCACAATAATCCGACCGAGGGTTAATAAAATATTGTGAGTTTAATCGTAAGATGTTTAAGATGCAAGCGTGTCTATAAGCCTTGTCCCAAGATGTGCTAGGGTTGAGCGTTAGCTCCAATTGGTGAGTAGTGGAGAGATCCTCATCTTTCCTCCATAACAAGCGAGGAGATGAATTATCGAGGCTTTAAGAGCATAGTAGCAGGCTAAAATGGGACTCATCTAGGTCTGAAAGAACTCAGATTTGGCATAATCCTTTCGTTAAAGCTACAATGAATTCAAGTGTTACAATTCAAAGCTACAAAATTATAACAAATATATATTCTTTTCAGCCGTTTGTTGACGTATGCCTGAAGTATGATAATAAAGAAGAAGCTAAGAAATATCTTCCAAAAGTGAAAGATGAACTGAAAGTGAAATACTACGTAAAAGCTGGGTAAGTGTGTTTATAAATTGTCTCTTGATTTTTTTTCTTTGAATTGAAGATCATTGCTATAGTAATATGTGTGCTTTTATTTGTTCTGATGTTAACTATTTATTATTATGCTATTATGCTTTATTTTTTCGTATTTATTATTTTTTTGCCTAAACCTATAATATGTTCGTTTTTGTATAATGTTTGTAATATAATTTTAGTATGACTGAACTGACCCGAACACGAGCTATGCTCATGCGGTGTAAATTGTGTTTATATTATTTATATTTGTGTTTGTAATAATTTTGCAATAATTTGTATTTTTGTAGTTTGTAACGATTAGTAAATTTTGTAATAATAATAATAACTTCTTAGAATTAGGTTAACTATTTCTCATTTATACTGTTGGTAGCATTGGTTAGAATCTGGTAACTCATTCAATTCATTGATTGTTCCATTCATGTAATATGCCGTTATCTCACAGCTGTCAGAATATTGATTTCATTTTAAATAACTCCAGTAAAACAGTAATTATTATTTATATAATATGTTACATTTTATTCATTTATTATTTTGTCATAATACCTCACTCGAGATTACAAATTTCATTTGATAAATTTGTATTATATGGGACGTTCATTGTTGCTTTTACATGAGCATGCCATTCAACCCTGTTCTGAGGTAACTCCATCCAACCATCCCTCGCAAATCCTACTTCCCTTAGATCTATTCTATTCTAAGTTTTCCAAGTGGTCTCTTCGCTTCGGTCTCAAGACCATATTTTTTTAGACATGCCTTTCTTCCCCTATGCGCACAACATGTCCAGCCCATTTCATCCTCTGTGATTTAATTACCCTTATTAGCCTATATTCGGTGAAGAGTACAGGTTATGAAGTTCGTCATTATGCAATAGTAATAGTAATAGTATTTTATTCTTGTATCAAGTAAGTTACCTCCTTGGCATTACAAAAAGTTTATCACCAAGTGAGGTATTCTGTACAGACAAGTATCCTACATAAAATTGCAAGCTTGGTGGTTAAATATGTTTATTAGCTCTGTAATGTAACACTGTTCTAAACAGAAATGATGACTTTGCTTCTCCTCGCTACAACTCAGCTGTTCTCTCTTCATATTGCCTGTGTACTTAAATTTAAACTGTAATTGTTGCTCTACAAATTGGTAAATTAAAATGTTGTATTAATTAACTGAAGTTATTGTTCTCTCCTTCACATCTTTTTCCCATGATTTTTAAAAAAAATTATTTTAAAAAGACTATTTGTTGGAATTAAAATAATAATAATAATAAGAAGAAGAAACAAATAAATGCTTCTCATAATTTACTGAGCTCGAAGATGACTTTGCAACCTTACGGATCCGGGAAATTTAATTATTGTTGTGTAAAGGCTTTCTTAGCAGGGGTCTCACCAGCGAGCGCACCTCGTCGGTTCATGATTTATTTTCCTTAATTGAACACCCTTACTTACCTTGCACTCTCCTACCCTTATATTGACCTGTAATGGAATAGATATGTCCTAATAATGTAACCCTCATGTATACGACAAATAGTTTTAGAAAGTTAAGAAACCTTTGGATTCATAGTTCTAGTAAAACACTCCACGACCCTTCCTCAAGCATTGATCTTATTTCTTTGTTTTATCTGATAGAGAATCCGAAACAGTGAACCAGTTTCTTAAATTATGTGACTGATTAACACTCTTTGACCGTCCTCTACACAGAGGGGCCGAACTGTCTCGAGGTGATGGGATGTCCTCAGCTTCCCTCTCTATATGTCTTACGCCATCGGTCTTTTCTGCCGCTTCCTCTGTTCGCTGGTCTCGTGTGTTGCTAACCGCTGATGTGGGGGAATTCCTCTCCTGGTGCAATGAACTCGTATTGTCCGACCGTATGTGCTGTATAAGCGTTTCGCTGTTCTGGATCGCCGTGTTCGCTGTATTCACTTCTATTAATTTATTAGAATTTGAGTCCCTGTTGCTATGCCTATTTGGGGCGAGCCCTTTGTCGTTTGCTTCCCTGGTCAAATTTATATTTTTTCTGCAGTAGTCAATGTCAAAGACCTTCTGGTCTATACGGAGCCTGTCCTTCACTAACACAGCAAATTTCCCTTCATTACGAGCCTGTATCATGTAAGGGAGTAGTTCCTTTCTTTTGGCCCGAACTTCTCTGCTGTAATCTTGTGCAAACCTCACTCCCGTCCCTCTCAGCATCTTAACCCTGCTCAACACCATGTCTTTAGTTAACACACTAGTAAACTTCACTAATATTGGTCGGTTCTTTCCTTTTCCTAGATGGAACACATTATCAAGATGAAGTTCGGAAAGTTCCATTTGAAGTTCCTTGGTAAAAAGATTAAGCACCTGTCCACAAGTATCCCGTCTTCTCTCCTGGTGGCTTTCCTCTAATCCGAAGATGATGATGTTCCTCATCCTTGCTTCTCCCTCCAGTTTCTGTGTTGTCCATTTAAGTTCTTTTAGTGTGGCGATCTCATTTTTTAATTCGTTGTATTCCTCATTAATATTGATGATCCAACCCTTCACATCTTCCAACTTACTGTTGATTTCGTCGAATTTATTAATTAACTTCTCGTCTAATTTGGTTATCAAGTCCGTTAACGCAGCTACATTCCCACTCTCCGCACTATTTTCACCGCTCTTGCCTGGTCTTGGGCCAGGATTTGCCTCGATGCCTCCAATTAATAACAGTGCTGCTATAATTAGGCCAAAACACCAATTATTGACCGAGGGACCATGTACCTGTTCGTTGACGTTAGATGATTCTGCTTTAAGCCTTCTGTGAAGGCCTATTCTCGCACGGTAAGTTGTTAGGTCAATGCCCATCGTTTCCGTATTCAGCGCAACTCCGCATAAAGCGTCTGACCTCTTCCACCTCTGATACAAGACTGTCGTCATTATGCAATTTTCTCCAGTCCCCATTTTCATTTCTTTTAGGTCTGAATATTTTCCTAAGCACCCTGTTTTCAAACACACTCAGATAATTATCTTCTTCCCAGAGAGTAAGGAACCATGTCTCACATCCATGTACAGTTGGTCAAATAAAAAACGTCGGGACTCGTATGCAGTTAAAATTAAAGTTTTAACGCATTAGTTCACAAGTTTCCTATAAAAAACATAAAATACAGGTCATTCTCATAACATATGAGGCCATGCGACAGGAGGGAAAAAATGAACAACGCGGAAAGCGCAACACACGATATTCAACTTAATGTATTGTCATAATTCATATCGCTTTGTGTCATCGCGCCACATACAAATGCTAGCTTGAGAGAAAATGTAGTTAGGGCTGTAATTGACCGGCATTTTTCGGCCTCTGAAGCAGCGAGAAGGTACCATATTTATGAAAGAGCAGCTCAGAGGTGGGAACTTCACTATAATGCGACCGGAAGTTTTCATAGGAAACGTGGATCTGGCCGGCCGTGTATTTCGATGCTAGATTGGTTGCAGAAGTTGATCGTAGGTTATTGATTTTGCACTACAAGTACCGATATTATAAAATAAAATCTTTAAAAAATGCTCCTTGAATAAACATATTCCTCGCGAATTTATTCATTATTATTATAAGAACTTCCATGCAAGAATATGGCGGATTTGAGGCATATAGCTACAGCCTTCTATACATGTTGGTTTTGGAACAATAATCAAGAAATTTCATGGATAGACAAGAGGCATGTGTGAACCTAACCTTAAGTCTTCCTGTACATGCGCATATGCTCGTTCGTAATAATTTATAAAATAATGCCCGACATTTTTTATTTGACCGACTGTAGTACAACCAGCAGGATAATTGTCTTATAAATTATTATTTTTAATGAATTACCAGCATTAAATGTTAAGCCTGTTCGTATGTGTTCAATTTTTATTGCATATAATTGATCTATTATTCTGCATAAGAATTACAAGAAAATGTATTTGAATACACAGGCTTTTCGAAGATGCAGCAAGGATTGCATTTGAACAGAAAGATCTTCAAGCTCTGATTTTTGTGCAAGGAAGATGTGCACCTTCAGATCGTGCTCTTAGTGAGAAGATAAGCATTCTGGTGTCCCAGTTAAGCACAAAGAAGTGAGATGCAGGTAATAGTGACTGTATGTTAAATTCATTAATTTTATTATTATAGTCAGATACAGTGAAGTGAAGTGAATACCAAAGAATAATCATTCCTTGCATTAGAAGTATCAAATATACTTCTTAAAATGAATTTTGGTTCTCTGCTCACTCAACTGAAAACCATACCAAGAGCTTTCTAATTTGTTTTTATTGCTTTATAGAACACTTGTACATTGTGCAGTACTGTCTTTGCTGTGCAATAATTGTAATTATTTTTTTTATAGTATGGCTAAGAAATATTCAAATACAAGGATTTTGTTATATCTAGGGACCGTATTTTTTTGGTAACAATGATAAGTGCAAAATTTTACAAAACAGCTTTTGTGATTCTGACGGTGAACCAGAAGATGCACCATTTGTACGTCTCCATATATGCACACCTAAGTGCAAGATGGTTGAATTCAAGGGAAAGAAAGAATGCCAGCATGCATTCAACACCAAAAAAAACACATGCTGAGTATTTAGTGCAGAGACTTCTTTTAGCTTTGTATATGCGCAAAATACCAATATTAAGCAAATTGAATCCACAAAATGTCGCGAAATTTGTTCTATTGTACAAAATGTCTAAATGAGCACGAAATACATGTGAAATATGTCCAATTCCATGCAGACTGAGAAATGTGTACAAAAATTTGATATAAAATCATAATATTTTGTTATAGTATGAACTTGGTCTTCATTTCTTTCAGCATTCTTCCTTTTTTGCTATTTCTGTGACTCCAAGGAGTTATCGATACTTGTCAATTACAGCAATGACTGAATTTTGATCACGATACTGCTATCTCTGTGCCGAGTTTCGGATGCCTATGTTAGATTGTGGAAAAGAGTGTAGATTCAACAGATTTTGCATTTTATCCACAATGGTTGGCACTTCTGTTTGCAGCCGAATATTGTAAATAACCAGTACAAGTTATGTAAGTGCCCACTTCTCTCACGATTTTTCTTTCATTTCACATATTTTTTTAGGAATAAATTGAATTTATATATAGACTAGCTTAAAAGGCCCGGCGTCACCCGGGTTTTGTATTTTGTAATATGAAATTAACTTATGGAGGACTTTCGATGTTGAAACTCTAGGTCCTTATGTAATATGTATGTAGAATTAGAACTGAGGAAGAACGACATATGACACTCAGACTATTCCCTCAGAAAACACTAGATATAGCTTTTTATGGCTCATAGAGGATGTCGAATGTTGCATTCCATTGCTTCTACACACCATGCCTGGGAGAAGTGCAAATAAGAAGAAAAATAAATTCCGATTACATAAGATTGTATTGTCTTGACAGAAAATTGTATTTCTCGCTCTCATATTACCATACAACCGTTTCGGGGCTGAAGCAAAAAAATAAATTCAGTATCACTTTCATACTTTACTTCCCAAAAACCTGGGACATAATATACTGCGCGCATAGGACTTAAAATGTTCCATCCCATTTTGTCTTCTTTTAGATGCTTAGGGCCTCTGATAAATATCCCTAGGCCTATTTCTCAACTAATACAAAGCCTACAGCTATGAGTGATGTATCAGTGGATTGGATTTTTTACCGACTTCCGATATAGCATACTCACTGGCACACACTTACGTTGTCCCTGCAATACGACCGCTTATTCTACATCAAAATGTGAAGTGAGAAAATATTTTCCATGTCGAGGGTAGAGAAAGTTATGTGACTGCTTTATTTTCGTGGATTTTATTCTTCAAGAATTATTTTCACAAATGTATTAATTACATCGATAGTATAAGAATTTATTATAATTTAGTTTCCAAAGCCCTATGTGAACACCGTAAACAACACTTACGTTATGTAAACAATTGACAGCAGAACTCTAACTGTGCCTCATTTCACATTTCCGACTTTTCCCGTGGATTTTCCAAAAAATTTTCTTTCATACAAACCTTGTCCTGACAATTACAAACACACAAAAAAATCAGCCAAATCTGTCAAGCCGTTCTCAAGTGATGCTCCGTCATACATTTTGGAAATTCATTTTTATTAATATAGATATACAGTATATGAATTCTATAGGTTCCAAAGAACATTACAACCTAAAATATGTGATTCTAAAAAAAGAACACAATATGCAGAGTGTCATGGCATCCCCATAAAATTTATTGGTGTACAATGCAATATAATTACATGAAATATTTTATTTTGCAAAATTCCCACGAAATAGAAGGCACTGAACACCAAAATCAGCCTTTATTTTTTTACCAAAAAAATACGGTTCATATTTATATCTTGTGCAATCTAAACATCTTACATTATATTGTAATCTGCATAAAATATAATTTTATCAAACAAAGCAAGTCAGTTTCTGAAACATTGTTCTTTATATAAAACATTTTACACTTTCAGAATGTTTAATTTCTAGTTGATGGGTCCTTTGTTTACATTGAAACAAATTCAGATGGCATCATGAAGTTAAAAGAAAACATACACATAAATGCACCTAGGGCCTTTGCTGCGCCTAGTCCCAATATAAATAGACTGCCCCTATAATATTTGTAAAGAAAACATAAATCACCATGTCACTTTTTTTTTGCACAGGGTTCATGCTTCTTTAGCAGTATTCTTATAATTGTATAAAGGTTTGTTGAATTTTCCACCTGACCGACCACTCATAACAATTTTAGTATACACACTTTTCCAACAACCCATAGATTTTTTGTAATATTAATTTGGAGCAGAATTACAATTATAGCAAACTATCGATTATCCGATTTGCGGATTATCCAGGCTAGATTCTTCCTCCCTCCTTAACCCTTTGCGATCGGAATACGGATGTAAGATATGTAATGTGAAATTTTTAATTTACTTCACTTTATTATGTGATTATGTTTATTCATTATGAGTCAATGTATAGACACAGTATAGGAAAATTAAAGGGGAAAGCAAGTGGCATGTTCCGAAAATAACTTTCTTTTTTCTTTCTTAAAAAAATAGTTGTGAGAAAATAAATGTTGATGAGCCTGGCGTGAGCATTATAAATACTACAGCTATTCATTATGATGAATTGAATTGAAGATTTGCAGTTATCACTCAAAAGTAGCTAAGAAAAGTGATGATTCTGTTTTTTCCAAAAACATTATAGGGACAGCAAAGGGGTAAATCTGACCCTGGGTGCAGTAATGTGTATGTTTGTTAGGTCATAACCTATGTCCTTCGATATCATGTGTAGACTTGTAAGGTGGGGTGCATGCTGTCAGGATTAACCTATGGTTATTGATGATAGGTTTCCTTTCCTGACCAAAGCTATTCCATTCCAAATGTCCCTACTTTATAAAAATCCTAGGATATATTGGGGGCAAACTAGGATTGCCAACTCACCTGTATTTCCCCGGTTCTCCAGTATTTTGCCCCCATTTTGTTTACTCTTCCGGCTCCCTTTTTTTCATTGAAATCTATATTTTCACCTATTTTATAAAAGTATTTTGGGTGATTTGATTTTTTTTCATGTAAAATGTTTGAAAATAAAGTTCTGCTTACCATCGAGCATGGTTAAACAATAATATTTGACTTGAAGATTGTTGGACATAAGTTACTTCCTGTACATTACTTCAGTATAATTGGTTGGCTGTTAATTGTTACACATTCTTTTTGTGTTGAGCTTCACGTGAGCAAGAAAATTCAAATGCCCAGACAGAGAGAATTTTCTCTTTAATGAACAGCATATGAACAGCTGTAAGAATTAAGAGCAGTGTTCGATTGATAAAATCAGTTTAAAATTGCTGTTAATTTTAATTATTCTTAAAAAAGGTTTTTTTTAAATTCAATTTTCTGAAAACCAATAGAATAATGAAAATTAATGCAAATCTTATGAGAAATATAAACAAAGTTTTAACTGAAAATAGGTGTTCATGCTTTTAAGTAGATGAATAAATTTTTCCCGGGTAGACAGCCAGGTTTGAAGATCAAGTGTCTCCGACGTTTCAGAGGCCCACGCTGCCTCCATCCTCAGGGATACTGAAGTGTCGAGTCTGTCATGCCGAGGTGGTATATATACAGATCGCGAGTTGCGAGGAGTCGACCAATCAGGCGCCAATTCATTTTTCCATCGTCTTTTTTTCGGCCAATCGGCTTCTACTGTCTTTTAGTTGTTTGAGACAGTGATTCCAGGCAGGGTTGATGCTGAGGCCTCCGTCTCTATTGAAATTGTTAGCCTCAAGCTTAATTTCGATCGCTTCCTTGATTAATCTGTCCCAGAACCTTGAAGTCTTCGCAAGGATTGTAGTGTTTGCGAAATCAATCCTGTGCCCAGATCCCAAGTTGATGGTATGTTCTGCCACCGCAGATTTATCGGGATAGAAGAGTCTGATGCAGCGGGCATGCTCAGAACAGCGCTGGTCAATAGTCCGTGAAGTCTGCCCGATGTAAGCCCTGCCACATTCACAGGGGATGCGGTACACACCTGGTGTTCTGAGGCCTAAGTCGTCTTTCACCTGTCTCAAGAGGCTTCTGGTCTTCATAGGTGGTTTGAAGACTGTTCTGATCTTCCATTTCCTCAAGATCAGAACAGTCTTCAAACCACCTATGAAGACCAGAAGCCTCTTGAGACAGGTGAAAGACGACTTAGGCCTCAGAACACCAGGTGTGTACTGCATCCCCTGTGAATGCGGCAGGGCTTACATCGGGCAGACTTCACGGACTATTGACCAGCGCTGTTCTGAGCATGCCCGCTGCATCAGACTCTTCTATCCCGATAAATCTGCGGTGGCAGAACATACCATCAACTTGGGATCCGGGCACAGGATTGATTTCGCAAACACTACAATCCTTGAAAAGACTTCAAGGTTCTGGGACAGATTAATCAAGGAAGCGATCGAAATTAAGCTTGAGGCTAACAATTTCAATAGAGACGGAGGCCACAGCATCAACCCTGCCTGGAATCACTGTCTCAAACAACTAAAAGACAGTAGAAGCCGATTGGCCGAAAAAAAGACGATGGAAAAATGAATTGGCGCCTGATTGGTCGACTCCTCGCAACTCGCGATCTGTATATATACCACCTCGGCATGACAGACTCGACACTTCAGTATCCCTGAGGATGGAGGCAGCGTGGGCCTCTGAAACGTCGGAGACACTTGATCTTCAAACCTGGCTGTCTACCCGGGAAAAATTTATTCATACTCTTCACCAGGAAAATCTCAAATCTTCTTTTAAGTAGATGTTAAACCACATAGTGAAATTATGTCAATTGTAAAATCTCCCTTATTTTCCTTTTCAAAAGATGACAACCCTAGGTGAAACCCCGATCTCCAGATCATAGTCACATACACTGCAGGACTGCAGAAATAGTTCCAAATAAAATGTGCAAATATTATATTTACTGGAGAAATCTGTGAAAATTAAGTGTGGGGGGGAAGTGTTCTTAGACAAGAAGAGAAAAAATAATCTGCATCTGAAAAAGAAGTCTTAACCCTTTTAGAGCTGAATTTATTTTTTTATTTTTAATTTATGAACAAATATTTCATATTTTAAGATAAAGCATTAATCTATGGTTCAATAAAATGAATAAAATATTGCATACGCTGATGCTCCACTAAGTCATAGTTCTTAAAACGCAGGACTAGTTTCAGGAGTCTTCTCCCATCCTCGGCTGCTGATCAACTGGTGTATGGAACCCATGGCTGGTGGTATTTATAGCCGGTCCCATGCTGTTCTCTACCTTCTGGCTGGTGAGTTTGATGACGTCACTCACTGATGGTATATCGAAGTTCACAACATTCTTGCTGTTTTTGATAATAAAGATCCTTTCCCAGGTGTTGAGTTCTGATGGTTTACTAACATGTTTTAATAATTTAATCTCTTTCTTTATGTGATGGTTTTGCATCCAGAAATGATGGGCTATAGCTGATTTATCGGTTTGCACCATTTTAACATTCCTTAGATGTTCCTTCATCCTCATTTCAATGTTCCTTTTAGTTTGTCCAATATATGTCATAGGGCATTCATCACAATCCATCTGGTATATTCCTGATAATTCTGTTTTTGTTGTAGTATTGTTGAGCGGGTGATTCAGTAGATTCCTACAACAAAAACAGAATTATCAGGAATATACCAGATGGATTGTGATGAATGCCCTTTGACATATATTGAACAAACTAAAAGGAACATTGGAACGAGGATGAAGGAACATCTAAGGAATGATAAAATGACTCAACACCTGGGAAAGGATCTTTATTATCAAAAACAGCAAGAATGTTATGAACTTCGATATACCATCAGTGAGTGACGTCATCAAACTCACCAGCCAGAAGGTTGAGAGCAGCATGGGGCCGGCTATAAATACCACCAGCCATGGGTTCCATACACCAGTTGACCAGCCGAGGATGGGAGAAGACTCCCGAAACTAGTCCTGCGTTTTAAGAATTGTGACTTAGTGGAGTGTCAGTGTATGCAATATCTACTCTTATACAATTCAACGGCCCTAAATAGCGTGCTCACTCGCTCGCCCACTTCGTGAAACATCGGGTATACTCGGCGATGTTCGTCTCTCGCAGTCTAAACTTTCACGAAGAGTACAAAATTAGGAATACCGTTTCTTTATTATATAAGGCCTAAGCAAAATGAACACAATGAACAAATATTCTAATTTTATTTTTACTTACAATTTTCATAGCTCTGAACAACAAACATTTTTAATAATCTGCCAGTGTAAATTTCTTAAAAACCCTGGAGTCAATTAATAATGGCGGGCGAAGCCGTGGGCAGTATCGCGGACAATAAAAATCCAAACAAAATAACTCCTTCCCTTGAAAAATTATATATTTTCTGAAAATTACAATGAATTTATCAAATAAAATTCACATCATATTCATCTGTCAACAAACAGTTGAGGAACAATACTTATTATCATTGTTAACAGGTCGCTTTGGAACTGCATAATCGAATCTGAGATTGTTTTCCCAGGCGGCGCTTTCTTATTGTGGAATGTACTCTAAAGCAGGAATTTTAGCTGTTTCATTAATTATTAATGGCTTAGTTTATGAATGATTTGCGTGCAAGTGTTAATAAATATAATGCTTTAATAATTATTATACTCTTAATTTCTAATTTTTCAATTAATTATCGTGGGCGAAGCCACGAGCACCTGCTAGTTTTATTCATTTTATTGATTCAGTATGTTCCCTGTTTATATTACTTCGTTTTTATTTATTAATCTATGGTGCTTATTTTTTGCCCTTCATGTAATTTTTGCGGTGATGCATATGTACGTCAGTAGCAGTGAAAACATTAAGGATGATACAGAGGAGAACCATCAATAATATTGCATGAGAACATGTGCGCCTACACTTCATAGGAGTCGTGCTGTAGTGGAACGCTATAAAGTGGTGAGTAAAAGTGATTATGATCTAATTTAATATATTGTAATATTATTTAGTTCAAGTGCATTAGTAGTATGGACTACTATCTGTCTATCTGTACTAAAGTTAGAATATTGTATTTTACACCAAACTTGATGGTGGGTTTTCTCTAGGAATATGTTTTGTGGTGAATACAAAAATATTATCATTAGAGATCCTATTTTATGGTGAATAAAAATAGTAAATCTCGGTACAAAAGTTGGGTAAATTTTGGTATTATTTCGCATAAAAGCATACAATTTCGGTGTTATTTCGCATTAAAATCAAATAGATCTACAGCTCATGGGGTGCAAAATATTTCAAAAATATATAAGTTAAATAGCTGGATACCAAAATTCAGCTATTTATTCAGAAACAAGATATAAATTTAATTACTTCCTGAATGCATATTGGCCTGTACTGTAGAAATAATCAATGTACATGAACATCTCAGTGCATAGATTATATTTTAGTTACTTATGGTTTTATCACAGACATGCCTGCCGATCCAAAATTTATTTGGTTTATTGAATTTTACTGCGACTTTCGATTAATATATCATTCAAATCATCTCTAAAAGTCCCTATCTAAAACTGGGGATTTTCTCCTTTTAAAAAGTAAAATTTCGCACTAACAATAAAAATTTTGCAAATACATAAAATTCCGTGATTTTTCGCGGATGTAAAATTATAATGTTCTGGCCTAGAGGTGTTCGAAATAAAAAAAAATCACTTTATCAGTAGTAATAACCAAAATTTGTGAATCCGTCACTCACGAAAACTAGGTATCCCTAATTATCATAGGTAATGTAATCGATAAATTTGAAGTTGCTCATGAATTTATCTTGAGAAAATTTGTACGAGTTACATTTATTGTGACTATTTAGTGAATGCTCTCAGAATTAAGCATGTAATGAATATTATTAAAACCATGAAGATAAATAAAGCAAACCTCTATTGTGTCGTCGTAAGTGAAATAGTCTATGGTGGGACAGTCGATATTCTATATCGATTATAACACATTGATCATGTCACCATCGGCTTTAGTCATGCTTGGTGCAAGTTTCATCAGCTGTTTTATTTTTTTAGATTAACCTTTTTGGGATAACTAATAATATTGTCTTATTAACATTGTATTTATTTTTATACAAGATTTAAAATGCGTTTTCATACATATAGTTACACATTTTCATATCTTCTTTTGTTCATATGCATTTATACCTATACCCGATCGCTGTTCATTTTTTTTTTTTTTTTTTTTATATCATCAAAGAAGAAGTCTGTATGTTGTTATATGCTGGTTTACAAAACTACCCAGAAAATACACTTTTTTCTTTTTAATCTCCCCTTCTATAAACTTAAAACCTAATACCCCTAGGGAAGGAGGTGAATCCATGGATCTCTATCCCTGTTGTGTATTCAGCACTATATAGGGAAGGGCAGTTTATAAATAAATATGTTTAATTTATCACAGCTTTATTGACAATAAACATTTATAACTCAAATTGTCAGGTGTACATAATGCTCAGCAAGATATGCTTAGTCTAACTGAAGTATAACTGCTACAAACAAAATACTCCTGAGATTCCTGTATAAGCAAGGTGCATGCAATTATGATAAATGTATTACATCAGTCTTTTAACAGTGAAGCACATCAATTAAGAATAAATATACGGCAAGGCAAATGGTATTTGCAACAGTGCTCTTTTTGTTCCAAACATTTAAAGGGATCATTGGATGAAACTGCATTGTAAATGCATTTTGCAAAGCCAATGTGCTGTGGAGAAAAATTTTAAACTACCAGCCATTTATACTATAATTACTAGGGAAATGGCACGGTGAAGTGTTGAAATCTGTAGCGAGACCGAGTACGGAAATATACATGCTAATTTCACTATTAGATAAATTTATCCTGAAGAATTGTTTCAATGGGTATCCCCATCACCAACTGATTCTGACTGGACATCTGGTGGCTGGTAGATGCACTTGTTGATCAAAGTTCCCTGGATCCCCACTAAAGTGTCAATGTTTAGCAGTTTTTGGCAGTTCTTTTGACACCTCAGGGGGCATCCAGGGAACTCTGTTCAACAAGTTCATCCATCTGCCACCATTTGGCCAATCGGAATCAGCTGATGGGGAATACCCATTGAAACACTTGTTCTGGGTAAATAAACCAATAGTGAAGTTAGTGTGTATAGTATCTCCATACTCAGTCTTGCTACAGATACAAACTATTTCTATATGCTGGGTTTTACAGTTCTAACTGGCAAGCTAAAACTTTTTATTTCATAGTTTGCTAAAGAGATGCTTCTTTTTCATTACAGGTACTATTTAGTGCATTATTTTCCATAGAGAGCAATACAATCAAAAAAGAGTTTTTCCAGTTCTTTTAGATCCTTTCAATATTTATTTCTATTAGAAAATTAGGTTTAGTAAACTATTAGGTATTTTATAACATTACATTTCTAAAACATAGCTTCCCCACAAGAAACAAATGTCTGGTGCTTTTTTTGTAAGCTGTAAAAACAACACCCTGTTTCTTCAGAAGAGAGAATTATATTTTTTTGTCTTACTCAAAACAAAAGTGATTTTTCTATGTATTAATAACCTTATAAAATATGCCAATAGTGCTTGCTCAGATATCTGTAAAAGGCTTAAACTTCAAGCTGAAGTGGCAAGGAAGACTTAATTAAGACCTAGGTTAAGCTAGAATTTTGAAACTGGTCATACATTGACAGGATAGTAAGAGTTTAATTTAATTTGTATGATCAGAGTACATTGACGTCTAATATTGGACTGCATGTGAAAATAATTTATTGTTCCAGCCTAGCTTCATCTCGATTAATTCGGGTTCAATCATTATACAGGGTGTATGTATATATAGGTTATATTGTTACAAAGTCTATGATAGGTAGATGAGTACCAGTGATCATATGTTGATTATAAAACCTTGCCGGGAAACTCTTTGTTTACATGCTAGGACCTCTGAAATGTGAAGAACATGCAATACATCAACCTTCTCTTATGTAGTAAGCATGGTGCTACACAGTACCATCCTCACCTGAAAGCAGCACTTCCTCTTCAGACAGATTATAACAGCAGGTGTCATGTTGATTAGTTCAAGTTGTTCTGTACTGGTTTACAAAATAATTGTCTGGGGAAACTGCGGTGAATGGGAAAGTATTTTCAAAATTTAAAAAAGTAATTGTACGAATATTCACCATTCATCCTACAGAGAATCTTGTCGGTTTCTCTTTAGAACTCTACAAATACAGTGCACGCCTCTTATTGTGATCACTTCAGGACGCAGCTAATCCGATAATATTAACCGATTGATAACAGTAGCCGAAAGAATTAATTGAGGGTTATTTATTTGTACATAAGATAATACCCTACAAAACAGAATTAAAAAGCTATTTACTCATAAGATAATACATAACTGTGAATCACTGAACCACTCATAATACTGTAGTAGACTGCAGACTATACTGATCTGTGGTGAACACTGCATAGCAAAACTTAAAGTTCAAGCCTTTTCAATTTACACTAGACATCACTTCATGTCAACACTGTTATCTTCATAAATCAAAAGCTGCATTTAACATGTTTTAGTGCTTAAAAAAGAAGACAATGTCACCTCCTCGACTGGTCATAGTGTGAACAGAGAACACTACCAATACAACACAATACAGTTCAGTTAAAAAGGAAACCCTTAAAAACGAAATTTTGAATGATGTACAGTACTTTGAAATAAAGCACTAAAAAGGAAAATGTGATAACATAAACCGAATCTTTGATCACAATAAACAACGTAATGTGTAAGTGATGAACTTATTACAGTGGAGTTGAATAGTAAAACTTTTCAACGTTTAGTATTTCATTACTTCAGTGTGGTTCTCACAAAAATTAATTACTGTATAATTATTATTACATTTATTAAAAATTACCAAAAGGAAATGAATCTGTTATTCAGGTACTCCAAGTACTCAATAATAGCATTAGAGACATCACTAGGAATTATATAGTGTTAGTTTCTTCCCTTTTTTTTGAATTCACAATTTTGCATTTACTTAATATATATTTCTGTTCGCTATTGATGTGATTATGATATAGCAGATTGAATGGCTACTATACCAATAACATATTTTGTAAGTATACGCTAGTGTTTTCGTAGTTTTAACTTTAGCAAGTAAGTTCAAAATGACAAGCAACCAGTTCAAGCTGAAAATGTAAATGAATTACAAACATACGGAAAGGGTGATGTATTAAGGTATCTTTCACATTCTAGAGGCTCTACCTTGGACACATGGACATGGTCTTATAAACAAAATATTTCCCCACAGCTGAGTGGTTAGACCGTTTTCCTTGTACTGCTGGGACCCGGGATCGAATTTCGATAGATCCATGTGGAATTTATGGTGGACAAAATGAGGTTCCGGAGGTTTTATTGGGATGCTCCTGTTTCCTCTAACATATACCATTCCATCGTTGCTCCATTCATCATAATACTCTGTTTGCAATAAAGGCATTATTATTATAAATAAAATACCTTCAGATAACACACATCTACCTACCAGAAAGTCTTGTATTTATACCCTGTATACAGCATAGTATTCTGATTAGATATGAGTATTACATGCATAGAATCAGAGTTCATGCTTATCCTAGGAGAGTTAATATAAACTGAAGTATAATCATTTTCAAAGCTTCTCCCAGACAACTTCTTGTAATTAAATCACCATAAAAAACAAATTCTCACTGAGTTTGCAAGAACAATATTCATAAAATGCTTTTTGTTTTTACTTTTGTAACATTACTAAAACAAGTTTTACATATTCCAATAAGAAAATACGGTTTAAATTGAATACTTATTTTTACTGTCCTATTACAAGCTTCATGGTTAGCATGACAGAAAACTGCTTTTCTAAATTCTTCTGTATTATAGAAGCACCAGTATAACAAGGGGAACAGTAACTAACCAAAAGTCTTTTTACGCAATTAAAGACTTACAAACTTTAACTTGACAAAATTGTTAATCACAAGATGGACATTTTATTTCAGTATGTCTAACATAAGCTTTCTCAACTATATTAAGATGAAAAGACAAACAACAAACAAGCGTTCACATTCCAGGATTTTTTTTGTTTTGTTTACAAATTTTATACAACTTTACTTCTACAGTATTGTTTTATGTAGGGAGGTAGGCTGTAGCAATTTATCTTGTTTACCAAAATACTTTGTTCATTGCATGTTTTTTAATATTTCAGTATATTCACATATGTACAAAATTGGTTCACAACTACTCTCCAGAGAATACTCAACAGTAGCTTCAGTCTACAGCGCTCTCGAACTTTATTTCAAGGCTGTTATAATAAGTGAGTGCTAATCAGACCAAATCTGAGCGTTTCTATAAAAGGGACAATTAATTTATATAGATTATAATTTGGTTTATTAATTAGTTCCTCAGTTCTACTGAATATTCTAGTATACTGCAAGCATTGATATGCACATAAATATTTATTATGAATAAGGCAAAAAAATATATATGAACATGGAGTTTACAGATTTAGTAGTGTAATGTTTAAATATATATATATATATTATATAGATTTTCATTTCCATTTTTAACACTTGTATGACATTTTAGAATAATGTCTAGAAGTAATATTCATGAAGCTTTGCCAAAATTATGGTTAATGAAAAATAGGAATCTATTTCTGCTTAATTAAGCATTAATGTGCTTAAATGATATACTGTATAATTATGTTAGAAGTCAAATAACGAGTTTATCTTAATGGAAAGACATATTTGTTTCTGCCATAAAAATACTTTTTATATAGATATGTCACTTTTGGTAGGAGTATAAGTGAGAATAGCTAAATTTACTGGTTAATGCATCTAAAATAAGTTAAATTTACCAGTTATAAATGACTATGCTTAAAAAAATGAAGGATAAAATACCTGTATTATTGGATAACATCAACTGTTTTGATAGATATATTAGATGACAAAGCTTTTCTGCAAAGTACTTGAATAAGCTTATAAAGTTCACTGGGGAAATTGATCTATTAGATTACACAGTCAGTACATAGCTAGTTACAGAGGCTTGTTAACAGAGCATCGGATATTATTGTCTTCCATTATTCGGGAACTTCTGGGATTACCATTTTGTGAGTTGTTTACTGCAAGGAAGTAGTCATTCCCAGGATGTTTATTATGTCTTTACAAAATTATTTTGCAAGTTTATCCTTAGAGATAATGAACATTACCATTAACATTGACAGTTTTCTATGTTCAGTCCATGAACAGTAATTCAGAAATGTTTTGATGTTAATTTTATAGCTCAAACAAAGCCAAAAAGTCTGGATAGAAATAACAGGAATTAGTTAATTAAGCTCATTATTATTAAAATTATTATCTTACGATATGGTCCGCAGGTTATAAATTATTTCTTAAACTGTCTCTGATTTCCTTCATTTAATATACTTCATTGTGATTTTGTCCGAGGTCATTTTGAATTTTTAGACTTACACTTCTTGTTATGTTCAGTTGCTGACTTGAACATACTGTTATCGATTTTATTTTATAAGGTGTAATCAAATGAAACTTATATATGGTATTTTCCCGGGCTACTAACCAGGAGGTGAATTGGATTAATTCCGACGTTTCGAAGCCAAACTGAGGCTTCATTGTCAAGGAGACAATGAAGCCTTCTCCTTGACAATGAAGCCTCAGTTTGGCTTCGAAACGTCGGAATTAATCCAATTCACCACCTGGTTAGTAGCCCGGGAAAATACCATATATTACCAGCACCAGGAAAAATTCAAAGCACATTTCAAATGAAACTTGTTTAGTGCATCATATGAATGATGACATAACAGTTTGAATAATCAGTGCAAATCATTGAAATAGTGAGCAGTTCTCAGTTTCCAAAATGAAAAGAATGTTGGCCATAAAACATGCATTGTAGAATGCAGGATCGGTATTGTGATAAATTAGTTGAACAACAACATGTTCATCCAAGGAAGTTACTTCATTCAATGGCATAGCAAACTCAGGTGGTACCCGTGCAGAAAATTTCTTGTCCTCCTCAGATTGATTCAGCCATGTTTCTTTGAGTTTTAATACAAATTACGTAATTTGTTGAAAGTTCTTAAACTTGTTTTAAATAATATTAATATTCTTCTTAAAGTATCCTGAGCCACGTTTCTCATCCATTTAAAACACACATTTTTTGTCATTTGATCGCCCCTCAGTGATGACACCCGGGGTAGCCTGCACTACGCCTTCCTACGCCACTGATTTCATTGTTTTCCTTTCTCCAAACATTTCCACTCAGTCTGACATGATTGTCTTCAAGCCACATTAATTTACCACCATACACTGAATGCATTACGCTGGAGCGTTAATTTGTCATAATTCTTTCCATTATTTGGAACTGAATTGGTGCTACATGATACACCTTGGACAGACCTGAAATCACTCCAGCCATGTTGCCAAAGATCTGGAGTGCAAAAACAGACATGTAAGAAGATTGAACATGTGCTCAGTTTAATGAAACACCCTGTGATTGTTTGAGCTGCAAAAATATTAATTTTCTCACAAAAATATTTACCATACGCTTTACAGATAACTGAGTTGGGAATTGATCCTGGGAACTTCTGCATAGTGAGTAAATTTTCTATGTTCCCCTTGAGAAGTTCCTATATGGGTTTCATTTGATCATCCCTTATGCATCCAAGTACGTCATTCTTTCTCTATCTGATTTCAATATGTTCTGTGCGTTTTGTAAATCCCTGCTGTGTTTTTTTTTTTTTTTAATCCTTTGAATACTACTTCATGAGTAAAGATGTGAAATGAGAATTTTAATTCTATACTTATTAGGGTTGCGTCCTTGGATAAACGTGTTAACATCACATTGAATAAAATTCAGACATCCACAGGTTTATATAACAAAACAGAAACTAACACTAAAACAAAATTTAGGACATATTTTAGTAAGCTTTCCAAAGAAGAAAAGACAAGGAAACTATTTATGTTTGAACTATCCTATACAAATATACAGTTGTATAAAGCTTCTATGAATTGTACAGAAGATTCTTCTTGGAACTCATCTTAATTGCATTGTACAGAATTACCTATGAGCTCTTTACATGTAACTTTTTTAGATTTAATATAGATATTCATCTCAGTATGAAAGGTTAGCAAAAATTAATTAAAAATTTTTAACAACATGCTCCATTTACAAAACTATAACAATGTGCCCTTGACACTTTAGCATTTATCTGTGTGAATGTGTAACAATACAGATAAACAGTACTTTTTTCAATACTTCATCAAACAACCAGTCAGTAATTATAAACAGAAATATTTTCTTGCTTTATGCCAGTGCTTTTAGAAAGAGGAAAGTTTTCGGTACTTACTATCCCTTTCCCTAGATAATAAAACGAGAAGTGGTATTGCAATGATATGAAGAGGAACAAATTAACACTTCAGAAGATTGAAAATAAACACTAAACACAATGAATACTTTCATTACGACATTGACATATTGACACAATAAGCTTCAGTTATTACAGAAATTCTATAGCTCCAATAAATTAACAGCAATGCTAATTCTGACTCATTGTATCCTAAGGAAGCTTGAACATCTTTTGGGGAAACCCTATAGCAGGAGATATAAAAAAGATGAAGTGATCCCTATACAGGCAAAGAAGGCCCTTAGGGTTCCAGGAGGTTGAGGGTCCCAGAATTTTAGACATTTGGCACATGAAGGGAGTAGGTAAGGTTGTCAGCCTTACGCACCGATCACCTTTACCTCGAAGATTGTTCCTTGTACTCATTTCTGTTGGAGGCTGAGTCGACCCCAGGGCCATAGTGCCATCACAAGAATTGGGATAATTGAATAATCACAGTGATCTCACCAGGAATTGACCTTCCCGGAAAGTAGGAAGATAAGAAATTCCCTCCATTTGAAAGGTAGCCTATTTCTTCTTCATGACGTGCTATATCCTTAAAGAATACTGAGATCCAGGAACTGTACATCTAGTCGGCATGGAAATGTTTCAGACAGTGGAATGGATAGGTATTGTCCACTCTAAAACCTGCCCTAAAATAAACAAGTGTGTCTGTTTCATTCTTTTTTAGTATTAGTATTAGCCCATAATGTCCCCGAGGGGCACGGGCCTCTCTCCTGGGAGAGGTGGCTTGTGTTTGCAATCCCGGTTAGCCATTCCGGGAAGGATCTTCCTATTATTACTTATGCCTATAGTCTATCATTTTTTTTGTGTCCTATATATAATTCTAGCACTATACACTGTGGGTTTAGGTCTTCGCTTTTCGGTCGTGCACTGCTTTCCTGCTCCTTGCTATTTACTGTCTTCATCCTGTGTTGTTGTTTTGGATTGCTGTCTTGACTAGAAGTTGCCATTTTCCTCTGTCTTTAGCTGTGGTGGTCCATCTGTTGCCGAAAGTTGCCCTTAGTTCATCCGACCACCGTGTTCTCTGTCTTCCTACTTTCCGTCTTCCCATCCTTGGTTCCCATGAAGTTATTCTGTGAGTCCAGCGAGCAGGATCTTGTCTCATTATGTGTCCAGCCCATCTCCATTTTAGGTACCTGCTGTCGTTTCCTGCATCTGTTATTTGTGTTCTTCGTCGTATTACGTCGTTCCTTATTCTATCTCTCCATGTGATGCCCAGCATTTTCCTTTCCATTCTATTTTGGCACGTTTGGATTGATTTTCTATCTTTTTTAGTTGTGCTCCAAGTTTGTGAGCCATATATCAGCGCGGGTAGTATGCAGGTGTTCATAATGTGTCTTTTAATGCTTATATTGAAAGATTTTTCTAACAGTATGAATCTCAGCGCCCAGAACTTTGACCATGCTGTAGATATTCTTCTTGTAATTTCCTTGGGCATGCTTTTCTGGAAGGAGATTGTTTGTCCCAGATAAACTATCTTCTTGTACGTATTCCAATGTTTCGGGTTGCGTAATTGAGATTGCTTTCTCTTCGCCGTTTGTCATTAATTTGGTCTTTTTTGCATTCATTTGTAGTCCTACTTTGTTACTTAGCTCGTTCACTTCTGTCATGAAAGCCTGCAATTCTTCTGCTGTGTTTGCCATGAGAACTATATCGTCTGCGAAGCGTAAATTAGATATCTTCGCACCGTCAATGTTGATTCCGTAGTCCCCTTGGATGTTCCTAAAAATCTCTTCGAGTATACAGATGAAAAGTTTGGGAGAAATTGTATCCCCTTTTCTAACTCCTCTTTGTAGCTGGAACTCCCTTCCCAACTTGTCCATCTGTATTCTAGCGGTGGTTTGCAGGTACAGTTTGGCAAGTATTCTTATGTATTTTTCTTCTATTCCCTGCTTCCTCAGAGCTGTTAGTAATGGTGCATGTTCTACTGTATCGAATGCCTTTTGGAAGTCTATGAAGGCTAAGTATATTGTCTGGCTGTATTCCTCTGTTTTTTCTATAAGTTGGGCTATTGTCTGTAAGTGGTCGGTGGTTGAATATCCTGCCCTGAACCCTGCTTGTTCTACTGGTTGGTTTTCTTCTATTGTTCCGTTCATCCTTCTAGTGAGTACTTTCGAGAATATTTTGTATATGTTCGACATTAAAGCAATTGGGCGGTAGTTGTTTATGTCTGATTTGCTGCCTTTTTTGTGTAGTAGTATAATGTTATTTGTGGTCCATTGTTTTGGTATCACTTCTGTCGCAATTACTTCATTGAACAGTTTAGTTAGGGTATTCACCAATATGTCTCCGCCTGCTTTCAGATGTTCGTTGCTTATGTTGTCCTCACCGGGGGCTTTGCCCGTTTTTGCCTCTTTTATTGCTGCTCTGACTTCATCCTTTAGTATTGTCGGTATTTCTGCTACTTCTTCTATGGGTTTGGAAGTGAATAGTGTTAATTCCTTGTTGCCGTTGGGGAGAGTGCTACGATATAGGTTCTCATAGAACTTTGTTGCCGTTTCGACTATTTCTTCCCTCGCTGTTATTTTCTTTCCTGTATTGTCCTGTAACTGCTTTACCAATACTTTCCCTTGGCTTAGTTCCTTCTTTAGTTTTTTAGTTGATTTCCTCTCATTCATCTCCCTCTCTATTATTCTTATTTTGTATTCTTGTAGGTCCTTCTTTATTGCTGTTTTCGTGCTCTTGTTTAATTCGTTGAATTCCCTCTTGTGTACTTCGTTCTCATCTCTTGTTTTATATGCTTCTTCTCTTCTTTTGATTAACAGTAGGGTGTTGTCGCTAAGTTTGGAGGCTTTCTTTCTGGCATTGTCCTTCACTTCCGCCTTGATTGCTGCTTCTTTAATGCTTTTCTCAATCAATGAGTAACTTAATTGTGTGTCCTCTGCTATATTGGGTGTTATCCTCTTGAGTTTTTGAGCGATTTCATCTTGGAATTGGGTGATGTTGAGTACCTCGACCTTCGGGAGTGATTGCTGCAGTCTCTTTCTTCTTATCGTGCCTCTTTTAATGTTGATCGTGGCTCTGATCATCCTGTGGTCTGAATCAAAATTTAGACATTTTATTGTTTCTACGTCTCTTATTACGTGCATGCTGTCGCATAATATGAAATCTATTTCGTTCTTCACTTCTCCGTTGGGTGCTCTCCATGTCCATCTGTCTTTCGCTTTTTTCTTGAAGAAGCTGTTGGCTATTTTCAGATTTTGTCCTGCTGCAAATTGTATAAGGCGCGTTCCTCTAGCATTTCTTTCTCCTATTCCATATGGCCCTGTTTGGTGTTCTCTGATATCCTGGCTGCGGCCTATTTTACTGTTAAAATCTCCTATGACAAAGTTTATTGTGGATCTGTATGTGTTCATTGTGTCATCTAGTTGATCGTAAAATAGATCTATTTCTTCATCCGGATGGTTCGTTGTTGGTGCGTATCTTAATTAGATGCAAATGTGAAACTTCATCTGTTTGACAAGTCATGTTCCATCAAAGGTCTATTGTACAAATTAAGATAATTATCATTAATGTTTATAAATATGTTCTTTTCTTATTTAAACTTGATCACACAAAAACTGTATGCTTAAATCTTGAACATATTTAATGTTACAATATCCTCGGCCATACCTCCAGCTCACAGGCCCCAATATATTATTTGAATGTGAATTTGTTTGCACCCACATTATGTTTCATCTGGTAACCAGCCAAATGAATGAAGTTAAATGAGAATGATATGAAAAGAAGGGAGGAAAGAGAGTTGGTGGCATTAAGTTTGGAAACAAGAGAATCCTGAGAGAAAACAAATTTCACAAAAGGCTCCAGCCTTGTTGAGATTCAAACTCAGTTCCCTAGTCACCATAAGCTTATGCTCTCGCATGGATGACTGTACCTGATGGATAATTTAGACCTGTGTCAGATGTCACTGAAACTCTCTTAAGTTTAAGTAATACTAAAACGTTATTCTTTTCTTTTACTGACCGATATCACAGCCAAAGATTTGAAAAAGCACTGGCTTAAAGCAAAATAAATTATTTTTATTGGTGTATATACTTTACACTTAACATAAAATATAGCACATAACACTTAAGTTAAATAGATTAAAAAGACTATTTCAGTCTCCAAACACATAGATCAACAGTTACACAATCTATCAATCAGAAATTGGACCATACAGTCTTGGAGTTGTGACCTGTCTATATTCAATATGTGTAAAGAAATGCTTTTTAAACATGATAATTATTGTAAACGACTGATATTCCATGAAAATTTAACAACACTATCACAGATACATAAATTGCACAGAAGTCTCAGAGATACACTTGCTTCTTTTTCCCCTTTATTTACTTCCTATCTACCTGATTAATGGAACATTCATACTATATACAAAAGCATACCAGTACATCATTTTGTCAACATAGTTGTGATTCAATTCTTTAGAAGTTACCGTAAATCACATGCCTTTATAATGTATGAACAGAATTAAAGAATGTTACATTTACTTTACTTGTAATCCAATATTATATACAAAACGTACAGTATTTACAATGGCAGCTATACCTGACTTTCTGACTAGTATTAACATTTTCAAGCATAATAGATAAGTGAAGCTAATGTTTTAAAACAAGCGTCTCCAAATTTATTGCCATGAGGGCCACAAATAGGTATGCCTAACACTTTCCAGCAGAACACGGGAAAAAAAGACTTCTAGATTAGATGTATGAGTTTTATTGAAAACAAGTAAGACCTTGTTAAGGAGTATCGGTATGTGAGAATAAATTATCGTATAAAAATGACAACAAATCTTCATACTTTCGTTACAAATTATAATAAAACCATTAATGAAAATTATGTAATTTTTTTTTTTTAACTTCATTAAACCCATGTTTAAATTTTGAAGTCCTAATTGTAAGTAGCAACTTCAAAAGTTTATTATATAAATTTGTCCTGTATTTTGACACGACATATGCTATTATTTAATTGGGAAAGTTTGTTTTATACAGTAACAACTTACTATTAAATAAAATTGTGAAAATCACTAATATTAACATACTATCAAATATCAATATAGGCTAATATTATTTTGAAAACAATTTTAATTAATGCATTTGAAATCTAACACCCCACCTTTTTTTGTGGATTCTCATTGAAAAATTAGTCCAGTTGATGCATTTCCACACAGTTATTCCATGGGCCGGATAAAATCATCATGAGCCGCATCTGGCCTGTGAGTCATGATTTTGAGAACCCCGGTTTAAAACATACTTTTGTTTTATTTGTATTTATGGATATTAAAATAGTATACCATAGTTCCCACGATAGCATTAAAAAATATAGTTAATATTAAGATGAAGCACAAATATTTACATCACACATTCATTCCAGAATAGTTTTCTGTTACTAATTAAACATAGGAAAACATCTTAACTACATGAGTTCGTGCTAATATGTTTACAGATTTGTAAAGCTCATATTTACACTCACGATATGTATACGCCTAACTGTGGTTTAGGTGTGGCAAGCAGTTGAAGATAAAACCTGAGCACATATGCACTCTACATGTTTTAGGCTGTTCTAATACAGTGTGTACAATGGATTAAATCAACTACACAAGTAGAAAGTTCTTTTACTTTAACAGAGCATTTAATAGAAAATGTCTAAATCATGATTTTTGTAAAGTTTCCACTGAAGTACTTATTTTAACTCTTCTTTTGTTTGTAATGTGATAAGAGATCACAACTTAATACTTAATATGCTTGAATAGCATAAAGTAACCCTAAAGACAAAGAGGCAGGGAATGGCTAGAAGCAGGTTACATACCATTGTGCTTATGGTGTTTTGCCCATCTATTTTTATAGTGCTTATGGTGTTTTGCCCATCTATTTTTATAGTGCTTATGGTGTTTTTCCCGTCTTTTTATAGTGTTTATGGAGTTTTTCTCGTCTGTTTTTATAAACTATGAACCAATTATGCTTGTCACTGAAAGGGCGATGGAAAAAACTGAGTACTGCCCTAAGGAAAAATGGTATATATATTCATATGTGCCATTATATACTCCTCACTTAAGTAAAAATGGCATTAAATGGGAGTTATAAAGTGAATTATTATACTTGAAAGAATTAGTGATTTGCTTTTTGTTGCTTGCCGTTTTGAATGGCTTTCCAAATCGTAACGGTTGCCTTGTGAAGAAAGCAGATGTTCTCTTTTGAATTACATACATAGTGGAAAAAATGTAGCTTGTGGACGTTTTAAAACAAGAAAATTTTAACATTACTACCGGTACTTTTATTTTTTATTATAGAAGTCAACAATGCATTACCCTGCCCCAGTAGGATAGCTTACTCAAAATGTAAACCTTAGTTGGAACAACGCTAATTAAGTTGTGAACTCTAGAATTGTTTACTTGGAATATAAAACTTACTAAGAAATTAGTAGTGAAGACTTCACATACAGAACTTGATTAATTCGGATACATTTATGCCAAGTTATTTAGGCTACCACATCAAGCACATTTCAAGGTGGACATGTTTTGGTTTAATTTCCACTTCCTGTTATTTTAAATATTCAGCTAACTCTTATGTTCGATATCTGCTTCCCTTTCATATTATTATTATTAATAATACACAGTATAAAGAATGTTAGGGTAAAATTTTATCCACTATTGTTTATAATAAATTTTTCAAGAGAGAGTTCACTCTCTATTTATTATCTTTCACACTCCAGTAATCATAAGGTACACTACTAGAGGGGAAAAAATTTGATTCTGGGATAAAAATATATTTGGTTGGAGCAATTTCTTCAATTTATTTTAATGTAATGGACATCATTCAAGAAAAGAACTGACTACACAAAACAGAAATAATTTCATGAGGCGTATTTCTAAATTGGTTTGAATTAAATCAGCCTATCATTTCTATAGCATACTTCTAATTATTGTTTTAATTTAAGAATTTTCATACATACATACATACATACACACACACACACACACACACACACATACAGATACAAAAGCTCAAGATTGTATTGTGGCATTTATTAACATATACAGTATGTAAATGCCTGTAAAAAAAAATCACAGCCTTCTTTACAAAAAATTTTTATCAATTAAGTCAAAGACAGAATAAAAACATAATTTAAATGAAGTAAGATAACTGAAAAACTGTAGGAAACCATATCTTAATTTTAATTCCTTCATGGCCATATTAGTCACATTGAAGTTTTTTGTTAATGAATGTTTTAAAACTAGAATAACTCAAAATATTTTCCTACACTGATCTCTATACAATCACTGCACAGTGATGTTAATTTAACACCATTATTTTGCATTTTACCAATATTATTTTTGTAAGCAGTATAATTTTGACTACTTGTTGACAGTTTGAATATGTCATTTGTCAATATTCGCAGATTGTCCAACCAATATACTCTGTTCTATTAAACTTTAGAATGTTTTACTTCAGACACCGATACTTGTTTAATATTGACACTTCACAATATTTTCCCAATTAATTTAATCAGATACTCTGTTCTGTCTGCATCTATAACAGTGAACTCTTTATTCTAGGGTCCTTTTTATTTTCTGATTCTATTACGTAAGGCATTATGTCAGCATGTAATTAACAATGGATCCTTATTTGGAAATTACTTAACAATACTGAAGCTCTTAACCTTTCCAGCACTGAATTTATATTAATATAAGCATTCACAAGTGAAATCACGAGTGAATTTATATGTTTGAAGACTATAGAACACATTATCAACAATAACACTCACTACTTCATTAAAACACTGAAGACTATTAAGAAAATGTTGTAATAGTAGCCGGTTTTCATGAATGCCAGTAGTGTAACACATGGGTAAAATTCCTCACATTTTAACATAAAGCATTATTCTGCTGTTAAGCTTTCTTTATTTATTTATTTTTTAAAATTTATTGTGGATGTATTTATGCTTCAGTATAATTTACGTTAGTTTGTGAAAAAATGATACTCATTGCAAGATTACTTTTAAAGTCAGTGTGGTAATGCCTTAGACAGTGGGATAGGAAGATATTGTGTATTTGTTCTCAAAACCAATCCTCAAGTAAAGACAAGTATATCTGTTACACTCTAGCACAGATCTCTTTGTTTTCCTTTAGGACCAGTTTTAAGTACCAGTAGATTTTTTTAATATATATATATATACCCATCTCACTTTCTAAAATGTTTCCTCGCCAGTTTTATTTATCAAAAGTCATCAGTCATGTATTCATCCTCATAATTGTACCTGTACGTTCATTCCAGTTTAATATAGTATTTCTATTAAGTTGACCATTTTATATCAAAATCTGGTTTGTCATTAGCTGTTGACCCATGAAACCATGTTGAATTCATTAATGCTAAGTAAAGTTATTATATTAAGTATCTGTGTAGTTTTTTGTTTGGATGCTGTTATTGTTTGTGCAAGCAATAAGGTATACATTTTTTAATGCTTTACTCTAATCATGTAATATTTAACTTCTGGCATCCCTATCCTGTTAGGGTTTCTGTATTCCCCCTGGCAAAAGTGTAGCCCCACTTCTCAGCTGGGACACCTTATTGGGCAGGGCACATTACCCCTATGAGATAAGATGTGACTCATGAATATAATAGGGAGGGGTTTAAATAACACATTCTAGTTTTTAACTCAAAATTTGGACTGATTTAAAAGTCTACTGACCATATACTCTTTGTATGGTATTCCATTTTTAGGTATACCACTGCTAAATAATGAAATTAAATTTGTGAAAACAAAATGCTTATTTAGAATTTTATTAAAACCGAAGTCAACTTTTTTTTATGGAGAAATTAGATACTCTAAATTTATAATACAGAAAAATTAATTCAGTTATTTGAAAAATAGCTGCAGAAGAGGTGAACGACTATTACAAATAATTTTTTATTTCTTGAAAATTTATTTTAAATAATAGATGTCAACTCAAGATATGGTTTCCTACAAACTATTATAGTTTGTATTCCTTTGCTACTGCTCATAATAATAATAATAATAATAATAATAATAATAATAATAATAATAATAATAATAATCAATATATTTTTATATTTATTATTTCTATTTTCTTTTCCATATTATTATTAAATTATTTTTTTATCCCTAAAGATGAAAAATAACTAGTGAATCAATCAATTCATATACAGTAGAACTCTTATCATTATGCTGTTTTTTAAACAATCTCATTACTACATGGAACAAAGATCTTTTCAAATCAGAAGTTGAGGAGGTACTACTACATACTAAGATTATGGTATATATTTTGCAATTGAAGTTCTTTGGCTAATATCATCTCTACAGTCTACATATTGTGTACTGGTACTTATATCAACCACTACACGATCCAAGAAGTACATTTAATTGAGGGTTTCTCCATATTTGCCGCTGTCACGAAACCTAAGGCAACACTCATGTCCCCATTCTCTCTTACATTAAAAGAGTTAAGTATGCCCAATATTTTTAGTTTGTTTATTATTCTGGTTTCTCCGTAATAGTTAGCTCTAATTCTGCAGAACAAACCATTATATTCTGCTATTAGTCAGTTCATGTCTGATAAAATTTATTATTTCAGAATAATTTTTTGCACTGTACGAACTGTGTTCATCCATGGCTCGTTGGTACATAACTCTGACCAGTTTTCTCATAGACATGATTTGACAGTTCACAACAAAAAATTCACAATATTCTAGAATACAAATTTTGTCAAGCGACATTCATGAATGCATGTTACAATAAACCTTACCATTTTTTTTTTAATTTCAGGAATAGCAAACTAAAGAATTTCTCATTCTGTTTAATAATTCATTCTTCCTCTTTCATTTTAGGTTTAAGTCCTTAGAGCATAAATAGGATCTTAAATGTAACAATATCTTTGATTGTTTAAATAAATATCACCCTCCTGAAACAAGCAAGACAAAAATTGTACTGCACAATGTTGATACGCATATCATTTTAAATAATTATTTACATTTGAAATATTTTGGCACTCCTATATTACAATATAAAGCCAATTTGATCCTACATTTAATTTTTAACGAAGGAAAATTCCTTGAGATCACTAAAAGGAATGGTAGAAGTTAAGCACAACATTCCACACAAGGAAACAATTTCATTACATTTAAAGCATGCTTAATAATCTGTAGGAATTGAAAAGAAAGCCCTTATGAAAACTAACACGTACTACATACTGTAATTTAAGGGAAAAAATTAAGATACACAAAATATGAATATCACTATAATAGGCCTAATAGAAAGAAACATGGTTCCATTACCAGCATGATAACCTTACAAGGAGTAACATCTTCTAATCCAACAACAGAAATAAGTTATACATATGTTTAAATACTCTACATATAGCTAACAAATAACAATCCTGCTTTTTTTCCTGCAGCAGGGGTGACATTACTACACGAAAAATGGTATAATACATACACAGTTTTCATTTAGAAAAATAATATCTTCCTATGTACAGTATAACTTTTTGAGAAAAAACTGCTTAACTTCCACCAAGGCATGATTATTTTTATAGATTTTGCAGGAGTCTGAAGAAAACTAGACAGTGAGCCACAATTAAATCTAGCCTCACATGCAGAGATTCTGGGCAAGGTAATTAAATACACAAAACTATTTTGCCTTATTGCACAGATGTATGAATGGTTGCTGCTGATTCAGAATTAGAGACAGAAGCAATAGGCGTGAATGTATTCTGGGTTCCAATTGCAGCTGAAGCAGAAGTAGTCTGTGTGACAGGAGAAACAGATAAGGATGTGGGGAGTGGAGACGAAGATTTATTTACAAGAGGAAAGGCTACCGATTTCGTGGATTCGGGAGGAGTCTGAGGTGAAGTTGCTGGTGTCAGTACACCTAATGCAGTGGTAACAGTCTGTGGTTCTATCTCTATGGTCTGAGGTATTGATACTGGAGAATTGTTCCCTATTCCAGCAATGGCACTCCCTTTATTTGTAGGTTGAATTAAAGCTGGTACAGTCATCTGAATGGTCGAACCTTTAGCAATTGCAATAGTGTCGATATTAGTTTCAGTTCCTGCAGTATTGTTTTTTTCTGCATCAGATGATCTTGTGGCAACTACAAGGCCCTGGAGAGTTTTTACAGGTAGACCAATTGCAGCACCAAGACTAGCAGTAGAAATCTGTTTAACAGCAACAGTTCGAAATGGCTGCAATGCTGTCACGTGACTAGCTGGAATTTGTAAAACCTCACCATTTTGTGTTGTGAGTGTAGTAAGATTAGCACCGCTATGATGAGCAGTAGTATGATTCCTTAACCCCTGGTTAGTCTTATAGCTCTTCCCACAGTGACATTTAAAGCCTTTTCGGATCCTGAAACAATAATTTTACTATAGTTAATGGGAAAACTTATTAATTCAAATCTTGAAAAGGAGTAAAAGCATAAAGTCTAGTTAAAAAAATTTAAGGCTACATTTCACTAACATGTTCTGTTTCTTTAGTTACTTCTGCTTGCAGTTATTTAGTTTGTGATGAGGTGATCCGGTTTTCCTCTAGACTTAAGAGGGTGGGCTTATGAATGCCATATCCATATTTACCCCTCTTCAAAAATAGTAGATAATATATCAAGTTAGAGAAACGCCTGACTTTTCCTGAGGTGTAACTTACTGTATGTTTGGTAAAAGATAGATTTATGCTGCACACCAGCAAAGCTCCGCCGTTTTGTTAGGTTAGAAACGTTTATGTTAGTTTGGGAGCAATATACTGAATAGCACGAGGTTTGTTATGTCCCACATTGAATTTCTTCTGCGACGAAACCCTAAACCCCACCTACTCAGGCGGGCCTAGAGCGCGGCATAAAACTATTTTTTCCCGTATGTTTGAAGTCTTTAATTTACAATATAAAATTCATGTGTTTTTACAAGGCACCATTTATGACAGTATGGCTAATGCACTACTTGTAGCCTACCACTTACTTTCCATCTTTTTTATGGCCGTTTTTGGAGTGATACTTAATGCCATTAACATTCTTGTAGCGCTTTTTGCATCCAGGAACTGGGCAAGCAAATGGCTTATCTGTGTTGTTATTGTTGCCTGGGTTCACCATCCTGTAAGTTAAAATAGGGGTTATACAACCCTGATGACATTTCTCATTTTCTTAACTGTCTGCCAGTAATTTTCTTACCATAATTGCTGATTTTTCTTGGTACTATACACTGGCACTTTCTTCACTGGTGTACTGCAATAATAAAATACTTTTAATCCCTGTACTTTTGAATTGTGAATTACTACCATACAATGGGTTTATAATGATTGTTATATTTCTGTACCTGCTCCCGTATCGTAAAATGAATTCTGAACTAAATTCTTCCGATGTTGTCCAAGAATCATTACTGTCTTCAGACTCGCTCATCAACTCATCTTCTTCTGCTTCGCTACCTACAGCATATTCAGCAAAATTCATATTAGTGTTATTTGGTTTAATTTAATTATGGTGACATACAAAAAAGAATGACAATATACAAAGAGAGAATTACCGGTTGGTGTATTACTTCGAGGAGTATTAGCTGTAGTAGTTGCAGTGGCATAAGAAGATATTTTATTTCCATGATTTGTGGCAAGTTTTCGCTTTGTATCATGTCCCTCTCTCCTAGCTGCATCAGTGAAGAATCTTAATACGTAACTAAGTGGAAGACAAGCAGGTTGTTGAAGCTCCTTCTGTTCTATGACCCGAGGGTCATAATCTAAAAGTAATTTATTTTATTTTTGTAAAGAACATTAAAAATTAATTGTTAATTTGACATGACTGCCTACCAAGAATGTGATACAATATAATTTTAATAACCCATGTTTCATATAAGATTCTGCTTGACAGGTGATTTTAAATTAATCGTTACTGTAATTCATTAAAAGAAGGACATTTTGGGGAGTTAAGGTTGGTAAAATTCAGTGGCCTAACCTTACATGACATTTATAAAGAGCGGGCACCTCGAAATTAGCAATGCATAAAAGTATGGTTCAATGATCTTTTACCTATGTGGTTATCTTCTATATGCTGGATTAGGTCTGCTAAACTAGGAAAAGTAAGTCCACATCCATTAAATTTACAGATGTTTACCATGAAGACGGCCATATCCGCAAGTAGCACGTCAAAAAGATGTCCAACTTCGTTACAACCCGTCTTTGAAATATTAATAATTTAAATATATTATTCTAAAGATGAATAGTTTTGTTTGCATTGTTTAATCACTTTTAACTCAAAATAATGTATTCTAAGGTTTTAAGAGCTTAATTTATAAGTTTAGTAAATAGTCATTAGTTTGATAACCCGATGACGACCGAATGGAGTCGTCGGTTAAATTCGGTTAGTCGATAAATGTGGATTTGTAAAAGGTGAGAAAGAAGTGTACGAAATCACTTCACGTCCCGACTCGTCTACCAACCAGACGTTGTACACTCCTGCTCTTCGTTCAGTCGGCATTCACGTATTCTCCGTTCCGAAGGGCAGGTTGACTCCTCCTCCTCTCTGTTCTTTGGTAAGTTCGGGGCCTAGAAGGAAGTGAGTAAAGTTATCCATTAAATTCTGTTATATTTTCAGACATCCAGTGCAATTAAGTTTATACTTTGTCTACTGAATAAATTTATTGCTTCTTTGTTTAAGTATTTTTCTCAATTTCTTATTATATCTAGAACAATCAATAGCTTTTTGGAGTAATAGTTTCTTTCCCTGGACGGCCATTTTAGTGGACCGGTATGAATATTACGGCGATTACATAAGTATCGAATTTGCAAGCATAAAAATTAATACTTGTAGCACACTTATTAGTATATTTTGCGTTTTTAATTTTTGTGTGCAAGTTCTTTAACTACATATCTTATAGCAAAGCTGAAGTGATAAGTACTGCAAATTTCCCAGGCTGATCATTGATTTTGGTATACCATTGATTCTTAGGATTGCTATTTTGTTTCTCATTTATAACTTATTTTAATTTGTTTGATTGCAGGGATTTGATTCGACGAAAACACCCCCACAAACACAACCTCAAAAATGTTTACCTGCGCCCGATTTATCGCCCCTGCTGCCAGGACCGCGGTAAGCAACAAACAAAAAGTCTACGTAAGATACTGGTAACCTGAAGTTCTTTAGGTCAGTCAACTGGATCAAATACCCGTTGCTCCTTTTCTAGTTGGTGTCCGGATCTCGAGCATACGTCCGACCTCTTAGCAGTGCATTGGTCAGTCACAGCAGCCCTCTGCAACAACAAAATTTCACACAGACGACAACCCCAGTTAGCTTGGTGAGTAATAATCTGTTCTGCTATTCCTTATAAAATTCCTTTTTTTTTTTTTTAATGAATTGTATGAATTTTGTGTCTTTTAAAGCCTACTATACTCCTTTCCTTTAGTGTTATTTTGAAAACTTCTTTCTTAAAGGTCATTTAAATGTCACATGTTAAATGTATATAATTACTGGCTGTGTAGTATGTTGTAATTTGAACATTATGATGAACAGTCTCTTAATTTATCTATTAAATATTTTGATTTCTAAAGTCTGATTGTGTTTTGGAGCCATAATAGACTAAATAGTAAATTAGCTAAGGTTTATCAATTAAGTTCTGGTTACCTCATTTATTACCACTATGCTGAGTAAAATCGCAATGTAAGGGGACCCACTTTTAAAACTAATTTTCTTTTCATAAAACACCTAGTATCGCATGTATTTTCTTATAGATAGTTCTCTGGAGAGATGTCTAGATGATTGGTCCGACCCACTCGCCCTAAACAATACACTTAACTTTTACAACACAATCTTGAGAAAAGTAGCATCAATTCTGCCGTATTTTTATCTCCATATGATGAAGAAATTCATGATTAGACGTTAGAGGTGTGACGTCACACCAGCAGAACACCTAGGATTTTGGGAAACAGGTTCATAAACACGACCATCCTTGTCTCTAACACTTGTTATACTGTTATGTGATAAGCATTGTACAAGAAGAAGCATGTCAGTCAACCTGCTTCACTGAAAAATAAAAACATCACCCATCTGAAAACCTTTGCACATCATGAGAAGGGTCTTCCTACATTCGGAAGTATAAAAATACTTTGGGATGATTGTTAGAAATGGACACTTTACTATCAATACTGCAGTTGTGTAATCTACATAGGCCTATCTCCTGTTTACGTGGCCTAAAATTCATAAATTGTGAAATCCTGTAGCCTACTTATTGCGATTTCCCACCTCTTCAAGAATTTTTTTACTTTCTCTACCTGTAACTGTACCATAAGTGCTATGGGTAGAGGATGTAGGCTATAGTGTTTGATCCTAAAATTTTGTGTTCAGTTTTCAGATTAAAAGCTTAAATACATTCAAATCTAAACATAGTTTTCAGAAACATGATTTTGTCTCTCTCTCTCTCTCTCTCTCTCTCTGATATGCGAACAACATGACTCAAAAATGGAAAATTGTGTCTATAGACTACTCGATAAATGCTGAACTGATTCAAGCTGATTTAACAACTGTTAAAGCAGTAATTTATAGAAATGCAATTTTAAGAGATTTTGGCAAAAGATAGTTTTAAGTCACCCCGGTAAGCTCCTCCCACTCTCACCTGCTTTCCGTTGTGTTTTTTCCATGGCAGCAGTCCACTTCTCCTAACCTTCACCTTGGCTGTCAAGCTGCTTAATCCCAGCAATGGAGCTCATTTTTGTACCCTTGTGCCTAATCATACGCACTAATTACTACAATATGAAAATGACCCTAAACGTAGTACCAAATCATACGTGCTAATTACTGCAATAAGGAAATGTCCCTTGCACGCCAACTCCCATATTTTAACACGAGATTATCTCCCATGAAACAGTATTTAAAAAAAACACGTACAGATTTCAACACATCATTCTCGGGAGAGATGTTAAACAGTGATTTAGTTCAACCCACCCACTCTAAAAAGTGCACTTTCTTTTATAGTAAGAAGTTAAAAAAGTAGCAATATTTCCGCCATATTTATTGTACAGATCGGAGAAGAAGCTTATGATTGGACGTTGCCAGTGTGACGTCACCTAGGTAGGAACTGGAACCAACATAACAAAACCTGCAAGACTAAATGTAGCACATGAGATGCATGCAATTCGATACTCTACTACTTGAGTAAAATCACTGTTCCTAACCTAACAGAACTCACTAACTCTAATAACACTCTTCCTAACCTGGCTGCCACTAATCTAGAATGTATCTGTCACTATGGAGTGCGTGTAATTCAATATCCTCCTACTGAACTAATATCACTTTTCCTAACCTAACTTCTGCTGATCAACCTCTACATGTTACTGACGCTAATATCATTGTTCCTACCCTAACAGAACCTATCTCACTAATATCACTAATTCCATTACGAAACGTCCATAATATGCTCCTACTGAACTAATATTGTTTTTCCTACAATCAAGCTCTACATGTTACTGATACTAATATCACTGTTTCTAACCTAATGTGACTTGTCACTGTCACTGCACCTGTTTCATATTGCAGCTGCCATCATACTACTGCAATGAGCATAGTTGGTCAACCTGGTTCAGTTGAAAACAAATACGCAGTGTCGGCTGTGCGAAGCAGCCATTCTATGACGATGGAGTTGTTATTGGACTCTAAACTTAAATAGATGAATTCTTGCTTCAGAACTTAATGATCACTCGATGGCGTAGTGGTTGACTATTGGCTATGTAACTAGCAACCCATTTTCAAATCTCACTCGATGTGAGAGTTTACAGTTAGGAATAGGTTCCAAATAGTTGGGCAAGTTGAAGAATAAGTGAAGAAAAGAAAGAGAAAATTATTTTATTTTCCCAGTTTTCAGCTTCTTGCTACTAGGTGGCATTGACAGTGCTTCCAATGCTGGCCAATAGACATCTCATTGTTTATAGTTACTCTCCACCCTAAACCACTCCTTCCCACACGGGCCCCATTAGTGAGTTGGGTGGGTGGAGCTTGACTTAACTTGACTTAATTCCTGTTGTCCCTCGTGGAACATAGGGCATCATCAAAGCATCTCCATCTGGTTTTGTTGGCAGCCAGTCTCTCTCACCTCACTCCAGGTTTTGCCTTTTTTCTTTGCTTCTGCTTCCACGCCTACAAATCTTCGTCATGTTTTCTTGGGTCTCCCTCTCTTCCTTGTACCCTGCAGGTTCCAGTCTAATGCCTCTCTCTCAGTGGCTTAGTTTCCCTTTCTCAGTGAATGCCCAATCCATTTCCATTTAAGTCGCTTCCTGTATAGCAGTCTTTCTCTCTCCTGTCCTCCAGAGTTCTTGATTGGAGATCAGCCTACTTCCAGCCAATAAATGTTAAAAGTCTTTCATAGACAGGGGCAGGGGCGGAGCTTAGGGGGAGACTTGACTTTTCCAGAATTTTCTTTCCGCAACTAACTTAATGGATAATAATAAGTAGTATTGCGCACAATGTGCATTATAGGTACAATGTTAATCCAGGGGAATATCTATTCTGAGCAGAATTGAATCAGCGACACTGATCTATTTTTGCATGTTAATGCGTGATAAGTTTCGCACTGTTCACCGCACAATTCACATTTGCACTCCTCACACGTCTGATGGTAAGTCTTCCTGGTGCAGATGCGATGATGAAAGCCGTGGACCGCGAAGCGTGTTACTATGTGCCTCAGCTCGTACTCTGCCCTCATCTTAATGGATAATGAAAGGTCGAATTGTTGGTTTCAGTAGGATTTAGCTTTAGTGCAGAGCACACTGCTAATCAATCTGTGTCAATTGCAAGGTCTGTTTGGTGACATAATAGTAGAGGATAGTGGCCAGCGTGCTCCCTAGACCTGTCTCCATGAGATTTTTATTTATGGGGAACCTTAAAATATATGCAACAAATTCGCATAGATTAGAAGAATTGATGAATAATATCACAACAGAAATACAGGCAATCAGTAGACATGAACTTTGAGAGTGAATGGAAATCTTTTCCGGAGATAGCCTATAATGAATGTGTATGCACTCGAAGGTAGAGAATGTTTTGAGTTTTCGAAGAGGTAGAATATGACCCCCAGAAAGTAAAATCAGATAGTAACGTGAGATTTCCCAGAGATGAATTAACCATTCGTGAGTGTTTTATAGCTGTGGACAGAAGGTAGCCAGTCTATTTTAAAAGAAAATTTTAATCAATGAAAATCCTATTGAAAATAACTTAAATCTTGCATTCATGCATAAAAACAACATATGCCTTGGATTTTCGCCGAATTCTGCCCCTATTCTATTCCAGAAACAATTTTTATTTTGTGTAAAAATGTTTGTGTGGAAACTTCACAAGTATCACTGACCGCATTATAAGTTTACATAGGCCTAGAGTAGGATACGATTTTCATTTGGATCAGTATCATGATCAAAATCAGAATGCAGAACTGGCCTTTGCTGGATATTTTATACTGTAATAGTAGATGATTGGCCTTCATCGAAATTACTCGCTTCCATTCAGCTGGGTGCACTATTGCCTCCAGTATCACTTACATCACTCTCACTAACGCTGCTGCTGGGAAAATCATCCCTTATTATCGCTAAATGATAATTCTGACACTTAATAATTAGCCTAATTTGTCAAATTCAGAACCTGGAAGACACTTTCTTGTATCATTTTACCGAAAATAAGGAAAAAACTCGAAACAAAAAGAGCACACCATTCACTAGATACACACGCTTAGTGAAATCCTCTACTACAATCATCCTGGGCACGTGTATATGGGAATTCCCAAATCAGAGTGGTTGAGAGAACATTCTCCTGCTGCCATCTTTTGAAGTTTACATGTATGGTATGTGCGTGAGAAGAGCTGGTCACATTACATTGAGTTGGTCAGAGAACTCACGGGTTTTCGTCCACGAGCATGAGTGCAGGCGTGCCATATATGGGTTTCTGCCCGCGAAGGGTTAAGTCCCAAGAAAATAGCATAAAATTGTATTACAATAGTAAAAGTCGTATAACAGAATGTAACAGGCCTGCATTCACATTAAGAGTGAATAATTAAAAAATCCCTCTTTTGATTATATGGTGCAATCATGCGATCCCACCTTCAGATAGTGGAATTACAAACTTCTGATTTTAGCTCTTCTAACTCTCATGACTTTCTCTACCCTAAGAAAGATACTTCACAGTTTACTAAAGTGCCTTTCAAATGGGAAGTATTCAATTGAAAATTATTTATGGTTCTATTCTTTCCACTATGATTTTATTAAAAAATAATATAATACAAACAATAATACTTATTTACAATAGTGGATAAAACAATCCCCTCCAACACACAACTTGAGAAAGGCCTGGAGGGCAGGTTGAAACGTTGTGTGTTGGAGGGGATTGTTTTATCCACTATTGTAAATAAGTATTGTTGTTTGTATTATATTATTTTTTAATAAATGGGAAGTGTTTTGTTCTTCCTCTTGCTTAGATACGCGGTCCAATCAGAGACGGCGAAACGGAAGGAAGACCCTTCCTGATAGCGGTACTGCTTTAGCTCGTACACGTGATTGGCGGTGAAGGAGAATGCTTCCCATTTGAAAATTACTGTAATCTTCAGTTTCTTTGCTGTAGCTTCAGTATTGGTGTATTGCACCTGTAAGTTTTCCATTTTTCCTCTATAAACTCCATACATGGTGTGTTATTGTCTCTGGGGATTGGGGGATTGTACAGTGCATTTCACATAAGAGTTGGCCAATCATGCGGGTTTGTGCATCGCGGCGGCCACAGCTGTAACTCCCGAGCTATTGGGTGAAATATCTATGCAAATAAAGCCAGTAACGGTGTAATGATTCAGGTTTTGACAGTTACAGTTAAAATTATAATGAAAATAACCATGTACCTCATCCAAGAGATGTTTGAAATGTCCTTCTCTTGCATAAACATAACACTGGCACCTTCTTAAGAAATTTTCTTTCACGCACATAAGTTCAGCTTCTAAGATAGGCCTAGTTAATTTCTCTTGTGATATTGTCTTTAAGTTCTTTTAACAGTAGCCTGTATGACTTTATTTATGGGGGGGGGGGTTGAAAAATAAAGTGTCAAATTCAAACCCCCATACATTTTTGTTGTATGAGCCAACACAGGTTATGTGTGACTTTTGTTAAATGTAATATTGTACTTCTAGACATCCTTAATTAAATCTAGAACCATAAGGAATTGTGTATGATCATTTTTTGACCATTTTTGTTTAATATAGTTTGGGAACCCCAGCCACTGTAAGTATTCCAGTTTATTAATGTTCAAATTTTTATATTGACAACTTTAATTTTACAGCTTCCAGCAGTACGCAACTTCCAGACGTCTGCTGTAACAAGAGATATTGACTCTGCAGCCAAGTTCATTGGTGCAGGAGCAGCCACAGTAGGAGTGGCTGGATCAGGTATGTAGGCATGTTATGTGGGTCTGTTCAAGCATGCCTATTTGTTGTTTCAGTAACACTTCCTATTTCACACTGAAATTTGTCTCCAGAATATGGTTAATTACTTTTGTTTTAATGTTACCTTGTCCACTTAAACTTTGTGTAAAGGATAAGATTAAAAATGTTGAGGGCTATCTTATATTATTTCCTTGCAACTTCACTTGTAAAGAGGTTTCAGATAGGCTTTATTGTAAAATAAGGTGAGGTGTTTTAGTTCCAGGTTTTCCATTTCATGAAAGGACGGTGAGAACAGAATATTTATCATGTGCTTGTGTTCAGTTTTTGGCCAGGGATAAGCTTGCACCAGGGGCCCACACACAGAGTACCTAGTTACTCATTTTAGTCCCCGGGAAGGTCTGAGTAAGGGTCATAAAATGCCCTAGCAGGGCGACCTGTTAACAGGGTGTGGAAGACTAGAAATAGCGAGATTGAGGTTGCATTTGTCTGGGACACCAAATGGTTGAGACTAAGCTCCTTAACTCTCTTGGAAACTTCCATGACCAGCCATTTTAGTTCAATGTGCAAGTTAGACAAACGTCTCTAACTCAATTCAGACTACTCTGTTCCTGGCCAATCATTTCACAGTCATGATTAATTTTTCTAGTGCTTTTTCAAATCCTAAATAAGTCTCAAATAATAGTATCTACTATGAATTTCTAGTATGGTTATGGCTTTTAAAACTATTGGTTCTATTCTAACATATTAGGTATTTGAGTAGCGTTGTTTGTTGGTGCAGATCACTGAATAGCTACCGGTATTTGTTTTTAACTGTCTTAGGGAATATCCTTTATCACGTTGATGTTATATTACAAGACCATTCAATTCTTAGCAAATGGGTGGGTAAAGATTTCTATTCTGTTGAAATATACAAAATCGTTAAATCTAATTCTAAGCTACTATTGAACAATTTCTTCACATAGCAATGCTTTTTGTAATTATATATATTATTGTGCTTGGCTGGCCTGTGATTTACAGCATAAGATCTAATTATCCATGATAGTTTGCTTGGAAGTACAAGCTTGAATAGTTTTCGTGTTGGGACATTGTTGCTGCATGAGAGCTGCCATATTAGAAGGCAATCACAAGATTTAAAACATTGTCCTCTAGATGTTACATGCATGACCTTCTGAAATAATGCTGTCCTTATTATTTTAAACTTGGCAGACTGTTGTGCTATTTATAGTACTGTCGTTTAAAATTACTACAGTTGGAATAGGCTTGAAGTATTCAGTTCCAGTCATACTAGTAACTTGCTTCCTGATTCTATTGCAAAAGGTTGAGAGGGATAATACTGTAGTTTCATGTGTTAATTGTTTTATTATGAAAATTTTCTAGGCCTAGGTTGCCCATCCTGTGATCAGATTTTCTTTTTCTTTCATTGTAGGCATTGAACTTATTGTAGTGATTTTTCACTTTAAAATTAGTACATACCATACAACCGGATAAAGTCTTCACATAATTATTTAATAGATTTCAGTTTGATGGAGGAAATGCATCTAAATTGTAGGAAACAATGCCATTATAATGCTATTTGAATTTACTCTTGCCTCCTAAAAATTGTTAAACAAGTTCATCCTTCTTTATTCTATGATTTTAATTGAACTTAGTAGTGGCTTGTAGATATGGCACAAAAGTTTATGAAAAGCAAGCAGGATTTTGCTTAGTGCAAAATGGTCAGATAACCTAACGTATTTTACCGTTTTACCTAAATATAAGTTGCACCTTATTTGCCTTTTTAGCACTAAAGTATGAGGGGAAAAATTAAATTAACACCACAGTGAAATAATAAACTACTTCACTTTGATAACATATAACAAATTTCTTGGTGAAATAGGCCTGAAATAAGAAAAAGTATGAAATGTCCTAAATTAGGAAATTCAACCAAAATATTTCTTCAAACATTAAATGAAACCTTTTGAAAAGAAAACAGAATCAGTACTAATACTTCATATGAATAACAATGTTGAATGCCATATTTTCTAACAGTTAAAGAGCTCTTGATAAAACAGTGTTATTAACCTAATGAATATTTGACTGATAATTTATAGTTTTTAATATCCTAACAATTATAATTTGACGTGCCTCCGCTTTGTGTTTTCCATTTAAGAGCTAGCCTAAATATATTACTCTGCATGTTTTTTTCTATTTTTCATAATTCTGTACTTTTAATTACTAAAGTTTAAAATCACCATTATTTGCATTTCTTTGCTTTTGAGCAGCTCATAATGCAAGATTATTCCATAATATCACTATCTTAATTCATAAAAGATGCAGAACACACAAAATGAACATCACTACTCAATTTTACACATTTTCTACCATGCTTCAATTGGAATCTAAGTAGTTTTGATATTATATTGATACTTTGGAGAATACAAGATAATCGATAGGAGACTATGCTTGGAAAAGTAGAATCCATTGCGTTGTGCGTATTTTTACCATTAGAGCCCAAAAACACTTGTATGCAATTTTTATGTAGGAGGCATGTTTTGCCGAGCTTAATCTAGGGAAAAAGTGTGCATCTTATATTCAGCGGTAGTTATCAAGAAGTTCAAGATACTGAGTAGTTTAGTTTAGTTAGTTGTTAAATTTTCAGCGACACATACAGTTCAAACATACAGTTTAGTTTAGTTTAGTTTCACTGCTTTTGTGTATATGTTTCGTATTTTGAGTTACTGTTATTTGAATCTAATTTCCTTTGAACATTAACCTTTCCTTGTGTGTTATAATGACTGTTTCCAGGTGCTGGTATTGGATTGGTGTTTGGATGTTTGATAATTGGTTATTCTAGAAATCCTACCCTGAAACAGCAACTGTTTTCCTATGCAATCTTAGGATTTGCACTCTCAGAAGCTATGGGATTGTTTTGCTTAATGATAGCATTCATTTTGCTTTTTGCACTATAATTTTTAATCACTGACAGTTGCATGTAGAAATTGGGGCCATATTGGTCATGTGAATAATTTGCTACTGCTGAAGTGGAGGTCAGAGATCTCTATAAAACCTTTGTATATATCCCGTGAAATGCAAACTGTACCTGTAGTCAGACTGGTAAAGGAATCGTGAGTCATTTGTACATCGTGTATGTGCTAGGTTTCCTACTGACTTAATTACTGAATACAAAATAATCTTCCATTTGCTTCATTACGATAAACTATATTTCTCCTGTATACAGATATACTTCAACGGGTGATTACATGCACATGTTTTACAGACTTAAAGAGTGGGAATAACACTGTTGATCCAGTACTTGGGTGCATGGTTTGTTATTGTTTTAATATTACCTTCTGGTTTTGTAATCTATTTTTCAAACATAAGATGTTAAAAAGAATTGAGAACCAATAAACGGTATGTTTCGGATTAATTTGTTCTTTAATGGTTCTCTTCCTTCAGATGCAGTGTTGAGAATCAAGCAGTAGTACAGCGGTAATTCTTATGTACCTCATTGCTAATAAGTCTGTCCTGTCATAAGATATATTATTTGCTTTTTCATGAAGCATGTAATGTGCAAATTTAATCTAACCGTAATGTGGTTCAAAATAGAAAAATTTATTGCTGTGTAGTAGGTTAAGGAGACACTAGCAATACTGTACCACTGAAATAACTGAGATTAAGGAATAATATTCATTGATGTGGTATATTGTTTGCTTACTAAGCTGTGACTCGGTGAATAGATTCAGGAATTGTATTGCAGATTCTCTTAATGCCCTCTAAACGTTTTATTAGGTTTGTATGAAAAGCAAATTACTAATATGAGTGTGATGGCAGATTTTAGCCACTTGATATTCTCAGAACATAAATGGCAGAAATATCACATAAATGATAAAGAATCACATTATCCTTGTTCTTGTTCTGATTTAAACTGAAGGTAGTTTTTTTTTCAATATGTTGGACTTTACCCTTCGCGAGCAGTGAATTTTATGGTTGTATGCGGCAGATTCTCCTTAAAATTAAAAATCCCTTGAATCACAAAATTTTTCCTACGGACATTCAGTATTACATAATATCAAACATTTACCTTGTTCTGGAGTAAATAGTTGGTGCTAGAAAAATTTCCTTGGGACTTAGATACCAGAGTGGCATAACGGGTATTCCATTATATTCTAAGATCTAAATGGTCAAAGAATAGAAAGTAATCTATTGGATCTGTGTTTCTATTGAACTGAGATGGTAATATGGGATCTTTGTTGGTATTATAAATGGCGATGGGCCTGGATCTGAATTAGTCACGTCTGTGCACTTTAAACTGCTAAGCCTGCATCTGCTGTGCCACTATCACTTGTGTATTGTTGCTCTCATTAGCATCATCTGGTATAAATTCTTCCTCGCCCTCACTAAAGTCACTAATATGTTTCGTTTAACACGGATTCTGGTGTGAAAGAGTATAAATTTTGTGCACTCCGTTGCCAGAGAGGCATGTCAGTGGATTTAACATATTAAATTTTGCTTGCAAGGGTTAAAATATGGTTTGTTAGCAGGCACATTGAAGCAAACTGGGCAATAATTTAGTTCTTTATATATTATTATTTTATTCTCAGCTAGATAATCAAATCTAAGGGATCATTCTTGCGTTTCTGCGTGGGTGGCTTCGGTTTTCTGTGCCCAAGGTTTCTGGGATTTGTGTTCATAAATGTGACTGTCCCTAGTCTGCATCAGCAATGGTAGGGTTCTGTCACTTCCGTAATATCTGTGCGTGATTCCTATTCGCAGCTTTGTTGCAAGTTACCTTCTAGCTATCACCATGCCTACATGGTGGCTAGACAAGGAATGGTAGAGGGGAAGTGACACTTCGTGCACAAACAATAACTACATTTGAAATGTAAACAGAGCGGAAGCTACTGCGCCAAGTAAAATAAATAAATCAAAATATTTGACTTGGGGGGGCAAAACTTGGATTTTTAGTAGTTGTTCATAGACCTTTTATAAGATCAATATAAATATTAGATGGAAATTTACAGTGAAGTGTTCAAATCTGTAGCAAGATTGAGATCGGAAATATACACACAAAACTTCACTAAAAAGGTATATTTACCCAGAATGATCATTTCAACGGGTCTTCCCGCCATCATCAGCTGATTCCGACTGGCCCTCTGGCGGCGGATGAATGAACTTGTCAATCAAGGTTCCATGTATGCCAACTGAAGTGTCAAAGTTTAAAAGATTTTCTCGGTTCTTTTTATTAATCTAATAAAAACCAACCAGAAAGATAAGGTCCCTCATTACAAAAAAGCCGGAATTTACAAAATTAATTGCAAAGATTGTGGAAAATTTTATGTTGGCCAAACAAAAAGGAATTTAGACACAAGGAGAAAAGAACATTTTAGGAACATTATGAATAAACAAATTGAAAAATCCGCTTTGGCAATGCATTTTTGGGAAGTAGGCCATGAAATTGAATTATTAAAACAAGTTGAAAAACCAATAGATCTTATGGTATGGGAAAAAATATTCATTAAAAAGAACCGAGAAAATCTTTTAAACTTTGACACTTCAGTTGGCATACATGGAACCTTGATTGACAAGTTCATTCATCCGCCGCCAGAGGGCCAGTCGGAATCAGCTGATGATGGCGGGAAGACCCGTTGAAATGATCATTCTGGGTAAATATACCTTTTTAGTGAAGTTTTGTGTGTATATTTCCGATCTCAATCTTGCTACTTTTATAAGATGTTAAAGGCTGGGGGGCAAAACGTTGTCCCAAAATTTGCCTTGGGTAGGCTATACATTTCAGTTTCAGGGAAATTTCAGTGGAAGTCATATAAATTAGATTTTCAGACTGCATAGAAGCAATTAATAGGAGGTGTTATTAATAAAATTATTTAATTCATACAATAAATGCCAGATATTTCACTGATTTCAAAATGAGGCAGTAGCAAGGCACTTACTCATAATTTGGCATAAAATACACATATGAGGATGACAGTTTTTCGAGATTTCAATAGATAAAACACACATTGACTATATTTCTATAATAAAGATTAGTGTGAAAGCTTCGTAACCGTTTGATTCAAAGATAAAATTGTTATAATTTAGTTCTGGCTATGCAATAAAAAGAACTCTGCGGAACTTGTTTTAATGGGTCACCAGAATCTTTCTACATAGGCTACTCTCACATTGATGTCTCGAATCAATGATAGAATGTCAAATATGCAGACTAATAAGTAAATAAATAAATAAAACACAGCCAAGGCAAAAGATATATACGCAGTGAAACAAGTTATACGCTAACGAGCGACTACACCACTGGTCTTGCCTCTCTCTCCAAAGTCAGGGTGGTAATTAAAAGGATACTAAGGCTGATATTCATAGTCAACGACTTTATAAAGCTGAGCTTATTGGACAAGTCGACTTGTATGTTATTCGTATTCATAGTCTTCTTTAAAGTCATACTTTAAGTCTGACTTCGTAAAGCTCTACTTGTTCTACATATTAAAGTCGAACTCGATAATATGAAAAATCGCACGTTCCCTGCCATAACAATTGAATTAGCGAATCCTATTTAAGATTTTTTCAGATTTCGTGTAATGCAAAGCCATCTGGGTACGTATTTCACTATCGTGATATAAAAATACAGACGGCGCTGTGCATTGTAAACAAAGAATTCAATTCATCCAGTCATATTACGCAGCATGTAAGTAAACTGATCAATAGTTTCTTGAGAATATTTTGTGTATATATTAGCATGGACATTGTTCAGAATTAATACCGGTACGCTTATGTATTTATTTTGATATCAGTTATTGTTTTAGAGAGATTCAAAACAGCTTAGGAAGCTTAGGGGCAATATGAAATGCCAGCAGAGAGAAATGCTGATGAAAGATAAGCAATTGATATTTCAAAATTGTGTCTTCTTGAAACAAAATCTCTTTTTAAATTCAATGTCACTGTAGAATTTGAATGGATTCATCATGCTTCACTAATAACGCTTTGGGGCATGATTTTCTTCTAATGCCTCACCCAGATCCTCAAAATCACTATCCATGGTTCTGGCTTAAACTGAAATAAGTTAGGGGGGCCCTTGACTTGATAAAGTAAGACTTATTTCGACAAATAGGTTGTACTTTAGTGACTTTGAATAGCAATAAGCTCAACTTTGTCAAGTCTCACTTTATAAAGTAACTACATCATAAGCACAACTTGTTTGTGCCAGAAACTCAACTTAAGACTAGATTGAAGTTCGACTTTGATATACCGTAAGTACGACTTATTGAGACTATGAATACTGCACCTAAGAGAATATGCAGATGAGAGAAACTTACTATTGGGTTGAAGCAGCGATTTAATCAAGTTCCTGTATTCTGTTCATAAAATCCTCTGTTTCGGATGCATTGGGTTGGCTGGCGTCTTCACTACTATTGCTGCTACTGTCGAAATTGATGTAAGACACACTATTTCAGGTTCTAATAAATCTTTGAGTTTTATGTAATCTTTCTCAATATGTTATACATGGCGATGAAAGGGACTCCATTCTCCCACACATCACTGAGTTTAAATGTGACATTGCATTGTGCTACCCATTGTTTGTCATCCCATATTTTTTAAATGGGATTTAAGTCCAGGTGATAACGCTGGCAAACGAAGCACTGTGTGACCATGTTCTGTAAGAACTTGGTCTAATACGAACTTCTTTGCTTTAGGCTTATGCAGCTTTATGAGTTCATACAACTCCATCTTGTCAGCCTGGGTGGCATAGTTAGTATAGCACTGGCTTTCTGTGCCCAAGGTTGCGGGTTTGAACCTGGTTTGATGGCATTTGTGTGCATAAATGTGGCGGGCCTATGTCTGTAGATTTACTAGCATGTAAAAGAACTGCTGGACAAAATTTCGGCACACCGGTGACAGTCACAGGCCTAAGTAGCAGTACATCCAGTCGTTAAATAACCATGTACCAACCAACAACTTTTTCCCACGCGAAATTTAATATATTAAGTCCAATGTTGTCTGTGGTAGCATGGAATTTAATATATTAAATTCACGTCACCAGCCTACCTCTGGCGACAGAGTGCACAAAATTGATACTAGACATCACGGAAAGTCTCTTTCACACTTCCTGCAGTGAATCCTTTGCATTACATGATTTCCTTGCAGATTGTAACAGGTGTCTGTGTTAAACAAAATATATTAATGACTTTAGTGAGCGTGAGGAAGAATTTAAACCAAATAATGCTACTGAGGGCAACAACACAAGTGACAGTGACACAGTAGATGCAGGCTTAGCAGTTTCAACTGCATTGATGTGACTGATTCAGATCCAGACCAATCCCCATTTACATTACCAACCAAGGTCCCTTATTACCATCTCAGTTCAATAGAAAACAGATCCAGTAGATTACTTTATATTCTTTGATGATAAGATCTAGGAATATATTGGAATATCCCTAATGCCATTATTCTGGTAACTAAGTCCTACAGAATTTTTGTTATCTCCTACTTCCACCAGCTGTGAATATTATCTTCAGGACAAGTTTAATGTTAATGTTGCATGTATTCTTGAAGTGAAACTTCTTTACCCACGGTAGGGGTAAATCGGGAGCTTGTGTAACGCTCAAAATCGTAACGAAATTAGTAAGGTGTGGCGAAACTGACTGCGCAGAAAACAATCAACTCAATGATTAGGCTTATCCAAAATTTAAAATAAAAAATCCAAAAATTACATAATCCATAATTTTAAAAATCTAAATATAAAAAATTTTAAAAAAAGTTCCTAAACTCCAAAATTAAAAAATTCAAGAGTCCAAAAATCAAAATTTAAAAAATAAAAAATCCACATATCCAGAATTTAAAAATAAAAAATTTAATAATAAGAATCACAAAATTGAAAATTAAAAAAGTCCAACAATCCAAAATTCAACAAATCCAATAAAAAAAATGAAAAATCCAAAAATTAAAACAAATTTCACTTCTGTCGCATGGCATTCCATGCACACTTTTTTTTATTTTAAGGAGAATCTGCCCCATACTGCCATTGTGTTTGATTTGGGGCACTTATCATACTAAACATTGTGATATGATGCCTTGTTCATCATCTACCCAGAGTGAGGTGGCAAATTTGGCAGCAGCATTTCTTCACCCAACGCATTGGAGGAATTTGTGTCCTTGTAATCCCTAGTGTTCTGGATTGATTTGAATATTAGGGCATTAGAAACTAAACCCTTTTCACTACCAGCATACACAATGATGTGGTGCTGTCCCTTCGATACTGGTGATTTCAGCCCTTCTGTACTATCATCATATCAAGTCTTGGGAGTCATGTGAGAACCGTGAATTTAGGTCTTGTCTCTATAGGCAATAAGCTTGCCTTCCCGTCGGAATCTGGTAACAACTCTTAAATATGCATTGTGAACACTGCGAATATCTATTCTTTCTATTAAAATTTGTTTAAGGTTGGGTCTTTCTTCTATCGAAATCAGAGTTTCTTAACCCTTTCACTGCTAACGACGGAACGCTATGAACGAGACGATTCCACAAGGCATGGAATTTTTTAACACAGTTTTAACGAAAGGATAGTGTCCTGCCATCTATTGGGGTTGGATAGAACTTAATTTCATTGCTTTCCCTGCTCTGTGGTGCAATTTGTAGATCAAAATATGAGGCCTTGCACAAATTTCCCGCGAAGTTAGTGCTACGAATAAAACAATTGCTCATAGAATAGAATTCTTTAACAAGGTTTCAACGAAAGGATAATGTCCTGCCATCTCTTGGGGTTAGATAGAAATTATTTTCATTGCTTTCCTTGCCCTGTGGTGCAATCTGTAGGCGGAAATCTGAGGCCTTTCACAATGTTGTGATGTCTGAAGAAGCCATTGAACTCACGAGTCATATGACAAGCCGGGAATCACGTCAAGGCCATGGAATGTTCAATCTCAACACAGTCATTGCTTTCACGAGCAAGGAAAAACATTTCTAACGTGATGACGAAGTTCTGGCGTATTTTAAAACTGCCTTCTTATTTTTCGGATTTAGCGCCGAGTGACAGTGAAAATATCTCAGCACTGAAAGGGTTAAATATTTTTTTCAAGATAGATGCTTGTCCTTTATATCCAATGACTGTGTACAATTTGGCTAACACAGTCTTCATCGTAGGAACTTCTTTCCGTGACATAAAAGTTATAGTTTTTTGTAAAACACAAAGATCAGAGTCATCTAAATCAGTAGTGGGGCGAGTCCTGTTTTTATTTCTGCGTGATATGGTGTATGAGGATGACTAAACTATCAGTTTCTTCTTTAATCAATTTTATTGTAGCCATTGACACTTTAGTGGCTGCATGGAGCAATCTTGAACTCAGTTAACAGGTATCACAAATCCATTGTTGTGGACTTCTAATTGCATGAATTTCAATGTAGCTGCTGTAACCTCTCTTGTCTGTCCACGTATTATTCTTCTGTCAGTACTGTAGTAGATGATGCAAGAAGAAAATCAGAACTTCACTTTACGTATTTCTTTATTGACATGATTGTTCCCACGGGTTTCTAGTTTTTACAACAAGTGAGGTTTCTAAGAAGAGAATCTGCTCTGCAATAGCTTTCAATTTCTGAGGTCAATATTTCTAAATAGTAATCCAAATAGCCCCATATTAAAATTCGTCAAGGAAATTTCATTTTATCTATTAATTTGACATTTCTGTGCTTGAGAATGTAGGGTATACATCAGGGAGCTGATTACTTGCTTACGTGCAGAACAAAATTATCTTTGCATCATCAGATGAATCACGCATTATATTTTTAAGATTGTTGCTCATTGCCGTACCACAAGAAAATGCTGATTTGTAGCTATTGGTGTAAGTCTTCAGCCGTACCAGGTATGTCCACAGCTCCTCATATTGAGCAAATGCAATCACATTGAAAACCTTGTTATGGATGGGAGTTGTTTAAATTATTTTGCCTCTAGTTGTATTAGGGTGATGGCCTCTTTCGTTTTCTTTTAACTAGGGATATGAAGTTTCGTGATTGCAGATTCAACAGTTTTTATCATAGGTAATCCCACGAGAGTTGACGAATTTATCTGATGTAACTCGTCAACTCGAGTTGGATTTATTAGGACTATTCCATGAATAAAACGTAGCGGATTATATAAATAATAATTACTTTCGTGCTTTGTTGTATAAAAATAAAACTAAAAGTTACGAGATCACGGCATACTGTGAATCAACCATCCATGAATCGATTCGAGCTACCTTGGTGTAATCAGCGGTACCACCAGGGCATATAAGATATAGTTAACTTCATTCGGGTAAGCTACAGCAGAACAGAATAAAAGCACACGAACTGACTTGCACGGAATCGAAATTGTGTTCACAATCAATGTACATTTCTATTATTTCAATTTCCAAACAAGTTACGTTGTATAAAATAATCTGATTTCGCGCCCCCTGGTGGCAGCAGTGACTATCAATCACTGCACACTGATACTTGCGTCTTCAGTAGCGACCAGACGGTTTTATCACGATAAAACACCATCCTCCCGATTCCTACAAGAATATTGCAAGATAAACGGCCGTGATTGGTCTATATCCGAGGAATTGCTTAACGTTATTGGTCAATATCAAACATACGGCGTATGAGTTGAATAGTCAACAAATAACAATGATGTAAAAATTAAAAAATAATAATAATAATAAAAATTACAAATTCAAAAGAAAGTTAAACACAAAGTGAATTTTAGCATGTAATTAAATTGTCCTTAGCAGTTTATATCACTAGTTTTACAGATTCTTACAATCTATAAAATGATTCGATATTATTGAAATGTCTTAATGTACACCTTGGATATCCAGTGATGGAATTTTTTTCTCGATCGCTTTTTGCTTGTGTTGTGTTTTATTTGGGTATTACTTTGCACAATATAACTCCATGTTCATTTCATAATTACTATTTCATTATCTGGTTCCCCCTTTTCTTGCTGCTGGTTCTAAATTTTTTTTAGAAACAATACATTAGTGAGTCAAAAAAGTAATAGTAACAATTTACAAACAAAACCAAAAATAGACCCAGAGCCACCAAATTCACAAGTTCCTAGGGAAAAGGAAGTTTGAGGCCTGTCGGGTTGCCTTGTTTACTGCTACAACAAAAAATGATCCAGTTTTAGGAATATTTTGTACTACTTTACCTGGAATTTATCACTAGAACAGCCCCTAACAAATTGGGGGGGGGGACACTCCTGTGAAAGTTATCAGTTTATCTAGATAACTTGAAAACTTTGGAAAAATTCCTATCCCTACTCATACAATGTTTATATATATATATATATATAAATTCCATACTTTTTTCAACAATTATGCATAAAACTAGTTAACATTACTAGAGGATAAAATTCAGATGCTGAAGTTTTCATAAGTATTACTTGTGGAAGTTCTGTTGCTATTCTAATCTAAAGTATTGAACATTCGGCAGACTAAAAAAATATTTGCATAAAGCGAATAAAAACTGTCAGTAGTTTGGTTTGTGACTGACTACCCTAAGAGTTGTCTTGCTTGTTCAGCAGGCTGGGGTTCGCATAATATTCTTGTACAGTCAAACCTCTGTATAATGAAGATTGATATAACAATAAGTCCTCATATAGCAATATATTTCTTTCGCTCTGGCAGATTTCGTATCTTAATGTGTTAAATGTAACTCATTACAACAATGAAGCTAATTTAGAAGCATCCTTTTGTAATATTTTAAAGTTCAATTCTTATTGCAAGCCAGTAGCTTAGCTAATAAGATTAGTGTCCTTCTGAACCACTAATATAGTTTTCTGGCCTGATAACTGTTAAGTTTCTTTAAAATTCCAGAAGAGAAAGGTAGAGAGTGGAAAATGTCATTGAGGGTAAAATCATCCTTCAAGTGTACAAAAACAATGCAGAGAGTTTGGTTGCTACTTCAACATGCGCATCATGTATAGTTAGAAACACCTTATTGAGCAAATGGTTTTAGTTTTCCATAGATATGTGGTAAATTCTTTTTCTTCCCTCATCCTGCTCTCTAAGAGGATGAAATTTCTGGCATATGCCCAGGCTCAAAGCTTGGTGTGATCCAGTCTGAACAGTAATTTTTCAATGTGTGGGTGTAGTAGCTATGGTTACTACTCAACGGAAATCAGTTATAAAACAAAGTTAGCGCTCTTATAAAATTCGAATCTGTGATTCATCATTTTTAGCTTGTTTGCACATTAAATTATCCTGTAATCATCACAAAGTACTTTGCATGCAGACTTCCTAATAATGTGGTAATAATAATCTGATAACACCCACAAATATCACTATACAGAGGTTTGACTGTATTAATGATACCACAGTTCTTCCAAAACCCTGTTGGTGGCTTCAGTTAGCTATTATTATCTACTGCAGTTATGAAGTGGTCCATCTCCCAATAGAGACTGTAAATTTGGACCAGAAAATGGAATCTTCCCCACCCTGAAAAGCAATTTGTCATAATGCAAACTTATGGGATGTTGAGTAGTGTGGGATGCTCGTAGCAACTGAGTCAATATCACTTTTGTCATCTGATTTGTGATTTCTGCAGTTTCTAATGAACGCCAACAAATTTATGAGACTAAATAACACAGGAGTTCTCATTTCACCAAATCAATGCAAACTTTTCCTTTTATTTGACTGAGTCTCATAACCCCATAAACACACGAATATTACCATAGGAGAGGGAGGTTCCATCTGGCACTGAAACAAACTCTGTTAGTTCAATTGGTAGAGCATATATCAAACTACTAATCATAATTATATTTATGGTTGTACATTTCTACATATGAACTTTTTCAAGTATAATTTTTTATTTATATACACACAGATTTTGCCATTTGTGGATTTCAAAGATCTCTATTTATAATAAGTTTCACCTAAGTATTTAATTTGTTTGCTATTTTTTAGTTTTCAGGGAGAAACACTTTATTTATTCCAAGACTAGCAAAAGCAGAGTTTTGACATAGTACTATCAGAAATAATTAGAGGATGGCATTCGTAAGTTACAGAAGATGGGATCATTGTACAAATGATGGCTCATAAGGTAGTAAACACATACTAAAGAGTAACAATACTTATGTATTCTAGTAGTAAATTTAATTATTTTGGCCAGAGTAAAGCTTGCACAAGGGACATACATACTGAGTGCTTGGTTACTCATTTCTGTCCCGGGAAGGTCTGAGTAAGGGTCGATTAACACTCTAGCAGGGTGGTCTGTTAAACAGGTGTGGGAAACTAGAAATAGCGAGGCTAAGGTTGCTTTTTGTCTGGGATGCCCTTGTGGTTGAGACAATGCTCCTTTATTCTCTTGGAAATTTTCATGACCAGCCGTTTGAGTTCAATGTGCAAGTAAGGCTTCGTGTCTTTAACTCAATTCAGACTACTCTTTATCTGGCCAATTTTTAATTTATGTTGAGCGCTTTTGTTCCATATGTTGTGAAACTTCAAATTAGTTAATATATCTAGCAAGGCGACTCAGTACTTAATATGAACCAACTTAACTGAGCTTTGGTGAAGGGAAAATAAACTTCTATAGTGCTAATAACCCCTGTTTTACAAGATAATATTATTTAAAATGGTGAGATTGCTCTTATTGAAGCCAGTTACAGTGTTGTTTTTTACCTTATTGATAAGGCATTGAGCTACTGTTCTCCAGGCCAAAGTTTGAACCCCATTGAGCAAATTTTTTTTAATTTACTGCTGTATTAATGTAAGAATTGGGCACAATTATGTAATAGTTGCATAGTCTTCATTTAACGCCAAATAAGAAAAATAATATATTAATAAATACTTAAATATTATTTGGGAATGAAATAAAGAATGGATAATAAGTAATTGAACCATAAGAAAAAAATATCTTTCTTTTATATTATGGGATATGAGTGGGGATTTATAATATGTACTAAAAAGTACTCTAAAATGAGGTCCGTTACATCAAGATTAAACTGTATATGGATCACTTTACTTTTACTATATTCCCAGTAATTTAATCCCTCTTTGGTCTGCATTAGTATTGTAAATGTACAAATTGTTTTGTTCATTTTGTGTTTATCTCTCCAATGCTGCTGTTATATCCATAGCAGTATTCCCAGATTTTTATTATGAAGAATAAATGGTGCCATCTGTAAGATTGCAAGGGGGAGATCAGAACACATGCTGAATAGGGCCTATAGGTACATAATTTATCATGCAGGAAGGACAGGAATCTGTATCTTGGTATGTTTGATAGGTTCTATCAAGGTAACGATGGGTTGTCATGTTGAAACATGCCTTCAAATTTGGCATATTGGTAGATCTTCATTACACATACACATGCAAAAAAATTGGCTGCTCATATTAAGCTTGTGTGAAAACTAATTGCAAATCTCATAAGTTTAAAACATTGATTAGCCTTTCACATGCGGTTCACTACCTACCTCATGCCTTTGTATTAGCTATCACAGAGTTATTATGTGTAGTTTCTAGCTTCCTTTATCTCTCTCTCTCTCTCTCATCTTTTCACTATGGGAGGAAATATTGTAATAATGAAGACCATCCTCTAATGTGCATGCTTGTATTCAAACACATCTTGTGAACTAATTAGTACCTATAAAAATCAGTATGAAGTCTTTTATACAGTAGAGCATGTTCAATTAAAATTAAAATTAGTCAAACATTAAAAACACTTGTCGCGTCGCTCCACTTACATTATTTATGTAAAACCGGTTTCCAGGGAAGCAGCTCCCTCAGTTGATGGTTGATGAGAGTCAACCATCAGCTGAGGATGAGGGAGGTGCTTCCCTGGAAACTGGTTTTACATAAATAATGTAAGTGGAGCGACAAGTGTTTTTAATGTTTGACTAATTTTAATTTTAATTAGTACCTGTTTTAAGTGTTCTGGATTAGTGAAGGGAAGCTCTTGTGGTGTTCAGTTAAATTTATTTACTTTGGCCTGTAGCGTGCACAATACGTAGTATGTTATTCAAAGTTCTAAACACTTAAAGAGTTTTGTCTAGACAAGAAAAGATTGTAAAGCTATGGTTTGTCAGGGAGTTAGCAATCGTTGTTATAGAGGTGTTTCTTTTACTGGTGATCATTGTTCATGACACAGTTGCTATCCACAGTTATAGTTGGCCATATCAAATAGCTGACAAGAAATCGGGAACATGGAACTGGAATTTGATAGCCTTTCATAACCTCAACACAGCCTCTAATAGTCATTCACAAAAACACACTGACAGAAACAAACAAATGTCACTGTTGGTAACCTAAACGTATGGTTCAACAAAAATACTCTAATCAAATTGGTGACCGTATTTTTAAATAAATGTACTGTTATTTTACTGTATGTTTCTTACATTATAGTTTTTCTAACAATCCAGCTACCTCCTGCCACATATTTTCTTTTATGTAGCTATTTTTATAGCCCCTTAAGCTTATGTCATACAGGACATTGTGGTTAGGCACAAAATCTATGAATATTTTGTCCTCAACTTAGGAAAAATTAAAAGCTGCTATTAAGCACAAAGTGCTATTTTTCTTTACCTACTATATACATGTAATCTACTGCGATCATTGTCCTGAATTTGCCTTGAAAGCAACTACTGGTGGACATCGTTGACACGCTGCAGTCATCATCGTACACAAATTGCCTGCATTGGTTTTCGTTGAAACAGGCTGTGAAGATCGCTGAAGACAAACCATAGTTTAATTGAGAATAGGTAGTTTGAAGCACTGTTTTAATCGTGCAAATTGAGTGGTCACACTTCTAGATCACCCACACAAACGATTAATCATATCCAACCCCTCAATGTCTGTACAGATTAAATTGTTTCAAAACATGGAAGTGATGAGTAGTTATATAAAAAGGAAACTCTTGAACCATTAAACAAATAACATAGCTCCATCTGCTGCATTCTCTGCTGCCAGCAGTTACCACGTTTACATACGGGATTGAAATCTGTCTGAATCCGATCCCAACTCAATACGTCCCCTGTTTACATGGAAATTTCTGGGAGTGCATTGAGAATTGTACTAATTTAGCAATTATGGCTATTTGTATGGCTAACCTATATGAACAATTACTGTTTATTCCGTGGTTTAAAATATTAAAAAGTATGTGTTACATTAATAATTTCTAGTCACCATAAACAAATAATGACATATAAGAGTAAGATGATAATACTAGTATTATAGTGTAAGTTTTCTGTTAAATATACGCTCAGCTGCAAATGATAGATGGCCGTGTATGTGTGTGCACCAGGATTTAGTTTGCTAGCTTTTGCATGGAATTAATTAGACTTGAGTCCAATTCGTTTCTTCATTTGTAGAGGATCGGATCGAAAATTCATTTCAGACTAGGTCTACGTTTGCATGATCTTGATAACAGGGAACAGATTCAGATCGATCTTAGTGTTTCCATTTGGCAGGCTACTCAGAAGTGTCCACTGGTGTTTCTTTATGCTACAATACATGTTTTCGTCCACTTATAGTTAATATGATTAGCTAATTTGTTGTATGTGTATATCCGTAAGTTTCGACATGACAACCCATACAGTTCTCTTCTGAGTAACAAATAAGTGTTAGGGCATAGGTTATCAGACAGTGCACCACAATGTCCTAGGTCGTTTTGCAAGTTTGGGGTTTCATGGGGAAATTAGAAAAAAAAGACTATCTCATCAAATATAACATGATTATTAGTATATACAAAAGAAATGTACAAATTAAATACCATGAAACAATACATAGAAAAAGCTTAAGTAATGTTATGCCTCAAGTAATAGTAATAATATCAATAAAGTAATGAAAAAATAACTAGGAAATACAATTGTTAATCCTTTCAGACCTGAATTTATATTACTAAAAGAATCCATCCCAAGCATCAGCAGATTTGGAATGAATGGGGGGGGGGGGGAATGCATTAATAGGTTTTCATGAAAGGCAATGGCATGGATAAATTTCCTCATATCGTATTGTAACATAAAGCATTACTCTATTAATGTTATATCTGCTTTTTGTGATTCTTACAAACATCAGTAGCAGTGAAAAGGGTAACAATTTAATCATAAAATGTTTTTTTGTTTCGTTGTAACTTATGAAATCTTTTAATCCTTTCAGAGTTGAATGTACATATTGATATAAGCATTTAAGTGAAATCATTAGTGGATTTTAAGTTCAAAATAATACTAAAAACTTGTGGAATAGCTATTATCTATGATTGGCTACCATAACAGGAAAATAAAAATCCTCACATTTTAACTTAATTCTTGCTCTGTCAATCTAATAATTCTGCTTTTACACATTTCTTAGTGGTGATGAATGTATAAGTCGGTAGCAGTGAAAAGATAAGTCTTTATTTGGAAATCCTTAAACTTACGGTATAGTGTGAGATTCAAGAGAGAACTTTAAGAGCTTCCTGGGTTTAAGAACATTTTTTGTTACTGTAATGTATAAGGGCTATGTAATAAAAATCTATCGACTAGACTGACTGTGGCTAAAGACGATGGGTTGGGTCTGTAAAAACGTTGTTGCATGGGTAGTGAAGAATGGCAAGCATATTTCATAGGGATTGTGAAGAAGTGTTTTTAATTTAGCCTTTTTGTTTTAGGAGCTGGAATTGGAACAGTGTTCGGCTCACTAATCATCGGTTATGCCAGGAACCCATCGCTGAAACAGCAGCTTTTCTCATATGCCATCTTGGGATTTGCCTTGTCTGAGGCTATGGGTCTGTTCTGTCTTATGATGGCTTTCCTGTTGCTGTTTGCATTCTAAGCGCATTTTAGTTGTTACCTACTCACTGCCACCAAGGAAGTTTATGCTTCTCTGGGGTTTTAGGGCCTTCCATGGAATAATTATTGTGGAGGCGTGACTTAGTAAGTCTGCGTGTGCTTTTGTATATTGTGACTTTTCGTGATGGTGATCTTGTATAAAAAGTGTAATGGGGCTTTGTGGACAATATTATCCTTCCTTTCAAGACCACCTTCAAGAGAAGACTTTGAGATTTTAACATCTGTTGAACTCTACCGGATTATTCCATGGTTTTCCCAACACAGTAGCAGAAATGGAGCTGCCTGCATTATGTTCAGCAATAGGACGGTTTGAGTGGGAATATTATAAATGAATGAAAATCTATTATACAGAGAAAAATAGTATCATAAAATTTCATTTGTATGATTATCATTTCCTCGTCGATTTCTTAACTTGATATCCAGTGACTTCGATCTTTATTTAACAGAGAATTGAGGAGAATTTCGATGTATGTGTATGATATATTATTTTTTGCTGTTGATCACTCATTATTTCTTGGACACATTTATGTAAAATGGGACCGGAATATTCCATTCATTGTACAGTGTTAGAACAATTAAACCTTAGTTGTGAAAAATTGCCCTGTGCAGGGTAGCTCAAACAGATCTTATGAATTTCTATCTCCTGTCCATATTTTCACCTTGTATGATTATCGTTACAGTACAGTAAAGTGTCAGTTGTGGGGAGTACCGGTAAAACAGTCTGGAAAATGTTATAGGAAGATATGTCTTGATGTTAATAAGTTACTTTAAGTTTCTGTTACCTGTAATTACAGGTAACAGAAAACCAAAGTAAGACATTAACATTAAGTAAGTCTGATTATAATCAGCTTCAGCGGGAGGCCTGAACACTAACGCCCGGTTTCATCGACAGGGGTTAAAAATACACTAACCCCGAGTTTGTTAACCTCGGGCAAAAATTTTAACTCGTCCTTGTGACTCACGCGTTTCACCATGCTTTTTCGGCAGAGGGTTAACTAACACCATTTTAACCCTCGCAGGAAATAGGAACAGTAGTAATCTAGAAGGCAGTGACTGAAAATTCGTTTTTATGAATGCACTTAATTACGCGGTTCTTTTGTTTTCTGTAGTGGCGAATGACGTCATACACGAAAATGGAAGACATTAAAAGAGAAATCGATGGACAAACTTATCAATTATTTAAAAAAGTCTCTGCTAATTCCGTTTGTGACGAAGTATAAGTCAGTCAAAGAGAAGGATGATGCTTGGAAGAAAATGACGAGGGAGTTTAATAGCATTAACATGGTCCTGTTTGTGATTATAACGTTTTCTTCAGTCCATTAATTATTTGTCTGTAATAATTATACCATACAATAAACTACAGCATTAATCTGTTTTCACACATTCTTCTTTATTTTGTCTTCTTCTTCCAAGTGTCATTTATACATCGGAAATGTATATTTGCCCTTGGAGAGTGCAAGTTTGAGAAATCAGCTGACTTCGAAGGTCACTGAACTCTTCTGCTCCCTTACAGTAGGCCAGCTGTGATAACTTCCAAGACAGAGAAACTCTCCACAAAAGAAATATGCGTATGAAATAAGTTTTAATTAATAAAAATGGAACAGGAGGCTGAAAATCTTAATCAGGAAACTGCGCGTGAAAAAATACGCTATTATAGGAGGGAATTCAATTATTGTGACAATTAATAGAAGACAGAATATTTGTAGGCCTACTTATTAACTTTTTAAATAGCTTGTATTGTCTTAAATGTATTGGGCAGTACAAAGGGATAGGTTTGTTAAATTTCTCAAAATTACCTAGGCCATTACCTATATGAAAATCAAATATTATTGTGCTAACTTGTACATTACTGGAGCTAGAAGCGTTGTCGTTACACTTTCTTAGAAATCTGATTTTAGGCCTAAACACACGCATTCTTCATCTGTGAACCTGATTCTGTTCAACTTCCTCCTCAGTAGGCAATTCTATGACAAATCTTTCATCAGAAAAGATGATCTTGGTAAAGTGCGGAGAAAATTCGTAATATACCCCGATATTCCGATCTCGGACAGAAGCACTGTATGTAAAATTGTAATTAATTTTAAGGAAACAAGTTCTGTGTTGAATAAATACCAAGAAAGTATGTAGGCATGCTTTCTGAGAAGTTTGATGAAATAGGAGAAATTAGAACAGTATCTGAATAGAATTAAGCAGTATTCACGGAATAGGAATACGTCTGTATAGGCCTAATTTTTTTGCGGACTGTGCGCTCGCTCAGTTACCGGGACTCGTTGCAATAACTGCCGGGAGAAGGAGCTCCCAGGAACCCGTGAAAAAAAGATTTCCTAGTTTATTATTATTATTAATACTTGTAACATTATTATTGGTAAAACAATGCTATTATTAAACTTTTAAATATATTTCCGGGACGATAGGGAAATTCAGCAATTCTGTATCAATTGCTTAATACCCTTGGAGAGTGCAAGTTTGAGCAATCAGCTCACTTCGAAGCCATTTTAGCCCCGAGTTAGGCTTTTAACCCAAGGGAAGGTAGGGGTTAACTTAACCCGAGGGGTTAAAACTAACTCGTGTCGATGAAACAAAATTTTCGTCAAATCGAGAGTTTAGAACGTGTAACCCGGGGTTAATTCTTAACCCCTGTCGATGAAACCGGGCGTAAGTTAACCTTTTTTTTTTTTTTTTTTAATTTAATGCACTTTGTAGCCAAGGAAGCCTTATCAGATACTTGCCGTATTGTAAATTATGAAGTAGTTTTACTCATAAAATATGCCATACGTAACTCAGTTTGGCCAAAATGTGACTTCTACCCTAAGTCCGCTTAATTAAGTTTGAAGTTGCATTCACATTAACTTTTGTACGCAGGGTTTCTTAAACAATTTTATGTGCATGAGGTCCCATTGGTATTTTGCGTGCCTGTCCAAGGACCCCCTACTCACAGAACATAATACTTAATTTAAACAAAAAACATAATTTTGTAATGTTATTGTATTTACTTTAATTGTGTAATATAGGCTTAAACTTTGTGACATTTGGGTAATTACAACAGTCTGGATCTGGAAACTAAGAAAGTTCACTTGGTACTGTTGTTGCATTTATAGGACAGATGGTCCTGTTTTCCAGAGACCCAACTGTTGTAGGTCTGGTTCGAGTAGTCACTCAAGCCGAAGATCAGCCTTTACTTTAGTTTTGTTTCTGTACTTAGTCTTGTTATATGTGAGAGTAAAAAATGTACAGGTAGGGGAGAAAAAAGCGGACCTACTAAAATATCTAATTTGCCAATATGAGCCACTGCGCATGCCTAGAACCCACTAGGCAAGTGCAGTGGCTCATATTGGCAACTTAAATATTTTAGTAGGTCCGCTTTCTTTTTCCCTACCTGTACACTCACACAGGTGTAAAGTCACATCTTCGTTTTTATTGAAAGAAATGTTTTAAAAAGAGGCTAGAGTTGGATAAATCTTATAAAAAGGATATTTCTAACTTTCTCCATGTGCTTATCAAATTATTGTCAGGAGTCTACGGTTATTCCCAGGTAACTGACATTATGTGCTATGTTTATGAAGACTCACCATACCATTTCTCGGACCCTTTGAGTCTGTAACAGTCTGCTGGTAACTGTAATAAAATTTTGCTTTATAAGTAGGTACAACTTACATTTTTATTGGTCATCCCTGGGATTATATCGTTATGGACCAGGGTTTGGGAGTTACTGCTATGGGGGATAACAAAAATTATATAAAAGGTATAGGAATGTATTCAAAAATAACAACCCAAGGTTGTGAGTTCGATCCCGGCCAAGGTCGATGGCATTTGTGTGTGCATAAATGTGACAGGGCCATGTCAGTACATTTACTGGCATGTTAAAGAACTCCTGTGGGACAAAATTCTGGTATACTGGCGATGGTCACAGGCCTAAGTTGCAGTACATCCCCGTCATTAAATAACCATATACCAACCAACCAAAAACAGCAAGCAAGATGAAGAAATGCTGCCCCTAGTTCAATCTATATACTCACAAACAAAGAAGTCACACTTTCATTTCACAATGAACTTTTATCTCCACAGTTGGGACCTTATATAAAGAAACTAATTTGTTGTATTCATTTTTACTTCTCCCTACCTCATAACAAGAAAATGGTTTAACAGGAAAAATAAAACTGATCACAATCTATAATAAAATAAAAATGTTTAATTTTGGTATGCAAATTGAGTTAATTTCAGTATTCTTTTGCATTATTGAAAGCTGTTTTACATTAAAACCCTGCGGGGGTCAATTTACACTAATTTGCTATATTGTGGAGGCCACAAACAAATGTGGTTTGTACTAGAGAAAATATTATGGTCTTTGATTTGGGAACTTAAAAATTTGTGGGCCAATTTTCATGATACTAGATTAAAATTTACGTGGTTGACAGTGGCATACCAATAGTGAATTGGACCGGGGGGGGGGGGGCACTAATCAATATGGGGGCCTAACCAGTATACCAATTTACTTCATTTTAACCAATTTATACCATTCACACAGTTTACTAATCGGATAGATGTCTTATACTCCTGAACCATCCCAAGATTAGGTGTAAAAGCAGATGCAACTCCTGGTCGTCTAAATCAAACTTTCACATGTATGATTAGCAAGTTGCCTAATTCATTACATTTCTGTGGACCCGAATAAATTATTTTAACAATGGATTAAGTTTCCCCCCCCCCCCCCCCCCCCAATTTGGATGCACATGTTTATTATGCTTACTCAATGGCAATAGACAATTCCTAGGAAAGCTAAAGGAATAATACCTATTTTATGGAACCTAAAGGTTCATTGCCGCACTTACCCATCCCTAACAAATCCTGCTTCTCTTAAATCTATCCTAATATGTCCTCCCATCTACGTCTTCCAAGTGGTCTTTTCCCTTTGGGTCTCCAAAACAATATTTTTGAGATGTCTTTCTTCCCCCATGTGTGCAACATGTCCAGCCCATTTCATCTGTGATTTAATTACCCTTACTACATCCGGTGACAAGTACAGGTTATGAAGCTAGTCATTATGCAGTTTTCTCCAGTTCCCATTTTCATCTCTAGGCCCAAATATTTTCCTAATGAAACAATCACTGATTACACAAATGTATTCTGGCACTTTGTTACATTAGTTTACCTGATTTTTTTAATTTCTAATATAATTTGTTACCTAAGAATTGAGTATGTTTGTGTCTCAGTGTAACTAATTTTTTTGTTTTGTTCAATGCATATACTTGACAAAGCCTTGTAAACCTTTTACATTTGGCTAATCTACAAATTTGAAGGCTCTTTGTTACACTATCCCGTGTTACACGCTCATTTAATCTGGTCCCTTGGCATCACAATATAAAACTATATAAAATCCACCTCTTAATATGCTCGTCATCTTGTTTAATACACATCTGCCAAAAATTCTGAAATATACTGAGAAAATATTTTCCTGACTTCTGATTTATTGTTAGCGCTCGCACGTTCAATAGAATGGAATGCAAATTTTGAGTACCTGCAAGACTATTCATAGCACAGATTCAGTCCTGCATGGTCCTCCTTGCTGCCAGGTTTAAATTTCATTGTGACTTGATCTTGTGTAGAAGTGCGAAGTGATTTGCTAGTGCCAACATGAGTAAAAGAGTGGAACTGAAAGCTTTGTCGATATCAGAGAAATTAGAAATTCTCCATAAACCATGATTAAGTATGAATCGGAAACAGTTGGCAGAATCATTGCAAATCCCTTTTCCAGTGCTTAGAACAATAGTGAAAAATTGTGAAGCAGTTTACGAATTGTACTACAGTACTGTAATGTATAAGACTTTTCACTGTTACAGTAAAAATGAATAGATAAAATTTTAGGGCCTGTGGCAAACTGTCCCTCCCACCCCCACCTTGGTATGCCACTGATGGTAGAACACTGAGAATCATGTTTCAGTTGTGTTCTGTTCTTTCAAACGATCATGTTATGATCAGAACCATCATCCAGAAGTTATGATGGGGCTATACGTTGGATCTTATGTTATTTGGGTTATTATTGATTACATTGAATTTTTTTTTTTTAAATTGGAAGGTTTATAACTTGGTAAAGCAAACCTGAGGTATACCTGTAATTTTATGACATTAACAAACATACAAAACAAAAACAAATATTACAGGTATTATTTAAGAAAAAGTTTTGTCAGTATTACTAACATACCTGTGTAACGATTGCACTTTCTGCCCCATACTGATTTGTCCATGTGCGTTTCACTATAGTTTACATTTTCTTTGGCAAGTGTTGACTTTTTTTTAGTTATAACTAGCTTAAAAGGCCTGGCGTCGCTCGGGTTTTGTATTTTGTAAATGCGAAAATAACTTATGAAGGACTTTCTATTTTCAAACTCAAGGTCTTTATATAGGTATTTAGAATTTGAAATGGGGAAGAACGACTTATCACACACAAACTATTTCCTCAGAAAACGCTAGATAAGCTACAGCTTATTATAGCTTATAGCAGATCCCCGCGGCTTCTCCCACAATAATTAATAGGAAGATTATAAATTAAGAGCAAAATAATTAAACTATTATATTTACTAACACTTTGCACACGAAACATTCATAGGTCTAAATTAAACGATTGATAGGCCTAATTAATGAAACAACTGTAAATCCGGCTTTGAAGTGAATTCCACGATTAGAAAGCGCAGCATGGGAAAAATAACCTCAGATTCGAGTTCCCTGGCCTAAAAAAACCCTTCATAATGTTTGTCCATTTAGGGCTATATTCACTATTCTTCTTCCATCTAGGGTGAAAATTTCATCTGTCTGCGTGCCTTGACATTATAAACAAATGATTCGGCCATGGTGGGCTTACAAAATTCGAACGATCGCGATGCTTTTATTTCCAAGGTATGGCGAAAGTAGGCAAAGTCATCTGCAATTGATTTGACAACTGAAAACTGATGTTACGAAAGCGCAAGAAATGTACGTCTCAATCCCGTTTTCACTCATAACTCGCGAACGAAAGCAAAAATTAAAAATGTTGCATGCCTTTGCGGGAATGTATTCAACAACATTTCAAAGTTTCATGGTGATCGGATGAATGGCATAGTAATGCATAAAGGACAGACACACATACATTCATTTTTATGTAGGCTATATAGAAGATCTATATAGATTACCCGTCGAGCGTTGCTGCAATCTCAGAAGATTATGAGAATTGAAATCGATTAAACTCACGATGAAAAAAATGTGTGTAAATGTATTTGACAGACAGAGATATATTCGTTTTTATTTATATAGATGAAGAATGGAATAAGCCTACTGAGGCCATAGTTTCTATATTCATTTGTCCAGACTTATAATTCCGTTACATTTCAGGCAGATTTAACGACCCTACATAAGAGATTTTACTTATGATTACATATAGAAATGTTGTAGCCTGGACCCCGAACTAAGCAACTTCCCCGGAATTTTCTGTAAACCATCTTTCATAAGAAGCATATTCCACGTTAAATAAATATTTAATATTACCTTATCATTAACTTCTCTGGCGTTTATAATAACATGAGATATCCATTGCCTACCAAAGCGATCGCGATGCTATTGTTTCCAAAGTATGACAAAAATAGACAAAGCCTTCTGCAATTGATTTGACAACTGAAATGAATAACTGATGCTTCGAAAGCGTAAAAAATGCACGTTTTCTTGCCGTTTTTCACTCATAACTCGCGAACGAAGGCTAAAATTAAAAATGTAGTGTGACAGAAACCTTCCCTGGAATGTACCCAACAACTTCCCAAAGTTTCATGGCGATCGGATGAATGGTGTAGTAATGCATAAAGGACACACACACATTCATTTATATATATATATATATATAGATGAATACCTTTGAGAGTTCACAGCTAAGCTGTTTCTTTCCTTGGATCACTGTCTTTGCATTAACAAATCGACTTGCGTTTGCATTATGGGAGGGTATTGTAAAGAATTGTTGCACCATCTTCAAAAGTTCAGAATAGTAAGTTAAGTGCCTGCTGATTTCTCAAAATATTTTGTAAGTCCCAGAAGTGGTAGAGATGGTACAATGTAGTGGTAGAGTACGATTACTTCCACAAAGTCTCTGACCTTGAAGACTTAACCCAGTCAGCGAGCTTTCTCGCAGACTCGCATGCGCATAGGTCAATGAGCTACTGTTGAGTACAGAGTGAAGATCGTGCTGGCAATACAAATACTATAATAGTTCAGTGGAGGGATAATGCCGCAGCGAGACAGAGACGGACAACACGTGGAGTGAGATAGAAGAGCTGAGCCAATCAAGGTGCAGCTACCTCCCCTAGGCAGGAACTCTAGGAACGGTGACACTCGCTCCTAAGGCATATATGTAAAAACCCAGAGGATTTGTGGAAGTAATCGTGCTCTAATTAAGAATGTTTCACCACCAGATTTTCAGAAATTTGTAAGAAGTGATACATCCACCTGTCTGAAGGTTGAAAATTCTGAAAATAAAATTTAGACACAAAAGAGGGAAATCCGGAGGTATGGTAGTCCAGAAGTAAGCACATCTTCCAGGCCTACAAACAAAAACTTTGATTGGTTAATACTGCATTTTTTTTTGTAACTTTATTTTTTAAATTTTAAAGAAGATATTCATTGGTGATGCTAAGTAAGCTGAGTATGCTTAGAAAAGTATTCGGTTATCAATTGAAGCACCTGATGAAACTTAAAAATACTTCCCTCTGGATGAAGTGTGTTCAGAATAGCTACTCCTTGGAATTAACTTTTCATTCTCTTTATAGATCAGTACCAGATTACAGTGTTTGATATCTTCGTGTGGGGTTATCTTAACTGAAAATGAAAGGTTTCATGAAATTGAGTTGTTTTTGTTTATCTTCTAATGACAATACTTCAACCGTAAGTAAATTCTATGTTCACAGTAAGGGCCAAAAAATAATTTCAAATATTTAGACTAAGGCAATCTGTTCCTCCCTATAAATTCAAAATAGGATGAAGAAGGTATGCAGATACATGGAATATGTGTACAGTGAATATGATTGATTTGGAGATATATATAATTGCTAGAAATGTTTCATGTATAGAGAAATCTGGAAACTTAATTACTGTTTTTGACATGAGTTTTTCATTTTGCTTTCACATGGTGAATAAGTACCCTTTGAATTTCTTCAAGGACACTACCATCAAAGGAAGCCTCGTTTTTAGGTAATGTCGATGAGTGAAAGTCAAAATATCTTAATTACCACTTTAACATGAATAGAAAGAGGCAACTGAATTTTAAGTCCTCGCAAAAGATTCTTGCACAAACTCCTGTGTTGAAAGTAAAAGACTGGTGTATTTTATCTTATGAACCAAAGAATTGTTTTAATGTCTGACAAAATTGCTTAAAGAATGAACTTTCCGCATTTTATCGTGATATCCCAAAATGGTGCATAAGATAATTCTTTCGGAACCAATTCTGTACACAGCTGCTTAAGATAATGTATTATTTTTTAAAATACAACTACTACTAATGTGCTTAAAATCTCATATTCAAGTTAAAATTAATCATATTAAGAATCTGTAATAATATGCATGTTGTAAATTAGTGTTATTTTTAATTATAACTGTAACATCTTAAGTGATTATAAGATAACTTGTACCAACAATATAATTACCGACCAAACAACTTAAGAACCTTTTCGGCTACTAATAATCAAACTGATGTATATGCAACTGTCCTCCAAAGTGCGTATTGATGTAATTTTATTCAGTTTGGCTTAATGGATATTAAGAAATATGATTTTTGCTTCTGGGGGGGAAAAAAAAAAAAAAGTTAATGGCACTTAAGATGTTCTGCCTTTCGTCCATGGGCCCAGTAATTCCCCCCACCCGAACTATCTTATGCAAATATGAAAAACATTTAGGTTCAAAATTGTAAACAAGATATTTAAAATATTTAGTGAAGAAATCTGTGAAAAGGGAAAATACAAAACACCCTGAAGTACGGTAACTGAACTTAAGATCAGAGTAGAAGGATTGGTTGCAGTGCATCTAAAGTTGCATGATGGGCATAAGATCTCCGTATTTCTAAGTACAATTTCCCTCTCTTATAATTCCTGCTGCCATTGCTGGGTTTTGGACGCCTGAAATTTTATTTTCTCAAAATCTTGCCTGCTGAGTGGCCCATGCTTTAATACAGGGCTGATCATTGGCATTGCATTGGGCTTCCGGAACACTTAAATCGTGTAATATCTATGACACTTATTTCATTAATTATTTCTTGACACAAGAAATGGATATTTATATTTTTATGGCAAACATATCTGCATTATAATTTGATATAAAGTATCATGCACTATGAATGAATCAGAAGAGAGATGCAATCTCAACAATGAGTTTGTTTATGTTATGAATTGAATTATGTGCAAGAAGGGATTTGTTCTGAATGCAGAATGCTTTTAATACTGCAGCACTTGAAATATTTCATTGTGATTTAGCGCTCACACTAAGATTTATATATGATAATGGTTAAATTAGCAAGATTCTTTTCTATTAGTAAGTTAATTCTAATAACAATGGTTTGAATTACATTATTATAGATGAATTTAGGGCTAACAGTATTCGTAAAAGGTTTAAAAGTCATTTAACATGATTCAGATGTAGGCTACCTAGAAGTTGCAGTTCTGTGAAGAACCGAAACGTATTAGGAATACTTTTGGGAGCCCTAAAGCTAACTAAACTCTGTGTCGTTACATCTCTGAAGGGACAAGGCCTACCACCCCGACTGCTGCGTTATCTACCCCGGGCATGTGGTCAGCATGGTGATACCCACAGCTGTTAATGGTGGTTTCCATGACTGGAGCCACTATGAATGGAAAACGAGTGAGGAAAGAAGTGTCCCAAAATATATGTAACAGAATGAGAGGGCTCTGACCTTGTCCCCCTTCATCCCTTATTGTGTGTATTGTGCATCATGTCAATAAAGCGAAAATGGGTCATGATAACAATAGAAGAAAAGTTAAAAGAATAAATAATATTATTTGTATTGTCTTTCACCTAAGACTTCAAAAAGTGATTATTAATGTAAAAAAATAACATTTTGGTTATCCGAAGTCAACTCCACCCCCTTGTTTTGGTTAACAGAGGGTACTCCGTATACCGGGTACTCTACTGTATATCTTGAAAGAGAGGTTCCTTGGGCAGAACTGCTTCACGTTCCATGATGTAAGTGTTCTAGGTCATTGTAAAATTGTGGTTCAAGTTTTGTTTCAGGGTTGCCGGAAATGGCGACCGGCTGTAAGTATAGGGAGAGAATTCAAGTAAATCAGAGGGAATATTTCGTTTTTATATTTAGCTGCCTTGTCAGCTTGTGGATTTTTGTGCCATCTAGTTACGAAAGGTACAACTATAGCCTCAGTAGCAAAGACAACAGACGAGGAGTTTCCGCGCCCGCGATGTTGTCCCGAACGAAATGTAGGCTTTACGTGTATTCTGTGCGTTATTTATAAGACTATTCGGTGTTTTATAGTTATGGATGTATCGGTGAAACGTGTGTTAAGTTTATTTTAACTTTGTGTTGTAATTATTAATGAAGACATCCTAAGTTGACGGAGACAGGTAAGATACTGATGAAGTATATCAGTAGGTTGTAGTGGGTTGAGACTTGAGAGGTAGCTGACTTCTATAGATGTCAGAAGTTTATTTTTGACTTATTGCTTTTGAGGGTGTTAACACATTATTATTGGTTCGTTGGGTAAAATTATTTAGTTATGAGCCGGCATTTCTAATGAGGTAAGATTGAAGGCTTGAAGTATGTTTAGAAGCAATTATCGTAACTTGAAATCTCAAAAATGTACATGGGGTAATAAGGTAAACAATGCATATCGTGGGTAGCTGAAGAATGGCGGGGGCGTACCGACGTGTACTTCTTCTGCCCTGGCTTTATTCTTTAGCTTATTATGAATGGAGTACAGCAGAACTCCAATTATCCGGATTAATTGGGACCGGACCCGATCCGGATAATCAAATATCCGAATAATTGGATACATCATGGAAAAAGTAGTTCTTAAAAAAAAAAAATTGTACATTACCGTACTTCCATAATTTGTCACATCTTGAACATATCGGTCTGAGTCTATGGTTTTGCTAACAAACTGTCGATTGCTGCAAAAACCACTTGAATGTGACATCAAAACGATCCGTATAATTGGCAAAAGGATAGCTGAAGTTCGGATAGTTGGAGTTCTGTTGTACTTGTAAAAAGTGATCATGCCAATACCAAATAAAACCACAGTTTAGCTTACAGGTCACTGGACCTCTATCCTGATATAAGACACACTCTTGAAGTTATTCTGAACTAAAGAGAGAAGTTGTAAAGGACAAAATCTCAAAAAATCATTGTAGGCTAGTTTAACTTGTTTAAAAGTCAGTTGAGTTTTGTCTTGTTCTAAACTAAACTGACATACATTTATAACAAAGAAATTTACTTCTCTACAGTAGGTAAAGTCTTTTTTTTCTATTAACTAAATGAATATTTGTAGGTATAAAAATCTTGGAAAATGTTAATTGTATCTAAACATGTTAAGAACATTCGACACATTTAACTTACTGTACTGCAAAGATTCATTTGGACACATTAAATTTTGTCTAAAAGGTAAACAAAAATCCCAAGCTAATATCACTATTGTTAAAAACTGCCATTAACCTAGGGTTATCATTAGCGGAACTAACGTAGGAACTGTTATTAACTTAACCACCACTAACCTAGGGTTATCACTAGCTAAACTGTCACTGATATTAACCTAATGGAGCTTATGTCTTGGAGCATTCAAATTGTGCAAGCTGGGAAGAATGCAGAAATGCATGGTTTGAATCATGGCAGAAGAATTACGTTGTTACCAGCATTGATATAAGAAGCAATACATACATAGAACCACTCACATCAGCAGAGGCCATCATCGGTATAATCATGACAGCAGTATCACAGGCGACTCCAGGGAAAAACATAGTCTTAGCAGGAGACCTAAACTGCAGGCTGGACTCAAAAGATAGTAGAACCGAAGAACTACTAGAAATGATGACTGAAGAGGGTTTCGTACTGGTCAACAAAGATGACAAGCGAACATACTACGCATAAGCTGTTAATGTATTGGGGAAATGGGCAGAAGACAACAAATTGAAAATTAACATGGATAAAACAGTACAAATGACTTTCATGAAAGGGGGAAGGGAGAGTCAAGAAGACAGAATCACGCTTGGAAACACACCATTAACCACAGTAAACACATTCAAATATCTCGGCATAACACTTCAGACCACCATCAAATCCTTCAGACTTCATGTGAGATCGAGAGCTGCAGCAGCCACAAAAGCAATGTACGACATTAAAACCCCAACCAAACTCTCCCTAGAAACTGCAATGTTGCTATTTAACACGAAAATAATCCCAATCCTGACCTATGGAATAGAAATAATCTGGGAAAAATTGGGCATCGGAGACCTCAACACCCTAGAAGCAGTAAAAGCACAGTACCTAAAGGTAGTCCTAGGCGTATCCAGGTACACGAGATCCCGGTTAGTGTATGAGCTCGCCAAGGAAACCTTCCTAATGGAAGACCTGAGGATTAAGTTCCAACTACCTTCTACAGAGAGCTGGAAAAGGTGCCTACAAGAAAGGGAAAATAAGAGAGGAGAGATCCCGATAGAGTTCTACGCCACCGAGGCTATGATAAGCAGATCCTGGACAGAAACAAATCAAGACCTCCGGCACTTTGTCAACTCACTGGCGGTGCACGGATATTATTATAAAGTGTGTAAAACAAAACACTACCATGAACCGGACGCCAACTGCGTGTGCGTGAGATGCGATCAGAACTGTGGCCGTTACCATGCACTTTACTGTGAAAGACGTGGAAAGCCAATAATAGAGTTCTGTACAAAGTGAACGACGGAGGGGAAGAAAAATGGAACACCCACAATCTCTTTATGCACAACTTGTGCGCATTTCTCTCTTTATTATATAAGAAGCAAGAGATCCTATACCTTTGTGAGCCAATGACAACAATGGAAGACAAACTATGAATGAAAGTGATAGAAAACTAGCTAACTTACGTAAGTTTCACATAAGTTCAACACAACCTACAATTTGTAACTAGACCCATCTATGAAACCAGGCCTTCTGTCTTTCTATTTCATCGGGCTTTACAGGCTTTATACTTTGTAGATGTAGATATCTCGTTCTGTAGATCCTATGTTGAGCAAGGCTCAAGGATATAGAACATGTCAGATCAGAAATCTGGATTGCAGAATAATAAGCACCCTTCTGAAAGAGTTTTAATGAATTAGCTGATATATGTAAATTATTCATGTTTCTTGTTGTACGTGCATGTACACTGTAATTAGTTTGAAATTTATCAATATTGTCTACCATATACCGTAACACATTACGGAGTATACTCCTGGACTGTGAGAGTGAGGACTTTTAATTTTTCAAATACCGATAGTGGTTTACATCATTACTTATAATTAGGGTTCAGATGTTTATGACCTAAAAAACTGGAAAATATGACCTTAAATATGCCCTTAAAAATGACTAAATATGACCCAAAAAATCGTAAATATGACCTAATAAAAGAAACTATTTTCTAATAATAAATGTTCCACTTTTAAACGTTTAATGAAACTAAATTACTACATCGCATGAATGCAATCAGGATCGTGTTTTTAAGAATTTTACATATTATTCAGTTTTGCTTGTAATGGTCATCTAATATTAAAGCATTTGCTTCTGTGTGATTGCTTCACCACTTCAATATAATATTTTGTAGTCCATGCATGTCCCTATAAAACATGAAAAATTGCATTAATTTAAAAATTAAATTAGGCCTACCTATTAATTGGGCATAAACATTAAAATAATGAAATAAATTTCAAAGTAGGCTATTACTTACCAGTTTTCAGTCTCCATTTTTGTCTGCATTACAGTATACAACCACGTGCATTTTAAGATTATCGAATAGAAATCTTCTCCTGTTGTCACTTAATATCGTCTTAAACCGCAAGAAGCTCCTTTCGACGTTACAGGATGTCACAGGTGCATATTTGAAGAACGTCATTAAATCGTTTTGCAGCCGTCACTTTAATTTCACACACTTTGCAGTACAAAATTTTCCCGTTGGTGCAGAAGTGGTTTTCTCCAAACTCTTTAACAAAACTTTTTAGTTTTACACTTTCAGAACACTTATTAGTTGGCATTTTGATGTTTTCCGATACCACTGCAAGTGTGAACTGAAAATCTTTTAAAACTGTCTTTATTGAAAGTTGTTAACAACAAGGAGGAAGGAGGTAAAATCCCGTGCATTGTACTCCAACTACCTGCACTTGTTATTGTCCCTTCACATTCCAGTTACAGTCAAACCAAAATATTAGTAACTTTTCCTCGAAAAAATTTTAACTCTACGATTTAGTGCCTACAGTATACTGTGCGATTGTGGTCTTTTACCGAATTTATTACTGAAATATGACGTTAAATTAAAATATGACCGAAATATGACCAAAACTATAAAAATGTCAAAAATATGATCTGTGCAATTGTGCTCTTTTACCGAATTTATGACTTAAATATGACGTTAAATTAAAAAATGACCGAAATATGACCTAAACTACAAAAATTTCCAAAATATGACTTTATATGCAAAATAAAAACGGTCCAATTAGGATAACAAAAGTGCAATTCGTGTTTAATTTCAGTTTGCGGCAAGATTAGAGGTCAGGATAAAAATATGATATGTCATGAACATCCGAACCCTACTTATAATGGTAGGTAGCCTATCTTTTATTTATAGAGGTACAAATGTGGTTTTCAGTTTTTCTTTATTGAATAGCCTAATTTTTTAAATTTTAGTAACCAGAATGGGGCTTGTGGTCAGCGTGCAGACTCCCACAAACTTCACTGATGGTTATCTTAACCACAGCCACCACTTCATAATGTTTTGTGTCATTTGTCCTCACTGTGTTATACGGCACTCAGTTTTAGAAGGCATATGAGGTGGGACTTGGAGGGGCTTGCTTAGCACGACAAGTAGATATCGTCATGCGCTGTTGCCTAGTTTGGACACCGTCAGCACAATCATGAACAACAGAGTTACCTATTTTTCATGCACCCAGTCACAATTCTAGCACACAATATGCTTTTTCTGCAGGATTCACCATTTCTGCTATTCTGCTTCTGCAATCAACAATCGCTTACAGGATTACCAACTACAGCACTATCAATGCAAACTTTCAAAGTTCCCCAACATAACACCGCAAAAATTATGTTGATATCACACATAAGTTAGTTTTTATTTCATAGGACTTCAAACTCGTCTACTTCATTTGTAATCACCATTTTCCCACACTGTGATAAAAGTCTCAAGAGTTGCTCCTTAAAACAGAGATTTGTTTGGTAGAAGACTTTCTTCATTTTCACCTTTAAGGCTTAAGATTAGATAAAAATGTTTCTGGACCTAGCTTTTGGTAGCCTTTATACTTATCTAACAATATTGCTGTAAAATCAATAGCAAGCAAGTTATCCACACTTCTGTGAAGCCTTGAAAAATAAACTGCTGCTTTCGCCAAAATAAAAAGGACCCTTAATCAAAAACTAAAATAAGTTAATAATCAGTTTAAACCACCATGATGGTTTAAGATTAATGCCATACAGAAATTAATTTTTAAAAAATGTTCCCAAACATCCAATGCTTTATCCCAAAATGGGGGGAGGGTCTTAAAAATCTACCAGTATAATTTATGTACCAGTACCAGTACATGAAATATTGGGATGTATGACTGTTTTTTGACAACAAAGCAAAGTAAGGTTGGCACATGCTGTTTACAACTGAGTTAAGCAGTCATTGTTTGGATTGCCTGCCCGTTCATCTAATCAGCAAGAGTAGGCTACTGTGTTATTCATAAATTATAAGTTTAAATATAAGTTTCTAACACTTTCTTTCTTTCTTTCTAGATGGGGTTTTCATCTAACCTTCAGGGCAGGGCTGCCCACGAGGCTCTGCTCTGTCGGCAAGATGCAGAGCTTCGTCTACTGGATGCTATGAGACGTTGCCTTGCAAATAAAGTGAAGTGTGATCGTGAATATGCAGTGGCTATTGCATCTGTAGCATTGCAGGGTCAAAAGCTTGAAAGAGCAGAAGATTTGGTTGGGAGTCTTGTTGCGCAGGCAAGTATAAAATGTTATTTATCCACTTTAAGTTAGGCCTGTATTGATTTTAAAGAAATAGGTGAATTTGTTAATTAGGCCCTACATTAGTCCTAACTACTAACTTAATAGTTGCTTGGTTTGTGAAATCGATAAAAAATCTTCTTAATTTATAAATAGGAAGGGACTTTTTCCTTGTGGATAGACTATCAATAGTCATATTATTATTACCTTGTTATTATTAACTTATTATTATTATTATTATTATTATTATTATTATTATTATTATTATTATTATTATTATTATTGTTATTATTATTATTATTATTGTTATTGTTATTAAATGCCACATTGGTGCTTTATGAGGTTTTGTGGGAGACAGGAAAATTTTTATACATCTGTCTGTGCATGTGTCTGTACGCACGATAACTCAAATACACTTTATCAGATTTTTATTAAACTTGGTATACACATTTATAACGTCCATGGGAAGAAGCCTATTGATATTAAATCAAATCAAATCAAATCAAATTTTATTGTCATTGGGTTCAAAGAACAATAGACAAAGTCACATATTAAATAAGATACAAAGTCATTATTAACATACACATAAGTAATATTATTAACCATAAAAACCTTAAAAACATAAATATGCACAACATTTATCACCAGATGATCAAAATTTTTTATTTAATATCACAGGCATAGTAATTTATAGCATTCCTTAAATTGAGATCACTTCAGGAAGTTCATCTAAGCTATAAAAGGGGTTTGATATAAGCCAATTAAAGAGCCAATTTTGAAGTTTCTTGGGTGGCGCACTTGTTATTTGCATAGGTAATTTATTGAATAGAGTCATTCCGATTATTTCATAACTATTTAGAGATTTAGTTAATCTACAATATGGTAAATCTATTTTGTTGCAATTCCTCGTATTATACTGATGAATATCTTGCCTTAACTGTGTATTGGTTAAAGACTCTTTTGTGTACATTACTACTGTATATATATATAAATTTATTATTGTCATTATTTTGAAATTAACAAAAAGTGGCTTACAGTGTTCCATTTGATTGGAGTTTGATATTATTCTAATGGCCTTTTTTTGTAATAGAAGGATCTTTTTAATATGCTTACTATTTCCCCACAATAGAATGCCATAAGAGATAATGCTATGAAAAAACGCATAATAAGATGATCTTATATACTTTGCCGGGACGTGATTTTTGAGCTGCTTCAATAAGTAAATAACTCTTGATAGTTTACCCGAAATATAATTAATATGGTCTTCCCAAGACAAGTTTCTATCCACATATATATACCTAAAAACTTTATGCTTGATATATCAACATTGGTAAAACCGTCGGGCTAAGACTAAAATTTAAAGTTTGAGTTTTGTTTTCGTTTAATAGAAAACCGTTTGCCCTGAACCATAGCGATGCTTGCGATAGTGTAGATTGAGATAGGGCTTTGAGCCATTGAATATCAGAGCTAGTATGGAAAAAGGTTGTATCGTCTGCATACAGTATGGAGTCACATTTAACTGCATATGGAAGATCGTTTATCATAACTAAAAATAAAAGCGGCCCAAGTATTGATCCCTGTGGCACACCAAACTTCACATCCACCTCACTCGATCTTACACCATCAACCCATACAGCTTGCTTGCGACCTATTAAATAGCTTTCAGTTAAGCTGAGAGCTTCTTTACATACACCATAATATTTCAGTTTATCTAGTAAGATAGAGTGCTTTACACAGTCAAAGGCTTTACTGAGATCGCAAAATGTAGCCTGTGCAAAGTCTTTTTTTTCATAGGCACAAAGAATTTTTTTTACCAATGCATCCATTGCACCAATGGTAGATCTTCCCTTTACAAAACCGTACTGTGATTCATTAAATAAATTGAATTGATTGAATATTGGACCAAATCGGTTGACCGGTACCAGAATAGTGCCCAGTTTAGTGCCTATTTTATGGTTAAATATTAAAAAGAATTTATCAAATGCAAATCATTTCTCATGGCAACATATTGTTTTGCAGTGTTCATAATTATATGACTTTGGAAGTTACAATATCCTTGACATGTGCTATAAATCAAACTAGATCTGTGTTCTTCCATAAGCCCTACTTAATGAATCGATCTGGAGCTTAACTTGGAAATCGATTAAAAAATAACTTATTTTCTGCATATCATAATTGCAATTATCACTGATAAAACAAAAGCATTCTGGCACTTTGTTACATTTGATATGGGTTTGTTCATGGTTTCCACAGTCGTAAAGGCAAATGCCAAATTGGATATTTACACCATTTCATCCTGTATCATATCCATTTAAATCAGTTGAAATTTACTCCATAAAATACATCAACAATAGAAATCAATTGACAATCAATAGTTCCATAGCCCACTACATAGTCACAGATCCCGAACTCCTGATATGGCCTCATAGCTGAAAGGAGTGTAAATACAGTTGAATTAAAAATATATATATATCATTAAGAATAAAACTATGTAATTCATAAAATTTATGCAAAAATATCAGTGTTAATAAATATACCAGTAATGTTTTAATTATTTTCCTGTTAAAAATTGATTTAAATAAAACATCTAGCAATTGAGTAAATAATTGCGGGCACCTGCAAGTGTAACTGCAACTGAGGAGGGTACATAGTTGCTGGACTTCCTTAAAGGTTTTGTCACAGTAGACCATTCATTATTGATCAGGTACTGAAGCTTTATGATCAAGAGCTGCAATCTTAGCTATTGCATACTTTCCCAAAAAACTCTAGTGCACCCATTTAGGAACATATTTCAGTCTTTCATTGAAAACATTCCAGGCTGCCTGTAAGTAGATCTTCCAGAAATCTTGAATCGCTACTGTTTTTATCTCTTATAGAGCAGAAACTTTTCTTAATTAAGTTATGGTATTCAATATGATTGTTGTGTGGACATGAAGTTGAATTTCTTTTCACTTTTCTTTGAATGGATATTGCATGCGTGGTTTAGAATGGAAGTAGCCTAAATTTTTCAAGAAGTAGTTGAGGATAGTTTTCACTTGAGGCTGAGGATCACAAGGAATGTTTATAAATGTGGCCTTTTTCCATTCATGTATCATACCTGTTCATTCATATCTGTTAAATTTTTGCACAGATAAACATCCTAATTAATGAAGTTAGCTGTTCTTTCGCATTTGACTGGCTGATTTCACTCGTTTCATTGTCAGAGTCTGTATAATTGGTAGGATTACTGTATAACTGTCATCAGAATTAATGTTGGAGTAACCACTATTTCCTTCTGACTCACTTATAGTAATTCTATATGTCTCAATTCCCAGTTAAAATTGAACACTTCCATGGCTTTTCAATTCCGCATCTTCTATTTTACCAAATTCAGATAATATCAAATTATCTCATTGTGCTGTGCTGCTAGTGCTAGTGCTAGGCTAATGACTCTCCAACACTTGAGTCAGTTTTCTTCTGTATGAAAGAAGAGTCTTTCTTTCAGGGAATTGTTTGGCTGAGGAAGTAGAAACTTTAATGTAATAGCATCTTCGTTCACTTGTCGATATTTAAATTTAAAATAGGGCAGAAGCCTTTTTTCATCATATCTGAGTGATTAAAATGTTTATCTCAGAAATGTAGTAACCACAGATTACCGAACATGATATTGGAAAGAAATTGTTTTCGCTTTGCACACAAAACCCAATTCCTGAATACATTTTGAAATTCTCCTTGTTCGGAAAAGAATAATAACCTGTAGCTTTATTTTTCACATCAGTATTAATAAAGCTGTAAACTCTGCAAGAAGGTATTGCTGCCACAAGTAAGCACCAGTCACTCTCGAATAATAACTAGATTTCATAGCAGCAAGTGGCTGCAGCTATTGTGCATGTAGATTGAAAACAGTATCAGATTTTAGTTGTGGTTTTAAACTCTGTTTTGAACTACATATCTTGTGCCTCCCTTAAAGTAAACCATGGTTCGTCAGACAGTGAATCAAGCCTTGGCTGTATATATATTGTTATAGTTTTTTTTTTTTTTTTTGTGCACGTTTTAAAAAATGTCTTAAGTTCTATGTTCTGTGTTACTTTCATCCCATCTGGTTAACAAAATTTTGGGATAGTGTATTATCAATATGAAAAGTTTGGTTTCAGAATCTTGTCATACGATCTAATAACAGTGAAATAGAAAATCATTCGGTTTTAATTATGCTTTTTATGTGTTCAGGAACTTACAAGTATGGGTACCCAACAAAAGGAATGTGGTACCAATAGACCTTGTAAGTTGCCTGTTTCACATATCAAAAGTAACGTACAAGATAAGAGAACCAAGGTCAGTGACAAAATACATACCGTCTATATGTGGAAAATACCTAATACTATTTTATTTTCCCTAGAAAACATTCTGTATGATTATTAATAAATTTCATACCGTTTCTGCATTTTAATATACTTTGTGGTATAAGGTGTAAATCGTTTACCACATCATATTCTGTATATAAGTTAATATCTGCTATGTTATGTACTTTCTGTTCATAAATAATTTCATTTCTATTTAAATACTGTGACCATAGCCCCCTGTGACTAACAACAGTAGGCCTATATAGGTCTGTGGGGCATGGTAAATCTGCTTATGGTCTTCAATAGAGGCTTCACTGCTTGAACAAATGAGAGACATGTAGCATTACACATTTAAGGCAAGTCAACGATTCTCTTGGAATTGTTTGTTGTTCGTTTGTTATGGTTATGTAAATATTGTTGTATTTAAGTTACTGCTACTTATGTCTGTAACCAGTGTTGGTGTGTTAGAATTTTTTCCCACAGAAGTTCTTTTCATGCCTTTAAGGGGGTAGTGGGTGAAGCTTCTATGTTCTACATCTGTAAGCTTCATACTTGTTGCTTTGTACACTTGCTCATGGTGAGATATAAAATGATATAAAATGTTGTCTGTCAGTTTATTAGATTTTGAGTTACAATATTAATTAATTCATATTGAAAAATTTGCATATTTCAAAATGATATTGGTCTCTCAGTTTTTCAGTAAAATGCCTGAATTTTTTTATACATAAGACCAATGATATTTAGAAAAATATAACTCGTTGGTTTTCTTATATCTTTACTACAAACCGAGAAAAACACTAATATCCAATGCATGTCTCAAAGTTAAGGAAAAAAAATCATGGTCACCACACACGTTTTATTTTTTATTGTAAAAACTATTGACTTAATAAAAAAAACAGGTGCAGTTTTGGTAGTCATACGCTGTAGAACTTAGAGTAAAAATTTCAGACTCCTTGCTTTACATTTGTAGAACAGTTCTTAATACTGTATATTAAAATGGAGTGAAAATAAAAGTTTGGGAAAAGGCTTTAAAAGTTTGTATGACATTTAAATGAAAAATGTGTAATGCAGCCTCATTAGAAGTAGGCTACTCAGACTTACAACTGATGCTTTTCTAAAAATTAGACCAACTTCTTTTTTCTTACTGATTACCTTCAGAAGGCAGTTTAATTTTGTCAAAAATTATTTAATGTTAACATTTAATGGGTGTAGTTTTTTAATATTTAGAGAGACTTAAAAGTGCCAGAGGGCAGTCAAACTTAGCCATCATATAAGTTAAGGTACATTATATTTTTTAATATAAAAACAAAAAATAATTTTGACTAAAAATGTTGAATATTTATCCCCCTAAATTGCCAGGCTGTTGCTTTTTATAAACGGATAAATGCCATTAACCTGACCTTGGATCCAACCCACAAATTTGGATTTCATGGAATTAAAATATCATGAAACAAACTTGGCTATGTGTCTTGACTGTGTGTCATTTCCAGCAAGATAATGCAAAGTATAATCATACACTGCAACATCATGGAATTAGCTGAGATCGTAAGCAGTAGATTTCCTTCTGACTATAAATGGATTAGAATGTAATTATGACAGGTTGAGTTTCATCATGAATTTTTACTTCCTCTGCCCATACCATAGGTACTATAGGTAGAGGAAGTATTGTTTTCGACCCCAAAATTCGAAGTTGAGTTTTTAGCATATATACACGTTTCAAGGCCCCCTGAATCCAAAAATACTGTCTGTCTGTCTGTCTGTCTGTCCTTGTGGAAGTTTGTGAACAGGCTAGCTCCGAAACTGAGAATCGTACGAAAACAAAACTTCGTATTTTGGTCAGGTACCTTCTGAAGATGTGATTCGAAGATTGGCGACAAATTTCCCTTATTTTTAAGGGGACTTTACATGAAGAAATGTTCGTTTTTCGCAATTTTCTCGAAAACGGCTCTAACGATTTTCTTTAAATTTTGCGCATGGATTGCTTGTACCAAGAGCTAAAACTTTTATTTGAAACATTTTTTTCGAACAAATTCTCTGAAGTATAGTTATAAGCAACTCACTGTGAATATGTGCTTTTTGAAATACGGCTTCTTGTAAATCGTACGAAAACAAAATTTTGTATTTGGGTTAGGTACCTTCTGAGGCTGTGAAGATTGGCGACAACCTTCTCTTATATTTAAGGGGACTTTACATGAAGAATATTTGGTTTTTTGCTATTTTCTCATAAACGGCTCTAACAATTTCCTTTAAATTTTGTACATGGATTGCTTATACCATTTCAAAAACATTCTCTGAAGGGTGGTTGTAACCTACCAACTTGCCTGGCGAACAACTCAATACGCGGATATTTAAGGCATTTTATTCTATATAAGCACGTGAAGTGAGAAAATGTACTGTTGGCCCTGCTTACAGTAAAGAAATATCTGAGGGGAATATTTGATAAATTTCAGAAATTATTCTTAACAGCGGAAAGTTCAATAAACGTTTGCAGTCACTTGTTTTTTTTTCCCATAGCCTGCGTTTTTAGCACTGCCTTCTAAACTGTATTACGGTGGTTTTTAGTCCCAACATTCAAAGAAGGGGCTATAAGATATTTATAGCATAATTAGCGTAAATGCTGCAAACTTTTATTTGGGCAGAGGAAGTTATGTGACTTTCACATCAGATTTTTTTTACACGTTTTTGAGATTTGATCTAAAAATGTTTGATTAAGGACAGGTCAAATGCCCTATCTTCGTATTTTTAATTGTGGCATCTTAAGATACAGTCAAATCTCTATATAACAATGGGCGATATAATGAGAAATTTGCATTTAGTTATGTTTTTCTTTGGTCCTGGCAAATTTTCTATCTTAATAATGTTAAATGCCTCACAACACAAGTTCTAAGCCATTTTAGAAACACCATTTTACAACAGTATTTTGAAGTTCAATTGTTATTGCAGTAGATTAACAGGTAGTGGTTGGCACTGGTAGCAGACTGTAGTGTCCTTGCCAGCTACCAGTAGTTTTCTGTGGCCTGATAATTGTTAGCCTACATTTCTTAGAAATTCCAGAAAAGATAAGGTTGAGAAAGAAAACATGCTTTACTTGGGTACAAAAAATACAGTGAGTTGGGTTGCTAACTACAATATGCACAGCACATGTATATATAAGCTATATCGGAAGATTACAACAAACACAGGTATTGTAATTTAAATTCATGGTAAAAGTATGAGAAAATTGTCAACTTTCCTGGAGTACAAATTATCCAAATAGGTATAAAATTTTGTTGTGATAGGAATTTTTACTTTCAACCTATGCACTGAAGACATATTTATGATAATAGTAGGCCTACATTTAGATTCAGAGGACTTCAGAATTTGTATTAATGCTTAAAAAATGGATTTTCAGGGTTGAACAAAATGTTTGCTCTCTCTATAGTAGTATGGTACAGGCAGAAAAAATAAAATATATTCAAATATGAGTTGGCAACCATCAAAACTAAGGTTACTAATAAATTGTCCATATTTATCAGGACATGTCCGTATATTTCAAGGATGTCTGGTGTCCGTATTCATTTTTAAAATCAGCAGTAGGCTATGTCCATATTTTTGTATATTATACTAGCGTAAAAGGCCCGGCGTCGCCCGGGTTTTCATTTTGTTATTTGAAATTAACTTATGAAGGACTTTCGATTTTCAAATTCTAGGGTCTTGCATAACATGTACGTAGAACTTGAAATGAGGAAGAACGACTTATCACACTCAAAGTATTCCCTCTGAAAACGCTAGTCATAGCTTCTTTTTTTTTTGGCTCACAGAGGATGTCGAATGTTGCATTCCGTTGCTTCTACACACCATGCCTGGGAGGGGTTGAAATAAGAAGGAACATAAATTCCGATTACATAAGATTGTATTGTCTTTATGGAAATTTTTATTTCTCACTCTTATGTTACCATTGAACCGTTTCGGAGCTGAAATTAAAAAAAAAAAAATGCAATATCACTTTCATACTTTCCTCCCCCAAAACCTGGGACATAATATACTGCGGGCATAGGACTGAAAATGTTCCACCCTATTTTGTCTTCTTTACAGCTATGAGTGACATATCAGTGGATAGGATTTTTTACAGACTTCTGATGTACGTACTCACTGGCACACACTTAAGCTGTCCCTGCAATACGACCGCTTATTCTACATCAAAATGTGAAGTGAGGAAATATTTTCCATGTCGAGGGTAGAGATAGTTATGTGACTGCTTCACATTGTGCTTTATTTTCTTGGATTTCATTCTTCAAGAATTATTTCCACAAATGTATTAATTACATCGATAGCATCAAAATTTGATACAGCCCAGTTTTATGTAATTCCTAAAGCCCTATGTGAACACTCTAAACAATACACTGTTGTCATTATAACTGAATTGCATTTCATTTTTCAGTATAATATATTCAGAAATTGTATACATTTTAAAGGGAAGGAGTGGTCTGTTTGAATTTTAGTGTTCACCGCGTTACTTCCCGGGCTTAACTGGGTATGTGTGCAAAATGTCGTGCAAATTGGTCAAGAAATGTTATGTAAAACACTATGCGGCTTTATTGGATGAGTTTTCACTAAATCGGAGTCTCTGTATTCACTACCCACTTTCCAGTCACATTCCAGATCGGTGAATTCCAATGTCAATTTTACAATGTCCTCTATTGCAAGTCTGGGATATTTTTTAAGAAATCCACTAAACACATTCAATATTATTTCCTTTTGTCCACTTCGCAAAGACTTACCTCTCTTAATTTTAATTATGCCACTCAGACCGGGTTGAATTTCAGTCATTATGATTAATGCTTCTCGAAGACTGAGTTATAAATTATAAGTGCCACATTTCGCTATCCACTGAAATTTATATGTTTTTGTTTGTTTGTTTTGTTATGAAAACATGTGAAAGTGGAACTCTCAAACTGTGAATATGTCACACTTCTTTTGTCACACTTCAATTTTTTTATGTAGGCCTAAACAATTGACAGCAGAACTGTCTAACTTTGTCTAACTTTGCCTCTTTTCATCACATTTCCGACTTTCCCCGTGAATTTTCCAAAAATTTTCTTTCATACAAACCTTCTCCAGACAATTACGATCACAACAAAACAAAAACCAGCCAAATCGGTCGAGCCGTTCTCAAGTGATGCGGCAACAACCCTTTTGAAAATTCATTTTTATTAATATAGATGTATGTATGTATATATATATATATTTTTTTTTTAATAACTGAAAAAGGAGGCTTTTGTTTCCAGATTTTACCAAAAGATATGTCTGAACATCATATCATAATCTAATTTCCACTGCTCACTTGTGAGCATTTTACTCTTATTATTACCGGTATTATTCTCTTTGGAGGAAATTTCAAAGTATCATATTATGCTGAGAATTTTATTTTATGCATTTAGTTTGTAATGGAGAAATAAAATACAGATGTTAAAAAAAGTGGCCGTTCTGTGAGGAAGCTGAGTGTTTAGTTGGCAAAGTCTTTTCTGCTAACAGTGGAGTGCTTGGTATGTGTGAAGTTCAATTTGAAACAATTAATAGCCTATGTTCTCAATTTTATGATTATCTGAAAGTCAACAAATGCCTATTGAATGAAATTAGGTCATCAGGTTGGCCCGAATAGGTATCTCAAGCTAACAGTATGGGCAGGGCGACCGGGGCGATCGCCCCGGGCGCCGCGACCAGGGGGGCGCCGTGGCAACGGCAAAAATAAAACAACAAAATTTGAAATAATATGTTAGATGTACATAACGTATTTTTTAAAGTTAAGTATAACTGAATTTTGAATATTACGTTGTTTGTATTTATTGAACAAATAAATATTTGACACCAATAACTTTATATTTTCTAAGTTACCCCAAAATAAATATTTGCTCAAAATTGAACAGCTGGATTTGCTTGTATACTGTTAATAATAATAACCTAATGATAATGCGTGTTTAACCCAATTATGTTTATATGTATTTGATAGTGTCGCGTCACGTCGCTCGCTGAGTGTTTGTGTTTGAATCCTTACAGATAGGTAGAATGTCGGGTGGGTGCACGTGGGATTGAGTTTTTTTTTTTGGGGGGGGGGGGGAGGGCGCCTGACGAAATCTTGCCCCGGGCGCACAAAAGATCACGCGACGGCCCTGAGTATGGATAAGAATGTACATATAGGCTCAGATGGTTAAATTAAGATTGCCACATAAATGTAGGCCACAAAAAACAAAGCCATTCATTAACTTGAACTTGTCCTGCTTTGTCCTATCTTTTTAGTCTCGTAGATCCTCCTTTCCATCCATAGCCGTCTGGTAACCCTACTCAAAACAAACAGGTATTTTTTAGGGATGGGTCCTCGATACTTTCGATACCTCGATATTCTTGATACTTGCATGGTATCAGCATCGAGCGTTACTTCAGAAAACTCGCTTGGTACTTTTTCAATACTTTGGTAACTCTGCAATTAAGTGAGAATGCTAGTATTTTTTAACAAAAACTTGTAAGTGAACTGTTTCAAAAACTAATTTTAGTTTTAATATAGAGTTTAAAAATAATTATAGGCTACTGATGATATTAAATTTTGTCTCATTAAATATGCACACTTAATTAATTTAGTTTGTATTACACGGTTCTGTCAACTTTTAATTTTTAATCTAGGCCTACCTATTTATTGAAACTGGAAATTTTGACGGTATCGAGTATCGAGGGAAAAATCATGCATCGGTATCGAGTATCAAGAAAATCTATCGACCCATCCCTAGTATTTTTAGATATATATATCATTAAGGTCATTTTCAAACTGAGCTCTCTTTTGTTACAGGCATGGAGGAGCATGCTTGAAGAATGGGAAAATGCATCAAAACTTATTAAACAAAATGCAGATTCTGTTGAAAGCAGGAGCCTGGACAAGCTAAATACCTTGTATGCAGAGAAGAGGAAAGCAAGGAAACAGTACCAGGAGGAGCACAATAGGCTTGTAACCCAGTTCTCACATGTAAGTGATTTATTTTTTATTAATTACTCCATGTGCTGGCACCCTGTAGCTCTTTTAAACATATTGACTATTAATAACTTTTTTGGGATTTAGGCTGTATCACTGAGAATTTATCTAAGATGTTTCGTTCCTAGCTATGGGGAACAACTTCAATAACAGCTTTCTCCTCCTTGTCATTCGGAGAAAATGTCACCTCTGTCAGCACTTGTTTGTAAGGTTGTTAAGGCATCATTCGTTATTCTTATTTCAGACTGTCTTATATTGAAGGGGACGACTTGGCTATTGTATTTTTGCCATGCCAATGGGAGCATCCTTTTTAATTAATCATTTCCAAGTTCTTAGATTCAATGTCTTTAGAAGCTTCAGGCCTTCTTCCTTGCTGTTGAACTTGTTTGGTTTTAGGGGTCCCAATCATATAATACTGAATTGTTTTCTTTTGTCCTTGATTTTAGAATAAAGAGGTGAAAATCAGTCACCTCTGATTGCAGTAGAATTTTATGTTCTAGAGATAAACAGGGCATGAAATCTTAAGTCTGAAGGCTGTAACCAAACCAAGAATTTTAGTCGCCATTATTTTTATATAGGCTATAGTCTATGTTTATTTTAGGAATTATGAGGAACTACTCCCTTATTATTTTGTTCTTTACATATATAAAATAATTGCAGCATATATCCCTTTTAAAAATGAAAAATAAAATAAACACATAATAACTGAAATATCCCCCTATATTTTAAAGGACTAAATATTAGCCATATTTTGTAGATTGCACAAACTAATTTGAACAAATTACTAAAACATGAAATATTTTGATGGTACAGTATATGCAACTGATTGCAAGCTTTAAGGGCTGTAACAAACAACAGCCAAACATAAGGTAAATAATTTGTTATTACAAGAGTTAGAGCAACATTGGCTAAAACTCAGAAAACAAAAATCAATCAAAATCACTTGAGGAATTCACATTATATAGATTACTTCCGGATACATCCAAACGCTTCTGAGTTAATACGAATATTCAATCCTCTTGTTCATGTCAAAAGTGGCAATATCTGCTATTAAATTTGCCTTTTTTATTGGTGCGGATACTTAAACAATAAAAGAAAATAGCCTAAGGTAACAGTATTTCAAAATTTAGTATTATTTGCACACCTTAGATTTTTGGTCGCCGATGGAAAGATGGCCTCATCTAAAATATGAATATGATATTGAGTTCTCCTAAACAGGCAGAAGGTTAAAGGAGTGATAAGTCTTCAGTATTTTTCTTCAATGTAGACATCTAATGTATTTCTGTCAGTTAAGTGTTAACAACTAGATTTGGTGATTTATTTAAAGGATCAATCTTGTTTATTTGAATATTGTATTATGTAACAGAATGATAGCTCATCTGAACAAATTTGACAAACATTTGATAGTTTACAAAGCAATTTAAATTATTTAATTTTGGCCTGTACATGTTTCTTTTCTTGCTCAAGTAGTTACTCATGGACATTCTGTTAATTTACACCTGTATTTCATATTCAAGACAGCAATTAAGATAACCTGATATGAATGATAATGTAACAGCGCCATATTTCTTGTATGTTTTAAAGGCTTTTCATTCTCTGGCAGTCCTTTAAGATTTTTACTAGACCTGTTCTGGTTATCTTTTTAAAAATTCCCAAGAATTCATTTAACAGTTGTGTTAAAAATGTTTGATAGAAGTAATATGAATTCTTAGATATGCTTTAATAGGCCAAGCATGACAGAGTTGTTTTCTAGATTACAATGAAAATGTTTCCACATGTAATTTGCTTACATATCAATGTAAAAAACTCAGTTCCAAATTTATGGTGCCAGATAGTTTGGGTTAATCAATTCTGTGCGATAATTGTGGTCTCATTGCTATAGGAAATTAGGGATGAATGTTGAGCAGATGTAAACAGAAGAAATAAAATGTTAAAAGAACGTTTCACAAAATACTATGTTAATCATATTTCATGAGGAAAAAGAACTGAGAAATGAATGCTATATAGTACGTTTTCAGTAATAATTCCTGAATAACTTTTACAGAAAGCCAAAGTAAAGATTACTACTAATAAACCCTTTTATAGAATGTAACTTACTAAGTTGGCAACTTACACTTTACACTACTTGTTAGGCTTACTTAAACTTTACGTATAATATAGATGACCAATATCTGTCAACAGCTGGTCACTTGGCTGGTGATTGTAATACATGCATTCTTGGCATAGTTTGTAAGGAATCATTGTTAGGTGCTTTTATGACATTGTTAGCATTAATTAAAATGCGGCTGACATCATGAGCGAAGCATTCTTCCAGGCTATTAGGCCATAATTCAGAGTTTTTAAAACCTGACATTTCGCCTGCTGCTGTGGCGGGCATCTTCAGAGGCTGTTGGAGCAAAGTGTTCTTGTTGAACTCCGGCTGTAGACTGGGCTGTGGTCCCATTGAATACAGATATTTATACCCTGGTCTAGGAGTAGGAAGTGATTGTCAGCACAGTTCATCTTGAGCTTGTAGTATTGCTACTTCCTGCATTATCGGGTGCCAAAACTTGTTGACTCTGAAGCCCTCCTCCTTTCTATCAAAAGCATTATGGTGTATGAAGATTTCAATTGCCTCTGTATGTAGTCTTGGCTTGGGTAATAGTGCACGTTAGGAGAAAGAACTTGCGTGCCACTATACATAATTTCATGGTTTTCCTCCTAGAAAAGAGCATACTCCTCTACAACTGATTTCTCTGGCTGGTAGAATCAGCAGTGTATTTTGTGTCTGTTGATACGAGTTGCAACGTACGAGTTTTGTTTAAATTTGTACATAAGTTGCTTATACTAAGTGCTAAAACTGTTATTTGAAGAGAGAAAAAATTCCCAAAAATTCTCTGAAGGGAAGTTATAAGCCAGCCACCGTCTGTAGAAACTCAGTCTTGCCTGGTGACGAATAAATCTTGCAAAATTTGTATTTTCTGCTCACATATTTGCTATTATGGAAGCTTGCAGAGTAACTAAATTATTTGTCAATCACCAGTAAGTAAGCTTGCACAAATTAGAATCCTTTCGATACGGCATGTAAGTACCGTACAAATTGGCTGTGTCTGGTTATAGGGAATTCTCTCACATGTGTGTTTCTTAGGTGTGAACTCTTTAATATTAACTTTCCTTAACTTCACCTCGTAGAGAAGATCGAATTGAAATCACATATATTAAATTGTAGTCTTCAGATAGTTATCCCGTGTTGGACTAGAAAACATCGGCCAGCCTATGTAAAAGTAAAGTAAAGTGTTCCCTATACAGACCGTGGAGGCCATGTTCCAGGAGGTGGAGGCTCTCAGAATTTAGATATTCGCCACGTGAAGGTGTTAAGGTTGTCAGCCTTACTTACTGGCCACCAGGCCCGACGAGAGGGGGGGAGGGGTTCAGCCAGGGCTGCAGCCCTGGGGCCCATGACCCTTTTTCATTTTTTACTTTTTAAATTTACTCTAAAATAAAATTGGTTGTAAGTCAATAAAAAGCTTAAGTTATGTTTTATATGTTTGTTTTATCTGCATTGTCCTGTCCTATAACAGTGATTCGGAATTAATCAGTCAGTTAGGGTTTATTCTTGAAGAAAAATTGCTGTTTTTTAAAAGTAGAAGCTGAATTCCTTTGGGACACAACAGTAGGCCTCACTAACGTTCGGCATTTAAAATAATAATTTTTAAAAGATTAATTCTGGTAGGCCTACGTAGAGATTAAATTGGTACATACAGATAAAATTGTTCCTTATTAGAACATGTAACATATTTTTCCGTTTCATGCCCCTTGTTTCCGAATATATGAATCTTATGGAACCTAAAAAGAGATAAATCGGGCTGAAGGGCCTAAAAACTGAAACTAGGAGCTAAAGAGGACTTTTGCTGAAAAACTAGGTGCTAAAGAGGACTTTTACAAAAAAAAAAAAACAAGATTTTTAAATAGATTTTCCAATTAATGCAAAGGAAATTAAATATATGAATTTGTGCATTTTAAGAAAAGACATAATAAAAATAAATTTGTACAACGCATTGAAATTAACAATGTATATGTCGCTTGTCTTTGTAACTCGAAAATGCGTCACCTCGCCTTCGCAGGAAATGAAACTTGAGCCGTCTGGAATACTTAGAAGTCTGCAACTAATCCATTGTCGTTTCACCTTTCAAACAACAAATGCCGACAGACGACAGAGAAGTGTATTAAAGGAACAAATTCGTGACACTCCAGTCTACTTATTTTTGTAGGTCGGAAGTTAAGTTGTTTGATGTATTGACCCTTATAGTGCTTAAGATAGTTTGATATGCCTAAACAAATAGGTCTTTTCCGGCAGTGGATTGAGGAAGACCCCTATTTCACAACTCATGGTCGAGTAATTTTCTGCCAAGCCTGTCAAAAACAAATATGTAGTAAACATAGCTATCTTTCATTTTGTCTACCATACTTCTTCCTTCGGATTTTGAAATCGAAATTTAAAATACTTTTACTAACATGCATATGCGGTTCAGGTGTTGACATTTTTCATGAACACATTATTTTTTAATTATTGCCATCATCTTAGTGTTCGTTCGTTTTCATTAAAATACTATAAAAAGAAAAAATCTGATGTGAAAGTCACATAACTTCCTCTGCCCAAATAAAAGTTAGCAGTATTCACATATCCTTTTACAGAATCGCAAGACACAATTTTACGCTAATTATCCTATAAATACCTCTTCTTTCAATGATGCGACTAAAAGCGCAGGCTATTATAACAAACTTTAAATAAAAAAAAAAACAAGTGACTGCAGACGTTTATTGAACTAAAGAATAATTTCCGAAATTTATCGAATATTTCCCTCAGATACTTCTTTACTCTATACCTGGCCAACAATACATCTTTCTCACTTCACATTCTTATATAGAATAAAATCAGGTAAACTGATGTAACAAAGTGCCAGTATGTTTTTGTTTAATCAGTTATGACTGCAATTATGATATGCAGAATATGTTTTTTTAAAAATTGATTTCCAAGTTAAGCTCCAGATTTATTCATTAAGCAGGGCTTACGGAAGAAGAAAGGTCTACCATCTCGGCCACCTGGGTCATTTTAACGGTCTAGTTGGATAAGCGCATGTCAATTAATATGTTTTTTGTCATAGCTACCTGTATTTTAATTTCCAAGGCCTTATAAAATCACAGTAAAACAATAGGCTATGTTGTCAAGATAACTGATTTTCATTTTTTTTAATAAATTCTTTCGAATACGTATATTACCATAAAATAGGCACTAAATTGAGCATTACTCCGAAACAGGTCAATCGATTTTATCCATTATGAATAGACGTCTTCCCATGGACATTATAAATGTGTATACCAAGTTTCATAAAAATCCGGTAAAGCGTATTTGAGTTACCGCGTCTTTAAAATATTCACTAAATTGGGTTTTACTCCGGTACCGGTCTACCGATTTGGTCCAATATCAGTAGACGTCTTTCCACGTACATTATAAATGGGTATACAAAATTTCAGGAAAATCCAATAAAGCATATTTGAGTTATCGCGACTTCTTATATATTAACATAAAAACACTAAATTGGGCATTATTCCGGTACTGGCCAACCGATTTGGTCCAATATCAATAAACGTCTTCCCATGGACATTATAAATGCGTATACGAAGTTTCATAAATATCCGATAAAGCGTATTTGAGTTATTGCGCCTTTAAAGTAGACACTAAATTGGGTTTTACTCCGGTACCGGTCAACAGATTAGGTTCAAATTCAATAGGGCACTTCTCATGGACGTCATAAATGGGTATACCAAGTTTCATGGAAATCCGATACAGCGTATTTGAGTGATGGCGCCTTTCTATTAAAATAGGCACTAAACCGATTTGGTCCAATATCAATAAACGTCTTCCCATGGACATTATAAATGCGTATACGAAGTTTCATAAATATCCGATAAAGCGTATTTGAGTTATTGCGCCTTTAAAGTAGACACTAAATTGGGTTTTACTCCGGTACCGGTCAACAGATTAGGTTCAAATTCAATAGGGCACTTCTCATGGACGTCATAAATGGGTATACCAAGTTTCATGGAAATCCGATACAGCGTATTTGAGTGATGGCGCCTTTCTATTAAAATAGGCACTAAATTGGGCATTACTCCGGTACCGGTGAACCGATTTGGTTCAATATCAATAGGGTTCTTCCCATGGACATTATAAATGTGTTTTCCAAGTTTCATGAAAATCCGAAAAAGCTTATTTGAGTTATGGTGCGTACAGACACACGGACAGACAAACGGACAGACATTTTTTCGTCCACCACACAATCTCATAAAGTACCATACTGGCACTTAATAAGAGGCCGTGAAAGAGCGCGTATTCAGTTGTTCATCACGCAAGACAAAATTTCTACAAACAGTGGGTGAACAGTGGGTGGCTTGTAACTACCCTCAGAGAATTTTTTCGAAAAAAAGTTTCAAATAAAAGTTTTAGCTCTCAGTAAAAGGAACACATGTGCAAATTTTAAAGAAAATCGTTAGAGCCGTTTTCGAGAAAATCGCGAAAAACGAAAATTTCTTCATGTAAAGTCCCCTTAAAAATAAGAGAAATTTGTCGCCAATCTTCGAATCACATCTTCAGAAGGTACCTGACCCAAATACGAAATTTTGTTTTCATACGATTCTCCGTTTCGGAGCTAGCCTGTTCACAAACTTCCACACAGACACACACACACAGACATGTTTCCAAAAATAGTATTTTTGGATTCAGGGGGCCTTGAAACGTGTATATATGCTAAAAACTCAACTTCGAATTTTAGGGTCGAAAACAATACTTCCTCTACCTATAGTACCTATGATACGGGCAGAGGAAGTAAAAATAACTGTATGTTTAAAGGGTAAATAGGACTATCTCAACTGTTTATCCTATTTTTCGAGTGCCGATATAAGGAATAGTTACTTGTTTATTTTCTAAAAAGACTAGAATAACTGTGTGAAAATTATAATACAATTTTCGATGTTGATATTGTTTTATTAAAACGGCTAAAATCCTTTGTTTAAAACCTAAACTGGCCGTTCCACGAAAATAAAAAGCTAAAATACCTTTTATAAAAGCCTAAAAATCGGGCCCTGTATTACCATAAAATAGGCGGTAAATTGGGCTTTACCCCGGAATCAGTCAACCGATTTGGTCCAAACCCAATAGGCTTCGTCCTATGGGCGTTATAAATACGTATACCAAGTTTTATGAAAATCCGATAAAGCGTATTTGAGTTATCGCGCTTACAGACACACAGACAGACGGACATATTTTCCCGTCTACCACACATTCTCATAAAGTACCGGTACCATTCTGGCACTTAATAATTATGTAATACAGTATCATTATAATCTTTTAATTGCATACATTATAAAAGCGAGGTTGGTTTTCATTGGTGAATTTAATATTTGACGGGGGCCGGGGAAAATTTGTCCCTGAGGCCCTTGCTTTCTCTCCACGGTCCTGCTGGCCATCTTTACCCCCACGATTGTTCCTGGTACTTATATATGTTAGAGGTTGAGTTGACCTCAAGGCCTTCGGGCCACCAGAAGGATTAGGCCAACTGAAAAATAATAACGACCTAATCGGTGGTCAAACCCGCGACCTTTCGGTCGTAGTGCCTATGTACATCTCGTTAAATATTTTCGTTTCTTTAAAGCATATATGGGCAACGGCCGACCCGCGGGCCGGATGTGGCCCACACGACTTTTGATCCGGCCCGCGGAACATTTTAAAATCGCGCTCGAAAAAGTAAATATTTTCGTTTCTCGCCAACAAGAGAGTGAGAGGGGGGAAACAAAAGCCTGAACTACGAGGGTGTTCCTTCCGGTCAGCGCTAGAAAAATGCTGCAATAGGCCTAAATCAAAGTATTGAACCAGACTTACAGATGAAAATTTGGAAAGCATTCTGCGCTTGTGTATTAGTGGGATTGATGCCAACATTGATTATCTTGTTTCTCAAGCTTCTCATTAATTTCTGCTTTTTGTAAGTAAATGCCTAATCGATATTGTTCTCATTCGTGTATCTTTAACATTATAACATTATAACTTACTTTATAAATATAAAAAACCGTATCATGATTATTTTTTCACAACTACCTATTATCTACGGCCCGCGACTTCATAAATATCGTAAAGTTTAGCCCGCATCTTTCCAAACGTTGCCCATACCTGCTTTAAAGAATAAAACTTCTCGGAAATGTTAAAACCCACAGCCCTCAGTGTTATACAATATTGGATTACAATCTTAAGCCTTCAAAAAGACGGTAAAATCATTGAATATTAATTCTCATTTTCCTTATAGCCATTTCGGCTTGATTGCCGTGCAGACTCCACATACATACAAACACAGATTCTGATAGCACGAAGTGGCCCTACAGGTAATAATTTTTCCCTGGATTGGATGTTTAATGTCACACGAGCTTTTCAATTGTTATAAAGAAGATAGATATTTCTGGTATTGACTGCTGTAATACTGGTATAATATTCAGAAGTATGAAAGTTGAAGGGAAGTTCATTTTAATAGTTTCCGTGTTCGTTAGATATCCTGATATCAGAAATCCTGACTTAGCCTTTCGTATATTAACAGAATAGGTGCCGGTATTACCGCCGGCGCGGTCTTGTGGTTAGCTTCGCTGACTACAGATCCGTCGGCCCTGGTTCGATCCCCGGTACCTCCACGGATTTTTCTGAGGTAGGGAGGTCTGGTAGGGGTGCACTCAGCTTCGTGATTCAAATCGATCTGGATAGAGAAGTAGCGGCTCCGGTCATGGAAACCACCATTAACGGCCGTGGGTGTCGGCATGCTGACCACATGCCTCCAATCCTGCCTTCTGCCTATGGTAGATGTCGCAGCGGTCGGGTAGTAGGCCTTGTCCCTTCTGGGATGTTAGCGCCATGGAGTTAGTTAGTTAGGTACCGGTATTATTTCGCGAGGTAACCAACGTGATTATAGTACAAGCTATGGTCATTCAGATTGCTGTCTGCTTAGTGTCTAATGGTTAGGCTGAAAAACTCGTTGTGTCTACATATTCTACCGTGGAGTCTGGGATCAGGTTCAATTCACTTTTGTTGGTTTGAATGCAAATAGCACAGAATCTGCTGCTGGCACTAGGTCAACTTTTACATAACATCTTCCTGTTATGGAGTGCATGCTATTTGGTGGCATTGCCATTATGTTTTGTGCATTCCACATTTCTTCAACAACAAAACTAGATGGGTATGTGTTAATTCCCGCGCATATTTGTACTTCCCAGGTCTAATTCTTAGGCTGTATATAAGTATGTTAAAATCGTAATTTTCTAACGAAGGGAGATTCATTGTAGATCCTTCAGAGTAGGCTTGCACGAACTGGTTGTGAAAGCGTAAATCACACTAATACAACAATTATAGCCTATATTAAGCAGAGAAAAACATTAAATTCAATTTACGAAACGGCTAAAGCAAACTCGGAGTAGAAGTAACAAATCACGAATGAAGGCACATTTCAAAAATTTATCGAGTTAGTGCTAAAACTATGTACTATGCATGCACATTTTTCAGATCTTATAACCTTTCGATTTCGCGTGTCTCCAAATTTCCGGGTCACTGAAAATTGTGTAGTACCCAGTTCATGGGTCCTTCTAGGATTGTGATATCTCAGCCCCGAGAGACGATGATCTTAGTTCTTACACTCATTGTTAGAGTCTTCAGATTAACCATTTAAATACCGCTCCATTCCATTCTATTTACGAAAACCGAATATCGTATGTCCGAAACCTTTCGTAATTAAGGGATCAAACATACTTATTTCCGTTTTCGATTTCTTGGCATTTTTTTCTATGTAATGGCGGGTCTTCGCAGAACAGAATAAAAATGATGAAAATCGTAATGGGACCCTGACCATGAAGATTGTCTGATCAATTTGATTACAAGTATTTTCTCTGAAATCTTAGACTAAATCAGAAGTGCTCAATAGAACATAGGCTACACAGTTTTTGTACAATCCAATTTAAACAGGTGCAGCATTTGAGCACTATAGTGTTTATATTAATCAACCAATTATCGGCGATTACTTTCAAAGTTATTTTATTTTGTTGTTCAAATTTATACTACTCATTATTGTTTGCCACATTACTCTTCGCCCCTGGGTTTTTAAGCGACGGGTGTGGTATCAATACCTTTCTGCGCCAATTCGTACCCATTTTTGATTATATCACTCCACTTCTCGCCGATCAGTGATCGGAAAAATCAAATTTAGTGCAGAGAAATAATTTCTTATTAGTAAGTAATACAACAATGCGAAACATACAATTTATAGTACAGTATTATGGGTGATTACAAATCCGACACATTACTGATATAATCCATCCAATTAAAATTAACATACAATTAACCATCCCCGTACATAAACCCATCTGTGTATTCATGCGCAGTAACACCGAATAAAGGCTGGAAGCCTATTATTACATTGTCATGTAGGCTATTTGGTATTTCCAGGGAATGGGGGTGAAATCTTCTGAGGATAGTTCTTCTTGATTGTTTTTGAAGTTACGTGAAATATTTATGGGGATTTTAAAATAGGCCTAGTACACACAAACATGCATTACTGTATATGCTATTGCGTACTTTACATTACATTATATTACATATGATTTCATTACATTAAGTTACATTATAATTATACATTCGTGGGGAAATATAATGAGAATCGATTAAAAATTTGAAAGTTTGACATACTCGTAAGTTATTTTAGTGACTTGTAGCACGCTAACGAAGTAGGCACATGGAAGTAGTAAGGTTGATTAGCCCTATATACTTACCATCTTTGCTCCAAGATTATTTCTGGTGCGGTATTTTTTTAAGAAATGAATTTGACCCCGAGGCACAATCCAACACTTGCTGGAGTGCAGCATAGTGCCACAACTAAGCGTTCCATATTGTACTCGCTTATTGTTATGCATAGAAAATAGTGCTTTGCAATCCGAACAAGAGCGTGCAAAATATAATAAACCTGTAAAAACCTTAGTTTGGTATGAAAAATGGAAATAATGCTCCTTACTTCCTGTTGAGATTTCAAACGAGATCGTTTCCGAGGAAGGACGTGTCAAAGTATTTTTAAGCTAAGTACTTTGCAGTTTTTAAGTATGCTAATTTAAAGTTGGAATTGCCTAATTTGTTCTAATTATATGCATAATGAACGTGCACTCTCTTCACAGATTGCCTATCTGTGTTCTATATGTAGCATTTAAGTTGAAACAAGGTCAACACATTATGAATGCGTCTGTTTGGCACGCTCTCACTCGCGGATGATATGTCCCAATTAAAAATGGAACCTTACATCACAAAGGAAACGCAGTGACGCGATCCAAGAATTTTTGAACCCCCAGTAAAAAAACACATCACACTCCGAATACCAGTGGCGGATCTAGTAGAATAATCGGTATGTATAGGCCTACTCGCACCAAGTTCTACAGTATCTTGAATTCGCCATGCAGTTTGTATTTTATTATAAAGTTGTTATAGACACACGTCAAAGTCCTATAATGTTTACGAACTCTATAAAAATTATTAAAGATCCTATTTATTTTGAGCTGTGGGTTCCAAAATGCTGCCAAGAGTACTTTCTCACCAAGAAGGCCTCGAATTCAAATGATCGAAAGAAAAAAACATCACGTCTCGTTGCCAGATTACCATACCCAAATAACTTTTCTACTGGAGGGTATTCTTGACATAGCTTACAATTTTATATGTTTTTCCTTATGAAACGGTATACATTATAAGCTCCCCTCTTCCCGCAATTTTAGAGCTGATGATTCTGTTCGAAGTTTCGTTCTTTCAGAATCTTTCTAATTTTTGGTCCATAAAAAAAGTCTTCCTTGACCATTGCATCTGATAAATGTGAAAACTTGCTTACAGTGTACTGAAAACAGGGGCTACTTTTGTCCAAGGCCTTAGCAAACTGCTTCATGATTTCACGTGTAGCAGGGGCCGATTCATTGTTCCTATTGCATAGCACCGAGACTCAGAGACATTTTCAGACATCGAAACATGAAACAAGAAAACTATATTTCATACAAATACCAGAGACATTTCTGAAATCAGTTATTTAGTTAAAATCACATATTAGAAGCTTTTCGGCAAAAATCATGCTAGGTAGTGTTAATAAGTACATTCGCAATTAACACGGGTAAATTACGAGTTTGCTGTATTCCTGAAGGAAAATCAATTTATAGGAAGCTGTAGGCCTATTCAGAAATTGCACATATTTCACTCATCTTTCTTTGACTTAAGAAGCTACCGTCTGTGAAACTGTTACAGATTTTAACATTTCAATACAAAGTATGTAATACTCCAGATTTATAAAAAATATTTATGAAATATAAATGAGGAGTAGAAATTGGAAAGGTTCTAAGTACTTTTTAGAGAAATGTACAGGAGAGAGAGAAGTCTTCGCAGTACTTTATCGGAGTCTGCAGTACTCTTCATCTGTTCTTGAGTGTAGCAACTACTGTAATAATGAACGACACAAAAACTTGCATGGGTTATTGGCGTTGGCAACATGGAAAAACATGGTGAACAATTTTTTTTTTTTTTAGTAAAAGGCATTTTGGAAGAATTTGATTCAGTCCAACTTAATCTTCTTTTAATGAACTTGACGGGGTTCCTAGGGCATGATAACGTAATTTTGGTCAACCTTCTTCAAGGGTTCCCTTGAGATTCACTTTATCACTGCGTAAGTGTGTATGTGTCCGTATTTTTTCATCAAGTGTGTCAAACAATTTTCAATCACATTAAAATCAAGTGACGTAGGTAGTGGTTTCCACAGTTTTTATCAGGTGTATCAGATTCGATCACCAAGTACTGTATGATTAGATGTTTAGATCGTTAATTTGATAAATTTGAAGCAATGTGCAGACATACAATCCCAAACCTTCACCGACCCATCACCATGTTTGATGGACTACAGACAAATCATTTTCTTTTGGCTTTTTCAGACTATTCACTCCACTCCATATTATGGTAATCAAAATATCTATGGTGGGGAGTGGCATAGAGTAGCATGATGTCGATAGCCTGAAAAGGCCTTTTGAGTTCTTTGAGAATTTTGCTATGCTTCAATTTTCCCATCTAAGTCTCAACTATCGAATGTACTAAATGTAGAATTGCTCTTACGAGCTTAACTTTATGCATATAAAGCTCTCGAAATTAATTTAAAAATTCCTCTGGCAAGCGGAAATAATCACAGTACTGCGTTTTCATGGAGAATACAAATAGATCTGATTACGCTTACCGCATTGGAATTGTGAAAACGGGAGTTCAGATCGAATTGAGTCGCAAGGTCGATCGGATTGAGATCGTATTCAACGCCATGAAAACACTACCGTATTCAGTTCGAACTCAATGCCCTAAAGCAGGAACTTCATTGGTACTCTATGTACTCGCGGTGTTCGCGTGAATGGCGAGAAGGGTTAGCGCAGCGTTTCTCAACGTATGGTCCGCGGACCACCAGCGATGGTGCAGATGGTCCTCAGACATAATTTAAAAATATCATAAAGCAAGTGGAAAGTAAAGAAGTAAATTTTTTCACATATTTCGTTATGATGACCTATACGTAATACCCCAAATATTAAGAATATAGGTCTACTTTTAAAAATGGGATGCAAAATTAGGGGTCCGTAAAATTTTTTTGACATTTTAGAGGTCCTCGGGTTCAAAAATGTTGAGAAACGCTGGGGCAGCGCATTCTGTGGATTCTCTCGGAAGCGCTGTTTTCAATACCATATCGAAAATATTGAATGAAAAATGGAATCTTATTAATAACGATTTGAATTCTGCACGAAAACGTAGTAGGCCTAAATGTATCCAATCTAGATAGGTTATATTTCAAATACAATTTCCATTGTCTGTCACAGAATGGGGTTGACAATACAACACCCAGTCCTAAACCCAGGAGGGAAATTTTCCACTACTGCAAAAATCTGCGACCCGGCCGGGCACCCTAAGCTCTCCCCCCATGGCGGCGAACTAACCGTATAATGGAATTGTATATATATATATATAACGTGTGTGTGAAAAAATATTGTTACCTTATTTGAATTGTAATTTATCCTCCAGTCTCAGACTTCAAGGTTCCTCTGATTTTATGAGTTAAACCAAATGTTAGTGATAATGTTGACAATTATTTAGGCCAAATAGCAGTAGATGCAGTAATACTTTATCTGATTATTTAACGATGATTTTGTCCTGCTTATTAAACTTGTAACCTTAGCCATTGTGACGGTTTTTTTATTTTTTTTTTATTTTTTTTTTATTTTTTTTATTTTTTTATTTTTTTTTTTATTTTACTTACCAGTAAAATAGACATAGACTTTGTTGCATTTAGTACTTAATAGCCATTGACCTCGGCCGGGATCGAAACTGCGAACTTAGGGCTTTATGCCCATGCTGAAGGAAATATAGCGAGTCTAGATTTATTTTTGTCTAAAGGCTCCCTAACATTGATTTCAAACCGTATTAACTAAATTGCCTTGGTTGTAATTTTTACAATGAATTATTATTTTCATTTATTTGTATTTGTATCAGATACAGATAATTTGTCAGGAGTAGCTTACCCAATACTACTTTAAGGGAGGAGACCCATCAATATATGAGATCACGGCTATTAACTACCTACTACTACAGTATTACTAAATTTAAATTGGTGTGCAAGGTCGTTTCCTCGTCATTGAGAAAGAGAGAGCGCTATTCGATAGGCATTTCTTTTCCCGTCAGTGAGCCAGAAAACTATTCAGCAGTGCATTATTATGTAGCTTGAGAATCAAAGAGAAAGTTGAAACGGATATGCCGACACAGTTAGAGACACTATCTCGATTCTGTGCACCCCCCATTAGCTGTCAGATATGTAGGCCTATAAATTATCCACATCGGCCAATACAGCCCATCTATCACGAAAGAGATCTGTTTTAATCACAGCAGTCGATTAATTTTACACAGGTCTTGAACTAGAGATATATTACAAGTAGGCTACATGTATTTACAGCATAAATAATTGTATTCTAGAGTTTAAAGTCTAGTTCATCTATAGTCCACTGTCATCACCTCAGATACGTTTCATAGGAATGTCAGACTTAAATATCTAAGAATAACAAGATTTTAAAATTTTACAATAAAGTTTCCTTCATCAGACAAAGAACAAAACGACCTTTAAATAGCTGTTCGCTGTAAAACTTAGTCGATACACATTTTACTCGTTGCTATAGTTTTCATTAATAATCAGATTATAAAAAAAAAATATATGCTGTGTTCAACAATCTCTATAGGTATGAAATTTCAAAAGCATTGCGCATTGATAGAAAATACGAACTGTGAACTCTCAGTAGAGAAGAGTCTTGAGTCTTCCAAAGACTTAGTTCTATTATAGCTAAAAGAATAAGGCCCGGTTGCATAAAAGCTCCAGATATCTTCTAGACAGCTAATGGCTCTATAGATTTTATACACTCTATAAACACCTTCCGTTTCCGAAAGCAAATACGATCGGCAAATAGCGATACGTCAGATAAATGAGTTGAGCACTTTGTCAATAGATGGAGACACGGTGCTTACTCTAATATCAAGTTGGCCGTGATTGAATAGCAACCAATCGGAGCGCTTCATGCTATTCTATTCAAAATGGCTGAATTATCTTTCTGCTTTTCCTTGTCTGCTGTTTCTCTGCTAAAATGAATGTAAAACGTGAGATAAACTACGGTAATTTCGATTTCGAGACTTGTGCATTAGAGAAAAATGTCACCCATCACAATCTGACAACATAATGCGTAAAACGTAACACATTAATTAAGTTATAGCTAATTTACCACAGAAAGGAATGCTTCGATGGTTGTTCCCAATTCTAATGATGGGCAATTTAACGCTGAAAAAGGCATGCTTGCAGCTGTTCCTTATTTAATATGATGGCCTATTTATCCATAGGTAATTGCTTTGACATCCTGATTCTTTCCGAAACTCAATATCGTCAAAGATCTAACTTAATTCTTTCAGGGAATACTTTTTGCTTTACACATCTCTAGGCCTGATTATTGCCTCAGGATGAAGATGACGTGAAAGGTGATGATTATGTATTAATATTCGTGCTGTAAACTGGCAATATTTTCTTCACAAAGTGTTGCATCAGAAAATAAAATTAATATACTTAAGCTACATTTTTTCCGAATCTGAATATCATCGTAGGCTACTTCTTGAAAGGATTGCTGTATTTCTTTCAGGGAATATTTACTTCTGTATAGACCTAGGCCTTATACGATCTGGCATTGAAGATGACCAGCAAGAAAATAATATTCGCGATGTTTTCTTAAAGTATTAACTTACAACAGAAAATGAAATTAATACAAATAAACGATGGATACATTAATAGCCTAGGCTATAACAAAGATCATCTAACCGATAATATACAATTTTTGTAGTACAGTATTATGAATTATTTCACACACAAATTAATAACCAATGCCAGCTTCATTACTACTTTTAATTTTGATACCATAACAAGCTAGTAACATAATGTAAGATTAAATGCTAACATAATAACGAAACATACATCAACATAAATATTTCGCATTTCCGCCATGTTGCGTGTTTATCTACCGTTTCGCCAGATATCTAGTGATTTATGGTGCGATAGTTTGCAGGGCGTTTTATAGAACGATTAGCCGCCATCGATCGTTTCAGAAACGCTTACGGATTGAATAATGCCATCTAGTAGATATCTTACGTTTCGGAAACCCGGCGTAAGTCAATTTCTTCTGGAAAACTATTTAACAAATCTACTACGAACAAGTTGACGGCAAACTCAACCATGTCAAACATTTAAAACGGACATTTAAAAAAAATCGAGGTTTAGCTAACTGATTTTAGAAAGCATATTGTGAATTTTATAATTTATTAATTTAAGCATTTAATTTTGTCCATTTCATGATTATCTTAAGAACATACTGGACAGCTTTGGTGTACAGTAATTTGATATTTTATCATTTTGATCATAATTATTTGCTGGGTGGGAAGTTAGACTATCATCACATATTACGTGGCGGACTATGAACGATTTCACAAACGATCGTGGGAGTTGTTGCTAGCCATAACGCTATGGGATGGAAATGACTTTAGTGTTGTAGATTGACGACTACTGAAACAGTTAACACATTAACTTGACCTACAGCTTAACGTGGAATCGGAACCATCCCGTAGGCTATGCTTCACTTAAAATTAATATTATCACAGATGATATCAGCTGTCACTATCAAAGTTCTGGCTAGAGGCAGTGCTTTAGTTGGAAAATATTTTGGGGGGTGCTCGCCTCACTTTGATACTCTCCATATAGCCGCTTACTGAATACTGAACATCATAGGCTGACTTTTTCTGCAGGATGTCTTTTTCACCTTTCTCTTGCCTCTTTCTGGCCATGATTTCACATATTGGACCTGAATCAAAAACTGCAAGGGATGGTTCCACGCACTTTGCACATGAAGACTAAATGACTTTCGTACTCGGAGAGATGCACAGTGGAACCAGGGCGAGTAAAGCCCTCAGAAGCTGCGAACTCTGAAGGGATTCTTCATCGTGATACTCGTAACACTGGCAAACATTCACTATAAAGCACTGTAGGCTCATATACGTAAAGACTATTTCAGTGAGATCGGCCATTAAAGGTATTCTCAGTAGAAGGATCCATTTGAAACCGTGCCTTGAACTCGGACCAGTTTAGTTGGTAGAGCAACAACACGGACAACTGAAGGTCCCTGGTTCGTCTTCCGTTGTCAGAATATTTTTTTTCTCATTCTTATTTCTCAAAGTCCGATGAGGAGTGAAGACCCGGTTAAATAAGAAAAAGAAAGGATCTTCTATTGGCAAGATGCAATTTTTTTCACATGAGTTAGATTCTATTTGCACCTTTGAGCAGAAGCCAGTGGTGTGCGCTACCTTGCCTTGGTTACCTACCCTGTTGAACGAGGTGGTATGAAATACTGTACTCGTATTCTGGATGTCGCGACCCCTTAGTGGGGCCAATCTGAATGTGGGTTTTTTGGTGGTTTCCCATTTTCCATCTTTCCGTAATCACAGTTCAGGTATACGCATCTTTTTAATGATAATTAACTCGAGGTTCCTTAGCCTTATGCCATATCACTACAGAATACTGAAAATACACATTTGTTTGGTTAGATGGATATAGAACGTGATAGATAGGATTCGGATGTTTATGACATGTAATATTTTTATCCTGACCTCCATTCTCGCCGCAAACACAAACTAAACGTGAATTGCACATTTGTTATCCTATTCGGACCGTTTTTATTTCGCATATAAAGGTGATTTATTACAAATATTTTGGTAATTTTCGTGGCCTTGGTCATATTTCGATCATACTTTTAATTTAACGTCATATTTCAGTTATAAATTTGGTAAAATAGCACAATTATCCAGTATGTGAACTAAATTGTCGACTTAAATTTTTCAGAAAAAAAGTAGAATATTTTGGTTTACTGTAACTGAAATGTGAAGGGACAATAATAACAAGTAATAGCACGAAATTACCTCTTCCTCCTTGTTAACAACTTCCAGTAGACATGTTTTTAAAATATTTTCAGCTCACATTTTCAGTGGTATCTGGAAACATTAACGGATTAGGACCTCTTTACAAGTAAAACTGTAAATCACCTGTAAAATTGTTAAAAAAGTTATCTGATTGAATTAATGTGATGTAATAATTTAGTGTAATTAAACGTTTTAAATTGGAACATTTATTTTTAGAAAATACGTTCTTTTATGGGGTCATATTAAGGATTTTTCGGTCATATTTAGTCGTTTTAAGGTCATATTTGCAGTCATATTTTCCATTTTTTAGGTCATAAACATCCTAGTGAGTGATGAATTGGTGAAGGATAAATATTTACAAGAGAATACAAGTGTAATGATACTGAGTAACCTCGAAATAGTATTACTGTAGGCTACTATGAGCTCAGATGGCCATGTGACACATGTAGATTAATAGTAGGCCTATGCCAATAGTTTGTAAGAATCAAGGAGAGAAGTAAGAATTTTGTTTATTATCTTTTTTGAAGAATGAGTTATTTTATGCAAGCTTATTTATTTATTTATTTATTTATTTAATATACAATTTCTTTTAGCCCTATTTCACCATAAGGTACATTAGGGTTGTAGTTTTATGTAAATTACAATGTATAATGTACCTGTTTTATTGTATACTAGAGTAGCCTGTTTTGCTAAAGATTAAATAAAATTATTGTAAACTCTTAAATATAGAACATATGAAATAGTGGAATTCTCTACAACAACAATCCTTGCTAAGAATTTTTAAGATTGGTTTATCATATTTTACACCACAATAGGTTGTGTCCTATTAACGAAAATATTTTCCTTGCAAAGAGTGGGCAAGCTTACATACCTAATTAAAATATTTCATTTTCATCAGATAAGGGTTATAATATTAAATATTTAATAAAGTTCCGCCTTAACCCTTAACACACAACTTATCTTGATCCACTCAAAAACAGCATTTAAAGATGTAGATGAAAGCTGGATTGGTTCCACACAGAAGAATCCAGCTTTCATCTACAACTTTAAATGCTGTTTTTGAGTGGATCAAGATAAGTTGTGTGTTAAGGGTTAAGGCGGAACTTTATTAAATATTTTCATACCTAAATTATGAACATTAAATTGCAGCCTTTGCAATGCTTTTCCTTGGCATTCCAAAATACAGGAAATGTAATCCCGTGGCCTGCCAATTTGAATTTTGACGGGAATTAACTATGTTGTTCAAGAGGGTGAATTTTAATACAAGTAAGCCTCAGATAACATAGAATTAATATTTGTATTTATGGCATATCAGTTGCTTAAAAACACAATTCCTGCATTTAAATTTATTGTACTCCCAGGTTTCTGGGCCCACTCCGTTAACCTGTTAGTCAGTTCACGGAAAAGGTAGAACTCACTTACAGACCCATTGTTCTTTGTTGTTCAGATACTCCCATATGCCATTAATGTAAACTAGGGCATGTGAGAAAGATCATCATATGGTGGTGGAGAAAAAGTAATATATTTTTACAATGGCACACGCACGTAAGAAATTTTCGGCGATTAGTCTTCTGATTTCTTGAAATCTTCCAAATATAACCTATTTGACAGAGATCGTGAAGCGGCATTCCAATTAACTCTTTTAGTGTCAAGTTTTGAAGGAAGGTTAAACGAAAAATGGCAAATTAATTTTGCTGCAATTGCTAACCCAAAAATGGTATTTAGATATTTGTTTCTGCCAAAGAAATAAAGCTGTTAAAATTTACAAAGTCCCACCGTATACTAGTTTAGTTTTAATATTGTATCTGCAATTGCCATGCTGAAATGCAAGCTGCGTTGCTTGCGCTTTTAAATATTTACATTTACCGTTTGCTGAATGAATTATTTTCAGAGCAGTAAAGTTTTTGTATATGGGACAGGATGGTTTATTCCTGTTTTGCAATGAGTACGTTACAGCATCCGTAACTGTTTTGTAACAGGGCTGCCAGAGTTAGTTCCTCCTGTCAAACATCTTTCTAGTATTCCTTTGTCACAGTCTTATATTATTTTACGCCCTTCTCTTATTTATAGTTTGCTTTTCAACGTTGCCATTATCGTGGTTGTGGTCGGAGGGAATAACGAAATCACGTTTTTCACAACTTGTTACAAAAAATAGTAGGCTTTCACCGGAAGCTCTTGGAGTCTCATTCGGGAGGCTGCAGCCTCAAATCCAGTTGCATGCCAATGTGAGAGGGGTTTTTGAGGTTCTCGCAAAGGTAAATGCTGGATTGGAGTTTATTTTTTTAAAACTTTGAAGTAACTTATGTGAAATTAGCAAAAATAAGCAACACTTCTCAGATACCTGTAAATGTGAACAAAGTAATCACAGAATATTATTTACAGTAATTGTCTTCTTTACTCTCAGTCTCGAATTCCTTGACGGCCAATATATGTGGTGTTTCCGGGGGTGTCCCAAGTCGCAAAGGTGAATGCTGGATTTGCGTTTGCTTACCCTTGACTTTAGAAAACATAATACGTACGTATATTGAATGAAAATAGGCGCGAATTACCTATTGCTATCGGAAGATATCTAGGAATAAAATAATAACTAAGTAAAACAAATTCAAAGCCAGACTACGCTTATGTTCCATCACAGTTAAGAAAATCGCGATATCCGTTGGCAGTACAACAAACCCTTGAAGTCATTATAAGCGTTGTGTCTTCAGCACGTCCTGCAATTTCTTAAAATGATATGCAATTAAGTCAGAGTTGTATCATTTTGAAGATGGAATAAAAGAAATGTTAATTGCTCCGGCACATAACTGTTCCTTTAAAAAAAAGCCCAACATACGACCTTTTCGTTTTAGGAGAGATTTCGTTTTCTGCGAATTAAATAATACGATGTTTTAAAGGTGATTTATTAGAAAAATATTGTTTAAAGTATTTTATGATTATGGCAGTCTCATTGGAAAAAATATGATTCTGTGTCTCTGAAATGAAATGCTTTATTGTTCGTAATATGTACAAAACATACATGAACAGTGTCAATGTCTATAAAATAATACATGCCATACATTACGAAGAAAATAAAATACAATGTAAGTAATATTACGGAGAAAATAAAATACAGAATATATAAAAGATAAGGTTCATTCACTTTAGCTCCAGCAGGACCTATTATGAAGTTAGAAACTCTGATTAACCTATACAACACATTCATCACTGACAAAAGAAAAACTTATGATTGAAGATAAATATACGCAATATCCTTCGGAAACAATAAATTGATTACATTTCTCAGTTTTAAACACATCCATTATTATTTATATGTTAGTAGACGTTTGGAATTCACGTACCGAAATGGAGAGCACATTAGACGAGAATGTTGGCTATGGCCAGTACTAAGAAGTTCATGCATTTGCATATATTTTAAAAATATTGTTATTAATATGGTGTTAAATTATTATTTATAGGAATTACGAATTTTTTAGTCTGATTTTTATTGTGCATATAAATGCATACCTATGCACTTTTAAATTATTGCTTCATATTTCAGTAAATGGATGTTTATTTAGCATATTTTAACACTCATAAAAAGTTTATTTTTTATTATTCTTATTCTCAGCTGAAACATTAAAAATAATATTCAACATCATGACATCAATATCACTCTAACTAATGAATCGATGTTGATCACATGAAGTATGAGTAGGCTAAATACAATGAGGCATGTGATATTGCCTCATCTCAAGAAGAATGAACTTAACTCTTCTTCCTGGGAAACATATACAGCAAGAAAACAGAGCAGTGCATTTCTGAATACTGAAAGGAACAGTGTTAAAAATGCCCAAAGTGAAATAATTTACTAACTAGGGCTAAAATAGCGTAAATTGTTATTTTCATTAGTTCAATAGGCCTACTTAAAAATTTCCCGGGAGTGAGCCCCTGGACCCCCCCTTTTTTTTAGGGATATTCCATACTCCCAAACCCCCCTCCCGGGATTTCGACCCTCCCCGAAATTATTTTCTGGCTACGCTACTGCAAGGAAGAGTAGGCCTACTGTTTTTATTTCATTAAGACACACAGTCTTGTTATTAGACCTGGGATTTTAGGCTCTAAAAAAATAGTTTTAGGCGCCTAAAATAGGCCTTTAAAATAAATAGACACTTAAAATAAGCTTTAAAATGTGTAAACAGACAGAACATAGACTTTAAAATCCTACAATATGGTCTTCAACTGTAACATGATCTTTTTTAGTGTAAAAAAGTGATATACCTATTCTTAAGAGAAATAATTGCAAAATTAAGACAGAATTTAAAATACATTTATCAAAAACAGTTTTGGATTATGTGGAAAGTTGCCACAGTATGTCCCTTCTTACCATATACCTGCTACTTGTTGTTTTGAGCGAATCCTCCCCCGTCAGTCAGCATTCCTTTGGCGACAATTTTTTGGGAAAATCAAGTTTCTGTGAAAACCCCACCCTCTGCTGTTCTGCTCTTCATTCAGGGATGTCCATTAAAAGTTACAGTAGTTGAATTTTATTTTAAATGTACAAAATAGGCATTTTAGGCTCTAAAATAATAAAAATAGGCTCCAAAGGTTCAAATACGCATTTTAAGGCACTATAAAACACTATAAATATAAGTGATTTATCATGAAATGTCAACATATTTATAAATTTTCATGTTATTTTATAAGGAACAAAATAGGCATTTGTCTTAAAATCCCTGGTCTACTTATTATGAACACATAATAATGTACAGTATTTCAACAATATTTGCCACTTCTTATACTGATTGTACAGCGTGGCTTATTTTGACGATCGCGTCATATTTCACAGTGGAATGTGAAATGGAAATAGATCACACAAGTTGCAGGTGTAGTAAAGAACATGCGTGACGGTATTCAACAACATGTAAAAAAATAACGGGTCTCGTCCCCCTCTTTTCTTAACACTAGTAAACATTACTATCTTGACCCTGACCTCCCAGGCTGATGGAGTTCATAGTCTTCCGGTTCATCTAGTGGCACTTTTGCTTCAAGGCTGCAGTTAAGAAGCATCTCTCTCTATACTCATTCACATAATACCGCCGCTTCGGTATGACAGATGAAAACGTTGACGCCAGAAAAAAACAGGGCCGGACGAAAACATTGATGCTAAGGATATAATTTTCAAATTGAATAATACTAGGGTGACCAGGCATCTCGGTTTTAAGCCCACTGTCCCAGTGCCCCGACAGAATTTGTCGGACCATTTAAATGTTCCTTTATATAATGTATATATATATATATATATATATATATATATATATATATATATATATATATATATATATATATATATATATTTAAGGAATTGTTACTTCGTTAGAAAGAAAAACGTGTACATAAGCCTAAGTTAAAATTATAATATTTCATTATATACTTTGTTTGAGATAACCATTTGGCAGCAAGCTGTCGTGGAACGAACACCTAATAGTAGACGACTCTCTCTCACGTGTGATATAACTTATTTCATAAGTAGATTTAAAAATATGCATCTTTAGATTATGTAAAGGTTGCCTAAATTGCAAATTTTTCAGAGCATAATAAGATAGGGTCTCGTAGTATTGGGAAATGGGATAGGAATCAATTAGCCTAAGTATAGTTATTCAGAAAGGAGTTAGAATAATATCTAATTTTCAAAGTTAGAGGACTGCAAGCCATTATTCATTGAAACAGGTGTGTTAACAATAATACATTTGTACATTTTTCATATTTTGTTAATAGAAAAAAAAAGTGTAAACATACCAGACCAAAAATCGTAATAAACTTGATCTGGTGAAGTGTAGGCTAATTAAAATTTAGGGTTACCATGAAATGTTTTGGATAACCTTATATAACAAATTACCTCGTAAAATACAAGGTGTCTCCAAATTCATTAAATACTGTAATTAAAAAAAAAAAACTTTTTAGAATGTTCAAGAACACTTGAGAACAGATATATAAATGTAATAATGTAGTATAAGCAGGGTGACCAAATCGTAAAAAAACCGGGACACTTTATCGAACAATGTAACTTTTTAATCTTTCTCAATATGTTCTTTCAACGTATTATTGAAATGGTATTCTTTGTGTTTGCAATCTGTAGTGACAGAAAGAAATTAAAATAAATTTACAAATGAAGCTTTCAGATTGTTACAATTAGATTACAAAAATCATTTGGAGATCAAATTGGAGGTTATTAATAATTAATCGAAGTAATGTATTACTCTTTTTTGCACTTTTTCAGAACTATTAATATGCTTTAGGTCTTTTGATTTTTCTTTCCTTAGCGTCTCTTATAAAATGAAAATGTCTTCATTGTTTCACTGTATACAATTTTCTTTGTATCTTCATTTAAAACAAACTGCACTTAGTGCAAAACATAACAAACTAGTAGACATAACAGGCACGAAGTAAAAATGGAGGCAATAATAGAACGATATTACTTTCGAACAGATTCCAACTTAAACTATGGAATAACAAATTATTAGAATTTCTAAGCCTGAAATTGACTATCTCTGGTAGACAAATTTACTCTCATTGGAACTAGAATCGCTATCTGGTAGAGAAATAGCACAAAAATCATTAGAAATTATATACATAAGTAACAATTTCTCAAAACCGGGATATTTAGATGCCCCGAAAAAACTCACGGGACAGTGGGACAGTATGCTCAAAACAGCGACAGTCCCTGTAAAGTCGGTACGTCAGGTCATTCTGCGTATAAGTACTTGCATAATATAGAAATTGTATTGTAATTAGTATAATCTATAAGTAGTATGCTTATTTACTATTGCTAAGGTGATTGTAACACTGTAAAACATTATTTATTTCATGTTAATATAGCGTAGTTTGATGCAACAAAAATCTGTTGTGAAACTCACGTAACATCTACCCAAATAAAATTTGTCTGTGTATATATTACTTATGACATTCTCTTCATGTTAATTGGTTGTAAAAATGAAGAGAATGACGTTACCACATCGTATCGCATCCCCGAAGGATACATAACCCAAATAAAATCTTATTAATGCACTCACGTAACTTTCTTTACTGTATGCATGGCCAATAATCTTTCTCACTTCACATTCTGGTATAGAATAAGATGCCATATTGCAAAGAGCGCGTATTTGTTTGAACCTGAAGCATAGCTTTATTGTTCACCAGGCAAAACTCAGTTTCTACGAACAGTGGGTGGCTTGCAACTACCCTTCATAGGATTTTTAGCTCTTAGTATAAGCACCCCCATGTAGAAATTTTAAAGAAAATCGTTCGAGCCGTTTTCGAGAAAATCGCGAAAAACTAAATTTTCTTCATGTAAAGTCCCTTAAAAATAAGAGAAAGTCGTGTCACATCCTCAGAATGTACCTGACCCAAATACTAAAGTTCGTTTTCATTCGGTAATCATTCATCAATAAAGTTAATCCTGATATCTCTTATGGTAATTGAATTTATAATAGGACTAAAAGAGCCTACTAAAATGTCGCACTTTTGATAGTTACTGTGTCATTTCCAACTTCACCTTGGCATTATCTACAATAGGCCGACCCGAATTTCCAACATTGTCATTCAACGTAGATTTTTTGTCTGATAACATACGTGTTTCATAGCTTTAAATTTAATTACAATAATTTAAAGCATAAGATTTTCGCATTTTGTATCCCTGGAAAGAAGTTGCCCATGTCGAAGTACTGAATGTTTAAAAGCTGCAGATAAGGTGCAACAGACTGAGTTGAGAACAATGATTTCCACGAAGTTCATGTACGTGCTGTTGTAAGGATATGTAGGAAAGTCTCTGTAATCCAAGGTAAACCAGCCCAGGCCAATAAAGTTTTCGTAGAACACGAAACATATAGCGATTACGAGGCTGCTTCCACATGTCTCTTTTCTTGTCTAATGAAGTGTGAAGTATCGGAAGATCTAGTTTCTTCTGTGCAATTACTTTTCTAACACCACAAAACTAGATGTTTAATATGTGCTACTAAGAGTACATTTTACGTTGTCAATTCAGCAGTAAAGCAGTTTATTAACAAGTCCTTTCGTAGCCTATAATATCAGTCGACTGTAAAATTAATGTGTATTTATTGCTCTTATTATTGGTATACAGTAGTGTCTCGATGTTTCGCGTCTTCGTAGTTCGATATTGCCATAAATCGGAGTTGAAATTTTTGGGTAATAAATAAATAAATAAAGGCCGCAGTTTACAGTTCGCTTGTGCCTTATACGAGATTAGACACTGACGAGGATGTGACATGGTTAAGAAGAGTGACTTCCTGTCTCAAAAATTAGCCATTTTAGATTATAGTTGTGAAATAAATAAATAAAAAATACTGATGTGAAACACACAACTTCCTCTGCCCAAATAAAAGTTTTACCTCTTAGTATATTTTATTATGTATGACATCCTCTTCATGTTTTTCATGTTGTAAAATGATGAGGATGTCATCAGATCGCATCCTCGAAGAATACACAACCCAAATAAAATTTGACTAATGCGGCCACGTAACTCGGAGTTACTCTGAGCAAGGGCAATGGACCTTTCTCATTTCACATTTCTGATATAGAATAAAAGGTTATATTGCAAAGATCGCGTATTCAGTTTCAACCTCATGCAAGGTTTTATTGTTCACCAGGCAAGACTGAATTTCTACAAACAGTGGGTGGCTTATACCTACCCTTCAGGGAATTTTTACGAAAAAAATGTTTCAAATAAAAGTTTTAGTTCTTGGTATAAGCATTTAAACAAAATCGTTAGGCCTATAGCCATTTTCGAGCAAGTTGCGAAAAACGAAATTTTTCCTCCAAAAACGAAAAACGATCCTGTTCCTTAATATTTAGTTTATCATATGCAGTACTGTGAGGCACACTAATTATAACATGTCTGTCAGTGAGGTAGACCATTAGGGGCAATCAGTCATAGGAGAGAGGTTCCATTTGGCGCTGTGAAGTGAACTCTGGTTTAGCTCAGCTGTTAGAGCAGTGGCACGGATAGCCAAAGCTCCTGGGTTCAAATCCCAGTGTCAGAGGAATTTATCTCCTATATTAATCTCATATTTTATTATAGTTTCCGTAACAAATTCAAATTCAAATTAGATATTGCCGTAAACAGTCACTTTTGACGTGAACAAAATGACTGATTTTACTCGGAAGCATTCGAAATTATCCGGAAGTTAACAACATAATTTGAATTTCCCATGCGATTTTGATTAGTATTGGTTCCATGTATTTTATCCAATCGTTGCTCTAGCTCCTCTAGTTACAAATAATTTAGTTCGTGTGTGTGGCTGTTGTTTCTTACTGTCGTTAAAGCTTGCATTCAGTTGAAATACTTCCAAATATTTACTTTGTTTTAACAATTTTCTTATAAATTACAACAAAAATTAACTATTAGTAACCGGTATTTTTTTTAATGGAGGTGGTTCAGAGGAACTGTATTTGTTTATTTATTTAACTCTATATAATCTGTAATATTTTATATGTAAAGAACAAATAGGTGGATGTTTCTTCATAGTTCCCAAAGGTTGTGATGCTCAACCACAGCAATAATGGCGACCAAATTTCTTGGTTTGGCTATTGCCTTCAGACTTGAAAATTCATGCCCTGATCTATAGGATTGTATATTTGAGATGTAAAACTCCTGATCTAAATGTTGCAATGTGTGTCGAGTTTCTATTGTCGATGGAGTGTGAAGTGGAGCTCTGCTTCAGTGACCAGGATTCTGTTGCGAATGAATTGAGGGAACCCGATCTTTGCGGATGACTGCGTTTAGCACTAAATAATCACCGGAAGAACACTCAAAACACATTTGTTCCATTAAGCATTCCCCATTCATACAATCATGTCTGAAACAATATGACTTCCAGGAGCAGAATTCCCAGTTTTGTAAAATTGCTGTTGAATCTGTGGTTGGAATACTCTCAATAGCAGCTTGATTCGCTAAGTCTGGAAATTCTTGTCCTTCCTACTCATTGTGCGAATTAACGGGGGAAGGGAGGATTCCCCACCCCTGAAAATTGTTTTATGTGGTTGTTGATAGCAATATTTTCTTTTGCCAGGGAAAATCTTTTTATCTTCTGTTGACTCCATCTACTAAAATATCTACTGTGCTATAACGCAAGCGAAATAATTGCTAACCCAGTTAAATGACTTTATTTTTCATTGCTTTTCAGTTTGGAGTTTGTTTCACACTAACTATAAATATAAAAGTTATCAAACTTAGCTGTGATTGTGTTGGAAACCTGAAAATTAAACGAAACGAGAGGCTTCTAGGTGCTGTGTATGATTTATTTTACTGCGCGAGGTATTTTTTACAACGTTCAAGTTAAAAAATCATTAATATATTTAGCTCAATACTCGTATGAACCTTTAGCAGGTCGCCGATGCTAGATCTGTCGTGCCGCGAGTGATTACTTAACGTCATGTTGGATCTGGGTAAAAAACACTCATTTACAGTTCAATGTATGCTTTTTCGTTACCTTACTTGCATCTACATTATAAGCTGGCTCCAGATTTGACATGAACTCGAATGCCAAATAGACTGAGAATGTGTGAAGATCGATTCAGCCAAATGGACCACTTACTTACTTACTCAATGGCAATAGACAATTCCTAAGCAAACTATCTTAAAAGAATATTATCTATTTTATGGAACCCGAAGGTTCATTGCCGCACTTACCTGAGTCCGCTATTCAACCCTATTCTGTGCTAACTCCATCCAATCATCCCCCACAAATCCTACTTCCCATAAATCCGTCCTCCCACCTACGTCTAGGTCTTCCACGTGGTCTTTACCCTTCGGGTCTCCCAGTCAACAAATGGACCACAACCTCATATTTTTTTGGGGGGTGGGGGTCTTCTTGATACTGACTTCAATTATTGCGGAAGTTTAGGGCTGAATGTGTTAGAAGATGCCATTTAGCAAATCGTTCTCTATGAGGTCCACTTTTATGTCACTATTAATAGATGTAATCAAGAAGAAGGAGCCACGTACCAAAAGTACGTTGCAGATATTCTCAATTCGATTCCGATACAAAGAAAATAATGTATGTGGAAATCATAAACTTGTTGCTGTCAAGATTTTCCTGCTAGTAATGAGCTTGTTCATGTACGGTATAAATGTTTCCAGGCGTGTGTTTGACCTTACATCAAGCTACCGGTACTGTTGCGGACTTGGTTTGTAAACATTCTTTTTTAACTTATTATTATGGCTGTCGAACATGTTAATTTTATTGATATTGTTTGCGTTATAGCCTGATGAGCTGATAATAAAACGTGAGTTACTTGGAAGCTTATTGTCCTTGCCCAGTTGCCAGTGGTGTAGTACAGCGTTTCTCAACCTTTTTGTACCCGAGGACTTCTAAAATGTCTAAAAAAAATTTACGGATCCCTAATTTTACATCACATTTTTAAAAGAAGGGCTATATTCTTAATATTTGGGCTATTAATTATAGTTAATTATAACGAAATATGTGAAAAAAATTTACTTCTTTACTTTACACTTGCTTTATGATATTTTAAAATTATCTTCGCGGACCACCAGTGGTCCGCGGACCATAGGTTGAGAATCGCTGGTGTAGTACATATGTGGATATTAATATCAACAGGAAGAATCCGTATCTAACATCATCGTTTACAACTTTCTCTGTAAGAAGTATATATAGGCGCTAACTTGCCCATACTCCGGACGGTTTTATGCCGGTTGTCGACCAAGAGCTAAGCTAAGTTAGTTTAGCTTAGCTCACAAACAGTGAGGGATTTCACATGTAGTTGTGCCGACAAAACTACATATGAATTCCTGCACAACTATATATGAAATCCCTCACTGTATGTGAGCTAAACTAAGCTAAGTTAGCTTAGCTCTTTGTCGACAACCGGCATTAGAAGGCATATGAACTGAGCTAATGCATGTATTAAAATGAATTTCCAATAGCGTTTAGAAGTCTGTTGCCTAATTCGGACGGCCACGGCACAAGCATGAGCAACAGTTTCCTATTTTTCAGTCCTCCGAATATACCATTGGAAATCCGTCATTCTAATGTACGATCGGTTCTTATGCCTTCTAAAACCGTGCGCATTAAAGCCGTCCGGCGCCTTACGCCAGAGCGCGGTCTTACGGTCTTTCTCTTCTAATGTTCTAATGTGTAGGGAATTTACCTATGCAATTTTATTTTTCAAGTTCCCCATAAATAATAGTCAGATAGGCTATTGTTAGAAGACAGTATTACAAGAGAAATTAACTCTATTTCGGAAGCTGAACTTATGCGCGTGAAAGAAAATCCTTTAAAAAGGTGCCAGTGTTGTGCGTATTGAAGAGAAGAACATTTCTAACATCTCTTGTGATGAGGTACGTGGTTATTTTCATTGTAATTTGAACTGTAAATGTGAGAACCTGAATCATTACACCGATCGCGGCTTTATTAGCGTAGATATTTCACCCGATCGCCCGAGAGTTGGAGCTGTGTCCGCAACGACGCAGAAACCCGCATCATTGACCAACTCTTGCGTGGGACTCACTGTATATATGATAATTAAATAATTAAAAAACCTTAATATTGAAAGACGGAGTTACTGCATTTCATTGATTAGTAATTCAATATGGCTCTTTTTTATGAATATTAGAATGAATATTGGTGAGAATATTGATGCGTTTTGAAGCATATTGATGCACCCTTCAATATAGAGCATCAATATCGAAGAGAATATCGATAATATTATTGATTTTTTAGGGCCCCATTAAGACATTATATTTAGATCTTGCTGCATTGAACTTTGCCTTGCCTTTTTAAAGGAAGTTGTAGAGTAATTTGTTTTGCTTATCCAATTATTTCATGCATCAATTGAGATATAACTGAACCTTGTATAAAAATGCATCCAGAATTCCTTCCCACAGTGGTGATTCACGTTAGGCCTTCATTACCATTTGACATGGAAATAAAAAGTATTAACCTCTCATCTAGTTATACTACAGTGAATGGAGGGAGGTAGTGGTTGTGTGTGTCAGAGAATGGTTCTTCACAATTACATAATACAAAAACTGTCCATCTTCTCAACACTGTAGTTCACTCCAGAGTAAGGGACTTCTTTTTTTGTCATCATCTCTTGTTAGGAGTAAATTGATATTAAGCAGTGTAGTAGTTAATTTTGTTTTCTTCAAATTGCAGACATCACTTGGCATTGCAGTTTCAGGCTTTTACCTTATATTATCTCCATTTTAGAAGGTGATTACTATGTGTTATATATGCATTTATTAAATTATTATTCTTAGGTGCCTGAACATCTCGAAGTGATGGCAAAACACAGCCCAGTTCATCCACAGTTTTACTTTCTTTGCCCAAACCTTAAGTCTGTAGATAGAAGTATTGCAACACTCAAATTGGAATTGGAGTTTTCAGATCCTAAGTTCAAAAATACTATTTTCGGAAATAAATACTATTTAACTATGTTTTGTCTGTTAGTGTTTCTATGAACAACCTTAGTATTTGGTTTATGTTCTGATGGGACTAAGTCACGAAGAGTGATGATCAGCACCAGATTTTAATGACCTAAAGTATTTTTAAAACGATCGAAAAAGATGACATTAGAACCTTAAGATGTATTAAAAATGGCCATAAAAATTAACAAGTGACTTAAAAATGATATATGCCTTATGAAATATAGATGCAGTATAGAATGTTCTAAATGGCCCTTTTTTCTTCCACAAGTCAACAATAGAAATGACAACTTAATATTGTGTCAATTCAAGTTCAGACTGTATTTAAGTAGAGAGAGAAGGATTGCCACAGAATTCCAAGAGTACAGTTGTGTGAAACCAAGAATAATGCATTAAAAGAAACTAAAAATGGCAAAAACCTATTTTTTTCTTTAAAAATGCCCCTTAAATTGCACCTAGAGATTGCAAAAATTCCCTATTTTGAAGAAAATTATGAATAGACGAAAACATGACCTATAAACTTTGTTTCATTTCATTCCTGATTGAATGAGTGATGCTAATTTTCAATAGAACATTTAGGGGAAAATATCGAAAATTTTCATTTTTACTTTTTTGTTTCATTAAGTTCTCTTCCTTTTTTCAGTAGAAGGGCCGTCGCGTGGGCGGGGCGACCGGGGCGCCGCGACCAGGGGGCGCCGTGGCAACGGCAAAAATAAAACATTTGAAAAATAAGTTAGATGTACATAACGTATTTTTTAAAGTTAGATAAAACTGAATTTTGAATATTAGCCTACATTGTATGTATTTATTGAACAAATAAATATTTGACACCAATAACTTTATATTTGCTAAGTTATCCCAAAATAAATATTTGCTCAAAATTTCGCAGCTGGATTTCCTTACAGATAGGTGGAATGTCGGGTGGGTGCACGTGGGATTGAGTTTGGGGGGGGGGCACCTGAAGAAATCTTGCCCCGGGCGCCAACAAACCACGCGACGCCATGCTCAGTAGCATATGAAACAAAATTACTCAAAGAATTCAAAATGTTTTCTTGCAACAGTAAGTTGTCATTCCACTTGCTAATACAAAAGTTGGCAAATTTAAGAGGGATGGAGCATATGTCATGGAAACTATTTTTTTCCCTCAAAGTAAGGCGATGGTACCATGAAATGTTGTATGTCGTGGGAGATTGTGGCATCTCTACTATACAGACACACCACATTTGGTAGCATTGTGATGTATGGTTATACGAATAGAGGCGTTGGTAATTTAGTTGTGAGTCAGCTGCCTTGTAGAATGTATTTGACAAGATGTGAACAGCATTCTTACGTCAAAATAGTCACTATCCAAGGAAGAAATTCCAGAGAATACCACAAGAAGCTGATGGAAGGTTTGGGGAATAATTCCCAACCATAAAAAGCTTGAAGGAATCATGGAGAGGATATGTGTGCTTTCATGCTTCCTACTATTGCAATTCAAAAAAGAAAAAATAGTTGCCTTGATTATGCCCCATCCCTCGTATAATTAGATTAAGTAATATTGTTGAAGACCGCTTGCTTGGACTCGTGGCTGCGGATCCTTAGGCCCAGGTTCGATCCCGGGTACCTCCTTGGTGATTTTTATGAGGTAGGGAGATCTGGAATGGGCTCACTCAAATTCAAACCAAAGAGCTACTTGATAAAGAAGTAGCGGCTCCAATCACAGAAACTGTCATTAATGGCCGTTGATGTCAGCATACTGATTACATGCCCCCCAATCCGGTCATCTGCCTCTGTGGATGACACAGCGGTGGGATGGCAGGTCTAGTCCCCTCAGGGATGCAGTGCCACAGAGTTCGGTTTAGTATTTTATTACTACCTGTTTTGCACAAAATGACATTGCTTCTGAGATCTCTGCAGCATTTTATGGTACAGGGAGACATAATTATGTGAATATATGCAGTTTGGATTTACAGTAGAGCCTCGGTAATTCGAGCCCCAGTATTTCGAGGTTCCGTGTAATTCGAGCTGGTCTTAAGAAAATTAAAATTTTCCATAAAACTAGAGTAAAATCCCGTTTTTATACGGTGTCCGCAAGTAAGTTTTACGCACTTCCGAATGTGTTACATTTTGAGCTTTCTTTCAATTTTTCCATGTACAAAAATGTGGGTAAAACTGTCCCACTTAGGGTTTCGTTCATAATACACAGAAATTATTTTAAATGTTTGCAAACATACATAGGCTACAAGCGTAATACAGGTTGGCCTATGTAGGCCTATTATATTGTTTTTTATGTATTCTTTAAAACATTACTGTGCACATTAAATATTTATTTATGATTTACCCATTGATTTAGTGATATTCCCGTATAATCCGAGTTTTTTGTAATTCGAGGTAGCCTCAGCCCCAATTAGCTTGAATTATCGGGGTTCTACTGTACTAAAACTTCATTGGTCATTTCATACAAGTTTCAATTTTCTGTACAAATTTCAGTTTTCCGTACAAAATATTCTTTTCTCAGCTTCTAGTAATCAGGATGATCTCAAACTTCCAGAAAATATTGAGTGCATCATATAGTGATTTTGTGAAATGTAGCCTATATTATTTAGGAAAAAAATTGCACTAAAATTTGTATTTTGTGTTTAAAATCATAACTTTCGTACAGTTTTCCAAAATCCCCATGTCAAGTTAATTTCAAATGTTCCAGGAATAAGTCATAAAAATTTCAATTCTATACTGCCAACGGTTTCTAAGAAATGGTACATTAAAGGGTCAGGGCGCCCTTGACCCTTCTACTGCCATTGTTGTTACTGTAATGGCAGGTGGAATTTTCCTAAATGTGCCCACATACAGACAAAAATTGTAAAATGTCAACAGATCATGAACAGCACTTCAAAAGTCAGGCTCAGTCCATTCTCACCCCACAGGATAGGTATCACCCATTCTGGTTTCTTTAATTTTCAACAATTCTTCTATACCTCATATGTATAATAAAAAATCAGCAGTGAAAGAATTAAAGGAATTTCTTCTTAGGGTGCCAAGTCCTCAGAGGACATCAGCAGACAATTGCCACTAATGCACTAAGTTATGTATATATGGGCTTATATTAGACTAGTTAGGGTATAAATGAACCATTGATATTTACAGACAAGTGAAAGAGCTTACCTTAAAGTGTGATTTTTCCAATACAGCAGTACCCTTAAATAAAATCTATTCTTTGTTTCAGTTGACTGAAGATGTAGCTCGGAAGAAGACGGAATATCAGAAATACTTAGAATTGTACAAATTGATGAGATCGAGGTTTGAGGAACATTATGTCAAGTGTAAGTAATGCTTGAAGATGGTACAGCACTTTAAGTGTTCTTTTCACATTGCACAAGTCTTAAAAGGATGTTTACTGTTAGCTATTAGGTTACTTATTTTACTGTCAAAGATAAACATGATTAGCATAGATAATAATGGTAGTCAGTAGTGATCAGATTTGGTCTGCTTCACTGAGATCTCAACGTAAACTATTAATCTCAAATTGCTAAAATGATTACAATTTTTAAAACCTGTCGGTGTAACAAACTGTGGTTTATCTAGAAACCAAGAATAATACATTCTGTGTGTGATATATATAACATTAAGAGTATAATTGCAAAACTTGTTCTAGATGCCTAAAATATTTTTCTAAATCTTTCCGTGTAAGCTTTCAATGGAATCGGTACCTTGTATTTGACCAAACGAAGTGAGATTCTGTTTTAACTTGACCGTTCAGCATTTCTTCTGTTTGTAAATTTGTTTGTTACGCAGTCACAACCGAACTTGTTCGATTTTCTTCTGATTTGACATAAGTGATCCTTGAAATCATTAAAAACAACGTAGGTGAAAGGATTTTTATGTTTTGATTCTGTTTCAAAATGGTGGCCATTTTTATGGTTTTCGTTTCATGTAATGTTCAGCTTCTTTCAACTACTTTAGCCAAACAGATTCCCTGGAAACTAGACCTTATAAAGACTGCAGTGAAGAGCAGATCTTGAACTGCACTTGTTCTACAGAGAATACTGTCAGATTAATGATCCAATGTTTTGTGAATTCATTTTTGGGTGCCGTTTGTCCTGATAATTAGGAAACCACAGTGAGGTTCTGTAGCATTTTTATTCTCTTGAGATTATCTTTTAACAGTTCTGACCAATAGAATAGCTTAAAACTTTAAAATTGGCCAGTGACAATCATACTATACTGATAGTAAAATTAGGTATTTATTAACTTCTGTTGCTTTTATGTTCATATATTATTAATTGCAGATATGAAATGGACATGTCAAAATCAAATTATGTACTAATACAGGCCTTTACAACTCGAGCACTTGGTGCTGAGGTGCACCAGCGCAACATTCAGCAGCACCATTCCCCTCCTTCCCCACCTTCCCAACATAGCGGCCAGTGCGACTGCATGTGTGCATCAGAGACAGTTGCTGACTCCATGTCCCCCATCTCGTTATGAAAGGTTTAGGTGGCAGAGGTTTACTGGTGCACTGTCTTGAAATGTCTGAATCCTTGAATGGGCTTTCACAAAGATCTTCTTAACACTAGAAATCAATTTTTTGACATCTAGAAGCAAGCATCATATGTACGGTGCAGCATCTGAGATGAAAAGTAACACATCATATTGAATTTTTTCAGACTACAGTAACTGTAATGAATTGGTGAATAACTGCGTGATAGTTTAATTATCTTTTTCCAGACATTCTGTCATAAGCAGGGATGCTTTCATTGATGGAATGCTTAATTTTATGTGTGGTGAAGCATTTTAAATTTTGTGTAATAATAATTTCAATATTAATAACAAGATATTATTAGTAGCCTAGCAGTAAAGACTTTTCATCTAAAAAATAAAATGGCTGATGAGCAGCAGGAATATCGCCGACAGGTCCACTTGGGTGATGCACACAGGTAAGGGAAAAGATTGGAAGTAAAATCAACCTTCTAATCTAGGGTGTGCACACAAAGGAAGCTCAATTGTTAAGTGCTGACAAGCTCCAAGATTGTGCTTATTGCCGGTGATGAATAAGGATACAAAGAATGCATGTTACAGTGGGTAAAACCTGTTACTTGTTTGCAAAACACAACTAAGCAAACTACTGGTTTTGATGCACCTGTAGCTGGTTTCTTAGTGATGTCATCAAGTGCATGTTATCAAATGAAACCCTAACAGATAAGAAGCAGTTTTGTATCTGTTAGCACAAGCAGTGTTTACAAATTCACCCAATTGAAAGATTAGCTCTTTTTTGCTTTTTGACACTGGTAGTAACAGTAAAATTCCTATTGGGGTAGTTCATATGTATAAGTACTAATAATAATTTAAATTTTATCAACTTCGTATATAAATTTATATGTATAAATACATCAATTTCAACAAAGTTCTGGATAATTTTTGTCCGGTACATTGAACTCCGGAGTACAACTGAGTAGAAGTTCTTGTAATTATTAAACATGAATCCTAAATTATTAGAGCACTGTATGCAAATATGTTTTCCGTCAATTACTCCAATAATGTTGGGATAATTCCAGATAGAAATGACATTTTCTGCTATTGGTTTAAAGCTGATAAATGATAATAGTATTTGTCGTGGATTGATTCTTGCCACAGTACAACAGCCATCTCAGCAATTATTTTCCCTACAGTAGATGCTTCCATTCTAAATGTAAATGCTAGACTTTTGAACGTCAACTCAGTTGAAAGATATGTGAAAAATAAAATTGAATAATTTTAAATGATTAATCATCATGCTTAAGGAAATGACAGAGTAAATCTCTCATTTATATTACTTATAAAAACTAATCGGGGGGGGGGGGAAGTGGAAGTATCCGAGGGATAAGTTTGCAGACAAGCAGAGTATATACAATCTTCTATACAGGTAGATAAACAATGTTTTTCCTTGTTTAATATATATTAAAAGTGTTTGGTAGATATTCTTTTGCATTGAAAACATCTTTCTCATTTTCAGTTCATGAATTAGATGATAATATTCACAGTATATAATTTTCTATCATGATTTATTGGATGAAAACAAATGGTTTTCTTTCATTTTAAAAACAAGTGAGGTTTTAACCACTTAACCAAGCCTTCTTTGTGTCCATGTTCAGCACCGGCAAGAAGCGCAATCAATTTCAGAGCTTATCAGCACTTAGCGGCAGGACCTTTCTTTGTATGCCTGCCAATAGATTAGATGACTGATTTTTACTTCCAATCTTTTCCCTTACCTGCTATGGAAATTCAATATGTGATACATTCATGATGTGCTACTAAAATAGTTATGCTGAATATAAATTAAAATCTTTTCTACTTCTTATTCTTTCAGCTGGTAGAGGAGGTCGCAAACTTGATGATGTTCGAGATAAATATCAGAAAGCTTGCAGGAAACTCCATTTAACACACAACGAATATGTTCTTCTTCTGTGTCAAGCAGCTGAGTATGAACAAGATTTTCGAACAGTACTTCTTCCTGGCCTGCTGGATTATCAGCAGGCTGTCCAAGAGGCATTTGTAGTTTCCTGGTAAGTGCAATTAGCAGGTAATTACTATAATTTTAACATATACTTTCTCTTGAAATATCTACATACATTGTTGACTTTCTGGAAGACAATCTGATCAAGAAGTTCATAAAAAGTCCACCAGGTACGCATCAAGATCTTCCTGAGAAGGTTTTGGCAGTTGACATTGTATTTGAAAATGAGGAGGAAGCTCCTTGAAATGCATCATACCAAAATAATTGAGTGAAGCATAAAAGTGTGTGTAGTCAACTCATATAGTAAATTAAATTTGTCCGTCGCCGTGGGTGAGTCGGTAGCGCGCCTGCCTTCCACTCCGGCGGCCCGGGTTCGATTCCTGGCCGGGTCGGGGATTTTTCAGTAGTGAAAAATTCCTTTCCCGGGTTCAGGACTGAGTGTTTGTCAGTAGGTTAAATCTTAGGTTAAGATAATGCACATTGTGTGCGATTCCTTTATTAAAAAAACTAAATTAAATTTATAACAGTTCTACAGTTTGCATAACATGCCTTGACAGACATCCTTATAAAGATCCCTGTACAGGCCATGGAACCCCTTAAATTCCTAGAGATTGTCAGCCTTATGCATATAAATCGCCTTTTCCCCCAGAATTGCTCTTAGAACTCATTTCTATTAGAGGCTGAGTTAACCCCAGATCTAAAGTGCCACCAGAAGGATGCCCAATTGAAAAATCCCACTGACATCATCGGGGATTAAGCTTGCAATCTTCCTGTTTGTAGTGCTGTCAGTGAAGGAAGTGGGGAGAAAACCAGAGGCAGTGTGCTATCCCAAGATTTTTTTCTTTTCAAACCTTAATTTGAAAAAAGCACACCTCTCCTTTACAACAACTTTGTCATTACAGCAGAAGTCATTAACTCCAAAAATGGCCATTTTGAGTTATACACTACTATATTGCTGAAAGGATGCTTTATAGGCAGGTAGAACTCACTAATTGATATCCAGATCCATTTCCATGTAACTAATACTTCTGTTTTTACCAAGTTCATATATGCAATGGTTTATTCTAACTTTAAAACAGCTGTATCTCACAGTGACTTCTGCTAGAACGACGATATTATGTGATATAGAGGATATTATTCCTTACACTTTGTGATGTTTTAATAAATTAACTTTCTCCATGAGTATCCAACCCTACTTCATAGATTATTATTGCCAAGCAGGAGCACAAAAGTTATGAACATCTTGTACTGTTGATTGACAGAACTTTATTTCAATAAATAAATGTTAAAAGTATTTAAGTCCTATTTAGCAATAGCCACATAAAAGTTACATTATTTTGTTACAGAGAAATACATGGGATGTAGTCTGATAGTTATAATATTATATTCATTTTTATACCTAACTGCGACCTATTCTTATTGTCTAAAATGTTTGGGGGTGAATAGTTTAAGACACATGAAGTAAGTACCTCAGAAGACATACATAATTATCACAATGAGCAGAGATCTGCATTCTATTTTTTCAGTTTTACATCATACCAAAAAGTGACCTAGAATTTGATATTTTCCCTAGGCAAAGCACCCTTAAAGAAGTTGTTCAGCTTATGAGCTTCTGTTCTGAGAAGTTCCAAGAAGCGCAGAGTAGAGTAGAAGCCAATCTGGAAGCCATAATACCTCAGCAGGAATACAAAGACTTCACTGAAAAACATAAGTATGATCATATAAATTAGTTCCTAATATTTGTTGCATGATTTCTTAACCCAATAAGTAGTAAATTAGCAATTAATATGACCAGAAGAATTATTTAAATTAATTCATGTTCATGTAGTGTAGTGTGAGAGATTCCCAGTGACTCACCATCTCTCCAAAACAGAATTTTTTCCCACAGTTTAAAAGTTTTAGCTCTAACACATATACGAGATCTACATTCCATAGAATATTGACAATATTGATGTTTGGATAATAGACAAATCTTAATTTATTATTGATCCCATTCTAGTTTGATCCTAGTCAAAACAAAGGGGAGGAGAACACACAGAGAGTTCGCAAAAAATTCGCATCATGTGACAAAACGTGATTGGTTAATGTCTTTAGCATGCACCATTAGCAGGGTGTGGCTAACGAGTGTCCGTAAGTTCATGCAACAATAATATCAACATTTACACGTTAAATAACAAACTCTCACTGGCATCGTCATCATTATAGTATATCAATTAGCAAAGAAAACAAAGGATTCATTGTTCACAACGACCCTGCAGGTGAGTTGTACTGAGAATAAACAAACTAACATTAAACACGGTGAACATGCGCGTTCTCACGTGTGGGCTATGACAGCCACGCCTCTTTGTTTTGAACAGGATTGTTCTTAAATGGGATAGAGAATAATAGAGCAAACCAAATGTATTAAATATACATTGCAAATGTTTTGATAAAAGCTTCAGTCTAATTGAACAGACTCTATTTACTGTTTAAAACTTTCACCACCACCACCATTGAAACAATGTTCTAGACTCTCCTAATAGTATGTATATTTCCCTACTCAATCTTGCTACAGATATTGATTTGGATTTTTTCTTACAGAACTCCTTCCTTGACAACCCTAAAGCTTTTATATACACATGCCATAAGTAGTAGTGTTTATTTTTAAGCTTCATGTGTATTTAGTAATGGGATATAAGTGTAACACGAATACTGTTCCTTTCTTTCAGAACAAATCCTCCTTCACCAGTCCCCTTTACTTTTGATGATAGTCTTGTTGAAGACACATCAGGAAAGTTACTACCAAGTCAGCTTACTGTGGACAACTTAACCATAGAATGGCTGAGAAATAAATTAAGCGAATTAGAAAATAATGTAAAAGAGTTGCAAGAGAAACAAGCAAGCAATACTTCGCATGTTGATCAAGTTAACAACAAGAATAATTCACAGTCTCCAGTTACTGATACACTCACAAGGTAATAATTGATATTCTTTTAGTTACTTATATTATTTTGTCATTGATTTATTTATTTATTTATTTGTTTGTTAATTCATCCTTTCAGATCTTTTCTTGCTTTCTTTCCCTGGTGGTAGGTCTATCAGCTCAAGTCTAAATCTCTGCTGAATTTGAATTGAATACAGTGAACTACTAATTATTCATGGTTTGCACTGATTATTCAAAAGCATGAATAATCCTGTTTTATGGTAATTCATTGGCAAATCATAAACCCCCCAAAAAAGTATCTTTTGAAAAATATTGTGTAATGTTTGATGGATTGTATAGCTTCCTGCAGGGGTGGTATTTTTTATTTAGAAATATAAAACTGCCAAATTTTATGTTGTAATGTTCTTTAGATTTCATATGTAAACTCAGTTTGTTCCTAGAAACACATGCTAATTATAAGCAAAATAAAATAAGTGAACACAAATATGAATTAAAATGAGGTAGGCTGTATTTTACGCTATATATTAGTTGTTATGAGCATCATTGCGAGGCATGGTAAGAAAATTGTACGAAAAAGGAGGGTAGGAAATTGGTGATTTTTCTACTTAGCAAAATGTGTGAAAAAATAGACAAAATTTAGTAATTATAGACAGTAAGGAGGAACCTAACATGTTTCTTGCCTATGAATGTGCAAGGATTATAAAACTGTTGGCAGCAATGAGACAGTTGGAAGACATTACATGAGCTCTTTAATGCCGAGGAGTGTCTCATACAGGCAAACATATTGTTGGGAGCTGACGAGATGATCCGTGATTTGGTGGTGGCATGCAGGGGGAAGACGGTGTTGTGCTATAACTGCAAGTGTAGGGGAGCGCTGCTATTGGCTGTAGATAAGAGCCCCATGCTAGGGATCATCTCGTCAGCTCCCAACTGTACCAGATATGTTTATAAGAAGAAGCATGACATTTTCTTCAACAAGTTCACTATTTCACAATTTTCTGTCTCCAGGAGCAAACTATTTCAGCATTCGGATATTCACCTTGTTAAATCCAACGCTCTATTTTCTTTAGTTTAACAGTCATGTCATAGCTTTCCTCAATGGCTAAGACAAGAGTTTAAAGAAGTTTGCCTCTTTAAAACACCATATAATAATGGAACTTTGTACTTTATACTATGTTAATTAATTGAAATGGCTGACATTTAAACACTTTAGACTTCATTTCTGCTTACATTTTTGCAGAACGTACGTTTCATGGCCTTTGCCCACAGTTTCAGCTGCTAATCAACTGTCAAATCCTTGCTTGGAAGATTTGCAAAAATGTAAGTAAAAGTGAAGTCTAAAGTGTTTAAATGTCAGCCATCTCATTTAATAACAAAGTTTATCTCTGTATATATATATATATATCTTCGCCATTGCTTCCAAAATGCCCTGATCCACTTTAGTAGGGAGAAACAAGACTCCTATGTCTTTGCCTTGCGGCGGTCCGGTTTGTGGTCTTAAACACAACCAGACCGTCCTCCGGTAATTCGGGTTGTTGCCACAACTTCACCGATCTGCGGGCGCCAATCTACGTTTGGCAGATAAATTTAGATTTGCAGATCAGTTCCAAATCACCAGAGAAGTAGTGTTTGCCTAGCTAATCTCAGATGGCAGAGACTAGTACTCTATCTCCGTGGTGCTTTCGAATTAAAGGAATGTCTGACTCTGTATAAATAACAACACAAAATATCTCTAAAAGTTCAATATTTAATGTCCACTTGGCAGTAAATTAATTTATTAGGCTTTATAAATGTCCGTTGCACAGACGATGCGAATCTTTAGTACTTTATGCTTTATCAGAGTGTATTATTGACATGTGTATAAACTTCCTATCTTTTATATATTAAATGGCACAATATACCTTTACTTTACAATAACGTTGATCTCTATTATGACGCGCTGAAATAAACTTAACTTCCGACTTCACTTATAAACTTAATACTTGGTGCCTATCTGACTTCTATAGCGCGGATGCTAACTACGTCTTCTTCACTCGAAGTTCGGTGCAATAAGAGATGCTGGGTTGCGTCCGTAGTTTTCCATCTTCATATTACTTTCTTTCTGTATTTCTATTGGCTATCTTTACTTCATATGTGCCCTTATTGGTCTCATATGTGTCCTTATTGGTTAACTTAAATTTTGTGCTTTACGCGTCTTTCCAAGATACTTCCGTTAAAAGAGGGAGCTTCTTCCCCAATGTCATCGCTCAAAAGTGACGTTAACTACCGGCGACTCCATGTCGGTACTCGGTAGTCTTATAATTTCAAGTCTGGTAGTAATTTGATGACTGTAAAAATGTCGGTCTCTCTCGTGAGATTCTTTTGATATAAATATCCCTTCTGTCCGATAATTATTAGTGTGTATAAATAAATTTTGATATCAAAGAATTATTTAATTAAATAGTGTAACGTAGTGTGATATGTCATCTATTAAGTCTTAATGTCCTCTGTCTGATGGTGTAATTTGTTTGATTGTCTTATTTGTCGTTTTGGCGTAATTAGTTATAAATGGTACTGGTGTAGTGTGTGTTGCGTGCATTTAGGGTTCGTAAAATGGTGGGTGGTCCAAGTCCAAGTCGTGGAACTGTCGCAGCCTCCTAACTCTCCTGTATTAGAATATGATGAGACATTGATGAGAATGAGGAGAGCTTTCCTTGGCAGATTTTTCAATTTTAGTGACTTTTCTACTAAAGGAACAAACTGCTGATAAAAACCAATCCTTGAATATGGCTCCATTTATCCTTTCAATTGATTGATTCCTGAACAAATAAGTAGTTCACAGAAAGTATCAGTCCCATTAGTACACTTTTTTACGTTTTCAAATGCCCAGTTTGCGGCTATCTGTTGCATTGTTGAATGGTAAGATTGTTACTCTCTCCAAATTTTTTATAGCCTGGGACCGATTTTCCTTCCATTGGCACAAACGTTTTCGAAGACAGCATTCGTAAATCAGACCAGACTCATCTCGAATTTTGATCCTTGAAATTTTATTGTGTTTATTAACTTTTTCAAGTCAGCAGATAAATGCTAACGATCAACTATCTGATGCCATAGCAGTTCTTCCAACTGTTGAGTAGCCATCGCTTGCAGTAAATGCAGACTGTCCTTCTTGATATCTCTCATAGAATTTGAGGGCTTTCTCTTGCAAAATGGGTTTGAAATGGGTGTTGCTTTTCCTTTTGTTACCTAAACCCAAAGCATCTCACTCATTCTCATGTCTTCCACCTCTCGTACTTTTCCTTTCCTTTTAAACTATCAGCATTTGCTCTTTTCACACACCAAGACCATATTTTGGACCTCTGCTTTTTCCATCCTATTATGGGGGTTCATCCAACAAAATTGAAGGCAATGATTATAATTTTTCATTTCCATTGCCATATTAATTTATATTGATTTCCTCTTTCCTTGCACGGACAACACAACACAAGAAGCCTACTGTTAAGAACAATAGAAAGGGATATGAGTGACGAATTGTGTCTGTGAACATCTTAGCTTTAGAACGAAAAATAGTTAGATATCAGTTATAGAGTTAGATATCATCTGGGGATATGACTAAGATTGGCAATGACTTACTTTTACTACCACTTTATAAGAAGAATTTTTTGCAGTTTTCTCAGAAATGGCTCTAAAAATTTTCTTCAAATCTTGTACTATTATTTTATTAAGAGCTAAATTTTTTTATTTGAAACATTTTTTCGAAAAAAATTCTGTGAAGGGTAATTATAAGCCAGTTATTGTTATAAACTCAGGCTTAAATACTTCCATGGCGAGCAACACGCTTTCACATATGGCTGAGATAATTGAATAAAAAATGCACTATGTGCAATATGGCCTCTTATTTTACATCGGAATGTGAAGTGAGAAAGTTATATTGCCCATACTTAAGGTTCAGCATGTTATGTAAGTGTAGAATATCTGATTTTTAATACATGCTTCAACTGAGATCACAGACACCACATTTTTTTAAAATTCATGTATTATTTATTTTAAGGATCATTGGAGTTACCAGCAGGTCATAAAAGTATTGATGTGTTTCTGTTATATTGTTGTTAGTGTCGTGGCTTATGTTCATTTGAATGATTATGACTTTGGATTAAATAGCAAAGATGAGTGAATGGCTATAGTCCTATGTTTTTGCTGGGTATAAAAACTATGTTTTTACTGTGTATAAAAACTATTTTTATGCAAAATTTAAATTTTATCAGGTTGGTAATTATTTACAGAAAGAGATGAACCATTACGTTTTATACAAGTGTATGATTGTTCACAAAATAGTAGTGACAACAGTTTATTATTTCATTATGTTCACCACGATCCCAGAGGGATCAGATCCAAAATCATGTGAGAAGTTTTCTTACATACAGAAAGTTCTACAGTGAGTCCCACGCGAGAGTTGGCCAATGACGCGGGTTTCTGCATCGCTGCAGACGCAGCTCCAACTCCCGGGTGATCGGGTGAAATATCTACGCAAATAAAGCCCGATCGGTGATATGTTTCAGGTTCTCACATTTACAGTTAAAATTACAATGAAAATAACCACATACCTCATCACAAGAGATGTTGGAAATGCTCTCCTCTTGAATACGCACAACACTGGCACTTTTTTAGAGAATTTTCTTTCACGTGCGTAAGTTCAGCATCCGAGATAGAGTTAATTTCTCTTGTGATACTGTCTTTAAGTTCTTCTAACAATAGCCTATGTGACTATTATTTATGAGGAACTTGAAAAATAAATTGCATAGGTCAATTCCCCACACATTAGAACATTAGAAGAGAAATTAACTCTATCTCGGAAGCTGAACTTATGCAAGTGAAAGAAAAGTTTCTAAAAAAGGCGCCAGTGTTGTGCGTATGCAAGAGGAGGATATTTCTAACATCTCTTGTGAAAAGGTACGTGGTTATTTTCATTGTAATTTTAACTGTAAATGTGAAAACCTGAATCATTACACCGATCGCGGCTTTATTAGCGTAGATATTTCACCCGATCGCTCGGGAGTTGGTGCTGTGCCTGCCGCGACACAGAAACCAGCATCATTGGCCAACTCTTGCTGTTCACTGTAGTTCTTATGCAGGAAGTTCTATTTGAATATTCAATTTTATTTGTAGACTGACACGAATTGAGCCAGGGAAAAGGGAGCTGGATGAGCTGCGATGTCAAGAAAGAGAAATGCAGCGACAGGTTGAAGTGATCAAGAGTGCTTTGAATGAACTTGGCTGTGAGGAAGTTCCATCCGGTTGTGATCTATCGTTAGACTCATCATTTGTGGATCATGGTTCCAGTATTTGTTCTCCTACTCCAGAACCACAACAGGTAATAGCAACTACATTCTCTTTGATCATTTTGGTACCCCAACTTTTCATGAGTGAAAACCTTGTCTCCTATTATGCTATCCACAATTAGCCAATATGTAGGGTAGAAACTATTTTTAGGTCTCAATATTTCTTAATTCTGTTCCATTGTATTACACTTCTGTTATCTGTTATAGTGTGTAGTTTTTTAATTACATTATCCTTTAACTGAAATACTTTTCTTTAGTACAACAAACTCAATGAATGCATCTGGCAAAAAAAAAGACTATTATCTTAATGTCAGTTTGGAAATGATTTTTCACTTCGTATTCGGTGATATCGACACAGTATTTAAGTTCATAATCTCTACTACAGGAGTGTTTGTGTGCTGGTTATTCAACGATAGTTTTTGTACTTCTGATTATGCCTGTAATCTTAATGGCGTGCCAGCATTTTGTCCCACAGGAGTCTTGTGTGTATATCTACTGACATGTGACTTTCATATTTACACACACTTAAATGCCATTGATCTGGGCAGGGATTGAACTTTTTACTTGGGAAATGAAAGCCAGTACCTAACCAGTCATTCCAGCCAGGGTGACTCTGTTGCTCTTAACAAAGTAAATTTATATTGATATGTTAGTTACATTTTATTTATGATAATGCAATGAAAAGATTCTGGATTTCTAAGAAAATGCACATTTATTTTGAGACTCCTAAACATGAGTAGAAATGTTATATTTCATAAGATACTCCATGACCAGCTATTTTAACTTTATTTGATAGTGCTTATTTTCCTTATTCTGAGAGAAAAACTATTTAGTTTGTTTGTTTTATTATTTTGAATGAAAATAGCATATTTTACTCAAAACTGTCACATTAAAAGTGCGCATTTCACTCCTAGTCGTCATTATGACCAGTTTTCTTTCTTTTCTTGACTAATACAATCATTAAAAATCCAGGTTTTAAACACACTGTCAGGTAATAAGAAGATTTACAAGAACTATAATCCAATTTTCAAATAATATTTGTTCCCTAAATTCTTCAAATGATTCTTTGTGAACTTACAAAATATTTCCTACATTGAACTAAAATATAAGTGGCGGCGAGTTTGAATTAAGCTGAAAGTGACAACATTTAGTTTATATTATTATTAAGTAACTTACATGATATATAATTTTTTTTTTAAATAACACCACCAAATTAATTGAAAATTTAAAATTAATTTTCCCTAAAAATAAAACCACTTTGATGGATGGTTCTCTATCTATAAGGAGTTTCGAAAGGATTCTGCATATTACAACTAATGTTTAAGTTATGGGAACTTATTTTTAATTTAGCATTGTAAAGGTGCATTTTTTATTAATTCTTATATAATATATTCTTCTGTATAAAATGAATTATAAGGAAATCAGATTAATTGTTCTTGAAAATTAGTGCCAGAATCTTGAATATTTCTGTCAGGAAGTGGGATGTAGTTCAAAAGTAGAATGAATGGACTTTTTTTACCTCAACTTGGCCAATATCCAATTAAGATGACTCACTTGAACCCTCTGGTGGGATTAATTAGAACCTAAATAGTCTGGTTGTGTGATGCATGTGTATCAATACATAACCTTTAAAATGTATATGCCACGTTTATGGGTATGTTGATTATAGTTTATGTTTACTTTCTTACAACATCAGTATTTAAAGCATTTTATAACACATTTTTCAAATGTATTGAGATTTCAGTTGAGGTAAAACTTCATTTTTCTCATTTAACCCTTCATCAGTAGTGATTATGCTGTTGTTAGTTGGTACGTGAATGAATGTTATTGAATCATAAATGGTAGAGAACAATAATATTATAAAATATTGGGTAGACTATCATGTTTTGCTGGTACTTGTGACAGGAACTGAGTTAATTGAATTGTGCTGTAATCCTCATCTTTAACTATTTCAATGAACAATATTTTTATATGGTTTTTTTCTTTTGTGCTTCCTGCTTTATTCAGATGTGGATTGGTAAGTTCATACTCTATACATAATCATTGTTAATTATTTTCCTAAATTATCACAACTAGATTAATTATGATTACTCATGACGCCTTTGTACAGTCGGTCAAATAAAAAACGTCGGGCGGTATTTGATTAAGTATCACGAACGAGCATATGCGCATGTACAGGAAGACTTAAGGTTAGGTTCACACACGCCTCTTGTCTATCCATGTATTTTCTTGATTATTTAGTCAGTTTTGTTCCAAAACAAACATGTATAGAAGGCTGTGGCTATATGCCTCAAATCCGCCATATTCTTGGTTGCAAATTTTTATAATATTAATAATTAATAGATTCGCGAGGAATATGTTTATTCAAGGAGCATTTTTTTAAGATTTTATTTTATAATACCGGTACTTCTAGTGCAAAATCAATAACTTACGCTCAACTTCTGCAACCAATCTTAGCATCGAAATACGCGTCCGGCCAGATCAACGTTTGCTATGAAAACTTCCGGTCGCATTATAGTCAAGTTTCCTCCTCTGAGCTGCTCTTTCATAAATATGGAACCTTCTCGCTGCTTCAGAGACCGAAAAATGCAGGTCAATTACAGCCCTAACTACACTTTCTCTCACGTTAGCATTTGTATGTGGCGATGACACAAAGCAAAATGAATTATGACAATGCATTAAGTTGAATATCGTGTGTTGCGCTTTCCGCGATTTTCATTTTTTCCCTCCTTGTTCATATTTTCCCTCCTGCCGCATGGCCTCATATGTTCCGAAAATGACCTGTATTTTGTGTTTTTTATAGGAAACTTGTGAACTAATGCGTCAAAACTTTAATTTTAACAGCATACGAGTCCCGACGTTTTTTATTTGACCGACTGTACATCTTGATGTTTAAACATTTTTTGTATTACAAGCAGGGTGTCCACATTCTGGAAAGTCAGGGAAAGTAAAGTTTGTTAGGAAAAGATGGAAATTATGTAAAGTAAAGGAAAAAAGTCAGGGAAATTTGTAGAAAACATGGAATTATCAGGGAAAATAACTAGCCCCAGCGAGAGAAATGTGAGGGGTCATGTGTTTTGCTCCAGTCTTCTGTAACCCAGACTTTATAAGCAATCTTCTTTTCAGTATTTGATCTGATTATTTCTTATGGGGATGGAGGAGGCTGGATTTTGTTTTTGTTTTGTTTACAAAGAACCTTGAAAACATCGATTCTTGTGGTCAGAGAAATGTAAGTTTCTGGTCAGGGAAAAGTCAGGGAAATTTACTTTGAAATTTCTGTGGATACCCTGTTTTGTTATGGGGATGGAGGAAGCTGTATTTTTTGTTTGTTTAGTTTTGTTTACAAAGATCCTTGAAAACATTGATTCTTGTGGTCAAGGAAATGTAAGTTTCTGGTCATGGAAAGTCAGTGAAATTTATTTTGAAATTTTTGTGGACACTCTATATATGGGATATTACAGCATTGACACTTCCAAGATTAGAAACTTGATGATATACACACATTATTACATTGATACTAGTTTCCTCTAGTTCCTTGCTGAACCAAAATCATTTTTCTTTTAATGCAGGATTTGTTATATGAGTTCAGAAAATTTTCACCAACATGCCTCAATTCATTCTCCACCATGGGGGGGGGGAAATATATATATATATAATAACAATAACAATAATAATAATAATATAATTCAACCACTGTCAGAATATAATGGAAATCCTGTGCTGACTGTACACACCCAGTAGGAGTTGTAGTTGGGATATCTTCTATTGACAAGAATAGTGATTAAAGCTTGTAATGTTTTATGGGATAGGAGACAGAAATGAATTTTTTAAGAACTCATGATCATGTAAAAATTTGTTATGCTTTCTACAATCGAACATTAATATCATGGTGTCCTCAATTACTAGTTTTAAGAATGGAAGAATAGGTCCACTGATAATAGTAAAATATAAGGAAAGCTTGCCATATGGGATGATCCTTCTAGTTTCTTTTCTTCACTGCACACCTTGCCCTATCTTGAGGATGTTTTTGGTATAAATGAAATATTGAATGCTTTCTTTTATTACACATATTGTATACCATCCTGTTTTTCTTTCAATTCTTCTGCTCCTGTGTTAGTTCAGTGGTTACTGGTATTTCTTATTTATTTATTGTTTGCTTTGTTTGTAATTTTCATTCTTTTGCTTATATTTCATGGATTCTTGGTGGGTAGGGATGTCAGATTTGGTATTGGGAGGTGTTAGATCCAGCTGATTTTGTTTGCTTTCTGCATATAATTTATATACCTTATTTAATTGTGTGTGCGAGAAAAATAATAACAAAACTGAATGATGTGAGGTCTATTGATTCGGTCTATGGAACAAAATTTACATTTATATGACTTGCCAGAAAAAAATATTCTCACAAGGGAACCGTATGGGTTGTCATGTAAAAACCTACCCTCAAATTTTGTATATCTATAGGTTTTCATTACAGATAGAAACTAGGAAAAAATAGCTGCTCATGTGAACTGTACAGAGTAAAAACATGTTTGTTTTATTCTATAAGGAAATAATGGCAGGCACTTGTAGAGCTCGCTTGAGTAGTCTGCATGCTGAGAACATAGTGACAGTGGGGTATGAGGTACAGGGGAGGAGCTACCTTGTTGTTACTCGTTGAATGTGTTGATGTACTATTATTACTATTTTCTTTAATTGTAAATAACACAAACAGTGAAACCAGTGAGGTTTGAGTTTGGTTGCAGAGGAGAGTTCCATACTCATCACTGTATAAACTCAACTCGGCATGGGTTAGAAAATAGTGAAAAGAATTCAGTGGTAAAAAATTGCATTTAAAATTAAATTTTCTACAAAAAGGTCTCTTGGTATTTTTCTATATCTCATACGGTTATTGAGAGAAGGCTGTTTTAATGGCTTACTGTGAACTATAGATTATGTTCCTTATATTGCAATAAGTATTATATATACATAATATTTATGTGTATACACTTATAATATAATATAAAAAAACAAAACCAAATTGCCAAGGAGAAGACAAAGTAATTTTTCTATAAAGTCTACGAAAGTCAGAGCACAATGTTGTCTGAGAGAAATTTAATAGGACCAAGCCTAGGCAGGGAGATTAGGCAGAATCAAAATGGCAGTCCATCGGAGCCGTCTGAATTTCAGAGTTGATGTTGGAAGTTTTAACTCGCATGATAATACCATTTTAGACTCATATTTGAATTATGTAGAATTTGTTAAAATGCTTTTAATGTGATTTATTTGTATAAACTGGAAAAAAAAAGTAGTGATATCTAGTGGAGACTGCCCAAACTGGAAGCCAGATGAAAAAAACTTGTTCTGTGGCATCACTAAGGACTCCAAATCTATTATCCATGTTATATTATTTTACTGTGAACTTCCTGATAGCAATTTTGCTGTTAGCATCTAGTGATAGTTCAAGAGAAAATTATTTTCTTTTCCAGATAGGATAATTGGAAGGTATGGATTTCCAGTTTATCAAGAGGTACAGGCCTTTAGTTTCTCTTGCTTATTTTAGATCTGTGCTAAATAAGTAATAAGCAAATTAAGAGATAGGATTGCACATTTTATTTTTAAAAGCATTATTCAGAATGATATAAGATCCTGTGACTTATTTGAATCCTAAAAAGACAAAGAGTAAATTATGTCACTTTTACAGGGAGCTGATAGATCTTCATCAACATTGACTCTGAAAAAGAATCAGCAACGCTTAGTAGATTTCCTTCGTAAACCATTTCATAGAAAATCTGCTCCCTCCTCACCTGTTCTGCCCCCTCGAAGCGCAGGGGAAGGACAGGAGGGGGAGAAAACATCTTCCCAGGCAACTGACAACGAGAAAGTATGTGGTGGTGGCGCTGATGATGATGATTATGATGATGATCATGGAAATGATGCTGAAATAACACTCATACCTACTTCACCTGATCCCATTATCACCAGTAACAGCTCTTCTAGTGACAGTGGTTATACCTTGGTAAGCTAATAGCACGTACTAACACTAGCTGCCTTTTCCCTGTCAACCAGTATCAGATTTTGGTGTAAAGTAAATGATTATATTACATGCTGATTAATAGATTTTTCTTCAACTTTCGAAATTATTAGTAATCTGAAAAGTACCTGTAGAGAAACATCTTAAATTACCTGACGGTTTTCATCAAAATACACTGATGTTGGAAGATATTTTTCACCACCTTACATGGTCTTGTGGTAGTATTGCTGGCTATGGATTTGCAGGTTCAGGTTTGATCCCTGCTACCCTTCTCGGGTTTTTTTTATTTGAGATAGGGAGGTCTGGAACTCAGCCTCGTGATTCAAACTGAGGAGTACTTAATAAAGAAGCAGCGGCTCCAATCACAGAAACTATCATCAACGGCCATGGATGTGGGCATAGTGACCACATGTCCCCAATCCTGTCATCTTCCTGTTGCAGATGATGCAGCGGTCAAATAATAGGCCCAGTCCCTCCAGGGATGCAGCACCAAGGAGTTTTGTTTTTTAGTTTCACTCCTTCATTCAGCTTCATTCAGACATTCTCACACTTGTTTTAATATATGTATTTGAAATGTTTTTAAAGTAAAAAAATTATATTTGTATCTTTGTTTCTCAATTTTGTTTTGTAATATTTTGTATTTTCTACAATTTTTATTGCAAACTGAATGATGTTTAGTAGTGATCTATGTACTTTATAATTATCTTTTTTTTAAAACAATTTTTGAAAGGTCGTTATCATTAATGAAAATCATTTCTTCCTGAACTCATATCCTGAAGTGGACGTGGCTGAAATTAATGTACTACACCATTATAATTACATATAATATATGGTTTATTTTAAAAAAAAATCACTATGGTACATTTCCTTCATAAGTTGAAGTAAATAATTAACTGAAATCTAGACGGTTGTGTTTTGAAACTAATTTTTTCACAAAGATAATGTGTTAAATAATATTTGATCTTTCTTTTTCAAATTGCATTATTTTCTGGACATGTTTGGCTTAGTTGTAACTTTTTCTGTCAAGGGTTGTCTGGGAATATGTGATTCATTGCTTTGTTGAGGAATCGTCTCATGTATTTTGTGATGTCTTCTGTCTTCAGTCACAATGTTTTACATGTTTAATCCCCAACAATTGAAAACATATTTGTAGAGTGTTTGTTGAAGTTGAAAATGAAGCAATAATCAGCAGCAATAACTAAACATCAATTTTATTTTGTTGTAGGAAAAGTGAAGCAGTAAATAGGTAGTGTAATCCCAGATTCCCTTTATTATTGAGGGCGTTGATACCAATTCTTTTATATTTATTGTGCTTTCTTACTAATAAAGGTTTTGGTTTTATATTGGTACTTTAGTATTGATTTTAGTTATTTTTGTAGATGTTAACCAGAGTTCTTGCTTGTGTGTACTGAAGTGGTTGAAATGTGTAAGGAAAGGTCCAATTCATTTTTTTTAAATGTCATGATGAACACTAACATGATTTTATGTATCCTTTCATATCATAACATGGAGGACACATTTCGGGAATGTGCACCTAAATGTCCTAAAACTAATAACACTGCTGAACAAGCTGAGTCTACTGCTAAACAACTAACCTTAGCTGCAAACGTTTAAAAAATTTACTAAACAGAAAAAACAGCTTTGTTTAGCCTGAGTAAAAAGATTTAGCATTCACAATTTTACCAGTGATCTATCCTTTAACTGTAAAATATAGTCTGCCTTTTCTGCAAGGCTGATAGCATCATTGTAATCACTAAAAAAAAATAATGATTTCAGAAATGAAAGGCTTTAAGGGCAACCAGAAGCATTATTATCAAATTCGACAGCATTCTTCTGTTTGTGAATTGCCGCATTTAAACTGGCTTTCGAAGAGGCAATCAATCGATAATTATATACTCATAATTGTCGCGTATTTTTTCTAATGCGCTTTTTAAAACAAATTTTCCTCGTTCAAGTTCAGTATTACTTTTTAAAATTTGAGTTTGTGGATGAGAATATGATTTGTAGTATTTATACATAGGCTTTATATGTTGGGGGCAGAAAGACCCTTCCCCCCAAGCCGGCGCCTATGAGTGTAAGAATAAGGAAATAAATAAATCCAATTTCAGTTACTTTTACTCATTACAATTCACTTATACATAACAAGTACCTTTTCAATAACTGATCAGGTGGACTGTATCATAGGGTTAAGAGGGCCGGCTGTTAAAGGGCTGTCTTAGGCTAATCCTCTACTTCTCTACCAGCTCACTTTCTCTACTTCTAGTACCTAAGCTAGGGTAGAGAAAGTAACCTGTGGTACTGATAGAGAAAATAAAAATTGTTTTAAAGTAAAGTAAAATGCTTCCTATATACAAGTTGTGGAGACTCAATGTTCCTAAAGTTTGAACGTGCTGGTTTTTTGTACCACTCTCGTGTGATTACCTATGTTAAGTGGTTAAAGAAAGAATTTATTTTCCAAGTAGGTATATTTTCGAAACGAACCAGTAAGAATGAGTGTAGCATTACAAGTGAGGCAACCCAAGGTTCATAAGGCTGCCAAAGGATTAATCCATTTGAAAAATCCCAATGATTTATCGAGGATCAAACCCATGACCTAGTTTGTAGTGCATTGTCTCAGTAAATTGTTTAAAGTGATATTAATATATACCACATGAAATTCTTGCCTATGAATGGACCTTTTATTATACATTTGATAAAGTTTATTTTCTATTTGGTAGAAAACTAACAGTTTGTAAGCATTTTTATCACAGTTTTTAATTTTGGAACATATAGCATGCAGTCTTTGGTTGCAATTTTTTCTTTTGCTTGTCTCAGTTTTGGGTGTAGAATATAGATTTTTCATAACTTTTTTTAAGCCTTTATATGCTTTATATTCATAATGGGTTGATTTAAATATGAACTTGTTATTCCTATTTAAAGAGTTTCATGGTAACTTAGGGGCCCTTCATGTGTCTTTATTTTGCCATTTGTTTGGTGGTATTGTGAAATTGTAGTAAGGTCTTCATTTTCAAAAGATTATATTGATCTTAGTGTTTTTTTGTTTGTTTTTGACAAGTAAAGTGAAAGTTAGAAATTTTGGAGACAGATTTCCATCGTATTTAAGTTTAACTGTGGTACTTGTTTTCTACACACTATTGACATTTTGCAAAATCAATGTAAAGAAAGGAACAGAGAATTTTCAGAACTGAATAAATTAAGTTCTTTTAGAGACGCTTCATGTATCCACCTCAGATGTGCAGACAGAAATAAAACATTGGGAGGAGGGTAAGAAACTGAGAACTAAAATCAACGGTTATTCGAATTACCGAATCTCTCTGCTGTACCTACAATTGCAACATTTTAATGCAAAATATTTATGCACAAACATTTCCAATTTTTCTTTTTGATACATGCTTTACACAAGCATGTCCCCCCCCCCCCCCCCCGAAAGAATTTCTGTTGTCTGCAGTTAAACTAAAACACAAAATAATTTTAACTCATGTTTTGGGATCCTATCCAGGATCCATTCAGATATAATTGCAGATACTTTAGATTCTTCCTAATAATCCAGATTTGTGTACAATTAGTATTTCGGCTGTAGATTTAAATATATAGTTCTTAATTGTTTATTTTTGAAATCTGAATGATGGGCATATGGTTCACCATTTGAACCAATAAAATAAAATAATAAAATTCCATAATATTCTGGGTAAAACCATTCATAAAATAAAAAACACCACATCGGCAACCTTGTAATACGCTTGATAAAACTGTTATTGTTAGCAGAAAATATAAACATGGTAGAATAATGTAGACATGGAAAATTTATCTGAAAACAAAAGTTATGTAATAAAAATATTTTCTAGTTATAAGTGATAGGCTAATTCCAAAAATTCCTCCAAAATACTCGTAGTAATACTCTTAGTTAGTGTTCTCATTGGCTCCATATGGTTTAAATGTAACCTCACAGTGAAAACTCCCATTTAAATAAAATCTAGTAATTATTTTCCAGAAACTAGTGCATAAAACTTTTATATGTATATCACAGTTTTATCTAAATTTTATATTAGGGATTCTACTTCATGTTTTGCACAAAATATGTTCACAGATAAAGTTAACTTGCCTAGACAAATTTAATTTCCCTGCTATTAATCATAGCTAAGGACCGTATAAAAGAAAATAGTATTGATTGAGGTAATTATTATTTTTACATTCACACAGCTAACCTATACTAGTATCTTAAATTCATTCATGTAATGTAATTTGTAATAGATGTCAATGAGTCCACATCGACCACTGGTGGACGAGGAATGGTTCCATGGTGTGCTACCCCGAGAGGAGGTAGTGAGGTTGTTAACACGAGAAGGAGACTTCCTGGTGCGTGAAACAACACGGAATGATGAATGTCAGACTGTGTTGTCAGTGTGCTGGGGAGGTCACAAACATTTCATAGTACAGACCACAGCAGAGGTTAGTATCATTTAACGTACATGGATTGTTGGTCCATTAATAGTAAAATGAAATAGTTTGCAACATTCGGTATCAGTACAGCACCTGTTTTTTATGAAATGCAAAATTTTTAAGGAAAAATCATATTTTCCCAAGAATCCAGAAATTATTCACCTTTCAGCAAAATCACAAAATGATTATCAAAATTATGTGAATTACAGAGGAAGTAATTTGAAGGTGGCAACAATAGTTGGCTGTAACTGTGATTCAACTGTGACAGCAAAAATTTTAGATAATGTTTCGATCTAGGTCTACTTCAAGACAGATCGATGTACTGTATATTAAGCTGAAAACAAAGAATTCATTTGCATTTTGAAAATTAAAACATGCCTCAAATTAGAATTAGAGTTTGCTGAAGCATTTTTTCCCATAAAATAGTAATCAAAATAGCAAAATTCTGAATAAAATTAAATAAAACTAGTGAATGGTAGTTAAAGCTGTTGATACTGAATTGTGTCTATGAAATTACTTATTTTACACTTCCAGAGCAGACAAGTGGAATAAAGTTATACTATCGACAGGAGTAAGAAACATTGTAGATAGTGAAATATATATATTTTTTTTTTTGGTCTACTCACTACAACCCAGTCAGCTGCATGCGCAGGGTTGCCCAGAAGTTGCCCACTGCAGCTCTGTCTGGTTGCTATCATGAAGTCTATGAAGAACATGGCATTATTTTGTGATAATTTTTAAGATAAGTTGCTGTATTTATACCATTTAGAACAACATAATCCACAGATAATTTTTTTTAAGTGGCAATTTATTCCGAACTCTCACTGAATTGGCCTTTCAAACAATTGTAAACAGCGGAAGTACATTCTGCTAATTACATAAGAACTGACAGATTGGAATTTTCCACTGTTACAAACATTCCTGATTCACCTATGAATATCGTCCTGACAGCATTGATATTTGATGTAATGCCTTTGTATATTATTTGGTTATTCTTCTTATAGGTTCCGAACTTACATAGCTGTTTAATGAAGCTTTTCTATTGTTTCCATAATATTCATGTTGTTTCTTTTCTTGCAACAATAAGTGTATACAAGAAAAATTGATAACAAAGACTGTTGATAAAAGTTACACATTCAGTTTTGCCTCAAGTGTAAAACAATTTGATATTTTGAATTGTAAACATTGTTTAACAGAATTTGCTCCTGCTATGTAAAGTTTAATTTTATGGGCTGAGCCTGTTTATTTAAAAAATAAAGTGCTGGCACGTTATAAAGATTATAGAGAATATCCCCTGATATCACTGTCGTTCTCATCCCTTTTGTACAAATTAATAATAATTATCCATTCATTCGTATTAGCCACTACAAATACTATTGTTCATACTATTACTGTTATCGTGAACCTACTAATCATTTACAATATTCAGAATAACATAAATAACTATTTCGGCAATAAAAATTTGATCGTAGATACTGGCAATTATGTTTCTGACAAAACACAAATGTTAGCCAACACAAAACTCAAAACAGTACTTACAAACTTCATTTCTCTCCATTCATTCACAGTCTGCATATAGTGAAGGAATTTTAAATGTCAGTTTATTATTTGCCATTCATGAAACTGTAATATTCTTTACAGATACCGGTAGATCACAATTCAATATAAGTCACGCAGATGTTTGTGGTGTGTTCAGCTACTTCAAACAAATTAAAGCCAATTTAAGAATATTTAAAACCAGCCTGAATTCCAGTATAATATGAAAAGTTTTTTGATTTTTATTCTAAGCACCTAACAGGCTCACAATTTAACAAAACTCGCTAGCACTCGTTATGTTAATTTCGTGCTTGTCTGTTGAGTTCTATACAATGGTCTTGCGTCGTAAATAATTATAACTGATAACTATAAATGCTCAAAACCGTCAAAGTCAAACATACACATACACAAAGATAAAACATTTGAAAAAATCAGTGGATAAAATACCTCGGTGCGACGTTTCGACCTTGTCCTCCAGTTACTATCATTACACTATAAATGCTCAGTTGGATAATTGATTGCCAGCAAACACCGGTTAGATATTTCCAGTTAATGTGGAGCAACTCATTTGCAAAGTTAATGCCCATAAAAGTTTACAGTCATTACCTAGCTGCTGAAAATAACCAATGTCAATGCACATGACCATTGGCATTCAATGCTGAAATTCTTTTAGTGTCAAGATTTGGGTCTTAATAATACGCTATTCTCATATTTCTTTAACTTACTTTATTCATTCTGAGGAATAAAAACTTAAGTCAGTTTTTCTTGCTTTGCAGGGTCATTATAGGTTTGAAGGTCCAGCATTTCCAACAATACAAGAACTCATCCTTCATCAATATCAGAGTGGGCTTCCTGTAACAGGGAGATCTGGTGCTATATTAAGAAAACCTATCTTAAGAGAGCGCTGGGAACTTAACAACGATGATGTAATTCTGCTGGATAAGATTGGGCGGGTAAGACAAACTTTTAAATCCCAAAATAACTATATTCAGAGAACATACTACCCAATTAATAATAACAACCCTTTCTCCATTGTTATCATAACATGTCACTCTTTATTTTGTGGAACAGAGCAGTCCAAAATGTTTCTTTGCCTTCTGGATTCATTTAGATGTTTCCATACATCACCATTAATATGCTGTTGTTGTTTTCAAATGGTTGGAGCTTGGTTTACACCATTAGTCCTCTTGCTTCCCAATAGAGACCCGCTATATCTTGTTTCTTCTTTTTCTTGGAGATCTAATCGCCTGCAGTGCATTAGGTGTTCCTTGCTTAGGAGAACACTTTCACCGCACAAGGAGCATCCGTTGGTTCTGGGGACAATTCCCATTCTATTAAGGTGGTTATCTAGACAGTCATGGGCTGTTTCCATCACCATTCATATTTAAAACCAGAATTACATCACTGAAATCATAATCCCATTGCTCCATATAGTCTGTCAGTGTGCTGCAGTGTGACATTATGACGGGCTTTCAATTGCATTGCCTTCATCTCACTGCTTCCACCACTCATTTCAGTCATTCCACATGTAACTGACAATCTCGTCATCACGAACAACCAAAGTGAAAAATCTCTTATCTTTTCCATGTGTGTAAAAAGCATATGATCACTTTATCTGCTAGTTCAGTATGTGAAGCAAGCACAGTTGAAATACCGTATTGGCCCGAATATATAAGTCGATGTTTTTTCCCTGAAAATGTTCTTTTAAAAACTATACTCGTCTTATACGCGGAGCCTAAGACTCAACAACTCTCCACTCCTGAATCCAGAAGCAGCAATGCAGCGGGTATCACCAAGCAAATGACGTGCGTCCGACCCAAGATCAAAGCCGCGGGGAAATTACCGAACTTTACCGAACTAATTTTCCCCGACTTCGAGCTTCTGTTTGCACTTCACCAGGACCTTCTGATCCTGACTGCACTGCGCGTCTCTATTATCTACGCGAAAATCTTTTGTTTGACCACCAGTCATGGCATACGATGTGGAAAAGAAAGCTGCTTCATTGTCTCAATGCGTAAATAAAGGCGAGAGAAGAAGTTACGACATGAACTTCATAATTCTGTTTTATGTGAAGCAAAATAAGCTATTTTATTTATTTTTTCGTAACTACCCTTCAAAAATTCAGGGTCGTCTTATATTCGAGGTCGTCTTATTTTCGGGCCAATACGGTACAGTACCAAGCAAATATTTTCATAATAGTAAAAACTGCTCTCGGGTTTCCAGTCGGGTAGTTATAGATGTGTACTCTAAGCTTTCGGCGACTGTCTGCGTCGTCATCTTCGGAGAAGTGAGATCCAGAGGTTGTGGTGTTGTATATATACCCATGGCAGGACTAGTCAGATGCAGTGGTGGATCCTGATTGGTCGGTGGAAGTAAACGATCTCTCCTTCCGTGATTGGAGCAGAGAAATAGCAGGTTGCCAGGAAGCGGCCAATTGGAACCCTCCGTCTCTATTGATGTTATTTGGGTTCAGTCTGATGTGAAAGGCTTCTTTGATGAGACGGTCCCATAATCCCGGGGTAGAAGCCAGTACCGCTGTGTTGAGGTAGTCCATCTGGTTGTCCAGGATTCCAACTCTTCAATACAGTATATCTTCACCATTTAGAACTACAAAGAGTGTGGGTTTTTGTTGACAGTTCTTGATTATTTCTATATATTCGCCTAAAGTATGAAATGTTCTCCATTTTTCGAAATAGTGCCAAACTTCTAGATTTTGAGATATCGAAACGGAAATTTACAGGTTAGCCAACAGGACCTTGGGGAACAAGAATATGCATTATCCCTGAAAAGGGCGTAAGCTCCTTTGTACATATAACTCCTCAATTATAGACTTCACTACAGTTATTGTTGGTGTATTACCATTGCACAGAAACATGAATTGAGGTTATCGTATTATACCAGATTTGTTGAACGTCACCTGGGATCAATGCAGAGGTATCTGTTGTCCTGCACCACCACACATTCCCCCTAAATCGTTGCTGTCCTTTATTGAATAGAATTCATAAATGCATTGTTATATAAAATTAAATACTAATATAAAATACCAAATAAAGTAAAATATTCTACCATTGATGGACATTACATTTGCCAACAAACACTTTTTTATTATTTGAAATTTCAAAATGGGGTAATTATTAGATCCAAAGGTACATTAGATTAGCATAAATACAATAGTTGGTTTCTTTGTTAAATGTATACTACTAGTAGTTTACCATTCTTGTGTATCAAAAACCATTTTATAGAAAGAGGGTTGAATATCCCAGAGATTTTTTTTTGGGGGGGGGGGGGAATTTATGTTAAAAAATGGGACATGTGGTGACCCTTTGCTTATGAAAGTTGGAATGCTTATGATATATTTTGGTAAATGGGATTCTTTGGTTACCAAATTGTTTTTAACAGAGAAAATAAATCAAGTAAAAAACTATTTTGGCTTACAAGGAATTGCTTCTTACAGTATTAGTAGTAAGTTTTTGTTATTGCATTTTGTTTTATGTGTCAGAACACAAAATTGAGAGCCTAAGCATATCTGGTCCTCTTTTTAATCCAGTTCACTTAACTTTATAGCATAGTTGTATTTTATGTATACCGGTAAGTTGATCCTTTAGTGATATAGAACATGAGATTGAGATACAGAATATAATTTATTCTATTGTTCATACAGGGAAACTTTGGAGATGTATACAAAGCTCGTCTGAAGTCCAGTAAGAAAGAAGTTGCTGTAAAAACATGTCGAATGACTCTTCCAGATGAACACAAAAAGAAATTCCTGCAAGAGGGTCGTATTCTCAAGCAGTATGACCATCCTAACATTGTGAAACTGATTGGAATATGTGTTCAAAAACAGCCCATCATGATCGTGATGGAATTAGTACCAGGTAAGCAAATTACTGAAAGCTGTGTATTTTATATTGTGTTTAAGTCAGCTTACACTCTACAAGTGATAAATACTTCACTTAAATGATTATCATATTGGGATGCATTTGATTGAGATTGATTTTTTGTTAGGTTTCCTGGGCAATATTTCATATGATATCCTTTGTACAGAAATCTTTCCACATTTACTTTTTGTTAGCTTTTGGTCTTATACTTCAGTGTGTGAAAAGCATTTTATTTTTCCTCAGTTATCCATTTTTCCCCCTCAGTTGTGTGAGTTATATAATAATTCCTTTATTGCAACCAAATGGCCACATTATGATGAATTGAGCAATGGTGGAATGACATATGGCAGGGGAAACAGGAGCACCCTGAGGAAACCTTCCCCGACCCCATTTTGTCCACCACAAATTCCACATGGATCCACCGAGATTTGATCCCGAGCTGTGTGTATTGTATATGTATGTATTTTCCCTATATGAAATGGTCTAGGCACTAACGTTCACTTGCTTACTGAGTAAAACCATCATGATCCTTGGGCCATTATTGAAGTCATGACTTTCTCCATCCAAAGCCGAACAGCTTTATAACAGTTAGTTATGTAATTAATCACAAACATCTTGTCATAGTAATTTTCTTGCCTATAGGATACAGCCACAACAAATGACATAACTTATTTACCTTTTCCACCCTCTTCATTTTTTCAAATATCACAGCTTATGTTCAGAGTCCTGATTTTTATGTGATTACTTATCTTTGTCTTTAATATGCATCTGTTTGAGAACTAAGTGTTCACGAACTAGGCCAACAAGATCATTTTTAATTTTAATACTAAGTATTTTTACATATTTTGCATGTACTTATTTTAAAATAATTGCCTTCATTAATGATATATTTTTGCATAAAATTAACATTCATACCATTAAAATGATGTAGGCTTTCCGGCTGGTGTCCATATGGTTGTTTTCCAGGTTTTGGAGCCATGGTTTGTCAGTTGAAATTCCAGATGTTTCACTTGCCTCTACAGCAGCCATCATCAGCAGTGAGGTCTCAGATGAAGTTCCTTGAAAAGGTCTCAATGACGACTGATGCAATATCTGTAGTTCGGTCTGTATTTTTAGCTGGCTGGCTGGCTGTGCAGACTTGCATTGTTGCTTGCAGCTGATTGGCTGTATGGTGATACGTTCAAAACTTCAACCAACAGACTTCTGCTCCAAAGCCTGGAAAACAACTACCCTATATATTCATACCATTGTTTAGTTAAATAACTTGTAACAAGAATTATCTGTATTTGAGTTATTGTAACTTCATTTTTATTTGCACAGGAGGATCTCTACTCACATTTCTTAGGAATCGTGCTGGGTCTTTAAACCAGAAACAATTATTAGGAATGTGTCGAGATGCTGCAGCTGGAATGCGTTACCTTGAATCGAAAAACTGTATCCATCGAGATCTAGCTGCTCGTAATTGTCTAGTCGGTAAGTTGAAATGATCTATAATCTCCATAGTATAGGATACTTCTTAGTATTTCATATTCAGAACTTGTAGATATATACTTGTTAGCTGATTTCAAATTATGTATTACTACACTATCATTATCCAGACATCAGAACTAAAAATAATATTTCCAATGGGTTCTGCTGACCATATTTATGCTTGTGAATTATGCGTATAGTAATAGTAATAGTAATAGTTTATTCTTGTGTTGTAATATTAACACCCTTAGCATTACAAAGGTTTTTGCCATAGGATGTACCTCCTACCATTACACACTAATATTAACATAAAAGCCTTGAGTGCCTACAAATTATGGTCTTGCTGTATTTGTCTTACTTGTGAACAAAGCAAAAAGGATTAACACACTTGCTCACTTCATTCTAGGATTCATTTTTCCCATTTTCTTTTAACAAGGTATAAAAAGTTCCCCATTTCCTTCAAAGTTTTCATATTCTTTGTCGTTGTTAATCTCTTATATGCTATTTCTACGTTAATTCCTAGGAATTTTCTATTAAAAAATAGTTGTCTGATCGTTTCAGTTTCCGGACATTTTAAAATGATGTGTTCAGCATCTTCTCTATTTAGACATAGAGGACATCGTCCTTTCTCAAAATTCCTTCTTATGCCCTTAAGTTTCCATAACCCGCCACCATGCCAAACCCATTCTTTGTCTCCTGGAGCAACCTGAGACAAACTTTTCCAATCCCCACATTTCTCTGTGAATTATGCATATTTCTTAGTAACACCTATGTAGTAGGGAATGAGCATTACCTTGTTTGGAGAGAAAATAATACATCTTATATTTTTGCAAGTACGAATGAATTGTACGTAAAGAGAATACATGAAATACAAAAAAAATATTTTATTTTTTGGTAGTCTTAGAAACAGAATAAAAGAAATTTGAAAGCTTGCTATCACAGAAATAAAACAGAAAACGTCAGATGGTATGTTTTATTTCTAAATAGGCAGGCAATTTACGGGTCTTAAAATAAGATCCAGTGAACAGTGTTCAAAACAATTTAAGTACATTTTAAATAATAATTTAATATTTGTTACATTATTTACAAGTGCAATAGAGTCTTGTTTTCAGACTTCCGACGTGCTGTATTATCTGTCATTGATACTGGTAGACAAATTTTTTTCTTTACTTTTCTTTACATCTGGAACTACAGCAGAGGAGAAAGCAAACAATATGACATACAGTGAAGGATTAAGCGAATTGGAGAAGGTGTTGACTTAAATGAAACAACAGTCAGAGGCAAGAGCTGAGGATTTTAAATTTTTCAGCGTTTTATTAGATATTTCTGTGTTTTTCTGCATTATCCTACATTTTTCCTTATCCCGCCCTTTCCAGGTTCAGTTCAGGCCAGTTAATAGAGGCTCTACTGTAGTGTAAAAATTATGTATACAACTAGAAGGTAAAGTAGATTTTCATCCACTCGTACTTCTTATGTTACTCGCCTTTGACTTGTGATCATAATGAGCCACTCGTGAATTAAAGCCTAATTTATTTTTTAGTTGTACAAATAACGATTCTTCTTTGTCTGTTACATTCATGTTTTTCATTTCAAGGTTATGAAAATATTGTGAAAATATCAGATTTTGGGATGTCAAGAGAGGAGGAAGAGTACATTGTTTCAGACGGAATGAAACAGATACCAATCAAATGGACTGCTCCTGAGGCTTTAAATTTTGGTAAGTTATCGTGTATTTCAGACTTCCCTGAATTATTATGATATTGATATAATTGATAGTGTTAGAAATTTACATATCTTGCAATTATTTTTTTTCTTACTAAGGCAAGTACACAACTCTCTGTGATGTTTGGAGCTATGGAGTTCTAACATGGGAAATCTTCTCTCGTGGAGGTACACCATATAATGGATTAAGTAACTCCAAAGCTAGAGAGAAGATAGACTCTGGTAAGTAAAGTATTTTCACTTAGGGAAATTACATTATCTCACTTGCATTGCTGCTAGTTTAGCTTAAATATTAACAAATACAGAACTTGTAAAAAACTTACTAGAGCCTCAAATTGGAAATGTTGATCCAATTCTGCCATCTTCATTTATAACATAAAGCTCTTCAATTTATTGTGTAGTTTTGTATAATGTATGGGGTATGCCATGGCATACTTGGTTGAGGCACTGAACTACAAACTGGAAGGTTGTGGTTCAGTCCAGGGTCATCACAATAATTCAAAGAAGTGACTAAAATCCAAGTTTTAAGTAAGAAATATTTATTGCAATATTTACAGAGGTTCATTGGCTATTTCTTTACTTAGTCGGCACCATTTTTGAGGCATTTGTCTTAGTGGTGTACCAACAATTGTATGCCCGTGTCATTGGACTCTGGCACCAGCAGTACGCAGAGAGGTGATGAGTTTCTTGAAAATGTCACTGGAGATGAAATCTGAGGAGGGCGATCCAAATCAAGAGACGTGGAATGCTGACAAGAGGCATTATGCTTTTGCATGACAATGCACGGCCCCTTACAGCCAACACCATACGGAATCAGTTGCTTCAGTTTAGATGGGAGATCTTCGAACATCCACCCTACAGCCCCAACCTCGTGCCAAGTGACTTCCACCTCTTCTGTCTCATGAAGCGATTTCTGACAGAAAAACATTTCCAAAACGACACTGAGGTGCAGACGGCAGTGATTTCATGGCTTCAGATGTTGGCAGCAGAGTCCTGGTGACACGGGCATACAAATATTGGTGCAGCAGTGCGATAAATGCCTCATTAACGGTGGCGACTACTACCCGCGCGCCATATCTTGGGCACTGGTTTTACGGGGAAGTGAGGGTTGGGGGAACAAAACATAGCTAGTCCGCCAGTCTTTCTTCAGTGTTGTCAACCAAAGAAATCACATTTCAGCAGAATCGCGCGTATGGTAAGCGCTCATCAACAGCGTAAGTGTGGATGCCAAATTGGATAATTATTTCCGTTGAATCATCCTCACTATTTTATTTAGTGACATTCTATACACAACGATTTTAATACAGTCCAATAATATAACGTGGTGACGGTATTGCGTAACAATTAATTACACGTCATAAGGATTTGGTTATCAAATAAGTCATTTTCCTCCGGGAACAGAATATTATATAATATAGGCTCAATATCTTTACACTGGGTGACTAGTTTTAAGCATAAAGAAGAGTCTTAGCAGAACATGCTTCACTATTTCGTGTTGTAAAACGTAAGAGAGGTAAGGCATCTAAAAGTGGAGAAAACTATAGGCCTAATTTTAAACGTATTTAATACGTTTTGTGAAAAGTTCGCTCAACTTTCAGTCCATGAAATTGACATCAGAGTTCACGGGAGTGTCAGAAATTAGTACATACGGAATTCTTAATGACATGTTTGTGAAACCAGCAATTTGCAAAATTGTATTTTTTCCATGCGTCAGAAAAGATAATGTCAATAAATAAATAAGGATCCTGAGACAGAATGAAAGGTTGGTATTGAAGCCACTAGATGTCAGGGTGTATAGTGTACTTCGTGTTTCAATGTTGTCAGCTCTACCTACGAAGTTGAACGAAACCTACCGAATGAGGACTAGGGAGCTGAGCGCCCAAGAAATCGCGTGCGGGTAGTATGTAGAGAAGTAGCCAGTGAATCTCTGTGAATATTGCAATAAATATTTTTTGCGTATTGATGTTTTTGTTTAGTATGAAATTTTGTTTTAGCTGTTAGTAGCTTAATTGTATGTAGACTATGTTGTAATTTGATAAGATTTTACTTACAGTAATTATGTGAAGTTGACTGCTTTAAAGTTTAATAATTCATATTAACACTTGTTTAATTTAATTTAATCAAAAGGAGGCTTTTTTAACAGTTCACAATGATTTAATAGATGTCACTTTCAACACAGTGCTAAAAATAAATGTCCAAACTTTTCCAGTGGTTTCTATTCTGCATTGCATTATGAAAATACTTGTCTGCTGTTGATGTATGACATACAGGTTTTATATACAGTGAGTCTCAGACAGATTGGTGCCGCTTGTCGCCGTGTTTCTCTTGTGATGACTCAACACTACCCGGTCGCGGCCAGCTGTGGCCCCGCAGATAAGTAAACAATTCCTGCATAGCCTGCAGTTGAGCATTGTTCTCGTGTTGTACAGACGTGAAAGTGTTATTCGGTAGTTGTCACAACTAAAAGAAAACATTAGGATAGAGATAAACTCAATAATAACGGAAGAACAATTAATGCGTATTAATCGGAATTTCCTATCACAATGCCAAAAATGTGTGGATTTAGGAGGAGGACACTTCCAGCATCTCCTGTAATAAGGTAGGTCCCTATTTTCGTTATTTTCAAACTTATTTCAATTATTTTCATTGTCACGCACGGACAAGTCAGTCAACTGCCGGGGAGTTCCTTTGCCGCATACCGGGGATAGGAGCGTCATCTGCGGGGAACCCAACGCGCGGCGCGGCGGCACCCATCTGCCTGAGACTCACTGTAGTAGTATTACTAATGGAACTTGTGCACTGCGAAGCGATATAATAGTTATTAATCCAATGGATTAACATTTTTAATACATTACATTTTAATTTTTGTTAAAGTTTGAAATTTAATGTGTTAAAAATGTCAGCTAATTATATTATATGAATAGATTGTTAGTATTTTGTTAAAGGAACCAAAGAGTGGAACAGACGGTGTTGTATTTCAAAATATAATTTATTTTAAAACTATGGTATCTATAAACAATTTTATATCTTACTGATTTTTTTTGTAGAATGGGATTTGGATTGTTTTTCCTTTTTTGCTATGTCCTACTCCAGAAATAAGTTCTTCTTTTAACTTGTGTATTATAGGTAACTTCTTCCAAAAGATATAATAAAGCCTGAAGCTTAAATGTATTTAAACTTTCAGGTTACCGAATGCCAGCTCCAGAAGGCACACCAGATGAAATGTATCGTCTCATGCTACGATGCTGGGAATATGAACCTGAAAATCGTCCCCACTTTGATCAGATTTACATGGTGGTGGATACTCTATATAGTGCTCATAGATAGCATTGATTCTCACTGCCATAACCCATAACATATCTTGAACTTTAATAATTACTGTTCTCTACTTTTGTATGTTCCATGAAGATATGTTGAAGAAAGAGAATGCAGAAGTATACTGTAAGCAGAGAAAAGGTCAGTGATTTAGTGCAGTTACATTCAGAATTGTTGATAATTGCAAACAAGTAAGATACATTTGTGGCAGCTTTGTTCAAGATTACTAGCAGATATATTTTGCTAAGTATTTTTATTGCTCTGCAATTGTTGCTAATTTTTATTTGAAATTTGTGACTTTGTATATTTATGTTTTCTAAAATATGGATCTTATTTGTTTGATTACAAGTCGACACTAATTGCAAATCAACCCCAGGAAGCTAGGAAGTTTTTCTCTTTATTTGAATTTGTTAGCATTTTCTTCTTTGCTTGCTTTTATCAGATGACTTGGATTCAGCTTTGAATGCTTTATGCATCTCTTATATTTACTGAAACTCATATCTGTGACATCATCTGGCGATATTTTCTAGAATCTCAGCTATGTCAGTATCAGCAAAATATGTATGCATGATAAGATCTTGTTTATGTAAAATTACTCTATGGATCCAAGTTAAAGCAACTTTTAGCATCCTAAGTAGTATATTTCTTAAACAAAACAAACCAAGTTTTGTTTCTAAAGTTGCAACGTTCATCTTACAACCTACTTCTTCAGACTGTCGTTCTATTTTGAATTATAAAAAAAAAAAATTCAGATTAGGTGAATAAGTTAATGTTTGTTCTAAGTAAAGTTTGTGGGAGAGTATCTGCCAGAAGAAATACCAAAGTAACATCCTCATAATATTAACTGGTTTCTACAAGTAAGAATCAGCTTGAAAAATTTTATGTCATAACCGGGACACGGATCTTCGGCTTAACGCACTGATGCTCTACCATTGAGCTACCATGACAACATGCCAGTCTGACATCAAATTCCTCAACTGATTCAGAAGACAAGGCAAACTACGGGAGGTTTCTCTCCGTCGAGAACACACATCCAAATGGCATCCTACCCTTGTAGGTACTTTGAAGCCTAGTTATTATTTATATACTATTAATTAAGTGGAAGGAAAGGAAATAGACATTAAATCCTTCCACTTAATTAACTGATTTCTTATTCAACAATAAAATAATTAAGAAACCTCAGTGTTTTTGTGTAATATACAACTACACTTTTTTAGAGATAACAAAAGGATAAAAAGCATTATGTTCAGAATTGTTGCCTGTGCCACAATATTATTTAGTGCCATTTGTAGTCCAAAGGTATTTTCATAATATTTCAATGAATATAATATTGTTTATCATTGTTAATTTTAGTGTAATCAAATCAAAACGTTAACAATATGTTGCTAAGCGGAGTAATGTTAAAAACCGTAAATGATAAATTATGCATTCCAGGTATCTGAAATTAGTTTTTAGCATTTTTGGCTGTTAATTAAAAGCATAATATCTCTGCTGGTGATTTTTTATAAGTTAGATTCATGAATATTATATATTAATTCAGAACTTGAAAGAAGAAAAAGAGTCCATTTTGTTAATAGATCCTTATTTTATATTCTTATTTGGTACGGGATGTAGAATTGAATGGCACCCATGAGATGCATGGCATTGCTTTTTGACCACCACAAGCATTATTATGAAAAGAAGAATAAAGTAACGGTAACACCATAAGAATTTCAGTGTTTTAGTGCATAAGTTTAATTTCAATAAACTGTAACTGCTAGTTTACATGATAACACTGGGTTTCATAACTACTTTCATGAAATTTATTTTGTGAAATTAATTGTATCCATTTTCTTCCAAAAAAATTCCAGTGCAGCCGCACATGTCACCTTATTGTAGAAGTTCCAAGTTGTTGAAATCCCACAGACACATTTAGATGATCTAAAAATCCAGGAATTTCACAATGCCCACAATTCCTCACTTCGTTTAACAAAATGTGAACTAGCTAAACATCTGTATAATCTAAGATGTGTTTTACAAAATGTTGGAATCGGCGGAAACTGTGCATGTGCATTCAAGTATAAAACAGTTGCGATACTTGGTTACAAAACCTAATGTTGTCATGCAAACTAGTCCTCATTGTACACAGTCTACACTATTAAATATAGAACACCTCAATATTAATAGTATTCTCTTATGTCAGCGGTTACAATTATGTTGATGGATTCCACTTTGATAACTATAAGGTCATCGTGAAAGATTTTCAGATTGTAGCGAGTCCAAAATACCATGTATCTGCTTAAGCTTCTACTAGGTACTATATGGAGCTGCCTGACAGAATGAGATGTAAGATCTTTTAACAAAAAATAAGTAGAACAATGTATTTTTGGTATAAGGAGAGTCATTTTGTCACCCTTAGGCTTAAAATATATTAACGTGCAAGGAGTACATGGGTATGTACCATGTGACTTTGGTGCAAAGGACATTTGAAAGTATTTCAGAAGTATTAAAAAAAGCAATATATTAAATATTAAAAAAAAGCAATATACTTGTGATGGTCACCGGCGAAGAAGCATTGGTTTAAATGGGAGCTTTCATACTGGGTCACTGCGGTGACCCACCCAAACACAAGTGATGCTGCATTGTTGATTCTGAACACATGTGACGGTCACATTTTATGATTGCCAACAATGCAAGTTGTATATACATAATTCAGTTGTGTAATTGAGCTCAGCGAAACTAGTTACCCAGCCATGAGTTTAAATTTGATTAATACTGAAGATTTTATAAGTGAGGTGGAATGTCTATCTGCCATTTGGGATGTCAAAAGCAATTACAAATTGTTTTATCATGTAGGTACTATTGGCAATACTAGCGGTGACTGTCACAAGTGACCCACGTGTGTTCACTGCAAAAACCGGTGACCATCACAAGTGACCCAGTATGAAAAGGCCTTTAGGGCCAATTTCACCAGCCATATCAGTTTAAGTAAGACCCATTTAAGTATACATTTTACCACTTTCTTTATAACAGATTAGTGGGCTAATAGACACTTAAAATTAAGAGCTCGATTTTGGTCTGTTAGTGATTTAAGTGTAGTTAAGGTGGCTTCTAGAATGGCAATGAAATACATTATAGAAGGAGAGGAATATTTTTACCTACCTCAACACAATAGGCAAGCAAGATGGATTGGAAAATGAATAAATTGTTCAATTGATCTAAATGGTCAAGATCTTATATGCAGTTTTCACCTTAAGTGAAATGTCAATCCTTGAAATTCGTTTATAATTTTGAACACTTCTGTGATGCAGTGACATAGCATATTCATTTGCTGTTTCAAAGCCCCAGCATGGCTTTTTTAACTTTGATCTGTCGTTATTTTCTATCAAGTTCTTATATTTTTTACGGGCTTAACGGGTTTTCTTAATTTTGAAGTGGTGAAATGCCATCTTGTTTAAAGAGAGGACTTACACTAATAGAGTATTAATTAAGAGAGAATTGTGTAGTGTTCTGTGAAATCTGCCCTGAGTTGAATTCAATACTGTGTTAAGGATATTTACGAGGGTGGATTGAAAAGTAATGCACATATCTGTAGCAAGATTGAGATCGGAACACTTCACTGTAAATTTCCATCTAATATTTATATTAATGCACATATATTTTTTTTTACAAAAAGTTTAATAGGTACGATTACAAACATATTCACACATGAAGGGACTTTTTTTTGTCTATTTTTCTATATAGTTGCCAAGTTACTCCACATTTCTCCCATCGTGATACCAGTTTCAAAATACAGTAGACTCCCTCAAAACCCTCGACCGGATTAAAAAATGGCCGGACCATCCGGCGGTCTTTTAAATGTGTCAAGTATAACCTATTAAAGCAAAAATCAACTTTTAAGATGGTTTTGTCGATTTTTTAAAGCGTACTTACCCAAAAATTAAAATACAGTATTACAATTACAATTTCAAAAATTAAATAAATCTGTTATTTTCTTCTGCTTTTTTAGTTGAACTCTGTTTTTGAAAGCATAATCACGCCACTTCTTCATGAACATTATATTGATAGCTGATGCAGCAGCCTGTTGCTCGACATAGGTAGTTGCCAGTTCCATTGCTGTGAACTGATGTGATTTTTCAAAAAACTCTGGTCGGAACGTTCACAGTGGAGTGTAACAACATTTGAAAATGATGCGAGTTGGAGAAAATAGTGTGTAGTCAACTCGCATCATTTTCAAATGATGTGATTTGTTTACACTTAAGACTGAAAACTAAACAGGCATGTTTATTCAAGACGTAGGCTCCACGCGAGATTAGTAACCTCACAAAAGGATCAATAAACAGTGGTGAGTGCTGCCCAATAATCTATTTATATTACGTCACATTCCTCACCATAAGAAGAATGTCATTCAGTAATAGAATGTTTATTCTAGTCGATTACTGCCGTGAGAAACCCTTCCGTACACAGATGACTCATTCCAAGAAGTCGGCCGGATCATCCGACAGCCAAACCATCCGAGACCGGACTAGAGAGAGTCAACTGTACGGGTCATTCTACAGGAATTACACTCTTTTTGTCCTCTCTTAATACTCTGTAAATAACATTGTTATTTCTATATTTTTATTTATCCATGTTTAACTATGGGACCCATTGTTATAAACTAAGTAATCAATGTCAAACTTATGGAAACTTTTCATAGTGAATTTCAGCCCTTTTAAGTAAAAAATCACTATCCTGGGCTGTCCCCACTCCAGGTTTACAGTACTCTATTGACTATAGAAACAATGTGTGGCATGATTATTTTAATTCACTTTGTGACATTGTTCTTTATTGTAATGGGGACTAGTTCACATGTATGTTTCAAATTTTTGAAGTTTGAATAAGTTTGTACTCTGTTCAAAAGTTCAGTCCCCAGCTTCTGAACTCACTCTCCTGGCGCTATAAGAAAAATTTGAGGAAAAAAGAGGGAAGAAAACTTTTTGCTTCTCAATGTGGCAACGCTGTTCCAGACCAGTGAAGAAAAGACATTTTTGTTGTGATTCCTGGTGCAACTGAGCAAAATACATCTTCACTTTTAAGTAAATATGTTTATTGCCAATCACTCTCCTGGTTGTAGTATTGTTTTAAATTTAAGAGTAAAAAAATTGAAAATAGAGCAATTAAATGCTTTTGGTGAAAAAGTCTCACTAAAAGCCTAACATCAAGCTGTGTCTGTACTACCTGCACATGGCAAAAGGAATAAAAATCCTCACTCTCCTGGCGAAGAAAATTAATCACTCTCCTGGCTAACTTTTTCCATGAAAGTGATATGGTAGCAAGTAGAGTGATTCGACATTAGTCCTGTAAGATTCTTGTGCACTTTCTTTATTTTTACTTCTTGGCTTAAATAATTCTTTTGCCCTAATAAATGTATAACAGTTCCTAACATTTTTAAACATATTCCATCAATACTTTGGAAAATTGTGAGGACAATTTGTAATTATTTTTTCAACAAAAACTAGGCCTATGTTGTTTTGTGAGTTACATCTCATCTCCCATTCTGACCTAGGTCCTAGATAGTTTTGAAACCATATATACTGAAAAATTAAATTTGGGGAGGTGTGATTCCACCGATATAATAGCATCAGTATGTAAAATCACTCTCCTGGAACTTAAAATCAATTTTGGTTGACAGTAACCCCAAATTTGAGTAAAGCATTGTATGCTGAAAGTTTCTTCTTTGGATAGAAGAATAACCAGGATTTTTTTCTGATTTTTTAAACCAAATTTAAATTTTGTGTTCTCATTATTTAAAAAGCAGACATTTCTGTAGAATGACCCGTACCCTATTCATAGAAGTCCATTTGGTTGGAGTATAACCATCTGCGGACTGCTGTTTTCACTTCTGCATCTGTCTTACCAGCCAGGAATTTCTTCATGGGACCAAACAAATGAAACCATAATGCAATAGGTAATCCAAGCTTGTCATAATTCGCTGGCCCTTGTGGTAGTCTGCCAGGTTCTTAGGCACCCAGCGAGCACTAACTTTACGAAACTTCAATGTTTCGTGCACAATATCATACACCACACCGTATGAAATGTTGAATTGCTGAGATAAGGTTCGTCAGATGCAGAAGTGAAAACAGCAGTCCGCAGATGGCTATATTCCAACTGAATGGACTTTTATGAACAAGGTATTTTTGAAACTGGTAGCATGATGGGAGAAATGCGTTGAGAAACTAGATGACTATATAGAAAAATAAACAAAAGATGTCCCTTCACGTGTGCATTTGTTTGTAATTCTACCTATTAAATTTTGTAAAAAAAAATATTGTCCATTACTTTTCGATCCACCCTCGTATATTGTGCATGGCCTGCCATATATAGTGTTATATCACTTCCTATAAAAGCAAAGCCAGGCTTTGGTTATGTAGTATTCTGGACTTAGCACGGAGTAGCATAGATTACAGAATTGAGCACAAAAGGTGTGTGAATAGAGGCCAAAGCTTATAATGGAATGCAAGAAAAGTAACAAAATATAAAAGTGCATTTGTGAATTTTAATTCTTCAGTGACAGTTTTAAAGAAATTTTGGTTTCTCATTTAAAGCATGTGATGCAAGTTCTCAGCTGTCAAAAAGAATTACTGGCTATCCATTTTTACATATTATATTTGTATGTTAATCAACACTGTTATCAACATATTCAGCAGAAAATTTATGGCACAGAATTGTTAAAAATTTGGTCAATATGTCTACTTCGCTTGTATGACCGAAGCCATTCATTCTTAGAATATTGTGAGCATATCTAAGTATGTAGTATACTAGTAATTCTTGCTAGCTAAAATTTAGCTAGATTCATAATGTTGGTATGATTATTTTACAAATGATTTTCCAGTGCATAGTGCCAGAAAAACTGGAATTTAGCTGAGTAATTAGGTTCACCATTATACAGTCATTTATAATCACATAATAAATGCTTAAAAATGTTTGTCGATTTCCAAGAATTCCCTGGCAATTTACGATGTTTCTACATGATTCACTGAACTTGTAGGTTATTGCATATGCACAGCAAAACCATATTTAAGCCGTGAACAATCCATCAGGGAATACATTAATACTGGCCCATAAATAAGTAACGAGTGTTGTAATGAAATATAGGCTACTCACATTAAAGTTTAGTGAAAAATAATGTTATCTTCAAAGTTGACCATAATCGGTAGTATTTATTTTTTGTTTCATTGTTTACTGTTCTTTGAATGAATTGCCTATGGGGCTTTGGATCGAGATATCGAAACAAAACGTTCTGTTCGACTTTAAAATATAACATTTTAATGTTAATGTTTTAGCCAAAACACCTCTTATAACTCAGTGGTATGCAAATTGACACCGGAACAAAAAAAAAATCTTTTGATTGATACTTCACACGATGATGCACCATTCGCTTTCAAAAGTGTAATTCATTTACTGGTTTTGTGGGAACTAGGCTGCTGATTGGATGTATTTGAGAGCAAATCAAAGTGCTTCGGGGCTTCGGACATCACACTTTATATATAGATTTAATAAACTTAATTTCATATGTTTGTCTCCAGCCATTTGATTTCTATCTGAGCTAATCATCAACTTTTTGCAATATTAGCCAGCAGAAACAATCTTACCAATAAATTGACTGACTGACTGGTACCCTAGGATCCCCAGGTGGGGCGAAGGGGCCTCCAAGTGGAGGTTTCATTACCTATATTAATTTTGATATGCTTATTTTCCGAGAGAGGGTAGAGGGACAGGTGGTAAGCCCATCGCCTCACTACCAATAAATTACAAGCTTTAAAAGAAAATTTATTCTAAGAGGAATCAAACCCTAGTTCTTAGTTTTAGACACAGATGTTAGGAAAACACAGCTCACAGGATCATAGCCAGTCTTATTCCTCTACAAATCTCATTACAGACGCTAACACAATAATAATGGAATGAGGGTCCATCCAACACTGATCCTAATTTAATTTTAAGGGTTTTAAATTATGTGAAGACTGTACTGAAAACTGTCAATCATTACTGATAAATGTGTTTCAGGTTAATCTCACCCACATTTCAGGGTGTTGAGAACCATTGAACTACATTAAATCCATACTGGAAGAGAGGCCTTATGGCCTTAACTCTGCCAGGCAAAATAAATCATTTACTACTACTACTACTACTAATATTCCTGAGTTTCTTTAAGCCTGATATTTCAGTTAAACCATGATGGTAGTTCTGTGCTGAAGTTTTTCTTCTGAGAAAATATACCCTTTCACTTGGGTTTGAACCCATGAGTTCAGAGACCAGCATGCAACCAACTGAGATAATACTGGTCAGTATATTCTTAGGATTAATTTCTAAATAATATATTTTTCCAGATTAAAAAGAGATTTAGTGCCATTGTTCTGTACTGAAGTGGAGCTATCTTAAAAGAAGGTGTCCTATATAAGATTTGTGTCATGGAAACATCTGTTATCAGTTTACAACTCTGTGCTGTTCAAGATCGTGTAACGTAAAGTTAGCAAAAACTATTAAATCCCACACTAATGTTATAGGTTTAGTGTCTTATATTGGGGGGAGGGGGGGGCTGAGAGGAGAATTTAAACTACTGCATTTTGATAGACTACAATAAGCCTGAACAGTAGTAGATATGAATGCAAATGAATCTGAAGTAATAGACTACTCATAAAAAAGGGATTGATTGTGTATGTGTGTCTGTGTGTGTGGGTATGTGTTTCTTTCTTCTTTTTTCTCTCCCTGAAGTTGAAAACAATATGAGATTTTAATTTGTATAGTTTGGATTCAATAGGTATTAATGTTCTTAAATAAATCGAGTTGTGGCAGATGGAAATAAGTATTCATGAGCCACAGAATATAGTCTGTTGGACATTATGTGAGAATATTATAGGAGAAAAATTCCTCTGACACTTTGATTTGAAACCATGACCTTCGAATTCCAGTGTCAGAAGAATTTTTCTCCTATAATATTCTCTAGTTATGTAGTCTTTATTTGTTGCAGTGTTTATCCTAGGCGTCACTAGGCATAACTCGTAAATCGTGTAACACCTGTAGCACTTTTTAGTAAAATTATGACTCAGTAATATTGTTTTTTGAGTATTTTGTATATTGCTTACATAAATTCCTCAATTAAATCAAACTAAAATTTGCAGCCTGGCAGCTATGTTATTCCTTTTACAAATGTCTGTGTATAGTGGAATCTATAATTTTAGGCACACCCTGGCATAAAAGTCTGGCTGCGCCTATGGTATAGATCCTATTGACCATTAAATTTGACAGCTGTCAGTCTCACTAAGAATTGCTACTTTATTGTGACTAAAATTAATAAGATATTTCACTCATTGGCTACTATATTTTCTGATTCTGACAACTTTTCTGCTGATTATGCAGTAGATGCTTTTTTATTTATACTTATTATTATTAGTAGTATTAGTATTGTTAGTAGATTTTTAAGGAAAGCAATGCTGTAAGATTATAACTGTATGTATATAGGATTTCCAATCAAAAACAAAGGTAACACATCAGGTTGGTTAAAGAAAGTGGTAGATACATAGTAATTAAACTCAGGAGTAAAATTGATAATTCACAGTGGTTCAAACCAGTGCTTTCTTGGGTTACCCAACATCTTGGCATCTGCTTGGTATATTCTTTTTAGTAAATCTGTCTTGGCCAGTGGCAGTGGGTGGTAATTTTGAGTGGGTATGCACTATCAATCAATGAGTTACTGTATCTTTCCCTAAGTAAATCATGCATTTGTTAGAATTTATTACCTCCCTGTAACGATTGAGTGTTGCTTAAGCAAAGAATATACACAAGAAAGGTTTATATATTCTTGAATTTTGTCCATTTTGTAGAGATTTAATAACTTGTGAACTTTCAGCTGCTTATCCAATTGAAATTACTCCAGCGGGGTAATTAAAATTCTCTAATTGTAATAGTGAGTGTCATTTATTAAAGTTAAATTACAATTACAATTACAATTTATTGTTCCAAATTACACAAAAAATACATACAAAAGTTGATACACCACCCGAAGAAGCAGAGCTTGTGTTCGGGGGTGGTTCAGTTCAATATATTAGAGAAACTTATACTAAATAATTACTTAAAACAATACATAATTTGGAGAAGTATGACAAAATATTATGTATAAAAGGTTAGAACATGTTCTATTTACAATACAAAGGTACGAGGTAATACAATAATAATAACAAAGAAATTAAGTTCTATCCAAATTTTAAAGTTTAATATGAAAAATGTTATAACAGTAATAGTAGAAAACAAAAGTAATAATTATATAAATTTTCTAATTTTAGACCTAAATTGTTTGTTGTTTAAGCTATTTAGATCAGGATGGTTGGTAATAAATGAATTGAATAGTCTTGGGCCGGAACTTGAACAGTGCTTGAACAATACTTTAACAAAGTTCACAAGTTTAAATATCTGGAGATGGTAGCAGATCACAGTTTGGGGAAGGAAAGCAAATCTCAACTCAACTAGCATTCATCAAGAGTAAACTGCACCAAGAATCTCTTTTCTTGTTAATTATTTACGCTAAGAAATACCTTTCAAGCTAAAATTGCATTCTATAAAAATAAACTTCTGAAGAAGAAAATAAAATATAACTATAGCTTTCAATAGTTTATATTTCTGTACTTTTTTTGTTTTACTTTTGTGTTTATCAAAATGAAGTTATGGGAAGGCAACCTTGCCAAAAAAACATATAGCACAGGTAAAGATTATTTGTATATATTTAATGAATCAATGAAAATATTTAACCTAATATACATGAAACACATAAATATCAAGACTTGAGTAAAGCCATAAACCTAAAATTTTAGTTCATTTCAACAATAAATGTCATGCTTAAAGTTTTCGCACTGAACCTCTCTCTCGCTTTCTTTGTCCATACACTGGGGTGTTCCGAATGTCACACGTCATGTTCATTGAATCTGTGATCACATGTTACAGTCCCATACTGCACCTCTACCTCATGCATACTTGATTCATCCACTCTCTCATGCATGTTACAGGCAGGAGATTCATGGCTGCTTGTAGCCAGTGGCGTAACTAGATCGCTTGTGGCCCGGGGCGGATTTATTTTTGAGGCCCCCTCCTCCCAGCAAAAGCTACCAAAAGAGCTAATCTTTTTCTATGGCTAGCATTTTTTGTCTTTCAGATCGTCTCCATGGGCTAATCTATACAAAAAAAATAATAGAATAAGGTAGCGAACTCATGCAGTATTTATTGTATTAATATAATATAAACAAACAGGCATTAGTCCAATAATATTAAGTTAACTGATTAACAAAATATAAATGTAGGCCTATGCATAATTAAAATATAATTAAATTTAAAAAAAGGTTATGTTTAAATATGACAAAATAAGAAAGTTAACGAAATTTTATGGTAACAGTTTTAATTATAGTCGGAGAGTCAGATAATAAATTATCAAAATCTGGATTATATTAATTCAGAATATGTAATAGTCATGTTTAAAATTGTCTTTTTATACCTTTTACATCAGAAAATTGTCTAATTGTCTCATGAAAGTTTATTTTCATACCATTACTTGTCCATTTAGTCTGATTTGGCTCATTGTTGAGCGCAAGTGGTTTTTTTTATTAATTTCATTATACAAAAAATTCTTTCACAAGTTTCAACTGAAATGCAAATAATTAAAAACCACTTTAGTGCTAAACATAAGTTTGGAAATGATTCTTGAAAGTCGTTGAACTCTTTAAAGACCATCATATAACTTATATTAAGTGCTTTGTTAAGTTAATTTATAAATTAAGACTTGATCTATTTTCTTCAATTAAATGATACATCTTCTGCACATGACCCATATCGCATCTTCTAGAGGCCTCTCACGGTTGACTCATGAACTCATTGTTAAAATTTTCCATCAATGTTAAATTAAATTAGGACATGTTCTATTTTTCATCAGTTAAATGATACATTTTAGCGCAAAACACTAGTAACTGCAGTCAAATATTTTTATTGGTAACACATGAAATACGCTATATATTTTATTTAAAACAAAAATTCCGATGAGGAAAAAAAAAAAGACGTGGAACATTAATTTGTATATTAAAATGGGGCCCCCATTGTAAGTAGGGCCCGGGGCGGACCGCCCCCACCGCCCCACCCTAGGAACGCCACTGCTTGTAGCTCATACTGGGCGAGCCTAGAATTTCATTCTGTTAAAGACTACCAGTTGTCAGACATCAGTGATGAAAGTATAGAAATTTTAAAAGTTTAGAGACTTTAGAAACAAATCCCAAATTATTGTAGATCTCACAGTACCGGAATAGCTTCTTAATATTTGGTCGTGCACAGTCTCTAATGTGTATATCCAAACCGCACTGATGCTCATTTATACCAAATTACTATACCACTGGAGCTGAAATTTACTACTTAGTTGTATAAAAGTTTAATGTATACTAATTAAATATTTTTGTGGAAATCACCTGAGTGAGATGAAGATGTTCTGAACTGTATGCAGCACGTGCTATTGCCGTCTTCACCCTTCTGATTTCCTGAGGATATCTTATTATTGTAAATTGTTTTTTATGCTTTCATTTCTAATTTCATCTATCTTGTTGCAGCCTTGCATGCTCCTGAGGAATCGAATCTTGCTTATTTCGTTAATTGTTTTGTGTTGGAAGTTGGTTCTGCCACCACTCCGTACAATAATTTATTTTTTTGCAAGAATGAGAATACCCTCAGCATTTTATTTCTGAAAGTTTGCTGTTTCATACATCCTTCTATTAAATTCCCAAATTCAGGATTCACTGTTATATACCAAAGTTCCATAGATCTTATGGTGTTCTGGAAATCTAAGGTATTTATTTATTGCTGTATTTTATTTAAGTATTTAAAGTAAAATAGTTATTATAATTTATTCCAAAATTTCCTTTTTGAATGCAATTATTATTCTATTCTTTAATTTATAATTAAAAATATTGTTATAGTGTATTTTTATTAATATTAGTTCTCTTGCCATACTTTGTATTGATCTCATCTCTCATCTCTCATCTTTACTGTTTTCTTTAAAACAACCCTTAGGTAATTATTTTATAATATCTCCTTTCTCTAATATGTAAGATATATGCCTATGTGTTTGTATATATTCATAGTTTATTATTGAGTGCATGCGTCCACGTATTGATGCCACAGTAAGGTAAAGTAAAGAATAAAGGTAGAGTTGAATAACCTTTTATATAAGTACATGTAAGTGTTAAATTTATGGAATTAGTAGTTTTATCTTTTTTTCCCCCCCAGAACGCATATTATTTTCTGTGCTAATGAAATTTTTAATCAAATTATTGTCTTTAACTGAATATAAGATTTTTTTAAATTAAAAAATGAATGGTCTTCTTGCATATTACAGAAAACACATTAAGTTACCAGAGTTACTGCATTTTAAACTCATGTAAGTAAATATGGCTCTATTTGACCAACATTGAAGTCATTATTGGTAAAAGGATTTGTTGAAATGTGTCCTCCATAAATCATAAATAAATTTATTTACTATGCCAGACAGACATAAGCTTAAAAAACACCAAGCAAAAATGAGTTCTTGGAAAACACACTGACATAAGGAAGGAATGCTTCTTTTGAGATAAATAATTTTTTATCTTTATAAACATTATCAGAAGTATATTTTAAAGTATAGTAATAAAGTGTGAACAATTCAGAGGGAATGCTTAATCATCTAAAAATTTATTAAATTGCAAGGCAAATCAAACAGGTAAAATAGACATAATTTGTAGCTTAATAGTAGAAAGTGTTTTCTTTGTTTGATTACAAAATATGAAGGTGACATATTTTCTAATGTATAAAATATCATCTGTTTTTGTTTACCTGTTACATGTTTTTAATACTGTATTTCCACTGATTGTATGGGTGTTGGTTTAGGTAAGTGTCCACTTCTCTTCCAAATACTAAGACAGATCAGTGTTTCTTTGCATTTGGATTTTCAAAATGAAATAGCTTGTAAATGTGAATAATCTGCTTGCTACTTGGAAGTGCAGGCTCTGCCAATGAAGATGACAGCAGAGTTTACCGTGGGCTTTGAGCTTTTGTAAGAGAATATATGTTTGCAGCCACGGAAATCAATCAACCAAATTGTTATGGTCTCTTGAATGCCCTGGGAAGAAGCCTAATGGGAATCTGTTGCAAAGGTATGGTTGTTGATTCTTTCAAAACAGTGTTAAATAATAGAATTTAATGCATATGATATGGTCTGATTATATTTTATGTCAGGAAGTGGACACTTACCTCTATTGGTAATTGCAAGAGCTTTGATTGTGTAAGGGTTAGTGGTGTTACTGAAGTTACTCAGGTATTCAGATCCATCTTAACAGAACACAATTTCATGGAATTGTTTATTGCAACAGATACTGCAAGTGTTCAGCTATTTTCAAAATATTCGCTACCGGAATTGAGACATTTTTCATACCATGGACAAACTTTGAATACCTGTGTCGTAGAACTCTACCGCCTGGGATTAGAACCACTGTGTGACAACCATTTCTGCCTCTTTGTCATTCTTGATGTGTTGGAAAAGATGGAAAGCACTGGGATCGAGATCTAGGATATAGGGTGAATGTTTAAACACCTCCCAGTCGAACCTCCACAGGAGACTTGCTGGGAGGTGTTTAAAAATCCACCTTACAGCCCCGATCTCGCTACCAGTGATTTCCGTCTTTTCCTACACCTCCAGAAATGACGAAGAATGACAAAGAGGTGGAGATGGTTGTCACACAGTGGTTCAAATTCCAGGCGGAAAGAGGTCTATGACACAGGTATTAAAAGTTGGTCCCACGGTATGAAAAATGTTTCAATTCTGGTAGCGAATATTTTGAAAAATAGCTGAACACTTGCAGTATTTGTTGCAATAAACATTTCCATAAAATTGTGTTTTGTTTCTGTAAACTGCCCGCGACTGTATAATGTAATAAACTGTGGTATGACTTTATTTTACCTAGGTATGTAACTGCAGTTTAACTGGAAAAATTAAGAACATTAATTGGTTCAGCTGCATTAATCCTTGTAATACACTGTACCAATGATGGTGATGGTGCCTGAACTAGTATGATAAGGTGGTGTGGAGTTTGATTGGGTGTTGTAGAGGTGACCATGGGGTAAAATTATCCATAGACGTAAATTAATATCATTGTTGTAGATTCTATTAATGTTGCACTTGTAGAATTGTAGAGTTGGTGATTTTCGTTTACGTAGAACAAACAACAGAAACATTATTCTTAAACTGGCCAAATAAAATTGGATGTAATCCACTCACATAACTTTCATTACTCTTAGCATGGGCAATACACCTTTCTCACTTTACATTCTGATATACAATAAGAGGTTGTATTTCAAGAAGTGCATATTTACTTTTTCAGCCTGAAGCAAAGATTTATTGTTCACTGGGCAAAACTGACTTTGAATGTTATTTTTCATAGAATTTTTACGAAAAAATGTTTTCAATAAAAGTTCTAGCTTTTGGTATAAGCACCACATATATAAAATTTAAACAAAATTGTTTGAGCTGTTTTCGAGAAAGTTGCAAGAAGCAAAATTTTCTTCATGTAAAGCAGCATTAAAAGTTGGAGAAAGTTGTCACCAATCTTTGTTCCACATCCTCAGAAGGTACCTAACCAAAATATAAAATTTTGTGTTTATACAAATTTTTGTTCTCGAGCTAGGCTGTTCACAGAACATACACACACACAGAGGCATGTTTCTGAAAATAGTATTTTTGGATTCAGGGTACCTCAAAACATACCCTAGGAGTGGCTACAAGTGTAAGTAGCAGAACACAATCATTGTTACAAAACCAAACAAACATTTTCTGACAGACCTATTTCAAGATAGGATTTAACAAGATCATATTGATACGTTCCTTGGCAGAATGTTCACAAGGTAATAGATGCCTCCTAGACTCCAATTCTGTTAGGCGTATTTTCATGTATCATATACCGTCCATAGTTCATCTTGTGAAATGCCATTTTTACAACTGCCATACTTCTTATGTGCAAAGCTGCTATCAAGAAACTTAATTTGTTAATGAGTTTAGTGTCTGTTTTAAGTATTGATAGTTTGTATGTGTTAGTTTGATGTAATGATGTACAGGATTTTTTATATAAAAGTATCTTAATATTGTGTTGTATTAAATTTCTGCTAAACTTAGTGAATAATAGTTTTATTTTTAATTTCCCAATTCCACAACCGTTGTTAATCCCTTAGTCACTAAATTCCACTTTACCTTAGAAAAACAAGCTAACAGAAGGTATAAACTGTACCATAAAATTTTAGGCTACCAGTTTTTGGGAAAACTAACACTGTAACCTCTGTAAATAACAAAAATCTGAAGAACATTTTTGTAAAATATTCATATACACTTTTCATCACTAATCTTCAATTCTTGTAATTATTTGAAAAAATAGTGTGGTGATAACTAGTCTTTGGGCATTATTGTAATTTCAGTGTCAAGAGTAGATGGATCCTCCCTCTCAAAGTGACGCTTCCGTCAAGGAGTTTGTAAACAACTGAAACAGATGCTACAACATATATGGTACTGGTAGAAACGGAAATTTTGAGGACCAACCACTGCAGTCTCATTAAACATTCTGAAAACATGAAAGTTGATTATAGACCTGACTAATTCAATTTAAAAGGAGTTAAATTGTTGTAGAAATCAAGTTATGAAGAATTAAAAGGGGAGAGATTGGGAAGATCTTTATCTAGACCAGCAATGGCCAATTAGTAACAATAAGTGGCCCATGATGTAATATTTTTCTTCCCAGGGTAAGTTAAAACATAAGTTATTTTCATTACCTGTTAGTTTTGAAAGCAGACTTCCTTATAATTATATACATTTTACAATTATTGTATCCAGTTCAAAATCAAAATGAACAGTTACAATTAGTTATGTGATCTGCACAGTGATCCATTCTTCCAACCAAGAGAAAGAAAAGGGCCTACAATTTTGGAAAATTGTACCAAGTGAAAACTTTCTCATGTTTATGGTTTAACACTATCTTTTTTAACACCTGCATCTTCATTCACCTTTACCACTGATATTTACAGGATTGTTTCCATGTGTGAAAATCTTTTCAACTGTGAGTATACATTTTGCAAGAAAGCAATTAAATTCGCTCAAAGAAATTGATACCCACCTCTGTGATCTCTTATTGTTAAAATCATCTCGGATCAAATTGATTTGAAGTTCTGGTTAATTCTAAAGATCACCCAGTGTTCAAATTAAATGCAGGAGAAGGAATAAAAGAGATTAATAAAAACAAATGAGTGTTTTATGTTGGGGGCTGAGTTTAAGTTAAGTGCCATTAAATTATCATAAAATTCTTTTTGTTATTAATAATAATTAATAATGTATGATTTAACACTATCAGTACCATCCCACCGGCAACTTCATTCACCTTTACCACTGATTTTACAGGATTGTTTCCATATGTGGAAATCTTTTCATCCGTGAGTATACATTTTCCTAGAAAGCAATTAAATTTTCTCAAAGAAATTGATACCCACCAATTGCTCCTAACCCAGCTATAAATATTGTTAAACCTGCAATTAACAACAAAATATTATTTAATCAATCATTAAATGCTACAAGTCGGCTGCGGTGGTCTAGAGGTAGTGTGCCCGCCTAAATTAGAGCCTCTGCACCCCCCAGACCCCCTGGATGTTATAACCCCCCCCCCTCCTCCCATATGGTTGGGCTGGTTACGCCTATGACTACTGATGCTCTTTCTAGGTGGAAAAGAGAAAACTGGGCACAGAACTAGCTCACATAATTCGAATAATGTCCAAGGCCAGTGATAACAGAACTATTAAATGATGTTTTCACAGACTTTACCATATGATTGAGGAATACAATGTGAGAGCTAGCATCATTTTAAAACACCAGAAAAAAGGTATCGTCTAGAAATACCTTCCTTAGAAGTGACTGCTATGGCATAGAACTTTGGATCTTAAAATAAGCTTATCTGCAGCAAAATTTGCAGCTTCAGTGTGGAGTGCAAAACAAGTAAATATCACTGTTTACCCATAACTGTTATTTCAAGCCTGTTAAAAACCTAATATTCTCTCCCTGACATAGCATTGCTTCAAATCAGAAGAGAAGCAGCTGCTGAAGCAGACCAGAAGTGAAGAGAGATTGGTCCAAAGCAAAAGCACCTTAACTATGGGCATCACCAGCTAGACCTAGACTACCTTTCTACCACAGCTTCTTCACCAGAAGAACCCAAGTTATCAAATCTGAAGTATTTTCATATTCGCATGGAGAAGGCTCAGTCTCTGCACAGGAGTTGCTTGAGAACAGTAAAGGCTCCTGTTTAAAAGTTCAGAATCCATCCACATCTGCTATTGTTTACCACTGTAAGTCAAATTTGCACAGAGTATCTTAAACATTAATTGTTGCTATGCATTTGAAACGAAATTTCATCTAATTCAGGCATTTAAGTAATTCTTTCACACTGGGCATGTGTAGGCTAAGTTGGAAAGGTAGGGTCAGACTGAAAAATTCAATGCCATAGCTGGGATTTGAACCAGGATCTTCGGCTCTCCGTGCCGCTGCTCTTACCAATTGAGCTATCATGGCAACATGCCAGTACAACATTAAATTGTCCAACTGACTCACATGTCCTGGTATACCACCAGGCGTTCTCAATATGAGATAACAACCCAGTGGCGACTTACAACCTGTAACTACCTATAAGCCTGGGCCTTAAAGCAGGGAGAATGAAAAGTATAAATATTTTATACTGAGTTTAGAAAGTATACAATTATATCTATAATGTAGCATACATCATTGTAGTTATAATAAAATCTTTCACCATGGCTGTTGCTCAGAAGAACATAATCTGTTCATCTAAAAACTTTGCAGCCTCGTTGAATTCAGCTGGTATTCAAAAGTAGGGATCGGGAAACTATGTGAATACTAACGTATTAATTTCAGTATTGATTGATTTTCAATTGATGATAATAAAATACCAATACCTTCCTCATAACTTATCACTTGAATTTGGATTAACCTCATTGAGAATTTAACTCACTACAGTTGTTTAATTTATTGTCATAATATCACTATTATTGCTCACAATTTTTTTATATAGACTACTGTATAGTTTAGCCTAATAAGTAAGAAGTGTAGCGATTAGAATTATGTTGAGCTTGCCCTCCCCTTAATAAAATTCCTGGCGACACCCCTGCCTGTAACACATTATATCATTTTATCTGAGTGAGCGAATCAGAACTATGTAACGGTGAGAGGAATGAGGTACATAAGGGGCCTGGCAATTGCTGGCAGTTCTTACAAGTCCTTGCATGTTATTCAGTGTGAACCAAAATGCTTGCCATTTAAAAAAAAGTAGGCATCAATCGTAATCATATGTTTCCAACTTCAATTTTGAGTAAGCCATTTCTTCCTTTCAATGTAGAATTATTTTATCTAACTAAACTAAACTCCGTGGCACTACAAACCTGGAGGGTCTTGGCCTACCACCCGACCACTGCGTCATCTACCGTAGGCAGATGCCGGCGGCCAATTATTTTATCAGTATATTTTTATTATTGCTTGAAGATTAGGTCATACATGATGATCGTAAATTGAATCTAGGCCAATACCTCTATGTCAATTCGATAAGTTTCTTCTCATAACTGATAGCAGGTATTAACTATCCTTCAACTGGTCTGGAATAACAGTGGCCAAATAAGGATTTAGCAAGTATTACCAGTTCTCTGCCTTCCTCAAAATTAAAGACATCAGTGAAGTACACTGTCCAAAATTTCAAAAATAGGATTTTAGGCATTGCTAAAATAATGATACAGCATAGTAAAGTAAAAGGTATTTACTTAGAAACAAACATACAGTTTCATTCATATTTATAAATCATACACAAGTGGTTTGATATTACTGATCTCCCAACAAATTTCTCTTAAGTTACCGTACTCTTTTCATCACACATACAAATGGCAATTATCAATGCACTCTTTGTCACTAATTCTCAAAAAAATAGAGTGATTTCTGTGATTAATAAAACACAGTATTAGAAACTGGAATGTAAAATTAGTGGAGAAGTGGCTTGCCGACCTACTACTAATTAACAGGGCCGCCACATCTCGCAGTCGGGCCCAGGACCATGTACTGGTCGCGGGCCCCTCACCGACCGCCGACCATCCTCATTCAGACAGTCGTCTCTTCCCTTCTCTGTGGAGTTTTCTTCTCGTTTCTCGTCTAACAGAAAATTTTATCAAACTTTTCCAGTTTTCCATAAAATTATACCACATCATCGGGATCCTGCGGGCCCGAGTCCCTGGGTCCAGCAGCCCCCCCCCATGTGGCGGCCCTGCTAATTAATATTTATAAGCATCTAAGATCCATAAAAAAATACTTCAACTCTGTAGCTTTTTAAAATTGTAGCAAAGGTGCTGAAACTTGTACCGGTAAACTATACCAAAAGTGAAGTTTTGTGTTAAATTCATCTCACTATATAATTATTATAACCTATAGAAGAGATTCAAGTCCAGCAAGATGTTTAAAAATACAGCACACCTTCACTATTTCTGACTTCACTAACTTGAAATTTGCGATAATTCGGATTGCTTTTCAACTCTAAGTAATATGCAAAACATTTTACAGTATTGTGTAGTATTATTTAGTGTTTGCACCGTAATGTGACACCACATTGCTTTAACATCAGACAGTGGCATTTCTTTGGCTGTTGTAGACCAGGATTCAGACAGAAGCAGGAAATAACTGTTACAATGTAGTGCCACTCTAAATGTTTAGTATTCATTTAAACATCACAGTTTACTTACATACACTGTACAGGCCTACATCATATTATATCCCTTATTATGGTTTCAGATAATTATTTTAGAATTCATTTTATAATTCAGACCAGATCTCGCTCTTATTAGTCTGAAATAGTGAGGGTATTCTGTAATAGAGAATTCTAATAAATAAATAACAGAGAATTCTAATAAATAAATAAAATTGAATAAACACATACACCTTCACGAATAACAAGAAATTGACCTGAACATATATGAATAGTGAAATTGATTATGACACACAAACTTCACTAAAATTGACACTACCTGGACTGCAGTTTCGAATGGTATTCCCATTCATCCTTAGCCAGACGCCATCATTCAACATTAGCATCCTCTCCTGGGCAACCAATGAACTTCCTAAGAGATCATAACTGCAGTTCAGGTTAGTGTCAATTTTAGTGAAGTTTGTGTGTCAAAATCCATCTCATTATTCTTATATAATAATTATTCGACTGCGTAAGCTTCTTAAATATTATGATCTTGACCTGAACATGTTTCTCAGTTGGAGTAGACCTGATAAAAAGGGGATATCCTCCAAAACATGTTTGGATTATTAATAAACATTTTTCCGAGTTATAATATTAAAATCTTGATAAAAAAATCCCTTTAGGCAGGCCTACAGGCGGAGGTAGATTTCAAAGTGCTTTTGGTTTAATTTATTGTCGCTGCATAGCACTCTTCTTCTTTAGCCTTGGCATGGCAAACCTGCAGTAATAAGAACTGAATTCGGTAAAGAGGAAGAGCCTACAATCATTTGTTTTGACAACAAGAATAGGATATAATATTCTGGGAGGCCGTGCGCAAGATTAGCAATGAATAAAATTAGCAAAGCCGCTAAACAAGACAAAATTATGATATTATAATAATTCTTTTAAGTGTTATTATTTTCAAACATTAAAATCTCGCGTCATATGAGAGCTATCAAGAAACTATTTATTGATTTGTAGAGTACTCATCAAGAGCTCTTTTCAACGATACCCCACAAGATGTGGTTTCAAAAGTTTCGAATTTTCATACCCCCACCCCCACCCTCACTCGAACCCCCGAACGTTGGTGTCACTGTGAACTCCATAGGGAGTACTCTAATTTATTCCAACAAAGTTTCCCTCTATACTTCATAGGGGCCGAGATAAAAATGTTTTAAAATTTCAACCCCCTCCCCCGACCACCCCCTTGGGCCAATTTTGCTCATTAACGAACTTGTCCGAACTATTGGGCCTAGAAATAACATATTAAAATTTGGTTCAAATATCTTCAAAATTACGGCCGCTAGCGTGTAAAGATATATATATATATATATATATATATAAATATCACAATTTTAGGTAGATTTCGAAGAAAAATCTACCTATTGCAATGGATACCATGTCATGATTTTCGAAAAATTCTTTCATATCTTTACGTTTCATGCTCCCCTAAGTACGAAACCACCGCCCTTGAAAACATTTTTTTGTGATATTTATATATATATATATATTTATATCTTTACACGATAGTGGAATATATTAAAGATATAAATATATATATATATAAATATCACAAAATTTTTTTTTTCAACGGGCGGTAGTTTCGTATTTAGGGGAGCATGAAACGTAAAGATATGAAAGAATTTTTTTTTTTTTTAACAGGCGGTGGTTTCGTACTCAGGGGAGCATGAAACGTAAAGATATGAAAGAATTTTTCGAAAATCATGACATGGTATCCATTGCAATAGGTAGATTTTTCTTCGAAATCTACCTAAAATTCCACCTTAACCCTTAACATAAAACTTATCTGGGTCCAGTCACAATATCACCTTTCATACGATAAAACACAAATATATAAAACATAATTGTGACCTCTATATTATGACAAAAATACTTTAATGTGTTTTATATATTATGTTTTATCTTATGAAAGGTGATATTGTGACTGGACCCAGATAAGTTTTATGTTAAGGGTTAAGGTGGAATTTTTATCAAGATTTTAATGTTTGGATTAGTTTCCAGTTAACAGTAAAGTTGTGTTAATAACTTCACTGTATTGATTTTCTATAATATTTACAGTGACAGTAGAGAATGTTAGTGATTGTTAGGCCATGTATGAGTGAATTGATAATTGCTGTACTTTCTGATATTCCATATTAAAATTATCACTGTATTTATAATTTACATGTGTTTTTCTTTAATTTTTCTTCTCTTAAATCAAGATTACACAAGATACATTAAAAATAAATACATTCATGAGAATGAGAAAATACAATCTTATATACCTGAGATATTTCGTCCATAACAAAAAATGAATACATATGGCATTTCTTAAGAAACAGTAAGGGCAATAACAATATTTTTAATGTTTTTTTTTTTCAGAACGAGCCGCCTTCATTCTCTCAGCTATGAACTACAAAACAAAGGAACTATAACATCAATTCTACTGGTATGCTTATTTTATTTTCATTTCTAGCAGAACTCGAGTCTACTTGGAGGTTTATCATGAAATGAAGCATCAGTATCAAATAATTATTGTGCTGTTAGGTTTAACTAGAATACAGTTTTACAATGAAAAGTTAAGCTTGAATATATAACAAATCCCAAGAAAAGTTTTAATTATTATATAAAATTATAACAAAAGCTGCCTTGAATTTGAATCTCCTGATAACGAAGAACTGGCTTTTGATGTCTCTCTTCCATCTCTCTATCTTAACTCAGCAAATCCAAATAATACCCTGAAACTAATTACATGCTATTAAAAATAATGTTTATTTTTGACAGATGTTTCCTTTGAAAGACAACAGTTCACTTCCACCTGGCAACAGTTGGTAGGAAACTAAAGAAATTAAATTAGCAATGAACGGAGAGTATAAAAAATGGTATGTTTTTATTTTAATACCAACACACTTATGACAACAACAAAAAACCAGTGATAAATGCATATGGACATATGATTTTTCACTGGACGACTAACTGCAGCAACTGTGGAATGACAGTGAAAATTATACAGGATGAATACCTGATTTATTGGCTACACTGTTCTGCTTATTTCACCCCCATGTGAAGTCTTATTGAACAATACGGTAGCTTATAATCTCTGGAAGGACTACTACTGATAGTCAATGAACGTGTACATTAAACAGTGACACACTTTTTTATTGCAGAGTAATAATTAAGAATACTGACGTTTCAACTCATTTCACACAAGCTTCATCTATAATTGCTATTAGTAAGCAGTGCAAATCTAAATATATAACTGTGAAACGAATATCCTGTACAGTAATAACAATTAAGGCTCCTTGAAACTGGCACCGGTTTTAGGCTGTAATTAAACTAGAATAATTTCATATCTGGCAAGATTTGTAATATCAGTTTTTTAAGTTTACAATTTCATTTATTTATTTTCCATTTGTCACAATCAACAACAACCAAAAGCTCTGCCCCTTATGTAAATCTTTCTGGGTGCCGTATCTTCTTCATTTAGACAACCTCTATTATTTTCTCCGTTGAGAAGTTTTTTGTTCCCCTCTTATTTCCTCCACTATTTTATCCTTTAAAATTAAATGAAAATAATAATAATTTTCCTTCATATGTTGTGTGAATGAGAGTTAAACAGAAAAGGAAAAAATAATAATATAGAGCTAGTTATTACCTTAACAATTTTTTTAATTGATTAAACAATTCTACTACAATGTCAGTATGACAGGCAACTGTTACTATCCACGGGGGTGAAAGTTAACATTGAAAGAATAGCAACAGCTCATTAGTTCACTGCCCGACCGGTTTGGTGCACTGTGATCGCTGTTGCCATGGCGGCAGGTTTGTTTCGAAACATATGACAGCAATATACGAAAAGGCGTAATATCTGGTTTTTTTCTGGAACGATCTGTATGCATTAGTGTTTGGAAAAGGAGGAGATATAATTAACATATTATAAAGATGTCAAATAGCGAAGGTAAGTTAAAATACATTAACTACTTAAAACAATCCTGAATTAATATTTATTCCATGTTCTACGAATTATTAAGATTAATGTTTCGTATTCTTTGTTTCAGAAACGAGTGAAATATTCCTGTAAGTTCCCTGGCTGCGGAAGTAAATACTTCAGTATGAAATCCAACGTGAACTAAAAAAACAAACATTTCTACAGGTTTCCGAAAAAATCAAACGTGAACCAACTGAAACATCAGTGCAATTTAGATGATAATGTGAATTGTGCTAATTATTTCATGTGTGAAGACCACTTCCTGGAGAAAGATTTCGTTAACCATACTAGACAAGTTATCCCAAAGCAGCTTGCGACTCGTGATTTACAGAGACCCAATCCCTGTGAATTCCCAATCAAATGTGGGAAGTGATCTCAAGCCTCGCCTAGTTTTTGTGAAAATAGAAAGTAAATTCATACTTCTGTGTATGACTGAGGTAAAAGAAATTCAAGTGACAGGAAACTACTAATATTTATGGTAATGTAATATTTTTAAAATCAGTTTTTATAAATATAATTCATTAATCAAGGGTGTTTGTTTTTTATTTATAAAGTCATCTAAAGTAATACATATTTCAGCAATCACCGAGACATGTATGTTGTGAGTAGCAGAAATTCTAGAAGGTATTCTACACTACGGTTTTTATAAGATCTGACGCATATTGTTTGCAAATTATTATTTTTTCTTATTTAAGGTGTTCATTATTTAGTGCATTTTGTGTTCAATGCTTTTAAAAGATAATTGTTTGTATCACTATAGCCTGATGGTATAAGTGGGCTATGGTCATTACCGTAGCCCGCTAATACTAGTGGGCTATGGTTTTACAGAATTCGGAATGCATTTTCATACATGTGTGTTGGCACACAAATTTTTCATTCTTACAGCTTAACTGCCCGACCCGTTGGAGCGCTGTAATCGCTTTTTGTTTCCGAGTTTTGACATGCGCTGTTCACTTCTAATAATAATATTGGTGTTCTGTGTTACTATCTGTTGTTATTACACTATAAGGGAACCATCTGCTTGTAAAAGTAGAGAGAAATTTGTATTGTTGATGACTGTATACCTAAACAAATTCTAAAATCCTCAAGTTCCTATGCTTAGAGGATTTGTCTGATCTAAAAGAAAGACCATTTCCATGTTTTATGTTTTATTGAAAAGAATATAAAAAAAATGTACTGGTGATTTTTGTCAATGTTCTGGAACAATACATTGTAAAAATATTTACCTCGTCTTTGCAATGATGTTTTCAGTTGCTGGAAATAATAAAGTAATGTTTCACAATCCATGGCATCAGAATACTTATAACAAAACTATACAAAAACTAAGTCTACTTTCTACAAAATGATTCACTGAATAATACAGAATAAGTCAAAATGATGTTCCCAAATTTTATGATTTGCTATTAAAAATGGCAACTGGTAATAAATGTTTATTTCTGTGAGATATATGTTATGTAACACGATCTCTCAAAAGTTCAGCCCCTTTCAATTAGTTCAGTTCTCTCCATTATCGATAATTAGAGAAAGAAAAAAAAATGTGATAAGTGGAGAGCATGAAGCATTCTATGTTCTTGATTTCTGTATGTAGTCTGCAAATTAATAATTTAATCTTCCACAGTAATTAAACTTGGAAATTATTAGACCAATTACAAAACAGTCTGGAATTTGCAAGATTGAGTACATAAAAGAACTGTTGGTTTACTGGCCGCCATGATTTCCTGACCTCATTATGGGGTGTTCAGGGTACATTGGGATAACTTAACTAACACTTGACTCAATTGATGTGGTACTTTAACCTATGCAGTACATATTTTTTATTTGTAGTATGTCTTTGGAAAACTCGGCAAAAACTTCCATTTCATCAGCACTAGATTAGTTTTGATCTTGCACATTAAATTAAGTATTAAACAACTAAAAACAGGAACATCAGTGTGACTTATCTTTTATTAACATAAAGTTACCAATAATATAAAAGTTACAAAATTAATAATAATAATTACTGTGGCACACATACTTCTTTTAAGTGCTCAATACAAACCAAAATTCTAACACACTTTTATGGATACATTTGTTTGCACTAAAATATAATATAACACTACAAGTTGATACAGTATTTTCTTATTCCATACATTAAATAACTAAATAATCACAGTATTGTAAATAACACAGTCTTTGTCCCTAATACTTACAGCTGAAGTATAATACAATAGGTAGATAACACATTTAAGTACCCTCAAACAATAAAATTGACACTTTTTTCAGCTTACAAATATGATCACACAACACTTTGCTATTCATTTTGTCTTTTAAAAATTCTGTTATTAGAATTGTTTAAAGCTTAACTCAAAACGATTGTGAAACATTCGAAAAAAATAGATACCGAATTACAAATGTTGCCATATGTTCCTACTTAAAATCATTGTTAATATCTATGTGGCTTCATAAACCAGGATCTATACAAAAATATTCTGCTTTGGCAAGAGCAAACATAATATTTCCTTTTAGACAAGATCAGAATCATGACCTGTCACTTTTATTTTCCCTCCACAGAAAATATTTCTCAGTTGTCTTGGGTAATACATTAATTTTTTTATTAATGTATGTAATTAATTTAAGGATTATAAATTTATTAATGAAAAGAGAAAAGAAAATACAGTATTTCGCGTAAAAATTAAAAGAGGTTTTTCTTCAACTCTTAAACATTATATCATGAGAGTTATAAAGTGCTAGATTCACTGTTTCAAACACTAATATGATTGCCTGAACGAAATAAACAGCCTAATATTAATAGTAATAATAATAATAATGGTGTGATCTTATTGCAAATGTTTTTACTTGTGTACGAGATAATTAATGCATTAATACAAATTCCTTCTAGCAAAATAAAAGTTGCATATTAAAAGAATAATTTTTTAGGCAGTACATTTTTGTAATTTCCTGGTTTAAAGTATATTGGTTTCATTGCATTTTATGTGGCATTTCTTTAAAGATCACTTATTCTTTGTGAGGATTTGTGGAGGGTGCACCTTGAACAGTGTCATTATGTCCTTCTACTTTTTTAAACACCTTCATATGAACTTCTCTTTTAGGTGGTGGGGGTGTTACAACTGCTCCGGGAATCATCTTCTTGATGGTACCTGTCTTCTCCTGTTGTAAGGTGAGCTGCGTAGGAGGCAGAACTGAACGCTGAATTGTCTGTTTATCCTCTCTCATTTCTCCTGCTTCATAAGCAGGTTCTACTTCTAGAGGGTTGGGTAAGTGGATTCTTTTCAGCACTGAACACACCTAAAGAAATGAAAAATTTAAGCTTGAATATGAGTGGAAATTCCTAAAATATTATACCCTAATGCACAAAGAATGATTTAAAAGTCAATCTACCTCCACCCACATGAAACTGGAGTTGGCCTCTATAAAACGATATAGTAAATTCTCACATAGATTATCACAAAGAGGAATTTTTTAAAAATTCCATACGTATAAATAAAGTAATTGTCTTTGTTGTCTAGTCTAGTGTCACTGTGGTTCTCTGCTACAGATTTGCAACTTTGGTTTTGACCTAAGATAGCTAATCAGATTTTTCCATGATAGGGAGGTAACTGTATGAGAAAAATTGAGGAGCTGTTTGACTTAGAAAAAGCCATTTACAGCAGTAAAAATTCCCCCTCCCCTCAATTTTCACGCGAAAATGAAGCTGATACAGTGCCTAGATTCGTAGTTCCTGTCCCTTCATGAGCAGCTTGATTGAAAATATTTTATGTTCAGTTTTGAATTGCACATGAGATATTTACAAACAAGCTTCTCGAGGCAGAGAAAACTTAATAGGATTTTGTTGGTAGGTAGACAGCACTATTTAGAGGCTACTCAGCTACTGCATATCATTTGCACCTCTTTCCATTTCTTTATATACCTTTCAGTATTAAGGATATGTGGAAGCTTAATTCCAATCTGCAATTTAATTCTGTGAGTTATAAAAACCTTCTATAAAATACACACATTCAAGGCCATAACTATGAATCTCTGCCATATCTGGCAGCATATCCACACGCAGCTGGCAGACCTCTAGGAGTCTGCTTGCTTAAGGTATCTATGTAGTCTTGTTAGCAGAGATTACGGATTTTGCAGTGATATGGCAACCATGTCACATGATACATGATGTCAAGCTAAATTGGCAACATCATAGTGACCAATATGATAGGGAAAAAGAAAGATGGAGGATTACGGTCCATAGAAATTGGAATACTTTCTGACGGCTGGTTGCCAAACTTGCCTGCGTGTCTGTCACAGATGAGATTTGTCAGTATTTTCGCCCTCACTAGCTGGGTTTTGGCACTCCCAAAGGTTGCGAATCAATTATTCATGCTACCCTACAGTCATAAATACAAAAATCAATAGCAGCAAAGTCCTTCTTAAAATAGATTTTAAAAATCTACATCGAAAGGGACTCTGTGTTACATGCTATCAAGAATGAGGTCCTAGTCTTTTTCCCTACCTGCATTTAGAGATCCATCCAATCTTTATTTTCGGTCAAAAAGAATTTTATCTCAAACAAAAGCCCAACAAGGTGACCCTGCTGGTCCACTGATTTTCAGCCTTACCTTACATCCAATGATTATGAATTTGGGTAGTTCTCTTAACCTTGCTTACCTAGATTATTGCATTTTGGGAGACAATCCAAACATTGTGCTTGAAGATTTTCAAAAACGAATTGTTTCATGTCAAAATATTGGTTTGAACATTAATCACAACAAATGTGAACTTTTTTCTCTTTGGAAACAGACGAACATATTGTGTTTGTCTTTCAAAAGATTGCTCAAGGCATTAAAATTGCTTCAAAGGCTGACTACTGTTCTTGGATCCCCATTAATGCTTGAAGATGTACAACAATTACCAGAAGAAAAATGCTTATTTTGAAGCGATTATTTCACAATTTGTTGTCTTTACATCCACACATAGCATATTTTTGTGCTCAAGAACTGTTTAAAGAATTCCAAAATTTACATATTTCATGAGGGACAGCTCCATTGTGGTTGTTTTCCAATGTTATGAAGGTGATATGTTATGTTATGACAGCAATTGATTAATTAATCACTAGTTGAAATGGGAGCTTTTACTGAAACCTAGTAAGATTTGTGAGTTTCTTATTTATGTTGTTAAATTTATTTTAGAAACATAGTTCATACACTCATTAAAAAAAAGAATAACTTTAAACCTGAACAATATTATTGCAGTTATTAAACAGAACTGACCTCTCGTATTCCTTCCACAGCTTGTAGAAATTCCTGGCTGACTGTGGGAGGCATATGTTTCTGAAGGCTTCCATAATGATGCATCAATTGTTTTCGACATTCCGATACAACAGTGTGAGTATGCTGTAACTCTGCTTTCATCAGTGCTGCTGGATCCTGTTTAAGAATGAACAAAATTAAATCGTAAGGTAAATATATGCTCTTTATCTTGTATTTTAACGCAATTTTATCATAAATATCAATGGCATATTGGTTAAACAAGAAATGTTACTTAAATATTTTCAGTTATATCTCACTGATTGATACTGGAAAATTCTTGAGTAAAAATTCATTAATTTGTTGGATTTATGTATTAAAAGTTCTTCGGCGAAATACAATTTTTTTTTTCAGTGAAAAATAATTTTTTTAGGATAAAGTTATTTATTATAGCTGACTTAAATGCTTTAGTATAGCTTGCATTAACTTTTACTACATCACAGTGAAAATATATATTTAAAATTATTTCACCCTGGGAATTCAGTTAAAAGTGAAAAATACAACTGTCAAGCAGTACAGAAAAAATGTATGTAAATGTGTTACCAATGGATGGTAAAGTATTAAATTCTAAATTACCGTAAAACTTATTTCAATGTTCCCACTTGAAGGAAATTCTATTTAAAAAAATAAAATTTGATGTCCCTGCACTGTTACTATAAAAACAATACATTTAATTCCCACATTAAACAAATAATTACTTTCCGTTTGCAAATATTTTCACACAGTAATGAATTTCAATTAGTGAAAGAAAACTAACTCTAAAGACAAGGGGAATAGAGAAGTATGTTTTGATTTTCACAAAATGCATTTTTAAGAAGTTATTGCTATTACTAAATTTTAGAGACATTATTAAAATGATTATAAAACATAGGAATATTAGAGTAATTTCTAACAAACTCAAAAACCAAGAGCACTTGTACTTGAATTAGTCCACAGCTGACAACACTTCAGATCAGAAGTGGAAAGCATGCTCTTGAGTAGAAAAAGGAAGTAAAGCAGGTTATAAAATGTGATTAAGTACTGAAGCATCTGCAGACTCAGAAAAACGTACACTGAAGATGAATTCACTTATCAATATCTGGTATAAGCAAAATTTATTGATATCAACATATAGACTCTTGGTGTGGTGATATTATACTGACTGATCAATCTTGATCAACAAATCTAGGTCGGATGAGTTTTCTCTGAAGGAATATAAAATAAGTCTTTAAGATACTACAATTATTTTATGATAAGAATCTACATACATCTAGAGCATATCCATCAACAATGGCAGGTGATTCATCATTTTTAGTTGTTGTTCCAGCCTTTGGCTGTGGTTTATTACCTAGCCAACGATCTGCTGAAAACTTCTTCAACCTGTAAACACAAATTTGGCTGATGTTACTAAAAATAACTCACATTAATAAAATTAAGTAATGCCTGCTTGCGACAAAGAAAATTCCCCCAAAAATGTAATTATTATTTTACTGGATGGTATTTTATACAGTGGTAAAAAAATCAATATTTTGAAAGGTGGTAGTGTTCATCATACAAGAAAAAAGTGTAACAAACATGGTCATAAAATTAATATCTTCCACAGTATGAGTTTTGTTCAATATTATAGATGTTCAATGTAATCCATTAATGGTAAATGAAGAGCATTCTGTATGTTGGGAGGTGGTAGTGTTCATAAAAAGAAGCAAAATAAGTAGATAAATTAGGATCCTAATAATAATATTTTGTATAAAACATTTATAAAATGCATGTATAAAAAAGCATTATGTAGAGATCATAAAAATTCAGTTAACCAAGGCTGATGTGCCACAAAACAGTAAACAGATATAAAGCATTTTTCTCATTATAGCCGGCTTTAAAATAAAAGCAAAATAGTTTCTGTAGCGTACCTGCCAAGAGTACCTGTACCAGAAGATACTTGTGCTTTCTTAGACTGCTTTCTTTCTGAAACAGTCACCTGCTGGCCACCAGCACGATTCAAATCTGTACGCCCTCCAACAGTAACCACTGGCAAGTTTGGGAATGATGTCATGGCTGGAGAACAATGTCTCTGCAATGAACAAAGATGCTTAACTTATTTGTTACTCTATTATGGATAAGTGTTGTAATTTATTTTGTTTTTTTGCAAGACATCTTAAGCAAGTAATGACCTCTTAGACCAATCAATGGTAAATTAGCAACTTCTGAAGTGAAGAAATACGCATCCTATTGTTATTTTTATTTGACATTAACATGTTTCTTTGCTGGATATTACTGAAGTAAGATATACCTGGTTGATGATATGGAACTTACACAGTGAAGCAACTATAATAAATTCAATCTATTAAATGAGTTGACTTATACACACTTTGTGTCGGCCTGGGTGGCGCAGTTAGTATTGTGCTGGCTTACCATGCCCAAGGTTGCAGGTTTGATCCCAGTCCATATTGATGGCATTTATGTGTTCATAAATGTGGCAGGCCCATGTCAGTAGATTTACTGGCATGTAAAAGAACTCCTGCAGGACAAAATTTTGGCACATCGGCAATGGTCAGAGGTCTAAGTTGCAGTACATCCCCGTTGTTAAATAACTGTATACCGACCAACGACACACTTTTTTGCTTCTCTTACCACTGTTTTGGTATATAGGACGATCCTAAAGCACACCTGGTGGATTTTAATGAACTTTTTCATCAAAAGTTCATATTCAAAATACCCAAATTCATCAATGATTTTTTAAATTATTTCCCATATTTGCAGTTTATGTTCTTTGTCTGATTTGAATAATTTTACTTCTTTACAAATTTCATGATCATTTTCCCCAAAGAACGTGGATATGAATCATGGTATTAAATGTGAAATATTCCCAAGATGTAAATTTTGTTTGATAATTGGAGGTCGTAGATCCATAACTAACACTTGCTGAAGTACTGCAGACAGTTTGAGATTCTCATGGGATTCTGTATTGATGTGGCCCTGCTAGCACCATCTTTTTACATAATTTTAGATGGGTTATTAATAATATTATTCTAATAATGATATAACTATTGAAAATTGTTAATCGCATTTTCATTGAGTATTGTATTATGATTTGTACTATTTTTTAATTTGATTTCTACTGTACTTCGTCTGTGAGGCCACTTGTGATTGTGCAGGAAGAATTAAATACAATAAATAATAATTAAAGTAATTTGCTAAGACTTCACTGAATAAAACATTTCTACAGATTTGTAGAAGTCCTAAGAACTATGGGATATTAAGGTGAAATACTGACAATAATCTCACAATGTAGTGCAGTAAGACTCCATTTTCTACAAAGCCCATTCAATTGTTTTTCCTTAAAGGGAGGGTTTACCTCCAAATAGCAAACAAACAAAAAAACAAAACAAAAAAATGCAAGGAATTACAGAATTGTATGCAGTTTGATTTATATGTAATGTTCTTTACATATTTTGTATTCCAATCATTCCTTTTATTGTTATTGGCCTACCTTTACATTACTATTCAAACAATCCAAATATTTTAGTTAATCATTCTTCATAAGATTTTAAAATCACTAAAATTTTTACTATATTTTATTAGAAATTCAATATCTTTAACTTTCTGGATTAGTTACATCTAAAAGTAGTTTTAATTCATGAAGTTTTATTTCCAATAACATAAATTTTACACCTAATCTCATAGTATTATTCACAAACAAACCTAAGTCTATGTAATATGTATACACATACACACACAAACAATTTTTGTGGTTCTAACTACCAGTCCAATGCAGGATTTTGTTTTGTGATTACAATAATAAGACGCAAGTCAAACAAGAAACTCTGATTGGGATTTTGCTATAGATGTAATTTTATTGGTTTGTTTTCAGAATCAATTTAATGAAATTAAATTATGTATTTATAATAATAAGTAAATGATCAATTTAACAGAATGGAACTACATACAGGTATTTTAATATTATGCAGCTTATTGACACAACTATATTTACTAGAAATAGAAATAATAAAAAACTCCACAACTTCTTTATTTCCTGCAAAACAGAAATTGATAAAATAAATAAAAGATTGTTAGCATTCTATACAAACAGTGCTTCACATTCCAGTGTGAAAGAAAGAAATACTATATTATTACTATTTTAAAATTACACAATAATATTAAAATGTTCTACCATCCTTCTTTATTTACTAGAAAACAATAGATGAATTAAAGAAAATAAAGACCTTGACTGTGTGATCTAGAAGTCAGTCACAGAAACACAGATTTGAAAAATAATCAATTCAGATTCATAAGTACTGTTGGTTAAACGGGACATGAGCTATGACCAACTTGTTTCTTACGTAGTGTGCCACATCAAAACCAAATTCATATCTCAGGCCTTAACTAACCTTATTGAGATATTGCACTTTGTTATATTGGAGAACACCGAACCATTTGCAAAATAATTAAATGAATAGAAAATATAGCTATATGAAAACACTAATTCTGGGTAAATATAATTTTGAAAATAATAATATATGGGGACTGGCCAACTTTTTAATTTAAAGAAATGACGATTACTCTTAAGAAAATAAATATACCTGAGGATCCTTCAGAAATAGTGCATTCTCAATAATATACGTGATGTCTACAGCCCCTGGATACCTCATCAGGTATGTCATGCATGTAGTGTAGTCTCCGTCCAGCACTGCAAAAATTAACACAACATTAAATTTTAATATTGCATTTTAAGAATTTTAGATAATACATAGACAGTGCCTGAAATTAGCAAGACTAGAGTGGACGACTACTCAAATATTTGCCACGCTGACTCCCACAGCCAGATACAAACTTCTACTCTTTATTAATTTGCTTTCAGCTTTAATTTCTAAATCAAGTAGAGAAATAATCTGAGAAGTAGAGGAATAGAATAATGTTTCTTTTTTTCTAGAAACATATTTTGTGAGAAATTATTCCAAATCCTGGGAGAACCTTTTGGATATCCAATGAATCAAAATAAAGGTTGATATAAAATAGGATCACCTCTTCCTGCTGGATCAAAAAAAATATGTATTTCGATTTTGATCTGCTGCAAACACTGGAATTTAAATTCATTTACAAAAAGAAGGAATAGGGGCTGAACTTACATTGGTGTCTAATTGCTATGAGCATAGCTACTACTACATAATTGACCAGCTCAAAATTTTCGCCTTCTGCAAAGATGGCATCCCAAAGGACTAGTAAATCTTGGAGAGGAAACTCTCTTCCAAATAGTAGACGAAGCCAGCGACTGTAAAAAAACAACATGAAAATTTAATAAGTATTTCAATCAAATAAACCTGGGAATGAAATAACTAAGAGATCCGTGAAATTCTTTTATTTTTAAGGAAAATTTGTTTTAAAATTTCAGTATTTTGCTGTTGTTATTAAATTGTTGGTGGTGTTTAAAAAAAAAAAATATGATGGATATGTTTTATGATCCACTCAAAATCAATATTTTGAACAACTAAAAATAATTTGTTTATTCAAACTTCCTACCATAGTACCTATTTTCGTTTTTGTAAGAAATATTGATTTCTTAATTTTCTTAAGTCCTCAGTGAATGGTTGTAATTGGGTATTTATATCTGGAAATATTTAGAAAATAGACATTTTCTAAGAATTAAATTGTAATTAATTGCACCATACAAAAAGAAAAAGAAATTGGGAAGCCATAGAATTTATCAATTATAGAGAAAATTATGATAGTATGTTTGTATTCTGAATGTGCGGAACAAGTGTCGCATCGTAGGTTGATCCTACACTTCTTTCTTCTTGGCTGCACATAGTGCAGAGAGCAGTTGGTTTTGGAGCAAAAATTGCACCATGGAAAATATCCTTCTATGGCAATATATTTATTAGATGACAAAACCAGGAAGGAAAACTGGAAATATTCCATGAAAATGAAGTACTGTTAAGATTTAAATAATACAGATTCTGCTGGAATTTGTTTAAAATTGAGATTGTTTATTTTCTGCTTTATTATAGGAATTTGTGTTATTTCATGATTCAAAGTTTTCTTGGTGGAGTTATGCGAGTCGGTAAAAGAAAAGTTTGCAAACATTTGTCAATGAGAACTTTTGTGTTAACGGGTCTTGCGAATTTCACGGATTGCTAAAAATAACTGTGAGCGTGGTACAAATTTTTGATGGATTTATTTTGCATTTTTTAAATTGATTAGAAAATAATCATATGAAATAAAATTTTCAAATATCTATTACAAGAATTAGAATGGGCTTCATATAGTCACTGACTTATTGTGATTCTACGTCTGAAATGGTAAAAAAAATAGTTAATGTCTTTTTAAAACTTACATTCCAAACAGAGGAAGCTGGATGCTTAATTTCTCTAAATGTGCATACAATTGTTGGTCATTAGGAGCTAACAATTTGTCTCGGATCCAGTTTAGTTGCGACTGCACCTCATTTTCTGGTCTACTATCAGGTCCCTGAAACAGATGTTGAATTTTGTCAAGGTCTAAACTCATCATGACTACTGATATGAATGTAAAAGAAAAATAATGAATTTATATTTAAAGCTTTCAAGTACAAAATAATTATGCTTTCATTTCTTATTTGTTAATAAAATGAATACAGTTTCATCATAAGTGGCATTCTAGTAAACAACACTCACATTTCCTTGTGGAGACTGAATATTAGCAGGAAAGTAGCCAGTAGACGTAGGTGTGAGGTCATTGATTCGATAGCATGATTCAATTCCAGACATAATCCTACAGAAGAGTGTGCTGTAAAAAAAAGTTTTTCTTTTCTGTTCTCATATTTTCAATATACTGTATCATGAATCTTTTAATACTACTAACATATAAATAAAACTTACTATGCATCTCCTTCAAGATATGTAGGATCTAGGACTTCTGCAATGATTTCACTAAAATAAAAAATTTTTAGGTTAAAATAAGTGGAATGAATATTCATTAACACTCCTTAATGAGACATAAAAATGTAAGCATAAGTAATAATCATAAAACTGTAGGCCTGTTATTAAAAGTGGTAGATATAGCTTATAACTTTAGCTTGGTTTGTAGTAGCTTTCTACTACAAACGAAGCTAATTTCTAATTGGTGCAAGATGACTTATTTACGAAGAATTTAAACAGTTGTTCTGTGAACCATACCAAAATAATAACAAAATAAATACTTTAGTCTTTTTCTCACTCATAAAGCATGTAAGAACATTCATTTCCAATATGTCAATGCAGTATAAGGAAATAATTTCTTTATATATGCTTTGTGATGAATAAAAATATAAGAAAAAATGTAGCTTAGCATTTCTCTAACCTGTAGACCTCTTGAACATACTATTATGTTCAACTTCATTGTGAATGAAAACTGCTCAACATACAGTACCTAATTTTCTTGAAAAAAAATTATATGTTTTTATATGTCTTACCAGGTTGGTACAGTAAAATCCCTTTTTAACGAAACTGAATTTCTCCCCTTTTAATGATGGTTAAAAGGGGTTTACCTCAAATTAAAAAATGCACAGAATTACAGAAATGTATCTCTTTTTCAGAAATTTGATATACTTTGTATTAATAACCCAATGAATTCAACAAGTGTGCCTGAACATAAGGCAATGTAATGGTGACTAAAGAAAATTTAAGAAACTGAAATCAAAAGTTCAAGATCAGTGATTGTCACTATACCAAGAGTCTATGCCAATATTGATAAATTTTTCCTATTCTACATATTTTTTGAGTTATTTGGAGTCTGGAGATGCAATTTGAAAAGTAACTACCTATGTCTATTGAATTACTTTTCTTTTAGCAGTTTCAAAATTTGCTGTTATGGATTGAATGTTCCTAAATTTTCAAATATTTATTCCTTAGAAGTGGGATTTTCATTAAAGTAAGCTTCTAAACCCATTAGTGCTCACTGCACAAACTTGTGGGCACTGTACATTTGAACAAGTACATATTAATCAAGTGGGTTCTAGGATTCAGAATTAATTGCCTATTACTTTATGACATGTATAACTATTTACAGTATGAAGTAAATTGGAAATATAACCCAAAAGTAATTTGCAATGTAATTTTTGTTCCACCTAAAGCAAAATGGTTTCTTTGCCAATGCAGTACCAACGTATCCCGTTTGCATCCATGCTTGCCATAAACCATTTATTTACATGAGACTACCTCAGCTTTTGCCAAAGGCACATTAGCACAGCATTGACCGGAGATTCGAACCGGCAAAGTTTGAACTGTTGCCAAAAGCAAGTGATGTCTTAGAACATGCGACCATACCCCAAGGACGTGTATCACCTCTCTTTGCAGCCACTTGTAGGGTTACATGTAGTGAGGCACAGTGTTTACTCTCTCCAGATTCAAATTGACCTCACTGCTGTATAAAATACTGGGGGTTAGTGAGTTAAAAGTAGGAATTAAATATATCGTTCTTATGGTAAATATGCAGGGACATCAAATTTGGTTCCTTAAAAGTGAAAGTGTTAAAATAAGGTTTTACTGCACAATAAACAACTGATGGAGAAAACATGCTGACAGAATATAAATTTCCATTATAACAATGTTAGTACTGTATGGAAAATTGAAAATAATGAAACTGTATATCAGACCTGGGAAGCAAGGCACTGGAAGAGTGAATTTACCTTCCCTCTTGTCCCTACTACTCTCTTTTAATTACAGGTAGAGACAACTAAACTGGTTGATTCTGGGTCTAGTCGATTGGCAGGTAGAAGGAAAAAGGAAGGGAACAAATGTAGAGGTAGAGCATTTTGCACTTTCAGTGCTGCACTTCCCAGGCCTAATCTATACCATTGCTTAGAGTTTAGTGGTTATTATTTAAATTAGTAAAGATGATTTTGCATTCACCTGACTGCCACTTGTTCTCGAGTGTGAAGTAGGGCTTGATGATCACAGTGCAGGACAAATAACAACGGTGCCAGAATCTCGTGCATGCCCTGTCGACATTGTTAGTTCACACAACATAAGCACATATTAGTAACAACGAAAATATCAAGCCAACAAGTAATAAATCGTTAAGGCCATATTCTTCAAAACATCTCTTTCTGGAAAACTAAAATTTCAGGAAAGACCAAAAGATAATAACAATGAAACTGGGAAGGGCTGTATTCTAACTTTTGTTTGGTCCCATTAATATTCCAAGACCCAAATAAAAGAAACTGAAAAGATATAACTTTTCTTAAGAATTCGTCTTTGTAGTTATATAGTACATATAATTTTTCCAAAACTTCCTCTCTATAAGAAAATTTCATAAATCCTAGAATATTCAAGGAGTTTGCAACAAATATGTGAATTGATTTTTTTTTTTACACAATCTATCAAAATTTGGAGATTTACGTGAGCTGTAAAAAATGCAAAGTTTTGAAATTATGATGCTATTAAAATGTTGTAATTTGTTTTAATATGAAATTTCAAAAGATAGGCTAGTATTAAAAGAAAAATGGCGTGGACCATATTTTGACAATATTATTTTTACATACCGAATTAATGTAAAGAGATATTACATTTTTGATTTTGCAAGTTCTGCAAAAATCAACATAAAAGTGTATTGTTGCCTGTAGAATGTAAATCTATTATACAATGTATCCTTGTATACATAACCACCATATTAGGAAGACCTATTGATATTCAACTAAAATCATTACCAGTATGCCATATTTTACTATATTTATTTCAGAATTTTCTGAAATTGATTTCATCTGTTTCATACATTAAAACTATTGTGTAATAGGCTAGAGACTTCACAGATAATGAAAATTTTTCTGACACTGTTAATGAATAGAATTATCTTGGGGTTCTAGCCAGGAGGAACGACAGTTCTATCTGATGTTTTGAAACTCTGCTCTGGCTATATTTTCAATGGTTCAGTTTGAAAATGTTGGAAACTGTCTATTAGGTGAATGATATCCTAGTTTTTCACTCCTGCATTGTGACGACTTTATTCTTTCTACATTTAGTCACAAAGTAAGAGCTGGACTTTATATGATTAATCTAGAAATACTCACAGACCATAATTTACTTCATGCTCATCTTACGGAGTTTTGCATTCATTAATACAAATGACCGGTATTTATTTTCCTCTCCCCACTCCAAATGGCTTAGACTACTAATCAACTTTAGCTACTATTTTAATTAAAGTCACACCTGTCGGTAACACATCTTAGGGTTTTCACGAGCATAACAGAATAATATGTTGACCATAGTGTCTTGTATCATGTCCTTCCTGAAGAAATCTACCCCAGGGAATGTCCTTACTACATCTTGGCGGATAACTGATTTCAACTCTCTGTCACAAAAATATTGGTTCCAGATGCTCTGTAAAAGAAGAACAAAATTATTAGCACATGTTGCTTGTACAAAATATTGAGTAAGGTACCGTACCTTAGAACTGATATTAATTTTTTAGGCAGGTACACAAAAGATAGACTGTTCTACTAATATAACATACACAACATATTTACTTTTTTCTGAAAAAAAAAAAAAAAAACTTACTTCCTTATTCTGTGACAAAGGATTGTCTTCAGGTTCACTTTTGTCCTTTGGATTTAAACTTAGTTCATTAAGAATCTTTGCATAACGCTGCCGTTGTTCTCCGAGTGATGTGAGCCATTTAGATGTATCCTTAGGAAATACTCCAAGAAGAATTCGCCAGCAAACACTTCGGAAACGTGAAGCTCTTAAATTTCCTAAAACTGCTCGACGGCGAAGTTCCCCAAATTCCGGATCATCTCTTCTGTATAATTGTGCCCATTCCTCTCTAAAATAGTTATAAAACACAGGACCATTAACAGTTGTTTCATGTTCATTACAAGATTTGTATCAATGACTTACTAAATTTAAAAAATATATATTCCGTTTTCAACTGTTGCCCCTAACACGAGCCACCCTGGAATATATAGGCAAATAGAATGCAACTAAACACATTTTTGGGGTAATTTTTTTGCGTCCTAATAAATTGTCAAAGAAAATTAAGCACCTTAGGAAATATAACAATTTAACACTTACTCGTATTTTTGAACAGAAGCACTTTTTTCTGAAGAATCACAGGATGTTTCTTCAGGTGTAGAGAGGGAGCTTTTCTCAGTAGTATCTTCATCGTCCTTTGAAACTCGCACAGTTGAATGTTCTGCAATAATGTTTTTTAAAATAATTAAAATCTAAAATACTACTAAAATAAACATTGTTGTTTTTGTTTTCGTTTCCTTCTTTGATACCTGTTATATTGCTGTCGGTTTTATCCTCTTCGTCATTAATCATTTTGACGCTCAGTGAACTCGAAATGATGTGATCGTCAAGTAGATGTTTTAAATATTGCAATGTTGACTTGCAGATGTCCGCATGATGTTTTGGAGACGGCAAGTAACATGACACTTATCATAATATCCACGTTTCGATCAGCTGACATTTACGTCCATCGTCAGGAAAAATAAATTCCGTTAAGTTGGTCGTACTGGCAGGGTTGTTGCTATGCCTGTCTTTTCTTAAAATGGCATCGGCATTCGGCAATAAAAGGTTATCTAACATTTCCTTCTCAGGACTTGAGGATCTCGGAGATAAAATACATTAATGCGTGGATTATATGTTGCCATTATTTATTATCTGCAGGATAAGTACGTTTCTTGTTTGATAAGAAGAAAAAAGGAGTTCCAAGACCATGTTGGCGACATTGCACATGGTCACTGAACCTGACGAAAATGTTGACGGAATGTAGGTGGGTGGGTCCAACCTTGATCCGTTTCATCTCGTTCCATCCCTCACACCACCAGACCACCTCCACGGACCTATCTTATCGTAAACACGTTGGTAATGGTAGTATTCGGTTAGCGGTTAGCCTCGGATAGCCTGTGTTGTTTTCGAAAAGTTTATTCGTAGAACTTTTCTGTCAGAAATAAGTAAAACGTAATTGTAGTTTACGTTTAGTTAAAACTATGACGTTGAAGTCAATCAAATATGAGAGTGGTAAGCTCGAAATTCTCAATCAACTTCTTCTACCCGCTCATTCGCAGTACATTGAAATTAAAGGAGTTGAAGATGGATGGAGGGCTATACATAAAATGCAGGTAACCGAATTGTTAAAAAGGATGACTGGTAACGATCTTGTAAATAACAGCTGGAAGCGCAGTAGTGCTGGATTGGGTCCAACCCTAACCTCAAACCTATTTACTATTCCTGTAATAAATGTAATAACCGCTTCCAGTGCATCTTTTATAGTTTTGTATCATGTTTTCTGTCATGTACTATATTATTTACTTATTTCTGCTTGCCACAAGATATTTCATGTAACATTTTATGCATTTGTCAAGGAAAGGCAGTGTGGGCCTTTGATAACGCGAATGTGTAATAATCGAGGAACACTAGTGAAAAAAAGTTTATTGCGATGTTAGCATGCCGTGTTTCGAAATAAACTGTGCTAGGCCTAGTCTAGTTACCTTAAGTCATTCGTAGGATTGGGGTCATTAATCATTCTTGCTCGAAAATGCACAATTATTATACAGTGCCTTATTTTTGACTCGTGGATGGCCGGACCAGGAACGGTGAGAAGCACTGTGCGCAAGCAGCTACCTCCCGCCGTCCGGCCATGAGTAAAAAGTAAGGCACTGTACTAAGTTGGCATAGGCTAAGCATATAAGCAATTTATGAGCTAATTTTTTGACCAATTTTCACTATTTTATTTCAAATGGATCATGTTTGATATGAATATTGTGGTACCGCCTGATATTTTGATTAAGCTTGCCATGATATGATCTATGTTTTCATGCCATAATGTAAAGTTATGAGGTTATGTTCTCGGCCAAGTTTGGTTGTATGTACAGTTATATTGATAGTTAATATCCCATGTGGATGAAGCCATACCGGTACCTGTTCTTGAAATTAGATTTTCCACATACAGCAGCTTTAAATACACATAGCCTACAGTCCCCACAGCCAAAGAAGAGGCTCTTGACAGTTCTAGCACATGGTCACTTCACCAATCTCCCATCAGCCACCCTGTGGGCCAGCTGTTAGGAACCGCATTCCTTTCCTTATCCAGCTCACTTTCTTCACCGCATGGAGTAGGCAGGACGTTGCCAGATTTACCATTTTGTCAAACAAGTTTGCAGTCTCAACAGTATTGTCAGAGTGTGAAGTCTGTAATTTAATAGTGTTATTTTAGTTTGGTAGAATTTCAAGTTAATTGAACGTTAATAGTTGGTTTTGATTAAGTTGTAGGCCTAGTTACTTTTGAATGACATATTAGCTTTCTTAGTATAAATTAAACTCCATGGTGTTACATCCCCGAAGAGACAAGGCCTACCACCCGACCGCTGCGTCATCTACCTGAAGGCAGATGGCAGGATTGGGGGGCATGTGGTCAGCATGCCAACACCCACGGCCGTTAATGGTGGTTTCCATGACCGGAGCCGCTACTTCTCTATCAAGTAGCTCCTCAATTTGAATCACGAGGCTGAGTGCACCCCTACCAGACCTCCCTACCTCAGAAATATCCGAGGAGGTACCGGGGATCGAAACCAGGCCGACGGATCTGTAGTCAGAGACGCTAGCCACAAGACCACGCCGGCGGTCAGCTTTTTTAGTATAGTATTCTGAAATTTAGTATAGTTAGCTACAAACTACATATATATACTTCTTGTCACGTTAACTAAATATGGCAGACGCACCATTACTGGACCAGTCACCAGCAGTTGACCATTATGATATGTTTCTCTTTGTAACTATCTAGAAGTAAACAATGTGTACTCTTTGTGGAGAAGGTTTCTGAACATGCATGCATAGCAGCGCAGCAGTCAGACCTTGCCTCTTCCGCATGCTTCACATGACTGTCAGAAATCGGTTCTTTGGTTGTGGCGATGGAGAGATGTTGTCTTTATAGGTGCTGTGGTTCAACCGACCCACCTTAAATTATATTCTCTTTTACATGAGGAACTGCAAAAAGCGGCGATGGTTGTGCTGTATTTAGTTTTGAGAACCAACAAGAAACACAAGATTGGTTGTTACAGCTCATATGGTTCGACATCACAGCTCCTACGAAATATGTTAAAGAGAATGAGGAAAATGCATGATTCAATGTTGTTACCACTTATGACTAATATCACTGTTTTTAACCTGGAATCTACCTGCCTCCAACTAAGTCTGTTACTATTTAAACTAATACTGATACAAGTACAGTCCAATGGAAGATGTTAGTCACAATTTCTTAAAAGAGTCTCTTGTTTATGAACCTGGAAAATGTCCGTTCTTCTAAGTTAGATACAATTTATTCATAATTTGGCAACTGAGATGGTAATGAATGAATGAATGACACATCTACATCTACACATCTGGGCTTGTATTTAGAAAAGGCTAAAACTTTCTAGCTTCGTAAACAATAGTCTCTTGTAAAGAAATTGTTATTAACATTACGGTAGTTTTTTATGTAGCCTACCATAACCTATTTTTGATGTTTTAAATTATGAATGCTGCAATAGGCTATATTTGGGTATGATTTGTGAAACTGGAACTAGACAAGATTAAGATAAGGTTATACGATTTTTTAAATCAAATTTTTAATATGATTGTTTGATGTATTCTCACCATTTTACTTTCAGGTACGTTGGCTACTTTACATATATACCCATGTACCGGTATGATTAAATAAATAAATAATTAATAGATCTATGCAACATAATGAATATATTTTATAAAAAAATCCCCAAATCAAATAACTGATTTTACACTTAATAAAAGTTTTTCATTGAATATCTGAAAAACTTTATCTGTTCTCAACAAATGCCTCAAGTTACGTATAAAAGCTTTTCTTTAATAAAAATAATTAAGGAAAAATAGATTACATTGTTCTCAAAGCTTTTAAGTGTTAATTCTTGTGCAGTGTTAATTTTGAATGTATTAATGCTTAGGTTCGGGGCGCACCTGCTATAGCCATTGTTGGATGCCTGAGCCTGGCTATAGAAATTCAAGGCGAAGTGTTTACCAACAAGAAGACTCTGCGGCAAGAAGTAGAAGGAAAGCTTAATTACCTAGTTTCTGCTCGGCCTACAGCTGTCAACATGAAATTGGCTGCTGATGAATTGATATCTCTAGTCAATGCATTGGACAAGGATGAAACCATTTCAGCAGAAGAAATGAAATCAAAGTTAGTAAACATGTCTTATATATGGTAAGGTAGTACTGTAGGTGGCATATCATGTAATAAGATTATCTTGAACTAACCCAATAATTTTGATAGGCCTCTTATGGAAATAGTGTTGATGTTGAAAGGATGAAGAAAAATGTCCAGATTAACGTACAACAGTATAAGCTTATGGTAGTTGATTTTATCAAATTGTTCTGGGAAGATCATTTCCTTTTGTATTTTTTTCTTTGTCAAGCATTCACAGGGAAAAAATAACTTACCTCATGTAGGGCCTGTATAGTCTCTAGGTATATTTCCAAATATAAGTTATATCCAGATAAAGATAAATATTTTCTACCACAGAAGTCAACTATCAAGGCGACAGTAATATTTTGTAATGTAAATGAATTTTAATACAATGGTGGGGCCATGGAATGCAGTACTTTGAAGAAAGATCTCAGAATAGCTATTTATGTATCAAGTACGCAAAATAACGCTTTAGCGGACGAATCTCGTATAGCAGCCGAGGCGAAAGCCGAGGCTGAAATACTGGATGAGTCCGCTAAAGTTTTTGCGTACGTGGTGCATACAATATTTTTTAGTGATAGCTCTATAAATTATATGAAATGAAACAAAAATACCGTATATAATTAATTATAATGAAAGACAGTCAACCATATTCTCAAGGCCCTCTCAAACGCAAGACAACAATGAACCGTACGTACCAAAACGAAATGAGGTAGGCTATAGATGAGTTATTTGAGTCGCTGATTTGTAAACAATAATAAATACGAAGTAGTATTTATGAAAAGCTTGTGAAAATATGAATTATAATCCTGAGGAAATTTCACTCCAAGTCAAAAACATTGAATTGGAGCTGGTGCCAGCAACATCACGGCAGAAGGAATAGGGAATATATTGCAATTAAATGCTGGTGCATCCATGTAAGCTATGTGAACGAAGATGTGAAAAGTTGTTGGCTTATATTTGTTGTCATGTGATGAAGTGGGCTACCGTGTTTTGCGAAAAATCCTGGTAAAGTTTCTGATTATCATAAAGAAACGTTTTGGCTTAAATTTGTTGTTTTATAATCAATTATATGCATAAATCCATGTTAAAGTTGGTGTGACTGGTCAAAGCCGTCTGGGTTTTGTTTATAGATTGCCATGACGACTTTAAAGGACAAGGCCGCTAAAATTGCATTTTGAATGCAGTTTGAATGCACTTTTATGCAGTTTTAGCGGCCTTGTCCTTTAAAGTGCAGCTTTTCGGCGTGTTACCAGTCCGATAAGCAGCTGTTTTAGAGAGCGTGTACTAAAAAATATTTTTAATGCATAATTTTGACTCTGGAGGATTTCCAGTAGGAGTATTGGTGATTTTTAAGCATTTACCTGGTGGTTTTCTGATTTTTCATTTATTTTTATATTTTTACTTCCTCTGTTCATACCATAGGTAGATTGAAGTATTGTGTTCAGTCCGGAAATTCTAAGTTGACTTTTTAACAAAATACACGTTTTGAGGTACCCTGAATCCAAAAATAATGTTTTCAGGAGTGAAGTGTTTGTGTCTGTGAATAGCCTAGCTTGAGAATGAAAAATTGTATAAAAATAAAATTTTATACTTGGGTTTGGTACCTTATGATTATGTGCCAGGAATTTTATTTATTTTTTCTATCAAAAACAGCTTTCATGATTTTGCTTGAATTTTGTATATGAGGTGCATATACCAAGAGCTAAAACTTTTATTTGAGACATCTTTTGTAAAAATTCTCTGAAGGGTAGTTATGAGCCTGGTACTGTTCATACAAAGTCAGTCTTGCCTGATGAGCAATAATTCTTTGCATCACGCTGAATCAACTGAATAAGCACTCCTTTCAATACGATCTCTTATTGTCCATGCTTAGAAATGTTATGTGATTCATTACATCTTATTTTATTTGGATTGTGCATCCTTTGAAGATGTGACACAACAACAACACATCCTATGCTTGACTCAGAGTGGCTACGAGAATCATAGCACATTCAGCCAACAGAGCAATGTCAAATTTCACAGTAACGTGCCTTCTCTCTGAGTGAGATTGTAGCGGCTGAAGCCAATTCAGCACTCGACACTGTAGTTTCTACTTATCCCAGAGAGAGCGCTACAGTAAAAAGACTTTTTTAAAATTATTTTGAAACCAGTGGACTGGTTTTGAAATAATTTTAAAAAGTCTTTGTATTGTATTTGACTTAGTGGAAATCAGTACCGATATGAATGTTTTAGAGCGCTACAAAGTATATTGTCCGTTTTGTTTGCATAACAGCTTGCATTCGAAGAGAATAGGCACAATTTTAGTGCAGTTTTTACAGTGGGTTGTAGCACATTAAGACATGATCATTGGCTGCCCCTGCACCCAGGGGCTTAATCTAAATTTAATTTCAACTGCTTAATCTAAATTGGCTACCGAGGTTTTCTTTTCATTTGTTTATTTGATATCATATTACAGTAAAACTCCAATTATTCAAACTCCAATTGACCCAGATCGTGAATTATCTGGATCGCTTTGAGACCATATTCAAGTGGTTTTTGCAGCAGGGGAGCATTCGGAAACCCTCTTTCAGGGCCAATTATTTGCGAGAAAGCAAAACTTTTCGCCAACAAAATAGACAATTTGTCAGCAAAACAACTGACTCTGACCGATATGTCCAAGATGTGACACTTTATGTAAGTACGGTACTGAAGAATTTAGTTTTTTCGTAAGAAATTACATTTTCAATGATTTTTCCAATTATCCTGATAATTGTTCGGATTGGGTCCGGTCCTATTTAAACCGGTAACTGGAGTTCTACTATATTAGATAAATGGATTTTCGTAAGATTGAAGCAGAATATTATAATGGTTTGTAATTTCATATGTCTGACTTTAGGTATGAACACTATTGATACTAGTCATGATAATATATCAGTTATTTGATGAATGTGTTTCTGTTGAGGTGAGCAGATCGTTTCAGTTGTAAGATATCTTTCAGTGGAAAAATAAGTCACATCATTCAGTTCTTCACATTTTAAATAGATCCCACCTATCTCTTGTAATTCTCTTATTACACTCAATTAGTTGTAAATATCAAAAGTATAAAAAATTACTTGAGCTATGATTTGAAAAAAACCCTTTTTCTTTCTTTATCATTTCTTCACAATCAATAGACTTTTATGCAGTGGAAGTTGAAAACGAGCATGATGCAACAAAAGTAAGACTTCACCACCTAGGTTAAATAATAACTTTTTTAGTACACGCTCCGCAAAGTATCTGTTTCTCGGACTGCTAACACGCCGGAAAGTTGCTCTTTAGTACGGTAAAAGTTGTTATGGTAACCCCTAGTGGACGTAGTTCCAACTGTAGCTCCTAGATGTTTCTACAGTGTCTCCCAGTGTAAGTTCAATTTTATATGTTAAGAGTTTCATTATTGAATGTCTATTAACAAGCACAGTAAATCTTGAATTTAAGAAATAAATTCGATAATAATAATATTTTATAAATTTTATTACTTGGGATGGACTCGAACACGCGAAGTTTGCATTACTGCACCATTAGCCCACTAGACACCACATACAAATGCACCACATACGCAATATGTACCGCACCACATACGCAAAATAGCTATACAATCTATATAGGAATAAGATAAGATAATTTGTGTAGTACTAAAATAAGTTAAGCCATAAGATAAGTCATATAGCTACAAGATAAAATTTGCAACTTAAATGTTAGTAAACTCAGTAGAATTATTGTAGAATAGACTAGATTTAATTATTGACAAGTCCTATATCATGTAACAATGGAAATTGTAACCAAATGATCAATGGGATGCTAATAAACTAAACTAAACTAAACTAAACCAGTGCTAGTTGAATTAAGTGAGTTCAAATGAGCCTCTTGCACGTTTGCTTCATTCAACAAGGCATAATAAATTTCATTGCAGAAAATATGATAAAGATGACGTGTAATTTCAATTGAGGTAAATATATTTAGTTTAATTAATCAACATTATTGTCTTAATGATGCCTTTAAAAGTTTTTTTTAAGGAAAAGAAACAATCCACAGGAAGCAAAGTTTGTAGACATGCACTACTGATACAATTGCCGTTATCTTTGCTTTCTTTATGCAGAATCATTGAAATTGAGTGAAAAATTGAGCTCATTAGTAGTAAAATTACAAGGCTTTACTAGAAAAATATTGTATGCACCACATACGCAAAATAGCTATACTGTTAAGGCTTCTGCACTCCAGCATAAGTGTTTTGAAACATTCTTGCACAATGTAATTTAAATTACAAAGTACACTGCCTTATCTACAATTATTCTGTTTGTCGAAATATTAGTTTAAGGTCTGTCTTCCTTAGGTATCTTTTCTAAGAGATTATCTGGGCTCATTTGGTAAATTACATAGTTTGATTACAAAGCATACCAATCAACATTTCAATGTGAGTTGTTGGAAACAGTTAACAGCACTGATACTGAGATCAGAGAAATAATATTTCATTTTGAGTTTTGTGATAAAAGTTGAAGGCCAAGGACAAGAGCTTTGTATGATTGACTGCAAAGTTAGCAGATAATTTTATTTGTAAAGAAGGAAACGAACAAATGTTTCTTAGAAAACAATTGAGGGGGTCAGCGCAACAGTGCTCTAACCCCTCCGACATGAAAAATTAGTTAGTGATGCTATTTGCATGGCTTGGAGGTAAACTTTATTCTTATATAGAGGTTGGACAAATTAAGTTTGTTGTAGTTAGTTTTGAAGTCAATAATCTGTTTCCTGAAACAGAATTCCTCTTGTGTAAGGGCAACAAAAAATTTTGAAACCAAGATAAATAAATCCAAAGTAACTAGAGGCTATTAACGGTCTTCAGAAATATGTACCGTTCATTTATAATTAATTTCATGAAATATGATTTTTGTAAATGAGGTAAGTGTTGAAGAAACTGGGGAGAATGGTAGTGAGCTTTTTCATTTATTTCATCGTGTGTAGAACTCAATCATTGGAATTTATAAATAAAATTAATACAACTCCTTTCCTCTTAAAATAATGTTTTAATGCATGTAAAAATCCAATACTTATTGAAATAATTTTTTACTCCTCTGTCAAGTTGAAATAAATGTCAGTGTAACAGTGGTCTAACCAAGAAAACAGTGTTGCAGCGTCTCATAAAATTGATAATATCTCTGAACATTCTGAACAGTAGACTATGTAACATTGCAGTTAAGTTGACCAAGCATCATAGAACACTCCACTACCAATAAAACTGCATTTTTCAAACTGTACGAAAAACTACAATGTAGAACTTGAACTTGCTTTTTTCTCTAAACTATAAAAAGGTGGGATAGACCTCTGTTGCGCTGACCCCCTCAATTTATACCAATGTTCTTTATAAGAGTGCATTTCTAGACAACAAGACATGTATTTAGTTCATTTTAGATCTAAATAGGATTTTGTTTGCTCTTCTACATTATCACTTACTGATAATAAGAGTTCTATATTTAGGAATAAAGCAAACTTTCAACATGTACTTTCAAGGTATCATCTTGAAAAACATCTGCCACACTTTAATATGTTAGCCTAATAGAAATGGAGAGGGGAAAAACTATATCAGTGAAAATAGCAATCTTATGGTATTCAAGATAAACATTTTAAGAGAGGACATGAAGCCTACCATTGATGTTCACATATCATTTTTAATAATTATCTTTTTATTTTATGAATGAGTTTTCCACTCTGTTTCTATATCTAGATTTTAGAGCCTGTATTTAGAGTTATGGGTAGGGCCAGAATTGTTAGGCTTTTATAAAAGGTATTTTAGCATTTTATTTTCATGGAATAGTTGTTTTTAGGATTTAAACAAAGTATTTTAGCCATCTTAATAAAACAGTACACCAAAAATTATTATAATTTTGACACAGTCATTCTAGTTTTTTTTATAGAAAATAAACAAGTAACTATTCTTTATATTGTCACTCAAAAAATAGCATAAACAGTTGAGATACTTACCCTTTATGGATACAATTATTCTTTCTTTTTATAGTATTCTAAGGAAAAGTCTGTAATTCAACGAACAAACACTAAGAAGATGGCAATAATTAAAAAATAATGTGTTCATGAAAAAGTCAACTTCATTTGAACCGCATATGCATGCATGTTAGTAAAAGTATTTTAAATTTCAATTTCAAAATCCAAAGGAAGTCTGGTAGATATTTTTGACAGGCTGGGCAGAAAATTACATGACCATCAGTTGTGAAATTGGGGTCTTCCTCAATCCATTGCTGGAAAAGTCCTATTTTTGAAGATTTCTGTTTAAGCATATCAAACTATCTTAAGCACAATAAGGGTCAATACACCACACAACTTTACATCCGACCTAAAAAAATAAGTAGACTGGAACCCTATTTTTGGTAGAACTACATCTGCCACTGTGTCCCAAACTCTGACTAACATAGTTGGTAGAGTGTTGATGTGAAAAGACAGTAGACCCAGGTTTGAGCCCCAGGATGACAGACAGGAATTTTTCTCCTAACTATTCTCATGTAATGTCAACAGAAACAATGATCTATGGAAACATGAACGTTTTTCTTTACTGCATACTTGTACAGTACAGTCGGTGAACAGTGGTGCTGACTTTCTGTGCACAAGTTTGCTGGTTCAATCGAGCCCAGGTCGATGGCATTTATGCATGCACGATAAAATGGTTACAGGTCTAAATTGTAGTACCCCCTTTATTAAATAACCATAAAAAAATAATAAACAGTGGTCACAAAACTAATGTGCCTCATAGTACTGTATGTATGATGAAAATGTTTTTCAGTGAGGTTGACCATTAAGACTAAACGTAGAAGGATTCTATCTATCACCTTGTGTCGAACTCGGGGTACCTAAGTTAGTATAGTATCAGCATGGGAAGCTATAAGCGTACCAAATTTGAATCCTCTGGTGTCAGAGTAATGTTCTTATGTAATGTCAGCAGAAACAACAATCTATAGGAGTCTTGAATACATATCTATCATACATGTTACTTTTCAATAAACAATGAGTAACTGGTCACAAAATTACTAAATTAGTGTGTCTCACAATACTGTCTACATGGCGAATTGCTTCAAGTGAATTCAACCTTAGCGGTGATCATAAGAGAAAGATTCCATCCACTCTGTATCTCAAACTCTGGCAAGCTCAGTAGGTATCTAGCATCGATATGGAAAGCCTGGGGCTCAATATTTGGTTTGCTGAAACAGATTTACACTTTTAGGATTCAGTTGGATTCGAGATATGTATTTTTTATTCTTTCATTTTTCTTCCATGTTATAGATAAATAAGTTATATAAAATAATTACTGGTTAATTCAACAAAATTGTTTATAATTATGCTTCCATATTATTTAGATTCCTGAGAGCGATAGAAGCCATGCTGGACAAGGACATTGCTGACAATCATGCTATTGGTGATAATGGAGCTCAGGCTGTCCTTAGTTGTTTGACTGGGGACAGCATGGTGCGGATTCTAACCCATTGCAACACAGGTTCTCTGGCTACTGCAGGATACGGTACTGCATTGGGCGTCATTCGATCTCTTCACTCACTTAAACGACTAGGTGAGTATTCTTAAGAAATATAAATGGAAATGTAATTTTTATTGGTATGAAATTTATTGCTTGAGAAATGGTATTTAGTTAGGATTGAGTTTTGCAAATATCTGTTTGAAATAACTATACTGACTAGATGATTTCTATTTTCTTTTTTTTGTTCACCCATCCCATGCTCTTTCTTTTCCTCCCTCTCATTCTTGATTTTCTTCACTACTGTCCCCCTCCTCTCTTCTTCCTCTCTCCCCCTCCTCTCTTCCCCTCCTCTCTTCCTCCTCTCTCCCCCTCCTCTCTTATTCTCTCAGTCTCTCTCCCTTTCCCAATCTCTATATAATTCTATTTATTTAATCCTATAAATAAAAAGGAAAGAATATTTTATTTATTTTTATTTCTATCTTATTAGGATCTGGAGTTAAGAAGAAATTATATAGCACCAGCTTTATAGATGAACTATTATTTTTGAAGTTCCTTGAAATCTGAAATGTGGTTTTGTACAGAATGAACCAAACTGTGTGTGAAGATAACACTTCATTCAAACAGGTGCTAAAATTTAAACTTAAATGTATCTTTGATGTCAAAATAGTGTTTCTACTGCAGGGTGGTAACCTGTGTGGCCGACAGATTTTCTGAATTTTCTTGAAAATAACTTTAACAGTTTATTTTGATTAAATGATACCCAATTTTACGTATACAGTTCATAATACTTGCATATATAATAGAAGCATAATAACAATTTTGGTCAAAATCTGTGGTGAAAAATTAGAAAATTACCTAGGTGTGGTTGTGAAATTCTTTAGACTTTCAGAAAATAACTCAATACTGATTTAATATTATATCCATCTTTATACGGAACCGAGAATGTTCAAATCACAAGAAGAATTTCAGTATTTAACACATCTCAACTAGATGTTGAAAATGCTTTTCCTTTTGATCTATACATATCTAACATGAATTTTTTATGAAAGGAACATCAAACTTCTATTGTTCCCTAAAACTGATGTTTGAGAAATCTCAGTTGTTTAGCCATCTAGATGTTTTGCTCATATGGATCATATTTTAAAAATTACACCGCCAAATTGGTGTTAACACCGAATTACTGAAATTTTAAAACAAATTTTCATTAAAAATTCAACCGATTTCACAGATCTGTAGACATTTAGTGTTATCCACCTACATCCACATATTTCTGGGCCATTCATGGGAAATTTAGTTCACACTCATCTTCTCAAATTGTTATTTTAAGCTTTTCTTACCTTTACTTACTCAGTGGCAATAGACAAATCCTAAAGAAGCCAAAGGAATATTTACCACGTTTACCTGCAGGATTAAAATCTATCTGAATTCGATCCCAATTCAGTATGTTCCCTGTTTACATTGAGAGTTCTAGGAGTGTAAATTGAGATTTGTTGTATATTGGCTAACTTGGTTGCGTATGGCTATTTGTGTGGCTAACCTGTGTATACAATTGCCATGTCTATTCCCTGATTAGAAATATTAAAAATTGTGTGTTCTATTAACAATTTCTAGTCACCATAAACAAATTATGGCATAAATGATTAAAATAATATTAATATTATAGTGTGAGTGATTTTTTTTTATTAAATTGATGATCAGCTGATGATGACGAACACCATGCAAGTGTATGCGCGTGTACCAGGATTGAGTTCACTAGCGTTTACATCTACTTGAATATGTCGCGAATCTGATTCTTTCCTCCATTTGCAGAGGATCGGATTGAAAATTCATTCCAGACTGAGTCTGCATTTACATGATGATCTTAATACAGGGAATGGACTCAGATCAATCTGATTCCTGCATGTAAACGTACTAATTATTTATTTTATGAACCCGTAGGTTTGTTGCCACACTTTCGTGAGCCAGACATTCAACCCCATTCTGTGCTAACTCCATCCAACCACCCCTCACAAATCCTAATTCTCCTAAATCTAGTCTAATATTATCCTCCTGCATGCATCTAGGTCTTCCAATGGTTCTTCGGTTCTCCCAGTAAGTAGTTTTGAGATATGTCTTTCCTCCTTCATGCACGCAACATGTCCAGCCCATTTCATTCTCCGTGTTTTAACCCTTTCACTGCTGAGATATTGGCAAGCTGACATACACCTCCTTGCTGAGATATTTTCACTGTCACTCGGCGCTAAATCCGAAAAATAAGAAGGCAGTTTTAAAATACGCCAGAACTCCGTCATCACGTTACAAATGTTTTTCCTTGCTCGTGAAAGCAATGACTGTGTTGAAATTGAACATACCATGGCCTTGATGTGATTCCCCGCTTGTCATATGACTCGTGAGTTCAATGGCTTCTTCAGACATCACAACATTGTGCAAGGCTTCACATTTTCGGCTACAGATTGCACCACAGGGCAAGGAAAGCAATGAAAATCATTTCTATCTAACCCCAAGAGATGGCAGGACACTATCCTTTCGTTGAAACCATGTTAAAGAATTCTATTCTACGAGCAATTGTCTAATTCGTAGCACTATCTTCGCGGCAACATTGTGCAAGGCCTCAGATTTTCATCTACAAATTGCACCACAGAGCAGGGAAAGCAATGAAATTAAGTTCTATCTAACCCCAATAGATGGCAGGACACTATCCTTTCGTTAAAACCGTGTTAAAAAATTCCATGCCTTGTGGAATCGTCTCGTTCATAGCACCCACTTCACGGGCGGAACAGTTCCGTCAATAGCACACGTAGGTGCCATTCTCCGCGCCGTCACAGTTCCGTCGTTAGCAGTGAAAGGGTTAATTACCCTTACTATATCCGGTGAAGACAACAAGTTATGAAGTTCGTCATTATGCAGTTTTCTCCTGTCCGCATTTTCATCCCTCTTTAAGTCCAAATGTTTTCCTGGGTACCATGTTATCAAACCACTCTCAGATTATGTTCTTCCTAAAGAGTAAGTTACCATGTCTCACATCCATATAATACAACCGACAGGATAATTGTCTTACAAATTTTTATTTTAAAGACTTATGGACTGAAGATAAGAACATAAAAGTTTCTGAATTGCATAGAAACAAACATTTCCTAATTTTACTTGGCACTTAACTTCTGCTTTAATATTATTTGTATCTGTAAAGTTTTACAAATAATCAGCCCTGAAAGAGGGTTTCTCAATGCTCACTACTGCAATCCAGATAATTGGTGATCTTGGTAATAGGAGTTCAGATAATTGGAGTTCTGTAGCAGTTTTTCGCCGCCGGCGTGGTCTTGGGGTTAGCGTCGCTGACTACAGATCCGTCGGCCCGGGTTCGATTCCCGGTACCTCCTCAGATTTTTCTGAGGTAGGGAGGTCTGGTAGGGGTGCACTCAGCCTCGTGATTCCAAATTGAGGAGCTACTTGATAGAGAAGTAGCGGCTCCGGTCCAGAAAACCACCACAGCCGTGGGTGTCGGCATGCTGACCACATGCCCCCCAATCCTGCCATCTGCCTACGGGAGATGATGCAGCGGTTGGGTGGTAGGCCAAGTCCCTCCAGGGATGTAGCGCCACGGAGTTTAGTTTAGTTTTAGCAGTTTTTTCTGTATTAATTTCCAGTCCAACATTTCTGCAGTCATCGAAAAGTCTTTTTGCATTTTTCCCATTTGGGTTTTTGTCATCGCCCTACAGACAAACAACATTTTCATAAGCTAAGATTGAGTGATTTCCATTTAATTCTAGTCCTACCTTGTCTTCCTGAACGTCCTGAACTTATTTCATGATAGCAATCGTGGACAACTGACTGTACGTTTCAATTTTAAAAGTTGCTGTTTCCTTTGCAAACAGACAAAGATATTTTTTATGAGATTGCTCCAAACTTTCTCCATTTAATTTTATTTCTCCTCACTGAAAACACGCTGTTTTACCATTCACTTCTTATTGGGAATATATTCAGTTTCCTAAATTTGTTTACAAATGTTTGCACACTTTCCATGCTTACAGTTCTTGAAGTTCTTTCAAAAAACACATTTTAACATCCCAGCATGAAAATGTAAACATGTATAAAATGTATATAAACAACATTTATTATAAAGTGCATGTGTTGAAACACTATTAAAACACAGAGCAGAAGCAAAACACTTAAAAATCTGTTCATACATTATACAAGCAAAACAGTAATAACACAACAAAATAATTTTTACAGGGTTATTGATCAGTTTAGAGTGGATCACAGATGGTTTTCTTGATTGCCAGTGGCTGGAAAAAAATAAAAAACGGATTCAGTATCAGTGTTATAGTATGAATAAACTGGTATCGACCTTCAGAGAGACTATTGGAATGAAAATCAGGTGACTCATCTGTGTGGATTTTGTCTCTATAATTCACATTTAAACACCTTGTTCTCACCCATTGCTATCCTATTGGCAAACGACCACACAGTTCACTGTACATAACGCACTTACTTTTTTGTCTACATTTTAAATAACTGTAAGAAAAGTAGTGTGATTCTGCATACAATGTAGAAGCGATATTGTGGTGTGCTGATATTGTCAGTCGCTGCATGCACGAGAACTATGATACAGCATTTCGTAAAAGGTGGTATAAAATTTACTGTACAGAATAGAATTGTTATAAAATTATGTATTCATAGACTGCCTACAGTTAAACGTTTCCTGTAATCGCGTACATTAGTTTATTACGAACAGTAAATCATTTATATATTAAAAATGAAAATATTCATCTTCACACATTTCTTGTAAGTAAAAGCTTACCAAATTAGGACGATCCTTTCAATGAGCTTCTCATCATCAGCTGATTTCAACTGACAAGTTTGTTGCTCTATCTACCAGATGTCCTCCAGGTTGTAGGAATTTGAAAATGAGGTCATTGTCCTTAGGGATATCAAAATTCATAAGTCTGTCGTATGTCCTCCAGGTTGTAGGAATTTGAAAATGAGATCATTCTCCTTAGGGATATCAAAATTCATAAGTCTGTCGTATGATCTCGTTGTCCTTAGGGATGTCAAAATTCAAAAGTCTTTCTTATGACCTCATTTTCAAATTGCTACAACCTGGAGGACATTTTGTGGATAAAGAAACAAGCTTGTCAATTGAAATTAGCTGATGATGAGAAGCTTATCGAAACAGTCATCCTAATTTGGTGTGTGTGAAGATGAATATTTTCATTTCTAATATATAATATGAACTTCACAATGTTTTCCCGATTAATTTAATAAAAAAAGTAAATAATTTATTTGTAAGAAGTAGTTATGGTGGTAAGTAAGTGTTGCATGGATGTTTTACACCAATTTTCTTAGTGTGTTATGTATAGGGCCTGGATTTTTTTGGATTTTGTAAACCCTGTTTTAGTTTTTAAACATATAAAAATAGTTTTCTTTTGGTTTTTAAACATATAAAAATAGTTTTCTTTTATTTTTTAACTATTTTTAGACAATTTTTTTTAAACCTTGACCAATTAATAACTACAATTAACATATTGGAAAAATATGTTAATTCGTTTTATTTTTACTTAAATTTCCATGGCTCTGAACCACAAAACTGTAGGTATACTTTCTTGCTTAGTTTTAGAACTATCCCTGTCATTTCCAGCTCCAGCACAAACTCAACAAGAACATTTTCACTTAATCAATCAACTTTTAGAATACTTTACTTTCAGCGTTTTGCTGGACCAAACATAGTGAATAAACTGCAAGTTTAAGCTTCTTAAGAATGCCCGGGATTTCAGTTCACTAAAGATTTCCTTTACCAGGACAGTGAGGTACAAAATGACAAAACGTAATGCTGGATTTTATCTTACAGAATAACATACTGGGAACAGTGAGCAAGGTGTAAATGTAGGCAGATATTAACCCTTAGATAGGAAAATCATCCAATACCCCATTTTGAGGAATATCCGTCTTTCAGACAGGTATACAGTTTTTTGGTAAAATGAATCAATAGTGTTTCATATATTTATTTCTAGAATTAGAAACAGTTTAGAGTTAAAAAGTATTTATAGAAAATGTTGTCATGGCTATAATGGCTAGTTAAAGCTAGTTTGTTTCATGCCTACGTTTTCTGGGCTTATACCGAAATACACCATGATGAAGAGCACAAATTGCAAATAATTTTCATTTTTCGTCAATCATAAAATTTAACAAATTTGGTAGGCATGCCATACTTTAAAAGGACGTTATTTAATTTAAAAAAAATATCTCAATGAACATTTATTTTAGAATCACAAAACATTCAAACACAAAGTGAAACAACAAAAGAATATAATTATAGTTTCACATACAAAATGATTTCAAAGATTCCTTTGAAGACTTAAAAGAGCACAGATCTCATCCTTGTTGGTTTTCTTGTATGAAGGTTCATCTTTATTTTCTATTTTCTCATGAAAAGAATCTAGTTTACAGTTAGTTCTCATGACAAGTTTAATCTACAATGTCTTCCATGAAGAAAAGCTGCCTTATTTATTCCATATGAGAACTAATTTCACAGGTAGATGTACAGACACCGTGCATTAGAAGGAATATCCGTCTAGATGACGGGTGATTTTTACTTAAACTGCGAGGAATATCTGTCTATCAGGTGGCCTAGCTTCTACCGAATCATTCGGCGTTATCATGATAATCATGTGAGCGAACCGGGGATGTAACCACATAGAAGACTATTACTTAAATGAGACTCTTTGAGTAGATGAGCACAATAGAAGCATAACCTGCACTCTGGTAGCAAAAGACAGTAACCATATCCGTCTGTGAGATGGATGTTCCGCTCTAGTGGTTAAAAATAATTTTTAGTAGAATAACAGTAATTAGATTAATTATTGTAATTATTATTGTTATTTTATCATATTTTACTTGAAAAGCAGTTTAACTATTTTTAGTTTTTAATGCCTTATTTAGCCATTTTTAGGTTTTATAAGATTGGACTATGTGACTGCAATGGCCATGAAACTGATTATGTTAAAATATCACAATTAGCTAGCAAGGAACAAAATAGTTTAAAACTTAACAATCCGGGCCCTAGTTATATATGTGTGTGTGTGTATATGTGCATGTACACTGTGTTTTTAATCTTTTCAGAGCTGAATTTATGTTAGTATTTAAGCTTTCATCAAGCGATACCAGCGTGTTAATAAGTTTGAAATCAATGAAGTAAATTTTAATGGAATAGTCGATTTTGATGAACAGCAATCGTAATGTGTGGATAAAATTCCTCATAACACTACTCTGTTAATTTTATATATTCAGTTTTATGCAATTTTTTCGGTGATGCATTTATATGTCAGTAGCAGTGAAAAGGTTAAAGTTATTATGATATTGCATTTATTCCAGTTAACTAAAATGTTCACATTGAAACTCTACTTTTCACATATGATCTGGCTCATTTGGCGTCAAATGAAAATGATTTTCTATGGCTTGGTGAGACTTCGAGGAATTGTTTTACAATGGAAGAGCCCAATGCAAGACCCTGACAGCTCCAATTTTTGTTGAATTTGGTGTTTTGGCGTATGCTATCGTTAAAAGAAAAATGCTGTCATAGTTCTTTTAGCTCTTCCTGTAAACACATGATCCCTAAATAAATGTTAAATATCTTTCGAGAATGTGTTGTGAAGATTGGTGACAACATTCTCTTACTTTTACTACCACTGTACATGTATAAAACATCTAAAATATGTATGTTACTGTTGATTTTAGGTATTGTATGTGCATAAACTCTTACTTTTCGACATTTAATTATTTTATTCAGTTATTTGTTCCCCCTGAAAAATTTTATAATTTGTAGCTGTCTGGTTTTTGCAATGGGCTCTTCTGTTCCCTCCTAATGACGGTCGCTTATTGTTCACTAATCCCAGAATCAGTGTATTTAGAGAATACACATTCTTCTGATGTGTTGCTGATGGTATTTTTACACCTCGGTTAGGAAAAGGACATATTATACACTAACACAGCAATTGTAACTGTTCGACACGATACAGGACACTGGACTGAACAATCTGCAAAAAAAAGAGAGAAACACTACAGTTTTGCTTCTAGGCCTAATCCCTACAGTTAAGTAGAAGTTAATGTTAATTGGGTACTTCCAAGAGCTGAGGCCATCATTTAAAAAAGAAAAACACTATAACTTGGCCTAATACTTCCATTGATGGTTATGAAGATGATGATCAAGGCGGTAAGTGATTTTAGAATAACTGTAAAGAGAAGTTAAGAGGGGGAGAGAAAGGGAGAGAGTTAATAGAGAGGGGAGAGAGAAAGAGAAGACAGGAGCAGGGAAAGCAAGAGTAATAGGGACACATGGAACGATAAAAAGAAGCGGTTGTGAGGCAGAATTTTAAAAGTAACTAGAACATAAAAGAAATAGTACCAGCCATGCTACAGTATGTGTCAGATGCTTATCTGTTAAGATTAATTATATTTAGGAATTATTTATGTGGTCAGCCCCTAGGGTATCATTTCATTGCATGGTTGATTATTTATAGCAGAATGTTAAACAAGAAGTTGAAATGTTAAGTTAGTGAATACATTTTTCTTGCCCTGGTTTCGTTATTCTATTATTTATTCACATGATTTCTCTTCTTTACAGAACATGTTTACTGTACTGAAACTCGACCATACAATCAAGGAGCAAGACTGACTGCATACGAACTAGTACATGATAAAATTCCTTCCACTCTTATCTGTGACAGCATGGTTTCAGCTCTTATGAGGGCAAGGAACATTACTGCTGTTGTGGTTGGTGCTGACCGAGTAGCTGCAAACGGAGATACAGCAAACAAAATTGGAACCTATCAGGTACTTATTAAGAATTCAAAGGACGTAGTGTTTGAATTAAACATTAGAACCCTTCTTTTTTACTTTTCTATGGACAAAAGAAAAATGGTCTAAATTAAGGGAAATGGATTAGTTTCCAAAAATTATAAAGTTAATTATAGATTTCGTAAAAACTTTCTTCAGCAGTGGTATTCAACCTTTTCTGCTTGAAATTTCAGTCTCCTTAAATGTAGTCTTTAATCAGACATATATATTATTTGAAATTGTTTTTAATGCTATGATTTACAACAGAAAATTACAATAATGGTTATTTTGTATGATGTTTAATTTTGAGGTCAGGTTTTTATTATTTTTTATTCTTATTTTTAAAGTTTAACATTCAGCGTTCTGCACATGATTGGTCTAACCTCTGGTTATTAAGTGCCAGTATGGTACTTTATGAGATTGCACGTGTGGGGGAAGGGAAAATGTCAGTCCGTCCGTCCGTCCGTGTGTCTGTATGCACGATAACTCAAAAACACTTTATTGGATTTTAACGGAAATTGGTATATGCGTTTATAATGCCCAAGGGAAGAACCCTATTGATATTTGACCAAATCGGTTGACCGGTACCGGAGTAAAACCCAATTTAGTGTCTATTTTAAAAGCGCCATAACTCAAATACGCTTTATCGGATTTTCATGAAACTGGGTATACACATTTATAATGTCCATGGGAAGATGTCTGTTGATATTGGACCAAATCGGTTGGCCAATACTGGAATAATGCTCAATTTAAAGGAAGGGTAAACTAAAAAAATACAATTTTTTTTATTTTAATCTCATCGCACGGAGCTTTGAATTACGAAAAGAATGGTGATCACGCGAACTTCAAACGCCTAATATTACGCTTTGTACAGGTGAAGTAAAAAGCTACTGTGACGTCACGATTGACAGGACGACAGTTGCTGTAATGCTCGCGCGTGTGTTTCTAATGCACCACAAAGTCTCATTTGTGTTTGTTGTTGATATTGATGTCTGCAATGTTACCTTATAAGGACAAATCTCGGTATTCACAAATTAATATCACACGAAAAGAAAATGACAAGGAATTATTGAAAGAATTGCAAGGAAGAAAAGAAAATACGGAATGGTGTAAATGTGGGCTGACGTTGGTCGATTTTAATCTGATTAAAAAAACTTATTTTCTGCACATCATAATTGCAATTATAATTAATTCAACAAAAGCATACTGGCACTTTGTTATATCAGTTTATCTGATTTTTATTGAGTTTTGAAAATTGACTTTGTGCTGGCATATAAGCTTACAGTGATCGTTGAAGTGAGTTTAAATCTCAGTGAGGCTAAAGCCATATTCATGGTCGATGATTGGGATTTTTCAAGGTATTTTTTTTTGTTCTCCTATTTCTCGTAATTCATTCTGACACTGTCCGCTCTCTTCCTTTCCTCTCTTCATCTCTTTCAGCATTCTCATTTCATTAAAACGGCAACTTAATGTGGCTTGCAGGGCTACATTTAATCCTACTACCACCTTTCTTGTAAGATTGTGGTCATTGGTCAGAAATTTGACTGGTACCATGGACTATTTGGCAGGGGCAGACCGTTTGTCTATGGCCTATAAACTTGAAGGTATCTGGTTTGCTTGGAAAATGCTTGGCAGTATGAGCAAAGGCTGATGATTGAGGGGGGGAGGTCTTGATATATCCACAAGAGTTTAATGTCATCACATTCCATAAGTTGTCCTGTGGACCCAAAAGTGACTGTAGTGCTAAGGGATTGTCCTTGTCCCTCCCTTTGTCCACATCCTTTAGATGTGTTAATCCTGCCTTGATAGGCATAACTAGAACTGTTTATTAGAGTGTGCCAACATAAATCTTAATAAATAGAGTTAAGGGGGGGACTTCTTCTATACAATCCATGGAATTTCCTCTATAAAAGTAGGCATCCTTCATCCTTACCCAGTTTCAGTACAAAACGATCCATTTTTTGAAACATAATAATTAATTTAACATCACTTCATAATACAGAATACTTTTATAATCTTACTTTTACAACAGTCTTAACACTAGAAATGGGTGAATCATGAACGAGTCATTCATAATGAACAAATAATTGTACTGAACAAATGAATCATGATTCAGTTACAAAATTAATTGATTCCTTTCTGAATCAATTATGAAAGCCATGATTTGGTTCAAGAAGTGATTCAAAATAAAAAATCACATAAAACCTCGAATGCCTTGATTCAGTGATTGCTTTGACTTCTCGGTATAACGATTCATTCCTTTCTACTATTACAACCAGGCTGCTGAGGGGAGGGGATGTAACACTAGCTGGGGTGTTGGGGTAGCTGTTAACAAGAATACCATTTTTAATAGACCAAAAACTATTAATTACGGTATTTTGAAAGTTAAACTTAGGCTATGCTGTTTTTGTGGGTGAGCATCCCGCCAACCTGTGAACTGTGGCAGTAGCGATTGATTCTCCCTACCATGCACATTGCCAACTGTTCTTTTCTTTGAAGCCATACGATTGCATTAAGGTTTAATTATAATTATTGTGACTTTTTTGTTTTTGTTTGTTTGTTTGTTCAGAAAGAAAAATCATGAGGGAGTGCCTGGGCACACCCAGCACCCTCCTTAATTCCATGTTTGGCTCTATTGTTTTGTTCTTGATGTTCTACCCCATTGTTTAATTTTTAGTCATTAGATTATGAAATAGTAATGTTTTATAGAAAATAATTGTTGCATTAATCGAGATCCAACAAACTTCTATGAACCTATCAGATTTTGATGTACAATTAACGAGAAAAGGGGTTTTAAAGCTAGAAATAATGTATATGGTTTGTTCTTTTGCAGATAGCTGTATTGGCAAAATATCATGGTGTGGCATTCTTTGTCGCAGCACCCTTCACTTCCATTGATTTCAGTATTCCAAGTGGAGATCATATTGTTATTGAAGAGAGGCCAGAAAGGGAAATGAGTCATGTTGGAGAAAATAGGATTGCAGCACCAGGTCTGTTTAATTTTGATTCTTTAAAAGTTAGCTTCAAGTCTTAACAAATATATTCTTCTTTTAGCATCAGAATAAATGAATGTTACATATCTGAGCATCAATCAAGAAGGGTGACTGAGGCATTAACATCGCGGACTTGCATTCAAGAGCTCGCGGGTTCAAATTCCAAGACCGACCAACCTGACTGTGGTTTTTCGTGGTTTTCCACAGTCATTGAGACAAATGCTGGGTTGGATTTTCATTACCATAATCCTCTACACCTCCCCTTATCCCATTATCATCCTTCTTGTCATTTGACCTCATCCTATGATCCCATACTCATAATACAGGCTTTGCGCAGGTATTTAGCTGCTTGTGGAATGGACACACTCTCAGTCTCCTCTCCTATGTCCCAAGCCCTCTGGGAAGGTATCTGCCCGGATCGAATCCTTGAGCTCCACGAGGACCTTTTCGAGTAGGCCTACTCGTGTAGTATCGAGGGCAGATTTGCATGCGGTGTGGTCGAACTTGGCAGATGTACAGGTGGAATTGGAGATGGGGTGGGAGTCTGTTGACCGAGCGGCTAAGGGGACACCTGCAGCCGATGGACTGGGAAGACACTTCGTAGCCATTCATCACATTCATTGGGTTGTACAACAAGCCTCTGTTTGGCAGATGTGCCTCAGGGTTGTCCCAGCGTCCTCTATCTGTCTATCTATCTGAGCATCACTCAATCATGGTAAATTGTAACCAATAGTGATAACACCTGTGGGTCATTCCATGCCAAATCATCACAGCTCCCAACCCGACCATCTCAGATTTAGATGAAATTCGGTAAGAAGTTAAAATACATGAAGTTGTACACACACGCAAAATTTTACCCCTCAGTGATTTACGATATTCATACAGCAGGGTTGCAAACATGACAAAAATTGTAAAATTTTCCCTTGCATGCTCTGCAAAAATAAATCATAACTTTACTTCTAATTGAGGTAGAACCTTCATGTTGGTCTCATTTTGAAGCTAAAGGTACATAGTTTTCATTAAAAATAGTTGCATTTCAAAATATTAATTTTTTCATTCCAAGGTCAAAAGGTGTAACCTTTGACCTTGAGTATCTAAGAAACTGTACCTTTAATTTTATTGAAGAAAAGATATGTTAGGCAGTTAAATGCATTCTATCTATGGTACAAATTTCATTTTGGGATGGCTTTGGGAACAGGAGAAAAAAATTTCCCTATAATATAAAGTCACATGGATGACTCACTCACTCACTCACTGACATTAATTTTTGCCCAATTTTAGATGAACTAGAAACTTGAAATTTGGTACACGTATAGCATTTAGGCTGTAAACCACATAAAAATTCCAAAAAGGTTATTTTTTTTATTTTTAGCCCTAAAAACCCCCCGAAAAGCGCTCGGCTCGGCTCACTGACATTAATGTTTGGTCACTTCCAGATGAGCCAGAAACTTGAAATTTGATACACTTTTAGGCTTTTTAAATTTTAGGCTGTAAACCACAGGAAAATTCCAAAAAGTTGATATTTTAATTATTTTTAGCCCTAAAAACTCCAGAGAAAAGGCTCGGCTCTGCTCATTGACATTAATGTTCACCAACTTCCAGATGAGCTAGAAACTTGAAATTTGGTACACGTATAGCGTTTAGGCTGTAAACCATAGGGAAATTCCAAAAAAAATTTTTTTTAATTTGTGTGGGTTTCTGCCTCGCGGCAGCTGCAGCTCTAACTCTTGACCGATTGGGTGAAATATCTAAAAATTAAAAAAATTAACTTTTTGGAATTTTTCTGTGGTTTACAGCCTGAAAGCTATATGTGTACCAAATTTCAAGTTTCTAGCTTATCTGGAAGTGAAAAAACATTAATGTCAGTGAGCCGAGCCGAGCCCTTTTTCGGGAGTTTTTAGGGCTAAAAATTAAAAAAAATAAACTTTTGGATTTTTCGTGTGGTTTACAGCCTAAAAGCTATAAGTGTACCAAATTTCAAGTTTCTAGCTCATCTGGAAGTGGGCAAACATTAATGTCAGTGAGCCGACCCAAGCCCTTTTCGGGGGGGTTTTTAGGGCTACAAATTTAAAACAAAACTTTTTTGGAATTTTCCTGTGGTTTACAGCCTAAATGCTATACGTGTACCAAATTTCAAGTTTCTAGCTCATCTGGAAGTGGGTAAACATTAATGTCAGTGAGTAGAGCCGAGTCCTTTTTCGGGAGTTTTTAGGGCTAGAAATAATAAAAAAATTAACTTTTTGGAATTTTCCTGTGGTTTACAGCCTAAAATTTAAAAAGCCTAAAAGTGTATCAAATTTCAAGTTTCTGGCTCATCTGGAAGTGGTCAAACATTAATGTCAGTGAGCCGAGCCGAGCCCTTTTTCGGGGGGTTTTTAGGGCTAAAAATAAAATAAATAACCTTTTTGGAATTTGTATATGGTTTACAGCCTAAACGCTATACGTGTACCAAATTTCAAGTTTCTAGTTAATCTGAAAGTGGGCAAACATTAATGTCAGTGAGTGAGTGAGTGAGTCAGCCATGAGGCTTTTTATTATAGGGAAATTTTTTTCTCCTGTTCCCAAAGCCATCCCAAAATGAAATTGGTACCATAGATAGAATGCATTTAACTGCCTAATATATCTTTTCTTCAATAAAATTAAAGATACAGTTTCTTAGATACTCAAGGTCGAAGGTTACACCTTTTGACCTTGGAATGAAAAAATTAATATTTTGAAATGCAACTATTTTTAATGAAAACTATGTATCTTTAGCTTCAAAATGAGACCAACATGAAGGTTCTACCTCAATTAGAAGTAAAGTTATGATTTATTTTTGCAGAGCATGCAAGGGAAAATTTTACAATTTTTGTCATGTTTGCAACCCTGCTGTATGAATATCGTAAATCACTGAGGGGTAAAATTTTGCGTGTGTGTACAACTTCATGTATTTTAACTTCTTACCGAATTTCATCTAAATCTGAGATGGTCGGGTTGGAAATTACACTTTTTTGTGATGATTTGGCATGGTTATTTTAAGAAATAAAATTAATAAATTGCGTATAGTTCTAGAACTTAATTATGAGGTTCACAGTTACATTTTTGTTGTGTAATGCAAAAAATGTAATGTACATTTATATAAACAAAACTTCGAATTCTGGTCTCCTTTTTATTTTGTATATGTATACTAGCAGGTTATGTAGGTGGTACAGTCAATATTATGGCAGTAGCTTTCTGTGTCAAAGGTAGAAGGTTTGATGGGATTTATGTGTGCATAAATGTGACAGACCAATGCCTGTTGATTTACAGGCATGTGAAAGAACTTATACAGGTCAACATTCTCATTCATTTGAAAAGCTCTCTAGGTTGTGTTTTTTGAATAACTAGGAACTGCATGTGGCTTTGCCCATGTTTATTAATTCAAATACTAGATATTTTTAAACCATTTTTTTAACAAAAAAATAATAATAAAAATTATATATTTAACATTGACATGGTTTTTACATACATTGCATTAATTACATAATTTTATTTAAAATTATATTGTTAATATTAGAAGTAATAAATTATAACGATTAAAACAAAACCAGATTCATGAATCTTACATGCAAATCATTCATATCTAATTGAAAGGTGAATACGCCTATCTGGGTTCGAGGTGCCTTTCTTGATTAGAGAGCACAGCCCAGGAAAGAAGAAGAAGAAGAAAAAAAACTGAGATCCAAGTTTCCCGGCTCTGAAAATTATCACATTGTGTGTTCCGTCCAAATTGATCAATGTTTTTTTCATTTAGGCCTATGTACATGAATCCCTTCCATTCACCTATGTTAAAAATAATTTCACATCTATCCGTACCATACAGTTGACTGGGCATCACACATACAAGAACAAACACTTCTTTTATTGTTATAGAGAAAGCTATAAACAAATGAATCAAGCAGAACAGTTGAAGAGCTCAACGATTTGTTGCATTCTGTTCCCTAAAATCATGTTTTTCCCCAGTTTTTTCCACATAAAACCCACGAATGAAAGCAAAAGTTAAAAATCTGTTTTCGAAGTGCATTTGAAACTCCTTCCATCAACCTACGTTAAAATTTCAGTTCTCTTTGTGCTGTACTTTTGGCTGGACATCACACACAAACGGACAAACTCTTCCTCTTATTATATAGATAACTGCCAATTACACAGGCCCATCGTAAAGTATGATAATAAGATTTTTATGTTTAAAGTTTCCATAATTACTCGGCTTGGAGAAGGTGTTTATTTCCACTAAAAGAATAACACAAAATCTTGACTTCATTCGATAACAATGGGAATGGTGTTAATATCATCCTCCTACTTTATCCTCCCTTAGAGTACTTTATCAGAGCTAAACAGTATTCTTTACTGATATGACTTCAGGTATCAATTGCTGGAATCCTGCCTTTGACATCACGCCAGCTAGCCTTATCACTGCCATCATCACAGAGCGAGGCGTTTATCATCCCGGAGAACTGAGCCAGCAGAGAAACAGCTTTGATTCTCCTCACTCCTAGCCTTCCATGCTGCTTCCATTTCACCAGCGTGCCTGCTTAGTGTAGATTCTTTGCTCAAATTCATTATATTCCAAGATTCTGCAAAAGTATTCTGCAGGAATGTGCTTTTGCCTGTATTACAAATTACAAGCTTCCGATCCTATATGTGGTGTGTTACTCGGTGTTCAAAATGACAAATGTAGTGATGAAGATGTATAAATGGAAAGGAGAGATGAGCTTACTGCATTGAAGCTAGTAGTTATTAGATGGAAAGAGAGAGATGATGAAGTCACGAAAATATATAACTATTTACATGCGTTTTCATTAAACCAAAAGAAACACATTATGCCAGCTTTTTAGTTTGAAAAGAAAAGGGCAGCTCATTAGAACTCATCCAAGAAGTAAACTCCTTGAGCATAAAACTCTTATCTGATTTTTAAAGATTCAGTTACAAATCATCTAATACAGAAGTAGTCGCCTTCTCTTATCTGTGTTATCCAGGAGCATGTTTTCGGAACTATTACTCCTGTCATTAGTGTATGCCTGACTACTATCAGTTGTTGCTAATGGAAGTGGAGGGATGGAGAATGGTAGGCTATGGGTAGATGAGGCTAATAATATTATTTGTCTTGCTTAATTACATTAACTTATATTACTATTTTTAGATAAAGATTTTTTGCCGGTCAACATAGTTATATAGGTTAATGGACATTTTTAAGTTTGACTTCATTATACTACCTATCTAGTTAATGTTCTTGAAAGAGCTATGGCTAGGTATTTGTGGGCTGTTTTTATTGCAGTATATCTGGTTTAAATGTAATTTTTCAAAAAATTCTCTGATTATATGGTACCATATATGTTCACAGTTCTCTTGAAATAGGGTTTCTTTTTAGATTCCATAATTACGTGAGAGAAAATTGTAGACCTACAAATGTTAAACTGCTACTCAAGTGCCAAAAATAAGAGCAAGTCACACATTCTTCCTCCCAGATGTGCTGTGAATTACATGTACTAATTTTCACAGTACCATTAATTTCCATGTTTTAGTTAAATTTAATAATTTTTTTATTTCATTACTTTTTAAATTGTTAATGAAACCAAATATGTCTTGTTGATTCATCATTCTCATTGAAATTGAGAGAAAGTATTGGAAATAGGTCAACAATGTCAATTTTATTGTTGACCTTTAAGATTTTTTGTTAATTGGACACCTTGTGATGTTAATTTCATAAGGTATAAACAATTTTAGAGTTTGAATTCTACGTCTTATAGCCTTCTTAAACATATACCATAGAATCTTTGTTAGCCAGCAGAGAGGATTCAAATTATTCTGGAAATTTTCCAGATAGGCTTTCACAGCCAGTGTCATAACTGTAGTAGTCATTTTCTGGGCTATTAGACCTTGGTGACTAGTAAACCTTAATCTTGGCCTAATAGCTCGGCAAATGACTATTCCCAGGTTTTCCTGCTACCATGGCCTAATGGCCTGGATGATGACTCTTGCTCATCTCGTTAGCATGTTTATGAAACTGTCAGCCTTCCCATGGAATGAATAGACAACTGCCAGATTTGGCAGTGCACCTACACTTAGCTGGCAGACCCCTAGCAGTCTGCTGCAGAATGAAATCTATAAAGCCCTACCAGCTAGCAGAAGGGTTTTGCAGCAGTATGGCAATTGTGTAGTTTCATGTTGTCAGGTTAAACTGGCTACATCATAGTGACCAATATGACACTAAAAAAATCAGTACATATTTGCACTATTTGTACTGCTCTTTTTTAACAATTACAAGGCACTCTGCAAGATTTTGTTGAAAAAATGTTTAATATTACTATTATAAGTGACTAACTTTATAGTGATAAACATAAGAAAATTATATTATTCGAAGTGGAAGTTGGGAATAGTGCTACATTATGGTGGCCGCACAAAATATCTTCTGCTACCTCCTCCTGCTAAGATTGCCTTTGGCAAAGATTTTAAAAAGCACCACATGCTGAAATGGCCAGCAGGAACCGGAAGTCAGATGATGTGTCTACTTCAAATTATGGTTGTAGGTGAGGCTTGGGGGATTGTAAACATAGCAGCTCTTTGTAGGTCGTTTTCCAGAGAACTGGCGGAGAAAGTTTACCTAGCAGCTGTTCATAGATTTCACCCTTAAGGAATTAAATATAGTACGAAGGTGAATCAAAAAGTAAAGCACAATATATTTTTTTTTTTTTTACTAAAAGTTTAATAGGTACAAGTACAAACAATTGCACACATGAAGGGACATCTTTTATCTTCGCCAAGTTTCTCAACACATTTCTCCCGTAGTGATACCAGTTTCAAAATTCCTGTTCATAGACGTTCCTTTCGGTTGGAGTGTAGCCATCTGCAGACTGCTGTTTTCACTTATGCATCTGACGAAAGCGTTTACCGGCCAGTAGTTTCTTCATGGGACTAAACAAGTGAAAGTCCGATGGTGCCAGGTCTGGACTGTAGCATTCATGCTGATGGTGTCAAACTTCTTCACGACAATGCTCACCCCATGTTGCTGCAGCTGTTCATGAGAAAATCATCAAGTTTGGTTGGGAGGTGCTCTAGCATCCTCCATATTTTCATTTGTTTGGTCCCATGAAGAAATTCCTGGCCGGTAAACGCTTTGCATCAGATGTAGAAGTGAAAACAGCAGTCCGCAGATGGCTATACTCCAACCGAACGGATTCTTATGTATGAACAGGGTATTTTGAAACTGGTATCATGATGGGAGAAGTGTGTTGAGAAACTTGGTAACTGTATAGGAAAATAGACAAAAGATGTCCCTTCATGTGTCCATTTATTTGTAATTGTACCTATTAAACTTTTTGTAAAAAAATGATTGTGCGTTACTTTTTGATCCATCCTCGTAATATGTAAAATCATTTGAATTTGTTAAGAAGACAAACATACACTTTTATTTTCTGATTTCAATAATTGCTGTCCTTTTAAGATACAATATTGTGAAAAGAGTTCATGTCTTTTCCATAGTGATGCAGTATTGGCAGTTCAATTTGTGGAGTGCTGCAACTGATTTTATAACATATTTCAAATCTCCATCTGCATACAAAATTGTTCTAGAATTTAGAAAGTCCACTTGCTATGCAGTAAGGTTCATAACATTATTTACTGTGATAATATGAACATTGCTTAGAATATCTGCAAACTTTTATCATTTACTTTGCCACAAAATATTTATGCTTACAAATACAAGGGAGTTATTTGATTTTGAGATCTCAATTGCCCCATGATGGATACCAAAACCCCACACAACTTTACCGCATATTTTACATATTAGCTGCTATTGGCTAGGAGTCACAACGAGAGGTGTTTGAATGTGAACAGGATGTGCAGCGGGATACAGTTACTAACGAAAGCAAAGTGTACATCACAACAGTGCACAACATCAAAACAAAACAAGAATTGCACTTCACCTAGAGCTACAGCTGCCAAAGTTGACATTTTGTAAGAAAGGAAGGCAAGCAATTTTTGAGAGAAGGAAGTGGCGGATGTCAAAGGGTATCTATTGATCATGAAAGTCATGAAAATGAACTTGCGATCATGAAAGTAATGAACAAGTTTTGAAATTGAGTGGACATGATTTTTTTTTTTTGTATCAGCATTTGAATGATAATCAAGTTCTTATGCCGTGCATATTTCATGGAAATGCTTCAGTTGAACAAAGAATTTTTAATTGAAAACTTAAAATACAGTTGTTGCAGAAAGTAGTGTTTACAATGCAATACAATCGCTAGGTGGTTTACTTAATAGTGAGAAAAACTGAATGTGAACATTACAAAATCAGTGATATTAGATGTGATTGCTTCATCAAAAAGAGTACAAGCCATAAAAATAGATGAAATTTAAAGAAAATGATGTGACCAATCATAAGAGAACATTTCAAGAAATAAAGGAACTTGAAGATAAAAGAATGATTATAGAAAAGGCAAAGGGGCACAGTCCAAGTCATACATAATTACTGTACTCATGTTGAAACACGATTTTAACAACATAAAAATTACATTGAGCCTTACACTCAACTGGCTTTCAGGAGGGGTTCATTTAAAAAAAAAATCCTTGTTGTTGTGCCACACACATTGTCGAGAGGTCATGACGTTAACAAAAGAGGCAGTGGAAAAGTCATGAAAAAGTCGTGAATTTGATCCATTAGATATCAGCAGACGCTCTCTGTATTAGTGTTCTTGCAAGATGTGTCAGCAGAATGCTGAATGCTAATGTGTCATCTGCCATGTCCTTCTCATTCTGGGAAATTGGCTTGTATCACATTCTAAAAAAATGTTAAATTTGGCAACTGTTGCTCTAGGTATAATGCAATATTTGCGTTGTTTAGAGTTGCCATTTCTTTGTTTTGATGTCAGCACTACTAGCATTATTTTACTATTGTGATGTATACTTTGCTTTTGCCAGACAACTGCCTCTCATAGCTGCATTCCTTGCTCACATTTGAATCTCCCTGTTGCCATTAGCAGCTAATATTAAGCATGTATGGTACATGTTGTGTGGGGCTTTGAATGCTGTCAACACCATTCGGTCATTGTGACCTCAAAGTCAAATAGATTCCTTGTTAGAGTCCATGCAATCTCTCTGATCTATCTTAATTAGTGATCTGTTGGAGGAATCTTTTTGTTCAGGTGTAGTATGCTGCATATTGTGGTATAAATCTGACGGTGTTGGCAGGATTCAAATCTTGAGAATGCAGTATTTATTTTTGTAATGAATGTCATCGCATATGGACAGAGCTTATTTTATTCCCAAAAATTTGGAATTTAATAATCCTTGCATAATAGATGCATTTGTTTACAACAATCTTTGGTCCAGCAACCAAAATTAAATGAAGCTAGGGGTTTATGTGAGTATTTGTCTTCAAGTTATATCGTAAGACTTCATGTTCAAGTTCTGTGTTCAATTCTTTGTTTCAGTTTAAAAGTCGTCACTTGAGATTTGATCTTTCTGTATGTAGGCAATATATTGATCATTATCAAACAATTATAAACCAGATATATCAGTCTTACTATATACCAATTACGGTAGCATTTCAGTGACATTTTATTAGGCACAAAATATTTTCCTCACACAATAGATGCCTCCCAGAATTTTGTTGCAAAAATTAATATAAATTATGCATTATGAACATAATTTTGTTAAATTGACATGCTGCATATTTCTGCTGCCCCTTAAATTTGGATACTCTTCTATCTGTGACATTATTTTAGTATTGGTTGCTTGTCATGAGAGATTTTACTGTATATGTGACTTTGCCAGGGAAGCCCGATCATAATTTGGTAAACACATTTCTGCGTAACAGTAGAAAACAGCTGTCAGGGTGTAAAATTTTGATTTTTAGATTTCAACTCCATCTTTTATTTTCCTTCTTGTTATTACATTCTCTGATCACAACAAACTTAAAGACAGTGTTGCCGATCATAGTATTTTCAGTTTGAAAAGAGGTCTGCACTAGTAGAAAACATCCTTAAGATGCAATGTAAATTTAACATTCCCTGGTGTTTTCATTGTTACTGTTCATGATATAAACACTAAATATGGGCAACAGAAACACTTGCTATGCCATAGTAATGCAGTTGAAATACTTTTTGAACAGTCAAGTTTCAAAGGTCATAAAATCGATAAAAAGATTTATAATTTCTTTCTTAGAATGCTCAGAATTTTGTGCTGAAATAGAATCCATTCAAATAGGAAATTAATAATCTGACTTATAGTTGGGTTTCCCTGGCAGGGTCACACATACACACACACACACATACACACATACCGATCACTTAATTTCTTCATATAATCAGTGAATGTGTTCTTTATGTTATTCGTCGTATTTTAAATACTTTTTTGTTAAACAGTAACTGCATAACTAATGACACTTCTTTATAATACAGAAATTTGTGGCAATTCTTTTAAAACCATATTAAATTCTTAGTTTTTATATAGTCTTCTACTTAAACTGAAGAACTGAGCATTTTGTCTTCTTCATCTGTCTTCTTCCTAAGCATGTACTATGCTTCAAATGTTTAGTATCTCGAGTTTCATCATTCTTGGGCTTTCTGAGTTTTCTTTCTATGGTTATATGATAAGCAGGGTGAATTGGATCAGCTACCCATTGATTTCCCTGGGTGCCATAGTTAAGGTTAGATTTATATTCAAGACTACAGTGTGATCTCAGTATAACCAGAAGAGTATATATTTTTAAAAATTGATCCTTTCTTCTGAATCTTTCTGTTAATTCCCTAATATTTTCTTTCAGAGTATGTGTGACATTTTCACCTTGAGTTGTACTGAGATTTCACTGTATAAGAACATTATTTGTAAAATAAATTTATTTTAAATAACTGCAAGTATAAAATTGTTAGATATGTAATACAGTAAGACAGTTTAAGATAAAAATATTGCAGCATCTCATAATAATCTTAGATACTAGATGTTCAATCATAATTAAATTGTGACTTTTCGCCATGTTTGAATAGGTATCCTATTATTAATATTGTGAAAGAATGTTCACAATGTATTTTAAAATAAGGATGAGGATCCTTGAAACATGTCTTATCGAAATAATCGTAAGTGAAGGAACAAAGTTTATAAAGTCAACTCGTGTAATAGATTTAATATATTAGTTATTCTGTTAATTATGTACTTGGTTAACGTTTTGAAATATAGATAATGTATGGTGTTGTCATGGAGTACGGCTATTTATTTTGTAATAATTGAAACTTGCATGCTAAACGAATGAAAATATCAAAGAAAATTTCTAATTAAACAAATAGTGCATTTGAAACGTAAAACACGTGGTACCACAAAATTAATAAAAATAATCACATTACCTGCTATTTTGCCTCAATGATTTTTGAGGAACTTGCTGGATACCAGGCCAAAAAAAAATCAATTCATTAGTGAATACTTGAATGATATTTTCCTGCAAACAACATTCTGTTTTGAAAATAGCATTCTACCATTCAGATATGGTATTCCATTATTAGACCAATGACAAATAAAAGACTAATGACTAGAGGCACATATTTTTCACAAATTATAAAATTCTATTTTTTTTTGTGTGAAAAATCACAAATTTGACTAATAATGCTGAAAATTATTAACCTTTCAGCAAAATGTTGAAATAATTGATGAAATTGTATGAATTACATTGGAAGCAATTTGAAGATTGCAACCATACATGCAGTTCAATCATCAAAGGTGAACTGTGTCAGTCAGAATCAATAGTTGATGTTTTAATCAATTTCATGACAGAACAAATTCAACTAAAAACGAAAATCATTTGCATATTGAAAACGAACCAGGTCATATCAATTAAAGTTAGTTTTTGCTGAAGCTTTTATTCTCTTACACACTGAACAAAAATAGCAAAATTGTTGCCTAAATTAAATAAAAATAATACAAAATATGCTGAAATTACTGTAATAAATGTATAAAATCTGCCAAAAATGTTCACCAAAATTAGGTGCTTCTACTAATGATAAACAAAAATTGGGATAAAGACTCACCTCAAATTCATGATGTCAAAACCGTCACAGTAATATGATTGAACAGGTGGTATATGTGAGATAGTGCAGTTATGCTTCTTCTGTCAATCATTGATATTTTGAAAAAAAATTATAATTGAAAAGGAAATAATATTTTTCATGAGCAAAAGTGGACATAAAGTATTTTAGTTATTTGTTGATAGCGCTAAAGATGTATTTGTAATTTTACTTCTCTTTACCGTGACTTTTAAATTATATGAGATATTTTTAAAATAAGATTTCACGTATGTATAAGTCAATTTAGGTCATTGAATTCATAATATGTACTGAATATAGTTTGAAAGATCCATTTCCTCTATTTGACTTACATGCCTGCAGTAGCCCCAGATATCCATGAATGATATGTTCCAAGATCTTCCATTGGGCTGGAACTCTCAGAATACTGCACAATGTACATATAAATAATTTTTGTATGTATTTAATTGATAAATGATGCACATAATTAATACGTGTTGATGGATTGTATTGTATCATACTATTTATACAATATAGTATTTTAAGCATAGTAAGCAGTGTTCTGGTAACACAGGAAAGAATATTGAGGCAGGGATGTTTGATCACTTTATCCATAAGGGAATTTCTCCATTGTAACAGTGACAGAATTTTCTTATAGATTGCTTATTTCAACTATTTGTTTCCTTTTTTAAAAATAATATTATGGCAATTCTTTTAAAACCATACTAAATTCTTGATTTTCATTTTATCTTTGGGATTCTATTTTATGTCTAATAAAATTTTTAAATTTTTGGTATAGAAGTTTGGTTAATGTCAGTGTTTATTTGCACATAAGTGCAGTATTTATATTATTTTGCATTAAAATTAAATAGTCTTATCATGCACGTGTGCAAAATATATTTATGAAAAAAACACATCAAGTGCATTTTAGACATTTCGTTTTATAGATTTTAACAGTTCTTTCCAGTTGACTGTTAGCACTTGTGCAGATATACTGGTAAAAACACCATATCCTTGATCTACTATTCAGGCTCCATTTCGGCTATAAACTACTGGACACAAAAATACAATTCTATAACAAAATAAATTTACTAGGATTGGGATTTGGTCTTGAATTCAAGTCTGCTGTAGCAAAAATCAATTTAAATTAACCTCTCTACACATCAGATTAATTATTTTAATTTTAATTGAATTGTGTAAATAAATAACAGTTTTAATTCGTTTGGAAAAGTCAACCGTCTACAATCCGACAATTCTGTATTTCAAGATTGAAATATTGGATAGATGGTTGGTGTCCACGATACAGTTTTGCAACATTTTGTTCCTCATTGGAAACTGGTAGACAAATACTGTTTTGGCTGACTACAAGACTATTGCAGTAATTATGTGAATTGTGACATAACAAAAATAAAGCTGGTAGAGAGGTTTCTTCTGGGTGAAATGAAATATTTATAATTAATTTGTTTAACTGCTATGGGAAAAGTCATGAGCCTACATTTCTTTCAAAAGAATTGTTTCAGTATTTTTTATTATAAAAGTAAATATCTTTCAAGTGAGAAAAATTACATTTTTGCTCTTAAAAAACAGTAAGTGTCTGTTGAAATCAAAATAAGGAAGATTACTTTTTTATTGAAAAAGGTATAAGAGTTTCATTATGCCATGCAAGATATGTGCTCATTTGATGGGAACCTGTTGTTTTTAAAGAAGAGAATACTGTGTTGTAATAAAATATTTATGAATATAATTTATATTGGTACAGTTATAAGCTACTACTACCTGAAACAAGAATTATCTCTAATTTTTTACCTTAAAATTATATTTTGCTTCTTAACTCTACATGAAGCTTAACTGAATATCATTGTATATTATTTTTAGTGTACGAGGGCCATCCACAAAGTAAGTTTCCCTAGTTTGGTTTACGAAAACCAAAACACAATTTCATGGAAATATTTATTGCAACAGATGCAGCAAGTATTCAGTTATTTTTCAACATATTCACCACCGGAATTGATACATTTGTCATACTGTGGAACCAACTTTTGAACACATGTTTTAGAAGTCTGCCACCAGGGATTTGAACCACTGTGTGACAACCATCTCTGCTCCTCTGTCATTCGTGAGGTGTAAGAAAAGGTGAAATTCACTGGGAGCGAGGTGGAGGCTGTAGGGTGGATGTTGAAACACTTCCCAGCCAAACTTTTGCAGGATATGTGCTGGGAAGTGTTTAAACATCCAACCTACAGCCTGGACCTCGCTCTCAGTGATTTTCATCTTTTCCTACCCCTTGGAAAATGACAGAGAAAGGAGGTGATTGTCACACAGTGTTTTAGATCCTAGGCAGCACACTTCAACACATGTGTTCAAAAGTTGGTCCCACGGTATGATAGACATATCAATTTCGGTGGCGAGTATGTTGAAAAATAGCTGAACACTTGCTATATATTTTCCAGTAAATATTTCCATGGAATTGTGTTTGGCCCTCGTACACTAAAAATAATATACAAAAAATTTTGTTTAATGCTTCTCTCATAAGTTCTATTAATATATTAAGAACAACTTCTTGTGGAAATGCATTCCAGATTTAAGCGGCATGAGATAGCTTTTGGAAAACACAAGCAGTATAATCTGGCACTTTTAACTTAGACAATGAGTTCTGACAATAAAACGTTTTTAGTAATGAAGTCTTAATAGTTAAATATATTATTTAAACCTATCTTATATCCAAGTAAACCGATCTGTGTTCTGGTGGGTTTTGTGCTTTCATTACAGGGGCTTATGGTAGAGTTGTGTCAGTATTCATTCTTTGCCTTTCCTGTATTTTTCCTCACTACATTATATGTAAACAGGTTAGCTTATCAAACTGAATTTCTGCCTTCTACTTTAAGTAATAAAATTTCTAAATAAAGTGTGTTCTGTTTTATGTCATTTGCTTAAATGTTTTATTAACTGCACAGATGTTGCCATTTCACATGTAAGAACACATTTAAAATTAAGTTTCCTCTTCCATTTGAAAAAATAAAACTTTATAGCTATATACAGTGAAATCTCTGTACAACGATTATGGATATAATGATAGTACTCTGAATAACATTAAAATATTATTTTCCCAGTATTTATTCCATTAAAATAATGTAAAAATCCCCTCAAATACTCTTAATAATACTCTTAATAACGATAAACCTCTCCATTACAATAACAATCAGAATCCCTGTAACAACTTTTTCCCTGGTGCAATGATAAAATAGGCCGCAAAAGTGTAAATTAGAATGAACAGGCAGAAGAAGAAAGCAAAGAAGAGGAGGAAGGACAAAGTGTGAATCTATCAACCTTAATCACTGCCTCTTGAGAAGCTCTACAGAAGTTTCTGTCAATTTTTCCTTGCATCCAGGTTATTTAGTGAACCTTGTCGCAATAAGATCTTTGTTTGTTTCCCCTCCATGAAAAAATTTCTGACTTTTTCAAGAGAGTCAAAAATAAAATATATCCCTTTTGTTTGTGATTTCCATGACTGATACTGTATTGTAAAACACATTTGCTCAAAATGAGCAAAAAGCAAGTGGACACAGTGCATAGTAGTCTAGTGTAGCGTGTTAATTTAATGGTAGACTAAAAAGTTCCTGGGCTAAAATTATATTAGTTTTCGAAATAGTTAAACAAAACCTCGATTTTGGGAGTGGTTCCGTATATACCATCCAAAATTAGCACTTTTTGTCATTTCTGTTTTTAACAATAATATTCTCTCCAGCAATATTCTTTTCTGGTCCAGGCAAAATCGTTCTATCAAGATTTCACTATATATTTAAAAAAATTAAGTTGATGAAAATGCTACAAACTACACTATTTACTTACTTAAATAGGAATATGTGTTCCACATAATTGGCTGTTTTCAACAAAAAGTCATTGTTTGGAATTTCTTGAAACATGAGGTGGTCTATATGGTGTACAGATTTTAGTTTGAAATTTGACTCAAACTATAATGGATTGTTATTTCAATAAAAGGCACTAAGAGCCTTTATAATAATAATAAAAAAATAATTATGTATTGGGGAAATATGCTGAATAATTAGACAGTTATACACTGACGTAATAACATCTGATAGCACCAGACATGAGAGGAACATATTGATTCTAGATAAGAGGTTTTTCCGAATAATATGGAATTGTTGTATGATCTTATTTTAATTGTTGCAAAAGGATCCAGAAAACGTAAAAATATATAAAAACAGGTCATTTGGATAATTTATGGTTCAGATGATTGACGTTCTGAGGAGCCAAAAATCTTCTTTGTTGTAAATACAATAAAGAACTTGTACATTACAAAACTTGGAAAATTAATTATTGCTGTTGAATTTCATCTGTTCAAAATATGCCAATTCTTTCATTGGAACATTTCATTACATAGGTTTTAGCTGAAAATTAATTTTATTTAGCTGATGTTTTTGCACAATCATTTAACAAACATAAATCTATAGAATGACATACCAGTTATGCAAAACCATTTTGAATTTAACAAGTCTTTATTTACATACAGAGATTGCCAAACAGATATGAGTAGGGACCGGATTCTTAGGTTTTACCTATTTTTTTCCTTACTTCCAAAACAAAAAGCGTTCATATACTTTTTCGAATCATGTTCATAGGATTCACCCACATTAATTCTGTGGTACCTAAAAATACCTAAATGGGGTATAAAAACCTAAGTGTACCTAAATGGGATATAAAACCTAAAATATATAATTTAGCCTACTTTTTGTCTTTTTGTTTGCCAGTTGAGAAATCGATATTTTGCGGAGAGACAATTTTTGTCGGATAGAAATTAATACCACCAGCGTTTCATTCAACCCATTGTCGTCTAGGATGGACAGTATCAAGAGAGGAAAAGAGTACCGGCGTATTCCTTTTAAAATATTCGTACGAACAACCATTGTTGACGTCGAGGTTGAAAGGACATTTTCTGCCTTCAAATGTATTCTAAGAGATAACAGGAAGAACTTCACAGTTGAGAATCTTGAAAGATATTTAGTGATATGCTGTAACCAGGAAATGTGAGACAATCTTATTTTCACTGCTTCTTTTGATTGTTTATGCTTTCTTTCTTCAATTGTATAATATTTTCCTAAAGCTAGTTTACTCAAATTTAAGTCAGTTTTGTTAAGTTAAACTTTACAAGTACAGTATTATGTATTGAATCCTATGTAACGCATTCAAATTCATTCAACCAATTATTCTACCCGAAAACGATATTTTGGACAAAAACCTAAAAAAAACTATTTCACCTGATGGAAAACCTAAAACAGTGTTTTTAAAAACCTATCCGGTCCCTAGATATGAGCATGATTTATAATGATAATAGCGATCAGTTAATATGTCTGTCTGTTCTGAGTACAAATGATGTCTTAGTATTACAAATTTCTTCTAGTATTTAAAGCTTATAGATATATTTAATAATATATGGATCTTGTGACAACAGGTTTTGGAATAGAGTGATAAACTGTCCTTACATTGACTTAAAATATCTATTGGTTTATACTTACAAAAGGTTTATTATTTTTGAACTGATATCTTTCAGCTTAAAGAACTATAATATTTTATACAAACATGTGTTAGTTAATTTGTGAACATATACTTTTATAAAAAAAAGAAAAAAATTTCAGCAACTATAGTGTATTTCTAATAATATCTTCCAGTTCAACAAAACTCTAAATGTAGTATTGTAAATGTATGTGCCAACATCTAAGTCAGAGTTGATCAGCTGGTAAAGACTGTGTCCCCAACAGCTTGTATTTTGAAAGGAGCATCAGTTAAACAGCTCTGTCTAAGGTAGAATTATTGTATTTATTATTGATAGTAAAATCATTATTAACTTTGAAGAATTTTAATACATGTTTTTTGATATTGCTGTTTTAGTGTAGCTTGGAACTATTGTCACTTTCACATAGACATTCTGTAATTATAGAATTGTAAATGTTATCTAATTGGAATCTATTCAATATAAAAACTAGCTCTTTACATTGGACAAGATCTTAGAACATTGTATTATAGAGTTGGGAAATCATCATTAGGCTGGGATTTTGGTTTTCAGGTGCAGCAAGGAATTTATCTGTCATTACTGCATGAGAAGGAAGGAGTTTAATATTACTTGCTGATTGTTTTCTCACAGTGCACTGTGAGCTGGGAGGGCTTGAAACTGGAGGAAAACTAGGGTAACCGAGAATTGTGATTCTTTATTCTTTCCACCTTGGTATTATAGTTTTTGTCACATTTGATGAGCATGTCACCTGGAAATCAAATAAGTATAAAGTTAGAATTAATAATGAGATGGATAGTACACTGACTTCACTAAAATTGCCACTAACCTGGACTGCAGTTTTGTTTAGGCATCCCTAAACATCATCAACTAGATTCCATCTGTATGCTCATCTGTTTGTTGATCAATATGAGCATCCTCTCGCAGGCCACCTATGAACTTTCCAATGAGGTCCAACAAACAGATGAGCATACAGATGGAATCTAGTTGATGATGTTTAGGGATGCCTAAACGAAACTGCAGTCCAGGTTAGTGGCAATTTTAGTGAAGTCAGTGTACTATCCATCTCATTATTAATTCTAATTAATAAATACTTCACTGTGTAAACTTCTTTATTATTAGGATAAGTATAAAGTTCTTCAAAACACAGTCAGGGTACAACTAAAACTAGATATACTAAAATATTGACTCTACATGTTTAAATTATAACAAGAAATAGAAGAACCAGGACCTTCAACCTTTTAAAAAATCCCAGATCAGAGTATCCACTGAAAACCATAAAAAGCCTATCAACTTTGTCATAAATTATAGTGTCCCTGCAAAAGATAGTATCTATTATCTGTAGAAGCGTTATCACAAGACATTTTCTCATTCCCTGTTATGATAGAACGTGTTGCAATTTATTAAGGTGATTTAAAGTAAAGTAAAATTAGTGATCCCTATTCAGGCCAAGAAGGCCTTTAGGATTCCAGGAGGTTGAAGCTCTGAGATTTTTAGACACTCGGCACATGAAGGTGGTAAGGTCATCCTTATGCACCAACCGCCTTTACATACAGGATCGCTCCTGATACTCATTTGTGTTAGAGGCTGAGTCGACCCCAGGGCCATAGTGCCATCAGAAGGATTAGGCCAATTAAAAATTCTCAACGACCTCATCAGATATTGAACCCATGACCTTCTGATTTATAGTGCAGTGCCTTCACAAACTGAGCCAAGGCAATACTCCATTTTGGTGACTTATCTCTATTTAATTTTAGGTACATTGAAGCGAAACAGGATTTATCTTAATATGTAAGAGCTTGGGAAGACGCTTCAATTGTAAGCACTTAGTTTTTATCATTGTTCATTCTAAATATTTTGATAATTTTATTAGTCTACAGTGGCCTATGAAACACTATAGTTGTACTATTAGGCCAAAAGTTTTATACCGGTACTGTTTGTTGGTTCTTACTATCCTTTACAGTATTGCATGTTAAGCTGTTAAGCTTGTGAACTTTTTTAGTTTGCTTTCTAATACAGTATACTTGGTCTAGGTTTAGAAATTGCTAGGTAATATAAAATTACATTATAAGTGTTTCTTTACATTGATAAGAAAAATAAGATAGCGCACAAGGCTAGGTGTTTAGACCTACTTAATAGAAACTTGCCAAGAACTTCTGATTCAGGGGTTTTGTAATAGTTACCGATATGAGTCAGGATAGAATTTTATAGAAGTGATGTACCCGTATGTGGGTACGTTCTGCAGGATGTTTCAAAATAATGCTAAATAAAGTAAGATCATTATAGGGTATGATTATAGGTAATGATGACCATTCAAAGAAAATCTGTTATAATATGATCACTTTTGTACCACAAAGTATTGAACTTCTTTAATTACAGGATTATTCTTGTTAGGCAATGTGGACATTTTCGAATAGTTTGCTCAACATTGGACTATACAGTATAAGCAAATGAATGATTCTGAAATGATGTTGGGAATTGGAAGGGGAGTATAGCTATGTTAACAACACCTGGTGATATTATGGCAACAAGACTTGCCTTTAATTCTTACACATTGGTACCAGTATGTAAAAAAATACAAGTTTTTTTTTTGTTTTCTTTTTGTTAGTTCTGGCAACTATTTTGTTTCTCCATACATAGCATACGTTCATGGTTCTAAGTTTTATAGGCCTTCGATGTAATCACCGCCATTGCATACAACATGTTCCCAGCGATGCGGAAGTCTTTGGATCCTGTTGATCCTAATCTGTTGATGGTGCGAAGAGAGTGGTCGGTTGCCTGTAAAACATCTTCAACCATATGAAACCGAATCCCGCAAAGTAGCTCCATCTTCAGGATTAGATCGAAGTTGCAGGGACTTAAATCTGGAGAGTACGGAGTGTGATAGAGCACCTCCCAACCCCAGTGATTGAACAGTTCAGACACAACTCTGCTCTATGCGCCCTAGCGTTGTCATGCAGAATGTTGGGTGGATTATCCATGAAGGCGTCACCGTTTTATTTTTAGATTTTTAGATTTTTTTGCAAAAACGAGCAGTAGTACTCCTCAATAACGTTCTGCCTTGGGGGAACAGTATGTTTTACAGGCAACCGACCGCTCTCTTCGCACCATCAACAGATTAGGCAGTGCCAACAGTATCCAAAGACTTCCACATTGCTGGGAACATGTTGTATGCAATGGTGGCGATTACATCAAAAGCCTATAAAACTTAGAACCATGTACGTGTGCTATATGTGGAGAAATAAAATAGTTGCCGCTACTAAAAAATCAACCCTTGTAGGGTATATGGTACCTATGAGAATACTTTAGCAAATAAATTATCTACTCATTATTTACAAAGGATTTAATCACTTCTACAGTATGTGTGTTTTGTACTAGTTCTGGGCCTAATAGAAAATATTTCTACTGTCGTTTGGTGTATTTTTGAAACATTCTGTATAAAATAAGTGAGAGAAGATTTCATATAACATGACTGTAGGTACACTACAGTTGGATTGCATCAGTATTACTTATTAAGACAGTAATGAGGATAACATATAGAGATTGCTTGTGCCAGGTATTTGCATACTATTTTGTAATCCTGTATTTAATGTAATTAACTCTTCACATTTGAAATACAGCCAATGCATGTTTTTATCTTCACCATAGACTTCTTATTTGTATTATTATATCAGGAAATTATTTTAACCTTCAATTTGATGTATCCTTTTTGATACATCGGTGTATCTTATATTTCTAATAAAATAATGGTGAAGTACACTAGTGTATATTAACATGGATCTACTTCTGATTCATTTAGAGACTGCCAGAAGCAGAATTTACAAAAAAAAAAAATCTATGAATATAAAGAGTTTACAAATTATTTTCAGTTATCGTTAGTGACCCATAGTTATAGATAATTTAGAAACATGGAACATGAACTGTATAAAAGTAGAGAAGAGGTAACGGCTTGTTCTCAAGTTTCTAAGGATTGAAATATCTGCTGTTCACCTCGTAGCAGAGTCACCGAATTAATGTTTTGCTTCATTATATTGATATTAGACAAAGGAGAAAATCAACGATATCAGAAACAAGTGAATGTAATATTAAATTCTCTTCCAAGAAATGCATGAATTATTACTTTCGTACGCTGTTTTACTAAAAAATAAATACTTTGATGTAAAAGTATGTATAATAATCTGTTCTAAGTGTTTTTCAATGATTGAAATAGAATAAATATATATTTAAGTCTGAAGAGTATTCGTATTCTGCAGTTTAATTTCTAATAAATTCACATTAAATATTATACATAGGCCTACTTGAACATTATTTGTTATGAACATTGTAATTTGGTTTTCTGCTTATAACGTTCATTATTCTATTATTAAATCTATTTTATCATTCAAGTGTCCAGGTTTTTGTAGGTAGACTAGAAAATCTTGAAATATGCTTTTTTTTCATAGTTTACGAAGTTTGGCATTGACACGTTCTAATTTTTTCATAGTTTACGAAGTTTGGCATTGACGTGTTTGTACATACTTCACACAAGAACTTGTCAAAATTTCGCAAAAATTGGGATGACGTACTTCGTGAATGGTTCTTTGTATTGGACATGGCCCATGGCCATGTGTTGTATGTGTGATGTATGTTCTAATTCGAACTTGGCCGCCATATGTTTCGTTAGTTCAAAGGCTATCCACTATTAGCGCATGCTCCGATTCCGCTACTCACATTAATGGTTGATCCGCGTAGTACCAAATTGGAAGTTGAGCCGGCAGCCTGTAGCTTAAAATATTAGCTGACTGCCGAGTGAAGATCACTGAAATTATTTGCGTTTGTGATAAGAATAATATACACTAAGGAAAATGGACGCAACTGTGGAAGAAACCTACGTTGGTGAAATCCGCCGGAAATCTGTTCGGAGAACTTTTCAAATTGAAGAGGTAAGGTTACTTTAAAATTTTCTTGTATTTACTTTCTTCCAGTCAGTTATGATTCACATAAAATCAGAATAGTGATACGATAATAACTCTCATATAATTTCCGTGTGTTAATTCTGGGAGATACCTAGGTCGAAAAAGATAGCTTTAGAGAATAGGTTAGAAAAGCACTACCGTATTAAAAAATATGAAACTTGGTCGCTTTAATGATAATTTCATTTATAAATATGCACGTTGTTCGTACAATAACCAATTACATGTTATTTCACGATGCTAGTTTCAGATTAGATATTCACTTCTAGGATGTTCTTCACGGGTCATGAAGGACCTTAGCATTGAAAGAAAGCCAAGAAAGTGTATTTGTACGTGGGAAATCTAAATTCTGTAGTTAGAAAAAAGTTAGAGATCGCTTAGCATTTGTTCTACTCTAATGGATTAGATGAAATCGGTGGTTGGCGAAAGCTACACTGATGTTTATGTATGTCGTGTTATGTTTCAGTATATATATTTTGTTTGGCTTTAGATAGACTACCACATGTTAATTGGTTTAGTCTGAAAGTAAGGCTAGACTGTTCTTTTAGCTAAAACAATAAATAATAATGTATTTCCTTGTGTCATGTCAAATTACTCGGGAAACCCAATAGGAATTGAAAGATATAGTACAACTTATAAACTCAATCCATTCATTTTTTCTATTAAGGCGCATGGGATATTTGCATGTTTGCTTCCTGGTTTATTTTTATGTAATGAAAACGAGAGGACATTTACTCCGCCCAAGCGGCGTGCATTTCTAAAACGTGTAAATATATCAGCAATACAGAGCAAGCTTAATTGAACAAGAAAACTGATACAATGATAATATTATCAATTATAATCATTATCATCCGCAGCACTAGTATAACATCGTAACAGTGGTAATATCAAACCACTGTATTTTGCCCATAACCTTTCCCTATGATATTTTTGGAAAGGTTTCATCATAATATTTACCGGTATTTAGTGTTAAGAAATGAATAGTTATTCCCATGGTCTATGTATGTCTATGGTCTATGGTCGGCTTTGATGTTTGGTTCAAGTTTTCAAGTAACATTATTGAAGTGGTCGTAAAGGTGCATTTATGCTGAGAAATGCTTAGAATAATGTGCGTGCACTTTACAAGTTAACTCTAAGATTCTTCATACAGAAACCTAACTTTAAAAATAAATAAATAAATAAAAAATAAAAATAGCACACAATATCAATGTATCGCTTCCGGTCGATCCTTTATATGAAACCTACCTTGAAGTAATATTAATAATATCAATACAAGTAAACATCATAGGTTTGATATCTACATTTTCTGGCTTACTAGTTCCAGTTTAATATTTTCACTGCTATTGACATAATATAAATGCGTTGCCTCAAGATATACGAAAATGTGAGGAATTTTATTCAAGTGTTGTGTGTGTTATTCATAGAAACCAGCTAATCAATTGAAATTTTCCTTAATGATTTTATACTTAGATCTCACTGATGTTTTTATTTGATGACTGCCTTACTGTTAAATTCAGCTCTGTGGTTAATACAGTAGTTTGTTTACATGTCCTCTAAGCCTAACAAATAGCGATTGAATTTAGTATATTATACTAAATAAAATTACAATACTCTTTCTTTTACGTTCTTCTAACACTCATATTATAGGGCGTAACTTTATCAAAAGTGTGTAATATATGTGGTACAGTACAGAGACTTCAGAACGCAGTAATAAATAGGATCAAATTAGTTTAGGTATTGACATATACTAATTGGAATTTCTGATTTGTTTTCTAACGAAATGCTAAAATATGTTTATTTCTGTCTCAATGTAGCAATGCCATAAAATACAAGGCTCGTTCGTTTCGTATCTCCTTTGTTCAAGCATTTTGTCCTTACTACACAGTATGCTGATGTTAGGGGGGACTCTATAATATCATTTGTTTACTAACATTTCGCTGGTAGTCGATCAAGGTCTATTAATAATCTTGGCTCATAGCTTCACATTCTCTTCAGGAATCCACTAATCTCGGTTGATTTATAATTGTACTATTTTATGCTATTGTATCCGCAGGGAACTTATAATAATTTGTAAATGGCTATTACTAGGTCAGAATTGGATGTAGACTTCTGTTTTTGTCAGAGATATATGCCTCTTTGCTTGTTCGACTTCAAAAAAAAACGTACTATGTTAAAACTATATCTGACAGGCATTTAATTTTTCTCATTCCTTTTATAAATTTTGCCTAGCACTGTAACAGAGGTTTTATTGAAAATTGCAAACATGTTTACTGCCACTTTTTAATTTACTACAGCTAATATTTACTAATTTCATGTTACTTACTTAGCGTTGCATTTTCCCCTTGTTTCGTAATTGTGTTTAATTTAACTAAGGATGTTTTGTTGGATAACACTACTTTGTCGTATTTTAAATTTGTTATTCCTTTTTGGAACTGTCCACCGCTATGGCATAGGGATGCGTTCGCTATTTTCACGCAGCGGGCCTGTTCGGGACAAGTTTCCTAGTTGAGGTTTTCCGGGGTTTTCCTCTGGTGAGACGAATGTCGGGAAACTGTGTGGACTCGTGATCCCCGGATGTCATTTGACCGTCTCTGTCACCTTCAACCCTCTCTCGCCTTGTTAGAGTTTTCTCGGAGGTGGCCCCGGCATTGGGCTGATCACTCATCCGCTGAGTGACCATGCGAAACTCAGAGATCGGAGTCAATGACTTAGAACGCCATTTGATATACTACGAAACAGCTATGCTATAAGCCTCTAATTTCTAGATACTTGTATGGTTTTTCTTTATTTTTATTTTACCTTTATTTTTATTTTACTGTATTTTTTGGGACATTTGTCTGTATGTAATAGTGGGAGAATCCGCATTAGTTAATATAGTTGAACTAGATTCGTTACACTGGTAATGATAAAAAGTTAATATGATTAAAGGCTAACTGGTATCAAATGTGTAATAAAATTGATACTTTACGCATTATGAAAAAATGGGGAAGGAATTACATAAATACTGTATTTTTAGTTGGTTTTCACAATGTGTTATAATAGTTTAACCCATGTAAATATTTTAAAAATTGGTTACATCCATCGATATTGTCGCCATCATGGAAGGCATAAGCTACTGCACAAAACGTATTTTTTAAGGATTTAGGCGACATTAATATTCTTTCAATGAAAGTTCGTTTTAATATTTTAAACGAGATATTAAAAAGCACCTTCATTGCCTATACCACGTGTGACATGATGTAGTATACTTTATTCGAGGTATGCCAGAAAGTGAATTACTGTGGGCTTAGGAGAATCAAACAGAATTTTGGATTCTTTAATTTTAAGATTAACGTTCTTTGTGAAGCCAGAGACATTGTGTGTTTCCTCAGAGTGCGTATGTTCGGTAAATTCACGGAATTAATTTCTGAAGTGTGCCGGTCTCCTTAGCCGTTGGTAGCTAAGGCTTGCCTGGGAGTCGCGGTGAAGGAGGCTGTGGGTTCGAGTACCGCCTCGGGCATGGGTGTTTGTGTGTGATAAAGAAAAACAATATAAACAAACGGTAAAACAGAAATAATTCAGGAAAATTGGCCTAAGGCCGGCTAAATTAAAAAAGGTATGGGCGGTCTCTTTCGTCCTCTGCCATGTGACAAATTCAATTGACTGCGCTAACAGTTCCTACTCATACTGCTATTTGTCAAGCTCTGCGAAATCACGAACGGAAAGAGTGTTACAGTTACAAGACCTGTTAATTAAGTATCCGTACTGAAGTTACAGAGGTGTGGCTGTAAAGGGATTTAACGAATGTAACCACATTAATGTTGGGAAGAGAGTGAACAGACCCGGAGCCTCCTATCTTGCACTACGTTAATGCTTTAATGTACCTTTTGTTTGAAAGTATTGACACTAAAAACTTTAAATTTTTACAGTATATCGCTGGGACTTATGAAATAATGATTAATATGGAAGTTATGCCCATGAGTTATCTTAGAAATGTATATTTTGCATTTTTTATAGTAAATGACATCGTACAACCATTTGGGGGAATGGTAATGAAATTATCAAAGTTTTAAAGTTGCAAAAGAGTTCTATTCGCATTTTAACTAACTCAGCATATGACACGCATTGCAAGCCATCATTTACATTGGAAGGTGTTTTAACTATAATTGTCTATACGTATAAATGTCTATTAAATATAAAGAAGAATCTGTACACAGTTATTATACTAGGAATAATTTTAATCTAATTGAACCATATACAGCCAGACTTAAAACCGGTATAATTCCATTGCCATTTATATGTTTATTAAATTGCCCCAGCAGTGTCACATTAATGGCTTCACTAAATTTAAAAAATCTCTTCACAAATGGCTACTAGATAACCCCTTTTATTCTGTTAAATAATATTTTTACTCTGATCAGAGCAGTATAATTTGATTTTACGTGTTATTGTGGTGTGTTTATTATTTCTTATGTATTGTGACGTGTACAATGTGCAAAATCTTTGACCTTGAACATAGCTACCTCACTGGAAAATCATGACAATATACATACATATATTGTATGACTTAAAACAAAATGATTTTTTTTATAAGGGTTATTTCTAGCAAAAAAAATCATAAACAAAACTGTATTAAATCATTAATACAGATGAACTGAATATGTCCTGAAAGTTTGAAGTAATTCCCACTATCAGAAGCTGATGAAAGGTATATTTTGTACCGAAAAATTTACCATCCAGTTGCCGAATATTGCCTTCGAAATTTTCAGTACATCTCAACAGACTATTGCATCCCCCTCTGAACTCCAGGAACAGAATTCAGTTCGTCACTCATATACACATCGTAGAATCGTGCACCTTCTATTGCCAATCATTTTCCATAGGCACTGTCCTATTATTTTCCAGTAACGATTTCTCAGTTATGACATTAGATACTTTTTAACGCAACATAATCTCAGATTTCATCAGATTTGCAAATTTCTAAGATAAAAACTTTGTCGATATTGAAGTAAGTCCGAAGAAGTATCTCATGGTATTTAGTGTTGTGTTAATTCCACATGTGTTTAATACTGAACTGTACCTCCTTGCAGAAATCAAAGCAAAATTCCTGAAAACTAGTTTACGTATTTCAAGTTCAATATACACATTTCCTTCCACGTGCATTTAAGTGATTTGGGCAGATGCTTAAACAACGCTATTTTAGTTCACTTGGAGTAAATTGTTGAACTATTCAGTTATTTATGAATTCGCCAGACCCATAGGATCAATGTAAATCTCTCCCCTAATTGACTGAAACCATAGGAGCCATGGGGGTTCTCACTCAGACAAGGAAAATCACATTCATGTTTATGTTGCAAGTCGTTCATTACACAAACGACATTAGTCTGTTTAATCAGTAATTATTGCATTATTAAAAACACATTCACTTTGAGAAACCATAAAATCTTAATATGTTATGCCACAGAAGGGTGGCCTTCCTGAGAAGTATGTACATAAATATTTTGAGGGTGCTCACAATGCAAAGCACTCCCCCCAAGTCAATAACTATGACAGAGAATGGGAGGCATTCACTAAAATGACCAGGGCCCGGATTCTGATGACCTAAAATTGTTTGAAATATGACTGTAAAATGACCCTATATTTTAAAGAAAATGACTTTATAATTATAAAAAATTACCTAAAAACTGATATTTTATTTATAAAAAAATATTATTGTACACACAAAGTTATAGACTAGTTTGTACATAATTCTAAAAACTGTAATGTTGTGAATGTTCTTTTCTCACGGAAATTTATACTGGCACTGAGGCACTGGTGAGTCAAAATCCGGCACATCCTTTTGTAGTCTGCCGGATTATATTGTTGTTTATTGAGGGTAAACAGTAGTTTTCCCTCTCAAATCCAAGCAGGTGGCAGGTTCTGGTGCCAAGTAAATCTAATAACAATAGTAATATAATACAACATTTTGGGCGTTTCTTTGATTCTCACTCCCGACTGAGACATGTGAACACTTTAACGCCTAATTTTTCCTTCTTTCATTAAACAAACAACACTTCAAAGACAACACCGCCAGCGACAAAAAAAGTTAATACACTCAATGTAAATACATGAAAATGACTAAATAAGGAAGCAAATGACACGAAAATGACAAAATAATGACCTAAAATTGAAATAAATGTCCTAAAAATATAAAATTGCATAAAATGACAAAAAATGACCTAATAAAAATGCATTTCTATAATCAAGAGGCTATGATTAGGATTTATCCACAAGTTGGCAATGTCTATGCAGCATCATTCAAATCCGGGCTCTGAAAATGACTCTTACAATAGTATTCTTATGGACATGAATTTGTTTCCCACAAAGCAAATGCGTTTTGAAGATATCATATTTAGCAAATTCATATAAAATATTTAAACAAATCTAGGATAAATAATCATGTCAATTATGCTTCTTTACTCATTACTTAAAGAGGACGTGCAAAAATTTTCCAATACGTTTCAAAACAAGACAGACTTCTGTTGGGGATAGAAATAGCTGCGATGCGCTCTTGTTTTGAAACTCTGATGACGCAAGACAGCTTCTGCTGATCACTTCACAGAGCAGAGAAATAGATTTGTAATAAAAGATTTTGTAAAATTCACTACGAGCTCCGTCTACTTCAAAGTAAACTCTGACAAGAAATTGGCAAAAGTCTTTGGGTATGAATTTACATACTTGGCAATAATTTACTCCTACTGAGCAATAAAAATATACTAAGAATCATAGGGTGTATGTAATCTGCGCCACGGTTGACACCGAATCAGAAATAGAATAAAAATGAGATATGTAAACTGCGCCACACAGATATGTAAACTGCGCCACCCTTAGTATGGGCGAATTAACATTCCACAGAATGCAAAGAAACGACTAATGCAGTAGAACATTTCACGCAAAATATAAATCTATGTTTTACCACGCTTCTCCTAACATTATTATGTTAGATGCACTTCTCCAGTTCCAAACAAGTGCCTACATAAAACTGAGAAATATTGAACAAGGGATATCTGTAAGAAGAACAGCTAAAATAAATGACAAGTATTCTCGTCTACTCAAGTGGAGAGAACAATATATAAACAATGAAATATCCTTTTTGATTTTATTAAGAAGGCGTCATATGAGAACAAAGTGCTCATGCAAAAAAAAATTAAAGTAGTGTTTTTAACGATTTTATAAGTGACGAAGCGTTCATGCAAAAGAAATTAGGGTATTGTTTTTAATATTTTTTTAAAATGACAAAGCTACTAAGCCTAACATTTTTAACCACACCTATGCAATTTCATAGCTAGTCCTGCCTGAAGAAGTGGGAATAAAAATGTTAGTGCGTTAGTATTACGGTGACGCCATTTAAATGTATGTGGCGCAGTTTGCATATGTCGGTGACGCAGTTTACATATGTCGGTGACGCAGTTTACATCGTGTAGGTTGGGGGAAAAGGTAGAAGCGGCGCAGATTACCATTTCCCGAATCATAGATGACTTTTCCATTCTAAAGAACCACGTATTTTCTCAATACATGTGTATAATCTTAGTTAGAGTAAAAATTCTCACCCTAATGTAGATATACAGTAGTAACTGAATTTATAGACTACTACAAACAACAACCTAGTGGCGGGTTGACACTCGATGGTGTGTGACAAGCTTATAAGTTGTTGTAATTTGATGGTGGGTACTTTAAATTAAGTTAATAAACTATAATGTTCCTTGCGCAATATCAGTGATTTAAATCGAGTTACTTGAAGATACGGCGATATTCATTGGACCTTGGTGAAATGTTGTGGTTGGTTTATTTCAGAATCACCTGTTGTTATATTTCCATAATGTCATTATATAGTGACCTCTGTAAAATGTCCAAAGGCCTTGTTGTCGTTAATAGATAATTGTCACTTTAGCCAAGGACTTTAGGCGTGTTCTTTAATCTTCTCTTCACAGTTATTTGTTACTTCATTCATTGTTTTATTTTTATTTTTGTAATGCCCTTCCTGTATAAAGTATTAAGACTGTCTCTCTAAATTATAGGATTTTCTCTCCTTTTCCGATGGCCAGATATTTGTCGAGTTTATAACTATTCCCTTGGCTCTGACTGCGAACTATACTATCCGTTACAAATACGTGAGATCTTTTTTGTTCGGAAAGGAGCGCATCTATTGGATTTACTTAAGTAGGCCTAATTCAAAATGTGTGAGGCTAATAGGCTTACTTCTATAGAACACATAATTAAATTATTACATAACATATAATACTAATATTAAACAAAAATGACACTCATTTAAGCCATCCTAGCTAAGTTTAACGTATCTGAGTTTCGGAAAATATATGTCCTGATTAAATATAAATGATTGTACCTTACCACATTTCTCTCAAATATTTTCATTACCATTGTTTTTCTAAAATCACTAGGATTACTGCTTCTTCAATATTGATTATGTTATTGATGCTACTCTTATTACACTACTACTGTTATGAATTCTTATGTTACTATTACGCTTAATTTAACAAATACTATTATACTGATAATATTTCTACTATTAACACTCCTTCTACTACTCCTAGTCCTCTTACTACTGGTGTACTTCTGTTAGCGTTACCTGTTACTTTTGTTACTTTTGTTGTTAGCCTTTGTTGGATCTAGTATTCTTCTATTGTACTAATAGACTTGATTACCACCAGGACCACTTTTATTATTATTATTATTACTATTATTTTATTAATATACACTATTGCTGCTTACTACTACTACTACTACTTCTACTATTATTATTATTACTACTGTTATTAATTCTATTATTACCTCTGATTCTACTGCTCCTACTACTACTACTATTACTATTACTGTTACTACTGTTACTACTGTTATTATTACCATCGTTACTTCTTGCTTAGTTACTTTTACCTTTACTGTTATAAATACTATTAGGTAGGTTTCGAAGAAAAATCTACCAATTGCAATAGATACCATGTCATGACTTTCGAAAAATTCTTTCATATCTTTACGTTTCATGCCTCCCTAAGTACGAAACCGCGCCTGTTCCAAAAAAAAATTGTGATATATATATCTTTACACGATAGCGGCCGTAATTTTGAAGGTATTTGAACCAAATTTTATTATGTTATTTCTAGGCCCAATAGTTCGGACAAGTTCGTTAATGAGCAAAATTGGCCCAAGGGGGTGGTCGGGGGAGGGGGGTTGAAATTTTAAAACATTGTACCTCGGCCCCTATGAAGTATAGAGGGAAACTTTGTTTGAATAAATTAGAGTACTCCATATGGAGTTCACAGTGACACCAACGATTCGGGGGTTTTGGGGGTACGAGTGGGGGATGGAAATTCGAATTTTTTAAACTACGTCTTGTGGGGTATCGTTGAAAAGCTCTTGATGAGTACTCTACAAATCAATAACTAGTTTCTTGATAGTTCTCATATAAGGCGAGATTTGAATGTTTGAAAAAGTGCTCTTTCCTCTTTTTTGCAGTTATTATTGCGGGTTTGTCATGCCAAGGCTAAAGAAGAAGAGTGCTACGCAGCGACAATAAATTATACCAAAAGCACTTCGAAATCTACCTCAGTCTGTAGGCTTTCCAAAAGGGATTTTTTTACTAATATACTATTATTATTATTATTATTATTATTATTATTATTGGATACTACTACTGCTGCTGCTGGAACTATAATTGTTCAAAGATTAATACTTACGAATTTTGAATATGGTAGAAAATTTTTTGAATCCTATTTCCCCAAGTCTCAAAGCCTCTGCTAACTCCTGCACTTGTAACAACGTTTGTATGCACTAATGATCGGCTTTAAAATACCTGTTATTTTCAGGAATATAAAATGCATCCTACGATATGCTTGATAAATAGATACAGGACCTATCTGAATATTCTATTCCTATATAAATAACCACCTGCACCACTCACGCAATCTGGTTTTCTTTAATGGTGGGTTTTCAAGAGTTTCGACTGCAGGATATCACTGTGTTTTTTCTTTATGATCACATAATTAGAACGTGGATGCTCATTTAAAATGAGTTTTGCCTACACCGTTAGTTCTTATCGCTCCGATAAAGTGCTGGTGTCTTGCCTTCAAACGGGTGTGTAAAATGTTCTTGAAAATTCTGGAGGTGGACTTCATTAACAGGCACCTACACCTACACGTTGCAAAACAGCAGATATTTGTTTGTTCTTTTGTGCTTTCTTTTAACTACGTTAGGCGTACCGCCTAAATCATTGACTACTTCATGATTCGTTCAATAAGTTAAGTAAATGTATTGCAACTTGTAACGTAAATTTGATTTCTGGCAGTTTGTAATACGACTTCTCTTTAAATGCCATTCAGAAGAACGTCTATAGTTCTCCAAGCTAGAAAAGAACCTGCGCAGAACAATGCTTTGGGCTTCGTTTCGCTCAGGTTCTTTTCTATCTTGGAGACCTATAGGTTGACTGTCGGTTGGATTTGGCAGGTTTGGCAAAACAAATTGACAGGGCCATAGGGGCTTCAGTGTGTTGGAAAGTTTAACTCTCATTACAAAACAGTTTTCGACTCATATTTGAATGATAAAAATGTTTTATATGTGCTTTAAATGATGCGTACTTTGTAGGCCTATATATATATTAATGAACTTTGTAGCTGTAGAGACCTCTAACGAAAGTCGCTTAAACTATACATAAACCAGAAAGAAGAAACTAACCTCAACTGAGAGAAAATTTTACTACATATTTAATTCGTCCTACCTAACTTTAATGCTGTCTCGCAGATAGCAAGCAGTCTTGTAGTTCCTGACAAAGTCATTAGATAAACGTGCAATTATGCATTAATTTCTTGATTAAATCCCTTAATGCTCGCCAGAGTGGCAGTATAATTATTGTCGCGTTAATATTTTTAGAAGGTACAGGGTTAATCTTGGATTTTAAATTAAATCCGATTTAATATTTTCCTCGATACATTTTAGAAGATGCTATCTATTTTCCCCAATTTCTTCTAGCGATATAACCGTAGCCCTTGTTGAATATTTCAAGGAAACACAACTTTATATTTTTCTCTTTATTGTAGATCGTACAATAGGCTATGCCACTTCTAAACTTTTACACTTTTAAAGATGCGATTAACCACATAAACAACTCTACAATGATCTATATTATAGATCATATATTGGGCATGCAAAGGAAACAGCATCTTCCTGTTAAGTTCAAACACATCTGAAAACAGACAGTGAAACTCCGCAATAAGCTATGCTTCACAAAGGAAGAAGTAAAACCAGTAATATACATCTCTTGTCTAGAACCACAAATTAATTGGTCGATTTGCACCCTATTTTCCACTCGTTCGGGTTCTTTCGCAAGCTGTCATGCAAAACAATCGCATGAACCTGGTTATGATCGAAGGGACTATTTAATTACTTCGGCGGGTAAAATGCTGATAGATTTGTCTGAAAATGTGATAAGCTGAAGCAAATATTAAACTACGGTTGTGTAATGTTATATTGTGTACGGTTATATTGTACGGTCTATTGTGTAGACCAGCGGTTCCCAAACTTTTTTGTCCTGGGACCCACCATCTACAATTTTTTTCGCGGCCCCTCTACTACATAACGATAACCAATATAGGCTATATAAATTTTTTTCGCGACCCACTACTACATAACGATAACCAATATAGGCTATATAAAATACAGCACATATTTTTCATATGCCTTTCAATAGTTTTATTGTGTTCAAATGTCCTGCTGAGAAAACACAGTTGAAATGAAAATAGTAAAGGTTATTTCAATAAAGAACATTGTCCAACTAGTACATTTTATTTTAAAAAAATGAGATTTGTGAAACTCTTGTTTTTTTATTTACAAATTAAATTAAATTAAACACTCTTTCCTTATATTGAAAACACGTTTAATTTTCTCGCCCTTTTCGCGACCCACCGAAATTGCTCCCGCGACCCACCATAGTTTGGGAACCACTGGTGTAGACTATACTTTAGGCCTACTCATTTGTAAGTCTTAATTTTAAACCTAAGACAATATTTAAAGGAGGAATGATGAACATAGTGGCTAGTGAGTTACCATTAGCAGCAGCTTACAATTACATTACCACCTCCGGTAATGTCGCGAACTTGCAATCTGGAGGTCACTGGTTCAAATTCCAAGGCCTATCTTAGGTGTGTGTTTTTCGGAGTTTCTCCACATACAAATGAGAATTCCGTATTGAAATTTACTTAATACACATCCAGAATGTTCCATGTCCATTGTGTATGCACGTACTGGAAAGAGGCTTTGCCTCGTGCGGATCACATAGCAGATAGTCCCTCCATGTCTTGTGTAAATGTGTTACTTTCTTACAGGTCTATTTGATTCCTCTCTTGTGAGCATAGGCTTGCTAAGTTGCACGAAAGAGGTCAACTGTGAAAGAAAGTTCAGAATGTTTGACTTCCTCAATATTAGCTCATTGTTAAAGTGTTTTCTTATCGCCATAAATATTCATAACAAATCTTATACTTCGAATCTTAAATTATTTTTTCCTCCTTTTCGTCTTCTTTCTTCCTCTAAATTGTATTCTTCTACTACTTCTACGGATATTATTCGATTCTCATTTTCTGTGATAAAAGAACGAATACTTACTTAGTCAATGGCAATAGACAATTCCTAAGCAAGCTAAAGGATTATTATCTATTTTATGGAACCCGGAGGTTCATTTCCGCGCTTATATGAGCCCGCTGTTCAACCCTATTCTGAGCTAACTCCATCCAACCGTCCCTCGCAAAACTCATTTCCCTTAAATCTATTCTAATATTGTCCTCCCACCTACGTCTATTTCTTCCAAGTGGTCTCTTTCCTTCGGGTCTCCTTGTCAATATTTTTGAGATATATCTTCCCTCTCCCATACGCGAAACATGTCCAGCCCATTTCATCCGTGATTTAATTACCCTTATTATATTCGGTGAAGAGTACAGGTTATGAAGCTCGTCATTATGCAGTTTTCTCCAGAAAATGTTAAAGTACTGTAAAACTACTGACTTGTAGCTTTTAACAGTTGTGAATAGACCAATTTTTTAAATTAACTACAGAGAAATATCTACCAAATTAAAATTTTAATTGGCGATAAGGACATTAAAAATGCAAGGTGTTGATTATGAGCTGTAATTGGCACATGAAAAGCAATAATCCTTTCAACATACAAATGCCAGCCCATTCATTCATGTAATGAATTATATTTTGAAGGCCGTTCAGCTTCTATTTATAACTTCGGTTGGCAACTTTGTAACCATTAAATAACTCTTCCACTTCTAAGCGTATACGAAAAAAAGCAAACGTAAACATTTTATTAATTCCTATGGGTTTTATTTTTATTCGATGTTTTCCTGTCTTTTGTGAATTTGGCGAGGATGTAATCTACTGCAGTAAGGTTTTCAAGTAAGGTCGGCTAATTTCATACAATTTGCGAACTTCCCACAACAGCTATTTTTACATACGAATGGAACTTTTTTAACGACCTTTAGAGAATTGTTGGTTCCATGTTACTAAATAGACATGCTAAAATTGCCACTTCTAAGAAGCTATTTATACTTTAGATGTAGAATAACATAACATCTAGTTTTTAAATCCGCATCATACGCTTTCAGGCTGAAAATTACGGACATTAATGCCGGCACACATCACTTTCACATTAAACGGAAGTTCGGTTCTGTTATCATTGTACCATTTCTGCAGTTTTTTTTAACTGTGCTACTGTCGTTATAACATATAACTGTAGAAGGAAGTAGTGTTTCAGATAACAAAAATGACTTAAAACTAAATTAATGTATCGAGGTTTTCTCAGAGTTTCCCTCACTCTATCATGTGAATACCGGGTCGGAGACAGGGGACTGAACATAGCGAAAATACATAATAGGAAATAATGCTGGAGTAAACAGCCATCTCAACTCACATTTCCCCATTGATTTAGGACATACAAGAATGGAATATCTAGCAATAGAATCAATATGCCGAAAAGTTGTTGGGACAGGAGTATGGCCTATGGTGGAGACTCCGGGAATGGTGGAGCCACCCCCAAAATAACTCACAGCACTGTAGGCTGCACGATTTACTTCAAAGTTATTCATTTTATGTACCTAGTAGATAACGATCAACGCTGAAAACGGAGAGATCCGAAACAATTCTCTCTCTGTGATTACCAAATTCTAGTTGTGATTCCAAGTCAAACATAAATCGTTCTAGTAGTAAGATTAATTAAGGAATGAAGAATTTATGAGTGCAATAGAAATTTCCGACTTAGAAATGTTTTATTTAAGAAAGAACATGACGAAAATACAATCCCATCAAATGATTCCACTCCTAAGTACTGAATTGTTCTACATAAAAGAGATTTCTTAATTATCTGACTTTTTGTATTTGATAGGCCTAAGTCTAATAATAATAATGATAATAATAATAATAATAATAATAATATAATATCAATAATATATATAATGTTAATAATGTTTCTTAGCATTTCACACAATTATGTATATAGCATCATCATAAAAATAAGATCAGACATTTTATACATTATAAAATTCGTCAGCATTGTACAGAGGGTTCAACGTCAATGTTGACTTGACCAATCTCTTAAATACCTCGTGTGTTAGATTTCTGACGTTAATAGAAAGGCTATTATAGAGTTTCAGTGAGTGAAATGAAAACTTTTCGGAGTTAAGGTACAGTACATTTACATTTGTTTATATATGTATTACAATTATTGCGTGTAGGGTAATTATGCACCGAATCACAGGTTCTGAATTTATTTATATTCCTCTTAACATAAGCATAGCATATTTTACAGAGTTTTGAAATTCAATAGGTTGAAACTAAAAGGTAAAGTGATCACTATACAGGCCAATGGGCCAGAGGGTTCCAGGAGGTTGAAGCTCCCAGATTTTGGACATTCGGAACATGAAGGTGGTAAGGTTGTCAGCCTTTACCCCCAGGATTGCTCCTGGTACTCATTTATGTTGGAGGCTGAGTCGACCCGACCCCAGGGCCACCAGAAGGATTAGGCCAATTGAAAAATCTCAGTGACCTCATCGGGAATCGAACCCGCGACCTTCCGGTTTGTAGCGCAGCGCCTCAACCACTACGCTACGGCGTACTCCAGGTTGAGTACTGGTATATTAATAATTTAAATTTTAAAAGAATAAACTCTTTCAGAATGTTTACGTAGTTTTGTACTATTCGATAGGTTAAGTACAATAACTAGATTTTAAAAGAATAAATGTTTTCAGAATTGATGTAGGTATTACAATGAGACACAGTGTCTTGCCAATTTGAACAGCCTCCAAGCAAGAACCATGTCCGCTGGAGACATACAGCATCATTTTCACATTCATATCGTGGGGATATCCGTAAACAAAGAGGGCGCTCCTCTAAATATAAAGTGCACCCTGCGTGTTATGTAAACTATGCTTGCGCCCTGATTGATGGATTACTTGATATGCTTATTTGAAACAGCAGCTTGCATTCAGTCTGTTCTCTGCCAAATATAATCAGAGCGACTGTGTGAAGGACACTTTTCTGGTATCTTTATAGCACACTGAACGAGAAACTTTATTTCGCATTTATTTCGCATTACTTTTGTTTAGACCAGCGTTTCTCAACCTTTTTGAACCCGAGGACCTCTAAGATGTCTGAAAAAATTTACTGACCCCTAATTTTACATTCCATTTTTAAAAGAAGGCATATATTCTTAATATTTGGGGTATTAATTATAGGTCATTATAACGAAATATGTGAAAAAATTTTACTTCTTTACTTTCCACTTGCTTCATGATATTTTTTAATTACGTCTGCGGACCATCTGCACCATCTAGTGGTCCGCGGACCATAGGTTGAGAAACACTGGTTTAGACTATTCCACGGACTCCTTGGATATAGACCAATCACGGCCGTTTATCTTACAATCTTCTTATAGGAATCGCGAGGATGGCATTTTATGGGGTAAAATGGTCTGCTCGTTACTGGACACGAAGACATCGGTGTGCAGTGATCAATACGTCACATGTTGCCATTAAACAACACGAAAATAGATTATTTTATACTACATAACTTGTTTGGAAATTGAAATAGTAGAAATGTACATTGATTAAAAACACAATTTCGATTAGGTGCAAGCCAGTTCGTGTGCTTTTATTCTGTTCTGGTATTAGCTTACCTGAATGAAGTTAACGATGTCTTACATGCACCATTGGTAGCCCTGGTTACAAGATGGTAACTAGAATCGATTCATGGCTGGTTGATTCATAGTAGGATGTGATCTCGCAGCTGTTAGTTTTGTTTTTATACAGCAAAGCACGAACGTAATTGTTTGTATAATCCGTTACATTTTTATTCATGGAATAGTCTTAATAAATTCAACTCTTGTGGGGTTACCTATGATAAAAACATTAATAGTATTTTTTTCAGAGATGGTGATAAAAATCATATACTTATATAAAAATATACTGGTTCATCTCTGCCTGTTCTGATTTGTCGCAAAAATTACTAACTTAAAATAATAGTGCTGTAATTTTGCATGAACGTGGTTTCTATATCCGGAGTGTGTTCTAGAAATTAAAATTACTGTTCTCAACCTACCGAATTTACATATACAGTCCTCTTGGAAAAAAAAAAGTTACGCGTTCCAGGGAATAAAATCATAACTTTACTAACATCAAAGTAATCTCTCCTTATTCAGAGCTTTATGCCGGTTGTCGACCAAGAGCTTAGCTTAGCTAACATACAGTGAGGGATTTCATATATATTTGTGCCGGATTTCATATGTAGTTTTGTCGGCACAACTACATATGAAATCCCGCACTGTATGTGAACTAAGCTAAACTAACTTAGCTTAGCTCTTGGTCGACAACCGGCATTAAACTACCATGAAGTGCCAAAGTGGAAGATCAACGCTCATAATAGTCATAACAGGCATCATGAATGACAGGGTGTGAAGACCTCGATTTAGAAAAGCAAGGTTAAGACGCTAAACACCCGAAGTTCTATAAATAAAAGGAGTTTACGTGCAGCAAATCTCTACTTAAATGAACATCTTGCGTCCATGCATCACTTGTAAATACGAAAGCCTCTGCAGTGCCAGGAAGATGTGATGTTTACTCGTATATAAAATATACATCACACATCTGAAACAAATGTTCCAAGTCCTTCTCCACACCTACCTGACAGTACTAAAATCAAATGTTATGAGATTACCTAAAGGTTATTGCGAAATTAATGATTGCTTGAAATTCGAGGCCTATTATCAAGTTCACTCTAAGAACAGATTCTGCAATAATGAGGCTTGTATGATGGTCTGTAGGTTCTTAAAACATCCAGGTTCTAACTTCTTTCTGCAAGGAAGACAGTATGAAGACAGGGAACAGATTGTTGATAAAGGGATTTAAAAATCCGGAAGAGTTGACAGATTTTGGCTGTTTGTTTCCTCAAGAGTTTGTTTTTCTAAGGAAATGAAGTCTGTGCAATCCTACATTATTAAGTTATACAGTCAGTCTCGTTGGATGTATTTTCATTTGGAATGCGTTACGGTTGTTAACCGCCTGATATCAATCTTCAACTCATTTCACTTGATGGAAGAAAGTTGGAGGAACTTGCAAGGAACTGGCTAAGCTAATCGACAAAACCCTAAAGCAGAATGTATATCTTGATCGTAGAGATTACATTCATAACCGAATTCACGTGCAGTGTGTATTTTATGCATTCGTTGAAAAGGTTATTTCTTAAGGCAAGCCAGCATATTTGCTTTTAAAACGATTTCCTGCAATTCATTATAATCTGTTTTGTGTAAGTAACGTTTAGATTTCCATTTCAGATTGTGTGTTCTTATTTGTAGGCTACTAATATCAGTATCGACTGAACAATACCACATCGCACCCCCGAAGAATACGCAACCAAAATGAAACCTGATTTATGCACTCACGAAACTTTCTTTACCCTTAGCATGGGCAATACATCTTTCTAATTGCACATTCTGATTTAGAATAAGAAGCCATATTGCTACAAGTGTGTATTCGGTTGTTTCAACCTGATGGAAAATTTTATTATTCATCAGGCAAAACCGACTTTGTGTGAACGGTATATGGCCCAGAGTACGGTTCAGAGCATTTTTACGAAAAAGATTTCAAATAAAAGTTTTAGCTCTTTAAATAAACCCTTAACATACAAAATTTACAAAATCGTTAGAGTCGTTTCCGAAAAAAACAAACAAACAAACAAACAAAACGCGAAAAACAAAATTTTCGTTATGTAAGGTCCCCTTAAATTTGAATTGAATTGAATTGAATTGAATAGGTGCCCTTAAGGCGGGAGGCGGGGTGGGAGCGCCCCTAAGCACCGAAGCCGCAGGCTTATTGTACCTACCTCCGGGATGGAATGAGTTAAGGTCCCCTTAAAAGTAAGAGAACGTCAATCGCCAATCTTCATGTCACATCCCCCGAAGACACCTAACCCAAATACAAATTTTTGTTTTCATACGATTTTTCATTCTGGAGCTAGACTGTTCACGGACAAACACACACACACACACACACACACATTTTTCTGTAAATAGTATTTTTGGATTCAGGAATCTCAAAACGTGTATTTATGTTAAAAATTCACCTTCGAATTATAATACTTCCTCTACTATAGTACCATGGTACGGGCAGAAGAAATAAAAATAACATTTTTGGTAACATGGCTATGTGTTTTTCTGCCTCAAAAACGAAAAATTGTATAACAACAAAATGTTTATGTTTATCTTCCGAAGATGTTTCACGAAGCATGTCTACAACTTTCTTTTACTTTTCCCACCATATTACATGAAGACAATTCAATTTCCCCGATTTTCTTGAAACTGCATTAGTGCCATTATGTAAAAATATCACATTAATTTGTTTTATCAAAAGCTAAATCACTTCTTTTTTTCGTATAAACCCTCTGAAGGCCCGATATAAGATTCACATTTTGTCAATAAACTCAGATAATACGGATCTGAGGACATTTGAATGTGCACTCACACAATGCGGTCCCTTACTTTATATCGTTATAGCTTACAAAAAATAGCGAAAATTATGAGAATTTTACGTTTTTTTTTCTTCATATTACAGTATTGGAGCGGTGTTTGACTATTTAGCTCATGAATTAGTGACCAATTCGGCGTAAAATTTGTGGAATTTCAAGCAATTTCAAGTATACATCGCCATAATTTTATCGTTTTATTTTTATAACTTTCATTTTATTGCACCATGCAATTATTTTTATGTAAATTAACAAAAACAGAACTCTGAAACATCTTCATACAGGTAGTTTTTTAATTTAAAGTAATAATTGAACCTAACGATTGGGTATATGTAGCCTATAAGCTGCTTATGAAAATCATGATAATTATTGATGTGTGGTGAAGCATTTTAAATATCGTATAATAATAAATACAATATTAAAAACACCATACTAGTATAGCAAAGACGTTAATACAAATGCAAAACTGCTTATGAAAAGTCGTACGAAGAGAGATTACCGCCGATGGCGAAATGATCGACATACAATAATTTATATTCACTGTCCCTTCATAGCCTTATCTCGCTTGCAATGACACAAGTAACGATGTATTTATTTCTTTTTATTGGTTTTAATAATATTAATTACATGCTTAATTCTGTGAGTATTCGCTAAATACTCACAATAAATATAACTCAGGGTCCGGATTCTCTCCAAATAAACTTCGTTTCTCGTGAATTAACGATCAAATCCGGACACTCCATTACATTAGCTATGATAAAATTTAACTGAAGTAATTCGAAATAGTTTGTTCTAATTTAACTTTAGAAACTTTGTTACTGTCAATGTAATTTTTTATTGCATTTAGAACATTCCTGTTGTTACCGGAAGGATGAATTTAAAAAAGCTGTTTATTTATGTTGCTTATGAAAACAACATCCCTTTGATATACTTTTTTAAGAAAGCAAGAGTTCAAGGTGAAACTGAGAGAAGAAAAGAAAATCAGAGCAGCACAGGAAACAGAACGCTTCTTTGAATTGTTCCAAAGTGGGTTCGAGACTCGACATTGTTCTGCCTTGCATTGTATGCTAAATTGCTATGAAAACTCTACAATGAGAACTGGCATATTTTCGCTTTTATTGTACTGAATTATTGTGAAGGTGAATTCCCAAGCAATGGCCTTAATAACCATGAGAGACACTGCTGTAGGCGGTAAAAGTGATATTTACCATTGTAATGCCTGAGATGCACTGAAATTATGCTGACGTGTCCGTGAGAAGAAGCATCATCATTTGCCTTCACTATCAATCACGAAGTCGTCATGGATATTTGCAAACTGGTAACATGACAAAAGACAGCAGTGTGGATCTTCTTTTAACGAGTTTGCTGCTACTTCGTGACGAATGATTCGTGAGGCAGCTATTTTATTAGGTTGCAAATATCTTAACCTCAAATTAACTTTAAGATATCTTCTATCGAAATGATTTCAGACGTGATCTGTTTGGAACATTCTCGTCAATTCCGTTACTTCCAACATTTGCCTAAATATCATGTTACCTACAAGTACGAGATTTATATTTTCCCCCAAGAGGAAGTGTTGATATCGTGTCACTTTTTTTAGAATTCGTGTTTTCACTCGACCATTATCTCTAAAACAAACGGTGCTGGAGGTTTAAATGTTATAACTGGGGTACTAGACCTAAAGATGTAGTTTGTGTTCAAATTGGCAAAATGGAAAGCACTCTTTACTCTTCCTTTGAATCTTGTTAGCTCGATTCTTTCTTCGATGTCAGGTCTGGGGGTTTGAAGTTTGAACTAGGATTTTATTTTGTGTTGTTTTGAAGATGATTGGTCAGAATCTATGATCATGTCAACGCTACAGGTAAAGACTTTGTGACCGGTAAAACCATTAATAAGATTTGATTTAAATCAATTATGAGATCTGTGTATTTTTAAAATAATTTTAAACGGCCATAAGCCAAATTTCCTGAAATATTTTTCTTATTTATTGTTTAGTTTACTTTTTTTTTCTTCTTCATGTCACATAAACATCTATGCCCGAGGCGAGACTCGCACTCGCAGCTTCCTCAACTACGGCTTTAAGGCAGCAAGATGTCGAGTCATGAACGACCCTAATTAAAATAAGTGCTCATTGTGAATAGAAGTTTCAAAAGAGAAAGTGGTTTTCATTGATAAATAAGTGTCTTCATTTTTAATATGAAAATAATAACTCTTCTCCACAATGAATATTACGGAAGTAATTTTGATTTTTTTATGTTTTGCTCCATTAACTGGTTTCAAGTAATTTTTCATGAGCCTACATAAAGTTACATATATTATCTAAAATAAAATGAATGATATCCTTGTATATTAAGAATAACTAGTAGACCTATCTAAACAAAAGCAACATTTTCACAAGTCAACGCAAATGAAACGGGAGTACAAAGGTTGGTTAAGAAAAACGACACACATTAACGGCAACTAAGTAAGATACAAATCTTAAAAAAATTAACCAAAATTCTTTAAAAAGTAAAGAGGTAGCATAAATAACGGCATATAATGTTGAATATGATATTAAGCATGTATTCGACTTGTGAGAGTATCTAAGTTGTATGATATTTTCCTATCTCAGTTTTCGATATTTCATTACCCATTGCTACAACTCACGTTTTGTAATTTTGAAATTATATACAATTTTAACTATATATTTTAATATGTAATAAACGTTAAGGCAGAATAAAGCGAAAAAATGCTAGCTGCATTTAATTACAACTCTTTATATTGTTTGTACTTAGAGCTATTCTTCGACTTGCTACTTTCTATAGGTCCAGAGACTTATAGAAGCTATAGAAACTTTCTCTGGACCTATAGAAACTTCATTTTTTCATAATGACTAGTTTCTAGTAACATGAAGTTTCTGTCCCCAGAAGTACCGTACAGTTCAATCGGAAGCAATATTACAACATCGTATAGCTATAAGACCTAAGTGTTCTAAGAAAGCTGGCAAAGTTATGAAAAGTAGCTCATTGAAGGTATATAGTCAGATGTATGGTAATATGCATACGGTATATCATTCATAGATAATATGGAATTCGGTCAAGTACACCAGATGCTGTTGTCATGGTTTGCCAGCGGAACTAATTCAGTTCTTGTATGCTCATGGAAAAATGCGTTCATGCTGTGTATTGTGTGTGGATGCCTGACATTGAAATGAAAACTCGCTGTGATGTCCCTTACTACTTTTCCAGGTCAAAGTCATTTCCACTTTTATTTTTAAATAATTAGCAAAGAATGTGCAGTGGTGTAGCAAGGAGCTGTTTTGGCAACAGCTACAAACCTTCGAAGTAAACTATAAAAATATGTGTAATTCTGCAGTCCTCGGCTCACTGTATTAAAAAATTACATATCATAATTGTTTAAAAGTTCAAATATAGCATGATTTGTATGCTGTATGGAAATTTTCAAGAATTCCTTTGACTTGACCAACGTTTATGTGAGACTTGCATATACTATACTTCAACTATACCCAATGAGATAATTTAAGTCTTCTCTACCATTTAGTTTTCTGTGCAAAAAGAATCAACTCTTAACTAAAATTAAATTAAAATCTAAAATGAATGTCGATATTTTTAACAGTTTAGTACTAATTAGGACTTACAAAAGCATAATCACTTCATACTTAAAAAGATAGGTAAAGGGGAATCGGAAGTAAGAGAAACACCTTCGTCTAACTTCATGTCACATCCCCAATAGATATCTAATTTAAGTATAAAATGTTGTGTCCATGCGATTTTTCGTTCTCTGGGTGTGCTGATCACATACATACACACAATGACACACTACATACACACACACATGCGTCTGAAAATAGCACTTTTGGATCCAGGGACCTCAAAACGTGAATTTGTGTTGGAAAACTAGACAACGAATTTTGGGGCCAGTAAACTACTTCTTCTATCTATAGCACTTCTACCTATACGGGTGGAGAAAGTAAAATAGTGAATTATAAAATTAATCTGTAATAATAAGAAACAACAGTACTTACAAATCGTGTTTCCACAGTATTGTTTGTGTAAAAACGTTGTGATATTTTGATAGTGATCGCTCATCAGCAGACGCCTGTGTAATATGTAAAGGACATTTAATTGAAGCATCCAAGAGATCAATTTTGTTATATTCGGCTAATTAATACGAACAACAAAATGAATAGTGGACTGTTTAGTTAGAGATTACAAAAAATTCATACAAATTACAAAAACAGAATCTGAGCAACATTTGTTTAACGTATCAGCTCCTTGTGTTCTTTGCTTCCCCACTTTCTGTTTTATTTATTTATTTATTTAATTTACTGGTGAATAGACAATATTGAAGTAGATAAATTTAAAAAACATCAATTAAACAAGCTTAAGCTATTTTTTCGACAACTCTATAATAGTCTGCGCTTATTAGATGTAACCTAACAAAGTCATAATGATATCCATTTCGAAACAGATTTTCATTATACATCAGAATTTTAGGTTCTCATAGCTTAGAATGCACCAAACTATAACTGTGTGTTTACATTCTTCTTTCGTCTTGGCTATTGTCCAAGGTTCAATCCATGGGTAGTTCTTTGTACTTCACTTATCCATCGACTAAGCAAGGTGTGATTTGGCTATAGGCAGATAGAATCTAACGTAATAAGAATCTAACAATCCGAGGTCTAATTACAACACTGGTGTGGAATCGATTATTATCGAACACGGAACGATCTAGAAGCCTTGAGAGCAACAAATCAAACTGCATAACGAACAACCTGTATTTAAAATAAAATAATTTATTTTCGTTTTAATTTTAATATTATACTAAATTGAGTTAATTTCGTCTTGTAAAAAAAAAAAAAAAAAAAAAAATCAAGCAAACGGCCAAGAACAAGCTTTGACTTGACCGAACGCCATCAACTGTTATATCTCGCAGAAGACAACAACTAAATTAAAACTTGCTAAAAGCTGATTTATTTATGAATGCAAAATCTCAAAACTTAGATGTTTAATTATGGTCGAACTAAACAGTTGTAAGCAATGTGCCTATAATGGTAACTAGGATAATCGTATGAAAATTATGAAACTAGCTTCATAAACGTACTCGACTCTTAATAATTGTCATTAATGGCTCGTTGCATAATGCACTATTATTGAACTATATTCAGGTCTCGGTTGGAAGGTCATTGAACTTCGGATAATCACTGGTAGAGAATTTGACCTCCTGTCCAAATATTCATATTTTCTGAAAATTGAAAGGAGGTTAATGAAAGTGGAAGTACTATAAACAAAGGTTTCTGAATGGATTCCAGGCGCTTAAAATTTACTGCGAAAGCATTTTATCATAGATGATCTGCAGCCAACACAATTGCGTACTATTGCTGCGACCACACACGCAAAACAAAATAACTGCGTTTCTAGCCTTTGAAGTTGTTCCAATGAACACCTCTTATCAGATTATGAAATACACTCTTAAAAATCCATGCGTTACACTCACAAAGCTTTCCTGATGGGCAATATAACTTTCTCATGCTAATTCATAATAAGAGACCGTATTTCAGGGAGAAGTTCCAAGTTCAGTTATCATGCAAAGGTTGTTTTTGTTCACCCGTCTTCAAACCCTGAATTTGTACGAACGAGAGAATTTTTGCGAAATATAATTCTAGCATGATAAAGTTAAAGCTTTTAGAGAAAATCTTTTGAGCCGTTTTTGACAAAATTGCGAAAAAAATGAATTTTCTTCAAATGAAGTGATTAGATGTAAGAGAAAATTATCGTTAATCTTCATGCCACATCACCAGACGATATCTAATCCAAGTATAAACTTTCGTTGGGCCGAATTTTTGTTTTCGAGCTTATGCTGTTCACAGACTCGTAGATAGACAGACACGCAGATATATTTCTGAACATTAGATTTTCTATCCTATTCTAGATCTCGACATCGAATTTCGGGGTCGAACACAGTACTTTCTCTATCAATCAATCAATCATATTTTATTATCTTTGAGTTCAATGAACAATGGACAAAGTCAGGTTATAACATTTTAAAATAAGATAGGCCCTAGTTAGTAAAATAGTTAAAAACAGCAGTGATAATAAATTAAAACATTACAATATATAATTTGTCACAATAAATAATATGACTATGACACCGTTCTCTTTATATACAGCAAATCGCACGCTATACCTATAGTTAAATATATTCTAAAACCACCATACATATTCAGGCCTGATTAATGAATCTATCATTATATTGAACAGTTTCAAGAAACTCATTTATACTATAATAGGGGTTTAGTATAAGCCAGTTATAAAGCTTGGTCTTAAATTCCTTTAAAGGTTTTCAGGTTATCTCTATACATAGTTTATTATATAGTTTCATACAACTGGACAAGACTAATATTAGGGCTAGCAAACAAGCTTATAATCTCAGAAATTGGGCAACCCCACAGCCTAAGTTCTTTAAAAAATAGGATCAGTGCCAAGATAAGGGTTTGAGCATCGGTCTCCTCAATGTCGAAGGGATACGGAATAGTCTAAAAAATGGGGAACTTCAGAATATAATAAAGAATTATCACTTTTTTGCGTGGTCGAGACATGGTTGAAACAGAACGAATCTATTAAGATAAAGGGATATGAATGTATAGCTCAAAATAAAGACAAGAAAAGTAAATTTGGGCGACATCCAGGGGGACTAATGATTATAATTAGGAACGACTTAATGAAAAATATAGAAAAAATAGAGAGCACGAACTAAGAAAGCCTATGGGTAGGACTAAAGAATAATAAAGGGGAAATGGAGTTATTATTAGGTGTTACTTATCACCACCCTAAGGGTTCACCATATTTTAACAATAAATTTTATGATAAATTAAATAAGTAGCTAGATGATATGAGGACAATTTATAAAGCAAATTATGTGTGCATAACTGAGGATTTTAACAGTAGAACAGGTAAGCAAGATCCAACTACTTTCAGTCCAGAAGTTAACATTGCCCCCAACGGTACAAACCGTGATTTCTCGACCAGAATGAGTAAGGACATGGTAATAAATGATGAAGGGATAAAATTGATAGATTTCTGTGCAGAGAACGGATTAATCTTTTTAAATGGCAATTACGGATCAGATATTCATGGTAACTTTACATTCGCAAATGAGCAGGGTGCGAGCATTATTGATTATAAATTGTGTAAATTGTATAAAATATTTAGGAATAATTTTCAATAATAAGGGATTTTGGGAACTTCAAAACAAGGCTGCATGGAACAATGGTAAAGTAGCTATGAATGCTATATACAATTGCTCAACCAAACTACCCGAAATTAGATTCAAAATGTTAAACAGGTTATACAAAGCAATAGTTGAATCAAAAATGTTATATGGAAGTGAAGTGTGGGGGGAAAGGAATTCCTGGAAATATATGGATATGATGAGAGCCAGGTTCTGCAAACAAATATTGCAGGTACCAAGATACTCATCAAATGAAGCAGCTCGATATGAATTAGGATATGACAGTAGTATGGGGGTCATTTTAAGCAAAATTTTAAGGTATTACAGATACATCTGGGAAAAAGACAATGAAGATATAGTGAAAATCTGCTTCCAAGCCCAAGTGAATGATAATGGTAATCGAAACAGAATACAGTACATTAGGAAAACATTAGATGAGATAGGATTAAAGTGGATATGGAATTCAGTATTGAACGAGGAAAAAAACATCAATGTGATTTCAAAAATAGTTATTAAAAGATGTAATGATATACAAGGCAGAACCATTTTGCCGTAATGAGGGAAAAGAAATCTTTAGTATTCTACATCAAAATGAAGGAAACGTGGGGTATGGAAAATTATGTGAATGATTGCTCGAAGAAACGAACATCTGGGCTAGCATGGTGGAGATTAGGGATATGGAAGCTTAGAGGGGCAAGAAGAAATTTCGAGAAAGGTCGTTGCCCATTATGTCTTAGTAATGAAGATGCAGAGCATATAATTTTAAGGTGTCCCGAAACTGAAACACTAAGACATAAGTTTTTAAATAAAAAAATGTTAAAGTTAAATAAAGAAGTGGCATATAAGAAATTGTCTGTAACAAAAAACACAAAAACACTAAAGGAACTGGGAAACTTTTTATACATAGTCAAAATAAAATGGGAAAACCAAATTAGCTGCTTAAGGGAAATTGGCTAGAAATGCTAAGTGGATATACTTACAAAAGGTAAACATTTATTAGTAGTAGTACTGATTTTAGATATATGAGTTTTTATCTATTCAGACGCCCTCTGGTGAAAAACTTTCTGTAACACCAGGGGTGATCATTTGTACAACTCCAGATACAAGAATAAATCATTCATTCATTCATTCATTCATTCATATAGTTTCATACCTAATATTTCATAACTGTTTGTTCTTATAGATAGTCTTTGGTATGGTATATTAATTTTATTACAATTCCTTGTATTGTAAGAAAGAGTCTTTGGTACCTATGGTAAAATTGTGTGAACTTAGACAAAGAAAGCATTGTCAACTGTAATTTTAAGGTTCTGAATTGACTGTTTATACTGATTGAGAGTATTAATAGGTAAAGTACCGTAATTCATTTGTTAAAGTATGCATATTACAAATTAAAAAGTTTATTATAATATATTTTAACAATTCACGGTGTACAATTTTTAAGAAGAAAACTAAGGGTGGATATTTGGAGATTTTTGTTAACCATTACTTACTGAACAAAGGCTTTTGTTTTTGTTTGTTTTGTTTTTGTAAACTCTCAGATCTGGAATGGTGATGAGACTGGTGAGTTTTCGTGGATTCCCCTTTATATGACCCCACAGCCTCACATTCAGAACATATTGCAATTTTAAGGAAACCTACACTCAAAAGTCAAAATTTCTCAATTTAATGAGAAACAATTCTGAAAACTTAACACTTATTAAGATCAGTATCTTAATATTAGTCTATGCAAGTGTGCATAGACTAATGACTTAAAAAGAGACTCTCCTAAGATTGCTCTCTTCTCTTCATTTATTCCTAAAAAATTGTCCCTAAAATTTTTCGAAATATTTTTGTATAGTTTAATGTATGAAATAAAACATAATATGAATATTTCCATATAACATACGAGTACTGTTCTATGTAAGTCTGTTGAATACCTTTTCTATACTAAGATTTAAACCTTTATTGAAATAGATGAATCGTTGCATTATTATTATTATTATTATTATTTATAATTTTCTTTGTAGTTTCTTGGTTTATCTTGGGAATCAATGAGGCTTGTTTGAAATTTGTGAATGTATATCTATTATGAAAGATTATATCCTAATATTTCGTATCTTGCAGCATATTTATATGGAATAAAAGAGAGAAGCAGATTTTAGTAAATATTCATGAGATTTGACCTGACCTAGGAGGAGAGAAAGCATCCACGCCCAATACGCTATGAACACATTAAATGTCACACCTTCAATCGTGCGTGCATTGTTAATGACTTGCAAAGTAGTAATACTATTACGTACTGATATCATCTTAGGACATAAGACTGTTTTCGAGCTGTCAAATGAAGAAATGTAACACAAAATAAGTTGTAATACAAAGATTATCTTAGTTAAACTTATTTTACATTTTTCGAAATAATATAATATTACTGTAATACAATAGAAACCCGCTGTCTGTACGCGCGATAATTTAAATACGCTTTATCGGATTTTCATGAAACTTGGTATAAGAATTTATAACGTCCATGGGAAGAAGCCTATATTGATATCGGACCTAATTGGTTGACCGCTACTGGAGTAATGCCCTATTTAGTGTATGTTTTTATGGTAATATATTAGAAAAGCGCAATAACTCAAATATGGTTTGTTGGATTTCCATGAAACTTGGCATACGTTTTTATGACGTCCATGGGTACAAACCTATTGAATTTGGACCAAATCGGTTGACTGGTACCGAAATAACGAGTATACCAATATTAATTTTGTAATGGATATAAGACGTTATACTGTAATATTATTCCATGGCCCACAATATAGGTATTAAACATAACGTAACAAATTGCCAATCGTTTACTGATATTGTTAGCCCGCCTTGATTGATTCATTCCTTCATAATGATGTCAGTGTAAATAAAAGATTTAAAACACAACTAGCTGTTGAACGTTGATATTATATTGCGAATTCTATAGATACCGATTTCTTCACTATATTTTAATATATTTTTCTTATTCGTTCTTGTGCAGCAATATACCTAATGTAATTCCTGACAGATTAGGTTTCAGATCGACTTTTTATTCATTCATAACCTACAAGGCTGCTTTAAACTTGAAACAAAGATGTCAGCGAATCGTAGGCCTATTGCATCATTAATATTATTGCCAGCGCATTTTGTTTTTGGAGTTTAACTCGGAGATCTATTACAAAAATAGCTTCTTTTCTGCATGGGCCCATCATAATTTCAATTATCACTGATTAAAAATACATTCTGGCACTTTGTTGTATCAGTTTACCTGATTTTTTAGTTAGGCAATTGTTTAAGATGATTAATAAAAGTCAAATAACGTAAATTAAAAAAAATGAAGACATTTGATTTACCCTTTCAGAGCTGAATTTATATATTCATATAAACAATCACTAAGTAAAAGCATCAACGGTTTTTAAGTTTAAAATCAATGAGGAAAATTTCATTGGATAGTTGGTTCCCTTGAATGATTAGAGTAAGACGGGAATAAAAATCTGTGCATTTTACATAAAGCAATACTCTCTTAATACTCTTTGAACTGAATATCACTGGGACTGTTTAAGATATATGTTGCGCACAAGTCACATCAGATATTACTTATTGCCAGAATATTCCTTTCCCTTCCACCATATCAGCCATAGTATCGTATGATATGCTTTTATTCCATTGTTTTATATGACGCATTTATTCATGAGTAGGAGTGAAAAGGTTAAAAATTGAGTTGTGTAAATGGTTAAGGATTACCCTTCTAGAAATGGACCATATTACCAATTTTAGTGTATTCATTGCAACATTCGAGAAACTCATATGGTGTTTAAGTAGAATAATTTAGTTTTCCATACGAGACAAAACACGGCACTGATGTCACCATGATATTATCTTGCTATATTTATAATGTAATGAGAAAAATAACATAATTGAAGGACTTCTTACAAAAACAGGTCTTGTCGATTTTCTGTAATTTTTCAGGAAACAGGAAAAACCTTCTAACAGTTTTCAAGAAGTTGATTTTTTTAGATCATACCACAACTAAACTATCAAAGCTATATTTTAACCTATGAATAGATTTATTCCTAATTTATTATGAGCAAAATATACTGCACTAAGCAAGATCATGTATAGACATGTGCTGTTTTTGTAAGAAAACTATGGACGAGAGGTCCTTTTTTGAATGAAAAAAGATTTTATATTGTACAATAGCTTTTTTACGTTAATTTTTAATGTTTCAACATAACTGAGTAATGTTAAAGCAAGGAATTTTGCTTATTATAATTTTTTGGCTAGTTCTTAATTCATGACACTTCACCACTGCTATTATCTGACTCAGCAGTATTAGCATTGTCAAGTTACTTCGTCTAAAGTGTTAGGAAAATTTCGTCCCTTCCTGTCAATACGGAATACAGACGTTGCAAGTCATCCACTTTTGCACCATTGATAGGAAGTGGTCCTGTAAAAGTACTCCTTGCACCATTAGCCTCAATTTCCATATTTAAAATGTATGTATGTATACACAAATCACAAGGGAGTAATAGTTGACAGCTGTTAACAATGGATGCAATCTTCTGGATTATCAGAATAGCCACCATTAAAAAAAAGCCTGGGACAAGGAACTTCCCTGTAGAAAAAGAATGGAAAAGGGCTGTTTTTTTTTAGAAAATGGAACTATTTGATTACCCATATTTCGAAACATGGGCTTGTTTTGCTGAAACTAATATCATATGCATGTAGTTAATTATTTCATTAGATGGTCTCAATATCTCAATTTTTGTAAATTTTGGACAAAGGCCATTTTTATAATAAACCCTTCAGTTGTTATATACTAGCTTTTTACATTTTGAAATATTTGAATATTCAATTAAATATATAATTTATCTTTATTTACTCACTGGAATCACAAGACATGTTTGACTGGGTTATGTAGAAATATTGTGAAGAGAAAAATACACAGTTTCTAGAAGATGCTTCAGTTTTTATCTTAGTGCTTGAAAGTATCTTAAAATAGTCTCCTATATGCAGGAGGTCTTGAGAGTTAGTCTGGCTCTGACGGCATTTGCAAGATAATGAAATTGCCTGTGTGCAAACAGCTGCAGACATACTATAATGTAGGTTACTCGCAGAATTCAATATTAGATTTAAATATGCTACATACATAATGTGAGTTTAGGTCAATTGATTTCTAATGTCTGTAAATATTAACACAGAAAATCTGTGGCCTAGAATCGTGAATTCAACAGTTTGTATGGGGTACAGTGTACAGCCTTTCAGACTTTCACGATGTAGTTGTTTTAAACGATATTACAATAGAACTGAAGTTGCAATATCATAGATTTGCGTTAGATTTTTCACTAAACATAGCATACTAAAGGTACAGTAGAACTAAAAGAGCTAACACAGATATATATCCGTGAAAATTTAAGATTTCTGCGTGCCTTGACATTATAAACAAATGAAGCGACCAGGGTGGGCTTACAAAATTCAAGCGATCGCGATGCTTTTATTTCCAAGGTATGACAAAGGTAGGCAAAGCCATCTGCAATTGATTTGACATTTGAAATGTATTACTGAAAACTGTTGCTTCAAAAGCGCAAATAAATGCACGTTTTCTTCCCGTTTTTCACTCATAACTCGCGAACGAGAGCTAAAATTAAAAATGTACTATGCCAGAAACCTTCGTGGGAGTGTACTCAACAACTTTTCAAAGTTTCATGGCGATCGGATGAATGGTGTAATAATACATAAAGGACAAACAGACATACATTTGTTTTTGTGTAGATAGACGATAAGATTAGAGATCAAGGTTTTGGGAAATATTTTTGTATCCAAGAGGGATGAGCTCACAGGACATTGGGGAAAACTTCATAACGACGGAATTCAACTTTTATTTAGCTCATCACGTACGGCATTGGTATGCAGCTCGAACGTGAAATGTAGTGCTCTGTGCATAAATCAACGGGAAGAGACCCGCGGGAAGACTTAAGCATAATGGGAGGACAATGTTAAGGCCGATCTTAGGGATATCAGAAGGGGGATACACAATTTGTACGGAAGAAATTATTAGAGACAGGGGCATACAGAGAATGTTTGTTTTTGTGACATTGAACTCTTGAGTTCTGGAAGGCCAATAAGTGAGAGCGAGTGTGAAAAAGGGACTTCTTAAAGAGTTGATTCTTTTACGTCATCATCATAACAGTGATAGTTACTGAAATGTACGAGATTGTTATTGGTGTAATTATTCGCGACTTCTGCTTACGCAATCGCTAAGAGATGTAGATTCGCACCCCACGCAAGGCGGTGTTGTTTCCACCTGTTTGCCGCGCCCTGCCATCCAGGCTACCCACACAGCAAGGCAAATGAACTGTTATTGTGAAGGCTAGGCCTTTCTTTCTTCACACTACTACATAATTACATTCATAAGCGAGCCTTCATAGCGGATTTTAAATCATTTACTTCCATTCTTTTTCTCTATATAATATAATATAATATATACCAGTGATGGGAAGTAACTGAGTAAAAGTAATCGGATTAGAGTAACAATTCCTTTTTTGGTCCCATTTACTTGTAATCAATACTTTAAAAAAATGTAATTACTACTTGTAATTTACTTCTGAAAATAAAATTGTAATTGCTACAATTTAGTAGTCGTTAGTATTAGTATCATTTTCGTTTGCTATATCGTCATCATTAGGCTACTGTTTTTGCAACTAATATCCAAATTAGAGTTGATATTAACAAAAAGTTACTCAATGTTTCCGAAAATATTCTCATTGATGTGTTTTTTGTTTTGTTTGTTCATTAAAAATTTGGGTTTGTGCCCAAAACAAACCAAAAACAAGGAATTTTTAGGTACTGCCATTTTGAACAGTAAATGTAATTGTAATTTTACTGATTACTTTTTGAAAAAGTAATTTGTAATAGTAATTAAGTAAAATATCTCTCAGGTAATTGTAATGCAGCCCAATTACTTTCTTTTTGTACTTTTCCAATCACTGAATATATATTGTGGCCAGCTACCAAGGTGTTAGTAGCCACTTTTTGAGGGAAGAGTTGGGAAAGAGTCGCGCTTTTTTCAGGTTAAATGTATTTTAAAAGGTCTAATATAGAGATAGGCCTATAATTAAAAAAGCAGGAAAAATTATATTTATCCACAAACTTACTTCTCATCACTATGAATGTAGCGCACTAATACACATTACAAGCCTTTGGAGAGAAGTCAGACTGAAGAATTCAATGCCATAGCCGGGAATTGAATCAGGATCTTCGGCTCTCTTTACGGTTGCTAGTGAGTCAGATGGAGAATTTAATGTTGTACGGGCATGTTGCCATGGTAGCTCAATTGGTAAGAGCAGCGGGAAGGAGAGCCGAAGATCCTGGTTCAATCCCAGCTATGGCATTGAGCTATTCAGTCTGACTTCACCTTTCTTCCACCTTAACCTACACACGGCCAGTGAAAGAATTATCATTCCATAACAAGACTTTGTTAACATTAACTTTTCTACTGTCAGCTTTGCTTGCTAATTGGTTGAAATATGGTAGGTGGCCAGTTAAGGCGGTTCTCACAAGTTTAATGGAGGGTCATCAGTTATAATCGCTCGATGTTTAGATTTAATAAACTACATCGTTGAAGACAATGACTCGCTCGAATAGGTTGTCACAAAAATGTAAATCAGTCTTTTTCATACTGTTTTATATTTGGATACTTTTGTTCTGGGACCTGCTTCCAAAATTCAACCACTACACATCAATTTTCTTTCAACTGTTTTAATCCCTCGACGTCTTTAAATCTCCAGTAGTTCCAACTCTACAGCTGCTGCAGCTGAATCCATCACTATGGGCTTTGGCATGGAGCAACCATCCTTCATGACGAGTAGCGAAACTGTTTCGAGAAAATTAATAAGTACCGCGGAACTTCTTGTTCGCTTTAAAGCGGTTTTTCGAAAAAATAAATAAGTCACCAGGTAAAAAAATCAAACAATTTTCAGTTTAGCCTCAGAATTATTAAGTGCCACAAGATAAGTTAGAAGAGTCACATGCGGCTTGCAAGACATAATTTGACCACCGTGGTTATGTATTATGTAAACGCATACATAAGGAAACTATTTACGAAATTTTAACTTCTGATATCCCTAAATTCTAAAGGTAATTTTCGAAGACAACCATCCTCATGTACAAGCGTCGAAGGTAATAAGGCAACTTTTTAGGTAGATTTCGAAGAAAAATCTACCTATTGCAATGGATACCACTTCATGATTTTCGAAAAATTCTTTTATATCTTTACGTTTCATGCTCCCCTAAGTACGAAACCACCGCCCGTTCAAAAAAAAATTTTGTGATATTTATATATATATATATATATATATATATATATATTTATATCTTTACACGATAGCGGCCGTAATTTTGAAGATATTTGAACCAAATTTTAATATGTTATTTCTAGGCCCAATAGTTCGGACAAGTTCGTTAATGAGCAAAATTGACCCAAGGGGGTGGTCGGGGGAGGGGGTTGAAATTTTTAAAAATGTATATCTCGGCCCCTATGAAGTATAGAGGGAAACTTTGTTTGAATAAATTAGAGTACTCGCTACGGAGTTCACAGTGACACCAACGATTCGGGGGTTCGAGTGAGGGTGGGGGTGGGGGATGAAAATTCGAAACTTTTGAAACCACGTCTTGTGGGGTATCGTTGAAAAGCTCTTGATGAGTACTCTACAAATCAATAAATAGTTTCTTTATAGCTCTCATATGACGCGATATTTTAATGTTTGAAAATAATAACACTTAAAAGAATTATTATAATATCATAATTTTGTTCATTGTTGATCTTGCGCACGGCCTCCCAGAATATTATATCCTATTCTTGTTGTCAAAACAAATGATTGTAGGCTCTTCCTCTTTACTGCAGGTTTGCCATCCCAAGGCTAAAAAAGAAGAGTGCTGCGCAGCGATAATAAATTAAACCAAAAGCACTTTGAAATCTACCTCAGCCTGTAGGCCTGCCTAAAGGGATTTTTTTTTTATTAATCCGAAGTTTCAATCAATAAAATTGGGTGGGAGGTATTCAACAAAAATGGTTTAGGTTCCCAAGTTTGAATACGCTTTTGAAAATAAACCATTTTAGAAACCCAGATGAAAACTAATCTTTTCTTAACAAATCATTCGTGCACGATAGGGAAATAGTTCTGTACGATTGCATTTAGACGTGCTTACACAGTTTCAGATCATATTGCAGATGCTAGTAATTACACATTTGCAAAGAAGATGACCTTAACTACTTAAAGGCTTAGACTTCATGAAATAAAAAAAAGCTATTGGTACCTTATGTTTATTTAGTGTTATTGATAGAGGCCAACGGTACTTTACAAGGCAGAAGATTTTTCGGGGTTTGAAACCTTCAGAAGGGTCCTTGTAGAGAGACTTTAAGCAATTATCCCGACTCTTGAGGTTTTAGGCTCCTTAAAGAACCACAAGACTAAATTAGTGAGAGGAAAATTTGCCAAGTTTCTTACTACATTAATATCTCCATTTTTATCAAATGGATCATGTGGCTGTTTGTCCCATTAATCCGCCCTTTATGTTAAGAAGTAAATCATGGTAGAAAAAATATCAACATTAAATGGCTTTTTTTGGACAACACGGTAGCTATATAGATAAACACATCCCAATTTCAGTGCTTGCTTCGACTTTCAGGTTTATTATTTCAGAATTATTATTATTATTATTATTATTATTATTATTATTATTATTATTATTATTATTATTATTGTTGTTGTTGTTGTTGTTGTTGTCCTTGTCTTTTGACATTGTCAATGAACATTAATTCTTGAGCTTAGTATCTTCTCGGAAGCCAGAGGACAGTTTCGACTTGAAATTTACAGGCATGCAACTGCCAGCGGCAGTTACCAGATAGTTTACTGCGATCGTAGGCTAGTAACCGTCCTTCAGCTTTTATGAGTTTTTGTGTTGGTATTAAATTTCATTGCTTCCGTAGGCGAGTAAATCGCTCGCTATATGACATTGCAATCCATTTTACATTATCGAAGTTACTTGGTAGCTGTTTGGCACATCATTGCCATTTAAAGAAAATGCATCAATAATTATTTTACCCATTGGGTTGAAGCGTGATCCGCTAGTATCTGACAAATACTCGTTCTCGGAGGTGTTTGAAAGTGTATCATGCTTTAGTTTGATGTTAAAATTAAGCTAAATTTACAACTTATGTACAAATACAAATACAAATACAAAAATACACAAATAAACAAAAAACATTTACAAATTTCAAAATTAAAGTACAATACTTTTTAAGAAAAGAAAAAAAGAAAAGAACCAAATATTTATTTAGAAATACACCCGAATAGTCTGTATGTTGTTATTTTAAATACTGACATTATAGGGGGTGTAATATTAAAGAGGCTAATAAATGTATCACTCATAAAATATTAATTTTAGTGTAAATTAGATTTAAAGAATATTAGCACTGCACTTAGTAATAATAAATTATCAGTCTTTAAAGAATTATTTTAGACTGATGAATTTTCCTTTAAACAGTAGGAAAATAACTAATTTTTACGTAAATAATATTGAATCAATAATATAAATTTATATTTCAATATTCTACACATAAACCTTCACCTGAAAAATAAAGATCTATCAAGAAGTCTAGGGTTACTAGGCCAGAAACTAGATTATTAAACACAACGAGCTTGATATTATTAACCCTTTCAGAGTTGAATAAATAATATAAGCAATCATCAGTGTGCTCTAAGTTTGAATCTGACGATGAAATTTTAAATAAAGCCGCTCGTTTACATTATATTAATGACAATTTTTAATATGTGTAAAAAAATCCTTACATTTTAGCATAAAGCATTACTATATTAATATTCATGTTTTTATGTATTTTTGTTCTAATGACGCATATATACGTCAGTACTGTAGGAAAATCAGGCTTCATTCACCAAGAAGTGCCTGCTACAAAATGGAGCACTATTTGAAACAGGGAAAATTCGAAACAATAAATTTGATGTGGACACTAAAGCCACACCTTTTTTTAAATCACTCCCTGCTTTAAATGCCATTTAAAGGACAAGTATGTACAAAATAAACATAAATAATACGTTTTTTGGTAAATTAGAAACTCAGAGCTTTCAAATGGTGTTAATTTCACATATTCAGTAATTTGAGCCAAAAATGCCATTTTAAACGTATGTGCGTATACCTTATGCAAACATTATGCATACGCTAACTCAAGGTATATAAAAACTACGCTAACTATTACTGATTAGGCTTTGATCAATTGCTAACCGATTGAGAACTACAGGTAATAAGACATTTATAAAGTGAAATCATCTGTGGGCACTAAGTTTGAAATCGATGAGGAAAATTTCGGTGCGATTGCTATTTTTCATAAATGACAATCCTAGTTTGTGGATAAAAATCCTTACATTTTACATAAAGCATTGTGCTAATAATCTTATACCACTGTTTTCATACAATTTTGAGACTACACATTTACACGTCAGTACCAGGAAAAGGTTAATTTAGTTACAGAATGCTTTTAATAGGCCTATTTTACATTTACACTACAGTTTTGTTTAAAAAATTATAAAAAAGATATTTAAAATTAAATTCATTGTTCAACAAAAACGTAGTATTGAGAGCAGGGCTATTGTTTGTAATAATCCACCCAAGAAATAGTTTAGAAAAATCTTCGCCTGTCTAATACGTCTTTTCTTTTACTTTGCAGGTAAGTGAAGTTCGCATTTCCAGCATCTGAATCTTAATCAATTGTCCCACTCTACTTAGAGTAAGTATAGGCCTATACAGTAAAACATGTAAGTTTTAGGCTATTTCGCATCGATATGATAATTGATTTGATATGATATGATATGATAATCGATATGATATGATATAATAATGATGATGATAATAATAATAATAATAATAATAATAATAATATTAATAATAATAATAATAACTGAAGGATAGACAAATTGTAAGGATTTTAGCCTATACCCTCAGTAAAACTAACAAAGCGCTTTGTTAGTTGGTTGCTTTTTTACTGAGGGTATAGGCTGAAATCCTTACAATTTTTCTATTCTAAGATACCCTCGTATACAAGATGAAATTAATTAATAATAACTGAAGGGTCTAGGCACTAGCGTCTGGGACTCGCATTCCAGAGGTCTCGGGGTGGTGATTTGACTTTGATTTTTTGCATGGTTTCCCCAGTGCAAAAGCAAATTCCTAATTGGATATTTACTTAGCATGATTTATAGCCGCTATTTCACTTCCGAAATGTCCATCGTGTTTTTCTCTTAACCAATATAAAATCATAAGAATCAAACTATTTCGATTCTTTCTTAAGCTGTGCCGTTCTATTGCATATTCAAATTTATTGCATAAATAAATACATTCATTCGGATGAACCTTCACAGATCTGAGATGTCAACATGGCACCCACCCTTACGGGTTGGGTCAGAGCGAATGTTCAGGATATTGTTTTCCATTGATTCATAATTTCCTAATGGATATCATTAGAGAGGCTGAAATGAGCTTATAACCGTGTTTAGCGGAAGGGCGTCGCAATACGTACAGCCTCGCCCTTTCATTCATATCCCCGTCATTCATTATAGTAAAACACACTCTTCAATCTAGTTTCTAATTATCTATGCCACATCATCACTTCGGCATCTGATCATTACCGTTACGTAGCCTAAGTGGGGACGTTGTCTATAATATATTCTTTCTGATAATATAGTTAAGGTATGTTAATACATCAATAGCCTACAGTTAAGGTATGGAATGGGAATCACCAGGAAGGAAGAAAAGAGGGAGACCGCAGATCTCAAGGAATTCAGGCATCATTTAGAAAAGGAAATATTGAAGAGAATTTATGGACAAATAGACATAAATAGAGAAAGAAAATAAAATTATATGTGTAATCTTGGGTTACCGGAAAATGTAAATTGAATACATTGTAAAACCGGATACATAAAAAAAAATAATACAGTTAATAAAAATGCCTCGTATTACAGTGTAGAATTCTTTGATAAACTTTTGATTAAATAACATGGAAAATATATTTGAAACAAAGATATAATAACTTATATTACATAACATACCTTAAACCAAAACCTATTATCTATATGGATTATGGGAGCCTGCGGGACAAACTTTTCCCCGTGTTCGTCCCCGAAATTCGGCGTCAAGGTTCCAGCAATAAAAAAATGTTTCGAAGTCAATTGAGCCCAACAATATTACTTTCTTAAATCTCACCCCCTTCCTTTCCCATTCTCTCTCCCTCCCCCTCTCTCTGTAAACACCATGGCTCAAAAATTTAAAAAGTATCAAATCAAAATTGTATGCTAATTTTAGCCATCTTCCTTAAATGGGACTCTAATCCTATCATTGAGAGAATGTTATCCTTACTATCGCTTTACACGAAGAAAATATCGATTTATGAGATTTTCCTGAAATCTGCTATAGCTCTACGATTTTATTTTAATTTTTCATACTACTTACTTAACCGGTTTGTTTGAGTAACAGCAAACTACCCGCTAATACGGTTATTCTTCTAGTTGAGATAACAGTGCATATTCTTACAATGTGACCGTGATCACGAATGAGAAGCTAGAAAATCGTAAAATCCACGTTTAGGATATAGCAAGTCACGTGAAAATTTCACGTTAGTTTTTAGTTGATGTGATAGATTAATGTAACTTACGAAGAAAAAATGTGTCATATCTCTAAATAAACATGCAACTTTGAAGAACATGCTATATTTACATACCGGTATGTAAAATCTGACAGATTTACAGGCATTAAAAATAACTCAATTCAGGGACACTAGTATCAATTGCAGGACTACGTAGCTGTAAAAAACTGTCGTTAAATAACCATAACTGCCATCCAATCTATATTATACCACACCAATATTAATGGGATGGACAATGAGCCCAGTCATACATGTTAGTGATTAGTTGCATGCATAGCTACAAGATGGAGCAAGTGGTCTGTATCACGTACGACGAAAATACTCCATGTACTGATGTTGTACAGCTTTTGTTTAAATCACCAATAAAATTCTGTTTAGTTATGTAGCCGTGTTTTACGTGTTCAGTTCCAAGACCTCCTGAAAATAAACACGTAATAGGCCTATAGTGAGTCTTAAGATTTATAAACAACGTTAATTTTAGTACTGTTACATACCGTATCAGTCTGTAAGCCATCTCAGTTTTCGTTCGAGATAGGATATAATAATTATTATAGTGCCATTCCACGATTGTACCATGTTATTCCTTTCTATGGGCTGAAGTATTTTAAACTTTTTTTTCAACTTAATTTCAATGCATTTTGAGTTTTGTTCTAATCATTCAGTGTTTTCCCATTTTAGGCATGCATTTATGATCCCCTTCTGTCAGATTTGCGTGTCGTAATGTTATAAAAAAGAAAGAATAAAGTAGCGCGGATTAACAAAATCAAAGCGTCCGACAAATTCATGTGTTATATTGCAAAGTATTGATTTTATCGATGCTCTTTTTTTTCCTTCGATTAATTTCAAAATTTAATACAGTCTTATTGGTGGCGTTGGGTCTACACAGAAACACCAGCTCAGATATTATATTAGATGTAGAAATTAAACTATTATATCTGATAGGATTATAAAATTCTCAACATGATCGGTTATGTTCTACGTCGGCCTAATCAACATGAACTTTTCCGTACTATTCAGTTTTTATCTAGCCCGGAATTTCTATTTATTTACATCGCTTGGACAGCAACCAGATGGGTGTCACAAAATTATAGTTACTGTATGGATGTTGAATGATTGCTTGTCTCATAAGCGTTAATAACTTTTCATGGCCGTGTCTGTTTTATAGCTGTTGAAGGTGGAACCTAGTGCCAGCTGATGCTACAATTGCGTTGGTTGCTATCTCTGTACTGTACAGTTTACAAGCTACAGTAACTTCGAAATTGAAATACGCTTTAGTTTTAAGTTTTCGAAATAGTTTAAGAAAAAACTATACCATTTGGTTGTGTTGATTTAAGAAAATATTACTTTAACTTAGTACTTTAAAGTACTTTAACTTAGTACTAAAATACTTAGTATTTTGAGAAAATAAGGTGGAACATTCGATTATAATCCCTCATATGAATCGATATAAAATTCATCAGTTCTTTATAATAGGTCTACATTTAAAAAAAAGCCCTTTTCCTACATTCTACAAAAGCCCTACATTTTATAATTATATTATAACATTTTCTAATTTTATATATATAAACGGTTTTGTCCTGATTGACTGTTAGAGAATCAACTTAGACCCTAAGCTATAATAGGTAGAGACTTGAAATTTTGACAGTACCTTCGTTTCATAATGTAAGTGCTCACTAAGAAAGAATTTTGCAAAATTTTGATTTTTAATGTCAAACATAACAAGTTTTTGAGGATACTTAATACTTTTTTTACACAGAATTATCAAATCCAAATCGCATTCCATGTACAGTTATCTTGACAACAGTGTATTGTTGGCAGTGATCATAGGTAGCTTTGGAAATAAATGATACGGGACTTTGACAAATTAGAGAAGCTATCGGTAGAATTCAATGGTGAAAATTAATATTGAAGAATGAAATCCACGAATATAATGCTCAATGTGATGCAGTCACATACTTTCTCTGCTCGGGAATACCATTTTCTCACTTCACATTTTGATGTAGAATGAGAGGTCGTATTTCAGGGACAATTTAAGTGTGTTAATATGCTACAGCAGAAATCTGTAAAAAATCCTATCTACTGATGCGTTATTCATAGCTGTAGGCTTTGCATTTTTAGTTGAGAAATATGGATGTTTATCATAGTCCCTAAGCATGTAAATATTGATGTTTATCATAGGCCCTAAGCATGTAAAAGGAGACAAAATAGGATGGAAAATTTTTAGTCCTATGCGCGCAGTATATTATTATGTCCTAGGTTTTGGGGAGGAAAGTATGAAATTGGTATTGGATTTCTTTTTAATTTCAGCCCCGAAACGGTTGTATGGTAATATGAGAGTGAGAAATAAAATAGGCTATTCCATAAAGGCAACACGAGAGTGAGAAATAATATATTCCGTAAAAACAATTCAGTTTTATGTTATCGGAAATTCTGTTTCTTCTTATTTGAACCCCTACTAGGCTTGGTGTGTACAATCAATGGGGTGCAAAATTCTACATTCTCTATGAGCCATAAAATACTATATCGGGCGTTTTCTGAGGGAACAGTTTGACAGTGTGATAAGTCTTTCTTCCTTTAAAATTCTACATTCCTAGAGTTTAATAATCTAAAGTCCTTTATAAGTTAATTTCAAATTACAAAATACAAAACTCGACTGACGCCGGGCCTTTTAACGTATTGGAGAGATAGAGTTGATGATTGGAGTATCTGGTTAAGCAATAGCATTTGGTCAGTGTAATTTGTATGTTATGTCAGGGAATTCCTGCAGCGAATATTTGTGGTTTATATTCTAGAGCTAATTTATCGGTAGACATTTTTACAAATGCACAATTATGCAAGTACAGTGTAATAATGCTCACCTTATAAAATTACGAATTACTCACATAAATAAATAAAAACAAAATTACAATTAACGAAACCGTTGTAAACAGTTATGATAGCTGGATCAGTCGCCCATAGGGTAAATTGCGCTCTTGTATCTATGTAAGCGGCTTTGTCTGAAAGAGAATCAACTTAGAGCCTAAACTATAATAGGTAGAGACTTGGAATCTTGACAGTGCCTTCGTTTCATAATGTAAGTGCTCACTAAGAAATAATTTTGAACAATTTTGATTTCAAATGCAAAAGATCAAATGTTTTCGAGGGTACTTAATACCTTTATATACAGAATTATAAAATCCAAATTACATCCCATAACAAAACAACAGTGTACTGTTGGCAGTGGTCACAGGTAGCTTTGGAAATAAATGAAATGGGACTTTGACAAATTAGAGAAGCTATCGATATAACTTATTGGTGAAAATAAATATTGAAAAATGAAATCCACGAAAATAATTCACAATGTGATGCAGTCACATAACTTTCTCTACCCTGGACATAGAGAATACCATACGAGGTATGGTAATATGTGAGTTACATTATTGTATCCCAGGTTTTGGGGAGGAAAGTATGAAAGTGATACTGAATTTCTTTTCGATTTCATCCCCGAAACGGTTGCATGGTAACATGAGAGTGAGAAGTGAAATATTCCGTAAAAGACAATACAACTTTATATTACCGTATTATCTGTTTTTTCTTATTTCAACCCCTGCCAGGATTGGTGTGTAGAAGCAATGGGGTGCATCCTCTATGAGCATTAAAAAAACTATACAGTATCTAGCGTTTTCTGAGGGAATAGTTTGAGGGCGATTGTCTTTCTTCTCCATTTCAAATTCAAAATAAGGACATAGAATTTGAAAATGGAAAGTCCTTCATAAGTTAATTTCGAATTGCAACATACAAAACCCGGGTGACGCCGGGCCTTTTAAGCTAGTATTATAATATTGTAACTTACACAGGGCGAGAGTGTTTATGAAAATGGATAGATTAACTGTTTAAGATATATGATATATAACTTATATCAGTGAGTATGTACTTAAAATTTTTCGTTTAAATAAATGTTCCTTCATTTCCTTTTTTTTAAATTTCTTATTCTGAGTTTGCGTATGAAAGCTGGACTGTATAGACTACCGTCCCATTGTTCTTATTCTACATTATGTTTTCCTCCCAGAACTTTTCAATTTGTTTTGGCACCTATTTTTTTAATTTTTGATAGTAGCAAAAAATAAATAAATAAAAATATAACAAACAAAAGAAGTTAAACATTTAAAAACAAAGAGTTCTTTGATCACGTATAATTATTTATGTGAAGTTTGAAGTGTTTTACAGGGAAAAGCTAATGCTGAAAGAGTTAATGTAATCTAACAATTTTTAAAAAAAATTTAATGTAATGTCTGTTTTACTATTATCAAAACTTTTGCACAGACACATATGATTGAATAATAAACAGCTGATTTGAGAAAAATAAAGTATAATTGTGCCGTAATTAATACATTTAATAACGTTAACTTAAATTTGACTTTAATTTGTTTCTACAAACAGGAGTAAAATTATTTCCAAACATCAGTGGAATATTATACAAGATGCATATGATACAAGGACGTATTTTGCGAGCGTTGTGGGGCCCATCTTGTTAGCAATTTCAGAACACAAACATATTTTTTTGCCACTACACCACTGGCTAGCCTGGTCTTGATTTTGTATATAGGCCTACTGTAATATGATTTCCTAGATATTTTAGATGTTGCATATATTTACTGAGTGATGAATACTGACTTCCAAACATTTGTGCTAAAACCACATCCCCTTCAAGAGGACAGCGTAACGTGTATAGCCGCGTACGTCAGGGATGGCCTTGCGGCATCTCATGGATAGCGCGACAATGCAGATCCGTAGCTCCCCCTCTCGGATGTGTGGCTTATTGACGGCGGAAGATGCTGTTGCGGCTGGGGTTCCTTCAGTACCGGGATATAAATACAAGCCATCTAAATTTAGAGGACGTACGCACCGGAAGGCGTTTAACTGTCAAATAATTTTAACCAATTTAAAACAGTTTCTTTCATTTCCTTGCTTTTGTCCCACATGATAGTGTATTCAAAAATCAATTGGGCCTCGCCAGTGATAGCGTAGCGAGCTTTTAAACCTTAGGTTCGCGGTTTCAAAGCCTGTTCGGTTTTTTCCTTCATAGACACCTCTTTTTTATTTTTTCTCGGAAATGAAGGAAAAACACAATAACATTTCCTCCGATATCAGGACCTTCAACACGTGCTGACTCTCTAACAGCTGAGAGAGCCTGAATTCTTGACACGGTGATAGATCGAATCTTTCTCCTAGATAACTACCCTTACTCGTTGATCTCACTGAAATTATTAAGTAATAACCTATATGTTATGCGACACACAATTTTATAGCTATTTAAAGATTATTAAATTATATTTGCTGAAATTAAATGAAAAGACAAAAGTACTAGTAAAAATACAAGAAAACTTTTTTCGACGTTGTAGATCACAGATTTACGAATCCATGAAAAATTCAGTATTATGAAAGAGAAGGTTCCTGGACAACTCTATAATTCTATCACACCATAAGTTCTCTCGTTAATCAGCTGTCCTCTCTAGGGTCCTTTGATAGATGATTGACCAATTATTATCGCTACAGGCATTTACAGGTATAATGTAAATAATTAGAAACGTTTTTGTTAAGGGATTACACAATTGGCCTGCTCATATAGGGTTCACCTGTACGCCCCTTTTATTGTAAAGATATAACTAATAGCAAATACTCAATGTAAAAATATTGTGTTCACAAATACTGACATAGCATTGTTTAGATATGTGCCTCCCAGTATTCATGAAATCAGCATTAATATGCATCGGGCAGGCTGTGTGCCTATTTTCTCACCTGAGGGCCGGTTTCGAAAAAGATGGGCCGACTCTTGATCGTTAGAAAATTGAAGTTTTATGGAGCAGTTCACAAGTGTAAAGGAACTTGTAGTCATTGCTGTGATGTTTGTTCATTGACAGAACGTCTTCGCCTTCTGCATCAAAGGTTGTGAGTTATGTACCGTTAATTCGTTAATACGCAATGCTATACTAGTTTCAAATTCCTGAGAAAAACTGAAATAAATAAATATTTTATTTTCTTAAAAAACAAACAAACAAATATCATAAACAACACAAAAAAGACTTTTGCTGGGACTAGTATCTTGTTTCCTTGCTTGATGCAAGACAAGAAACTTGCAATTAAAATAATTAAGCATAGTTTGAGATTTGAATGTAGACCCAGTATTGCTTATTGGTTTTGCAGGTCAGCTACTTTAACGACTGTAGCCACATTGTTTGCTGATGTATCACAGCCATTGTATGTGGCTACTTAAGTCAATATTGGCTCCAATGGATTTTATGTTGCTCAACGATATTCTTATTTAATTCTGCAGATAACCTAGTTTTTCCTGAATTGACTCTCCATTCAATTTAATAACATAGTCATATCAGAGCCTTTTATATATTATATTATATCCGATTTGTACGATGTAGTTACTATTTTGTGTATGCAGGTGATGACGAAACGAGCATGCGCATGCGAAAAATAGGGGGCCCATCCTTTTTGCAGCCAGCTGTACATTAATAATATTAATTATAATAATAATAATAATTTTTAATTTTATTTATAATAATAATTGTTAAATTTATTTATAATAATAATAATATTTTTTAAAATTTATTTATAATAATAATAATAATTAATAATATACATGTACAGTCGGTCAAATAAAAAACGTCGGGCGGTATTTGATTAAGTATCACGAACGAGCATATGCGCATGTACAGGAAGACTTAAGGTTAGGTTCACACACGCCTCTTGTCTATCCATGTATTTTCTTGATTATTTAGTCAGTTTTGTTCCAAAACAAACATGTATAGAAGGCTGTGGCTATATGCCTCAAATCCGCCATATTCTTGGTTACAAATTTCTATAATATTAATAATTTGATTCGCGAGGAATATGTTTATTCAAGGAGCATTTTTTTAAGATTTTATTTTATAATACCGGTACTTCTAGTGCAAAATCAATAACTTACGCTCAACTTCTGCAACCAATCCTAGCATCGAAATACGCGTCCGGCCAGATCAACGTTTGCTATGAAAACTTCCGGTCGCATAAAAGTCAAGTTCCCTTCTCTGAGCTGCTCTTTCATAAATATGGAACCTTCTCGCTGCTTCAGAGACCGAAAAATGCAGGTCAATTACAGCCCTAACTACACTTTCTCACACGTTAGCATTTGTATGTGGCGATGACACAAAGCAAAATGAATTATGACAATGCATTAAGTTGAATATCGTGTGTTGCGCTTTCCGCGATTTTCATTTTTTCCCTCCTCGTTCATATTTTCCCTCCTGCCGCATGGCCTCATATGTTCCGAAAATCACCTGTATTTTGTGTTTTTTATAGGAAACTTGTGAACTAATGCGTCAAAACTTTAATTTTAACAGCATACGAGTCCCGACGTTTTTTATTTGACCGACTGTACAGTGTACAAATGATGTTGGACACGTCTGATCTTACAAGCTAACTATTACTTACATCTGCATTTATTCTCATATACACACACACACACACACACACACTCATGCTTATATTTTCTTCCCTGGTACAGGCCTACAAATTATAAGGAGATTCTATATCTAAAAATATATTAAGTCGCACAAAAAAAGAGAGATTTTTATTAGAAGTAATATAATACCTTGGAATAGAATAAATATTATTTTTAACATTGTTAGCTAGCCTATAAATTACCCTAATTACTAGTTCCACTTTGAAAAGGGCCTAGATAACTCCTATCCATTTGATTAATGTACTGATTCGATTCTAAAACAGGAAGCCATGGTCACATAATTCCGAACTTGGCAGCCGTGTGAAAAAGAACTATCATACTTCATGGTCCATTAACATTCGAGGAATTGTGATACTCCTCAAAATGTAAATTGCCAAGTATTCCGTTTTACATTCAGTACAGAATGGTTTTTGTCGACAATGAATAACTGTATGATATATGTGACAGGTTCTTTTATGTTTTGTGTGCTACCAGCTGTTTGCCTTGATGCAAATATTCGTACCCTAATGATCTGCGCCGGTTGGATGCTCTGCCAGCATCAAGCCTGTTAATGTGCAGTGCTTCGAATAATAGATCCAACTTACATACGTACGTAGATTGCCCTTCCCGAATCTGAGAACGGAACAAGTTGTAATGTTTCAAGCTTATTATACTTCTGCAGCACTCACAGTCCCGTCCAAAATAAATATAAACACCAAGTCAATAAAACTATTTTGAGAATTATATATGAAATAGTGGATGTAACAAGTAGTTGGGTTATTTGAAGATTAAACACACAAATAGAAAGCAATATAATGCGTAAATAAATATAAATTTATATGTGATATTTTTATACTTTCATTATTACGAGGCTGTTTTTAAAGTAAGTACCGATAATTTAGAAAAAATAACAGAACATTCTTTTCCAAGTACTTTTTATCATTAATTACCTTACACCTTACACCACTTCTCCATAAAGTCACTGCAGTTATTCAGATACTTGTAACGAGAAACCAGTTTTTGTATGCCATCGTCAAAGAATGATGCCGCCTGTGATGAAAGCCAGGTCTGCACTTCTTGTTTTGTCTCCAGGCTCAGCAATATTATTTATGGGGTCCTATATATTCTCAGCCATCACTATTGCCACCTCTATTGCTATGTACGATGCTTTCGTCATTTCTCTCTAAGAATCTATAGAAGAAATGCATGCAATTTACTGGCTCAGCTGGAAATATTCTTGACCCTACTCACAATCCAGTAAAATATAATTGATCAATCTTTAACGTGGCAGGAAAGATTCAAACAACAGCGTGGTGTAATCCAAGATTCTAGTAGAACGTTTGAAGGTCTTCCTTTATCTGTCGGGGAATCCATTCAAGTGCCTGACATTTTAGATCAAATTACTTCAGTCATATTAAATGTCCTTTGTTAAGGATTTAAGTCATTTAATTGGATAAGATGGCCACACCTTGTTTCCTATTTAAGTACTGACTATTTGATTTAGGTGAATTCTATGGTATGTACTGAACATACGCGGTGTAGTTAAATCATTATATGCTTAGGCCAACTGGCATATTGGAGAGGCGCTATTTTTGAGCAGTCCATGTACGATTTTTAAAAGATTTAAAACATCATATACCCCAAGTGTGCATGAGCGTTGTCCAACTCGTTTTTGTTATCCTGGGAGGAGACCCTGCGTCGAGTTGGTCCCTCACCAGAGAGACGCTCCAAATTCAGGACAATCAAAAATCAAATGCTGTACTGTTTGAGGGTATCCGGGATCCACAGAAGCATGAATAACCATCTGAGTAATTGGTCTTAAATCCTTCGAAATATGACTTGATTTCGCCATGGCCGGGTAGGAATTGAGTATAGGCTACACAGAATTCGTCACGAGCATTTTGCACTAAAGTCTGACCGTTCTAAGAAGGTAACCTCAATTAAACAAAAACCAGTAGGCCTGTCTCACTCTAGCACATTACTCTAATGACTTTAGAGTGAGACAGCCATACTGGTTTTTGTTTACTTCAGGTTTCCTTCTTAGCTCGTCTCGGGTATAGAGTTGATGCTAGATTTCGGGAGATAATATTTTTCTCGTAATGGGTCCTTTTAAGATTGTGGTCTAGAAGTTATTCTATTAGAGATGTGAAACATGTTAAACAAAAATGTTTAAAATTTCATTGATTTGTAAGTTTGAATGTAATAAGGTGTGAATTTTGTAGGACTATGATTCTTACCATCTATGGTTGCTGTTATAGAAAATCATCAGCGAGATGTATTTCTGTCAACTAACACGTAATACAGTTCAGTGTTCTTCACAACATTTTCTTCTAAATCTCAATATAGCCTCAGCATTAGAATTAAAATCACTGTGATTGTCCTATTTAAGTTTAACAAAGCAATAAAATTCAGTTTCTCTTGAGGTTATCGTTGAAATCCGCTTCTTGTATTCTCACGGGTCATTAATATACACCAATCCATATTAAAAACCTTATCGTCTTACACTCGCGTAAAAGATTCATTACTGCTATCATTGCTTGACATACGGAATGCCAGACTTGATTCTTTTGTTCCAGTTTCAAAACTTCGACATGGAATTTCTCAGATAGACGCTAGTTAATTCTTAAAATTAATCCTTCCTATTAATTCTAGGAGGTGTAAAAATATGCTTGGGTGGGATGTCATAGAGCAGAACGGTTCAATTAGCCGAGACCCCGGGGGACTGAGCTCTCCTGACTCTTAGCCAAGAGAGGGTTAAAGCCCCCGAATATATTTGCCATGTGCCTACAAGAGATATTGAATTTTCATTTAAAGCTGTCCGCAAAAATCTTCCTCATGTTTGCACCAACTGACAGCTTTCATAACCATTAGTCTATTTAGGTGTCAACACGGAGTTTTAAACATACAGTGTTGCAAAGTGGGGTGGAGGAAAGGACCTGTGAATTCGCAACTTCTATGTCACTGTTAAATTGATACATCTTCTAAGGTGGAATAATGTCTTGAAAATGGGGAATCGTGACAAAAAAAAAGTTCGTCTTCTTTCCTCGTGACAAACCTCATTTATTTATCTTTCTGAGAAAAAAAAATGTTATATGGTACAGATTTTCCAAATGGGATTAGTTTTGGGTATTATATAGCATTATAAATATATTTTTAGGCATAACTAGCATAATGTTTGCTTTAGAGGAGTCTTTGCAACGAGGAGAAAGGGAACTTCGGTTAATTTTGTAGTTGTGATTAAAGAGTATTATCATTCAAGATATATTTTCTTATGCAACTATAATACTAGATGCGGTTGATAGATAGATAGATAGATAGACAGAAAGACATATAGACAGGCAGAAAGAACGACAGACAGACAGACATACAGACAGACAGACAGACAGATAGACAGATAGACAGACAGACAGATAGACAGACAGATATACAGACAGATAGACAGACAGATAGACATACAGATAGACATACAGATAGACAGACAGATAGACAGACAGATAGACATACAGATAGACAGACAGATAGACAGACAGACAGATAGACAGATAGATAGACAGACAGACAGATAGACAGACAGACAGACAGACAGATAGACAGACAGACAGATAGGTAGACAGACAGACAGACAGATAGACAGACAGATATACAGACAGATGGATGAATGGTTGGATGGACGGACGGACGGACGCATAAATGCATTTTCACTATTTTATGGTCATTAAAGCTTTGACTACTGAAGGCTCAATTGTGCCCCTTAATTAAATCCAAGCTTTGATGATCGCTTATCAGGCAATTCAGAACATCTCATGTTGTTTCTTTGACATGGAAGCTTATTTAAAATTCCTCAGTTAAAATAATGTGACATTATATAAGGAAGTGAAATTAAAAGCATGTAAGCCATGAATATCCTGTATTCTACATTCTGGATGAGTTATAGAATGTATCTTCGGCCAAGCTAAACGAAAACATCATCCTTAGTCAACATCACCCAGCGCAAAACATCCGGCAGAAGCAGAGTATAAAATACGAGAGCAATAATTATTCAGGATTTACAAGAAGAAGCATGCTGTTCTCGTTATGTTCTCTCTTGTTATGTTATGTAACTGTACTCTTCAATCATCACGCATTGGTTAACATCTGATGCAACGGTTTTTAAACTTTTGTAGTATTTTAGCAGTGGCCTATAAATATAAACAGTTTTGTTAGTTTTTTTTGTTCTAGAGAGATAAAATCCTTAGAGGGTATCTGTCGTAATTGAAGGATGCCGTTTGGACACAGTGTAAAGTCATTCATTTTAAGAACTATATATATTCAGTAAATTTGTACGAAATCATGAAAGAGTCATTGGCCATTTTTTATTCTTTCAAACACCATAAAAAATACGAATTCTACATTTATATTAAAAAGGAACTTCCTTATAAAATTTGGCCAAAGCTCTTGTCAATTATCCACTTTACTGTGTCTTAGAGGCATAGGGACCTGTCCCTCAGAAAGTGTGAATAAATATGACCCCTTGTTTGATTTTCAATAAATATACCAACTTTTATTACCCAGAAAATAATTGAAGTACATTCATATATTTTTATTTAAAAATATTGTTGCTATTAAATACGTGAGGTATAAATAATATAGTGCAAAAAGTATTTTCCCGCAGAAAATGTTATTCTCTTAACTTCCCTTCCTCTTTGCCCTCTCTCGTAAACAAACTTCGATTCTCTCTCCCATCTAAAATCTCAGTTAATAATATATATAATATACAGTATATTATGTGTAGGTGACATTCGTTAATGTATTTAATTCTTCGAATTTAGAATGATAAGGAATGAGGGTAGAATATACATACATGGGTTTTCTAATTATTATTCAGCTATGCTGAGGCAAACATTAATAACCGATAAGTAGTGGATTGCTTCTTCGATTTCACGATACAGATTTTTAAAAATTCCATTTCAAGATGGTGGATATTTTAAATAATGGAGAGCAGATCTTATATTTTTGTGTGTTTTTTTCTGGACGCGAGGTCTACTGTTTACAGAACATTAATAATAGTAATAATAATAATAATAATAATAATAATGATAATAATAATTTTAATGATAATAATTGTGATAATGATTATAATAATGGTGATAATGACGATAATTACTATAATAATGTTGGTAATGATGATAATGGTGATTATGAGATATATTAATAATGATAATACTAATAACAATAGTTATTATAATGATGATAATGATAATGATAATAATATTGATGATAATGATGATGCTAACTTAATAATAATAATAACTATAATGATAATAATTGTGATAATGATTATAATATTGGTGATAATGACGATAATTATGATAAAAATGATGGTAATGATGATAATGGTGATTATAAGAGATATTAATAATGATAATACCAATAATAATAGTTATGATAATGATGATAATCATAGTAATATTGATCATAATGATGATGCTAATAATAATAATAATAATAATAATAATAATAATAATAATAATAATAATAATAAAAGCAACAACAAAGAAAATACGATAAAGTTCATACGAAAAATTTACTTTGATGTTCACTATATTGAGCAGAAGTGAAATATATTTATGTCGCCTAAAAGTCAAACATAAGAAAAGTATGGGACAGGAAGAAGGTGCATTGGCATTACAGCGAAATAAAAACGCTTGAGAAGAGTTTAAATCTGGCCAGAACATTTTATCACGTCTGAAACTGGTAAAAACAATACATAAGAAGTTATTAATCCGAGCGGACAGACAAATCTCGGGAGCCTTGCTCGTGAACTTTGTCGCAGTGAGGCGTGGAAACAGGTGCATGGTCTATGACAGCGCTCGTCACCTTCTTCAGTGCTAGAGTAGCCCAAAACAACCACATCCTACATTGGGTGCAGGTTAAAAACCCTTAGGGAAATGAAAGATAGATTTTATAACAGGGGTGGCCACTAACCTTAACTTTGGGAGCAGCGAATTTATGAAGCTGTCCGAAGCGAACCACATTGTTTATACTAATACACATAAACATTATTGTTCAATTACACAAGAAGAAGTAAGATTTTACTTTTGAGAAGTGTTTTTTCGAGTGTTCATTTTTTCTGTTAGTTGTTTGAAATCTGGCTGATAATTGGTAAGCGCAGTTCGCACAAATTCACTCAAATGTTCATCAGTTAGTTCAGATCTATATTTAAATTGAATGAACTTAAGCGTTCAGTACAGAGATTCACACACATAAATAGTCCCAAATATCGAGAGAAGTATTTTAGCACACTCTTTTGTTAGTAGGTATTTTTCTTCTGGAACCTTCTTCCAAACTTCTGTGGCCGAATCACCATTTCGTTTAAGTCCTTTTAGTCCTTCGTCTTCTTGCATTTCTAGTAGCTGCAACTTTACTCCAACTTATCCTTTGTAATTGGTGATGAAACAGGACAGCTATCGCCCACAACATCAACAGCAAAAGGATTTTCCAGGAATGAAAATGAAGGTTTAAATGTTTTTAAATCATTAAATCTGCCATTGATTCCTTTAGCTAGCCCAGGCATTTTACACAATTAATCTTCTGTTTCCACCTGAACGTCAGAAAGGCTTTCAGTAATTTTCTTCAAATATTTGAAATGAGCGAATGTTTTTGTCTCAATGTCTTTCCGAAAGAGTTTTAATTTGCTCTGAAATCTAAATACACTCTGCGCTACTTCAGAAATAAGTTTTTTCACTTCCTCGTAATATGTTTTCATTAAATTATATTAACGATATACTTTTTAAAATCTGTATCATATTTATTCTCAGCCGCATGCGGCTCGCGAGCCTCGTTGTGGTCGCGCTACATTTATATATAACATTGATCACAGCGATTAAAATACTAGTATTAAGTATACACTACAAATTAATATTTTTTATACATATTTTCCATTTTAGATATGGTTTATTCGTTAAAAAGTAGTGTTAGAATAATGTTGGTTGTACCCTGGAGCCCCATGAATAAAATAACTATTTAAAACCTTAATATCAACCTTAAATAAAATAGCCTAGGCCTTTCAATTTCATACAACGATATTCAGAACATCTTACTTTGTGGCCTTACATAATATAAAAAGAGGAAATCTGTTTTAACAATGTCGTCATTGTTCATTAAAATCACATAATATAAAAAGAGGAAATCTGTTTTAACAATGTCGTCATTGTTGATTAAAATCACTAAAACTTAAAAGTTGTTAAAACATCAGTAAAATTAGCTTTTCCTTTTTTCTTCTACGTTGGGAGACAACGTTGTGTGTGCGCCAATTCACTTATTCTTGGATAAAAGTCGAAATGAACTCTATGTAGTACCTTGAAATTAACACGAGCAGAATTGATTTTATTTTAAATACAGGCTATTTGATTTTCTGCTCTCAAGGTTCCAAGATCGTTCAGTGTTCGATAACATCGATACCACACCTGTGTAATAATGAAAACCTGTTTCGAAATGGATATCATTACGATACCATCATTTCACATGTAATAAGAATATTGTATTATGTCGAACAATTAATCCTTTTAACCTATCTTCCGGGTTATTGTAGGCCGCATGCAATACTTCAGCTTGTAGTAATCTGTAAACAAATTGAGTAAAATGGGAAAACTGTTTTGGAACCCATGAATAGGTAACGTTACCGCTTCTGCCAACTTATTCAGTGATATGTATATAAGACAGCATGAATTATTAATAGACTCGGAATTTTAGACATGAAAAATTTGCATTTTAGCCACCTAAAATAGGTTACCAAATGATATAATTTAGGCAATATTCTTTCAATTTAGGCAAGTATATTTTATCTGAAATGACCACAAAAGGATTAGTTATGCATGTAAGTAAGTATTTTTACATTTTTATGTGTTTTACTATAAGCATCGCACATTATTTGTTTTCGTAAACAATAGCACAATATACTATCAAGATTTTCCCCAAATTTTCAACAGTTAGGCTGTGTGTTTTGTGTGTCATTTTGAAGGTTGAAAATGACCTTTCCACTAATACAGATGTTGTAGGAACAAACTTAAATTTTGATATATTTTTTATGACTGCTTTTCATTGTTGATACGAATTCGCCTATAGTGTTCGCATGACAAATCGGTGTCATTCCGTGCGTGAGCCAAATTTTAAAATAATTAGGTTTTAAGTAAACTATAACATTAAATCTTAAAATTTCTTGAAATTCTTTTTAAAAATCTTCAAAATGACTTGTTTGGGCAGTTTTAGGCGCAAAATGGAAGGAATAGGCACTAATCCCAAATTAGGTCATTTTAGGCACTATAAAACTGCTCCCAACGAGTATAATTTTCCATAAATTGCAAACATCTGCACTTTTCCCTAAAGGAACTAAATAGGCATTTGCCTAAAATTCCGAGGTTAATTCTTATAGACGGTGCTTCCACTAGCATGTTGTTATATTAATCTGGCGAATGCTCTGGGCATCTGACCCATGGCGGGAAACGCAATTATGTCCCTCAGTTTCTTGGCAACAAACGCCGGGTACAGCGGGGGAGGTGGGGGAGAGGAGAAGGGGATTATTTTTTAGTGAAGTGTGGAAAGTATAAATGTCTCGAAAGAGAGGAGAGGAAGTTTTGTTAGTGTATGCCGGGCGTCATTTTAACTTATGCGAGTTGACGTATGGGAGGAAAGGTAGGGGAACATAAGACGAGAGTTTTGAAAATAGCGTGAAAAAAGAGATATTCGTTTTGGATAGGGTAAATAAGTTAAGCCGCTGCTTGTCATGTTCTCCTTCTAAACCCCACAAGAGATGTGAGACTGTTTTATAGTTAGCTAAGGTTGACTCAGATGCAAGCACTCTCAGTCTAGGTTCTGGTTCCGAGGAGGAAACACACTTTACTACAGTATACTGTACACTAAAGCTAAATTAGATCTCGGTGCATTTCTGCAGACAGCACTTCAGTACAATGGGGATGGAGTACTTCCAGGAATGGAATCACACTGAGGTATACGAACACTTGCATACACTTACAACCCTAACACGTGTCTCGTCGATATTACGCTATTGCGCAATGCACTAACTCGAATTAACTAATACGACGGCTTTGTTAAAGAGAATATTCCATAATGGAAGAATGTTTAAGAACTCGTTCATCTGAAATGTCTGGAAACTATATATTATATTTCTACAAACAATGAAGAACACATTCACTATAGTCCGGCCATTCTAAGAAAGAAACCTGAAGTAAACAAAACCAGTATGCCCGTCTCACTTTTAAAGTATTTTTCATATGAGAAGCCTTTTCCTTCACCGCCAATCACGTGTACGGGCTAAAAGACTACCGCTTGCAGTAAGAGTCTTCCCTCCGTCTCGCCGTCTCTGATTGGACCGCGTATCTGTGCAGTTGAAGGACATAGGGCTTGTCATCTGCAAAACACTGTAGGTCATACGAGTAATGTGCTAGAGTAAGACAGGCATACTGGCTTTTGTTTATTTAAGGTTTCTTTCTTATATTGGTCAGACTTTACATTCCTGTTGGTTTTCATGGGATACTTCTTTTTGAAGTACACTGAAGTATTATTTTACGTCAATCGTATTTTACTTTTGAACGTCTGGAGGATGTCATAAATCGTATATGACAGAATTGTAGACACATTTGACCGAGCAAAGCGAGGTCTTGTTTTAAATCGACCGTTCGGCTTTTGTCGTTTGTCTTGCAGTTACGACCAAATGCATGGTTCGCTTATCTTCCCATTTGACATAAATGTTCCTTGAAGCCTTAAAAAGGACGTGTGTGTAAGGGTTTTTATTTTTCGATTCCGTTTCAAAATGAAGAGCAGATCCTAAATTTTTTGGCGTGCGGTCTACTGTTCACAGAACTACCATACTACTACGTCGAGAGAGAGAGAGAGAGAGAGAGAGAGAGAGAGAGGATATAATTTAAACCCGATTTTAAAGGTAGCTGATAAATTCAAAGAAACTTTGCGATTAAGTATACTAGTAGTATACCTACTAGTAATAAAGGACCGATTGTATAAAGGGGGCATGGAGGACGCGTTCCCTCAGTTTCCCATTCTGGAGAAACATGCCCTAAAATAATAAGTAATTGGGAAAAACAACTTATGGGGAAATCAAAGAAACGCGTATTTCATAATTTTATACTTCATACTAAGTAGATGCTCTAATTTTACGAAATTTGGTACGATCGTAGGGTCTATAGTTTCACCTATTCATTTGCCGGTAAAAATAAATAAAACAAAGTAAAATAAAACCTGCATATTATGTCTTGATGACTTGATGTCTAGGTTACTAAACTGGAACGTAATCTGCTATGATTTTATTTTGCTAAGTTCATTTACTTTTTTCAAAATACAGACTTTAACTACAGATTAATAATTTAACAACTATGTCATGTTTCTCTTTTACATAATTATTTCGATTTTACCAGTACTACTTACTAAACAATATCTAAGTCTGCAGCTAAATACAGTTAGAAGTAATACTACTTCTACTACTGGTATCCAATAGCTTACAACTACTTCAACTAGGTTTACATATGAAACTACATACTTAGAGAAAGAAGGATGGGAGCTCTTCGTTTCAGTTTGCCGATATTCGGCATTTCAGTTGCGAAACGGTTACTTTGTAACCGCTCTCCCTTCCTTGCCACCCTCACGCGTTTCAATTTATTTATATATATATGAACCTATGAAATAAGATTTTTTTATATACTTATCGAATTTTTTGTATTAGTTTTAATTTTAACTTTAATTTTATTCTTTCTTCTTCCTGATCTGCCGTATCTATCAGCCATTTGATTAATCCGATGAGTTTTTCGTCCGTGTTTTTATCCCCGTAAGGTTTATCCTCTGCTGGGCAGCTTCATTTGCCGGTCGCGTTTTTCCTAGAAAAACCATGGGGAATACCATGGTTTGATTTTGACAATATTGTTGTTGCTGTATGAGCTTGTTGGAGCTTGGTGCTGTAAATCTGTATCGAAGCACGTAAAAATACAAGAGTGAAATATTATATGTCCATTTAAGCAATCAAAACTCATATAGTAGGATACATTAATTTTTCGGAATTTATCCATTTCTAACTAAACCCAATAACGTTTATATTCATAAGTATCCTATGTACACGTTATACCTATAATACGAACGATTTGAAGTTATTTCGATAGGTTGGCACTACTATATTATACCTACAGTGAAATACAGTGTTTCTTGAAAACTAGTGTTAAATGTTAGAGGATAGGCATAAGGCGAGAACATTGACTACGGAAGAAACAGTGAAGTTGTGGTTATTGCAGCATCATTGATAACGCAATGTCTAACTTAATAATAATAATAATAATAATAATAATAATAATAATAATAATAATAATAATAATAATAATAGATGAAGAAGAGGAATATAACCTGAAATGCTTTGCCTTAGTACTTAGAACTGAAGGAAAAAAGTATATAGCTAACGTAAACTCTTTAGACGTTCCGAAAGAATGTAATCCAGAGAGTCTATGGAGGTGAGTGGAAAATAATCGTGAGGGGGGGGGGGGAAGTTGCATTGTCTAGTAAGTTAAACAAATTGCATTTTTTTCTTCTTGAGAAATGTTGGTGCTAATGGTGAAAGAAAGACAAACAATACGATTGCTCTTTCTCCGCAGGCCATTCATTAATTCTGCTTTTCGGTAGTAAAACGTTCAGTCGAAATCTTGAATAACCATTTTATTCAATAAATATATTATCACAAGCATCTACCGCGGCTTCGTCCGCAATTATTTAATCAACTGCTAGATGTTTTATTTAAATAATTTATTTAACAGAAAGATAATTGTAACATTATGTAAAAACGATGTAAGTATTACTAAATATAAATTGCATGAAATACATAGTTTTATTCTTAATTATATTGTTTTTCCGTAACAAATATAAATAAACGAATATAACGAATCTTGTGTTTCCGTAAGGGCATAAAGATTCGAAATGAAATAATTAAAACGTGCCACAGAATCATGATCGTTGCCCAAATCATGCATAAACAACTAAAACAATTGATAATTTAAAAAACTAAAATCCCGGTTTCGACATGCATTTCACGATTAAAGTGCGATGCCCGGGGGGTACCCTAGCCCAAAAAACCCGCGCATAGTGAGTTTCGCCAAAGTCATTCAATGCTCTCTTTTCCCCGATTGCTGTGGAAATTAATCTCACAATTGAATACTGTCTTGTTAATAGGTGGATTAGGCTGTGCGTAGTTGATACTTAGTTTTTCTTTTTTTGCTTTCTTTCTTTTTTCTTTCTTTCTTTCTTTCTTTCTTTCTTTATTTCTTTCTTTAATTGAAATGTATTGCTGGCATGAGAGCGTCAAATCGAAACAGTAAATTTGTAATCAGTTCGAGTATTGAGGGATATATTTCATTAGAACTACGAGAAATGAATTTTAGAAAAACTTACAAAAATAACTTCCAGAAGATTTATTACTCGCCCCCACCAACTTCCATGTTCTAATCTAAACACTGCTTGATGTATGATTGGGTGCGAAGTTTGACTGAAGCTAAACACATTTGCGAATTTACAATACAGAAAAGTTACACACAGTTTTCAGTTGAAGGATAAAGCTCTCGCGAACCGATAGCGTTTCACACTTTCAGATACACAAAACTTTCCCTTTGATCAGAATCGCTTGTAACGAATAACAAAATTAATTTCGTATCTGAAACTATGAATATTTTTGTATGTTTAATTAGCCTGGTCTGCTTTTCTCGCTAGCCATCCTATCAGATTTTGATAGAAAGGTATTTCTTCATATGCTACAGCACAAGTTGGATTTTGTTCTGCAATAAATTTTCAACTTAGGTAACTGATGGAAACTTTCATTGAGCAGTATTTAATAAGATAATTACTTCTTTATCGTGTTGGTCTGGTGTGTAAGATGCCAGAAGTTCGAGTAAAAATCGCGGCCAATTCTATTTTTCAAAATTAAGCATATAGGCTATAAGAAATACATTAAGAAGGACAATAAATATTAAGGGTAAAACCGGTAAATTTTTTCTCTTTCCGTAGTTTTCGGCAAAATTTAATTCTATTTCAAGAAATTTTCTTGGGTTGTGATTATGAAAAAAAAATACAATACAAAGTTTGGGATAAATATGTTGTTTGCTCTTTGAAATATTAAAATTTTATTTTTGTGATATGCTACGCAATATAAAATATTAAATAAGAATTTTAAAAGATTGTCTCATCCTTACGAGGAATTTCTATATAGGATTTGAAATTACGAATAGATTTAGTTCATAAAGCAATGTTTTTTCTTGGATTAACTCCACTTTTTAAAGTAATTTATTAGTGTAGTAGTAATGCGCCAAATCCGAAGGCAATTGCATGAAAACTGTTAGAGGAGTATTATGAAGACAAAATAAGTGTATATAAATAAAATAAATTAAAAGAACATACACATACGATTGTAAACCAGCTACAAGTTTTCATTAACCGATGTTTGAAGCAAATTATGAATGTGAGGTGGCCGGATGTAATATCAAACGATGACTCGTGGGGGACAAGAAACCACTAAACAATTCGTGTGCAAATCAAAGTGAGAAGATGGAGGTGGATTGGCCACACAATACATGGAATGAAGTGAAACATTTGGCTGCCAACAGAACTAGATGGAAGGTCTTCACTAGGCCTACTGCCCTATCTCCATTAGAAGCGACAGGAAATAACATGGCACATGAGTTTAAATGTTGCCAGAGAAACTGAAAGTGTACAGTGTATTTTAAAGAATATGAGCTCTGTACCAAAATTACTTTTAATGGAAAAAACTCAAATTTTACGGATGTTCCCTGAAATAATAATTCATTCATTCATTCATTTCTATTGTCGTTAGATCAACATATACAGTTGTGATAGATATTGTCCAAATAATATACAGAACTATTTATGTAATAAAAATAATACTATTAAATTAGAACCTTAAGTCATTCATGTCACATATTTCATACTCGTCAATACTATAAATATATTTAGTTTCTAACCAATTATTTATAACTATTTTAAAACGATTAAGTGTAGCAGTTCTAGCACTAAGAGGCAGCTTATTAAAAAGCTTAGCACCTAAATAATTAAAACTGTTTTGGGTTTTACTTAACCTAGCAAAATTTATATGTATATGATCCCTATACCTAATATCATGGTCATGATGATCATGGAATTCCAGTTCGTTATAATGCTGTTTCACATAGATAAGGCATTCAAGTACAGTATATACAATGATGGTCGTGTTAGGATACCCAAATCAGCATAATGATTTCCACATGCTTCCCTCTTACCGATGCCTTTTATACATCTAATAGCCTTTTTTGCCATAGGAAGACATTTTTAGTTCCTGGAGAATTTCCCCATAACAATGTATAACGTAAATTAATTACGTAATAATCATTAAGAAGCAAACTTTAATTCTCACAATTATCTTGTTACTTACAGTATCATATTGCCGAAAAAGATTGGAACTTCGCAAGCATATCTGACATCTCAAGCATCTACTACAAGACAGTGTAGACAATGTCATAAATGAAAAAAAAAATGCTGTTAATAGTTTTTTCTATTACAGGTAAACATCGCAACAACTTTTAGGTAACACTTTCCGAGAGAGCAATAGAATTTATGCATGTTATGTTATAAAATTTAGAGAACAATACATGGTGAACAAGCTAGTTCATAACATGAAATTTTCGGTGAAATGCTTATGCCGGTTGTCGACCAAGCTAACTTAGCTTAGCTTAGCTCACATACAGTGAGGGATTTCATATACAGTTGTGCCGGATTTCATATGTAGTTTTGTCGGCACAAATACAAATGAAATCCCGCACTGTATGTGAGCTAAGCTAAACTAACTTTAGCTTAGCTCTTGGTCGATAACCGGCATTAGCGTTGTTCCTTCAATATCGATTAGATTGGTTATTCATCACGAGGAACAAGTTTATATTATGTCTGTAATCTTTAACAACTACAATTTCACTGATAAGTGATTAACTACACTCCAATATTTTAAAGATACTTATAATTAAGTTGAGATTCTCAACTTAATTCTCAACTTGAGAATAATGCAATAAAAATAAGACAAAATAGTGGTATAAAGAGTTAATACGATATGAAGAATTACATTTTACTTCCCTAGGCCTATACAAAAGAGGATCACTTCCATGGAAACGCATGTTTGATGTTAGAAGAAAATGCAATATGTAGGAACTCAAGTGAAAAGTGGAGATTAAAGTAAGACGAATTCATATACGTAACTATAATAGTTTTGCTTTATACGAGTATATTCCATACTTTGTTTACATGTGGTGGTAGTTATTTTTTTAGGATAGAAAGTTTGATGCAAGGGAAGTTTTGGTCATTGGAAAATGTGCCCAAAATAAAAGGGGAATAAATAAAGTTGAAAGTTACAAATGGTGAACTCGAGTATGCACTTTGGTCAATTACAAGGCCATTTTAATTACCTTTAAATTGCTGTTAAGCATACAGCTAGATATATTAATAGGACCTGTTCGCATAGCCTAGACCTACACTTACTAAAAAGGATTTTTTATGTTTCTACCTAATTTTCATTACTGCATCCTGTTAAATGAGCCAATTTGCTTAGTTGATTAGCTTCATTTTCTCCAGTGGTACAATATATAATTAGTAGTTTAGGTAAATTCCTCCTATATACCACTAATATTAAAAACAAAAAGCTGAAGTTTATATGAGAAAAAAGAGAAAAACTAAAATATGATGTAAATTTTAGTTTTTCTCTTTTTTCTCATATAAACTTCAGCTTTTTGTTTTTAATATTAGTGGTATATAGGCGGAATTTACCTAAACTACCAATTTGCTTGGGTTAAACCATATTAGTAATTATCCTTTTCATATCTGAATTTATTTATTGATATAAGTAATCATCAAGTGAAATCCTCAGTGGGCTCTAAGTTTGAAATCAACGAGGAAAATTTCGGTACAATAGCTATTTTTCATGAATTACAACCCTTACTTATGGATAAGAAATCCTCACATTTTGTATAAAGCACTACTCGATTGATTTTATATCTCTGCTTTCATACAGTTTCCAAGGTGCCGAATTTATACGTCAATAACAGTGAAAATGTTAAATATTTTAGGAAACAAATTCAAACCAAAACTTGTTCTGCTGAACTCTTAAAGCTCTTGACTGCAAGAAATAGGTAGTCCTAAAATTTAGAATGTTTCTAAACAACGTATGAGACCAGTGTGGTGGTTACCAATGCTGATAAACATGGATTCTCGGGTTGGATGTTCGTCTTGAACGGGCTTCATCTGCCTAGTGAGACCAATTGACTAGCTGTTTTAATAAAGGAGTAGCAGATCGGCCATCATTTTTTTCGGAAAATATAAATGTAGGTAACATTAGCCGGATTTTCTCCCCCTGAAGCATAGGCAGTCGTGAGTTGACTTGCAGAAAAAACAGAAGAACCAGGGTTGCCAGATGAGAAACGTAGAACAATCGTACCAGTATTCGAAAATAGTCGTATGTTAGATAAAACTGTTGTATACTTCATGATTTTTAGTGTAAAGAACATATTGCGTTAATAATAATAATAATAATAATAATAATAATAATAATAATAATAATAATAATAATAATAATAATAATAATAATAATCGGCGTTATACACCTTACATGTCATGCAATTGTTAATAAATCAACTTATTTGTAAATGATTAAGCGTGTTTCATGATCTTCCAATATACTAAATTTAATATAATACAATCAAATTAAATAAACAATAGTTGCCACAGTGTTGTAATTTCTGCAAAGGGATTAGGACAGCTTTCCAATCACATTGATTTTAACAACATGCTTACAACAAAAACCATGAGAAAAGAAATAGCTGGATATATATCAAACTTTAAAATTCGTCAAATTAAAAAAGAAATATATATATATATAAAACGATGTGTCAAGAATAGTCGTACAAATAGGCGTACGACTCATGGTTGCGTCGTAAGTCATACAAATCTATGAAATGGTCATATGTGTACCATGGCAAAAACACAATTGAAATTTATCCTTTACAGAGCTAAATTCATATGATTATATAATTTTAGGAATCGCGCACAATGTGCATTATCGCAACCATCAAGTAAAACCATCAGTGAGCTTTAAGTTTAAAATCATTGAAAAGAATTTCAGGGGAATAGTTAGCTTCCATAAATAAAAACATAAACTGTGGATAAAAATCCTTTTTTTTTTTAAATAAAGCATTACTCTATTCCTCTCATATTACGTGATTTAAGTAATTGTTCGAGGTAACATTTATACCTCAGAACCGGTAGCAGTGAAAAGGTAAAATAATTCAAGATAAAGGCTTAGCCTAGCCAACATCCTGCTGAGTTCAGTCTTTGTAAGAAGATTCTGAATTCCTCACGAAGAATCTAATTTCATAAGCATCTAAGTTGGATCTCGTTCATTTATTAGCTACTTAGCTACATGCCCAATCGTATTCCACTTACAAAAGAATTATGTCACTTCACAATTTGTTCTACATTGTCATTAACTGCTGCATTTATTACAATAGGAAACCATAGTTTGCAGTTAACTTATCTTGCAGCCAAGCAGGAAAACAAATTTGGCCATTCATGATATACTCGTACTAAAACAATAAAATCCAGTGGAATGATAATTCTTTCACACTGGCCAGTGAGTCAGTTGGAGAATTTAATGTTGTGCCGGCATGTTGCCATGATAGCTCAGTTGGTAAGAGCAGCGGCACGGAGAGCTGATGATCCTAGTTCAAATCCAGACTATGGCATTGAATTTTTTCAGTCTGACTTCACCTTTCCAATGAAATTCAGGTTTGTACTTCATGTAATCTCATTCGAAATCAGTTCGGCCTCACTGAGCCCCTAGCTCTTGAAAGTATTAATAATAATCACTTATTTCATGCTAAGTCACTGAAATTGCTAATATATTTTGATGTTTTATATCATTATATGTTGTTCTGAGCAATTAAACGCAAAGTGAAATATTTATGGTACGATTCGAATTGCTTGATCAGCAGTGTGGATAGTGGAATGAGTGAAGACGGAAAAGTGTTGTCTTATATAATAACTTACCGCTAACTTGGCACATGGGGGTAATAACTTTCATCCGTTTTTTCCGTAAACGTTGCATTTTCTACGAACTGAACCATGAGTGTATCTATTTGTAGCATTTGTGAGAAAAAAAATCTGATGAGCAACTCACATAACTTCCTCTGCTCAAATGAATGTTTGCCTCTAAGTATAATATATGTATGACATTCTCTTCATGTAAATTGATTGTAAAATGAAAAGAATTACATCGTATCACATACATAAACAAAATAAAATATGATTAATGCACTCGCGTAATTTACTTTACTCGAAGCACGGCCAATACATCTTTTTCACTTCACATTACGGTATAGATATAGAACAACAGGCCATATTGCAAAGAGCGCGCACTCAGTTATTTGAATCTAATGCATAGCTTTATTATTCACCAGGCAAAACTGAGTTTCTACCATTCAGAGACCTTTTCAAAAGAAAAAAAAATGTTGCAAATAAAAGTTTTAGCTCTCAGTGTAAGCATCCCATGTACAACATTTAAAGAGAACCTTTAGAGCAGTTTTCGTGAAAAACTAAATTTTCTTCATGCACAGTCCCTTAAAAATAGAAAGTCATCGCTAATCTTCATGTCACATCCCCGGATGGCACCTAACCCAAATACAAAATTTTGTTTTCATACGGTTTTCCGTTCGGGAGCTGGGCTGTTCAGACACTCAAAAAGACACACACACACACACACACACACACACACAAACGTTTCCGATAATAGTTTTTTTTATTTATTCAGGGGAACCTCAAAACGTGCAATTACCTTAAAAACTCATCTTCGAATTTGGGGGCCAAAAACAACAGTACCTATAGTACCTATGGTAAGGGCAGAGGAAGTAATACTATTATAGCCTACAATGTACAATATATAGGGTCCCTAAAACATACGGAACAGATACAATATAAGTGTGGAAATATAGATGTGGAAACTGCCGCAATAAACAGTATTTGTGAAGAAGGAAGTTACGTAGGAAAAGTAACTTTTGTTGTTGTTGTTGTTTGTTTTATTGTTATTATCGTAATCACTAATCACCGTAGTGAATTTTCTCTTTAACTTCTCTCTACCTTACCTTCTGCCTCTTGGCCTTAAACCTATCTAATGCTCTAATTTTTCTTTCTTTTAGATTCTGAAGTATTATTTCACGAGGATCTTTAAGATCCTTTCTAAGTTGTTCTACAGTACTAGATTAATATATATATATATAAGTTATATGTATATATATAATATATTTATCATATATATATATATATCATACGTTCGCTTTTGTATGTTCATATCATTATTTATTGGATTTCTCCTCTTTGACTCATATTTAAAATTTCAATGGCATCGTTAAACGTGTTTTTTGTCCTCTTATTGTATTGTTTATGTAGCGCTGTGTTATGTCTTAGGCTATACACTGGTGGATTATGAAGTAATTAGCAACAGCGTATGAGGTCCGGATTGTTAGGTTTTGTAAATCCTGTGCTAGTTTTTTTTAAACATATTAAATTAGTTCCTTTTAGTTTTTTAGCTTAAGTTTTTCGAAGTTTCACTTTAATAGGCGCAACAAACACGCTGAAACAAAGGTTTTTTTTTATCTACAATTCCCATGGCTCTGAATCATAAAACTATAGGAACAATATTTGCTCAACTTTCAACAGTTTATAGTTTATACAACAGAACTGCCTATTCCATCACATAAACTCAAGAAGAATGCAATTTAATTTATAGAATATTTTCTTTTATATCCTGCTGAAGCAAAGTCTGTGAATATACGCAAAGGTAAGCATCTTAAGAAAGCCTTTAATTTGCTTACATAGGGTACAAACAGGAGATTTAGGTTCACTAATAATTTCCTTTGCCGGGACAATGGAGTTACAAAATCACAAAATGCACTCAAATATTTTCTGTTATAAGTATACTGGTAAGAATGACCAAGATCAAGATCTAGACTAATATTTAAAAGATAACTTTTAGTAGAGCAACATTAAATTAGACTAATTGCATATTATATTTTTTTTAGTATACTCTGTCCTTTTTAAATTAAAAACAGTTTTAGCCATTTTTAGTTTTAATGTCTTATTTAGGCATTTTTAGGTTTTATAAAATTGGACTATGTGACTGCCATGGCAATGAAACGGATAAGTATGTTAACATATCACAGTCAGCTAGCAAAGAACAAAATAGTTTCAAACCTAAGAATCCGGGCCCTACGTATAACTTAACAAGGAATAAGAAACAATCGCAAACAAATTTTCATAATTAATACAACTGGTTAATAGACATCTCAGTAATGTAGTTCAGACCTATAGAAATGGAGAGTCTTTGTTTTTATCACTTGCAGCCCTGCTTTAGTTAATAATAATAATATTAATATATAGGCCTACACTACAATCAGCTTATAAATAATTCAAAGGTAGACGCAGTAACTACAGGTTGTTTCGGAAAAGACAGAGATTAATTTGTATTCCCATAAAAGGTAATCAAATTATTTTTTCACTTAGTAAAGCAGGAGTCAAAATGATAAGATTTATACTCTTATTCAATGCTGAGATATTACTGTTCGGAGCCGAGAAATTGGGTCAATAAGATAATGTTTGTGGTAGTTTCGGGACGATCTAGTGTTGACATTTCCGACATAGTTCCGCGAAAGAATCGGGAGATTTTTGTACGAGGAATGCGAATGGCGGGCCGAACTGCTTGCCAATTGGAATCTTGTCAGATGGTCAACTACTAATGAAACGGAAAACATGCTTAACAGCTACCGTGCCTAATGAGGAGCTGACCACACCTTCGTCCTGTAAAGTAACAAGCCTAATATTGTTTAAACCATTAGAAGAAAATTAACAACTGATATTGCCTTCTCTGTCAAATTTGTAGTACCAAAGATAATAAATAAACTGTGCTTCTTATTGTCACCGGGATTCCTGTGAAACTTATTTAGTTACCGTTGTTCACGATTTCTTTATAGCGGTAATTAATTACCATTGGTACAATTTTATTGTGTCAGATTCAAAGCAGTATGCCTTCCTTCGGAAGGGAAATGAAACCATTGATCACTATTTTAGATAAATAACTAAGAATCTCATACATAGAGTCGTCGGGAAAAATCATAAGCCGTTTCACGCACTACCTGTTCCTTGCTTTCCTCGACCTTCAAAGGTGATTGAATTACTCCTGTAATTCTGGGCCTTAAGGGAATGAAAAGAATATAGCCTAAGCAGTAACTAATGTTTAAAAGCATATTTAGAATAAACATAAGAATAGAAAACCACCAAGTTGAAGAAGTTTGGTTATCTTAGAAAAATAATTACCAAACAAGTGTCTTTTTTAACATCATGGCATTTTTTTTAAATTTTTATTCATCAACTGACCAAACCATCACAGAAGTAGGATACAGATTGCAGAAAATGTATATTATTCCATTTGCCAGAACTTAAACCTTGAGAATCGTAAATTATTTAAAAGTCATGAAAATATTAATATTGCTTATAATTGTTTCTATTAAGCAAAATATAATTATAGAAACTTCGGAAAATACCTCCTTACATAGGGTCATACTTATAATTAAATAAATCCACAGTAGTTAATTTCATCATTCAATCCTTGATAACTAATCAAAATAATGTGCCAACTTTCTCCTTCTTAGCCTACTATTTTTCTTTCTTTTTCTTTCTTTACCTTAGTTTCACCTCTCCCTTTTAGGATTTAAGCTACCCAAGCCGCCCGGGCCTTACAGGACCGCGACCTGTCGGGAGAGGGATTATCTGTGGATCACATACATACTTTTTTGACCAGACAAGGACATGGAGGGCCTCCTCGGATGAGTGATCAGCCCAATGCCGGGGCCACCTCCGAGACAACACGAACACATAGGACGAGACACACCATTCACACACACACTCACTTCAAACATGGCGAGGATGGGATGAAGATGATAATGACGGCCAGATGATATCTGGGGACCACAAGGGCCTAAAGTTACCCGACATTTGTCTCAAAGGTGAGGGAAAACCCCGGAAAAAACCCCACCTAGGTAACTTGTCCCGACCAGGAATCGAACCCGGGCCCGCTGCGTGAGAGGATTGAACGCATCCCCTGAGCCACAGCGGTGGACCCTACTATTTTTCAACTGATAAAATTAATTAATTTTTCTATTAATTTGGACTGATTGTGACACGAGTTATTAATGACTTGGTTTTACTATATTTATAATGCAAAGCTGTATTTTTATTCGATCATTAATACCATGTCTCACATTAATATAAATTATATGCGATCGGCCGTTGCTTTAAAACAGTGTTCTGACTGTGAATTTATATAATCAGTCTCTTTATGTGAATAATATTAATGTTTCTTGTCACCCAGTGAGACGGCGATTATTATTATTATTCAAGGTTCCCGAGGTAGGAAATGTTTTGTAGAAACTTTCTTGCTTTGCAATTCTACTGAATTAATTTTTAAAGTATTTTTATTGTAATTGAATTTATTGTTTCCACTCCTGTATGAATGGGAATGAAATGGCGTTAACAGTAAGTTTCTTTTCGTGCTATGATTAGACTAACTTGTTCACCATGCATTGTTCTCAGCATTTCATAGCATAAATATACATAAATTCTACTGTTCTCTGAGCTAGTTTTTGATCTTGGATTGGTTGAGACGTTAAAGAATAAAAAGTATATAAAAGAACATCGTTAAAATAAGATAACGTCAGGGTCGGTTTAAGAAATTTCGGCTTCCCCCTGCAAGATTTACCTTTGGACCTCCCTCATATTTATCGCAGATTTCCAAGCCTAACTTATTTACTGTGTTATGCAGATATTATGTAGGTTATAGTGCCTACTAACGCAATGGCCTTTTTATACATTATTGGCATTTACTGTACTGGAGTACATTTATCCTGCAAACCAAAATTTAAAAATATATTTAAAAAAAGTTACTCTAATTGTTTCCTAGGATTTACAGTACATAATTTTTACAAAACGAACTTCAATGGCATTAACTGTAAGTTTCAAAAGTCTAGCATATTCTCACAAAAACAAAGTTACAAAACATTTTCAGCATGCAGAATTTGAAGACTGAATATGAAAGAGTTTATATCCCATTTGTATATTAATTTTAATACTGAGCTTTGAATTTTTCCTGGTGCTGGTAATATATGATATTTTCCCGGGCTACTAACCAGGTGGTGAATTGGATTAATTCCGACGTTTCGAAACCAAACTGAGGCTTCATTGTCAAGGAGAATGACAATGAAGCCTCAGTTTGGTTTCGAAACGTCGGAATTAATCCAATTCACCACCTGGTTAGTAGCCCGGGAAAATATCATATAAATTTTAATACTGTAGCCTATATCCTGTTCCTTCCTTCGTATTCTTGTGTTGTTAGTTCTGAAATACACAGTATGGCCTGAAAATACAGCAATAGGTTTGAATAATAACCAATAACAGTCACTAACAGGACAACAATTGAACCGGTATGTTATAGGCCTAATAGATTCAAAAGGAAATTCGGCCATTTTTTCTTTCCTTCTTTCTTTATCTTAGTTTTACCTCTCCCTTGTAGGATTTAAACGACCCAAGCAATTCGGCCATTTTAACTTGCTTTTCTACCTTTTTTTGCAAGGGGGCTCGCCCCTGCTGCGGGTGCTGCGGGCCCCTTAAATCGGCCGTGGATAATGTTTTATGTGAATTTTATATTTCTTAAAATTCATTATATATTTATTAAAATGCAAAACCATGTAATTCACTTGAGTAAAACATTATTCCAAAGAAATTATTTTTTAATCAGCTGTAGGAGTGTAGAACAAGCAGTTATTATTAAAAGTGATTATGAACAAGAACATTGCAGGGTAAACACATATTAGTCTACTTATTTTACATGCACCAACCGGGATTTGATCTTCGACAGTGCAAAAACATATTCTAATCATTGGCCAAGAACCTGTTTGTAGCACAGATGCATTAGCGAACTATAGTGAAATACTATTTATGATTAGAGTTATCGTGGCCGTGTGTTTAGTTTACTAGTGTCAATATTTGTTTATATTTCTATGGATTAGTCAAATAGTAAAGTAACCGAGGCCATTGATTTTATTAGGCTATGATGTTTTTATTCGAAACGAAAAGGATGGAAAGCAATTGAAAGGTAGCCTACCTGTTTTGTATTTCATAAAATAACGTGAAGCTATAAAGGCATAGTGATCTGATTGTAGGCGTACTGTAAAAATCGGGTTACTCTATACTACGCCTGGTATACTTTTTATAAAAGCTGGTAGCATTTGAAACAATTGTGGGCATTCATGCATAATTGGTATATAATTTACATAATCTGTAGAATACTAATTTAATATTTTTTTATTTTTCCTTGCTATAAATTCTTGAAGGCAAGCTATTTTTTTATTTAGGTAATTTCCCAGTTAAAATATTGTGAGACTAAGGATATCATATATCTTCGCAATAAAATAATATATAAGGTCAAACTCTAATATTGTCTAATGTTTTTTTTTTCTTTCAGGTGAGTGATACTTGCAGATTCATTTTCTTATACATCAGATTCCCATCTTTATTGAGTAAGTAGATAAATGATTATCATTAGTAGCCTACTTGAAGTGATTACTGTATTATACTGGTTTCGATTCCAAGCTGTGTTGATGATGATAATAACAATAATAATAAAAATAAGAATAATAAGAATAATAACAACAACTTGACAATAGTTCCCACAGCGTTCTAAACTTCTTATTATTGTGGGATGTTAGAAGCGAAATATCATTTTAAGTTGTCACTTATGTGCAAAGAGTAAGTGAAAAACCATTCAAGAAAGAGGGTTTTAAAAAAATGGTTAAACGTATAACAGTAATGTTTGCACATACGGTTAAATGCAAACAGCAAACACCGTCTTTCTGTATGCAAATTATAATTTTAACAAGATCTACCGGTATTTATTTATGCTTATTTAGAGTTCCGATAATATTCAATGCAACTAAATGAATATAAATTCTTTATAATACGAGAAACAACACAAAATGAGAAAATAAGGACTTTGTTTTAAAAAATTGCCTAAAAATATGAAATGTAAAAAAAAACCGTAAAATGGCCAAAAATAACCAAATTGTGTCATTAAATTCTAAAAAAAAAGCTAAAAATAAAAAATGGGGGAAGATAACCAAAAATGACCCTAAAAATTACAATTTTTATAATGTAGGAGTGTTGAACTGCTCTAGTAGGCAAGTCTATGATGTACCAGTTAAAAGATGACATGTCAAAATCCGGGCCCTGGTTATAACAGCCAATGTTGAACAGCTCCACTCTATGTACTGTACATAACTAAGTACTTTTTTGTTATCCTGATGTTGTCTTATCGAATTATTCTAGTAAGAACTTTGCATTAAGACGACTTATTTGGAATCCACATGAAGTAAATGTCGAAATGATTGATTCTATTGCTTCCAGAACATAGATGTAGCCTATGCGTGTTTGAAATTTACGAGTTCGTCAATAGGCTATAATTTTGTCTAAGAATCCGTTCTATCGAGAGAAATTTAATATTTATAATAAAGTTCAACAACATTTAACAATACTGAATAAACAATTGAATAAAAAATTGAAAATGTATGAGCCTTGGTGAAATTTGGTAAATAGTATCAATGATGCTTGACACCGTATTAGTTTTTTTTTTGGGTGGGGGGGGGGGGTTCTGAAAGCAAAGAAAAGAGTCGAAATGAAAGTGAAAAACTGTAAATCATATGAAACTGCATTTGGCTTCTTTACTTCTTATTAGGGATGGGTCGATACCAGATTTTCTCGATACTCGATACCGATACATGATTTTTTCCTCGATACTCGATACTTCGATACTCGATACCTTCAACATTTCCAGTTTCAATAAATAGGTACATTAAAAATTAAAATTTGAGAGAATTGTGTAATACCAACTAAACTAATTAAGTCTGCATGTTTAATGAGACAAAATTTAAGATCATCAGTAGCCTATAATTATTTTTAAACTCTACAATGAAACTAAAATTAGTTTTTTAAACAGTCCACTTACAAGTTTTTGTTAAAAAATACTAGCATTCTCACTTAATTGCAGAATTACAAAAGTATCGAAAAAGTATCGAGCGAGTTTTCTGAAGTATCGTTCGATGCCGATACCATGCAAGTATCGAGAGTATCGAGAGCCCATCCCTATACGTAACCTTAATTCAAACTCGTATGCACTGATATAAGAATTTCTTAAAATATGTCAACATTTCACAGAATACACTAGCAAAGAACTCCGCTTAATGTATATAGGCCTAATTATTTCACCCTAATATAACTTGTGTATATAACAGTATTAATGTAGTAGGCTACTCATTTCAACTTGATCAACGAAATAAACAAACATCTGATTAATTTCATAACCATATGTTTAGGAATATGTTGTGGGTAACTGTATTGCAACTTCAAAAGCAGTATATGAACAGTGTAAAACAGTATGTCAAGATAACTGATTTGCATTTGATAAATTCTTTCAAATAGGTCTATACAAGTTCACAAAACAATGTATCTACATCTACAATATATCATATTTCTGGGAGGTCATTTGAGATTACTTACGAGATGAAGTATCATCATAGACCCACGATATCACTAGCACCCGGCATTTTATCGTCGGGTTGCGCGAGTTAAGTGACGATTATGATGTCGCTGGCACATGGGACACTAATGCACTAAAGCCTACAAACGCCTCAATTGCTTTTTGGTTGATGTCACGTTGACGTCAATCGGTGTTAGGGCGCGTTTTTCCGTTAAAGTGGCGCATTTCTATCAGTTGTAAATTGGTAGTTGCACATGGAGGATCGAATCCGTGCCTCTAAGCTGGAGTTGAAGGTAATTTCTGACTAGTGGTTACAATATGTGTTATATTTTTGAGATGTTATGGTTTGTAATCACTATTACGCTAGGTATTTCGAACAAACGCTTCTCAAGTAGTTCAATAGTGGTTAGTACTTTGTTCTTCTTAGAATTCCGAGTCTCAGACCCTGTTTTTTTAGTGTTTTTGGTTCAAATTAGATTTACTGTATTTTGTCCTTGAGTGGAAACACGAACTTTCATCTTGTAAAGGAACCGGAAACTTTCCAATATAAATGAGCGAAGTGATTTAGATAGGTCTTGGTTTTTAACGAGAGCAACCCACATTATGCCTTATTTTATTTAGGCTAGTTCAGATTTAGATTTATTTTGTCCGTAAATCAATACAAGACTGATATTGGACGCGTAATTTAACTTACATATAAGAAGCCACAATTACAATAATTCTGACTGTACAGAAACTTAAATATAGTTATATTTACAAAGTACCTATGTTTCACTACTACAAACAGAGTTAACAAATTTCTTAAATACAGTATAATATACAACTTTCATTGTTAAAAGCAGTTATAGTAGAAAGAATAGCTTACAGTATATCTGACAATAAAAATATAAGATATAACTTTTTATTGAATGTAGTGTTCGTATTTAAAATAATAATTTACATTACAGTCTTGTGCTCTATTTACTGTTCGTTAAGGAACTCATCAATATGATCTTTCTATAAGGTAATTTAAAAGTTTTTTTTTCTCATAACCTATTTAATTCGTTCAATGGTTTTATATATATTGGGAAGTTTATAGTATAAGTTAGTTTTATCCCAGACTCTTTCCAAAAACAGCTAATCTGTGCTTCGTTAATCTGTGATCATGTTTGTTTCGTATATACTATTCCTATCCATCCTTAAACGTTTAATTTCGGAAAACATGATGTGGAATACCAGCCATGCTTGAGGTTATGTTATGAGTCTAGTACAGGTTGAGTACAATGTAAGCCTACATTATAGTTTGTATGGGATCTGATTCAAACTGTTAAATTAACATTCTGGTAGTTTCATATTAACTTTCCTTCAGGCAACATTTTTTTAAAGTATAATACAGCTTTGTTAGCTAGTTTGTTAGTTTTATTTGCTTACACAGTTCAGTGTTTGTTATTATACAAGAACGTTTATTATCAAAATTTAAAGTTACTAAATTAACCTCTAAATACAAAATATGGAATATACAATGAATATTAGGCCTACAATATTTTAAACGTGCTACATTTTTATAACTTTATACTTCATTAGCACTAGGCCTATACGTTTGAATATTTTACATTTACATTTTTTCTCACGTTGAAAATTAATCTGTGAATAAATTTAACTTATCCTTGCTAATGCAAAATGATAGGACATTTTAAATGTAATACAGAAGTACACACATCTTATGCTATAGTTGAAGGTTCGTAAGCCTTGTGGTTTAATTATATAATTTGAATATCCATTTCTGATTAAATGAGAATTTGAGATTAATTTTCAAGAAGTACGCTTTATTTCCTGTATTTTGAGATGTTTAAATTAGAATTTATTAAATTATGATACTTGAATCAGGGTACCAACCATGTCAAGCCCAAACTGGGGTTAGCTTATTTCTGTTATGATTTTGGATTGCAATAGTTAATAGTAGTGATTGCCTGAAATAATTAATTCGCTTTGTTTTTTTTATATAGTATTAAATTATATTTTGATAGTTAATTGTATTAAAATATAAATACAAAATACTGATATAATATCATGATGTCATATTATAAGTTTAGAAGGAAAGATTTGATTGGTTATCAAAACGGAAATGAAACCTTCTCTGTGATTGGCTGAAAGCAGTAGCAGTTTAAAGCAGTTTGATTGGTTAAAGTAAGATGAGCTGTGATTGGTTGTTGAAATTTGCTATATAAGGCCGGTATGACCCGGATGGTTTGGGCGGTATGTTACAATTCACTGACCGATCAACACCTCAACACCAATTCCAATATATAATATGCACCACCTCAAACCTTTAACTAGACACCATAGTAATGCCAATAGTAAAATATATTCTTCCTCTTCTATAGGTCATAGTAATGCCAATAGAACAAAAATTTCTCACTAATAGTAAAATAGATTCTTCTTCCTCTTTTTCCTAGATGTATCACAAAGTACCAAAAACATTCTGACCAATAGTAAAATATCTTCTTCCATTTCTTCTCAGACATATAACAAAGTACCAAAAACATTCTCACCAATACTAAAATAGCTTCTTCCTCCTCTTCTTCTCAGACTTTTCACAAAGTACCAAAAACATTCTCACCAATACTAAAATAGCTTCTTCTTCCTCATCTTCCCAGATGTATCACAGAGAACATGTTTTTTTTTTACATATTCCCCTAATATATATCTTTCACGGATTTAGGTAGCGATACCGAAGAAAGCTCTTTACGGTCGAATTTCTTGGCTTACTTCAGTAAATTCTACACTGTAAATTCCCTATGTTACTTTACCTAGCGTAATGCTTAAAACCTAAAAATTGCACAAAAACAATATAAATATCAGAGTGGGAGTGGTTCTCAAGAAAAAAAAACTTACAAAAAATAAAAATAAAAATTCATTTTTATATAGCCTATACAAGGGTTTCTTATATTTACTTCAATTGATCAGGATAAGCGTGAATGGACCGTAGTAAATATACTCCTATGTACATTCACTTTTATTATAATTATTATCGTCATTATTATTATTATTATCATCATCATTGTTTTGATCAATATTGTTGTTATGTGCTGATACTTCCCGAGCCAATTTTAGGCCCTACTCATTCCTGATGTTACCACTATGTTTAAGGAATTGAGGACGCAAATTTGAATAGTATGATTCTTTTTGCACAATATTGGAATCTGAAACTCTATGTAAACGTTGTACTTCTAGTAAGATACTGGTAGAATAAGAAATAAGCCTTAAAGCCAAATTTCCCAGCAGTTCTTCATTAACTTTGGGGGGGGGGGAATTCGCAAGACTGAAGAAATACAAACTTTAACCTGTTCATTGCTACTGACGTACAGTATAAGTGGGACGCCTCAAGAACTGTAAAAGAGGAAATATCAGATTAATGGAGTTACGTTTTAAGTGAAACATGAGGATTTTCATTTAAGTGTCAAGTTTTTCATTCAAGGAAATTTCATTGAAAATTTTCTCGTCTATTTTGAACTTAAGAGCCCTCTAATGTTTTCATTTGACTGTCTTATTACGAATGATTAATGTTTATGTTTACAACCTTGAAAGAAACCTAAATAAATAAAATCAGATGTAACAAAGTACCAGAATGCTTTTGTTTAATCAGTGATAATTGCAATATTATGATATGCAGAAAATAAGTTATTTTTGTAATCTATATCCAAGTTAACCTTTAGATCAATTAATTAAGCAGGGCTTGAGGAAGAACAAAGGTCTAAAGTTTGATACGTAACTAGGGATGGGTCGATACCAGATTTTCTCGATACTCGATACCGATACATGATATTTTCCTCGATACTCGATACCTTCAACATTTCCAGTTTCAATAAATAGGTACATTAAAAATTAAAATTAGAGAGAACTGTGTAATACCAACTAAATTAATTAAGTCTGCATATTTAATGAGACAAAATTTAAGATCATCAGTAGCCTATAATTATTTTTAAACTCTACAATAAAACTAAAATTAGTTTTTTAAACAGTCCACTTAAAGTTTTTGTTAAAAAATACTAGCATTCTCACTTAATTGCAGAATTACAAAAGTATCGAAAAAGTATCGAGCGAGTTTTCTGAAGTATCGTTCGATGCCGATACCATGCAAGTATCGAGAGTATCGAGGTATCGAAAGTATCGAGGACCCATCCCTACTTCTTATACATTTTTTAAAACGTGAAACGCTGCTATGCATGTCGGCATGCACTCAAAATAGCACAGCAATGAAATATTTTGCACTAAATATAAAGATCTGTTTGTCAATGCCCATGTGGTGCGACATTTGGAACTGAAGCTGATCATGAATCTACAAGGTCGAATCCTAGGAGCGTTGTTAGTATCTTAAATATCCAGTGAATTATTGCCGTCCTCCCTGCTTGTAGAGGTGATGACCACACCCCTATCATTAATATACGTTACGCGTGTATTTTGGCGTCCAAATGAAGTCTGACCTAGCATTAGTAAACTCTCTTGGTAATATGTAATGGTGTGTTTTAATCGTGTTAGATAGGCTTGAAACTTTTATATTATATAGGCCTGTATTAAAGTAACAAAGACATGGATACACGATATTAATTAAAGAGAGAAGTTATTCTGCATATAATGATTTTTTAGAAAAAATCAGAAAGAGGATATGAGCGGCTTTATCTTATCGTAATATTCTGAATTCAAATAAATGCTTGAATTCTGTACACTATTAAATAACTATTTAAAAAAAAACACACCTAAACTCCATGGCGCCAGATCCCCGAAGGGACTAGGCCTATCACCCAATCGCTGCGTCATCTATCATAGGTTGATGGTAGGATTGGAAGGCATGTGGTCAGCATGCCGATACCCACGGCCGTTAATGGTGGTTTCCATGACCGGAGATGCTATTTTTCTATAAAGTAGCTCCTCAGTTTGAATCACGAGGCTGAGTGCACCCCTACCAGACCTGCCTACCTCAGAAAAATCGGAGGAGTTACCGGGGATCGAACTCGGGCCGACGGATCTGTTGTCGCTAACCACAAGACCACGGGATTTACCTACAAAATAAGACCACGCTGGCATACCTACATACACAATTTTATATATATATATATATATATATATATATAAAATATATATATATATAAATATTGTTGTGTTAAAGGTTCAAGTATTTTAGACATTCTACTCATAGCATACGAAGAGCTGCTGGGATAAAAGTACGACATTTTAAAAGCTCCGAGTTCCTTAAAAAGAACCTTCATAAAATTCAGACGAATCTGTTTGCTTTCATAGAATGAATTATAAAAGCAGTGGACCATAAAGTCACGAGCCAACTCCAGAAATAAAACAGTTCTTTCGTTATTTTTACATTTATACGGAGGCATTGGAGTATGGAAGTTACCACAAACTATAAGATACGTGACCTTTTCCAAGGTGTAGTCCATTCAAAGACTTGAGATCTATTTGAACATTTCCCTGAGAAGCTAAGAGGCTAAGTGGATGAATTTAGCAAATTTGTATCGTCGTCAGACATGACACATTTGCATCCAGATATTTTGCCAGTTGCCTGATGCGAAGTCTTGTATTTAACTTAACACTCCATAATGTATTCAACTTATTCGAAAAATAACACTTCGAAAAATTTACTTTTAATAGGTCAAGAGAAGTTTTATTTTGTCAATAGGACAGTTTGCGAGATCTTTAGTTTTCAACGCATCATTCGTATCGGCGTAAGAAATGCGGAAAGTTGCGAATATATGAAGAAGAAAAAAACAAATGTGTGGGTGGTGACATTTTAATAAATAGTTACAAGGACGATGCGTGCAACTTAGTATACGAAAATTATAGGATATCCATGAGATGCCTGGGAGTTAGATTTGAAATTTCTTACTTTTGGACTAAATATCTATTTTGTGTGGGAATGGCGTAAATTATGAATAATATCGGTGGTCAAGGATTTTGCTTCTCAAGATGCAACATAATTTCAGGTTCTTAACATATGGCCTAGATTCCTTTGAAGCAGATCTTTCAAAAAGTGAATGGAAAAAGCAGATTTGAGTTTATAGTGACAAAATAACATAGCAGTTAGGCCTAACCTGAGTGGAACAGTTAATTATGCACTGGTTTTCGGTTCCAAAGTTGGCAGGCTCTATCCCTGAACAGTTTTGTGTTATAAATGCGACATATCCACGTTTTTAGATTTATAGGCACGTAAACGAACTCCTGTGAGATAAAATAGTGGCTCACCGGTCACAGTTAATTGGACGTACACATCTGTCGTTAAATAACCACAATAAAATCAACATCCACAGAGTTCAATTAGATTATTAAAATTCATACAAATCCCTAGTAGTCCAGTGAAGAAGATATGTATCTCCTGTTGGGGATCCGGGTTTTAAGGCCCAGACAATAGTGCGGACTTTTCTTCTTCTTCTTCTTCTTCTTCTTCTTCTTCTTCTTCTTCTTCTTCCTTCAGGGTTTAGGTCAATGCGACCTGTTCCGGTCTCAAGTCCATCGTTTTCTTGGTCGTCCTGGCGTTCTTTTCCCGTATGGCTTATAAGAAGTGATTATTTTAGGTAATCTCGTTTTTTCCATCCTGCCCAAATGTTCTTTCCATCGGTTATTATATTCTTCTATTTTATCTTGTATGACTTCTATTCTGACATGGTAATATGAACAATATACTGAGACCCTTCATTGCCTCGAATGATTCGGGCTGCGTTAAGTTAAAGTACCCTTTGGCACAACTCTAATCCGGATTATTCAGGGTATCAATCCTTTTTTCCTGACTTAGGCACTTGAAGTACATTGCTCAGCACAGCAATTAGTTTAAATTATCGAGTTGCCAGTATGATCCTTACGAGGATAAATCTGCTACTTTGTCTTAAAATATTCCTCTTGTAATTCACTTATGAGCATATAATGTCCTAAAATATGGCAAAACCATCACCCATTTATTTATGATTTATTTACATAACTACAATAACTCATTTGGTTTGTATAGGTGGTTATATAAAATAGTGAAAATAGGATATTCTTATTTCAACATTTTCTTAGGATTTCTAATAAAATTATAAAGTCTTCAGGCTATAAAATAAAATTAAATTGGCGTAATATTTACCCTATAAACTGCTCTCTTCGCATCGCTCTTTGTAAGTATGTAATTGATGTTTTTAACGTAAATGTATTAGATAAAGGGATACGTTAGGCAATAATTGAATAACACTATCAAGGGCCCCTCTTTTACAAGATATGGAGTGTTCTTTACGTGTCTTGTGTCTCTTCCATGAGTCAAAAGTTATACTTTCCTTGGGAATAAATCTTTTGCTGTTGGAAAACTTTCGGCATTGGTCTTGTGAACTTTGCATCTAATTGCAAGTATGATATCCACTCGACCACCGAAACATTATACGGTACAAAGCGAAGGGCAAATTAACTAAACATGAAAGTAATTGTAAACCCTATTTTTAGATCAGTTGACATCCACCACGTCATGTCTTCTGAGAATTGCTGCTGCAGCTCAGATTGTCAAATGTTATAAATATGACATCTGTTGCTGGTTACCACAGTAGCGCTTGCAATTACAATACGAGAAAAAAGCGAGATGTAAGGAGATCGTGTGCGTGGAGTCATATGTGTACCGTGAAGCTGGCACGACAGGTGAATTTTCCACGCCTGTGCACACACTGAAATTAATACATGTCTTTCGTGTCAAACAGTACTTGTGGGATAAATTACGCACTCTTCCATGTGCAGATTGAAAATGAAATTAAGTGGATTGCGTTAAGTTCGTAAGTACATGTCTTCCTTTCTCAAATTTCTCTTTTTAGGTTCCTTCGCTATATAACTTCCTCCTTTTCTTATTTCCTCATTTTCTGTTACCTCTTCTTTTCGTGATCTTGATTTGTTGTGAATTTGATTGAGGCCTGCACTCCTAATTGAGAGGTTGTGGGTTGGATTCCCATTGATAACATTGGGGGTTTTCAATTTGCCTCATTCTTGTGGTAGCACTTCGTGCAGGCATCGATTTGAATAGCGTAATATACACTATAGGCGTATATAGGCCTCTCACACACCAAAGCCGAGCTGAGCCGGGCCGGGCGATGCGATGCCAAGCCAAGCCGAGCAAATCTGCGATGCGTTCACCTTCACACTGACGCTGATTCGCTCAGTAGGTTTTCGAACCTTGTAGTGAGAGGTGCCTTTATCCTTCCTAGCAGTAGTGCAATAATAATGTCATCAAACTTGATGATGATATTGGATAGTGCCTCACTTGATGATGAATATGTGGTGAGACAAAGAAGGCGTTACTGGACTCACAGTCTCAATAAAGATCACGAGAAAAGCGGACAGTTCGCAACTCTATACGAAAAACTCCGAGAAGATAAAGAACGTTTTTGGGGATATTTTAGAATGAGTACTCATACATTCGATTATATTCTGGAATTCATTTGTCCAGGCCGGGACACCGAGCTAGACTGAACAAAAACGCAGGCAGAAACCGCTTGAAGTAGCGGGAAGCACGACTGCTCAAAATCGCTCGGCTTCGCTTCGCCCGGCCCGGCCCGGCGTCTTATTTGAAAGCTCCCATTGAAATACTGCATAATTAGTGGTCAAGCGATTTTCGCCCTGCTCGGCTCGGCCCGGCCCGGCTTTGGTGTGCAACCCCACTAATACCAGGAGTAAACTGAGGGCAAAGAAATCTGCACCTAACACTGACAGACGGCTCACTACAGTTATTAATATTATAATTATGTCTATTGTCTAAAAATTCGCGAGATTTAATCTCCAGGAACCTTAAGAGCCTTCAAGATCTGTATATATAACGCATTAAACTTTTTTATACTCTTAATTCCTAAAACGACAGTTGTTTATGGTTATTCCTGTATTAGGCCTACTTAAAAATAATTCATAGGGCTGTTTATATTGTTTCTCGGAACATTTTATCCAGTTGTTCATATAGTCTAAACCTTGTTGTTTATGGTTATTCCTGTATTAGGCCTACATAAAAATAATTCATAGGGCTGTATTATATTGTTTCTCGGAACTCTTATCCAGTTGTTTCTATAGTCTAAACCTTTTATACTATGTGCAAAACTTTGGTTTAGAAGTGTTCATTGTTTTCATTTATTAGTTTGATCTAATTTGCTTGTGTATGTTACAAAGAAAAGTTATTATTATACGACCCTTTACAAATAGAGCTATGATACGGTTCCCGGGATAAATTTGTGAGTCATAAGCATTGACGCATACTTACAATTTACATGTGTTTCTGACCACAGTCCTCGCACTTGTACATCTTAAATTTAGGTCATGACACAGTCCTCCGCCTACTTGTATTTGTACCACTTAAATGAATTCACCCGTCACATCATAGTCAAGTGGACAGTAGGCCTAAAGCAAAAGTTTCTCCTAAGTTTATTGAAAACCCTACGGGAATATAATAGAACATTAGGTATCAGTGGGCCTTCATTAACCTTCGCACTCTGTTTCTTCAAGAATTAGGCAGAATGGAGTCATAAACAAGCCGAATTAAATTGCGTATTTAAAATGAATTTTATGTACGAGATTACGAAAGAAACATTTCGTCTGAAAATACTTCACTTATGGCTACTTTATTGTTGACATACGTTGAAAAGCTGAAAAGTGAATTAAAAGAAACATATTACATAAATATAGATGGTTTTTGTCTCGAATTTTTTCATAATTTCGCATGGTTAATTTTTTCAAGCTGAAGAATAAACACATCTATAACGAAGTATTTTCTACTGATATGTTAATTACACATAATATCACCACAATAATCAATATCACCAATCACAGGTCATCACAAGAATCCACAATATTACCAACGTCATACATACAAAAAACGGTAGATTGAAACACCAAGGAAGGTAGAGCTCAAATTGTAGTGTATATTAATAAATGAAAATTGCTACCTGTTTTTCGATTCGGAACATAAAAATGTAAAAGTCACATTTCCCCGTGAGCAATTAGGGAAATATAAAACGATAATCAATTTAAAATCTGTACTCATAAAATGTGTAGTGTTATAGGCCTAAATCTTGTAAGGGGTAATTTCTGATCCCACATCAACTTCTGCTTTTACTAAGTAAATTTCTCTGATTTTATATTTATAATGTCTAAGATCACATCTCTAAGCTGGGGGTTTTAAAAATAGCATTGATTGAACAAACCGAAGGTTTTGTGAGGTGAGGTTTAGAACTATGGCCCACCTGCGGGATGGAAATGAAGGAACAGCACAATACGAAGTCCGAATGTTCTATTTCTGGAAAATTCTCAATTGGAGTGGAAAGAAAGCGCCCTAACCACTCATCCACGGCAGCGGACAAAATTTGCATTACACTTATAAATTAAGTTTATATAATTAAATAGATCACGAAAAATTTGAAACAAATTTACGAGAGTTTAATTGGCTTATTAAAATATTATATCATATTATAATTTAACCATGTTATTAGATAACTTAAGCAATATTTAATATTATATATATTAGTACCAGACCTATTTGAAAACGTATATATTGTGCTTTCTTTAATTTGGAATAAGGAAACCAATGTAAAAAAAACCGAGACAAGTGGCCGAGATGGTAAAGTCTTGGATTCGCATTCGGGAGGTTCCGGGTTCAAACCCCATGGTCGGCCAATTTTGACTTGGGTTATTTCATGGTTTTCCTATTCGTCAAATGCCGAGTTGGATATTTACTTACCATGCATGGCTCGTCCCCGCTATTTCATCCTGTATAAAATTCACTAAAATTAATATTAGTTTAAATTAACAACCACCATAAAAATGTCAACAATAGAAAACATTTGCAATATTTGCATGACCTACTGGTATACACACAGAACCTAAACTCCTGATAAAACTTCCATGTTCAAAGGAGTATAAATAAAGCTGAATTTTAAATATAAGAAATGAAAAAATCGAAAAAAATATTTTCACTAGTTTAACAATTATTGATTTGATTTAATATGTCATCGTAATAATTTTCAGTTATAATGGAAGCCGTATATCCTCGCTCCCAAAATTATGGAAACGTAATAACATGACCCTTAAATTAATCTGTCCGAATTGGTAAACTAAATTGACACTTCCGTAAACTTCTCTTGCTAGTAGACTAATTTATCTGCCTCACCAAAGCTGGAGATCATAATTGTCACAAGTGTGGGATGACAACGTATTATGAGAGGATGTGAGGGCATGACAAATAGATGAGTTTGCTGGAACAGAATCAAGATTATTCACGGGGTTGTTTCTATTCCAGGCCATTGGTTGCCTCTTTCAATTTAAAATATCTGGTATATTTCGTAAGGGAAATATGGTCTAACAGTAAAAACTAAATTACTGTACCAGTAAAAGAATAAGACGGGGTTTTCCAGTTTTTTTCTTTCAAGATTCATATGAATTACTTTTAGTTCATTACTGAAACATTTTCATAGGATTAGTAAAACAAACAAATTAAAATATAATTTAGTTAATGTGACACATAAAATAAGAAATGGTGGTGTTTTGGCCGGTTGTCTTTTGGCACGATTTTGAATAACAAAATTGAAATGGAATGTGTCAAAGTTTCCTCACTTTTAGAAATTAATCTGATATATTTTGGCATAACAGATACTGTAATGCAACATCATGAAGGTCATCCAAGTTTGATAGGAAGTTCTGCCCATTGCCATAAAATAAAAAATAGTGTGTTTTGGCGCACTGTCTTTTTGTACGATTTTGAACAACGAAATTGAAATGGAATGTGTCAAAGTTTTCTCACTTTCAAAAATTAGGCTAATCTGAGATATTTTGGCATACCATTTACTGTAACACACCTTGAAGGTCATCCAAGTGTGACAGGAAGCTCTGTCCATTGCCAATATTTGTCCTTACCCTTACATTTACTAGAAAATATTATGAGAACCCACAATTTGTTACATTTGAAATCCAAGTTGTGTCGTTGTCGATGAGTTACAATCTTAAATCGTGTATTATTATTTAAATATTTTTATCCACCATGAATTTACTGGTATTATTTCAATTGCCCCATAGACATGCACAATGCCCCTAACTTTGCATCCGACAGTAATGAGTGCCAGGAACAATTAATTATGGGAGTAAAGGCGGCCCATGTGTAAGGCTGACACTCTAAACATCTTCTCGTGTCTAGGGATGTGTAAAGGCAACACTTCGCATATTTATTGCAACAGACACAGCCAGTGTTCAGCTATTTTTCAACATATTTGCCACCGGAATTGAAACATTTGTCTTAACCATGGCACCAACTTTTGAACACCTGTGTCGTAGAAGTCTGCCGCCAGGTATTTAAGCCACGCTTGGCCTATCTGTCATTTTCTGCCACTCTTTGTCAATTCTTTAGGTGTAGGAAAAGATGGAAATCACTGGAAGCAAAGTCCGGGATTTAGGGTGAAAGTTTAAACACCTCTCAGCCGAACTTCTGAAGGAGACTTCCTAAGAGGTGTTTAAACATCCATCCTACACCCCGGACTTCGATCCCAGTGTTTTCCATCTTTTCCTACACCTCACGAAATGACAAAGAATGACAGAGAATAACAGAGAGGCGAAGGTGGTTGTCACATGGTGGTTCAAATCCCAGGCGGCACACTTCTACGACACAGGTATTCAAAAGTTGGTGTCACGGTAAGACAAATGTTTCAATTCCTTTGGCGAATGTGTTGAAAAATAGCTGAATACTTGCTGTATCTGTTACATTGAATATTCCCAAGAAATTTTGTTTTGTTTCTGTAAACGGCCGCAGGGAAACTTACTTTATGGACGCGCCTCGTAGTATGGTCGAACAAAAACTCTATTCCTGATTTAAAATTACTATTAATGGATACACTCCAGAGGATATTTTTGTCTTTATTAGTTATTCTTAAGCGTGACACAGAGGACTGACACAGTGATTTAGGTCTGAAACTGAAAGTGTCTGCAACCTTTCCGGACTAATCTTGTCGTGAATATTTCCCATTCAATTCCTTTGGATGCAACGTTTCGATACTTCAAACTAGGGTTCGGATGTTTATGACAGGTCATATTTTTATTCTGACCTACGTTATCCCCGCAAACACAAACTAAACATGAATTGCACATTTGTTAACCTATTCGAACCTTTTTTATTTCGCATATAAAGTAATATTTTTGTCATTTTTGTGGTCTTGGTCATATTTTAGCCATATATGTGTAATTTAACATCATATTTCGTTATATATTTAGTAAAGGAGCACAATTATACAGTGTATGTACTACATGGACGAGTTAAATTTGAAATTTATTTAATTAATTTAATGTTTATGCCAAATTAGCAGGTAACTTAAACTTTAAAATTAATGCAATTGTCTAAATTTTATAGGGACACAAAAGATCTAAAAAATATAACCAGTATTTGGAGCTGATGAAGCGAGCAAACAGGAGAGAATCTTTAAAATATAAGTTAATTACAAGTAAAACTGTAAATCACCAAAGTTGTTAAAAAGTGATTATCCGATTGAATTAATTTGATGTGAGAATTTAATGTCTTTAAATGTTTTAAAGTAGAACATTTATTTTTTGAAAATACGATATTTTATTAGGTCATATTTCGGATTTTTGGGTCATATTTAGTCATTTTTAAGGGCATATTTTCCAATTTTTTTAGGCCATAAACATTCGAACCCTGCTTCAAAAAGTAGAAATGTCACTGAGCCGGCCGGGGCTGGAAACGCATTTTCAAAGCAGAGACACTACAGATAAATGGTAGCCTAATTTTTGTTTGGTTGAATGACGTCTCTAATATGTTGTCCGTCCCTCAATTGAGCCATGCCACATGTAATGTCATTTGTTAAACAGGTCACGTGTTTCACTTACGCAAGTTTCGTTTAACTCGCTGCATAGTTTCCATTGCAGCATTCTGATAGAAATAGTTCATGTCTATTATCAGGTCAAGCTTCTTAAAATATTATGTAGTTCATGCTATCCCGGCTGTACATTCCCTTGATGCAAAGTATTTGCATGTAATGTCATTTGTTAAACAGGTCACGTGTTTCACTTACGCAAGTTTCGTTTAACTCGCTGCATAGTTTCCATTGCAGCATTCTGATAGAAATAGTTCATGTCTATTATCAGGTCAAGCTTCTTAAAATATTATGTAGTTCATGCTATCCCGGCTGTACATTCCCTTGATGCAAAGTATTCTTATTTATTTATTTTAATTTATTATTATTTTTGGCAAACCATTTTTTTAAATGAACTCACATATCTCTCTCTCTCTCTCTCTCTCTCTCTCTCTCTCTCTCTCTCTCTCTCTCTCTCTCTCTCTCTCTCTCTCTCTCTCTCTCTCTCTCTCTCTCTCTCTCTCTCTCTCTCTCTCTCTCTCTCTCTCTCTCTCTCTCTCTCTCTCTCTCTCTCTCTATATATATATATATAAAGCTTTCTCCTGACTGACTGACTTAACCAATGACTGACAGAGAATCAACTTAGAGCCTAAGCTATAATAGGTAGAGACTTGGAATTTTGACAGAACCTTCATTTCATATTGTGAGTACTCACTAAGAAAGGATTTTGAAAAATTTTGATTTCAAATGCCAAAAAATTCACATGTTTTGAGAATACTTAATACCTTTTTACGCTGAATTATCAAATCCAAATCACAGTTCACATGACAACATATTGTAGCCAGTAGTCTCAGATGGGTTCGGAAATAAATGATACGGGAGTTTGACAAATTAGAGAAGCTATCAATATAATTCACATTATAAATAATAATTATTAAAGAATGAATTCCACGAAAATAATGCACTCACATAACTTCCTCTACCCTGGACATAGGCTAGAGAATACCATACGAGGTATGGTGATGTGTGTATTGTTATATCGCAGGATTTTGTAGAGGAAAGTATGAAAGTGATATTGAATTTATTTTTAATTTCATCCCCGAAACGGTTGTATGGTAAAATGAGAGAGAGAGAAATAAAATATTCCGCAAAGACAATACAATTTTCTGTTCCGGAATTTCTTTTTATTATTTCAACTCTTACCAGGCTTGATGTGTAGAAGCGATGGGATGCAAAATTCTACATCCTCTAGAGCCACAAAAAGCTATATCAAGCGTTTTCTGAGCGAACAGTTTGAATGTGATAAGTCGTTCTTCTTCATTTCAAACTCTAAATACCTATATAAGGACCTATAATTTGAAAATAGAAAGGCCTTCATAAGATAATTTCCAATTACAAAATAGGAAACCCGGGCGACGCCGGGCCTTTTAAGCTAGTCAAATATATTTGGCCTCGTGTTTCCGTGTACAACAAATGCCTCCTATTAACAAGACAGCATTTTACTGTGGAATTAATTGAAGATGGCCGTGCTTGGTTTGACACAGCGACCGGAAAAAAACAGAGCATCGTTGAAATAGATTTTTTGCAATGTAGTACATCAATTTGTCGGTCGTCTCGATTTTAACTCGCTCTACTTGAGTAATTCCTTTATAACATTACGACACGCAGAGATCTGATTTATTTTACATAGGTGGCCAGAAGGGGATCATGAAACCTAAATGGGAAACATTGAATGATTAGGACGAAACTCACTATGCGGTTTTTTATTTGTACTAAGGAACTCTGATCTGAGGTTTTCTTCTCCGGGTGGGGTACTTTAATCGTGAAATACCGGTACACCTTGGAGCCGGGTTTTTAGGTTTATAATTATCAGTCGTTATAATTGTTTATGAGTATGGTTCATGAATCTGTGGTTCGTTTTAATCATTTCATTTTGAATATATCTCTATATATATAAGAGGCTTTGTCCTGACTGACTGACTGACTGACAGAGAATCAACGTACAGCCTAAGCTATAACAGGTAGAGACTTGGAATTTTGACAGTACCTTCGTTTCATAATGTAGGTGCTCACTAAGAAAGGATTTTGAAAAATTTTGATTTTAAATGTCAAAAATCAAATGTTTTTGAGAATACTTTATCCCTTTTTACACAGAATTATCGAATCCAAATCGCATTTGACATTAAAACATATTGTTGCCAGTGGGTCTCAGATGGGTTTGGGAAAAAAAAGAGACTAGAATTTGGCAAATTAGAGAACTATCAGTATCCACGAAAATAATGCAGCCACATAACTTTCTTTACCCTGGACATAGAGAAAACAATACGAGGTAAGGTAATATATATATTATTGTATCGCAGGTTTTTGGAGACAGAAGTATGAAAGGGATATTACATTTCTGTTTAATTTCATCCCCAAAACGGTTTTATGGTAATATGAGAGTGAGAAATAAAATATTCCGCAAAGACAATAGAATTTTATATTACCGGAATTTATGTTTCTTCTTATTTGAACCCCTACCCGGCTTGCTGTGTACAAGCGATAGGATACAAAATTCGGTATAGGATAATTTTCATGCTTGAGAAAATGTTGTTGTGATCACAGGTATCGATATAATTCATTAAAATACGTTGTGTTCAGGTACTGTGGGCCATGCGATATCATTGTTGCATAGTATACACAGAGTAGCGTGAAATAAATATCCTATTCGGAATGTATACTCAAAGGATTCCATTTTGTTTATTGATTTGTTGCGTTACACAAAACAAATATGGAACAGAAAAGAGCTGCAGAGGATTGGCCGTCTCCAGATTCAAGATCATGTGAGGTTAAAAAGCGACGTGCGAGGTACCTATAGTAGTGCAATACGCAAACAGCAATTAAAATCGGCTAAGAAAACATTTTTGGGAAAAAAATCCCAATGCGCATCAGAATGCTAATACTAATAATCGGAAAAAAATTATGCAATTCCTACAATTTATGTAAAAACGATGTCAATGTTAATAAATATGTTTTAATTATTTTTCTGTTAAATAAATTATTTAAACAAAACATCCCGCAGTTGAGTGAATAATCGCGGGCGAAGCCGCGGGCACCTGCTAGTTATTTATAAACTATAACAACATAGCAACGAAGAAACTGATCGCTTTCATATGCACAGCTAAATAAAAAATACATAATTACACAATTGTGTTCTGATACTAATCATTCAAAGGACGGAATTTCTAAGGGAATTCAATCCAATTAACATGATTTGTCCAAGATTAGTAATTCTTTTTTTTTATCTGTTTCAAATAAATTTGAAAAATATACTTTATTTTCAGTACTCGTAGATGAAGTCTAGCATTCTTTACTTAATATGACATGAGTTTGTTTAATCGGCACATTCCCGACTGAAACACCTCATGTGTTTGAATTTTTGTAATCGATCTGCGAGTTATGCTCCAGATCGATTCGTTATCAGGCCATAATGTTTTCAATAGTTTGCTTGGCAATAGTAAGTTTCAAAAGTTTCCATAATCTAAATAACGTGTTCGGATGCAGTTCAGTTTATTCTAACATACACAAGCCTAACTCAAAAATCTTATGTGAAATTCACATAACTTCTTCTGCGCAAATAAAAGCTAGCATTTTAGTATAATAGCCTATATTATTTATGGCATTCCTTTCATGTAGGCCTAAATTGGTTGTAAAAATGAAGAGAATGTCGTTACCGCATCGCATCCCCGAAGGACACACAACCCAAATAAAATCTGATTAATGCACTGACATAACTTTCTTCACCATAAGCAATGACAATAGACTTTTCGCATTTTACACTCTGATATAGAGGTCATATTGCAAAGGTCATATTGCCAAGGTCGCGTATTGAATTGTTTCAACCTGAAACAAAGCTTTGTTCTTCACCAGGCAAGACCAAGTTTCTACAGTAGCTTTATCCTTCAGAGAATTTTTACGAAACAAATTTTCAAATTAAGGTTTTAGCTCTTAGTTTAAGCACCTCGTGTACAACATTTAAACTAAATCGTTAGAGAAATTTCCGAGAATTTGTGAAAAAGGAAGTCTTAGTCGTCGCCAATTTTTATGTCACATCCCTAAGAGGGTAGCCTACATAACCCTAACACAAAATTCGGTTTTATACAATTTCTCGTTCTGGAGTTAGGTTGTTCACAGACACACGGACACACACAAAGATGCATACAGAGATATGTTTCTGAAAATAGTATTCCTGGATTCAGGGAACCTCAAAACGTGTATTGATGTTAAAAGCTAATCTCCGGATTTCGGGGTCGAACACAATACTTCCCCTAACTATAGGCCTAGTAGAGAGCGGTCCAACTAGGAAGACATCCAGCACCGGTGAGAGGGAGAGTGAGTGGAAGGGAAGTCTACCATTTCATTGAATTGCATGGTATCAGGAGCGTATGCGCGGTCAAACGTCTTCCTGACTGGCCAGTTTTCTATCTATGGTACCGGCAGAGGAAGGAAATCTCTCTATTACCGGGTATACTGTATAAGCGGCTTTGTCCTCACTAACTGACTGACTGATTGACCGAGAATCAACCTAGAGCCTAAACTATAATAGGTAGAGACTTGGAATTTTGACAGTACCTTCGTTTCATAATGTAAGTGCATACTAAAAAAGGATTTTGCTAAATTTTGATTTTTATTGCCAAAAATCAAATGTTTTCGAGGAGACAACACAACATAACTGGTAGGGATTCAAATATGAAGAAACAACATTTCAGATAACATAAAATAGTACTGTCTTTACGGAATATTTGATTTCTCACTCTCATGTTGACATAAAACCGCTTCGAGGCAGAAATAAAAAAGAAATTCATTACCACTTTCATAATAATATAATTGGCGCATAGGCCTGAAAGTGTTCCATCCTATTTTGTCTCCTTTTACATGCTTAGGGCCTATGCTAAACATCCATATTTCTCAAATAATATGACAAAGCCTACAGCTATGAATAATATATCAATGGATATAATTTTTTACCGACTTCTGATATGGCATAACTTACTCGTTGACACACTCAGATTATGACAGCTGGATTAAGCTGTCCCCGCAATACGACCTCTCAATTTACATCAAAATATGAAGTGATAAAATGGTATTTTCTATGTCCAGGGCAGAGAAAGTTATGTGACTGCATTACATTGTGCATTATTTTCGTAGATTTCATTCTTCAATATTTATTTACAGCAATGAATACTATCCTTAGCTTCTCTAATTCACCCAAGTCCCGTGTCATTTACTTCCAAAGCCTCCTGTGAACACTGGCAACATAGGCTACGCTGTTGTCGTGAGAACTGTACATGAAATGTGATTTGGATTGGATAATTCTGTGTAAAAAGGTATTTGGTATCCTCAAAAACATTTTATTTTTGGCATTTAAAATAATTTTTTTTGCAAAATCCTTTCTTAGTGTGCACTTACATTATGGAATGAAGGTACTGTCAAAATTCCAGTTTTCAATAGTCTAGGCTCTACGTTGATTTTCTGTCAGTCATTAAATCAATCAGGACAAGGCCTCATATATATATATATATAGATGTACGTACGTTTAAAATGTGTTGTCATTCAAACGTATCAAGACTTAGAACTCGCAAAAAAAAAAAAAAAAAAAAAAAAAAAAAACAATCTTATAAACGTCACATTTTCGAAAATAAAACCAGGGCTTTGTCACTATGTTTAAAATCCAGTGTCAATCGAATGTAGACCCGGGGGAATTTTCAAACTTTTAACTGCAAACATTTGCTAATGATAACATGAAAGTTGATAAAAGACTAATCCTTTATGTTAAGATTTCTATTACTTTGGAAGTATTCAGGCCTATCTACCTTATCTCGTATAATCTTTCTATGAAGTTTAACAGATCTAAGCATATGACTGTTATGAAAAAAAATGGATATGACAAAACTTTGCTTTGAAAACTACTCAAAACTTCAAATAAATAATACGCGTTGTAATAGAGTTCGTTTTGGAAAGGATAAGTATACTTTCCGTTTCATTTTATAGCGATGGCCTGTATCTTTTTTCTCCTGGGATGAGATGGTTAAAACTAGGGATGGGTCGATACCAGATTTTCTCGATACTCGATACCGATACATGATTTTTTCCTCGATACTCGATACTTCGATACTTCGATACTCGATACCGTCAACATTTCCAGTTTCAATAAATAGGTACATTAAAAATTAAAAGTTGAGAGAACTGTGTAATACCAACTAAATTAATTAAGTCTGCATATTTAATGAGACAAAATTTAATATCATCAGTAGACTATAATTATTTTTAAACTGTACATTAAAACTAAAATTAGTTTTTGAAACAGTTCACTTACAAGTTTTTGCTCAAAACTTACAATGGGGTTTGGACAGTCAGCTTGCTTGTTGGTTGTTATTGAAACATTTTGCCAGGAAACGAAACAATTAAGAATCTCTTCTGTTTGGATTTTAAATGTCGGAAAGTCTTTATTTATGACTAGACAAAAGTCACACAGTGGTTTTCTCCATTTCAAGGAGAAATGGAAGTATTTACTATATTTAGTAGACTACTAAAAGCATTTCCTTAAATTGCAGAATTACCAAAGTATCGAAAAAGTATCGAGCCTGTTCTCTGAAGTATCGCTCGATGCCGATACCATGCAAGTATCGAGAGTATCGAGGTATCGAAGGTATCGAGGACCCATCCCTAGTTAAAACCATAGAGCCGATATTTCTCATATGACTTAACAATGATTTTTTTTTTATCGGATCAGTATTCTTATACGCAGATGAAAACATTATAAAATTGTTTCAAATTATTTCAACCGAATAAGGGCTCGATTCCCAGAAAAAAATAATTATTGTCAATTGACTTCCTCCTACCCAAGATACTAATGTTTAATGTGAAATTTAGTTCATGGCTAGGCCTAAGTTTTCAACATGATTAATTTGGTCGCTGTAAAATCTTCAAAAGTTTTATCCGGGACTTGAACTCCGCGAATCAAACAGATTGCTCATAGACCACTTTGTCTTTAATAGAAACTAAGCAAGGAAACTGAGAAAAAAAGAGAGATATAGGCCTAAAGTGGGCAGTTGGTAGATAACAAATTTCATCCTATTTTAGGTCATAACTTATAGCTTATTATTAGGCATCGGAAGTTAAGGCACTAAAATAGTATTTTAGGTTCCAAAAAAAGCATACAAAAATAAAAATAGGGCAATAAAATGCACTGAAATAATATTGTGCAAAAATGTCATATATGCAAAATAGCTCTAATAACATAAATGCTCTCGCGAAATTTAATAATAGATATTTTATTAATCAGTTCTCATCATCGCAACTAAATTAACCATTCTCTTGCATATAGTTATTTTATTTATAAGTTTGCAATTAAAATAATAACATAAAAATAACACCATGAAACTATTTGGATGGGAAATGGGCATCGGTAAGAAATTAAGTTTTATATAAATGTAAAAAAAAAAAAGAGAGAGAACGAGAGAGAGAGAGAGAGAGGCTTTCAAATGACCATTTTTATATCAGAAAACACAACATTATATTGTTAATGAAAGTTTAAATCTCTTAGGGTTCGGCTGATTAATATAAAATATTTAGTTTCAAATTGGGCCCCTCAGGCAGAAGAACTTACATTTTCGAGTGCAGAAAATAATTTACTTGCATATCGTACTAGATTAATTTAGAGAATATTATATATATACCGGTATATTAAAAAAAAAAAAAAAAAATTAAAAAAAAATTAAAAAAAATAAAAAATAGCCTAATGCCAGTTCCAAGTTTTGAGCTCAAAAATTGTTCAACACTGGGAGTACTCAAATATTTTAAAAAGGCAAAATATCTATATAAAAACAAAAAAAGTATGAATGACACACAAAAAAAAAAAAAAAAAAAACGAGAGAAAGGCAAGATAAAACTTCACCAGAAGGATTTGTTTTGTCATTCGGACATATCCACTACCAGCCTTTAAAATATGAAGGCCTGCATTCGAAGAAAATAGGCATTTTGCTAAACTTCCGGTGCTTACTGATTATAATTTCTTTCATTTCTTTTATTGCTCGTAGTCAGTCAAAGAATAAGTCATTTGTTGCTTGGTATTTAATTACCCATTGTGGGAATCAATTTGGACTGGTTCTCTCACTGACTCATGAGCCTTTTTTCAAACAACACTTTCGTAAAGAGGTTAAGGTTGGCTGAACATCTCCTACTGTCTCATGACATTGGCAGTATTTAAAAAGTCCTAATGCCCCACACGATCTATTTATGTATTCATTATCTAGTGATATTAGACTGTGAAATTAGTGCCATTGAAATAGAGTTCGGTTGCTCTCGTTGCTACGTGTCGTTGTTGAAAGAAAGACCACGTAAGTTTTATCCGACATCACTCGTCATTCGTCCGTTAGATTTAATGTAACGTGCGTTTTTGTCCTTTTGTTGCTATTAAATACAACTCAAACGCATGGATTAAACTTACTGTAAGATTCTATGTACCCGTTTTAACATTTGTAAAGCAAAAACTGTTGCATTATCTTTTCCAAAAACATAATAAATTAACTTTCAAAAAGTGAAATTTTTACATGATTAAGGCACCGTACACATTTAATTTTTGTTGTTATATTATTATTTTGTTCTCATTATTCTAAATATTTTATTTTTGATGTTAATAATTATTAAATATTATTACAGTGCATCGCGACTGTCACAGCTCTAACTCCCGAGCGATCGGGTGAAATATCTACGCAAATATATCCGCTAACGGTGTAATGATTCAGGTTCTCACAATTAAAGGTAAAATTGCAATGAAAATAACCACGTAGGCCTACTCATCACATTAGATGTTAGAAATGTCCTCTTCTTGCATCCACACAACACTGGCACCTTTTTAGTAAATTTTCTTTCACGGACATAAGTTCAGCTTCCGAAATAGATTTCGTTTCTCTTATGGTATGGTCTTGAAGTTCTTCTAGTGTGTGAGGAATTGACCTATACACTTTATTTTTCAAGTTCCCCCATAAATAACAGTCACATACTGTTATAAGAACTTAAAGACAATGTCACAAGATAAATTAACTCTCTCTCGGAAACTGAACTTTTCGCGTGAAAGAAAATTCCTAAAATGGTGCCAGTGTTGTGTGGATGCAAGAAGAGGACATTTCTAACATCTCTTATGAAGAGGTACGTGGTTGTTTTCATTGTAATTTTAACTTTAATTTTAACTTTAATTGTGAGAACCTGAATCATTACACCGTTAGCGGCTTCATTTGCGTAGATATCTCACCCGATCACTCGGGAGTTAAGAGCTGTGGCCACGACGACGCAGAAACCCCTCACGGTTGGCCAACTCTTACGTGAAATGCACTGTATATTTGAATACAATGTTAACTCACAAAGTGTTGCTGAAAGTTCATGATGAGAATGTTAACATTAGAAAGGACTTTTATTAATAACAGAAGTAAGAGATGGTGGTAAAAACAGTATAAACATTCTCAAAACAATTTTGCTAATATATGGAAAAGGTAAACAAGCTCAAAATAATTTTGCTTATACATGGAAAGCATGAAAAACATTTTTATGTCACAATATTTCAAGATAGGTATTTGGCTAAGGTTGTTCAAGCGTTAGGCAATATGAACTTCGTAAATTTGTTGAAATTCCATCGTCGCTATGTGAAACTGGGCCAGACCTATACACATCCATAAAAAAAGCATATATAGGTGAAGTGCAGACGAAGGTCGTGAAGCATCAACCAAAATGAAATAGGAAATAACGTGAAAATTACTCTACTGATTTGTGAACAGGGACAGGAGTATGGTGCTTTGAACATAGTAAATAGTATGAGAGCGAAATATTTATTTCGTCTAGATCAGTTAAATAAGTCTGCAAATCAACTGCATATTTGCAAACATTGCAACTGCAAAAGTCTCATAAAAATATAAATGCGGAGATACTGTAAATTGCCAAATACTTCAGCGAACTTAATATTTTGATGTTAGAAAATATTCCTTCAGATCCGCATACCACATACAACATAAAGTGACCACTTACGTTCTAAATATAACATAATAAATTTGCTATTTTCCATTAAATTCATTGCTATTTGGAACATGAGTCAACATTTTCAGTAGTTTTCATATACAGTATATTTTGATATTAATCCGGACAATGCTTTGGAAGATAGAGGAACACCTTCAGCATTTCATCTTCATCACATGACAAAATATGAACTAACATTTCTTTTAAAAAAAACTTTAAGATATACATTTTCTTATCAATCATTTTGCATAGAACTTGTGAGTATAATTTAAGCAACTTTCTAAGCAAAGATATAATTGAACTTCCGAACAATTAAGAAAGTTATGGAAAGATATCAAAGAAAATGTCAATAATACTATTTATATTCAGCCATAAACAGAATTTTAGACACGTAATCAACACTTAAATGTGACTCTATACAGATTGGAAGGGATATAAATATAACTGTGGATATTCAGGGGGATAGTAGATAACATTAAAATAAAGGAAGATCCTATCCTGTTTATATAATATATAAACAAATCAATATATATATTATATATATATATATATATATATATAAACAAATCACGGTTGAATAAATCACGGTTCAAGTTTACGTACAGTTTTTTCCACACAGATGTGTTACATAGAAGCTTGTTTCTATCGAATAAGATGTTAAAATCTGCACAATTATACCCTTTCCAGTCGGTATTTTCTTGCATAGGATAGCATGCTTTGCATAAAATCGTGTGTGGAATAATGTACAAATACATTAGCTTACAGTACAATTTTATTATTTCTACCTGACTGGGGACACTCCTATGAAGGGAAGGGCATTCAGATTTCAGAGGTGGGAATTGAATTCAGCCATGACAGCCGTAGGCAAATATCTTGGTAAGTGCGATGTGACTCTCGTGAAGACTGGCATACGAATGAAACAAACCCCTACAAAAGACAGTATTTCGATAGTGGACTCGTTCAGACTATTGCGCATCTTTCTGGGCAGGTACAGGTGGAGACGTATTATACTGTATCTAGACATGGCTTATTGCGAGGCCAATTTAAGGTATTATTAATGAGTTCCTATCGGGCAATCTTGCAAGCATTTTTTTACTGCTATTTTTAATTTCATGCCACATTACTTACCATTCCTCACGAGTCTTCGTCTGAATTTCTCCATGGTCTATGTCTGTCATTATTCCTTTAAACTTACCTTTCATTTCTTTCCTTTTGTCTAATTTTCCCCCTTCAAATTTCTTTCAATTTTTGTTTATTTTCATCCGTTATTTTTCTTTCTTTTTCGTTATTATCTCCTTTCTTTTTTACTGCCCTTCTATCTTTCCTATTTATTAAGTGCCAGTATGGTACTTTATGAGATTGTGTGGTGGACGAAAAAATGTCTGTCCGTCTGTCCGTCTGTCTGTCCGTCTGTCCGTCTGTCTGTCCGTCTGTCTGTCCGTCTGTCTGTCCGTCTGTCTGTCCGTGTGTCTGTACGCACCATAACTCAAATACGCTTCTTCGGATTTTCATGAAACTTGGAAAACACATTTATAATGTCCATGGGAAGAACCCTATTGATATTGAACCAAATCGGTTCACCGGTACCGGAGTAATGCCCAATTTAGTGCCTATTTTAATAGATTATGGCGCCTTTCTATTAGAAATACTCAAATACGTTGTATCGGATTTCCATGAAACTTGGTATACCCATTTATGACGTCCATGAGAAGTGCCCTATTGAATTTGAACCTAATCTGTTGACCGGTACCGGAGTAAAACCCAATTTAGTGTCTACTTTAAAGGCGCAATAACTCAAATACGCTTTATCGGATATTTATGAAACTTCGTATACGCATTTATAATGTCCATGGAAAGACGTTTATTGATATTGGACCAAATCGGTTGGCCAGTACCGGAATAATGCCCAATTTAGTGTTTTTATGTTAATATATAAGAAGTCGCGATAACTCAAATATGTTTTATTGGATTTTCCTGAAATTTTGTATACCCATTTATAATGTACGTGGAAAGACGTCTACTGATATTGGACCAAATCGGTAGACCGGTACCGGAGTAAAACCCAATTTAGTGAATATTTTAAAGACGCGGTAACTCAAATACGCTTTACCGGATTTTTATGAAACTTGGTATACACATTTATAATGTCCATGGGAAGACGTCTATTCATAATGGATAAAATCGATTGACCTGTTTCGGAGTAATGCTCAATTTAGTGCCTATTTTATGGTAATATATGTATTCGAAAGAATTTATTAAAAAAATGAAAATCAGTTATCTTGACAACATAGCCTATTGTTTTACTGTGATTTTATAAGGCCTTGGAAATTAAAATACAGGTAGCTATGACAAAAAACATATTAATTGACATACGCTTATCCAACTAGACCGTTAAAATGACCCAGGTGGCCGAGATGGTAGACCTTTCTTCTTCCGTAAGCCCTGCTTAATGAATAAATCTGGAGCTTAACTTGGAAATCAATTTAAAAAAAACACATTCTGCATATCATAATTGCAGTCATAACTGATTAAACAAAAACATACTGGCACTTTGTTACATCAGTTTACCTGATTTTATTTATTTATTTATTGTTCTTTTTTCATTTTTCTTCTTCTTTCTCTTCTAAGCTTTCAAGTGCTCGTTATATGAGAAATAAGTTATTTGCTATCATCTTTAATTTATTTTATTTACATTTCCTCGAATTCATAACCGTCCCAAAGTAGCCTACAGGCAATAAACAGTCTAATATAAGTCCACGCTGAGTGCAATTTTGGGAGTAATTTATATGTTTGTACAGCCTTCTCTGATAATTTTTTTGATTGTAAGAATATTGCACACAGGCTGCATGTTCCCTTTTTATTCTCTTCATGTGCTTGACCTTCACATTCAGCATTAGTAGTGGAGTTTTATTTTTAAGATTTAAAATCCCATAATGCCATGGATTGAGAAATATGTGCAGTGACACTTCATAACCTTGGCCGTATGCAAGTAAGGGAGTTGAAGTTCTGGGCAGATGCCACGGCCCAATTCCTCGGCAGCAAAATACAGCAGTGTTTCTTCTTTACATTAGTTTTCAATTAAGAACAAAGAAACTGGTGACAATTTTGTCAAGAACACCATCTTTAGTAATTATGTCATTATCCAGGAATGTAAGCAGTATTCACTTTAAAACAACCTGTTTAGTGATGACTACATAGATGTATTCATTGCCTTTAATGAAATACATTTTTAATTCCCTCTTGCGTTTCTTTTTTGTTGAGATATCTGTGAGTATTCCCTGAAAAGTAATATATACAAATTTTTCATAGTGTCATTTTATATGTCAATGTTGGAGTTACTGACAGTTCCCCATAGTTGTATGCCGAAGGTTCATATCGCTATCAATATAACTTTATAAACAAGAAGATTATTTCTACTGACAGCTGCGATTTAGGTCGCAACAAAAATGCATTATTATAATTAGGTTTCGGATGTTTATGACCTAAAAAAGTGGAAAATATGACTGCAAACATGCCCTTAAAAATGACTAAATATGATAAAAAATTCTAAATATGACCTCATGAAATAACGTATTTTCAAAAAATAAGTGCTGCAATTGAAAACGTTTAATGACACTAAATTCTTACATCACATGAATTCATTCAGATAAACACTTTTTAACAATTTTGGTGATTTATAGTTCTACTTGTAATGAATTTCTATTTTTAAAGAGCTTGCTTCTGTTTCCTCGCTTCATCAGCTCCAAATATTCGTAATATTTTGTAGATCATGCATGTCCCAATAGAATATGAACAATTGCATTGAGTATTTAAGTTACTTATTAATTTGGCATAAATATTAAAGGAATGAAATAAATGTTAAATACGGTACGATTAGGATAACAAGCATGCAATTCGTGTTTAATTTGTGATTGCGGCGAGAATGAAGGTCAGGATAAAATATGACATGTCATAAACATCCGAACTAGAATTATAATATTATTATACTATTATGTTTCTGACATGTAAAGGAGGTACCGGTACATCTAGAACGATGGTGCAAGCTAGGAGTACAGCGAAACCACTTTCAAACTGAAAACAGTCAGCAAAGAAGTACAGGTTTTCTTAATTTATTAGACAGACCGGAGATAAGGCCTTACATGTTAACGCTGAAGATGATGGTCGCTCATATTTGTACATTCGTTAATATTGTATTTAATAGGTCTGTGTATCCCCCTTGGGGCTTTAAAATCGAAATACCGAAACGGAAGCCCATTATAATTTTAAGGATGAATTTTTAGTAACATATTTAACCCAACATAATTGTATACTAAAATTGTACTTGCTAAATCCTTCTCAACCGGATTGCTATCTTACTCATACCGCATTGACAATAATTTAGGAATCGCGCACAATGTGCATTATCTTAACCTAACACCCAGTCCTGAACCCGGGGAGGGGATCTTTTACTACTGAAAAATCCCCGACCCGGCCGGGAATCGAACCCGGGCCGCCGGAGTGGAAGGCAGGCGTGCTACCGACTCACCCACGGCGATACCGCATTGATACAGTCTCAGTTAAGGAAAAGATATATAAGAAATAATGTAGTTTAAAAAGATATATTTATTAATCTGGTTACTTTCTTTTTTTGTTCCAGGTAAGAATGCTGTCTTCTTTGGTGACGAGACTACAAGGATGGAAATGTAAGAAATCGCATGGCTTGCAAAGTAAAGATTTTTTTTTTTTTTAGAAATTAGATAGTGGTCATCGAAACTCTAGGAAAATCTAGAAATAAGGATAGTTTACATATTGATACTGGGTTACGTAACTACTTTCGGAAAATAATTTCTTGAAACTAATCACTCACATTCTTCAAAAAGAATTCCACAGCAGCCGCACGTTTTAGGTTATTTATTTTTTTAAAATTCAAGTCGTTGAAATAGCACAAATACATTAAGATTACATATAAATCCAGACAGTTTCACGATTTACTCACTTCATTTTACAAAATGAAAACAAGCTGAACACGTGTTTTGGGGATTACTTTGAAACTACCACTTTCGTTTGGCAACAAGATGGGATCAGCAGAAACTGCATAATGTCGTAACTCATTATCGCCAGTACATCTATGCATAGGTCTACTCATTCAAGTGAAAATAGTTGCGAAACTTCGTTACGAAACCTAGTTTCTTCGTGTAAGCTAGCCTTTTAACTATAAATGAACATTTCTGTTGGTGTTGCTTTTGAATTTCATTATCTGTAATAATAAAATAGTGTGGGACTAAATTAGTATTCCGAGAAAAATGCTGTGCGATCGATTTAAATAAGCTTATAAAGAACCACTCAAAAATCGAATCCTCTTCATAGAAAAAATAGGTAATAAGTAATAACGTAATGCAATCTTAATGCGTTAAAATATTAATATTTATTCCAAACAAATGGCCAAGTATCAGGAGATAGATTGCGTCTAATTCAGACTATACAGCTACACTGGATAAAATAATAAATTGTTGTTCTTCCACATTTTTATAACGATAACTTAATCTATATATATAAAAATGAATGTATGTATGTGTGTGTCCTTTATGCATTACTACACCATTCATCCGATCGCCATGAAACTTTGGGAAGTTGTTGGGTACATTCCCGGGAAGGTTTCTGTCATACTACATTTTTAATTTTAGCCTTCGTTCGCGAGTTATGAGTGAAAAACGGCAAGAAAACGTGCATTTTTTACGCTTTCGAAACATCAGTTTTGAGTTATTCATTTCAGTTGTCAAATCAATTGCAGAAGGCTTTGTCTATTATTGTCATACCTTGGAAATAATATCGTCGCGATCGCTATGGAAGGCAATGGATATCTCAGGTTATTATAAAAGCTATAGATGTCGATAAGGTAATGTTAAACATATTTTGACATGGAATATAGTTTACAGAAAATTCCGGGGAAGTTGCTTAGTTCGGGGTCCTGGCTACAACGTTTTTATATGTAATCGTAATTAAAATATCTTATGTAGGGTCGTTAAATCTGCCTGAAATGTAACGGGATTATAAGTCTGGACAAATGAATATAGAAATCACGGCCTCAGTAGGCTTATTCCATTCTTCACCTATATAAATAAAAACTAATGTACTATGTCTGTCTGTCAAATACATTTACGCACTTTTTTTATCGTGAGTTTAATCGATTTCAATTCTCATAATCTTTCGAATACTGCATTTTTCCATTTATTTTCTAATCGTAAAATTCACTTCAAAGCCGGATTTATAGCTGTTTCATTAATTAGGCCTATCAAATGTTTAGTTTACACCTATGAATGTTTCGCGTGCAAAGTGTTAATAAATATAATACTTTAATTATTTTGCTCTTAATTGTTAATCTTTCAATTAATTATCTTGGGAGAAGCCGTGGGGATCTGCTATAAGCTATAATAAGCTATAGCCTATCTAGCGTTTTCTGATGGAATAGTTTGTGTGTGATAAGTCGTTCTTCCCCATTTCAAATTCTTAATACCTATATAAAGACCTTAAAGACCTAGAGTTTGAAAATCGAAAGTCCTTCATAAGTTATTTTCGCATTAACAAAATACAAAACCCGAGCGACGCCGGGCCTTTTAAGCTAGTTCTAAATAAAATGTTCACTGAATTTTGTTTGTTTGTTTGTTTATTGGTTTAGATCGGCAAAATGTTTGCGGTGATATACGAATGTGATCGTAATTTACATGAAACAGTTTTCGCGTGATTGAGAAAGACAGTTGGGCACGAAAATTGAAAACGCAAAAGTGGCATAATTTCCTACAAAATGGCGAATTATTATTTAATTATTCTAAGAAGTATCTAGGAACAGTCAAAGAAACAAGATTTTATTTTATATATGAATGAAAACCTTCGTGGTGATATCTATATTAATAAAAGGAAGTGTCTGTCTGTCTGTCTGTCTGTCCGCGATGCCCAGCGAAATCTACTGAACGCAGAGATCTGAAATTTTATACATAGGCGGACTGAAGGGTCGGAATGTGCACCTCGAAGCCGGAATTTTAATTTACGCTTTAGTTCGTGAGGTATGAATGAAAAACGGGCAGAAAACGTGTATTTATTCCGTTTTCGAAGCATGAGTTTTCAGTAATACAAATCAATTACACTAGGCTTTGGCTATTTTTGTCAAACCTTCGACATAAAAGCATCGCGATCTCTTGAATGTTGTAGCTCACGCTGGTCGATTCATTTGTTTTTAATGTCAAGGCACGCGAACATAATATGAAATTTTCAACCTACACCGAAGAGGATTATTATTATTATTATTATTATTATTATTATTATTATTATTATTATTATTATTATTATAGGGATAATCAATATTAGCTTAAATATGGTCAAACGTTGTTCGATTTGGACGAAACTCACTATACAGGGGTTTTCTGGGCCAAGGAACTCGAATCTGAGGTAGCTTTTACCAGGTGACGCTATCTAATCGTGATATGTAGTCCACATGATTTAGGTGTTAATATAATGATTTAACTATTATGCTCTTAATTTTTAATTTTTGGAATAATTATCGCGGGGGAAGCCGCGGGCACATGTTATCATATAATAATAAAAGGACGTGTTTGTCTGTCTGTCCGCGATGCCCAGCGAAATCTACTGAACGCAGAGATCTGAAATTTTAAACATAGATGGACTGAAAGGTGGGCAAATGCACCTCGAAGCCGGATTTTTAATTTTAGCTTTCGTTCGCGAGTTATGAGTGAAAAACTGGCAGAAAACGTGATTTTAGCGCTGTCGAAGCATCAGATTTCAGTAATACATTTCAATGTCAAATCAATTGCAGTTGGCTTTGGCTATTTTTGTCATACCGTGGTAATAAAAGCATCGCGATCGCTAGAATGTTGTAAGCCCACGCTGGTCGATTCATTTGTTTAGAATGTCAAGGCCCGTAGACATATGAAATTTTCAACCAACACGGAAGTGGGATAATCAACATAGACCTAAATATGGTTAAACATCGTTCGATTTGGACGAAACTCACTATACAGGGATTTTCTGGGCCAAGGAACTCGAATCTGAGGTCGCTTTTACCAGGCGACGCTATCTAATCGTGGTATGTAGTCCACGTGATTTAGGTGTTAATAAATATAATGATTTAACTATTATGCTCTTAATGTTTAATTCTTGAAATAATTATCGCGGGCGATCGCTTGATTTTGTAAGTCCATCCTGGACGATTCATTTGTTTAGAATATCAAGGCCCGAAGACATGAAATTTTCAACCTACACGGAAGAGGGATAATCAATATAGGCCTAAATATGGTCAAACATTGTTCGATTTGGACGAAACTCACTGTACAGGGGTATTCTGGGCCAAGGAACTCGAATCTGAGGTCGCTTTTACCAGGCGACGCTATCTAATCGTGGTATGTAGTCCACGTGATTTAGGTGTTAATAAATATAATGATTTAACTATTATGCTCTTAATTTTTAATTTTTGAAATAATTATCGCGGGCGAAGCCGCAGGCACATGCTAGTTAGTAATAATTACTATTTAATTCCCTAGCCTGCATCCGATCAATGACATTTCACTCAGAATTTTTGCCATCATCAGGGGTTGTCAGAAAACCCCTTGATGATGTCCACGGAGTGGATTGCTGAAAGCATGTGTGAAATGCCATTGACTCGATTTTATTTATATGTAATTTTTCTATTGAACACTTGAAATAATTACACTACAAGCTTATTATAATTGAATCTTGTTATTTAAATGGTCAAATGAATGATTCAAAACAATATTTTAAGCAATAGACATTGCTGCCTTAGGAGCTTAATAATTTCACATAAAGAAATTTGTTCCGCTAAATAAGGCCTTAGCAAGAATATATTTTTGGTCTGGACACTATTTAAAGATGGGGTCACATTAAATTAACGAAAAGTTGAACGAGGATTTAAATGAATGTATTATTTTCACACAATAATTGTTGAGGGTAAAACAAATAGATTATTATAGATTATATATCTATAGATTATAGATCTATAGATTATATTATAAATTATAGATCTATAGATTATGTTATAGACGTTGGGAGGATGCCCCTTAGGGTTACAGGAGAGTATTATTAAGCAGTCAACACACGAATGTGGTAAGGTTTTCAATCTTGTGCATAGCCCCCCCCCCCCCAGACTTATCTTGCTGGTATTCATTTGTGTTGGGGCTGAGTTGGCTACACTGTTATAAGGGGCTTTCGTTCTCTTTGCAAGGTCCATCCATCGTCGTGTCCACTTAATGTCCAACGACTACTGAAATGTTGGTCCATTTCAATAATGTCCACGAGTAGCCTATTTCCACAATAACCATTCATTGCGAGGAGCACTTAATATTTAATGCCCACCAAAAAATTGGACTACTTACTTGAAACACTTAGTCCACTGTAAGGCTCGTAATAGTCAAGGTGTATACGGGTGGAGCTACGGAAAACGTCAGCCAATGGCATGGCTCGTACCATCTCAAACTGCAAAATATTGAGCGATGTAACAATTCCAGGTCCTGGATTGGCTATTACCCGTATGCCTTTAACTATAGCATGAAGTCTAGTTCATTACAGTCTAGTACATTCTTGGCTATTTTGCCTTGTTTTGCAAGAATGGCAAAACGCGTTTCCAAGCGATATAAAAAGCTAGCTCATTTTCAATAGAACAAAACGGTGCTAAATTATGGCAGTGGTAATTTATTTACAGAAAATAAATCCATACTACATTTCAAACATACTCATGTTACTTTCACTCCTTTAGTGAAGACGAGTTCACGACTTCAGTGTCTATGCGAACAGCTAAGGTCCTGCAATTCTAAGGTGCACTGGTGTTGACCTCGAAAGTACAGAAGTGCAAGTGGATGGTACGTGAGATCATCAGTTTACAGCAGGTGTAAGAAGGGAAATAATGAAGATGAGGAATAATTTCAGGTGACGCGCAGGAGAAAATCTTCATACACCTCCAGCACAAGTCACACTAATGACTTTAGGAGACTTCAAGATCAGCTGCTGTCGATGGTGCCATAAAGGAATATCATAACATGAGATGAAAATGGGAAGCAAAATAGAAGCGTCCTAACAATCTTGATCCATTAGAAGATTTGAGATTCTCGATTAATATCATGGAACCCGCTTTCAAGAAAGTTTCCTTGTATATACGATTTGTGGCAAAATGAAGATAACAAAGTTACTATTTTCGCAATAGCAGAGATCCAAAACTGGGTAGTAATGTTCAGGGGTGATTTTTAAGAAATGCCAAATCAGTTCATGCAAATTTTACGTTGCTTTGCACCAGTAGCGGACGCAGAATTTTTTTTCGGGGGGGGGATTTGAATAGGTAGAAAGACTTACATACATAATTAGTTTATAAAACTGGCCACTTAGAGTGCATATATAGCCCTTTTTCAAATTTCGGGGGGGGATCTATCCCCCCAATCCCCCCCTTTGCGTCCGCCACTGCTTTGCACTACCCGTGGGCTGTTTTCCCGTTTGAAAATAATTATATTTTAAACTGATTTTCAAATCATTTTCTAAGGCTGATTTGTAAAGCCTCAATTACATTTTTAATTAAATAATCATTGGTGATGACCACATGATGGTCGAAGTATACCTGAAAAGATATTTTAAAACTTTTATTTACTGACGAGGCAGAGTTTCCGTATTTAGTAGAAGTCTTTCTTATTTGTATTCACACTGATTCCGCGTAAAGCAGAGAACTTGTAACGAATTTTGTACGAACTTACTAGTAGCGTCCGAGAAGAACATATCAATGTCGACCCGGAACAACAATACTGGATTTAAAGTTGGCTAACATAAACACGATTAGACAATTGTTCCCAAATGCAAATGCCCAGGTTGGTTTATTTTTATTTCATAGCGTTGATCTTTTCTTTTTTGCGGACACACTTTCTGAAACCATTTTTAATTTTAAAAATTTGAACATAACCGACCGGACATAAGCTAAGTGTAATAGAATAGACTATTTTGAATTAATTAATTGATAACTAAATAATATTAGTAATAATTCCTATATTGCAACCGAAAGCTCCTCCTTAATTTATATTTTCAAAATGTAAAACTTTCAATAAAGTGCCTAACTACTTAATTAAATTGTCTTTAGCCCCCTGCACACAGGGACAGTACTGGCAGCCAGTAGCACTAGCCAGTACTGGCCGCCAGTTACTGTCCCTCTACTGTCCCAGTGTGTAGGGGTACTTCCCTTCAACGTCCAGTAGCTACTGGCGGCCAGTAAACTTAAGGCAGGTTAAGCCCCCTGCACACAGGGACAGTACTGGCAGCCAGTAGCACTAGCCAGTACTGGCAGCCAGTAATTATCCCACAACATGCAGCAGACTACTGGCGGCCACTAAACTCAAACCTGCTTGAGTTTGAGTTTACTGGCCGCCAGTAGAGTCATTCCGTGTCAGATCAGCACACCCATTTAATCTCACCGTTCCAGATTTGGATGAAATTTTGTAGAGAGGTAATTTTCATGTATATTAAGAGAAATACACACTTTTATTTAAATATTTCAATCCGTTCTTTACAGCCATGTAAAGTACTAAAAAAATAACAAAAATCACATCAAAACATATCTTTCAACTAATATAGCAACTCTTCTAAGTAACCTATAAAGGTGGGGAAAGCGTCATTTTTTAGCATTTTTTACGAGCTTTCCAATGACATGTAACACATAATAGTTCTAATAAAATTTGTTTTTTTTTCAGAATTCAAAGTGAAAAATTTTGATTTTGAATTTTTAAAAAGTACTTTTTAAAAATTTACAACAAAAAAATCCTAGGAAATAGGTTATACCAATGCTAAATGATGTTCCAAGTTTGAAAATATGATGGGAATGGGTTCATGGTTAAAAAATTAAAAAAGTGTCACTTTACAAAAAAATCAGGTAAAAAATAACTTATATGCCCCAATGGAAAGCATAATAAAATAATTTTGACAAATAAATTTAATCAAGGGAAGTAACTCCCATACTTGACATCTTGTTGTTCAATGAAAATTCTTGTCTAATGCCTTATTGGTTTGCAAAGTGTTAAGATAGCACATAAAGCCTTTTGATCGGTGTCGACCTGTGAATACCTCTCACAGATGTATTACATACAGTAAATCCTACGACACAGATCAAAAGGATTTATGTGCTATCTTAACACTTTGCAAACCAATAAGGCATGAGACAAGAATTTCCATTGAACAACAAGATGTCAAGATTGTGTTATTTTCCTTATTTCAATTTATTTGTCGAAATTATTTTATTATGCTTTCCATTGGGGCATATAAGTTATTTTTGAGGTTATTTTTGAAAAGTGATGTTTTAATTTTTTAACCATGAACCCATTTCCATCCCATTTTCAAACTTAGTACATCATTTAACATTGGTATAACATATTTCCTAGGATTTTTGAAAATTTTTAAAAATGTACTTAAAAAAAATTCCAAATCAGAATTTTCACTTTGAATTTTGAAAAACAAATTTCATTAAAACTATTATGTGTTATATATAATTGAAACGCTTGTAAAAAATGCTAAAAAACGATACTTTCCCCAACTTTGTAGGTTAATTAGAAGAGTTGCTACATTAATTGAAAGAGATGTTTTTGATGTGATTTTTGTTACTTTTTTAGTGCTTTACATGGCTGTATTTTCAAAACGGATTGAAATATTTAAATAAAAGTTTGTATTTCTCTTAATATGCAAGATAATTACCTCTCTACAAAATTTCATCCAAATCTGGAATGGTGAGTTTAATTTTAATTAAAAGTGTGTTGATTTTACACGGAATGACCCAGTAACGGGTCACGTGACCTAGTGGCAGCCATTATTGGACGTGTCTTAAAGGATACTAGCCGCCAGTAGAGCACTGGAATGAAGTATCTGTTGGGGAATTACTTTTGTGATTTTTTATTTGCGAAATATTTTAAAAACCCAAGGCCAGTAAACCATATAGATTGCGCATTCCGGGATAGACCAATCACAGCACTTGAGTGTGTGACGTCACGCGTTTCTAAGTATGGCTATTCACGGCTTTTACTCCGTCTAGAAATACACGGCATGATTAAACTCGAAACCTTTAATTAACCCTTGGTCGGATTCCAGTGAAGTGCAGAAATAATCTACACACAACAGCCCTACTGATGGTTAAAACAGAACCTTAGAAAAGCTGACACATATGTTTTTATTTCATGTTATACTCATCACCAATTACATAAAACTCATGCAGGGAGAAGCTAATTTGACTATGCGACAGTTCTTTTATTTTTGTATCCCGAAAAGTCTTTAAGCGAGAAAGTTTTAGGGAAATATTTGAATTATATTATAAATTAAGCATCTACTTTATATTTTGAATAGTTTACAAGTAATTGAGTGGTAATTATTCCGGGCGCTTCAACTATGTGAATGATTTGGGATGATCGTGGAATGTCGAGGGTGAAGCAAATTTGACTATGTGACATTTTTATTTTATTTTTGTGTCCAGAAAAGATTCAAGTGTGTTACTTTTAGTGAGATATTTGAATTTTATTATAAATCCTTTATAACTTGAATGGATTACGAGTGGTAATTATGCCAGACACTATCAGAACGTTACGGAGGTATTAGCTAGCCTCTTTTCCATTATATGCCAGCAATAACGTAAAAATCTTTAAATATTTTATTCGTGGACTCAGTAATAAAACTTTATTAACTTACTACTTGTACACATAGTGAAAGATTGACCGCTGGGGAAAATGTAAGAATCAAACTTTTCCCTGACTTCGTAAATCTGCACTATTTTTATTTAGATATTTGTTGGAATATTTATTTTATGTTTTCTTCATTTATGTCAAAACCTTCCCCATATAACAGGAAAAAAAATAATATTAATATAAGTATATTACTTTTAATACAATATTAATACAAATTATTAGCTTACAAAATTCTGCACAATGTAATATTAATATTTGTACCACATTAATATTAAAGTATAAAATATCCCTTAGCTGTTTTCTACCCTTATTATAAGGCGTAATTCCTATAAAAGTACACATTCTTTAACAAATTTTCCTCAAAATATACACTCTAGAATGAGGAATATTTTCTAGGCAACAAAATATTAGATCAAATCACCCCTAGCTGTTTTTACCTGTTTTAATCTCTACTCAAAACTACATTTTTTGACAAATTTTACGCGGTTTTACAGACAAATCCTCTAAAAGTCAAAATAACTTTTTAGGCAGCTTGAATAACAGAAGAATCCACATCTTAGCTGTTTTCTACCCATGTGTTGTGATTTCTGCAATATTATTCGAAAGATTTTACAACCGATTCTGTTTTCTACCCCTATTACACAACCTATTTACAAGTCTACAATTTTTATAAAAGTTTGCCTACTTTGACAATATTAATACAAGTTCTCTAATATTCTATATTCTTTAATATAATATAAATACTGTTTATATTAATCATAATCATACATAATTAAATAATTGACCCTTGTACTGCCTACTGGCTGCCACTAGAACATCCACTGGCTGCCAGTACTGGCTGCCAGTTACTGGCCGCCAGTAACTGTCCCTGTGTGCAGGGGGCTTTTGAAGGCTGTAGTATTGTGAAAAATAAAATTAATACACCTACAGATATGTGGGGAAAAATTTATATTTTATTATGATACATGGAACAATGGTGGAATGATATATGGCAGAGGAAACAAGGAGCACCCCGAGAAAACCTGCCTCGACCCCATTTTGTCCACCACAAATTTTACATGGTCCACCGAGCTAAAATAAACAATTATGGACTAATTCGACAACTGTAAGTGGACTAGGGCATTAAGTGGACCTTACCCTGAGTTAGTCAAACTTCCTGATTAAGTCAGTTGAAAAAATTCAAACTTCCTAATTGGTAATCGAACCTGTGACACTTCAGTTATTTTTTAGAAAGAGAGGGGATGGTTGGATAAGAGAAAAAGCACAAATCTTAAACAGGAAAAAGTAGGTAACCTGCAATCCTTCGCTAATACTAAAATCAAGTTAGTGCTCAATGTATAAATGTTTCACCCAATTGAAAGGAGAATTCTCTGTCGATTTTGGCTTGGCCAAATTAGGCTCTTCGTCTGCGGAAAGAGTGAGGTGAGGGTTCAGAGATGCTAGACACCTGCACTTGGTGCAGATCTGCACGATATCAGCTGGCAAGGAGGAGGTCGTGGTATTTTGCAAATGTTTTGTGACTAACTTCATTATGAAGTTGTATAATACGAAACGTGTGTATGGCGAGATCGCAAACAAGCAACCTTGGCTCACGTCGGCGCACCCAGAATAGATCCCAGCCAGTTCCGGTCCCCCTACCGACAACAGATTTGTTTTCAGACTTCTCGACTTAGGCGATTTTTATGCTAAACCGCAAATTAACAAGAGCTTTAGTTCATTTATGTATTAACATTTCTCTTATTTTCTTTCGGAACATCAAAATTAATTAGAATATTATAGGAGAAAAATTCCTCCGACACTGGGACTTAACCCAGGACCTTTGGCTATTCGCGCCAATGCTCTACCAACTGAGCTAAGTCGGAGTTCAACTCATAGCGTCAGATGGAACCTCCCTCCTATGACTGATTGCCCTAATGGTCTACCTCACAGACCTCATAGGAGGGAGGTTCCTTCTGGGGCTGTGAGTTGAACTCCGACTTTGCTCAGTTGGTACAGCATTGGCGCGAATAGCCAGGGTCCAGGGTTCAAGTCCCAGTGTCAGAGGAATTTTTCTCCTATAATATTCTCATGTAATGTCCAACAGAGACAATAATCTGTGGTTCATGAATGCTTATATATCTATCAAAATTAATAACTTGAAATCGGTGTGATGGAATCAGTAAAGCAATAATTGGCTGAGGATTAGACGATCCTGGTTCGAATCCAGGCACCGGCAGGGGATTTTTCTCCTTCAAAAACGCGTTTTCAGATACCCTAAGACGACAGTGACAGATTCAATAAGGAAGTCATACTGAGTGTCTCTTGCCTGCACGATAACACCATAACACTGTATTTTTTTGAAGCGACCATTCTGTTTTCTCTTCATTCTATCAGAAAGTAAGGATACCTTAAAACATTATTATTATTATTATTATTATTGCATTGAAACCCGGATCCACAAAAGACCAGAGGGACAATCACCAGCTTTTTGTATCATTCAGCCGCCAATTTCATAATTTAGTGTGTCATTTAATGTATCTTAAATCATTTAATGTATTAGGTTGTGTCATTTAATGTATTTTGTGTTATTTATTATGTTACATTGGAACAACTAATGTACCGTACACTTAGTTCCTGGTGAAGTGGAAGAAAAGACCTTGCGGTCTTAACTTAGGTTAAATAAAACTATAATAATAATAATAATAATAATAATAATAATAATAATAATAATAATAATAACAACACCTTTAAGGAGAAAGCTTTAGAATCGCTAAAATCTTCCATACATAGAGCTACATTAAGACAGCATTTATATTTTATGTAGTAGCATGTACACATCATGTTTTTATTTTATTGCGTTTTATACCGGTAGGCCTACTCTTTTTCAATGTTTTATATTTTGTTCTAATAGACCAAAATCTTACGTAAATATTACTATTACAATAAATATTATTATTAATAAACATATATTATTCGTCAAAGGCAACTTGACAAGTTGGAGAAAATTAATAATAATAATAATAATAATAATAATAATAATAATAATAATAATAATAATAATAATAATAAGAAGAAGAAGAAGAAGAAGAAGAAGAAGAAGAAGAACATACAACCGTGTTAATTTGTTTAACCCTTAAATGCACCAGACTCATTTTCTTATGTTACTTATAAATCCGTGCCGGACCGCACAGAAAACATTTAACACAATAATTAAGCTCATAGTTTACTCATGTGCCCTATTCTGTTAATTTTACACGAATGTTAAATTTTCTTTAGAAATATTTTCAATACTTCATTACAAATTTAGGCTAAGGCAGACTATTGTATCCTGCAGAATGCATTATGTAGTTAAGGGTCAATTTTGCTTATTTAAATTGAAAAGTGTTAAGATAATTCCAGCAATAGTGAACCCCATACTCATATCTGTAGAGATATGATAAAATTGCATTACACCAAAGTGCCTTGATTTATCTTTTGTGTAGAAACAAAAAATGCCTTATTTGTTGTGACGTAGACCTACAATATAATAATAATAATAATAATAATAATAATGGTATAGATTATTCAATTATACATTAAATCGCATTGTCATGGATGTAGGTACAAGGTCAGATTTGTAGATTAGTATCTTTAGTATCGCGAACGATAAAAAAATTCAAGAAAAGACAAATAAGTGGAGAATTACTGCAAGTAAACTGGAACAAAAATCTAACTAGGCCTACTCTACCAGCTAAATGAATGCGGTGTTTTACGAAACAACCAGGATTTAATAAAATGTTTTTCTCGTTTTCACAAAATCCTAATTAACCTATTCCATGAACAGCCTACCTACGTACATAAATCCATGGGTAACGTTTTCCTGGTCTTGTTAAAATTTAAAATTGAACATTCAAATACTTCTCTAGTAAATATCCATTTATTCCTAATATATATATATATATATATAGTTATATATATAACTATATATAGTTATATATATATATAACTATATATGTATATAACTTGACAAATGATCTATATTTATTTCAATGTTTGAGGTATCCAAATAATTCAGATTAATGCTGCCAACATAGTTGAAAACTTTTAACTGTAAATGATGTAAGATAATATTGATTAATATATAGTTTCAGTAGATAATGCGGAAATACATTTTGAAATATCTTTCGCAGAATTAAATAACTGCAATAAAAAACATCATTGGCTGTTCCTGTACACTCCAAAGTGCAAACAAAAATTTATTGTTTAGGGATTATAACACCTGTCTTCGATATTACAAAATTCCGATCACAGAAAAGAGCTTGCAATATTCATTTTGAATAAGTAAAATAGATACTTGATACCAAGAACTCAACAATCTTTATTTTATGCCTAAACAGAATGAACTATTGGTATGTTATTTCCAGAAGAGAATATAAATTTAAACAAAATTATAAACACATTTTATAGGTAGGCATATTTACAAACCATTACAAATTCAAAACATTGTGTATTACAAAAGGCCTGGAGATGACAGAAGAATATCGAAAAGCCTAAGCATAAAATAAAGGTTGTTGAATTGCTGGTACCAAGTATCCATTTTATTAATTTTACTTATCGAGCTCAACGGCACTCAATATGTACGAGTATTTTAACACATTTTTTATTTTTGAAGTGAAACTTCTTTAGCCGTTCTGGGAGTAAATCGAGAGCTAACCCAAACTTACGTTACGGACAAAATCGTCACGAAATTGTTACGCTCAAAATCGTCACGAAATTAGTGGGGCTGTGACGGAACGGACTGCACAGGAAACAATCAACTCAATGATTAAACTTATCCTAAATTTAAAAATCCAAAAATCCAAATTACAAAATTAAAAATCTAAAAATCTAAAAATCCAAAATTAAAAAATCCAAAATTAAAAAATCCAAAATTAAAAAATCCAAATTAAAAAAATTAAAAAATCTAAAAATCCAAAATTTAAAAAATCAAATAATCCAGAATAAAAAATAAAAAATACAAAATGTAAAAAAAATTAAAAATCCAAAATTAAAAAATCCAACATCCAAACATTAAAAGCTCTAAAAATTCAAAATTAAAAAATCCAAAAAACAAAAAATTCAAAGATCCAAAATTTAAAAAACCAAATTTTAAAAATAAAAAATTTAAAATTTAAAAATCTAAAAATCCAAAATAAAAAATTTAAAACATTCAAAGATCCAAGATTTAAAAAATCCAAAATTAAAAAATTAAAATTCTAAAATTAAAACAAATTTCACTTCTGTCGCATGGCGCTCCACGCACACTTTTTTTTAATAGACCAATATACCACCGTTATAATAGTGTGATAGAGCCTGTAATTGAAGATTACGCGAGATACAGTATGACTGTTACATAAACAGGATGTTGAGTTAGTTAACAGAACAAGAGCCGTTACAGTTCGCAATTACTCTGTTCCCAGAATCCATAACCTGTCAGCTATATCTCCCTCTCATATGTGAAACTACGTCTGGGCAGGTTAACCAGTTCCCTCCATGCAGTGTTCACTTCCAGTTACAGCGATCCCAGTTAACCTTCTCGTCGCACAATAAATATTATACGCAGCTCGATGGAGTTTATTTTGTATTTTTTTGTAATATTAGGAAGTATTTACACTCGGCAGCCGAGGAAGAGTTAGTAGCATGGTTGCCTTCTTCTCTGGCGGCCCGGGTTCAATTCAGGGCCGAGATTTTTCAGTAGTGGAAATTGTATTTCTTGAGTTTGGACTGGGTATTGTGTTGTCCTTTCATCTCCATCGCTCTAGCGAAAATGGAAAATCTTGTCTACACGAGTCGTGTACTAGTCTTGAACTAGTCTTGATCATCCCATGACTTCTTTCGGGGTCTGGACCTTCCTTCGGGCAGAAAATCATATAAATATCATTAATACCAAATATTTACTTGAATCGTAATTTGTTCAAATTAGATAAAACAATATCCGGTATTAGCAGGATATGGGTACATCACTGTCTCTGTATATACAGATACGGATACTCACATTTATGGACCGTCAGTAATATATTACAAATTTTTATACTGATACACATAAAAGTGAGTATCCTCGGATACGACGTAGGAGGATAAGGGTCTACTATTTTTTGTTTGTCTTCATTATTAAAAATTCCTAGGCAACACACTAAGTTCAAAATTCTGCATTTAAAGATGTTCACATTATATTCATACATGTTTTAATTCTGTACAGCAACAAGAACTGATGATATGGAAATGGAATTTGCAAGAGTTCAGGGAGAGGCTCTAAATTACAATCCCACCTAAATCGTTTAGTTCGTAACCCTTCCCTGACGACACATTCTGTAATAAGAACATTTCACTTTTCATATATTTTAGCGGTTGTAATGTCTCTCTAACCCAGCTTTCATACTGTTACCACTAAAACTGGGATAAATAATAGAATACATGTGGGGGTAGTGGTGGTGGATCATACCCTTGTGAGAACGATAATGAGAACGATAATCGATAGAATGTCACCAAGAAAGCTAGAGATTTCTAGAAACCTTCTCATCGCCTACAGTTGGGAGCTGATGGCAAAACTATGGAGCTCTTATCTGCAGCCAATAGCAGCGCTCCCCTACACTTGCAGTTATAGCACAACACCGTATTCCCCCTGCATGCCACCACCAAATCACGGATCATCTCGTCAGCTCCCAACAGTACTTCCTCCAGAAAATTCACCTTGGATCAACCGAGGCAAATAGAGTTGTCTTCTTTCTACGTCACGTATTACTCTAAAGTTGATGACCTAAAAAATGCCTTAAACATTACCTATAAAATGACCTTAAATTTATGAAAAAAATTACAAAATTTGAAGAAAAAATTACTTAATATTTCTAAATATGTATTTAAAAAGGGAATATACAGTAGTATAATAAATAATAATAAGCAATGGACAAGATTTAAGTATTTTATGTTACTACTTTTATTATATGTATTCTATTATTATTATTATTATTATTATTATTATTATTATTATTATTATTATTATTATTGTTATTATTATTATTATTATTATTATTATGTATACCATATTTATTAATGAATGCCTCATAGGTAAGGAATTGTGAGAATGCTTCGTATTGTTGGAAAAGTCCATTTTGAAGAAGAAAGAGGGAAAAATGCAACGAAAGAATGAAAATTTCCTTTAAAAAATGGCCAGTAGGGAATAAAATTCCGGAAATGTAAACAAAACATTAAAATTAAAGTAGGTTTTTTGTTAGTTTTGAGGAAAGACGAATTTATTCAACATCCTGCAGTGTCTGTAATTTTTCGGAAAAAAAAAGACATTTCATCAACTTCCGAGACCTCTAGCCTACATCATAGAACTAATAAAAGGAATAAGTGATCAAGGACTTTGTCAGATAAAATCTGCGGTCATAAAAGTGAATTGATTACACTTATGCATGTAATGCATCCTGATAGCTTATCTGTAAGTTTGCTTACTCATCAGTTGAGTAACCCGACGCGGGGGAGGCATGTCTAGTGAGATAACCTTTGTAAAGTTATATAATGTGACTAAAAGTTAATGAGAGGAAAGTAGAGCGCCGTGCACGTGCGACACGCGACATTTGCTCGTCTCACCTCAACAACGTCAGGCCACGCGATGCGAAAAAGAAGTACTCGCGGCTCTCGCGAATCTCATCTTCAGACTCTGGTCTCAAGTTAATGTGTTACTAATGTCACTACTGTTATATAATAGAGTTTTTCGTTACATACCCAGGCGGTTTCAAAAAAATAAACCATAAAGTCTGTGTTTCTTTATGTTAATTGATCTCACCAAGTCGGTCTTGGTTTCCGCTATCCAAAACAAAAGCAACGTTGCAATATTCTCTCATTGTTATCACTGACCTCAGTTCTTCCCTCGCTTTAATCAATTCACACGTGTTATTGTTTACTGTAACTAGATCTTGCAACCCCGCGTTTCGCTCCACGCGGTGTAGACGAATAGCTGTTCACAGGACATTCTTAGATTTTGATTGGCTGAAGTAACTAGCTGATTGGTGCGGTAAAAGTAAAGAGCATGGGTTAAGTTGTCGGCAAACTTTTCCTTCTTACAAAAGAAAACCGCCTGGCCATGCAATGAATAGCTGGACTGTATCACATCCTCAAAGAGTATGGCCACGTTATGCGAAATAATTCCTATTTACTTCTGAGTCTGACATCAATGGTTTGCTGTCCTCTTGTTCTACACTGGGCTTCACCACGATAAACAGAATTGCCTCGTGATATGATCTCGATCTGTTCATAAGTATGAATTTATTGCATTGTATTCCTCCACTCACAATGGAAAGTAAATGGAAGCATGATAGCTGTACCCATATTAAATTAATCGCATTATAATTTACAAAATACTTACTGAACTCAAAACTGAAGATAAATGCAAGTGACTAATACGAAAGTTTGCGGTGTCCAAGCTTTCGTATTCGCAATGTAAAGTGGTTCTGAAAAAAAGAACAAACAAAAGTAACATTAGCGGACTGTGCATTAAACGCTACATAGAGCCTACGAAGATAATTAATTAAAACAATTTTTGTTTAATTATAATTTCCACCTGTACTCAGTATTTAAAACAGTATAAACCTAACATACTTTAAAAACATAACTTATCTTATTGTAGTCTATAAATATAAAACTTGTGTACAAACAATAAATTTGTCATAAGTATTTACTAAGAATTCTTAAACTGTTGAAAATGGTTTAATGTCCATAAAATATTATAGACCTGAAGATGACGTTTTACTGTCGAAACGCATAGAAAGAAGACATATTATGCATTTTAGTATAAGACTTTTATTATATGGACATTAAATACACTTTTTTCGTGTTGTACATTGCCAGAAGGTGTCGTTATTTCATTATGATTATCACTGAAAATAATTCAAGTAGTTTTTTGTATTTTTTATTGACATTGATTCGTCCGTGACATTTTTTCTCTCTTTGTAATGGCTTGTTCAAGATTCTTTGTAGACTTGAAGTCTTGAACTGACATTCTGCTAAAGAAAAAAGCTTTCTTCTTTTTGACTTTGCGATTATTGATCGCCAGTCAGCTGGAACAACAACGGTCTTACCTCTTGCATAGGATTTTATGAATCCAAAATCGGAATCATTAGGGAGGTATTAATGCCCACTTACTATAAATTTATGGTCAATAATGTCGATGTTATCACTGCTTTGAAGCAGTTTCATAAGACACAGTGCAAAGTTGACAAAACTGAGGATGTAGGAACTCACGCTTCACAAACACTTAACAGGAATAGTGGTGTAAGTCAATGACTTACACCACTATGGCTGTTAACAAAGCAGCTGTTTCATTCACCAGTGAAACTTCTGCTGCAATTTGTGAGTGCATGATCACAACTAGGACTTATACCAATCTTTCTTTTAACAGATCTATACCTCAACATTGCTTTGCAATACTTAGGTTAAAAATTTAAAAAACATGACTTACACCACCTTGGCTTTAACCATCAAATGTTGACGGAGAAATTAACGTAATAACTGAAGGCATGCTAAAAATAACCAGCACTTGACCAGTGAATAGATCAATATGCTTCTCGTAGCCTACCAGGAAAGATAAACTACAACAAACCAATAACACTGGTCAACATGATTTTTGTCTCATGAGTACCAATAGTTGTATTTAATGCAGTTTTTTATCATGTTTTCAAATATGTATTTGGAATTTCTCCATCACCCACAGTTTTTTTTTAAATTTCTATTTCAATTAATGGATTTAAATATATTTTTTTAATAAACGGCCATTTGTCCATTGTAAAATAAAAACTCCTAGAGCATTGTAAATGTGATGGAACCAAATGAGCTAACTCAAATGGTACCGTTGCTACTGTTGTGCAAGTTCAGACTGTACAGACAGGCACAAACATGATCATGCATGGCTTCATTACAACGATGTCAGTTGTGAGAGAGCAGTGAACCAGTAAACATGTAATTGTGAGTGCATTGTGTCTGGATTATTGTATATTGTATATTACATATTTACAAATTTATTTCTTTTAATTTGTTGTTAGTTACAAAATGCCTAGAGCTGGTTTAAATCATCCTAACAACTTTTGTTATATAGCCTATGTGGTGAAGTGACGCTCAAGTCCCAAAGGCGAAACCTTACTCCATTAGTAAAAAAGTGTTATGAACTTTATTTTGGGTGTAAAGTGGGGGACCAAACAAGGACCTGGGCCCCACATATCTGTTGTTTATCATGTAGTAGGCTTCTCACTGCATGGAAGAATGGCACACGCCACATGCCATTTGCTATCCCTAAGATTTGGAGGGAACCCAAAGATCACTCCTCTGACTGTTATTTCTGCTTAACAAACATTAAAGGGATTACGTCAAAATCAAAACATACAGTGGTGTACCCTGACTTGCAATCTGCAATGAGACCAGTTCCACACAGCGAAGAATTGCCCATACCAAAGCCTCCAGAACATGTGACATTAGATGAAGAGAGCTCAGATTCCGATGGAAGTAAGGAAGAAGAAGAAACAGATTTTGGTGATACAACTTTTGAACAAAGCTGTTCATCTGAGTCTCATTTATCAGTCTGAAATGCTTGGTTTCCGGCTAAAAGGATGGAATCTTCTTCAAAAGAATACAAAGATATGTACTTATCGTAGTCGTCATTCTCAATTTAAAGGCTATTTTTCTGAAGAAAATGGCTTAGTGTTTTGTAATGACATTTCTTCTCTTATGGAGACATTTGGTATTGAACCGCGAATCATTCATTCCTGGACAGAAAAATGTGAAACATGACGCATTGTGTAATCCTAAAAATGTGTATCCACCTCCCTTACATATCAAACTAGGATTGATGAAGAATTTCGTGAAAGCCATGGGCAATACTCCTGGTTTCATGTACTTAAAACAGAAGTTTCCTAAAATTAGTGAAGCAAAAATTAAAGAAGGGATATTTGTGGGTCCACAAATACGATCACAAATGCATGATGAGAAGTTTGAGGAACTATTGAATCCACTGGAGAAAGCAGCTTGGCAAGCATTCAAAAAAGTAACTCACAGTTTTTTGGGAAATCAAAAGGCGGAAAATTACCGTGATATTGTCAATGATCTTATAACATCTTATAAAAATTTGGGCTGTAATATGTCTTTAAAAATTCACTTCCTGCACTCGCACCTAGATTTCTTCCCGGAAAATTTTGGCGCAGTGAGCGATGAGCACGGGGAACGCTTTCATCAGGAGATTTCAGCTATAGAAAAGAGATATCAAGGCAAATGGAATCCTAATATGCTGACCGATTATTGTTGGACCATCAAGAGGGATGCTCCACAGGCGAAATATAGCAGAAAATCGTCATTTCTTACTTTCTAGGTGAGTCCGAATGTTCGGATATTGTGTATTTAAGAATGTAGAAAATATTAAAGTGTTTGAAATTATAAATGCCTGTCTCTCGGAAACCTTGCGTGATGGAGAAAAACCGATATCATATTTGAATTCAGGAGAAGAAATGCTATCAGAATCACATATTTTTCTTTCTGAGACAAAAAAAAGTTTCTTTTTTGTTGCCCAGTGTAATTGGAGTGTGGCTTGCTTAAGAACGCATAGCATAAGTTAAGTAGGCTAGTGCAAGCTTATAAGGAGTGGTTAGACCAATGCTACTGAGCTAAGGCAGATATCCCAAAATACTTACACAAATAAGAATTTTTAGACCTGAATAGGCTTACAAGAGAATTAAATATCTCTAAATCAGGATATGAGAGAACAAAGCGGCATCGAGAAGTCAAGGATTGGATTAAATGAAAATAGCATAATGTTACGAAAATCACAAGGATGACAGAAACGTAACATGATCACAACCACTAGCAGTGTAAGACATATGGAGACGGAAGAGAAGGTCTAATGACTGGCTAAAACTGCCCATAAATCTTTATGAAGAAAGATAACAGGTTATCAAAGTGGTGTTGAAGATTTTAGTTTGCTATTGATAAAATCAAGTTCATGAAAAGACAACAGCCATGTTTCTCAGATCAGCGCATGAGGAATAAAGCACATCTACTATAATATGTTGTTCAATAAAATAATGCATTGAATAACTGAATTAGAATGCATATAAGTATATCCTGCTTCTGTATTTCTCCTGCCAGTGTGACAGGAACTTATTTACTCCACACAGTAGTCACAAGATTCTATCTGCCAACTGTTTCAATTGAAATAACACAGGATGCAGGATTTACTGCATACACTCACCTGAGAGATTTTTATAACATGATGAAAGAGACATGGAACCGCTATTTTGTTTTCTTGTAAGTAAATAGTTGTAACAGAAAAGTGACTAAAACATAGAAAATGGCGATGGACAGACTGCGAGAAAAGCTTAGTTGCCAAGCAATGCAACAAATAAAACAACAAAGCTTAGTTAGCTATGCCAACTGTGCCTTCAACAGAAATAGATGATAAATGTTCCAATGGTGAGACTGAAAACAAAGAACGTATTCTTTCGATAGCGTTTGTTTCCCTATATATAAAAGAAGTAAGCAACTGTTCCTGATCCACACAAATCTTCTTCCTTTACAATTTTAATTAGTGTAAAAGGCCAGTAAAACAATTAAAATTCAGGCCGTTACGCCTACTGAATTATCATTTCGGAATGAAACTAAGTTTTAATGACTTCTAGAAATTAAGAACCCTTTTGTTTAAAAAATCCTCACTTATTCGAAAAACTGTGATAGCCAGGCTAATTGTGATCAGTCAGTTTTGCAATAGAGTTCATTTACCTGTTTGCTGATTTTGTCAGAGGTATCTATGGTCTACAGAAGAAAAAAAAAGCGTACGGCTTAAGGGGAGATGGTAGTTAACTCTAGCAAAATGATAGAAAATATAGCGTATGCTCAAGAAGCCATAACTCAGGTGTTAGTCAGATTTAGTTGAATTTTTTTTATGCTTTGCAAGTGCACTCTGTAGTTTAAAATAAGCAGAGAGTGGTTGTTCTAGATCTCACTGCCTGGTAGGAAATAAGGTTTAAACACATAGGTGATAATTTAGTTTTACAGTTACTTCTCTTGACATATTCAATTTTTGTAGCTTAGATTTTTGTGAAACTTTGGGAACTTACTAACAATAGGTTCTACTATTTACCCTAGCACAATCAGTCTAATATGTACAATATTACTGCATGAAAACTGCATGAAAACTTCACGACTAAAAAAAAAATACTTTTTTAAAATAAAAATAGTTGAAAATTCTGTATAGTCAAGACTTTTCCCATAATTCTGCTAAGGGAGATTTGTCATCTATCTATAATGAATTCCAGAAAGTTTCATTATTTTAGCATGAATAGCTTTTCAGAAAATGGTACCTGAAGTACAAAAAATGTAATTTTACAGGAGAGCGAAAAGAAAATGACATGCATGTTCTAACCTTGTGGTATTTTATCCATTTTAGAAAGCTCCAGGTCGCTCTGCTTGGCTTAATAATAACGCAACATATAAGACCTAGGCCTATAATCAAAATGTTCAGAAAACTATGCTCTATTACATGAGTCTAAGAAAAAATCGATTTTTTGACACTGATAACTACCATCACCCCTTAAGCAAAATGCACGGTGACTCATAACAAAATCCGTTGTAATAGAAGACATAAGCAGTATTTTCGCAGAATTAAACATCAGTGGTGGACTATTCCAATAATAGTCTTGTTAGAATGTAGTAGGATTTTGACCAATTAAAATCAGTATAATTTATGAACGATTGTGTTCCCCAAATGGACAAGAATTATAGAACTCCTTTGTTTAGTGGTTATCTGTTAAACTGAAATATCCAGCGCCTCGTGTATGCTTTGTAGCTATTGAGTCTAGTTCTACCCCTCAGGATTTAGGAGTGGCAACCTCTTAAAGTGCTCCTCATAGAATGTTATCAATATAAAATCTGCTTTAAATGCCAATTCGTCGGCCTGAGAGGCGCAGTTAGTATCACGCTGGCTTTCTGCGCCCAAGGTTGTGGGTTAGTTCCGGCCCAGGTCGATGGCTTTTATGTGTGCATAAATGTGAAAGGCCTATGTCAGTAGATTTACTGGCATGTAAAAGAACTCCTGCGGGACATAATTCCGGCACACCGGTGACGGTCAAAGGCCTAAATTGCAGAAAATCGCCGTCATTAAAAAACTTTTACCTACCTAAATGCGAATACATTGTAAACTAAAAAGAAGTGGATCCTTGTATTCCTTTATTTATTGCATTGTTTGACATAGGTTTTACTTTCCTGTTTACGGATTCAAAGTTATGTTATTTTAAACTTATTTCCATCTATAATTAACTTGTTTATTTCCAATACATGAAGAGTAAAAAATATATAATATAATATATTGTGTATAAAGATTTTTCCCTAAAAAATCTGTTTTTAGTCTTCAAAAGTTATTTTGTCACTTGACCTTTCAATTAAAAAATATATAATATGATATATTGTGTATAAAGATTTTTCCCTAAAAAATCTGTTTTTAGTCTTCAAAAGTTATTTTGTCACTTGACCTTTCAATTTAATTAGCTTATAATGTCGTGATGAGGGATGTTATATCCTATTACATTAATCAGACATATTAAGCTACTATTTGATGGAGGAAATTGTTCCTACCCAGGATCGAAACGGCCAAGGTAATTTTATAGAAATGTGCGCAGTCTGCACAACGATGGCCCCTCACCTTACTGCTAACACCTGGTGTCTGTGTGAATCACACTGTACGCGGTATTTTTGTAAACTTGCCTATGCATTTGTGTATCCGCTCTGTTTGCAGAAGACCTAGTTTTTCGAGATTAGTAATTCCGCGGGAATTAAATAAACACTGTAACTATTTTATTACAGCGAGCTCTCTGTGTCTGTTTCATCTTTCATGTCCACATACTGGCGAGTCTGTTTGCTTTGCAGCTCCGCAAATAACGACCCAAGACTGTTTTTTATATTTATTTTGTTCTTTGGTGTACTAGATCTTCAAGATGCTTTCAAAATCAACTTTGTTTACCTAGTTGTATTATGTAATTTGCGTACATTGGGAAAAATTGGTTGGGAGAACACTTGGTTCTGTAAGACACACAAAGGCCTTACAGTACATAAGTGTGTTTAACCTACATTATTTTAAACTCAGAATTGCTCACATCGTTTGGAAGTCAAGGCCTACCACTGCGCCAGGTTTTTGGTGACATGGTAGGCCTACATCATGGACGTTGCCCACTAATGCAGATATTCTGATCATGACTCCTAGATTATAAAAATGTTAATTTTAGGGCTATTTTTGGTAATTTTTTCTATTTTTTATTTTTATGTAATTTTTTAATTTAATGTCATTATCTGATCATTTTTGGCCGTTTTACGGTATTTTTTCCTCCATTTCATATTTTTAGGTAATTTAAAAAAGATTAAAGTCAGTATATTCTCATTTTGTGTTGTTTCTTGCGTTATATAGTGTGTTTGTGACTTTACTTGCATTCAATAGCCTACTATCGGAACACTAAATAAGTATAAATAAATATATTTTATTATAATTTTATTTTGTATGTAGAAAGACTGTGTTTACTGTTTGCATTTAACCGTATGAAATTAACTAACTAGAACCTTATAAGTGGGTCAACAACATAAATGTAGATTAGGCAAAATTCTGGTGAATAAACTATTATTTACGTACAAATTTTTAGGTCTTTGTTTTAGTTTTGAAGTATTTTTTTTTTGTATTCTATAAATCATTTTTTAAGTATTTTTAGGTCATCAAAATCCAGGCCCTGGTAATAACTATTTTTCGACTTCATTATTATATGGTAAGAAAAGTGGGTTATATCGTTACCTTACACAGTTCCGTGGACTCCTAGTGGCGCAGAATACACCATGTACACAAAGCATTTTATGAATAAAACTATATCCATGTGGTTCGCAGCACATCACAAGAAAATTTTAGAAGTTTTATACTCACTTCAGTAAAATTTAATGTCTGTAATCCTTGACACGGAGAAAGTATTGTTAATATTTCAGCTCTTTCAGTCTACCCTAGACTCCAGAGCATTAACAGACGGAATTCCAGTCAAATCATCCCAGATGCGATTCTTGTAGGTCTTGAAGTGTGATTACTTGAATGTAGTATGCAATATTTCTGACGTGACCTCACAAAAAATTCAGTGATTAATGGTGCCCAAAGTATTGTGCTTTCTCTGTCGATCCATTTGTCTGGAAGTCTTGTTGAGATGAGTGCTTTCCTCAATACCTCTGTTTAGCGGAGCACCAGTTCACATGAAGTTCGTCCTATAAGGTTCGTAACGCTTTGCATAAACGATTCACGAATTTTTTGCAAAGCTCTTACGGTTATGGCGCTATCAGTTTCTAGGAAACGTCGATGTCACTGCCTTCTTCCGATGCCCGTTTCTTGCTGGCTTCTTGCTTGGAGACTTTTATTGAAATATCTACGGTGATTTCGTAGGGTCTAAATAGCTTTTTCGAAAAGTCAGCCAATTCAACGAGCAAATTCAGTTCATAAACCCTAAATTCCGCTAATATTAATTTGATGTCTAACAGAACTTACTCGTTTTTCTGTGCACTACCACAAATCACATGATCCTAGTTTAATTTAATCCTTTTTCACGTCCATTGAAAACCAGACAGAGTTAGTTGTTTAGTATTTATAAGTTTATTCATAACTGAAGAATGTAGATCATAGCCAGAGTCGTAGCTGCTATTTAATGTGTGTTTGTCAATAAATAATTTTAATCTTCATCTTGTAATGTAGTAAATTATTTTACATAGGTATAGGTTTAATGTTATAAACGTCGTGTCAGGATTTAATATAATGAGTACTACTTGTCTCTGATTAATAAGAAACTAAATATCCTTGACATTTACTGCTGGCGTGATTAACTGCAAAGAAGAACTCTAGCATTCGAGAAGTAACCTAAACGCGCTTGCAGTACGTGGTTATTATCATAGGTAATACCAGAAGAGTGGGGTACGCCGTAGCGTAGTGGTTGAGGCGCTGCGCTACCAACCGGAAGGTCGCGGGTTCGATTCCCGATGAGGTCGTTGAGATTTTTCAATTGGCCTAATCCTTCTGGCGGCACTATGGCCCTGGGGTCGACTCAGCATCTAACAGAAATGAGTACCAGGAGCAATCCTGGGGGTAAAGGCGGCCGGTGCGTAAGGCTGACAACCTTACCACCTTCATGTGCCGAATGTCCAAAATCTGGGAGCCTCAACCTCTGGGCCTCCATGGCCTGTATAGGGATCACTTTACTTTTAATACCAGAAGAGCTTTAATCTTTGCGAAAATGCCAAAGAATTAAAGCTCGCATGGTGTTTAGTAAGATTAATGATAAATGGTTAAATGCAAGCAACAGTCTATACATAGTAATTAAAATACCTAATGGGTTTACATATAGCATGATTAAACCATTTGATTGCCCTGCCAAGTATATTTTCACGGCCTTCTAGATAGATTTTACATACAATTACAATTATTATAATTACAATTTATTGTTCCAAATTACACGAAAAATACATACAAAAGTTGATACACCACCCGAAGAAGCAGAGCTTGTGTTCGGGGGTGGTTCAGTTCAATATATTAGAAAAACTTATACTAAATAATTACTTAAAGGAGAAGTATGACAAAATATTATGTATAAAAGTTTAGAACATGTTCTATTTACAATACAAAGGTACGAGGTAATACAATAATAAAAACAAAGAAATTAAGTTCTATCCAAATTTTAAAGTTTAATATGAAAAATGTTATAACAGTAGTTATAACATGTTATAACATGTAGTAGAGCTTTGTCCAATTATTACAGAAAAACATATGATGTGAAACACCCAACTTCCTCTGCCCAAATAAAAGTGTTTCCTCCTAGTGTAATATATTATGGATGATATTCTCTAATTGGTAATACGATTTTCTCTATTCTCTAAATGTAAATTGGTTGCAAAAAATGAAGATATTGCATCCCGAAAAATACACAACCCAAATAGAATCTTATTAATGCACTCATGGAACTTTCTTTGCCCTAAGTATGGGCAATAAACCTTTATCACTTCACATTCTGATATACAATAAGAGGCCGTTTTGCAAAGAGCGCGTATACAGTTGTTTCATCAACATGATGCAAAACTTTATTTTCCATTAGGGTGACTTATAAGTACCTTTTATATTATAAATACTATAGTATAATATGGATTCTTCGCATTTATGACTCACTAGCAGGTGCCCGCTACTTTGGTCGCGGTAATTAATTAAAAAATTAAAAATTAAGAGCAAAATAATTTAAAATATTTATTAACACTTAAGGGCGGATCATTCACAAACTAAACGATTAATAATTAAACGGCTACGAAACTGGTTTCGGGGTGCATTTCACGATTAGAGAGCGCCGCCGTACATAACAGAAATTCCATAACGATTTCAAATGCATTGGATGCAGCGTCGCTTTATATTCGCCGAATTGAGTCCGAATCCCGCTGCACGAAGTTTGCCACAGGATTCATAATGGCAGAACATGATAAAATATCAATAACAATAATTTCAACTCATTAACTGGAAACCAAACAATTTAGTATGTTAGTTCTGTGTATTACTGCAGTAATAAACACAAATTCTAAATTATCTGCCATTCCATCATTTAATCAGCTGACCGTCTGAATAACTTTTTTTAAACTTTTGATTACTATAAGAGCTTCATACGATCGGTTTAAAAACACACAGAATCCAATACTATCGGGGAGCAGATTCAATTGTGATTAGGCATACTGGTACGATAACTGTGTATTTCAAAATTGGTATGAATTGCTTTATAGGCCTATTGTGGTGTGTTAAAAATTGAATATAAAAAGAATAAGGTCCACCGCTGTGGCTCAGGGCCTGCGTTCGCTCCTCTCACGCAGCGGGCCCGGGTTCGATTCCTGGTCGGGACAAGTTACCTAGGTGAAGTTTTTTCCGGGGTTTTCCCTCACCTGTGAGACATGTCAGGTAACTTTAGGCCCTTGTGGTCCCGGATATCATCTGGCCGTCATCATCTTCATCCCATCCTCGCCTTGTTCGGAGTGAGTGTGTGTGTGTGAATGGTGTGTCTCGTCCTATGTGTTCGTGTTGTCTCGGAGGTGGCCCCGGTATTGGGCTGATCACTCATCCGGGGAGGCCCTCCCATGTCCTTGTCTGGTAAAAAAAGTATGTCTGTGTTGTGATCCACAGTTCATTCCTCTCGCGGCCCGGTAAGGCCCGGGCGGCGCGGGCCGCATAAAGGTCCCTATAAGGGAGACGTAAAACTACGAAAGAGAAAAGAAGAATAAAGAATAAATGAGATGAAAAATTGCGATGATGATGATGATGATAATAATAATAATAATAATAATAATAATAATAATAATAAAAATAATAATAATAATGATAATAATGTTAATGAAGTTTGCTATAGGATGTTGAAAATAAAGCTGAAGAATTAATTCTACCCAGCTTATAATAAATATATTTTTAAAATTTTTATTAGCATGTATTTTTTTAATTTAGCACCCCCAGATTAAAATCCTGACTGCACCACTAAGAATACCTATATAATGTCGTATAACCGTGTTATATACTGTAGGTAGTTTCATACTCCACTGTGTTTTCATAATCAGAACGTTTTAAAGGAAAGACATTTAAAAAGTCGTTATCTTATCGTTTCCATATTGTTGTTGCACGACCATTTCGCTCCCACTTTAGAGGAATATGGGTCAGTAGAAGTATAAGCGGAAGAAGTCAGTCAGTCATGTTGTGCTGGTTGGTAGTATATAAACATGAATATAAAGTATCCGTTTCTTAGGGTATCGTGAGATCACTGAACTTGCTTCTTTGCTTGTCCCCGTTCACTCCCGGGCTAGTCTCCAGAAATAGATCTGATAATGCATGCGTTACTGCAAGGAACTATCCACAATGATAGGCCCTGTTGAAAATTTAGAACTTCCACGCGTTAAAGTAATATTTAAATTGAAAAATATAAAATGTTTCTGTTTTAGAATAATTAGGTATCCGATGTAAAAATTTCAAACTTGTTGTATAGAAAAACCTTGATAATGAATTCCTCGACTAAACCTAAATTTAATTTTCTCCAGAATGTAAATCTACTGTCCATACTGATCAGTACAATAACTCTGGTTTCAAAGTTTACCACCAAAGACCAATATTTATAATGTGCATTATAATATAGGACGAACTCCAATAATTTAGAATCACTTTTCTTATATACCGTTCAATGCCCTGCTGGCCTTTAATGCCGGTTGTCGACCAAAAGCTAAGCTAAGTTAGTTTAGCTTAGCTCATATACAGTGCGTGATTTCATATGTAGTTGTGCCGACAAAACTACATATGAAATCCGGCACAGTTATATATGAAATCTCTCACTGCATGTGAGCTAAGCTAAGCTAACTTAACTTAGCTTAGCTCACATGCAGTGAGGGATTTCATATATAATTGTGCAGGATTCCATATGTAGTTTGTCGGCACAACTACCTAGGTACATATGAAATCCCGCACTGTATGTGAACTCAGCTAAACTAACTTAGCTTAGCTCTTGGTCGACAACCGGCATAAGAGTAATTTCGCTTCTATTTAAAATCATTACTACTCGTGATGTATTCAACCTTCTCTTTCATAGCCACTCATTTTAGTTGTTACTAACTATTTTTATTGTTATTATTATTATTATTATTATTATATTATTATTATTATTATTATTATTATTATTATTATTATTATTATTATTATTATTATTATTATTATTATTATTATTATTATTATTATTATTATTATTATTGGTATTATTATACTTGTGATGAGTACAAATAACTGGACACTGGACAAATACACAAATACGCTGGACAAATAACTCTGTATAAAACTGAACTTCATCAAATAAGAAATTACTATATAATTCTGATCTTTACTCAACTCGTTGGTACATTATTTTTAAATGTTCACAATTATCTAATCTCTTACTTTCTCATGTTTTTGTATTAACAGAATTGTTATGTTATATCTATAGACATCACCATACAGTTATATCCACAGAATGCAACCCCAAACTAAAACATAATCCTTGCAAATAAAAAATATAAGGGCAGAATTTCTCGATTTGAAGTTAAACACTGATACATAGAGTAAAACTTATCGTATTAATTTAACCTTCTATTGAAAATTTACATTAGTTTAGAAAGTGTTAAAATGTGTACTGTACTTAATGGTAAATCGCTTATACACCATTAATGTTGTTATAGTGTGAAGTAAACAAATTAAAATATAAATAAGAATATACATTTCGGCAATTAACTTTGCCATTTTCAGTCCTGTTATATCTTGTTGTTCACGTGCCAAGCAGTAAAATTATACTGGAGGTTGTCATTTGTATAATCTGTTTGTTTTATATATCTTTTTTAGATCAATTAACTTTATAAATGTATTTTATGATGTAAAGCGTATGTGCAAGTTTTTACCGTTGGGTAGTGTACAGTCAACTGCACGGAAACTTTCCGATGATCCTGGTTCCTTCTAGTGTTTTCTTCATGTAAAGTTACCATTGAATCTCCGTATCATCAGTGTTGCACACAAGCCCTTGGGTGAGCCAATCTCTTTTATTGGTCCGAACACATGCATTAGTCTATGAACCACGCTCAGGCCTAGGTGTGCGGTAAAATAGGGGTGGAGTATGGGAACATTCCATTTCAGTGGCTGGAGAGCGTGCCTCATATCGCATGTCCACACTAGCTCCTGGAAGAGCCCGACTCTCGTATTGGTCTGATGTCAAAAGTCCTGCACTCAAACATTAACCTATGAACACAGGTCGATTTCAGGTTCAGGACAGAAAGATTGAGGAGAGGGTTAGCCTCTGCTGCGTATTCCGCCAACGTGAAAAAAGGATATTCGCACGGGTGCGGAGTGTGCTTGGCGGAACCGGTTTACCAACATAAATCACTGCATATTATATCGGAATGATTCCGTGCACTAGACTGTACACGTTTTTAAAATTAAGTAAACCTAATTATGTAATATTTTAATAGAAAGTATAACGTTAATAAATATGTATATATTATATATGTGTGTGTGTGTGTATATATATATATGGTATATAATAGTATTTCGCGATACAAGAGTGGTAATTTCCTCATCGTAGAATCGAGGAAAGGTTTAAAAGACGAAGGCGAATGTTTTTGAATTTCCGAGATCCTCCAAAGTGCTTAATGTATGTGTTACAAATTTATTGAAAAGAAAGTTTTCACTTTTCGTGGGAGAAGGATGAACATACAACTGTTGCCAATAAACCTTTCCTTTATGATCTGAATTCATATGTTTATATAAGCAAATCATAAAGTGATATCATCAGTGGGCTATAAGTTTGAAATGAATAGGAAAAAATCACTAGAATAGCTGTTTTCCATAAATGAGATTCGTAACACTAATATAAAAAGCCCTTCATTTTACATAAAGCATTAGGCTACTATACTAATCTTATAGCCTATCTAGGTTTCAAACAATGTTTTTACGTGACGCATTTATACGTCAGTAGCAGTGAAAAGGTCAAATATTTAAATATAATAGTGATGGATTTTTCAAGGTTTTGTCCCGTAGGATTTGATAATATTTTACGTCAAGGGGTTTAAAGATAAAGAAAAGTAAACAAATTTTTACTTGAACTCCTCATCAATATAGTAGCGGTGTTTTGCATTTCAGTGTCACCTAAACAAAGTTGGCAAGACCCGAAGAGGTTCGACAAATAAACTGAAGAGACACCAGAGAACCTGTATATAAAACAAACAAAGGATGGCAAGTTCGATGTACCAATTATTTTCAGAAAGCATGAAAAGTGGCCTGGAGCCAAGTGCAGAGGGATGAATTTTGCTGCCGGTCTAACCAAATTACTGACTAAATGACCATTAGAATTAGACACGACTTGGCCCGGAACATGCTCGTTATTCTCAGGAGATGAATGACACCAAGATCACACCGGGATTTTGAACTTTTAACATTACACATTGCTATTAATAATTTACACTTAAATTTAACTCAGTGGCTATAATTTTATTTTAAAACTGGATGAACTGGTTACAACACGATGGCCTTACAATTATAACATTCGAATGCTCCAATGATTCCGGAATAAATTAGATTAGAAATGCATTATCTTGCAAATAACCTCATATTACGCATATTTTTTCCATTGTAAATAATATTATGCTTTAGTCATTAGGAATGTGTTATACTGTTATAAATAACTGTAAGCCTACATTGTTAGCTATTTCTTGTACTATTCATAATATATCAGTTAAGAATTTAAGAATGTATTATAATATTTGTAAGTATAACTATTACGATATATCGTTAGCCATCTCATACACTATAATTAATATCCATATGTTATGCTTTAATGTTATGTTTGTAAATAACTACAACTTTAATATACCTCATGGTAAAATAAGGTTAAACTTTTGGATAATAAATAAATAAATAATAAACTTCGCTTATACAAGTCTTTACTTCATTTAATCCATAAAGAAAAAATTGAAAACTAAGATTAACGCATTTTACATTATTTAACGCATTTTATATTATTTATCCTTAAAATTGGACTAGGGCTGAAGGTTGACTTCATATTATATTCATTCCTGCAATTCAATGTTGAGCATTTACAAGAAGATATTTCGATGAAGTTCAAAAATTAGATTTTCGGTAATGGTATGTGTGAAGGTTTTGCGTCTTCGGACAGTAATACAATACCCCCAAAAAGAAAAATCGATTGGTTATATATGGTTATTTAACAACGGGAGTGTACTGCAACTTAGGCCTTTGACCGTCACCGGTATGCCGATATTTTGTCCCGCAGGAGTTCTTTTACATGCTTGTAAATCTATAGACATGGGCCTGTCATATTTATGCACACACAGATACCATCGACATGTGCTGGGATCTAACGTGGAATCTTGGGCGCAGAAACTAAACATCTAATTAAATCTAAATTTCTTGTTCGAATTAGTCAAATTCCGAGTTTGAGACTAAAGTTTCAGACATAGAGTTAAAAGAAGGAACAAATGGTTAAAGTGGCTATGGCTTGTTAAACAACGAATTTTTCCAACTTACTAATGTAGTAGGTCATAAAGGAAGTCTTAGAGCAACTAGTTTAATGCTAATGTACTCTCTTTATAGGATGCAATTAACAAGTGAAATAATTTGCATGTAATTAAAAAGTTGCATATAAAACTATTTTATTATTAATTCTTGTTAGCCTAGTTCTAACTAGTATTAAAATTTATTAATGTTCACTCTTTGTTACGTGAAGATAATATTACACATTTTAAATCTTTATAGAAATGGTAAAATACTATATTTCACATAAAATTCCATTTCGCAGGTTATTTTTAAACAGCAGGATGTATATGACACTTTCAAGCCTATTCTGCGAAAAGCAGAGCATCTGGTCATCCTAGAAATGAAGCATGTCAACGAATTTCTTCCACTCCTACTATCAGTTTTACATTTTTAAAATTAGTTGGCGTCAAAAAGTGCTTCTTAAAGATTCTGTTTGAATTACCTGCGTTACTCCAACTACTTCTATAACGGCCTAAAACTTTCATTTATCTTTAACTTTTTCGTATAAGTTATTTTTTTCTGACACTAAAATGAGAGAAAAATGTTGTATTAAACACTCCTGACGCAAGTCCACGGATTCGATCCCACAGGTTGTGACGTTTATGTGTGAGTAAATGGAAGAACCCTGTGCCTATAGTTTCACGTGTAGAAGAACTCTTTCTGGCTAACCGTCCATGGCCTAAGTATATAAACACAGCCGTCGTGCAGTAGCCATAGAAAAAAATCTTATGGATACTCACATAACTTCCTCTGCCAAATAAAGTTTGCCTCTTAGAATAATATCTATCTATCTACTCTTATACAATTCAACGGCCCTAAATAGCGTGCTCGCTCGCTCGCTCGCCCGCCCGCTTCGTGAGACATCGGGTATACTCGGCGATGTTCGTCTCTCGCAGTCTAAACTTTCATGACGACTAAAAAATTAGGAAAACAGTTTCTTTAATATATAAGGCCTAAGTGAAATAAACACAATGAACAAATATTCTAACTTTATTTTTACTTACAATTTTCATAGCTCTGAACCTCAAACATTTTTAATAATCTACCAGTGTAAATTTCTTTAAAAATCCTGGAGTCAATGAATAATGGCGGGCGAAGCCGGAGGCATCAGCAGTAAAATATTGATGGTTTAACTCTTGAAATATCGCTGATAATAATAATAATCCAAACAAACCATTCCTTCCCTTGAAACGTTATATAATTTATGAAAATTACACTGAATTGATGAAATACAATTCACATCATATTCATGTCAATAAACAATACGTATTATGTGTTTACACATGGCCTCATAAAGGAGGCCGTGGTTTACAGGTTCCTTTGGAACTGCATAATCGATTCTGATATAGTTTTCTCAGGGGGCGCTTTTTAATTGTTGAATGTTCTATGAAGCCGGAATTTTAGCTGTTTCATTAATATTATTAATGGCTTAGTTTATGAATGATTCGCGTGCAAGTGTGAATAAATATATGCTTTAATAATTATTATACTCTTAATTTTTAATTTTTAAATGAATTATCGTGGGCGAAGCCACGAGCACCTCCTAGTTTTATACATTACATTCTCTTCATGTAAATTGGTCATACAAATGAAGAGAATGCCGTTACATCGTACTGCATCCCCAAAGGATACATAACCCAAATAAAAACTGATTAATGCACTCACGTAACTTTCTTTACCCTAAGCATGGCCAACAATACACATTTCTCACTTTAAATTCTGATATGGAATAAGATGCTGTGAAAGAGCGCATCAGTTGTTTCAACCTAATTCAAAGCTCTATTATTAAACAGGTAAAACAGAGTTTCTACAAACAGTGGTTGGCTTATAATTATCCTTCAGAGAATTTTACGAAAAAAATATTTCAAATAAAAGTTTCAGCTCTTGGTATAAATACCCCAAGTACAAAATTTAAAGAAAATCTTTAAAAGCTGTTTTCGAGAAAATCGCGAAAAACGAAATGTTCTTCAAGTAAAGTCCCCTTAAAAATGAGAGAAAGTTGTCGCCAATCTTCCTGTAACATCCTCAGAAGGTACCTAACTTAAATACAAAATTTTGTTTTCATACGATTTTCCGTTCTGGAGCTAGGCTGTTCACACACACATATTTTCGAAAATAGCATTTTCTCAAAACGTGCATATATGTTAAAAACTCAACTTAGAATTTGGGAATCGAAAACAATACTTCCTCTACCTCGAGTACCTATGATGCGGGCAGTGGAAGTAAAAATGTACATTTTATTGTTATTACTGTATATAAAATGCATACAAGCGTTGGTATCACGTAGAACCATTATCGACTGTATTCCTATTATTTGATTTTAATAAACTTATCCGACTTACTTACACGTACAGTTAACATATGGTTGATTTTATGTTCTCAAGGTCTCAAGTTCGAACCTAGACCAGGTCAATGACATGTCGTCAGAGTACTGGAGTGCACCATGTCCATCGATACAATCTGAGAAATCCAAAGAAGAAGCTTCGAGCACTGAGGCCACTCAAATTGAATGTGACAAAGAATATCGTATTGTTTCGGTATTTAAAGGTGGAAATTGGTTACGCGGCATGGTATATGCATATGATATAAGCTATGAGTTCGAAATGTACATTATCTATTTTTTCATAAAAAGTGGAGTTAGTACACGACGATCTATGTGTATGGTACATAAATGTGACTGGCCTATGTCTGCACATTTATAGGCATATCAATGAAATTCTGCGAGACGAAATTCCGGCAATCCGGCGAGGGACATAAGCCTCAGTTGCAGTAGACCCCCGTCTTCCCCGTTAAATGAGCATAAAAGCATCCAACATTTTCTTTAGTACCGGTACTGATTTGTCCCACTATTGATCTTACTGCATTTTCTCTTTTTAAGTAACACCGAAAAATTCCAATGTCATATGATTTCCAAATTTCTCACTATTGCAGCAAATAAAATTATCGAGCATTACGCTTTTAAAGTACTAGGACATGCTCCCCTAATTAAATAATGAACCCCTGTTCTATATTAATTTGTACAATTTTATGTTGCGGGAATACTAAACTTAGATAACCTTGGGTTACATAGTTTTTTCCACGTGTTTTTAAACTTGCATTGTTTTCTTTACTAACATGCATTAACATTTTCAGATTTTGCGCCCTAAAATCCGGAAGAGATGTATTTTAATCTTGAAAATAACAATCTCTTTTCTGTACTTCATAGACGAAAAGAAACTACAATCTATTCAATAATACACTAATGATATTATAGTCTTTCCGAATGAGTGACTTAAAGATGTATAAGATATTTATCCTGGCCTTGTACTATAAAATTTCTTAAATCGAGGTTTCAGGCCGATCGATATGATAGAGGACTTTCCCGTGGCGTGCAAGTGTCTCATAATTATTTAACAAGCCTTGACGGCGCCTAAAATCTCTTGGGTTTATTGTCTCGGCAAAACGAATTGAAGAATATCACTGAATCCCCTTGTAGTTTTGCGAGATACATAGTAGAATTTCAATGTTATATTTATTTTGTTGCTTATATAAAACCACAATCCGTATTGTCGATAAGTCGACTGCTAAGTCTATATCAGGAAGACTATTTGCCATGATTACAATAATAATTTTTGGAACCGATAATGATAGGTCCTATATGTGTAAATATAAGTAGCGTATTAAATAAGTTAAAAACAGTTTCATCCGGCTGTATTAGTTTTCATATTATTCGTGAAATAGTTTTGTAAAATAATATTGCACTTTTTGGCCAGTTTATAGGTTTATTGAGCCTTCACACTGCAAAAATTTTCTGCAAGAGGAAACCATTTACGATAATGCAGCTTTAAATAAACCTTGCACTATTTGTCAAACAAGGAGAGGTCTTGATGTCAATGAAAACAGAGAGGTTTATATATTAATCCAATTTTGTCCAGCTTTATTGACTGAGGCTTATCGTATGAGTAATATTTATAGCACAAAATTTATTTACTTATCCATATTGTTATTTCTTTTAAACAAGTGCTACATTTATTCAACTTAAACCACTTTGGGTTTACACTACCTTCCCCTTTTGGGATTTCTCTTTGACCATGTAATAAGGGCTGCAATGTTTAAGGATTGCGCTGAAGCAATGTTGCTTGTCGTGTTATGCTTTATTTTGTGTAAAGAAGCATGCATATCCCGAAAGACCAGAAATATGCTACAGTATAGTCTACCATAAAGTATTTTAATCAATAGCTATTTTTACGATACAATTGAGTGAACTGTTCTAACTTGAAAACAATGTCTGCCTTGTAAGCAAGATAAGTGCGCATCTATAGCCAATCCTGTATTATTATACACATCTTTCATAAACAGAACATACTATTCTTCCTACAAACTTGTTAATAAGCTGCACTATAGGCCTACTGATGCATATACATTTCTAACGTTATAACTTCAATGCTAATTGTGGTAATTTGACTGCAAACCATATTTCATTTGCCAGAGATGACCGTGGGAATTCCGTACGTGTGCTTTTAATACAACCTACAATTAAGTATTTCAGAGTACGGACTTACAAAAACGCAATTTGTAAGTATGGGAACAATAGTGGTCTAAAAAATAAATCTTTAAAACGAGTTAACCTTTTCACAGGTACTAATGTATATTTGCGTCACCGAGAAAATTGCATAAAAGCAGATAAAAAATGAATAGAGTAATGCTTTTTGTTATTTATTATTTTATTATGCTGAGAATATAACAGGCTCATTGCCCAATTACAATACTCTCTTACACTAATTACACCAGTTTTACAAAATGGCGTTACAACACTATGGCGTTACAATACTAAGACTAATATTACAACACTACACTACACTACACTACACTACACTAATATTAGATATTTAATGTAATACTGAAAATATTTAAACTAATACTACAACTAAAAAAAACGGAAAAAATAAACAAGAAACACAGACAATATGAAAATTACAGAATGAAGGGAACAAGTGTAAACGTAAATAATAGGCCTATAACAGTTTTGGAGGGGAAAAAATATATAGAAGACGGAATAGAAGATATTAATATTCTCAAAGAAATCTCTTTTTACGTTCCACGTTATAGATCTTATAAATTAAATAATTAATAATTAAACTAATAATTACATTATTAATAATAATTATAATTCATATTTTAATAAATACAATTTTAAAGTTTTTATTTTTTGATCACAGATACTTTTAAACCGCTTATTGTTAGTATTAAATATATCTATATTGTTACACTATGGGGAATTTTATCCACACATTAGGATTGCCATTCATGAAAATCAGCTATCCCATTCAAGTTTTCTGCACTGATTTCAAACATACAAACACGCTTACATCACTTAATGAATGCTTATATTAATGTAAATTCAGCTCTGAAGGGGTTAAAGGGTCAAATTTATCTACCTACATACTTTCAAACCCTTGTATCTTCTCTTTGTAAAACAGTCATTCAAAAATACTTTCAAACTGCTGTATATAACCCAAGCCAACACTTTTAGTAAATAGCAGGATTTAAAGCATGTTTCAGCGTGCCTATTCCTGCAGCCATTATTAATGGTTTTCTTAATTGAGCAGCTGCTCAATTAAAATATTATATGCAGGCATTGATCTTGTTAGAGTCATTTATTGATCTTAAAATTTAGTTACTGCTCAGTGAGTTGTAGTGTTTGTAACATATGAAGAGCTTTTAGCAAAAACAACCATAGTCCAAAAACCAAATCACTAGGTATTTGCAAAAAACTGAATGGATAGTGGTTGTTTTTGCTAAACTTGGTAAACTTTGTAACCCTATATTTGAGGGACTATAGCAGATTTTGCCATATCATGTAGTTTAAACAATGGCCAGTAGGTTGTAGCACCCAATGACACAGGAAACTCAATTTTCAAATTTTTGGACTTAGGTTGTTTTTGCTAAAAGCTCTTCATATTACATAAACATTGTTGATTTTCCTCTACAGCAATATTTCAAAGTTATAGAATATTTAAATGTGTTGCACCTAGGACTCAAGAGGATTGTTTTGATCATAGAACCCAGATCGCCGGGGGGTTGTTCAGATGACTGGTACAGTCATTCTGGAACACAAAAAGGGCACGACTCCTATCAGAATGTCACAGCCGCTGGCTCGTCTTACAAATTAAAATAACGTGATTGTAAAGCTGCTCTAGATAAGTAGCTAATAAATTAATTTAAATTAATTGTTACTTCCGAATAATTAAGTATTCATAATGTTCAAACCTGTCGGCCGCGGTGGTCTAGAGGTAGCGTGCCTCTAGATCCGCAGGGCGCGGGATCAAACCCGGCCGCGGTCGATGGATTTTTCAGGACGTAAAAATCCTGGGCACGGAGTCCTCCGGGAGAGACTTTAAGCTGGGGGTCCCGTGTCGTAGATTTACCGCACGTAAATGAACTCCAAGCCTAAATTAGAGCCTCTGGACAAAATTTCTCGGCCCTTTCACGTCCAAGAAATACTTAGTTTCCAGAGGGGGGTTGCGAGGCGATGGGCTTACCACCTGTCCCTCTACCCTCTCTCGGAAAATAAGCATATCAAAATTAGTATAGGTAATGAAACCTCCATTGGAGGCCCCTTCGCCCCACCTGGGGATCATAGGGTACCAGATACAGATACAGATACAGATACAGAATGTTCAAACCTAAGAATTTTCATAATAAAACATAATCTACGAATTAAAGCTGAATATATTTGAAGTTGAAAGTGTATTCTAAGCAAAATAACATTTTAATAATAAAACAAATTCCTTAAACTTTTTCGAATAAATGAAAATATAAAAGCTGAAGAATCAGAAATAATGTAATCGTCTTACCTAAATCATTCCCCAGTCTAAATTTTATTCATTACAACATGATAGTTTCAACTTGGATGATTTTAGAGTTAGTAAAACATATTTGTGACTTAACCATTAACCATGGAGTGAGGTCTGTGTGACCGCAGCAAAAATATAAACCGCTGCTATTATCTGGATATCGCCTTCACTTGTTCATGCTCCTTTCTCAAGACGCTTTATCACCCCATATGTGTTACTTACTCAGGGCCGTAGCTAGGCGGTGGCTAGGTGGGCCCCCGCCAAGGGCGCAGGTACAGAGAGGGTGCAAATTTAACCAAGAAAAATCTCGCCTTTTTTAGACTGGTGGAATTTATCAAGCAATAAAAATTCCACGTCAATGGAAGAAATCTTTCAGGTTATTAAAAATAACTGCACGTGAACTATCTGTAGTATTATGCCGATTGTCTACAAACAAAAAGCAGTCATGCAACGTTCATTAATTAACACGTTTTTATTGACAGAGTATAACATAAATCTGAACAGTATGGAATGATATAACAATAAAAATTAAAATGTACGTTATTAATGAGATGAAAGAGGTTCAACTATTCGAAAAAATACTTTTACCTATATTAGTATGTTAAACATTTTAGTAGGCCTCAGGCCTATTATGTAATTTATTTTTGATACTAGATTTTATTATTTAATTCTTTTTTAAGTAGTTCTATCTTCTGAATATAAGGTTTTAGTACCTTGAAAGCCCAACACTTAGTTCATTTTCAAATTGAGGTTTACGTTTTCTTTGATAATAACAGTGTTTTTATATTAAAATAATAAACAATTTTACAGCAATTGGAGGGCGCAGATTTCTCAAACTTGCCAAGGGCGCAGAAGGACCTTGCTACGTCTCTGCACTTACTCATTAGTATTAGTGGAGCTGTGCTAGAAAACAATTTATTTTTGAAGCGATCTGTGAGACCTCACGTTATGGTTCCGCAACTTTTTTTTTTCAGTTTACTATTTTGCGAATAACAATGAGTGAACGGCCGGGACCATCAAAAACTGATAGGCCGAGGTTTTAAGACTATGTGATGACAGTTATGATGAACTATTTCGGTGAAATTTTGCAGTGAATGTTTTGATTGTATGTCTCATAGGCGTAACCAGGGAGACCATATGGGGGGGGGGGTTATAACGTCTGGGGTTTGGGGGTCCTCCCCCGGAAGATTTTAAAAATTAAGATGCACAGTAACGAGTTTTAAGCTTCCCACGCTTTATACTCATACGCCTCTGGTATGTCTCATTTCTAAGGGGAAAATTTTGAAAGTTAAGCTACTGCAATCTTGAACACAACTACTTATTATGGTGAACTATGATTATAATCTGGTTGGGAGTGAAGTGAACTAAATAAGTTTTTGTGTATATTAGTTATTCATTTGAAAAATGTTAACATATCTTCTGAACTGTGCACTTCATTACATCTGTGGTGCAGTGATTCAGATGTGTGCCCCTATAACACCATCAAATGTTGGTATAATAATATTGCTCCGTTATAAACATCTAGTAATCAATTTGCTTGAATAATATTTTTAAAAGTAACTTTTTTCCCCTTGATAAAAGTCCCGTCCACCGCTGTGGCTCAGGGGATGCGTTCAATCCTCTCACGCAGCGGGCCCGGTTTCGATTCCTGGTCGGGACAAGTTACCTAGGTGAGGTTTTTTCCGGGGTTTTCCCTCACCTTTGAGACAAATGTCGGGTAACTTTAGGCCCTTGTGGTCCCCGGATATCATCTGGCCGTCATTATCATCTTCATCCCATCCTCGCCTTGTTCTGAGTGAGTGTGTGTGAATGGTGTGTATCGTCCTATGTGTTCGTGTTGTCTCGGAGGTGGCCCCGGCATTGGGCTGATCACTCATCCGGGGAGGCCCTCCATGTCCTTGTCTGGTCAAAAAAGTATGTATGTGATCCAAAGATAATCCCTCTCCCGACAGGTCGCGGCCCTGTAAGGCCCGGGCGGCTTGGGTCGCTTAAATCCTAAAAAGGGAGAGGTAAAACTACGAGAAAGAAAGAAAGAAAAAGATAAAAGTCCCTTAACTCTGAACGGTCACTCAGACCGCACGTCCATGTAAATATAACAGAATAATCATAATGTCTGTGGTTTAACCCTTGTAGACTTATAGGAGGATAGTGCATTATACCCTTAGCAACCAGGGATGGCGGTTGAGGCCAGGTAGGTTCCTTCACCCGCAAGCACCCTCACATTTACAAGCCCGGAGATTGGGACCAACCGTAATTTCCTCCCCATGAGTCACCTAGTCTACTTCAATCAATCAATCTTAGATTTTTTAATATGTCATTTTATCTTAAAATGTTTGTTATATATCAATTCTACACATAATTACAAGAAAAATGACACCAAACAATGTATAATTTAGGAACACATGACTTGAAAGCAGTTTTCTCGTAACTTTTATTTATGTATTTGTTAGAAATGTTCCTATTAAAGTAAATTATACATTGTTTGGTGTCATTTTTCTTGTAATTATGTGTAGAATTTATATATAACAAACATTTTAAGATAAAATGACATATTAAAAAAATCTAAGATTGATTGATTGCAGTAGACTAGGTGACTCATGGGGAGGAAATTACGGTTGGTCCTAAATCTCCTGCCCTTGTAAATGTGAGGGTGCTGGCGAGTGAAGGAACCTACCTGGCCTCAACCGCCTTGCCTGGTTGCTAAGGGTATAGTCTAATATTAATCCTGTTGTGAGGAGCTAAAGCAAATGAAAATTGTTCTTAGAACATTATTTTTTATTTGCTAGAAACGAGTTGTTGAGCCTGCAGGTATCAGACAAGACAACCTGTCTACTATTTCGTCTGGATCTGGGATGCTGGTACCGTTAAGTGACTCTCATTGCTGTTGAAGAACTGCAAATGCCGTGTCATTCTCTTAATAATATAACCAGCTTCTGCTTGCTGCTATTAGGCCTAATTACTCGGTCTCTCCTGCAGTTTCAGTCACACTATGGTTCAAGGGATTCATTTAATCAGTAGCCTATTATTAATTACGGTACTAAACTGCGGACGACAAATAAGTTTTAAGTAGCTCTGGCTGTATTTTGTGAAGTATCCTACTTTTGGGTCTTTCTTGTCGTTTTATTCGTTTTGATCGTTCTCTTCTTTTTATTATTTTCTGCTTTTCCTTTTCTTCTTCTTCTTCTTCTTCTTATTCTTATTATTATTCTTCTTCTGGCCAGTTCGCATTCTCCGTGATGGACAATCGCTTGGAAAACAGATGAAGCTCACTCGCCAACTATTTTCACGAAGGTAGATTATGCCACACTCTAAACGGGATTTACATCCATAGAGGAAATACAATTGCCACGAAAGGAACCCAGAAAAAGTAAGGAAAGCTAAGACGTGAGACGGCTAGTAATTTGCTCGATGGCTGTATTTCCATTCCAAAGTAAAGTATTTTGCGTTTCGACGCTCGAAAACTTTTTTGTATGTTGCTAGGCTAGAACCAGTGAATCTTGAGCCTATGAGACACTGTTTAAACGGATTTTCGTTAGGGTTCTTCGATAGTGAATACTCTTGTCAGTTACTTAAGATAATCAAGCCAAAATTGTGATAAATGGGGTTTCTGATAAGTACTTTATACAAAAGTGACGATAGCGGATTTTTCTTATATTTCGAACCTCTTCTGGCAGTAACCAATAACCTCAAATAACATATTCCAATGGCTTTTTAAATATATCCCTTTTCATAGGAATCCACGAATGTAAGAAGCTCGTACAATTACGTCATGGCAACACAGCAGGAAATCGTGAAGCTATTGTTTACTTAAATTCTATTCAATTGATACTAAAATTGTGATGCCATCTGCAAGAAATGCATGACACATACGGAAGCGACGCATATGAAAACAAATGTGACAATAGGTACAGTTATTGCCACAAACAATGGGAAAAGTTTACAGAATAAAACAGCTCGTTGTGTTATAAAAGTCTCTAAAGCCGTTTTACCGTTGTACCCTTTTTTCAGATAAATGCTATCTGATAAATCCTTGGTCATTGTGAAATCTATAGAAGATACGGAGTTACAGCCCATCATTAGCTTATGAATAGGGGGCGGATTTCTATGACATATCATATTTTCCCCCTTTGCATTATTTCAGGTTTTCGACTAATTTAAACCCGATTCCAAGCATGCTGGTGAAAATGGAACGGCTTTTATTTTGCATATAACTGCATATTTAGGAAATTTTCAACTATTGTAGCATATTTAGTATGAATATGCATATTTAAGTCATTTTTTGCGTATTTGTGTGCATATTAAAATTTTTTTAAAATTTCATATCATATTTTGTAAATTTTGCATTATAATGATACTTTTTGAGAATTTACAGATATTTTAAATAATTAACACTATATTTTAATAAAATGTTTTGTAATGAAACTTAAAAAAATATACACAATGTGTAAGTGGTAAAGTCATATTTTAAATTTTATTTGTCATATTTTAATATTTATTAGGTCATAAATGTATGCATATATCCTATTTTTTAAGTCATAGAAATCCGCCCCCTACTTATGAATAATAAGATCCAATCGTTTCCTAACCAAGGAAGCTGGCCCATAATAAGGTTTGACTGCAAACGGATTTGAACCAAAAACCTTACGAATACGAATCTCATGTCTACCACATTCTGTCTCCTCCAATGTGCATTATTTTGGTTTACAAATTTCCATTTTATCACTTGAACTCTAAGAGTGCTGTTTGTTCACAAACCTAGTAAATAATTATAATATTAATTTACTATTACTTATAAAAAGACATATAAGTGTTGTGATGGTTGTCTATCTTCCGAACTACAAAGGGAGCGAAAGTACTCGTAGTTTCTTCCCCACCAGCTTTGTGACAATACTATACTGGACTTAACATACTGTACAAGTAAGTGGCCTGCCTGAGTGAAACATCGAGTAAGGGACTGACATTTTGTTCTCAAGTTAACGGGTTTGGGCATAACTCAGGTAAAAAGGATTTATTCCCAAGGTTACGGGTTCAATCCTAGCCCAGGTCGATGACATTTATATGTTCATAAACATGGCAGGGCCTTGCCTGTGTAGATTTACAAGCATGTAAAAGAACTGCGAGACAAAATTCCGACACATCAGAGGCTGTCACAGGCCTGAGTTGCAGCACATCCCCGTCGTTAAATGACCTTGCAACTAACCAAACGGATTTAAGTCTATCAGGCATTTAAAATATCTTATGTCGGACAAATTTCGGGCACAACAATAATAGTTAAAAGTCTAAGAAGCCGTACACAATCATAAATAAACAGCTATGAGACACAGACAAAATTCCGATAATTGTCCTTTTCAGTACTGTCTTTTTTCACTCAGGTTCCTTGGAAGTGTCTGTGAAACAACTATCTTCTAACAACTTTACAGTTTCAACTAACAAACATTTAAACAGGGAGTTAGACTTTTTTATATTTTTATTCTTAATGTTGAGTCATATTATGTGGTGACAGACAGAATCCATTTTGCTCTCCGCTGGATATCCAATCAATATCAGCTGAAAATTATTACGTTTAATATTCTAGATATATGTAGCCACTATTAAAAATTCCAAAGTCGTGTTACGATTTCCCTTTGTAATTTTGTGTCATTTCATTCTCGGTATGATTTCCATAAATGCAGCTTTAAAACTTTCATTCTTTCTTTTTAATTAAGAACGTTCTCGTTTCTCAGAAATTAACTTTTACGCCATTAATGTAGTAGGTCAGTGATATTGTGGGAGTAGACTGCCATTAGCCATATGGTTCACACAGAGAGCAGATGTTACCAGAAACGTATTTCTCTTTTGAACGCGTACATTGTCACTTTCTCTAAATTAAAGAAATTAAACGTGAAAAAAAGTCAATTATCAAGTAAAGATTATTTTTATTTTTATAAAGTTGACTGTAATACAAGTATCTTAAATTTCAATTTTCTCAGTCATGAGAAGTTTTCCGAGAGTAGATTATATGGACGTTTGAATCTTAAGTAGTGACAAAGGAAATCTGATTCAGTAGATCCTGCTGAAAATTTACAACTGAAAAACAACAACAATTTACAAAAATTTACAGATTTTTTCATTATCTCTTTGTTAAATCAGGGATGCCCAACTTCTTTACTTACGAGACCAATATGTAATGTTTGTTAACGTCACAGGCCGTACACTTTTTAATGGAGTAAATTTATTATTAAAAATAAAAGTTATTTATTAAAATCCAGTAGGCCTACACATTAAAGCACCTTTTTGGATGCAGTAAAATCAATTATTAAAATCCAGAACACGTTGCTGAGAGCACTTTTTTGGATGCAGAAAAATTATTATTTCTGAAAATCCAGTACACATTAATGAGAACACATAAACACACGTGAAAAGTAACATGTTCACTAAAGCAATTTCCAAAGATATTGATATTTTTAACAAGTCCTGAAGATGGGCATTTGCAATTCTGTTTCTTCGTAAATATTTAACTGCATTCATAATGGAAAATGTGGATTCACACAAGTACGTGCTTCCAAATATGGAAGCAAATTTTCAAAATTATCCATAATATAAAATGATTTTTAAAAAACTATAAGTATTTTAAATTTTATTAACTGGTTTTGTCTCGGGCCTCACTGAATGAGGTTGAGGGGCCGCTAGTTGGTCATCCCTGATTTAAATGGTATACACAGATCCAAGATCATTTCAATATAATTTTATCTTCTAACACACCATCTATATTACTTTTGTCGGTAGTTTCCAAAGAGGAGTAATTGTAAAAGTTTACTTGTTGAGACTCAGCTTATTGTCGACCACCAACTGGAAACCCTGAAAATATCTAAATTAAAAACTTTGTGTAAGATGTTTTACTTCTGATTCTTCTAAGTTTGAGTTCTACCCTAGATAACTACAGTTGGGGGTCAATCAGTTGCAAATAGTCCATGATATTTTCTTAAATTTAGACTATTACAAAAATTGAATCTGCATACTTCTTCCATGAAGAAAACTATATCTTCTTTAAATATCCTACTACAGACCTTTAATACATCACATATCCAGGAAGGTTATTGTGAAAATGCCATAAAAGTATAATTAAAAAACATAACTATAGTAGTATTTCTATGCACCCAAAAAGAGATAGGCCTAGGCAATTTATTGTATTACAAATATACGACTTAAGTTATCACGCATTTAGAGAGTACCACGGTGAGGTAGTTTATGGCTATATACTTAGGCCTAACTGTTTCAGTTATTTCATTGAAGTTCCCATCCATATTACGTATGGTTGTTATTATTTATTAGTGTTTCAGCCGAAACAATAAAGAACGTTGTATTATGAGAGTAGTTTCGCAAAATGTATATTTTCATAATGTCTCAGTTAAAATTATGCAGGCTAAGATATATACAACTTGTGTGGTATCGGTATTTTTAGACTTTTCTCAAAAACTTCCCACGCCTGAAAAGTGCCATTGAAATGCTATTAAGCAGACTTATAAAAATCTGAATATGATCTGTTCAATTTTTTATATTGCGCGAAAGTGGTATTAAAATACGACAACTTAGAGTAATAGGCGCGGAATAAAGCGAAACGCGTAGGAAAAAGACAATATCTGCATTTAGTATAATACTTTTATTTTAGGGCTTGAAATACATTTTAATAATTTTAAGAAATCTTAGTAATATTTATGACTAACTTATTGTTTGTGCACAAGTTTTATATTTCTAGACCAGTAGCTTATGCTTGTTATATATATATATATATATATATATATACAGGATGTTAATAAATAACACCGAAACATTTTACCTGTATATAGAGGGGACATAGACAAGCAACTTTTATTATGAGATTTTTGCCATATGACGTAAAATGTGTATGCTACAGGGCATTAAAGTCATTATATATATATATATATTAGACTATAACAAGATGAGTTATATTTTTGAAGTAAGTCAGATTTCTACTGTTTTAAATAGTGAGCATAGGTGGAAATTAAAGTTTAAAAACAAAAAGAGTCATTTATGTCTTCAATTTTCAGGAAGACCAAATAAATAAAGTAAACAAGTAGGAAACAAATGCAGACCACTCAGCGTCTGTCTCTCTTCTAGTAAACATTTGTAATAGTTAATAACATTACGTAGTAATGGAGTTGACTTCAGCAATCCGCGTGCCGGACTTTGCATAGACACAATATTCATGCGTTTCAAAAAAAGACCAACACTATAAAATAGCCTTACTAATTATTACCATACAGATAAATATCCGGTTAAAATTTATTGTTAAACGAGAACAAACCTCAGGCATAACTTTCGATAATTGCTCAAGCTTATCAAATCATCTAGAAATCAGGAGTCGTTCATGTATCAATGATTGCTGTAGAAAGTTATGCAATAAACAACTTTTATAATTTTTACACTTCACTTCGCACTGGTTCAGAGCTGTTTACAAGAAGAGTTAATATATTAGAAAACTTTTTCGCTTAATAGGGAAATATCCTATCTGTACCCATTTTATGAGAATATAAAAACCTGTAAAACTACATGCAACGGAAGACACGATGTATCATATTGTGGTTTCGCGTACTAAGAGAATTTACTTCACTTTTCCTGTATGCTCTATAAGAAATAATAAAAATAATAATAACTTCCACGCTTCAACACATTGGGCCTGTTGATATATTTCTATCTGACTGCTATCTTTCGATGTCGAATTTTCAGTTTAATGTTAATCGCAATGGTATATTGGTAGATTTTTAATAAAGTAACCTATCAGGAAAGGCAAAAACTATTATGTATGTTCTGTTTCCAAACAATAACTTTAGAACTGTAGTTGTGTTTTTACAGCTGAGAGTAGGGAACTGCGTACATACAATTTGTATGTGTGTAGTCTTATTGACCAGTAGATCCTAAATAGTGCAAGGTACCTAGTGAAACTACTCCAGAATGACGTCGGTAGAAAAAGCAAGAAAAATAGAAATACTAAAAAAAAACTCACATTCTCTGTATGTAAACGTGTCTTCCACATATTAAGACAGTGATTTATTTTATAAATTTATTTGTATAAAAATTAAAGGATTCAAGGCATTTTGTGTTCGTAAGGAGTCAGGAGTAACAAATAATGTATGATGGCCTAAAACTGCTTATCATTTATGTATCGAGCTTCTCAGCATAAGATGTAAGTTTTACACAACACAGTTTTGATACGATGTGATATGTTTATTGTACCAAGAAAATTACAAAAGAGTCTACTGGATTCGACAACTTGTCAGCAACACAGTTATCATTATGTATAACTGAAAGTACGATTTTAAATCATTACTAGAATTGATTGAAACATAATGTATTAAATATTCATTCTGTGAAAATTTTACACATGTGTGAAATATTATTTTAAGCCATTGTATCATTGTTTGTAAAATCTACATCAAATGAGATAGACGTACGGTATCCACTTTTACTTTTTGAGTTCCTTATCACTACCTGATAATTTACCACTGTAAATAGACTTAGAATCTAAATGCCTTCTGGGAGCATACAGATTAGAATAGGAAGTTTCCCTAAGTTTCGTGAAGCCGTTTGGGCGAAATTGCGAACGTGACAGACAGATACGACGTCTAAAAAATCCCAGAGTTGGTTATTCTCTTCCAAATGCAAAAAAAGTCTTACAATTTTCTTTATAAGTAGATTCTACACAACGCTCATAGTACCTGTGGTTAAATTATGGAAGCAAGTACTGTTGCGAAAGAAGAAACATATAGCGAGTGTCTAGTTACAATATAGGTGATAGAATTAGAGGGACTTCCAAAAGCAAAGCTTGACCCTTCAAGGAAGATACAAGTGGGATCAATGTTAACGGTAAGATGACGGGTGAATTAAGTAGCTGTAATACACCTTTTGTTTCTTGTAAATTAGAAGAATCCTTAGTTTCCGCTCTGATGAATGTTTCAAACTGTCTGCCGACAACATGCCGAGTTAAAGGTTAATGTCACGGAAGTATGTGTACAATGACCGGGTCTTTACAAGGAACAAGAATTTAAATACATTTTCCGGATGGTGGCAGAAAGTAAAGTGGCGTTAAATGATCTGTTTAATTACTATGTAAAATTTCCTGCTTGGAACGTTATCACTAGTTCCATATTTATTCAAATACAGTAAAAATAAAAGTAAGGGAAAATTTCTTTAAACCTTCCCATGATATTTATGCAGCCTCATTAGAAGTTCTCACTCTTACAACGGATGCTTTTTCCAATTAAGCTAACTTTAATATTATTTTTATTTTTTTAGGAATAATATTCTAAAAGCGGTTTAGTTTTGTAAAAAAAAAAAATTATTTCATAACTAAGATTTAAAGATTTAACGAGTTAGCCTTTTTAATATCGTGTAATAAGGGAGCTTAAGGATGCCCGAGAGTATTAAAACTTAGTCAACATATACATTAAGTTTTTATTACAACTAGATGTAATGCTAATTTTGACAAAAAATTGTCAATATTTAACTTCTCACCCCCATAAATTTAATGTGTTTTATAATTAAGATTTATTCATTGCCATATAGGTATTCCTCAGGTTCGCGAGCTACCCCTGGTGATCCCGTAAGGGGATATTCTCAGCGGATTTGTTACCTGAATGCGTCAGTCTCCTACCTACACCTAAGGACACACACACCCAGTCCTGAACCCGGGAAAGGAATTTTTCACTGCTGAAAAATCACCTACCTGGCCTGGAATCGAACCGGAACCGGAGTGGAAGGCAGGCGCGCTACAGATTCACCCACGGCGGCGGACCATTGCCATATAAGCATCCAAAAAATAGAAAATAGCTCCTACGAATAAGGATTAGTTTTAAGGGTGCCTATACCGTCGTAAAAGCTCCCAAGGATTTGCTCACCTCGGGAGCCAAATTATGAGCACGTCCCTGTGTAAACAGGAGGCCTTTGCCCTTATGGGATGTCTATAGACTATATTTATTTATTTATTTATTATACCGTAGTAGGCCTATACTAATTTGTATCAAGATTTTATTTGGATTTACCACATAACAGACAGCACAGTGCTTAAGTGCTTTCTTTTTTCTTCTACCTTCATTCTGCCTCTAGTGAACTTCTGTGCTTAACAAGGTTTTCCTCTTAGCACTTTACGGTATGTCTAATGCAAAAATAAAAGTTTCCGCTTTTCGTACACTGAGTACACTGGAGCAATGAACTTCCACACATTACAAGTCCTTACAATGTCGCGGCTATTATAAATGCTCAGCTCTATTCATTGTGGTTTCTTCGCAGGAATAGTATCTAACCTTAGTTGTTAGGTGTTGCATTGTGTTCATTGATTGATACAAAGTTTGTGACCCTGATGGTCACTGGATTTGGGGTATTTTAAGATTTTCGTGACTTTATCCAGCAACATTCTAGAACTTATTTATCCAACAGCATTCTAAGAACGTCTGAAGTGTGAGTATTGTAAATAATAAAGACAGAATTTCCATGCTTGTTTTTATATTGTAAGCTTGTTACAACTCTCAAACTGCTAATTGTCCATTTCATGGCTTACTGATTCCAAATAAGTATATTTTCCCGTGAATATTTGCATGTTTTGTCAATTTTTATGGATAATTTCACGCACAATGCATGTTTTAGGGGTTTTAGGTTTAATGGTGCATATTTGGAACTTTATCTTACGTTAATTTACGTTCATTTTTTAATTTGAGTGTGTATTATATATACATATATAATTATACTGTCCACCGCTGTGGCTCAGGGGATGCGTCCAATCCTCTCACGCAGTGGGCCCGGGTTCGATTCCTAGTCGGGACAAGTTACCTAGGTGAGGTTTTTTCGGGGTTTTCCCTCACCTATGAGACAAATGTCAGGTAACTTTAGGCCCTTGTGGTCCCCGGATATCATCTGGCCGTCATTATCATCTTCATCCTCATCCTCGCCTTGTTCTGAGTGAGTGTGTGTGTGAATGGTGTGTATCGTCCTATGTGTTCGTGTTGTCTCGGAGGTGGCCCCGGCATTGGGCTGATCACTCATCCGGGGAGGCCCTCCATGTCCTTGTCTGGTCAAAAAAGTATGTATGTGATCCAAAGGTAATCCCTCTCCCGACAGGTCGCGGCCCTGTAAGGCCCGGGCGGCTTGGGTCGCTTAAATCCTAAAAAGGGAGAGGTAAAACTACGAAAAAGAAAGAAAGAAAGAATATAATTTATTATACTTATTTACATTTATAGCATGAGCATCGTGAATAATGCTACAGACTAAAGTTAACACAACACAAGTTACAAGATCGGTATAACGAGGTGGCCGAGATGGAAACGTCTTTGACTCGCATTCGGGAGGTCCCAGGTTCAAATCTCGTGGCCGGCCAAATTGACATGGATTTTTTCATGGTTTCCCCAGTCGTAAAGGCAAATGCCGAATTGGATATTTACATACCATGAATCATCCTCGCCATTTCATCTTATATTACATCCATTTAAATTATGAGTTGAAATCTACTCCATAAAAATACACCAATAATAGAAACTATTGACAATCAATAGTTTCATGGCCTACCCTATTGTATAGACACACATCCCGAACTCCTGATATGGCCTCGCAGCTAAAAGGAGTATAAACACAGCTGAATACAATAATAATTTAATTATTTGCCGGGGAAAATACTAATCAGCAAACAATGTTATAAGGTTGATTATGTCAGGCCTGCAGGAGATACCCATAGCCATTCCATTCCATTACTTGTAGAAAACAGAATGACATCACTTAAACCTGACAGCAACCGACTATAACGTTGTTTATCATGACATTGATAACATTCATGACAAAGGCAACAAACAACACGTTACATTCCAGCTGGACTGGGTATATGAATATTGCGGAAGTTCACAAATGCGTGACAAAAGGGCCTTGTGATCGATCAGCGTATCAATGGAACTACCTTCGATAACAAGATGGTTTCGTGGTCATAATGGCTGAAGCTGAATAACCTTCCTGCGAAACAAATTTATGATAATCAATCCCACTCCTTGCGCTGGTCGCAAGTCGTGCTATATGAAGGTCATGTTGTGAATGACAATTTTTACTTAAGGAATCGCGCACAACGTGCGTTATTTCAACTTAAGACGTAACCTACTGACAAACACCCAGTCCTGAACAGGGGAGGGGATTTTTCACTACCGTAAAACCTCTACCCGGCCGAGAATCAAACCCTGATCGCCAGGGGGGAAGGCTGGTACACTACCGATGCACCCACGGCGGCTGACTAATACAGTAGTAAACGTTATCATATCTAGAGATACGGTGAAGTATAGCCAAGCTTTCCAAAATATTAATATCTGTCTTTTTTTTCGCTTGTCGTTATACAGGTGGTTATGAACAATTTGAAGGGAATCTTTTAATCATTTGACATAACTGGAAAAACTGCAATAGGCAATTTAAGTATTTTGAAAATGTTCAGTGTATTTTTTTTTAATTGCCCCACGTATTCCAAATAACCAAGAACTTCTCTGTTCGTAACATATTTGTGTCCCAACTCCCAAGTGAGTGATGCATGGTTCATAATGTCCTTTTTTGGCATGAACATTAAGAGTCAGCCTGATGTCACACTCAAATCTGATAGCTAGATCCAGAGCAATGCCTTTGTTGGATTTCCTGATGCGATCAGTGAAAAGACACAATTATTCTTTATAATTTAATTTGTAAATATATTGTTACTCATGAGAGCAACAATTCTGCAAATAATATATTTTAATTAAATGGATGCCTAACAAAAATTTGACATATGTACTAATTATTATTGACGTTATTTAACTAATGAGCTACTAATATACGGTATTTCCATTTTATCTCCTGCAAATTTGCCGGCTCTTTCATGAGGAAATACAGCAATAAGGAAACGACGTCTGAGTTGCAGTTGCGGTTGATGTTTACAGTTTTTGTGTAAAATAAAATAAAAACGGATGGAACGCCGTGTTCTAAGAAGCTAAAAACAAGTTTCCGCATTTTGTACCCTTTTTGGAGGTTCCCTTATCTTGTGGAATCTCCTATCTGGAATGAAGGCCAGAAGACATCTAGCCCCACTTTGAGAAGTGCATAAAATTTAGGCTTAGTTATTACTTAATGATAGGGACATAATTTAACAAATTTAGGGGTTTTGCTATAAGTTTGTGTATGATGCGGTATGGGAACTTCCTACTCAAGGAAGTACAGAAGTTACTTCCTGAGAAAAGTCTTTGGCTCGTTCAACGAACACTCCTGTTACAGGCACAGTGTTCCGAATTGTCTTTGGTCTTCTTGTGAATCTCCTAATTTCATGAGTATTGGTGGAAAATGTGTTCTTGGCTCTTCGCTGAAATGTAGTTCCTGGTTACAGATTGGTTCGTAACTAGATCTTTTGGAGCGTTTGCATGGCTCGAGACTTAAAAATAATTAACTGATCGTTTGTGGTTTACGAACCAGAAAGTGGCCCTTAGCTCCTCCGGTTTCGCGTACATTTCAATGTTTTAAAAGGCGGACAACATACCTCCAGAAGTTCGAGAGTGATTTTTCCCGAACTATGATTAACCTGAAAAATAGCAAAACAAAGAAAAAGTAATCTAAGTTTCGATCGAACTATTGTACGGAAAAATAATAATAAAAAAAGAATGGAGAAGCCTGGTCGACTTGCTTCTTTCTAGCGTTCCATACACTGCACTGATTTGAAGAGCGGAGAGGTCATAGTTCGCAACACCTGACGTCATAAAATGTTGATAAGAAGAAGCAGTTGGGTTGGAGGAGCCATGTTGGGTGGCACGCGGAAGGCCAGTGTCCGCCGGCCTCACACTATCACTATAAATAATCTGGTGCACAGATCTCCAAGTATAGGGTGTTGGCCCCGTGCCATTCATTTCGGTGTATGCCTCTCTATCCCCCTTCCAGCACTCCCTGCGATATTTTTAGATTTGCAACCACCCGCTGATTCTACCGGCAGATGAACCTTTCATCTCTGCCGACGACTTCGTTGATTATAACAACAGTTGACATTGACCCTCTCCGCAAAATCAGCTGATAAACTCTGTCAAAAACATGGCAAGAACAGGAAGTTTTTTTGGGGAAAGAAATACTTCCGACTCTCTTTTGCTTCGCCTTAGTGTTAAATATAGTCTTTTGGCCTTCAAATTATTGTGTACATCTGCACGGTCTTGTGTTTTCCATGCCAGTTCGGTGACATAGCTGTTAGTGTGACCGATTTATTGAATATGGATCATTATCCCCAATTAACTTCTCTTGTTATAATTATGTTTTCGCTTGGCTATGTTATTATTAAGAGATCTGCCCACGGGAGTCTTTGGACTTGGTCTTCAAATTTCCTCCATTTCCATCTATTTTATCAATAGCCAGCATTTTCTTTTCTCTTTTAAATGGTGTAGCAACTGGATTCTTCTTCTTCAAAGACCTGGAGTTCCCTGCAACTTTCCTTCGATGGCGTCTTTCAGACAATTTCTTCTGAAGATGTAACTTATCCAGTTTGCTTTCCTTCATAGAGCCGTGTTCAGGATTGATCTCTTCTCGTATATTCTTCTCAGAACTTTTTCATTTGTTACTTTTCCCGTCCATTTTTTTTATTTCTTCCTCCAGCCCCATATTTCAAAACTTTCAAGGCACCACATTTCCAATTTTCTTAGTGTCCGTGTTTCCGAATCGTAAAAAGCAAAGACCAAGACTTAGCACTTCATGAATTTCTGCTTCAAATCCAAGCTCAAATTTCTAGTTAACTGATTTCCTATTTTGTAAGTGACGGTTTACCGTGGCAATTCGTGATCTGATTCCCTTGGTGCAGTAGGAATCATTCGTCAGCAGACTTCATAAGTAGTATACTAGAACCGATCACCAGACAATATGCCTAAGCAAAATCTGCAATTCTTTATTCCTTAGCTCTTTCGGTGTGCTTAGTTGATATGCATGACCACTTGACATTCCCGTTTTTCACTCGGGTTGGGGTAGATGGGTAGATAGGGTTGGGATTTTAGTACTTGCAATGGAACATTTTCAATAAGCTATAAGAACGTTTTTGTCTACGATAAAAGAACTCTCGATGTAAAATTGAGGTCATGGTGGATCTTACGTCATAAGGATTCTCCACTATGGCTGCTGCAGTCTAACAGAAGACTAATTCCTCTAATGAAGAGAGGTACGAGTAGATCTCATCAAGCTGCTCTTCTATTATGTATAACTTACAATCGTCCCAGTAAAAGCCATAATTTCCTGTTCTAAATGAAGACAAGTAGCCTACATACCACTCAATACAGTATGAAGGGTAGGCTACTTTAATAATTTACTTCTTAAAAACTGATTTGATGATTTTGCACATCGGCAGCATTGTTTTCCAACAGACTGGGAAGAACGGTAGTCATGATTATGTTTGAATCGCGACCATAAGTGCGGTCACACTCCTCCTGCTAATTCTGATGTATAGTTCAATCATATTAGGTCGAAATACTCTTCTACTTGGAAAAAAAATTATCCAAAAGGGGATACTTTGCATATGTGTTGTAGTCCTACGAGTACCCAGTAACAACATATACAAAATCAAGACTCGTGCATGCTGTGCTACGGCCGCCATCTTTGAAAATGGCCCTATTTTATAAAAGAAAGTACGAATGTCCTCAACAATCCCTATGAAATAAGACCTCTTAAAAGGGACCTAATTATAAAACTGCTATTAAGGCTGGTCGTTGGTCGAGGAAAGGGATAAAATAACAATTACATTGGTTTTATGGGTTATACATTGGTTCTTAGAAGAAAAGAAATACCTTAGAAACGGTGATCTCGTAATAGAAGAGGTCTTCCAGACATGTTTCACTGAAATTAATTAAATAACGCACAAATAAAGAACTCCCTTTAAACATATATTACCATATCTAATTTTCGTGTCGAAAATAACTTTTGTGACATGAATAGACCCATCCAGGCCCGCTGACAGGATTCTCGGGCCCCTGGGCATCTGAGGTGTGCGGGCCTCTCTAACCCGCCGCGTTCTCACTTACTCTACTTGTTACTTTATGAACGAGATTTACCTGATTATCATAGATAATGCCACGAGTGACTTGAAAATCACGACCGACGAAGTTGATTATTTAACGAATAATGTATGACGAATCATTGAAAGTATAAAATAAATTGGATTATTCGATTAGCATTTTAGTTTAAGGCAATGCTGTACTATTAGAAGGTATTCGAGACATAATAATTGTGGCTGTTTTCTCTTAACAAAACTCAATTGAAGACCCAATTCATGGTTGCTTGTTCCACGTCCAGTAGTTAATAAACATCCAGCTATCCAGATATTGTTTGCTGAAATAATGAAGATATCTTATGTGAAACATAATTACAGTATAGTGTTATGGTTCCAGAATAAATCTTAATATACTGAGACAATGGTGACGTATGCATAAGTCACTGCCTAGAGAGTCTTCGACCTCATAATCACTTTTTATGACGTGATAAAGCAACTTCGATAAAGACTGAGTGAATCAGGCGTGTGAATGGCTGATTTTAGGCTCATTTTTATGTTGTTGCTACAAATCGGAAGAAAAACACATTAGCTAAATAGTCAGCTTATTCTGCAGAAGAAATGTGCACCACCATACACTTATGTATTGACAATTTTCGAGTACAGTAATTTTTTTTTTTCAACTTTAATGAGTCAGTGGGATGGGGAAACATTTTATAGTTAACAATTTCTTACAGTTAATAAATTTTATGGATTATTATACACAATCCAGGAATCAAAATTAGGGCTTAGTTGAACTGTAAATTTTAATTTAATTTTAATGAGTCAGTTTGGTGGAAAACATTTTCTAGTTAAAACTTTTCTACAGTTAATAAAATTTACATTTTATTATGCTGGTATACAGGAATCGAAACTAGGTCTTAGTTGAACTTTAACAAGTTATAGAAAATCGTAATTTTTTTTTTACGTTATGAAAATGTAACTCTCTTGGCCCTCTTTCTTGTAAAGGTATCCATGTCAAGCTCCTTGCCAAATAGGGTTCCATCGCTAAGATGCTGGGATTGTTCAATCTGAAGTGATTCATCATTGATTGATTGATTGATTGACACTTTTAATTCCTTTCTTTACATTTACACTGAAACATATCTCACCTTGACTTACTGATGCAGGGTTGCAGTTGAACAGTCTAATTCAGTGTCCGGCAGATGCTGCAGTTGTGACGTAAGAGCCAGTCATCTCGCAAGAGCTTCGGAGAGAGAGCAGTTGAGTTGTATTGCTGTCAATACGCATCAGCGCAGTGGCGTTCACTGCAGCAGTAGAATTGTATGGTAAATTTAGTGCATTCAAAGTAAAACTAGACTTATGAAAACGTCACCTCACTCTCTGAGACACGTCACATTTTCCAAAGTTGTCTACAGTATGTCATCGAATTACAGACCTAAATAATTATGTGCAAATATTAGAAGAACTGGATCAGGAATTTGATTGCCGATTTCAAGATTTTGCAAACCTCCAATCCGATATTTGCATATTTGCGACACCATTTTCTGTGGATATTGACAGTGTTTCAACGTCATTGCAACTAGAAGTCATTGATTTGCAAAGTGATATTAAAATGCAAGACCGATTTCAAAACAAAAAGGATTTATCTATATTTTATAGAAGATTTCCCCAGGCAAGATTCCATTTATGAACGATCCTGTTCAAAACAAAGAGGCGTGGCTGTCATAGCCCGCACGTGAGAACGCACGTGTTCACCATGTTTAATGCTAGTTTCTTTATTCTCAGTACAACTCATCCGCAGGGTCGTCGTGAACAATGAATCCTTTATGTTTTGTTTGCTAATTGATATACTATAATGATGACGATGCCAGTGAGAGTTTGTTATTTCACGTGTAAATATTGATATTATTATTGCATGAACTTACGAACACTCGTTAGCCACGCTCTGGTAATGGCGCATGCTAATGACATTAACCAATCACGTTTTGTCACATGATGCGAATTTTCCGCGAACTCTCTGTGAGTTCACCTCCCCTTTGTTTTGACTAGGATCAAACTAGAATGGGATCAATAATAGAATGTTGAGTATATTTGGATCGACGTAGGCCTATGTATGTGAACAGTTCTTTTCGTGTATGAAGGTCTACAAACCACAACATAGGAATCACCTATCTGATCAGAACTTAAAAAATGTTCTTCGTTTGTGTGTTAGCCAGACTATGACGCCAAATATTGCAAAATCAGTGGACGAGAAAAGAGGGGAAAAAATCTCGACAATGCCTTCAGCTTGGGCACGATAGTGACACAAAGTAAGGGTGTGTATCACAAGTCTGAATAGGCCTATAGGCTACTTTTCTCACAAAGGTGTATAGTTTAATTTGTATATTTTGTGTAGTTTGTATATTTGGTGTATTCTGTATATTTTGTATACTTTAACATTTTTCAGTTTCCGAGTAGACAAAGTTTTGCAGTACTGCTTAAAGTATTCTCATGTTTTATGTATTTGTAGTTTATAGCAGTTTCGGAGCCTCATTTAAGTATGCGGAGGCTTCCGCACCTGGATGTATTATGCTTTTCAGATTATTGTAAGTAGGGCCTATATTAAATTTCATTACAAACAAAACTGTTCTGTTACATTGATTTATCACAGTTGTACTCTTTTGTTTTCGTACAAATGTATTGTAATTGTGCTATTGCCATACTATCAACGAAAACGGAGCGCACTCTGTCAGTGCATAGACGTCGTACCGCCACTGGCCAGGAGAACCATTTCTCCACGCTGCGCTTTGCTCAGTACGGAGATATTGCCGAGCAAAGAGCGTTGCTGCTCTGTAGTATGACGTCACGGAGCACGGATCATGCCGGTCACTGGTCTAATTGCTATAGACCCAACATACGTATATTAGGGAATACGCATCTAGCTTTGTCTTCCTCGGTGCATTCTAAAGTTGTAAAGATTCTAATAATGTTTCTCCTAACTTGTTCTTACGAATTGATTTTAGGTGTTTGTTTTCATTGCTAATTTTTCATTCCATCTTCTTTGTACGTTTGACACAAAGACAAATATTGCTTTTCAATTTCATTTTCATCTTCATCAAAGTACTTCCATAGACGTTGAAGAAGGTCGCTAACTATCCGGGAAAACTGAAATCTTTGAGTAAGAGGCCCAGTGTGATAGAATCACACTACAATATCGTAAATCGTACTACCTAGCATCGTATCCGAAAGCCTTTTTAGGTAGATTTCGAAGAAAAATCTACCTATTGCAATGGATACCACTTTATGATTTTCGAAAAATTCTTTCATATCTTTACGTTTCATGCTCCCCTAAGTACGAAACCACCGCCCGTTCAAAAAAAAAAAATTGTGATATATATATATATATATATATATATATATTTATATATATATTTATATCTTTACACGATAGCGGCCGTAATTTTGAAGATATTTGAACCAAATTTTAATATGTTATTTCTAGGCCCAATAGTTCGGACAAGTTCGTTAATGGGCAAAATTGGCCCAAGGGGGTGGTCGGGGGAGGGGGTTGAAATTTTAAAACATTTATATCTCGGCCCCTATGAAGTATAGAGGGAAACTTTGTTTGAATAAATTAGAGTACTCCCTATGGAGTTCACAGTGACACCAACGATTCGGGGGTTCGAGTGAGGGTGGGGGTGGGGGTGGGGGTAGGGGATGAAAATTAGAAACTTTTGAAACCACGTCTTGTGGGGTATCGTTGAAAAGCTCTTGATGAGTACTCTACAAATCAATAAATAGTTTCTTGATAGCTCTCATATGACGCGAGATTTTAATGTTTGAAAATAATAACACTTAAAAGAATTATTATAATATCATAATTTTGGCTTGTTTAGCGGCTTTGCTAATTTTATTCATTGCTAATCTTGTGCACGGCCTCCCAGAATATTATATCCTATTCTTGTTGTCAAAACAAATGATTGTAGGCTCTTCCTCTTTACCGAATTCAGTTCTTATTACTGCAGGCATAATGAATAGAATGAATCCTCTATTCATTATGCTGCAGGTTTACCATGCCAAGGCTAGAGAAGAAGAGTGCTATGCAGCGACAGTAAATTAAACCAAAAGCACTTCGAAATCTACCTCCGCCTGTAGGCCTGCCTAAAGGGATTTTTTTATTTGCGTTACCTATTTTGTATTACTTTTTCCGCCCCACCCCAAGGGCCCAGATAACTCAGATCTGGGACTTGGATAATAGACAGAGAAATCTGAATTGCAGATTCATTTGTACGATTAATGAATTCAGACGACCGACTTGATGCCAGTGATAACTAACCGAATTTATCATGTCTGTCTTGAGGATTAGAGAACGCATTTATGTTTTCATTGGAAGCGGCTGTCGCGTTGAATGTTCGCTGCTGTTGTGGTCTTACGGTTCGTTTCCCCTGATCTGCGTGGGTGCTTTTGAACAATATTTTATGCAATAATGAAGTTTCTATTTCCTGTATAGTGACCCTCTGGTGTACAGCTTCTGTCAAAATGTTATAACCTCTATTAGAGCAAAGAACTAAGATTTTAAAAAGTTAAAACAAAGTAATTTTCTCCGGATTTCCGTAGTTTTCAGGGTTTTACGTGAATATGCTGTAATTGATAAGGGGCAAACAACTGAAACCTTACTGTAGGCTAGATGGCAATACCAACACAAAAACATATGAGTCACCAATTCCCTTTGAATACTAGGAGCAAAGAACAAAGATTTTAAAAAATTAAATCAAAGTCATTTTCTCCGGATTTCCGTGGTTTTCGGAGTTTTCCGGGGATAGGCCTATGCTGTAATTGATAAGGGGCAAAGAACCGAAACCTTAATCTAGATGGCAATACCAACAAAAAACATAGCCTATGAGTCAGAAATTCCCTTTGAATATTAGGAGCAAAGAAAAATAAGACATAGTCATTTTCTCCGTATATAAGTGGTTTTCCGGGGATATGTTGTAATTGGTAAGGGGCAAACAACTGACACATTAAACTAGATGGCAACACCAACAAAAAATATGTGAGTCAAAAATTCCCTGGGCATATTAGGAGCAATGAACAGAGACTAATTAAAACAAACTCATTTCTCCGGATTTCCGTGGTTTTCTGGGGATATTCTGTAACTGATAAGGGGCAAAAAAACTAAAAACTGCAACTAGATGGCAATACCAACAAACATTATGAGTCAGAAATTCCCTGGGCATATTAGGAGCAAAGAACAAAGAAAAATTAAAAAAACTCATTTTCTTCGGATTTCCGTGTTTTTCCGGGGTTTCCGGGTAAATTCTGTAATTGATAAGGGGTAAACAACTAAAACAACTAGTCATCTGAAACTAGATGACAATACCAACAAAAAATATATGAGTCGGAAATTCTCACGGGAAAGCCTACACTCTATACTACAATTTTACTTATGTACAGCTTCTTATAATATAAGAATTTGAATTAGTGAATTAGTTTCATTATGAAACATGCTATCTTTTTGTTGCACTCTTAACAGTCGTTCGGAACGACGTGGCACATGGGTTGATGATAAAAATTTATGCGCAGTAGACATAAAAAGTTGCTATCTGCTGTCCCACGTAAACCTTACCTTGGTTCTGCGTAGCCCGTGTGCCGAGTAGTTCCGAACGACCAGCAACTCACTATATTATATATAATACGTGTAGATTTATAGTATACTATTTATCCCTTAAATACTCGAGACTCAGTTTCTCCCGTAAATTATAAATCCCTGCCGCACTGCTATAAAAACAATTAACACCTGACAATTGGTTCTTATTCTGTAAATTTAACTAGCATTTTAATTTTTTCCTAGTATTTTCCGTTATAATATTACAAATTGAAGACAAAACTATTGTATCAAGTTACTATAGGATACATTATGAGTTTAAGGATTAAACCTTTCCTTATGAATACAGTATTAACAAATCATGTAATTAAACCGACTACAGAGTACGGTGCTAAAAGCTTGGATAGTACTACCACAATGAATAGAATGAATTCATTATGGTACTACTTAACCCGAATGTTTTCCCACGAATGTAATGTAGTTGGTTGTTATACTGCGCTGCAAATCGTTTGGCGAAGGAAGATCATTTTTCATTTGACAAATTTTCCTTATGATGGCACCATAGCCCTAGGGTCTGCTGTTGCGAAGAAACCTGGGAATCTCAACTTTCTGGAACCCACGATCCTTATTGGGACCACACACTTTATCCCGAGAATATTGGTTAATTATGTTTATTATTATTATTACTATTATTTTAAATTTATGATTTTTTTTTTTTAAGGTTATTAAAGACTGTTCAAGTCTCGCTTCGGCAAGTGACTCAGGCCCCTGTGTGTTGTTTAAAATTGAAAATACCATTGTAGGTTATCCATTCACTACTTAAATACCAAGTGTATCAGACACTATATAAAATTCAAACTACTCTTCTCCGTTTCTCTTTTTAGAAGCAGCTATACATGCAAAACAGAACTGCTCAAACCCATATTATTCTATCTTCAGACTCAGAGGGAGGATTTAAATCTGTTCTAGGGTTGTTCGGATGTACTACAATTATGTGTACTGTAGGTAACATTACAGTAGTACTACAGAGTTCATTAAACAATAAAAGTAACACTCATTTAAAATCAACAATTTTACGGATCATCAAAATACATACATGTAAGAAAAAGGAATATTTTCTGTTGGCATTTAAATTTATTGCCAGATAGTGATTTTAAAACTGCAGGTACAATCTAATTCCCATCACAATGACGTGTTCATCTGATTTTTTCTTTGTATGTACCGTACTGATTTATGAATGTCATGTACCGAATGTCTATGATCTAGGAGCCTCAACCCCTGGAATCCTCTGGATCTCTATGGCCTGTATAGGGAACACTTTTTTTTTACTGATTTATGATAGACGATTCCAATGTTGTAGGACTCAACTACAATAACTCAATCTATAACTTTAAACACCTTTTTTTGCAAAAATAAATACTCTTTTTATGTGTGTTTTTGTTGCTCCACTCATAATTCTATTCCTTGTGACATTGGACATATCTCCATAGTATAATGGTTTTAGATAGTTTTCGCCTAGTGTTTATTTAAAGTATCTTAGTAAATACATTGATTTGCTGACGACATTATAATATAAAGTAAACAGTCTATAACTCTATACATTTAGCCCATGATAATATTTCATCCACGTAGATTCCTAAGAACTTATGATCATATGCTTCTTCAATATTAGCCTACTGTTATCAATTTGAAAGTAATATTTTTATTAAATTGAGGCGATTAGCTACAAAAAATCTAGCAACTATTCTAACAGCATGTTCCATGTTCTAGCTGTATTGACGGATAAAGGGACTATATTGAAGCGCCTTTACATGATATAACTTATACATAATTGATAATACATGACTACCGAATATATTCTGAAAAATTGCAAATTTTTATTACTTTCCGTTTTTATTTTTAATATATAAAATGCTAATTTTAAAACAATTTTCACCCCCCTCCCCAGAAATTTCAATGACGCATTTTGCGTCTTCAACACCCCCACCCCCTTGTGAACACCTTTGCATTAAAGAATCTCATTACTGTATCTTAGATTGTGCGGTCGTGGAGTTTCAACTCAGGACCTCCAGTAGCAGTTTCCTGCATGAGAAGTTTGAGGTTCTCCAAACGCTATCGATTCCGTTCTGAATAGTGTGTGTGTGTGTTTTTTTTTAAACATGTTCCATCTGAACAATGAAATATACTTTCCATTTTCTATAATTTCATACAGTTTAGAAAACATCCTGACCTAATATGGGGTTGGCCTTTACCGCTTTACCAGCTGTTTGGTGATTATTTTCTCGTCAGTTACGAGACAAAGAGAGAGAAGGCAAGTTGTGCTGCGCGTAGCGCGTACTGCCTAACGTCAAGACCAGCCCCAGACAGACCAGAGTGTGTTAGTGTAGTGTAGAAGTGGGCGTAGGTGTTTACTATCGTTGTGAATGTAAGTAAAATTGTATATTTCACAACTATATGATGTCGCATTTTGCCGGTATTTGTTTAAACCATTAGTTAATTATATAGAGGCGTTAAAATGTGGTTAAATTTCATATAACAGCCGTTTAATACAGAGTATTGAGCAGTTGGTGTTTTTTTCACACTGGTGCATCATCGATCGTGACCTACTAATGTATGCCGAAGGGTGTTGGCTTTACAACTGATGAATTATTTGTGAGAGAATAATAGGAAATTTATCATTCAGATATTAATCACACTAGGAAATGAATACTTACTTGAAAATAACTTCAATCGTATTTTCATTATGCTAGTGCCAAACCTAGGTTTGCCTTGATTGACCCTATTGAAGGCAGCAATTTAGGTTTCGAGGTTGTTAGTGAAATTAACTTTTTTTGTGTGGTGGTGTGACGGCGATATTATTCACACAATTTAATGCAGTTGTACAATAGTCCGATGTGTGAAAATGCAGTGAATGGTGTGACTCATGAATAAATTAAATGCTCTTCATAATAGCAGATTCATTTGAGCAAGAGGTCTGTTTTCAATCAGTGTTGGGTTTGAAGTTTGTTCTAAATGTACTCTTCCTGTGTTTTACAGACTTCGTCGACAACGACGACCACCAAAATGACAACAAATACTAAGTTGTATGGGAGGGACCTCAGTGAATATGAAGATGTTGATGTGGAAACGTTACTGGCCCAGCTATCTCCTGAGGAAATCAATATCCTTGCAAAGGAGGTGGATCCAGATGTAAGTATTCTACAAGAGTGAACCTTAATTACTTAGTAGGATGTATTTCTCAATAGATACCGGTAGACATTTTTGCGACTTAGGTCTGAACATATCAAAACTTGTGATCAAGGCGATCAATTTTGGGGTTATGTTTCTACCGTTTCCTCAGAATAGATTCATTTATAAGAAAGTTCTGTTAGTGAGTCTGCAATGTTGTTATGCCTGGAAATTTGAATAGGCCTATTTAATCCAAGTATTGGTATTACATTTTGAAACATAGGCTTGTTGATCAAATTCAACATATGATTCTAAATACCAATACAAACTTGAACTGCCAATACCGGTACTGCTTCAGCATGTTTTTGTAAATTATTATGATGACACTGCAAGTAACTATAAGCCCCGATTTGTTATTTACAGTTTTGGAGTTTGTTTTCGTATTGAAGGCCAATTTTTGTTTGATAGCATTTGGTTATAAGAGCTGCAAAGATGTAGATATCTCGTCCTGTAGATCCTGTGTTGAGCGAGGCTCAAGGATATAGAACATGTCAGATCAAAAAATACATCCATGTTATAACAATAATAGCCTATACAGAAACTGCAAGCTGCCAAATTTATCCAAGCTGGAAATATTCCTCCAAATTGTAGAAGGTGTGAGTTATTAAAAATTCCTTGACAGATGTTTTGTAAGGTTTGCTCTTTCTTTGAATACATAATAATTTAATGTTGTTTCGAAGCTTGTTATATATCTGTACTGCAGAATAATAAGCACCCTTCTGAAAGAGTTTTAACGAGTTATTTGGTCTGTGTAGATCATTCATGTTTCTAGTAGTACGTCCATGTGCACTAAAATTAGTTTGAAATTTATAATATTATCCACTACATAACACATAACAGAGTAGAACACATGAGTGGAGGTATTATACACTATACTTCACTAGATTTTACCACTGACCTGGACATGTTTCGGGATTCTGTCTTTATCCCATTGTCAACAAACTCCAACTCCAAGTAGTAGCAGAACAGAAAATGAACTTTTGTTTTGCATCATTAATATCAGTGTCCAAATTATGTCCCACCCATAACAGATTTTGAGAAACAAATTTTAAATACGGTATTTAAAATAAATTTTAAATAATGCTTTGCATGTAGTGTGGAGGAGAAGGCATTGTAAATTTTACAGAATGTGAAGAACCAATTCTAGTTTATTATTTAAGATATGTAATAAACAAAAATAGTTTTTATAATTTGCCAGAATGTCCCACCCGTAATTATGAAATGGCTGCTAGCTGTTCTGATTGACTATTTAGACTGTTACTGTACCTTAGTTATTAATTTAAGTAATTTTGACTTATATTTTTCATTTTCTCGTTTCAGGATAACTTGCTACCGCCTTCTCAAAGGTGCAGCTATGAGTGTGAAAAAGATCCCACTGGCCCCCTTAATCGCAAGAAGTTGATCGAACACATCAATAAACAAGCTATGGAAACTCCAGATGTACCTGAACTGAAACCGTATGTTCCTGGTACCATCAGGGGGAAAAAGGTAAGGGAGAGTTAGTATTTGGTTAGTCAGTTTTTATATGCGCTGTAGATCTACATATTGTGCAGATTCTAAATGGGCTAAGTTTTGTTTTAATTTTGTCTCAAATTATTGAGGCTAGTAATGAGAAAGATCAGATGATTTTAAGAATCAAATAATCTGTTATCGAGTTATATAAAGAATCAAATAATTAAACTTATTTGAATAAAAATGTTCTCGGATGGATGCAGGTTCCAAGTACTTCTCACAATGCAAGGTGAACTTGAGAACTCAAATCGTTATTCAAATGTAAACTTACAGCTTGGCAACTCCATCTTGTTTGCAAGATCTATTGCCATTCATTCCACAATGTTTTTGTCTCTTCCACACTGCAAACCAAAAACCAATAGGAGTTTGTTTCATGCTGCGCTTTCAGATATTGTGTTTATGGCCTTCTAATACTAGTGTTTGCAGAGTAAAGATTCATAAGATAGGAACGCTGTCTCATCTGCCGTGCAATCTTCAGTTAAGAATCAGTGGTCTAGTAACACTGAACTGCCTGCAATTTTGTAGGCTACCCCATGGAACTGAAGAGAGTTTGAACTTCCTGGTCTACTCCAAAATGAAGTTGACACATTGAAAAGGATTTCTGAACTTGGTGCTGCTCGCTGTTATGTTTATGTAAACAGAAGAAAGCTATGCATGTGCTCGAGCTATGAAAACAAGGATTACAATATTGAGAGATTTACTCTAAAATCCTTTGAAATCCATATTATTTCATTTTTTAAAAAGTGAAAGTTTAAAAAACTGCTCAAACGTGTAAATGTGTATAATTTAGAGTAAAGAAATGTAAGGCCTAAGTTTAAATCAGACCTATGAAGTCTAAAATTATATTTAGACTGTTTACCCCAAACATTTTTAAAGGCATTAATTCTGTAAAACGTAATATAAAACAATATCACTGGTTTATAATAGTGGATAAAAACAATACTTGTAAAACTAAAACACACACTACGCTTCGACCTGCCCCCCAAGGCCTTTCTCAAGTGCATGACTAACTAAATCATACACATCCTGTCATATCCATGTGGCGTGGTCATTCTCACGTTGTTGTTGTTGCTGCTGCTGCTGCTGTTGTTGTTGTTGTTGTTCGTTGCTGCCACCACTGTTTTCGTCCTCCCGCTTTCTAAACGTGTTATCCTTGTAATGCTCATTAATCCATTCACCTGAGTTATCAAAATTACTGTCATAAATCACTTGGACTGGGAAAACTTGGAACTTCATATGTCCTATTTAAGTTCTTAATCACATTAATCCACTGTTCCCCTACGTTTTCCTCATAGTTATTTAAGCAATTATCTTTCATGCCAATAATATTCACGGCTTCACTAATTTTTCTCCGGATGTGGTTCCTTATATCTTCACCACTTCCAACTAGCCCATCTTGTGCCCTTCCTTAATCATATGTTGGCTCAACCCTGTACAACATTTTTTGTTTTTTATATTGCTTTCATGCTCACGTAGTCTTACGCTGAAAGTTCTGCATGTTTCCCCTATATATATATATATATATATATATATATATATATATCCCTTCACAGTCACTGCAAGAAATAGCGAAAATTCCCGGTTTTTCCATCTTTCCCTTGTCTTTGGTGCTACCAAATTTTTTATGCTGCGTAAATAAGTTCCCAATGGTCCTTATAGGCCTGTATGCCGGTATCATGTCGTATTTTCTTAGCACTTTGCAAGTGCCTTCACTTAAACCAGGAATATAATTAACAGAAACATACCTTCTATTCAAGTTCCGTGTTTTTTCTTCACCTCTATCGCTGCCGTCTCCATTACCCATTTCTACGCTCCTCCATATCCTCTGGATCTTGTTTTCTTTGTATCCATTCTTAGTAGCAAGTTTTATAATTTCGTTCTTTTCTTTCTTCAAATCACTACTGTTATTGCATATCCTGTATGAACGAGTAACAACGTTGTTTTTAGTAGTGTGATGATGCGAAGATCTTTTGTGTATATAAAACTCACCTTGGTTAGGTTTCCTGTACACTCCTACCTTAATTCCAGTTTCCTAAATTTTTATGCACAAATCCAGAAAATTCAGGCACTTGTTTACCGACTTTTCATATGTAAATTTTAATCTGGGGTGACAATCATTGAAATCCACAGCCATTTCCACTGCCTTTTCCCCCGTTGTGATTACAAAGATGTCGTTTACAAACCTCATGTAGGTAACTATATCATTAGAGTATTTGTCGATAATTGTATTCTCGATGTAATGCAATGTAATGGTTAACAACAAAGGGTATCGACAGAATTGTAGCCAACAAATACTATAGGTGGTACGAGGTCTGTTCTAACCATAATGTTTTTCAATTTAATGGAGTGGTATACCAACAGAAGGAAGGCCTCAGTATGGGTAACCTGATTTCAGGGTTTATAGCCAACTTTTTATGCATTACATCGAGAAGCCAATTATCGACAAATACTCTAATGATATAGTTACCTACATGAGGTATGTAGAAGACTTCTTTGTAATTACAAGGGAGAAAAATGCAGAGGAAATGGCTGTGGATTTCAATGATTGTCACCCCAGATTAAAATTTACATATGAAAAGTCGGTAAACAAGTGCCTGAATTTTCTGGATTTGTGCATAAAATTTAGGAAACTGGAATTAAGGTAGGAATATACAGGAAACCTAACCAAGGTGAGTTTTATATACACAAAAGATCTTCGCATCATCACACTACTAGAAGCCACATAGGGCGCAACTTTGTTACTCGTGCACACAGGTTATGCAATAACAGTTTTGAAGAAAGAAAAGAACGAAGTTATAAAACTTGCTACTAAGAATGGATACAAAGAAAACAAGATCCAGAGGATGTGGAGGAGCGTAGAAATGGGTAATGGAGACGGCAGCGATAGAGGTGAAGAAAAAACACGGAACTTGAATAGAAGGAATGTGTCTGTTAATTATATTCCTGGTTTAAGTGAAGGCATTTGCAAAGTGCTAAGAAAATACGACATACAGGCCTATAAGGACCATTGGGAATTTATTTACGCAGCATAAAAAATTTGGTAGCACCAAAGACAAGGGAAAGATGGAAAAACCGGGAATTTATGCTATTTCTTGCAGTGACTGTGAAGGGATATATATGGGGAAAACAGGCAGAACTTTCAGTGTAAGACTAAGTGAGCATCAAAGGGATATAAAAAACAAAAATTGTTGTACAGGGTTGAGCCAACATATGATTAAGGAAGGGCACAAGATGGGCAAGTTGGAAGTGGTGAAGATAGAAGGCAACCGCATCCGGAGAAAAATTAGTGAAGCTGTGAATATTATTGGCATGAAAGATAATTGCTTAAATAACTATGAGGGAGACTTAGGGGAACAGTGGATTAATTATTATTATTATTATTATTATTATTCTGTTTATTTATTCTGGCAGATTAATAAAATTAATGTGATTAAGAACTTAAATAGGACACACGAAGTTCCAAGTTTTCCCAGTCCAAGAGTGATTTATGATAGTTATTTTGATATCCCAGGCAGAGGCGTAACGAGGGGGGGTTTTGGGGGTTTGAACCCCCCCCCCCCATTGATTAAAAAAAGGAAAATTGTATAATTTTTTAAAGTCTTCTTATAAATTACTTAATACGAGCATAAAGCGTGGGAAGCTTAAAACTCGTTACTGTGCATCTTAATTTTTAAAATTTTCCAGGGGAGGACCCCCGGAAGCTTAAAACTCGTTATTGTGCATCTTAATTTTTAAAATTTTCCGGGGGAAGACCCCCGTAAGCTAAAAACTTGTTATTGTGCATCTTAATTTTTAAAATTTTCCAGGGGCGGACCCCCGGACCCCCCCTCCGTGGGGGTATTAGACCCCGCAGATGTTATAACCCCCCATATGGTCGGCCTGGTTACGCCTATGTTCCCAGGTGAATGGATTAATGAGCATTACAAGGATAACACGTTTAGAAAGCGGGAGGACGAAAACAGTGGTGGCAGCAACGAACAACAGCAACAACAACGTGAGAATGACCACGCTGCATGGATATGACAGGATGTGTATGATTTAGGCAGTCAGTGCACTTGAGAAAGGCCTGGGGGGCAGGTCGAAACGTTGTGTGTGTTTTAGTTTTACAACATATTGTTTTTATCCACTATTATAAACCAGTGATATTGTTTTATATTATGTTTTAGGTAGATTTCGAAGAAAAATCTTGCAAGATGATGTAATAAATCACATATGTTTTTCTTTGTGAGAACCTGAACCATTACACCAACAGCGGGCTTTATTAGCGTAGATATTTCACCCGTTTCCTTTTTAATGTACGGGAAGTTGACCTATACACTTTATTTTTCAAGTTTCTCCATAAATAATATTCACATACTGTTAGAAGAACTTAAAGACAATATCACATAGGCCTATCACAAGAGAAATGAACTCTGTCTCGGAAGCTGAACTTATGCGTGTGAAAGAAAATTTCCTAAAATGGTGTCAGTGTTGTGTGGATGCGAGAGGAGAACATTTCCAACATCTCTTGTGATGAGGTTCGTGTTTATTTTCATTGTAATTTTAACTGTAAATGTGAGAACCTGAATCAAAACACCGATTGCGGCTTCATTAGCGTAGATATTTCACCCGATCGCTCGGGAGTTGGAGCTGTGCCCGCCGCGCCGCAGGATCCCGCGTCATTGGCCAACTCTTGCGTGGGACACACTGTATATATATCTTTACATGCTAGCGGCCGTAAGTTTGAAGATATTTGAACCAAATTTTAATATGTTATTTCTAGGCCCAATAGTTCGGACAAGTTCGTTAATGAGCCAAATTGGCCCAAGGGGGTGGTCGGGGGAGGGGGTTGAAATTTTAAAACATTTTTATCTCAGCCCCTATGAAGTATAGAGGGAAACTTTGTTTGAATAAATTAGAGTACTCCCTATGGAGTTCACAGTGACACCAACGATTCGGGGGTTTTGGGGGTACGAGTGGGGGTGGGGGGATGGAAATTCAAAATTTTTGAAACCACGTCTTGTGGGGTATCATTGAAAAGCTCTTGATGAGTACTCTACAAATCAATAACTAGTTTATCGATAGCTCTCATTTAAGGCGAGATTTGAATGTTTGAAAAAGTGCTCTTTCCTCTTTTTTGCAATTATTATTGCAGGTTCGTCATGCCAAGGCTAAAGAAGAAGAGTGCTACGCAGCGACAGTAAATTAAACCAAAAGCACTTTGAAATCTACTTCAGCCTGTAGGCTTGCCTAAAGGGATTTTTAATATTGATTCTATAGCTCATATAAGAACAGGTTTTCATTGATTTAATGTTTGAATTATTGAAGTACAAAACGAGATACAGTATATAAAATTTTATTGCATTTTGAATGCTATAAATAGGCTATATGTTGTAAAAAGGATGTAAAAATGTCATTTGGAAGGAAACAGTCGAGATAAACCTGAATTACCTAGAACTGCAGTTAGGATTGCCATAATTTAGGTGTGATAAACCAGAACATACTTTTCAAACTGATAGTTGATATTACAAATTCCATATTCTGAAGTGACTTTATATACATCTGGCACAATAGTAGAGCTTTCATTGTGACATTCACTAGATTTGACAGCTTTGTTTTAATTCCTTCAATAATATAAAAACAAAACTATACTAGAATAGGAAGCATTACAAAATGTTAATGGCTAATTAATAACATTTCTGTTGAGACAATTGGGCACTATTGCTCCGCATACAATACAGAGACAGTAAAGAGTACAATTTAATTCGTGACACAAGTATTATTTTACATGACGGCAATTTTAAGTTGGCCAAAATCTGCAAAGTTTCAAAACAGAATCACCTGCACACATGTTATTACACTACAGAATTGTAGATTGTCCATGAAATCCATGACATATAGTATTTCTCTGTAATGGACATTGCGTGAAGTTGGATTGTAGACAGAGAATGGGGATCATGGATCATGTGTGAAAACATGGAATCGAACAGCAAAGTCGTATGCTAAAATAAAAGAAAAAGAAGTCGCAAAATATCCTGTGGTGCAGTATATCTGCTAATGTTGGACATTAATTTTATTGCAGTGGATCCCACCTCCTCAAACACAACATGAAAAGGATGCTGAGGAAAAAATCTCTATCGACTTGGGAGATGAGTATGAACATGCACTTAGTTCGGCTACACAAGAAGAAATCATTGATTTGGCAGGTAAGAATTTATGTTCATTTAATTACAGAATATTGTTTCTGTTTACTATTTAGCTCATGAATAAGCTACCAATGAAGCTGAATGTATAAGAATATGTGAAAATTCAACCAGTCACAAGTGTTTATCATCATAATTTTATAGTTTTATTTTTATCACTTCATTTTATTACCTTCACTTGTTTTGATGTAAATTCACAAAGACTGAACACTGAAACATCTTCATAGCTGTAGTTCTTTGACAAAAAATAATTAATCATTCAACACAATGATTGCATATATACAGTGAGTCTCAGACAGATTGCACCCGCGCGCCGCGCTTCTCTTGTGATGACTCAACACTTCCCGCGTCACAGCCAGCTGTGTGTCCCCGCAGATAAGTCAACAATTGCTGCATAGGCTGCAGTTGAGCATTGTTCTCGTGTTGTACAGACGTGAAAGTGTTATTCTGTAGTTGTCACAACTAAAAGAAAACATTAGGATAGAGATAAACTCAATAACGGAAGAGCAATTAATGCGTGTTAATCGAAATTTCCGTCACAATGCCAAAAATGTGTGGATGTAGGAGGAGGGCATTTCCAGCATCTCCTGTAATAAGGTAGGTGCCTATTTTTGTTATTTTCTAACTTATTTCATTTATTTTCATTGACACACACGAACGAAGTCAGGCAACTGCCGGGCAGTTCCTTTGCCGCATACTAGGGATAGGAGCATCATGTGGGGGGAACTCAACGTGCGACGCGGCAGATGCAATCTGTCTGAGACTCACTGTATAATATTAATTACAGGATATCATTATGGCAATGAGGTTAATCTAAACGTTCATAATAATAATTGTTCGTGGCAGCGCTGCCATTGTGGTATATAGATTGTTTCATTCTAGATGGCGTTGCCTATCATGAATATAATGGCACTTACTAGAAACTTGTTTTATTAATTTTGATGGTTTAATTTATTTACTACATGCTTAATTATGTAAGTATTCACTAAATAGTCAAACTGTTATTCAAGGTCCAAATTCTCTCAAGATAAATTCTGGACCTCTCATGACATTACCTACGAACATTACAGGAGCATATGTTACGAATTTAAAGAATTTGTTTGTAACAGATTTGTGAAATGTAGTGTAGTACTGGGCTGTTTCAGTGCAACATTGAACAATACTAAGAACACCATGGTTTAAATTATTGTTAAAGGAATAGAAATTTCCATCAGTGGAAAGAATTTTGCCAACTGTATTTTCCTAGTTACTAGGCTGGTTACCATGTTTTTCACTTGTTTCTTAAACTGTGTAAAATGTATGTTTGTGGATCATGTTTTATATTTAAACCATATCTCAGATTTACATTAAGCAGATTTTAAGAAATGATTTCTAATGGCAGATTTAATGAAATTTTTTGATAAAAACTGAATGAAGGGTAGTTATAAGATGTCATCTCTTCCACTTATTTAAATTCCATCTCTTGAACAATATGACTTTGTATTAAACTGAGACAACTGATCATACACTCGTGTAATGCGAGCACTTGTTCTTTGTTTGAGTGGGGAGAGATAAATTGAAAAATCCCTGTGTAGAGTGGAGAAAGTCATGTTTTTTTAATAACAGATTTCATTTTCTAGGAATCGCTATCAGTCGCTAATACCTTTCATATTGGAAAATGTCGATGGTTATATCTTGTGGAATAATCTTATAAATATGCATGTTTATGATGAAAATCGTGTTGCTTAAAAAATTAAGAGCCAAGTATCATGCTTCTATAGACTTAGAAAATAATAAAACACAAATGTTTCAGCTATTTTGGGTTTCCACTCCATGATGAACCAGGACCAGTATCATGCTTCTCTGCTCAACAAGGGTCAACCTGTTGGTTTGGGTTGGGATGGCATTACGAAAGCATCACAACCAAAACCATACCCTGCAGATCCTCCTAACATGACAGATCCAGATGCAACTATAAAGCAAGTTCAAGATGATGACCACACGCTTCTCGATCTCAACTGGAATAATATTAAGGTATTAATTCAACTAATTCATGCGCAACTTCACTTTCTTTCACTCATTGTATGTATCTCATGTGACTAAAATTCCTATCTTTAAAGAATGACTTGAAGTGTCCAAATACAAATATTTTTCCCTTTGTAATATCCTTTTCAAGAATCTCTTCTCTATATATATAAAAGGCTTTGTCCTGACTGACTGAATGACAGGAATCAACGTACAGCCTAAACTATAACAGGTAGAGACTTGGAATTTTGACAGTACCTTCGTTTCATAATGTAGGTGCTCACTAAGAAAGGATTTTGAAAAATTCTGATTCTAAATGCCAAAAATGAAATGTTTTTGAAAATACTTAATCCCTTTTTACATAGAATTATCAATTCCAAATCACAGAATATATTCTTGCCAAATGGTATATGATGGGCTTGGAAAAAACAATTGAAATGCACTTTTGACAAATAAGAGAAGTTATCTAAATAAATATTACAGAATGAAATCCACTAAAATAATGGAATCACATAACTTTCTCTACCCTGGACATAGAGAAAACAAAACGAGGTATGGTATTGTGTATATTATTATATTATATCGCAGGTTTTTGGAGAGAAAAGTATGAAAGTGATAATGCTTTCTGTTTAATTTCATCGCCAAAACAGTTTTATGGTAACATGAGAGTGGGAAATAAAATTTTCCGCCTCAATATTACAATTTTATGTTACAGAAATTTCTGTTTCTTCTTATTTGAACCTCTACCAGGCTTGCTGTGCACTGTACAAGCGATGGGATGCAAAATTCTAGATCCTCTATGAGCCATAAAAAACTATATCAAGCGTTTTCTGAGGGAATAGTTTGAGTGTAATAACGTAGGGCCCGGATTCTTATGTAATTACATATTCTATTCCCTTACTTGTAGACTACTATAAATGAAAAATGTCGGCTATTTGAGCTTCTGTTATGATTATTAGTTGGGTTTCATTTTACATATTTTTACATATTCACAGTAATACTACATATTTTACATATTATGTAAAGAAAGTAACATTTTTGTACATAAAATCTAGGAAATCAGAAAAAAATTTAATTTTGTTTTATTTTTCATTAATTTTCTTCTATAAAGAAAACATTTCAGTTGCCAAAAGTAAGGATAATTCTTCTAATTTTGTGAATTCCAACACAAATGCAAAATACGGTGGTTCTCAATGCCTCAGCTATCAATATTAGCACTTATTGTTTCTCAGAACTTGGGCTATCCAGGTTTGTTGGTCTTTGTACTCGTACTACAAATTGAAACCAGCGAATTAGGAAGGATTACAATCAGGTTTCAGGTAGCAAAAATTATTTGCACAGTACAAAAGAGTTTTTCTAGGAAGTCTTAAGGCTGAAGTTTGCATAGGGCTTGAGGACAAGAGCTTTTGCTACAATACATATTTCTCCACAAACTTAGTGCATTACATTTTTAAAAATATCTGTAAAGCATTTTTACTATGACTGTAATTTGGTAAATCATTTAAGTTGCATCCACTGCCAAAATTAAAGGTAGCGTGTAGAAGCTTGTGTGAACATTTTCATATATTTATGGCATTGAAAATATTAATTTTAAACTACATATATTTTTAATATTACATATTTTATTACATATTTCCCTGATATTTACTACATTTTTATGTACATATTTTGCACTTTGATATTACATAAAAATCCGGGCCCTAGTAATAAGTCGTTCTTCCTATTTCAAATTATAAATGCCTATATAAGGACCTAGAATTTAAAATTGAAAATCCTTCATAAGCTAATTTCCAATTACAAAATACAAAACCCGGGCGACGCCTGGTCTTTTAAGCTAGTACATTATACCCCTTCGGTGTTTATTTACCTTTCTCTGGAATGCTTTTGATTTTTTTTTAATCCACACAAATTTTTATTCTGTATAATATTTTTCAAGCAACACTCACTGTTTTTGGTAACTTTTCCCAGTGTGACATATTTGGAGGTTATGTTCAGCACGTGTGAAAACATGCAGCATTTCAAAAGATTAACTCTATTATTTGTGAAGGCTTCTTGGGTTGTCAGCTGTGACAGTATTATGAAGTTTGAGCTTTTGGCCATCATACTCTGTGGCTTTCATCTGGAATCAGGAATCTGATAAATGCTATGGTGTTATGATCTTCGAAAGCTCAAAATTCATAATTTGACATGGCTAATAACCCGAGACATAATAAATAATCAGTACCATGAAAGCTTCAAGTCTTATACTGTAATAGCTTTAATTTTTTGCAGAATAAAAATGCTTTGATTTTTAATTAGCTTTTTGATCCAGTTTATTCTGTATGAAATACAGTAATTAAAAATTCTTGCTTTTGAGAGAGCAAGGGTTAAAATCCCATTGTCAATCAGTTTGACCTTGGATTTTCATGGTTTTTAAAGTCGCAAAGGCAAATACCAGATTGGATATTTGTGTGCAATATTGCACATGTTTTAACATTTAATAAGATATTAAATGGCTTAGAAAATAGATGGTACAAGTAACAAGAGCGACAATTTTATTTCTTATATATAATTATTCTTAGTTGTCTTTTTTTTCCTGATACCTTCATTATTTAATCCTTCCACTGCTACAGCCTTATATATGTGTCAGTGCGCATCACTGCTGTCCATGCTATTGATGTATATATATACGATGCCACCTCTTTGCATGTAAGTAGACTATAGAAATTTTTCATGAGAGCGATTCAAAGCAAGTGCCACCTATTGTCTAAATCTTGATACGATAGTTCCCTTATTTCTGCTTTGGCCTGCCATCTGTAGTTAAATGTTTCAGGCAATGTATTACACCATGCATTGAAATGAATTATTAACCCTATGTTGTTAAAATGACATGCAGGTAATCCCGGGGTTGTGTAAATCAGTCTAAACTTCAAGAAATACTTCCTTCACTCTTGTTTCAGAAGAAATTGACGAATTATTTGCAAATTAATTCAGCACTACCAGTTTACACAATGAATAATATGTTAGCAGTGAAAGGATTAATCAGGGTATATGATGGACCAAATAATTATAGTATTATTTAAGCTTTAGCACAGAATAGGGTTGAATGGCGGGCTCAGGTAAGTGCAGCAATGAAACTTCGGGTTTCATAAAATAGATAATATTCCTTTAGCTTGCTGAGGAATTATCTATTGCCACTGAGTAAGTAAGTAAGAATTACAATTACAATTTATTGTTCCAAATTGCACGAAAAATACATACAAAAGTTGGTACACCACCCGAAGAAGCAGAGCTTGTGCTCGGGGGTGGTTCAGTTCAATATATTAGAAAGACTTATACTAAATAATTACTTAAAACAATACATAATTTGGAGAAGTATGACAAAATATTAGGTATAAAAGGTTAGAACATGTTTTATTTACAATACAAAGGTACGAGGTAATACTATAATAATACATAACAATTTAGTTGTTCAAATTTTAGGAAAAAGCAAAGTATTTATTATTTATCTATTATTTAAGCTTATTAATTACTAATAAGTCCAAAGTCCTATACAACAAGGGGTAACCCACAAATGTAACCCAGTTTGAATGTATAAAAAAATTATTATTACCTAATTCATCAAAAACCTTTTTTTAAAGTGAATATGCAGTAAGTTGTTAATGTTCTCTGATTTTGGTTTTTGTGGTTGTACAGAAAGTATTTATGGATATGTTATTTTTGCAGAATATTTCTGACGAGAAGTTTACCCAGCTGTTTGAAGCGCTACCTGCCAACACACATCTAGAAACACTGAGTCTTTCAAACACAGGCCTTACAGATGGAGTTGCCCTTAAACTGGCAGATGCACTTGAAAAGAATAATACCCTCAGAGTAGTGAAGTAAGTATTTGTTTCAGTAAATTTATAGTCTTGATTTCCTGTGAATACATCTAATTCACTATGTGGGTTGATATTCTGTTAAGTAATAATACTATTTCAAAATGCATGGCTTTGGGAGGCTAATACAGTATGTATAATTAAAACAAATTGAAGGTCAGTTATGTTGAGCAAGGTTGCTTTTTCTAGTAGTTGTACTAAATACCAGTGTTACAGAATTTCTACTTTAGTGGTTGGGTAGAATTTCCATTATCATTTTAATGTCTTCTTTTCTGTTCAAACAACCAGTCCTGTGCAATAAAGTGAGGAACTGGCTCTCAGTGCATTACAAAAATTTCCATTAACACCTACACTCCAGGGTGATATATTTCGTTCAGGAGTTTCCAGGTCCAATGTAACATTGATGACTTGGTTCCTTGAAGAATAGAGTTAAGATTTTAATATATGTGCTGTAATTGATTAAAAATGTAACTCTTTCATCAGATGGTGCTTACTTGCATGCATTCTGTTTTCCCCTGTAAGAATTTTTTTTCCTTCTTTGAACTTTCTTTTGTTTTTTTTTTAAGTACGTGAAATCCATGAGACAAAGTCTTATTCAGTGAGAAGAAATGGTAGGTGTGATTGGTAGTGTCAGTACTTGAAGTGTGAAAAAAAGTAAATATTCTAAAAGGCCATTGAATAATGAAGACTAATATGAAATATTGTGCAGTATACTGTACATGATTCAGGGGTGAATATGATTCCATCAGAAAGTGAAAGGAATGCTGGGAAATATGAACATTTTGTGTTGAATCAGTCCCTATTTTTCTGTGTGAAGGTAGATAAAAAATAAGCTTATCCTATCCTTAATCATTATGAAGAAAATTAAGTATGCTCATATTTTCGTAATGTGAGATTTAATGATAGATCCTGAAACTGAAATTAATGTATTAATTGTGATTTGTAAGTTATTTGAACACTATTATGCATTTAATAAGATTTTCCCCCCAAAATGAGGTTATCTTTTTCTGCATCCAGTATTTTCATTTAGTGTAGGTGTAATGTGTAACTTGAAAACAGGAGAGTTGCCAAGGAATGTTGAAACATTTGAGTGTGTAGACGTGTTTCATTCTCGGCATCTCAAGAGTAATGTCGCTCGTCTATGTTTTGTTCTGCCAGAATTCTTTCTGGCAGTCAATCTCCTGTCAAGAATTTACTAAACCATTCAATTTGTCTACTCAAAATATCCCTACAAGTCTGAATTTAATTTTTGCTTTACTTGCTTTGTACGAGGGGGATCCAGGAAATAACGACCGTTTTGTTGTAGTAATTAAAAAAATCATATTTATTTGAAAAAACAAAGTCTGTTACATAACTGAAGCTTCCTTTACTTCTCTACATAATCACCACCCACATTTAAACATTTGTCGTATCTGTTCACTAGCTTTAGAATTCCCATGTTATACTCCTCTGCCGCCAGTTCATTATGCCAGGTGTTCACTGTCTTCTTCAACTCTTCATCACTTCCAAAACGCGTACCACCCAGAAAGTCTTTCAGCTTAGTGAAAAGGTGAAAATCGCTAGGAGCAAGGTCTGGACTATAGGGCGGATGATCAAAGATTTCCCAACCGAATTGATCCAGCAATTCTCGAGTTGCAGCAGCAGTGTGCGGGCGGGCGTTGTCGTGAAGAAGCACAACTCCTCTCGAAAGTGCTATAGTCCAGACCTTGCTCCTAGCGATTTTCACCTTTTCACTAAGCTGAAAGACTTTCTGGGTGGTACGCGTTTTGGAAGTGACGAAGAGTTGAAGAAGACAGTGAACACCTGGCTTAATGAACTGGCGGCAGAGGAGTATAACACGGGAATTCTAAAGCTAGTGAACAGATACGATAAATGTTTAAATGTGGGTGGTGATTATGTAGAGAAGTAAAGGAAGCTTCAGTTATGTAACAGACTTTGTTTTTTCAAATAAATATGATTTTTTAATTACAACAACAAAACGGTCGTTATTTCCTGGATCCCCCTCGTATTATACCCTTACTACATTGTACACTAAACTCAATTCAATTAAATTTCTTTATTCATCATATAGCATGAAAAAGATATAAAAAGGAGAGGAAGGTGCCAGAGAACTTACCAATTGGCAGGAGAAGCTGGTCTTCAATTGGTGCTGGCTCTGGTATCATAGAAACACATAAAAAGAACAATAAAAACGAAAATTTTCAGACAAACTTTGCCCTTTGTCAATCACTTAGAGAATGAAGCTTGAAGAGAAAGTGCCAACCCTAGTGCCAACTGATAAAGAATGGCATCCTATGTTCTCTGGCCAGGAGGGAAAAGGTGTTATCTGATGTTGAGGTTGGGGGGGTTTCTGGATTTGGTTATCCACTGGTGAGCCAGTTCCCACCTTCTGAGTTGGGAGGGGTTGCAGCTATCAGGGAGGCTTTTGATTACTTTGATGGTGAAACAGTCCTCAAATGATATCCCATGGTCCATGGTGTGTTTGGATACAGGTTTATCTGGATTAACCACTGAAACTTTAAGAAAAAGAATGAATGGCCACAGGCATGACTGCAAAAGCAAAAATCCAGATAAACCTGTATCCAAACACACCATGGACCATGGGATATCATTTGAGGACTGTTTCACCATCAAAGTAATCAAAAGCCTCCCTGATAGCTGCAACCCCTCCCAACTCAGAAGGTGGGAACTGGCTCACCAGTGGATAACCAAATCCAGAAACCCCCCCAACCTCAACATCAGATAACACCTTTTCCCTCCTGGCCAGAGAACATAGGATGCCATTCTTTATCAGTTGGCACTAGGGTTGGCAACCCTACACTTTCTCTTCAAGCTTCATTCTCTAAGTGATTGACAAAGGGCAAAGTTTGTCCGAAAATTTTCGTTTTTATTGTTCTTTTTATGTGTTTCTATGATACCAGAGCCAGCACCAATTGAAGACCAGCTTCTCCTGCCAATTGGTAAGTTCTCTGGCACCTTCCTCTCCTTTTTATATCTTTTTCATGCTTAATGGCCTAGAGCCACCTAACCTAAACCAATTTATTCATCATATAAAAATTGTACCATTTTTTTGGCTTCATCAATTTAAAAACAGAAAACAAAAGGAGAAAATGAAAATTTTAAATTTTAAAAATTACAAAAAACGACAAAAAATGTTTTAAAAATTACAATCACAATAAAGAATGAAATGCTAAAATGCAGAGGGTAAGTATTCTTCTGAGCTATAGAATAAATGTTTAAGGAGTAGACATTTGACACTCTTCTTAAAATATGTTAGATTGAGACCTTTGATGTCCTGAGGGAGTTGTTGAAATTGAAATGAGTATAACTACTTCCTCGTTTGATATGTTGAGACGTGTTAAAAATGGAAACAAATGAAGAGGCATAGTTTCAACATAAGGTAAACATTTCTTTATTGAAGGAATGAAATTGTAAATCATGCTAAAAGTTAGATGAATAAACTGAAGAAAAGAAAACATAAAATTGGAAATGTTACATTACCAATCATATTACAATCACAATGACAATCTCGCTTTCCACATCTAAAAAATTCATATTCTAGAATGTGCAAAAGTCTGAGACCCCATTGTCATAAGTCATAACCATTTAAATTTTGTGGGGAATGACCCACTGTATATTAGCAAACTATAATGACAAGAATCTATCCATGCCATTTGGAATGTAATAGGCTTACTATAAAATGAGAAGGAACAGAAATTTCACAATTTAATATTTTAAAAATTATGTAAAAATTAAAAAAAAAATTATATTTACAAAAGTTCTTCTTTGAAAATAAATAATATTTGTTACACATAGTGTGAGCTGATAGCACTTGAAAGAAATGTATAAGTAATGAAATGTTTTATTGGTATCATTAGCAGATAAATACCATGTTGTGCTCAATTAAGGAAATGAGAAGTAGCGTTTCTTTATCAATATTAATATTTTATTTATTAATTTCAGTGTGGAAACAAACTTCATTAGTCCATCTGTTGTTGTGCGCCTCATGAAATCCTTGCTCACCACAAAGACTGTTGAAGAATTTAGGGCATCAAACCAAGTAAGTACTTAATATATATACCGTATTGGCCCGAAAATAAGACGACCTCGAATATAAGACGACCCTGAATTTTTGAAGGGTAGTTACGAAAAAATAAATAAAATAGCTTATTAGTACATTTTGCTTCAGATAAAACAGAAGATAGAAGTTCATGTCGTATCTTCTCTCGTCTTTATTTACGCATTGAGACAATTAAGATGCTTTCTTTTCCACATGGTCTGCCATGTTGTTGGTCAAACAAAGCATTATGCATAGAGAATAGAGATGCCAAGCAGTGCAGTACACGGCAGTACAAGGAGAAGCACGAATTCGGGAACAATAAAGTTCGGTAAAATTCGGTAATTTCCGCGCGACTTTGACCTTGGATCGGACGCACGCCATTTGCGTGGGGATCCCCGGCCGCTACACACGTGCACAGCTGCATTCATGATTGGAGAGTTGTTGAGTCTTAGGCTGCGCATATAAGACGAGTATAGTTTTTAAAAGCACATTTTCAGGGAAAAAACATCGTCTTATATTCGGGCCAATACGGTAATAGATGTGTTTAAAATAATATTTAGCCTATTTTAATTTTTAGAAATCTAATAGAATAGCATTTCCGTAATTTATTTAATTCAGAAACTTTTATCTTCTTGTCTTCTGTCTAGAAATTTAAAAATAAAAATTTATAAAAATGTTTATCCTGCCAGTTGTATTATATGGAAGTGAGATAGGTCTCTTACTCTTCAGGAAGAACATAATTTGAGTGTGTTTGAAAACAGGGTGCTTAGGAAAATATTTGGGCCTAAGAGAGATGCAAACTGGGACTAGAGAAACTGCATATTGACTAGCTTCATAATCTTTTCTTTTCACCGAATATACCGGTAGTAAGGGTAATTAATCACAGAGAGTGAAATGTTGACATGTTGACTGGGAGACCCGAAAAGAAGAGGCCATTTAGATAGGTGGGAGGACAATATTACAATAGGATTTAAGGGATGGTTGAGGAGTTAGCACAGAAAAGGTTTGAATGGCAGGCTCATGATAAGTCTGGCAGTGAACCTCCAGGGTCCATAAAATAGATAATATACTTAGAAATTCCCTGATTATTCCTTCACTTATGCTGATCAAACTTTCTCAAGAAACCATGGTCTAAAACTCAATAGATTCTGAAATATGGTCCATTAACTACATCTAGCACTTTGTTTTATCAGTTTACTTGATTTTATTTATTTATATATTTTGGCAACGTTAATAAACTAACTCTGTGGCGCGACATCCCTGGAGGGACAAGGCCTACCACCCGACAGCTGCGTCATCTGCCATAGGCAGATGGCCGTTTATGGTGGTTTCCATGACCGGAGCCACTACTTCTCTATCAAGTAGCTCCTCAATTTGAATCACGTGGCTGAGTGCACCACTACCAGACGTCCCTACCTCAGAAAAATCCAAGGAGGTACCGGGGATCGAACCCGGGTCGACGGATCTGTAGTCAGTGACACTAACCACAAGACCACGCCGGCGGTCTGGCAATGTTAATGCCATAAGGTTTTCTCTTCTACTTCACCAGTAAAAACTATACATATTGCAAACAATACAAAATCTGATAAAGAACTAATAATTAAAACTATATGTGTTACAAACAAGTAGTTTTATATAATGATTTAGTTAACTTACTTATTTTAGCAGACAGTGTAGTAACCCAACACTAATTGTGGCAGTTTAGACAATGAAACAACATTCATTCTTATAGGCAGTTAATGAAATTACAATATTTAATTAAAAAAATTAATGTAAATTATTAATAATGTCGAAACAATACAATAATCCTGGACACATTTAATGCTAACTAATTATTGACTAATAAAATGAATACACAGTTCAACGGTCACTGATATGTTGGGGCAACAAATTTCTAAGGCGAGGGATAGACACACAAAACAAGAAGAATAAAGATGTGTGTCTGGGAATAAGCAGTAGGTTTAGGATATGCATTTGTGAGATTGATAGGAGATTAAAACGAGATTGCAAATAAACAAGAAAAGTTAATATATTGTGAAGAAAAATAAGAGAATGGATAATCTTTGTTGTTTGAGATGTACCCATGAAAAGACAGCATCACATGGTCAAATCATCTGATGTTACAGATAAATCTAACACAACATGCTGAAGTCTTTCAGTAAGGTTGATATTGAACTCAGTCAACCGAATATCACAGTATTTGAAATGAGGCATCGCTAGCTCTTGGAAGAGATTTTTCTTTAGTACGTTAGGGAGGAATTATCATCATAACATGTTTGACTCAGCTGAAGTCATTAAAGATCTGATATAGGGTACATCTTGTAAAATACAATCCTATTTTTTTGGTTAAAATTAAGTCAAAATGTAGGATTTTCCAGGAAAATTATTTGGCAACTTTAATCATTAGTAACGAGAATTAATGTTGGATATAATTATTGTGATTTTGATAAATGTGAATTCTAGGTAGAATATTAAGTCTCTACAATATAATTGAAATTTAATACTAGTTAAGTTCTTTATTGATCCTTTTTATTACTATTCAGTATATCATATAAAAAGAATTATGTAGTGTAACAGTTTTTCTTTGCTTTTAGCGGTCCCAAGTGCTAGGGAACAAGATTGAGATGGAAATCACAGGAATTGTTGAGCAAAACCCAACTCTCCTCAGGCTTGGTCTCCATCTGGAATATAATGATGCTCGGCACCGGATTGCAATGCACCTACAGAACAACATTGACAGGAGTGAGTACATGCTTTTCTCATTATGCAGAAGAATAAAAATATTGCTAACATCTGCTGTCCTATGAATAAATGAGTACATACATGAACTCTGCATAAGTGTTTGGTACATATCATGATATTATGATAGTTAAAATAGTTTAAATGTTGACTGTGAATGATATAAGGAATGTTAGGTGCTGCTAGTTATAGGATGTATTTATTTATTTGTGTTTTTACAGGTTTTCAAACAAAATACAGTAATTTTCCTAAAATAACTTCCCGGTAGAAATTGCCATCTAATGCAAAGCAGAGCATGAATTTTGGAATAATGTATGTAATATATTTTCATATGCCAAACTTAGGTAATATAGTTTTTGGTCATTTTGTGTTAATGGAACTCTGATTTCCTCGTGATGTTCAATGTGTTTAATATAAATTGAAGCAAAGTCTCACTATTTTGATCAAAATTATATTACTTTAAGTACATATTGTTAGTACATAATATTATAATAAAAAGGAAGCTAAATAATGTGAAAAAATATGTGTTTTTTAACAGATAAAAGTTTTCCAAATCTGGACATTACTCGGGATATATAGAGTCAGACTGAAGAATTTCGGGATTTGAACTACAGATCTTCGGCTCTTCAATTGACTTATATTTACCAGTATACCACCAGGCATTCTCAATATTGAGATAACAACCCAGTGGCGACTTACAAATTCATAAGTACTTTCACGCCCGAGCTTTATAGGAGGTCTTAGTGGAATGATAATTCTTAAAATGCGAGTCAGTTGGAGAATTTAATGTAATACCGGCATCTGGCCATGTCAGCAGAGCAGCAGCAAGGAGTGCCAGAGATCTGTGGTTCAAATCCTGGCTATAGCATTGAATTTTTCAGGCTGACTCTACCTTTCCAGCTTAGCCTACACTTGGCCAGTGTGAAAGAATTGTCATTACTCAGGATATTTTTGGTCTAAACTTGTTCTATGCTGATGACGTGTGAGACGTCTTTTTGTTTTTCATTGTGACTCTACTTGTGTGCTTCCTTGTATTGCCTAAAATATTACTGTATTGTGTTTTTGATTGTACTTCCTTGCTTTACACATAAAACTGAAGGAATTTGGCTCATAATCAAAATCTTAAATACACCTGTTTAGTTTGAAACATAACAAAGTATAAGACTAGGCCTACATCTCAAGTTTAAACCATCCTCAGAAAAAGAAAAGGCAAGAATTGTCTTTCAGTTCTGTGTTGTAATAGAAGGGAGATCTTAGCAATTTAAATTGAGTATATAATTAATAAGGGAATTTTTAAAAAATTATTAACTTTTCTGTACTAATATAGGGTAATTTATAATAGGCAGCAGGTGTTAGCTAAGTAAATAAATATATAGTTCCTTCAACGAGTCAGCCACCCTGGTATGCCAGGAGGCCCTTGCCCGCTATGGGATGCTTGAGGGCTAATTCTAATTCTAATATGCATTTTATTTTCTTTATTAAAAAATATGGAATTTTCACAATATATATTCTGTATATGCCAATAGAACTAATTTTACATTACAGGATTCTGCTTGGTGTGTTCGAGAAATAAATTATATTTATTTTCAGTTGCCAATGTACAGTTTACGTTCATTAATTTTAAAGTAGTGACCTGATTTACTGTTGCTATTTTGAATACATATGAAAGACTGGCTCATAAATTCAGTTTTGGCAGCATCTGTTCTGTTGAGTGGTGACATAGTTGTCATAAATAGCTGGTTTTATAACTTTATAAAATTAATTCTTGCTATAATATGATCTTGGCTCTGAAATGGCAGCTAGAAAAATTGCTCTATTGTTAAATTGATATTAATTTGTATTGCATACTATATTTGCAGTTTAATGTAATATTTTTCTCATCTTCCTAAAATTCAGTTTATAATATTGTTCATGTCATCTTGGCTAAGTGATCAGTGTTAAATCTGCCAGAGCAATGGTTTTTTTTTTGGGTGGCCATAATTTTCTTAGCTTTGGAAAGGCACTGTAATTAAAGTCATAGTCTCCTGCATTTGCAATAGATGAATCCTTTTTAATGGAGAGAACTTTATGATTTAAAAAATTTAACTGATATTTAAAATTACAGTAGTTAGTTTTGTCTACTTAGATTTCAGTGCTTTCAATGCTCAGGTAAAGCTTCCCTGAAATATCTTGACTTAATTTGTCAAGGAGAAATTCTGCCCAAAATTTGGTTTTTGAAGAAAAATTAAAATATCATATTTACTAGCGTAATAAATGCCCCCACATAATGGATGCACCCCAACTTTTCCCATTGAAAAATTAAAAAAATTATGGGTGCATATAGGTGCATATCATTTTTAAGAGAAAATCATTTTCATAATGTCTGAAGTCGTAAGATTAGATGGCCTGCTTAAATTTAGATTCAATTTTTTAAACAACAATGCATAGAAACAATAATTGTGATTGGCTCTTATTAATACACAAAATATACTCAAGAATTGTCTGTCGTAGTATTCTTAAGATATCTGCAATAGACAGTTGTGTTACTTAACTTGTGTTTAGACATTGGATAAGAACCAACTGAAATAGTAAGATTATACAGTGAGTTTTAGACTGAAAATTATCAAGTTCGCAGAAGAGCACTGTAACAGAGCCACTGGACGAGAATTTAAAGTGTCTAAGAGTAATGTGCTCAAGTGTTTCTGGTCAGTTTAGGCAACCGTTAACTATTGATCTTCACATGTGTGATAACAGTCGAAACATAAATTACTCGCGGCTTAAATATTGATACATAGGCTATCTATCGTTAGCTGGCACATCTTTTAATACACGTTTTTCTTCACTAAATTTTTTCCCTCATAAAGGAAGCACTCTAGTTTTTTTGTTACAAAAATTGGGAGCAAAAGTGTGTCTATTACTTGGGTAAATACGGTATTAGAACAAACTTTATCAAGTTCAGATGTTGAAACACTGTATATTAAAGCTTTTTTGCTATTGTTTTCTTCTCATGAAGCAGTGCTTCATATAAGGTTACATATGGGAATATCTCAGAGAATAATAGGTCCCCTTCAGCATTTAAAATACAGATGCTGCCACATGGGACAAAATCTTTTTTTTTTTTTTTGAAAGTACCTATGCTATTGTAGAATTAGAATATTGTTCTTTCATATTTTTCCTTTTTTTTTAAATCAGAGTCTTTTTCTATTTTAAAACAAACTTCGAAACTAATTACTTTAATGTAGTATTAATATTTAAGTTATTGTTAATATTTATTATTATTTAATATTTATTTTCAAAGATAATATATTCACTTTTATTTCCAGAAGTGTTATTGATAAGGTTTCTTTCAGAGAGTGAAGAAGAAGTTTATCTGGCAGATGGTTTCTCTTCGTTGGTTATAGGTACCCAGATCACCCTTTCAGTCCTTTGTGTACCCTTATAGTTTTCCTTTGTTGCAGCTTAGTATTTTGCATGTTTTGTAAATAATGTGTTTAGTGACATATTATGGCAACTGTTTCATACTTATTTAATTTGAGGAAAACTATGTTTTTAAGTAACAAGCTCACATTGAACAAGAAGTCCATTGGGCATAAAGTTTTAATTTATATTAAGACTAGGTTAAAAGACCCGGCGTCGCCCGGGTTTTGTATTTTGTAATTGGAAATTAACTTATGAAGGATTTTCAATTTTAAATTCTAGGTCCTTATATAGGCATTTATAATTTGAAATAGGAAGAACGACTTATTACACTCAAACTATTCCCTCATAAAACGCTTGATATAGTTTTTTATGGCTCATAGAGGATCTAGAATTTTGCATCCCATCGCTTGTACAGTGCACAGCAAGCCTGGTAGAGGTTTAAATAAGAAGAAACAGAAATTCCTGTAACATAAAATTGTAATATCGAGGCGGGAAATTTCCCACTCTTATGTTACCATAAAGTCGTTTTGGGGATGAAATTAAACAGTAAGCATTATCACTTTCATACTTTTCTCTCCAAAAACCTGCGATATAATATAATAATATACACATTACCATACCTCGTTTTGTTTTCTCTATGTCCAGGGTAGAGAAAGTTATGTGAGTCCATTATTTTAGTGGATTTCATTCTGTAATATTTATTTATAACATGAATTATTTTGATAACTTCTCTTATTTGTCAAAAGTGCATTTCAATTGTTTTTTCCAAGCCCATCATATAAAATTTGGCAACAATATATTCTGTGATTTGGAATTGATAATTCTATGTAAAAAGGGATTAAGTATTTTCAAAAACATTTAATTTTCGGCATTTAGAATCAGAATTTTTCAAAATCCTTTCTTAGTGAGCACCTACATTATGAAACGAAGGTACTGTCAAAATTCCAAGTCTCTACCTGTTATAGTTTAGGCTGTACGTTGATTCCTGTCATTAATGGCCGGTTTCTATAAACTCGCGAATTACCTATGGGTAAATTATCTAATGCACAGAATTTACACAATTTACACAAGAATAACACCACACAAACACAAATAATTTCAAGATAGCAATCACTTACACTTGTGGCGAGTTTCTAGATAAATGTCCTCTAGGTAAATATGAAAATGACAGAAAAAATGTTCCTACAAACTCGGGCTAGATCTGTCCAAGGGTAAATCTTTGGGTTAATTTGTCCTTTCATGGATGGCTGGATAAAATTTAACCTTTCATAGGATCAATAACAATGAGAATCAAAGCCTTCTGAATTAAATTAACTGTACAACTCCAAGGCCTTGCTCATTATACCATTGTAGGTTAAATGGAACTAATTTGTCCATGGGTAATTTACCCATAGGTAATTCACAAGTTTGTAGAAACCGGGCATCAGTCAGTCATTCATTCAGTCAGTCAGGACAAAGCCTTTTATATATATAGAGATTAGCTGACGATGGTATCAAGTATATTGTGAAATTCCCCACGCTTTTATGTCCTTTGTCTGTGTAAGAGATAATTTTGCAGTGTGCTTAATTCCACAATACTTTATTAATGACATTCCAATAAAGTTGTAAGTCCCAGAAGAAAGTTTCACCTCCTTAACGGAAAAGAAAAATCTCACTCATTACCTCGAATTGAGTTACCGGTATAGGATTAGGGACTAAATTATGGCATATCAACCTGGTATAAGTAATCACTAATCATACACAAGCGTCATGACATGGAAAATGATAGTTTTTCAGACTATATTTTATTATCTACCATATTGATACATTTATAGCTTTGCTAATGTGTGATATAAAAATTCATACCATTATTAAAGAAGAATAAAGTTAAAACCATAATGCCACAAAATTAGTCAAGTCTGCCTTATCTGAAGTTGGAAAAATACAGTATTGAAGAGAAATATTCCGATGGACATTGATAGGTCTCAGGGGATGTCAGTTCCAGTCCTCAGAGGATATTACCTGTGTTTTCACCTGAAGACTGATCAATCATTAGTTTTGTTTCTTCCCTTTCTTCCTTGCTTTCTCTCATAATTGCCGATATGAAATGAAACAGTTGTTCATTTATTCTTAACTTCATTAGGCTTGTTCCTACAGACATTCAGAAACCAAAATTGCAAATATGACACATGCGTACATTGTCTATTCACTGCATGATATATATGCACAGTGTCATTTATTAGAGAAGTTACATTGTGTGCACATGTCTTATTGTGATAACAGTTTCTTCATGTCTGTAGGAACAAATCTATTTTACTTTTACATATTTCAATTGTAGTTTTAATTTGTGCTTTCTTTCTTTGTTTCTTTCATTTATTAATTACTTGTTTACAGTTATTTTCATTTTTGTAGCTGCTTCTAAATTTTACAGTGCCATATGATTTATGTCCTTTTGCTCTGAAATTATTATTTAGAATCTGTGTTAAGTTCACAGATTCCAATTATCCAGGTAGAAAGAAATTGAAATTTGTAGTAAAAGAAGCAAATATGGATAATCCAGTTTATCATAATTGCTTATTACTGGCTGTGCGTGATAAAATGTTGTGCCTCAAGTGAGAAAGCACATATTGAAAAATAAAGAAGAGGATATTTCAGACCCTTCTGATGAACACAAATGTCTTGTTGCTTGGGACATTGTATCAGTAAACTTATAAATAAAAAGATTGCTTGAATAACTACCAAATTAATAATAAGTTACTGAACTTAAATTCAAGAATCTGCATTTATTAACATCATTAGCTTGATTTTTGTAATTGAACTTTTTCATTTTATCCTATAAAAGTCTGTTATGTTATATAATAATAATGGAGAATAGCGCACAATGTGCAAGTATCGGTGTCTAGTTTTCTCTGGTGCAGAACTCAGTTAGTGAGACACTACGGTTTTTGCACTCAATCACATGGTATCTTCCACAAGTTTCTTCACATAGCGAGCACTTGCAATTTTCATTTGGTTCGTGAAAGCATTCAGTGCCGCATATCTTGTAGTGAAAGCCATGTACAGCGAACCTAGTTACCAGGTGTTATGTTATATAAGTAGAGCTAAAAATTTAGGACAAAACCATATTGCACTGTAAAATTTTCCTTGTTTAATATCTTTATATTATTGAGTGTGAGTAATCAGGATTTTATATGATGGTAGATAATTTGTTGTTAAAAAATATAGCTTTCGTTGTACAGATTAATGTTCTAAAATCAAAAAGTTAACATTATTTTCAATTGTATATAACTTTGGCTTTCTAACATAGCTTCTGCTAATTAAAATAACCTGTGTTATTTGGGATAAAATAAATAGGTTCAAGATACTACCTTAAACTTTGGTTTTAATTACTCGGTTTGGGAGGAAAACTTCAGTTTCAATGTAAATAAATTTCTAACTGTTTCAGGGAGTAATGTATGAAAGTGTATTGTATTTTTGTTGTTATTTTACTTGTTTATTGCAAATATTGACTCTAATATAATTTATACACAATTAGGATTTATTTTAATGTAATTTGAATAAAATAAAGCTCATTGCAGATAAAGCTCATTGCAGTTCATACAGGGCAAGCAAATTACATGTTCGTATCAGTGAAACAGTTTTTAGTTGTGTCAACTCTGCAAATTGGGTACTTTAAAAATGTTTTTAAAAGTTAGTTTTGCCAAACTTTTGTTACGTTTCCATAACTCTGTTTACCCAATAACCAGGCATGGAGAGCTAGAGATCATCTCTGGGGAAAAAGCTATGGGCATAAAATGGCTTAAAAGTAAAAAAGAAAACTCATTAGGCCTATAAAAACATGTGCACAGATTAAACTGTTGCTGCGCAATCAGAACGACTTACCTTGTATGAGTGTTTTTCGTTTGCCACTTTATTTTGAATTCCTGACGTCCTGCAAGGAAACATATTATAAAGTCTAGTAATTGCATACATGCGAGTATGAGATCGTGGACAGTTACTTGCACTATGAAGTGACGAGTTGTCCTTTCCTTTCAGTCAGTTGTGCACTTAAAATTATTATAAAATATTTTACTTAGACAGTCTGTTCCAGACGATAAACATTAATTGTAAAGTGAGATAAAAAGTTAGGAATCTACTATTGTTTAATTTACTATTAGCACATTATTACTAGTTTTGAAGATTTAATTGTCATGTTAAAGGAAGATTTACAAGGAAAATTCTCAGGAATTTGTTATCTCTCTTGAATTCCTTAATAATTATCTTGTTTTAGTTGTGATAAAATTGGTACGATATATTGTGAGAAAATTCTTTGAGTAAATTTTTTATTACTTATATTGTGGAGAATGATGTAGTCACTGTCTGATGCTCACCTACAGGAGATCTGGGATTCAGAACCTGAGCCTGAATGAAGTTTTTATAGTTTCCTCAGTTAGGCAAATGGAAGGATTGTACCTCTAATAAAAGCCATGCTAAATAGCCAACTGTCTACAATACGTCTGTGCTTTCTAAGGGCACAGAGCTAATCATTTGTTAAGAGAACCAATCCATTGTACTACATCTAAATGAGGCATCAGGATCCAAAAAGCTTCTTATCCATTTTGTATGATTTTTCACAAACCACGAAAAACGTTTATATAAGGTTTTCTTAAATATTCTGCTTAAACCTAAAGTTCAAACAATAGCTAACAACACAAAGAATCTGAATGCAAAGTTTAATCCTTCAAACTTTAAGGGTTATGTCGTAATAAGGAATAATATTTTGGATAAGAAGTTATTTGGAACTGTACACTCAACAAGGCGGGTTCTGGAACTGCAACGCAGGGATTAGAGGGTATTTGGCACGAAAACCTACCTTCTATCTTCAAGAAAACCTATTTAATTTTCATAAAAGATGTCATGGTGTGGTTATAATTTATATTATTAAAATATTCATACGTTCTTAACTGCTGACATAAAAAGCCAGAATGAAAAAATAACTCCAAGAAACAAACATTTCAATTGAATATAATGTCCAATATGTAACAAAGGAACGGATGGTTATGTTCTAATATTCATCGTCGATATAGCAAGGCCATAAGTGCACTTTAGCTAAGTTTACGATTTATAATGAGGGAGATACGACGTAGTTTGGAACATTATTTTTTAACAGGATGATGGACAAGATGGAGTAGATTCAGAAACCATTGCTAACTCAATTTCGATCAAAAGTGGATATGACGGTTTTTGGAACCTGGTGCCTCAAATATAGGATTTAAAATACTACTCTTCTCTACAAGCATTGGCATGTAAATCTTCTGATAACTGATAATTAAAAATACATAATATACATTTGTAGAAATTCTTCCTTTTTTCAATTCTGTTTTTATAGTTTCCCAATAAGAAAATAAAGCTATTTGAATTTCACCCAACAAGCCAGACATTTAATTGTCACAGAGCCATTTGTGGGTTTACCCTACACAGATATGTAAATTTCATGTGCAGGTATAACACAAATTTTGCTTTGTAGCTTAACTATTACTGCTGTAAAAATATAAAAATTTTCAATTGTGTGGACAGTTCTTGGAAGCAGGTATCAATACAGTATCCCATTCGGCAGTCATCCTTTTATTCTTTAATACTTTTTGTTTTCTCCATTTTTCCTATGAATTATCTCTCTGTAAAACTGATTAGGGCAAGATTTATGAAAGGCTGACTTTGTTTGCGAGAGTTTACTGCCCTCTCATATTTATTGAAGAGGGAAGTAATTAGCTGGACTTAACCAACTTAACCAAGGATTTCTTTTGCTTTGCAAGCTGTTTACCCTCAGATTTACAGTTAACAGAACAGAAAATATTTCCGCTCATGGACTGAAGATTTCATATTTTGTCAATACACGACTGAGACATTTGGGTTAAAAGACTGTCTTGCTCAAAGCTTTCCTAGAACGTTCAACCGCTACTGCGATATACAGAAAATTCTGTATGCAAGTTCTTTATGACGAGTATGTTCTCCATTTTCATTATTGCAATGAGCTTTATCTGATGTTGCTCCAGAAGTAAATCAGGGGAGTTCAAATAAATTAGGTATGAATCATTATTAATATTGTGCATGCTGTATATTATGCTTTATGATCTGGGTATAATTTTGTCGCTTCTCTTCTTGCTTAATGCAATGGTTGTCTTTTTCTCTTTTTTCTATAATTTGTGGACATTCTTTTTCTATCTCACACCTGTTCCTGCCTAGATTGTCGGGTAAATGCTAAGGCTAAGTTCAACATAAACATCGTTGGAAAGGGTGACGTGCCCTTCCAGATTATCTCCGGACATTGATGTCATAATTGAGTGTGAGTAGGTATTGATTATGATCCATGTCCTGGAATGATGGTGTCTACATTGTAGCATCGTGTCAGCAAGAATGTTCTATATGTTTGTAATTTTCCCTTATTTTGTTTTCAATCCCTCCGACTTTCCTTGCCTTTTTCTGTTACTGTATAAACCTCAATTTTTTCTTGTGTCCTACTTGAGTTAAATTTGAAACACTTTCACAATGAAGATCGATTGCTGTCTGTTTCTTTTACTATATGGTGTCAGTAATATTTATTGGGCTGGTGTGTTTCAAATTTTGCTTTGTCTTTAATCCTACTCCTACAAGAAGTTTTCCATTTAGCTTCCTCTTTATGGCAATGAATTGTTTTCCTTTTACTTGTTTTAATGTTACTGTAAAATGATTACTTTTTATTTGCTTATTTACATTTTTACTTCTGTAGCATAAAAACAGTAATGTTAAGAGGAGTTAATATTTATAAAATTTGTGTTTAATTTGCAAGATGTTGAAGGCAAAAATCATTTCCGGGAAGAGTAGTGTAAGCTTTTCCCCTTTGAATATTCAGTTTACAAATTTGCCCCTTGCAAAAAATTATTTTTAACAATTATTACAATAGTCATATAAAACACATTTACATTTTAAAGATTTTGAAGAAACAAATTCAGTGCCATAAAAAGGGTATAGGCTACCTTTCCCATATCCATGTAAAAAGAAAAGACAATACACCATGTAAATAATGTGAAGTGAACAGAGATTCAGTCCATGTAAATAGTTTACTTTTTACACAAACTATACCCGCTACTATGTATACAGTTGATGCATTGATCTGTGAGAGAGAGATCTCTTTGGCACAGCTTGGGTTAATAAGATATGACAGAATATTTACTGCATAACACTGTCATAAATTCATGTTTTTATAAGATTCCAGAAGCAAATGTAAGCTGTTTATGAATTGAAATGTGTGCAGTGTTCTTTGTTCTATGCATTATATCTCCTGTCATATTACAAAGGTGAGTCAATGAATAAGTCGCAAATGCCAGAAAACTGCATATCATTTTAAATTTTGTGAACTTGTGTTTCTGGTATGAAGCAGCTTATTTTTGTTGGAATATAACCAAAAAAACAGTATTCCACAGTGAAAGGTTAGTGAACTGCAGCCGGTGCAAGATGGCAGAAATATGTACAGTTGCACATTTTTTTTGTGGACCAAGATTTCATTTGGAATGCATGGAACATCAACCATGCTCTCCCTGTACATTTAAAGACTTATCCCATTTTTGACGAGATCTTGAAAACCTGCAGCAAAAATTCTTGTGGCTGCTGTTTCATTCAACAAGTGGAGTGACCTCTCGGGGTACGGCATCATTGTCTTCAAAGTACTGCCTGCCCGGATGATTTTTAAGGGGCCGAAACAGATGTAATTCTAACTAAGTTGGAGCTGTAATAAGGTGGATGTTCCAAACATTCCCAGTGAAATCCTGGCCCAAAAAAAATGCACAAGTGCGCAAATTTCTATTTGGGCACATTCTTGCCATCTTGAACTGTCTGTGCAGTTCACTAACCATTCACTATCAAATACTGTTTATTGGCTATATTCCCACAGACATGCTACTACCTTCTAGAAACACAGGGGCATGAAATTTAAAATGGTATGCAGTATTCTGGCATTCGCGACTTACTGACTCACCTTCGTGATTCCAGAAAATAATGAGATTGTAAGAACAGAAATAGACAAGAAGGAAATTTCTTCCACACACTTTATGAACAAGAACAGAACTGATAAATTTAATACTTTTCCTATTCACATATTTTTTACCATATGCTATTTTTTAATTCATCCTTTCCAGATAATCCAATTATTTAAAGGTTATATTAAAAATGTGTTCTTTGAAGAAAAATGAGCATATTGTATTAACTGTATAATTAATTTTTCATTACCCCACAGTACGGAAAGACTTAACACTGCGGCTCCAATTCCGATTCTTTAACAACATCCGCAGGAAAGAATTGATCAAGTAAACTACAAGGTATCCTCGGGAATCTACGTCTTGATATACTTATGTTTCTAACAGAGCATCACACTCAAATGATTAAAATACATTGTAAAACCAAACTGAAAACATAGGCATGGTTCTTCACGCTAATTAAATAAAACATTGCTTAGCATTAACCTGCAGCAAAAATAATGCTTTCTTAACATATTTCAGGCTTTCTCTGATTATCATTGTTCATAATGCCAGTTATGTTAATTTTGTTTAAAAAATACATAACAGCAAGCCTAAGTAATTTTCTTGATTATTCTATTCGTACGATGCTTATTTGGTACTTATAAAAAATATTTAGCAATGCCTTGAATATCAACTATTCAGTCATTTATCTTATATGTTTACTACCAAAAGAAGGAAGTGATTTTATCTGTTAAAATGTGAGCTTGATGGTAGAATCATGAGGTATCAATATGCAGTGATTAATACACCACATGCTGCTAGTGAACAGAATAAAAACACATTATTTTATACGTCATAACTTATTTGAACATTTAATTGAAATGTGCATTGATTAAAAACACAATTTTGGTTAATTGCAAGCCAGTTTGTATGCTTTTATTCTGTTCTGATGTTAGCTTACCTAAATTAGGTTAACTATTTCTTATATGGACTGTTGGTAGCATGGGTTAGAATCTGGTAACTCATTTGATTCATCGTTTATTCATTCATTCAGCATGCTGTGATCTCACAGCTAACAAAATATTGATTTCATTTTAAGCGACACAAGTAAGAAAGTAATTTATATCATTTAAATAAATTATTGTTATTAACACTTAAAACTGCACTAAATTTTTACTTACAATTATATTTAAATTGCATAACATGTTTCGTGGAAATTATCCACATCTTCAGTTTCTAAATAAACAAAGATCATTGTTCGGAGATTTCTGTGCCTTCTATTGTAGGTTTGATGTACTTTATGATTAAATTTTCCCTTCAGGGATTTCAAAATTCATGAAGATACTTCACTTAAAAAAGTTCCACTATTTAAACAAAGAAGAAAGTAGTTATTGTTTATATAATCCACTACATTTTATTCATTAAATAGACTTAATAAATCCCACTTGAGATTAAGAGTTCAATAAACTCTTAATCTCTCGTGGGATTACCTATCATAAGATATTCTTATTTAAATTCGTTATAGCTTAAACAAGAATGTTTCTTCCTTTATGTGACAAATATATGAGAAAATAATAACTGACATGTTTATAGTCACCTGTTTTTCTAAATAATACACTTTGCTTGAGTTATTGTTTCTGAGGGGACCGATTACAGTACAGTTCAGATATCAAAGTTTTAAATATATATTAAACAACTGTTTAGCTGGCTAAAATAATTTTTGTCTTTTATTATATCCATATAGTTCCTAAAAAAATATACCAATTACAAATAGGCCTGGAGGTTAAGTATCCCCAAATTTTTAGGCAGTTTGCTAAAGCGGTAAGGTTTCCAGCCGTATGCACAACTATATTTACTCCCTGGGATGTTCCTGGTTCTCATTTATATTGAGCCTGCAACCTTTCAGTGCTTCAACAAACTGCATTACTGCATACCTCATGTAGTTAATAAAAATAGAATAAGATCTTATTATCTGAAAGATTCAGTTAAGCTGTATGTTTTTGAGATGGCTCCTTAATGATATAACAATCTTCAAGCATTAAATTTATGTGAACAGGATTCTTCCAGCTGGCATTATGAATGTTAGTCTCTGGCAGCTTGATTAAATATTGCAGTTCACCAAAGGATGGACTATCTCAAAGTTCTAAATGGTGGAACTGCATAACTTGGCTTCTAATAATGTTAACTTTCTTCTGCTACTTATATTGCGATAAATTAAAGCTAATAAGGTACTAATATTTTTCTAACTGAACATATTTTTCAGCACTTTTTAGTGGTGATACTGTTGAACAGACAACACACAACCTGTACATACCTGATACTGTATAACCTAGCTTACTGAGGTATAATTTGAGGAATGGCTTTTGTTTTTTGCCAACTAGGACCACTTAGACAAGATTAGGTTCCAGCTGGACGAATGGATAGACTGTATTGTACATATTAATCTCATTGGAACCATTTTGAGTCTTCCACTTAGCTATTTTTGAAAAAAAAAAAATGTATACAGCTTTCTTAGCAATAGACTGTAAGAAAGTATGATAATAAAAAATCTACTTTCATAAATTTAGATGAAAGATTAGTGCACACCAACTGTCAGAAAGTTGATGTTTGTATGATAACTGTCTGCCTAATTTTCTGTGGAGTTTTCCCTTGAGTAAATGTGGAAATTTAAATTTGAAGGAAAGGTTAATGTGGACAGCTATTTCATTTCAGATGGAATTCACTGCTATTTTTTTATAATAAATTTTAATTCTTGAAAACTTGTGTTTTCCTAGCAATATGTTTTTGACTCATGTAAAGTAACTGATTTTGGTCAAACTTCAATATCTTGATGTTTATAAAAGTCTTAGATTATTACTATTTTATTTAGTATTACATTAACACTTTGACTGCTAATTCCGTTAATTCGTGGGATTCAGAAACTTGCAAAAATTGCAGTTCCTGTCAGTACTTTCCATGCATTTTATTCTCGACTTCATGATTTGACAGGATTTTATCAGATTTTGTTTTGTAGCGCTAAAATGTGTTTTCTTTAATTTGTTTAGTTACCAGTGTGATGGCAGCATATTTGCCACTTTTTTTATGTGTGCATTGTCGTTGTTATGCATATATTTGCTAAAAAGGTTACTAAGTTTGATTCTTTCTAAAATGTAGTGTCATATCAGTATTGCAGTATGACGAATTGCATATATTTGTAAACTTAACTTAAAATACATTTCTATCCTTGAATTAAGTTTTAACAGTTTATACATTCAACTTTTTTTTATTGCTAATTTGTCAGGTTTCTATATTATTGGAGGTAAAGATTTCGTTCATTCATTTAATATCATTATACACACTTAAAGAAAAAATTTCGAACTTTCAAACCAAATCAATGTTATTTTGATATAATTATAACTTTTTAAACATTTCGATTTTGAAATACTTCAAAATTTGCCAGCGTTTTTTCCTAGGTTACTACAGAATGATTCATTACTCAAAGTGTTAATGGTACTTTGTAACTGATAATTTATTAATTTTATGCATAAGGAAGCTGTGTGGTGATTTTTTAGTCAATATAATTCTACTGAGAATACTGTTTGTATATATAAAGACACACAGTTTTTCATTTGGCTGATTATTAAGCAGACAGAAATCACACAGTGTAATATCATTCCTTTTATGGTAAATTACCTTTTGCAAAAAAATTATTTTTTCTTTGAAGACTTTCTTAAACTTAATACGGTGAAAGATCTAAAAGTTTTTTGTGCTGTTCTCTGAAATTGTTAGGCTATATACACTTGTAATTTTTAAGCATGAACATTTTTGCGAAAAAATGTTTACTTCGATTTTGCTAAATGAAAATAAGCTTTGTGGAAGTTAAATGTACAGTAATTTAAGAAAGAAACTTTTTTGATTTTTGCATATCTAACAACAATTTTGTTTCAGTGCTTGTAGCTAGGAGAGTGTTGTGTTTACTAACAGATTGACATTTTCAGCAGGCATGCAGCATGAAATATTTCAGATCCAGCACAACACAAAGCAGACAAACCACCACATGTCAAATTGCATCAGTGCTAGACAGGACACACTGATGTTATTTCATTTCATATACTCCCACTTCCAATCCACATGTTCAAAACCCTGTAGTGTTACATCTGTGTATAATCTCCTTATAATAGTAAGTTAAATAAAATTGCCATTTTTATTAACATGCAGAACAGATACACTAAGACACTAAGTAGGGTAACAATGAAATCTAGGAATAAAACTTTAAAGTGTGTATATTTGATTACTTCACTGTGAATCCCGGTTACAATTTTTATTTATTACTTTAAAGTGAGTTAAAATCATCATAACAGATTAGGCTTTCATGGCCAGCGTTCGAATCATTAGAACATTTTTCCATGCTTATAGGTCGTGGTCCAGTGGGATTTGACATTCCCAATGTTTTGCCGGTAACTGCGTCTGGCACCCTCAGGGGTCCTCTGTCTAAAGATGAGAGAGATCTCACAGCCATGAGGCCCACCTCAGATCACTGCCGACTGCTATAGACAGAGGACCTTTGAAGATGCTGGATGAAGTTACTGGCAAAATGTTGGGAATGTCAAACCCCATTGGACCGTGGCCTAAAAGCTTGGAAAATTGTTTTAAAGCTATTACTTTCCTTTAGTTCGATCAGACCTCTAAGTTCATAAAACCCTTTTCGATGGAAGAACTTCGTAACTATAGAACTTTAACATATAGTCTATAAAGGTAGGCCTACTAACAATAATAGTGACTTCATTCTGCTTTCATTAATAGTGAAAAGTTAATCTAATTTGATTGCTTTGTGGTTTTAAAAGTTTGCTTCAGAAAAGAGTATACCAGATATATATCACTCTGTTCAAGTACCTCACTATCTTCAGATATCAGATTTCATTATATAACTGGACAAATATGTATGTGTTTTGTCCATGACAAAGTTGACTGTAAACCTTCCTTCATAAAAGGAATCTCCACTTGACTAATACTTCTTTTCCTCGGTTAAAAGACATGGTTCAGAGCTACATTATACCCATTATATACAATCAAAAGTCTGACTCTTGCTCATAAAATGGTCATAATTAGAGGTCCGTGAAAGTGGTTTTATTAGTAGGGAAAATTCATTTAAAAATTGTAATATTTTGGTGTTATTAATTTGGCGGTGTTATTTTAAAATTTGTATTATATAATGTAAGTTTATAATTCAATTACAATTTTTATTAACTACTCAAATAATTTCTATTGTCACTCTCAGTTTAAATCAAACTTATATTTAGTTTATCATAGGAAATATCGATTTTGATTTTGTTGTAAGTTCATAATGAATTATGTCTGCAAGGATTTTGGAAACATTGCTTGAAAATTGAATTGTTGGAATTGTTGGATTTTCTTAATAGACAATCTTGATGAATTAAAGTTAAGAAAAAAGAATTGGCATTGGCAAAAAAGCTTAGAACTTAGGGAGACTATGACAGTGCCAGAGTGCAGCATTGAGGTCAGAGGAGGGCACTTGGTATGTTGATCCTAAATTTCTTTCTCTTTGGAGTTTAAAAATTGATCTATTGCTCCATGAGAAAATATTCTTGTATGCCATCATGGACGTTGTATTCATTCTCGAGGAAATGCAGGGAATTAATGAAAATATTGTTTAGAAATTGTTTAATTAAATTAAATAAATAAAAGACTATTGTTGCGAAATTCGTCTAAAACTGGAATTATATTTACTTTTTGCGTTATTATGCAAAATTTGCATTATTTGAAATTAGTGTTATTACGTGAAATTTTTGTTATCTTGCAATTCAAAAGTGCTATTTTTGGGGTTGCAGACAGCACTAAAATTAAATTACGCAATTAATTGTTAAATTGAGAATAATTCGTGTTATCACGTCTCATGAATTCACCGATCTCTACTCGACCATGACTGAAACTTGCACAGAACTTCATTGTGATTAACATAACACAGTTCCTCATTTCTCAGATGGTATGTGGTTAGGGTGAATTGTGCATTTTTCTTGGAGTCTGTGAACAATTTGTAAAGTTGTAGTCTTTATTTTGAGCTTCTTCCATAATGCTGCAACCTGACCGTAAATTGAATGGTCCAAAAAATGAACATCATCTATTTAGTGAATAATATCCTAATAACTTTTCTAGTGGCGGAAATCTTGAATAACCTACATTTTATTTCCGTCTTTCCTTACAAAATTTTTGAATGTAATGGTAGGAATAGTTTCACAATCATCAGAAGATAACTGGACATCCAACATGCAAAAGTATATGCATCTTATAGTAATGAGAGGAAAGTAATAGCAGAAGTTATAGAGAATCATGAGTTTGAGGAGCGGAATAAAATACTAGGTTTGCATGGTTTCATAGCTTTTATTGTGAAATTCGTTTTTTGATTGTGAGCTGTAATTCTCTGTGATATGAAACCTCTTAGTTGCCAAATATAATCTTTTGTGTTTTAGACCGAGAGTTAGAGCAAAATCTTTTGTTGCGCAATTCATGCATGTTGAAATGCATGTTCAGTATATGTATAATACTATGAATTTTAAACAGACTTTCTATCTTCTGAAGACCAAAAACTTGAATTTAATTAATTATTTAGTTCATTTCTCCAGTGACAGATTTTATTGTATGTACATGTATAATACTATGAATTTTAAACAGACTTTCTATCTTCTGAAGACCAAAAACTTGAATTAAATTAATTAATTATTTAGTTCATTTCTCCAGTGACAGATTTTATTGTATTATCTGCTCCAATAAAAATTTATCAAGTTTAGTAACATCATTTTATATAGATTCCATTAACATTTTTATGCCAGAAAGTGAGGCGAAGAAAACTTAGATTTGTTATAGATATATAAGCTTTCATGAACCACAGATTATTGTCTCTGTTGGACATTACATGAGAATATTATAGGAGAAGATTTGTTAAACAGGACATTAAAAAATTACAAAACATCTTCCCATTCCAAAGCGAAATTATTCTGTGAACTACTATCTCCATATCCTTTTAGGCCTTCCTATATCCCATCTATCTATTGGAATATAGAAATATACTTGCAGCGGTAGACAGTGAGGGGAAATTCTTTGCACGAAACAAAACATACAAATTAGAAATGCCTAGTTTAAAAATGAAGAAATCCATTTTCGTAGACATAATGTTATGGTATAACATGAAATTGTGTTAAGAGAGGAAAAACTTTATATAGCCAAAGTGAGATTAAGATACATTATATGTGTGTAATAAGATAACTACTGCAAAGGTAAATAATTATACTAATTGCACAGAACTCGTAAGCTGATAGGCTTCCTCGTCATACCTTAACTTGATCCAAACAAGGTAAGCACATCTACTAGATTGTGATTACATGTTTTCTTTCCTCTTTTGTTCCTGTCCTCTCCATTGATTTCATATTTGTTTCTTCTTTAGCATATAAAAGTGTGCCAAAACTGACCCCACTAATTTTATATGCTTTTGAATTCATCGAGCAGAGATTTGTATGTATGCTCTAATTATGAAATAGAAATTCACTCAATGGTCACTCTTCCTTCCCCATATACTCAAGTTTTGAACGGAGCTGAGGAGGTTGTGCTGGATTTGAAAACAACCTAACTGAATACCAATGGATGGTTAAGAAAATGACTTCTATGTTCAGTTGGTTTCCAGGCAGATGAAAATGTCTGGATGAGATTGTGATGTGTGCATCAAGAGTTTCTGAAAATCCAGAGCATGCTGTTTTCCTTCATGATGTCCAGGTGGTACCAATAACCACAATGCTGCCTCTCTTTTACCTATGTTTTGTTTCTTTTCCTAAACGTCATTTTTGTATTTTGTTTTGCATTTTCATGTTTTTTAATTTGTATGTTTTGAAGTCATTTTTATTTTTCTGAACTTAAATGTACTGTAGTTTGTGAAGATATTTTTACTTCTTTTACAATGATGGAAATTGATACCCCCTCTAATGTAATAGAGCTTATTTATAATGTTTTTAAGAGTAAAGTAATTTGTTTTCTATATAATTATAAACTGAAAATTGTGTTTTTTTCAAAACAGCATTGTAAGAATATTCTGGATTTTTTGTGTGTTTTTTTATGTGAAGTCAAGTTTTTAATACAATTTTCTTTTTACTTTTCTTAATATTTTTAAAATCTGTACTGGTATAATAATTTGTTTAATTAAATATTTTATATATTCATTTATTTATTCAGGATATTCAGAACTTGTATCAACATGGAATGATAATGCTTTTGATATTTGAAGTTTTTTTTTACTCACTAATGACTTAACTGCCATTTTATTTTTTTTAATGAATTTGAAGAACTTACATTCTATGTAATTCACAGTAAAGAGTATTTAAAATTTAGTTGTATTTAATAAAACACCAAATCCAGTTTTTGACGTAAAATATTGAAAGCAAGCAAATGCTTTAATTTTTCATTGAGTTGTATTTTACCAAGTGTTTAGAATTATTGGGTATCATTCCATCACATCTTTCTTCTGATCTCTTTGCATTCTTCTAATTAAAATTCAGAAATTAAATTATTTTCTTTAAATCCTTTTAATCTTATAAAGACGCTTTAAGAGACTATCTATTATACTATGATTTTTCTTTAAATTTTTATTCTTGTACATATTTATGAATGCATGCTTGCAGAATGTTATTGGTAACACCAAACCATCACATTGTACAGTGAATGTTTTGAATTGTTTTGTCTTGTGTGTTGATTATTCTGAACGAGTGATATTGTTCCTTTGTTTTGCAGTACGCCTGGCTCGGTTCGGAGCGACAAGCTCGTAGTGCGATGATGTCTCATTTAATAGGTAGTAGAACATTTTCTTCAAATCTTCTACTAACAGAATGGCCAGCCACCATTCTAGTAAACATTTTTTTTCTCTCTAATAGAAGTAAAATTTTACAACCAGATATTGTTGTAGTATTGTTTACAAAATTATTGCTTTTGAACACAGCACAGTAATTTACCAATCTGTGTAGAAGGTACCAAAAAAGAATTCTTGCAGTTGGAAAGGTGTAGTTCTATAGAATTGGAAGTGGAAGTCTTTTCCGACAATGATGCATAGTAATTTTTAAAATACCAAAGTATAGAGGGAACCTAATTTTTTATATTTAAAGTTCAATTCTATGCAACAAATGAAACAGAAATATTCATTTTAAAATATTTTCCACAATTAGGGTCACCTGGCCAACAACTACAACTGACGATGAGGGTCCAGAATACAAAACACATACTATAATAAATAAAACCCAGACAGAAATGTACAATAATAAAGAAAAGTAACACCAAACTCATGTAATTATTTAGGGTTATGGTTATGTAGCATGTCCATTGAGCCTCTTGAGGTTATTAGACAGAAATTATGTATGTCCTCATTCAAGGTGTTCATTTTGAGGAAAGAAGCTTTTGTTAATTTATATAAAGTTCCTCTGGCGTTAAAAAGAAGCTCCTTTACTTCTCATGTTTCAATTTTCGTATTATAGATCTCACTTAAGTGAGGAAGACACAGGTTCTTATCTTCGTTTACTTTTTTTGCTGTATTTGGAATTGTATGAAAAAGAAACAAATTTCACAAAACATCTAGGAACAACCCTTAATTATAATGTACCTCAATCCTAGGATTCTTCTATTATTTCTTATTCATCTGCCTGCTTCTGACATTTAGGGTCTTTGATGTGGTTTTCAGAAGATCCTCCCCCTAAAGAGATGAATGCAAAATTAAATTTTCCCTACCCTTGAGTTAGGAATAGTCATCGGCATGGAAATAAGTCCAATGAATTACTGCTTTAGGTGACTTCTAAACAAAAATAAGCAAGGAAGCTTAGCTGCTTTCGCATGAATTTTATTGTGTTTCTGTTTTTTATTCATATTTCATTATAGACCTACTGATTCTATCTTTTAGGGAATCAACAGATTTACAACAAAGTTCTTTAGGTAATGAATAAATGTTTAAGGAATCATGTCTTAATCTTTCCAATTCCAATAATCAGAATGCATGAGGTGCACACTTTTACTAAAACATTTTGATTTTCCAGAGAGGCAATTTGATTCAAACTTTTGTTCATTTATTGCATAGAATAGTTCAGTAAGGTCTCTTCACTGAGTGTTTCCTATTCTCTATACAGTTATTGTTACAGTACTTTTGAACTTAGTAAAACTTAGCTGAGTATATTATAATTAAAATAAATTACGAAACATTTTAAGACACAAATTAACATTCTCTTGCATCATAGCTATGATTCATTCTATCTGAGTGAGCTAGAAACAATTAATGATATATCTCGAGGAATATTTTTATATCTTAAAACTGCGTTTATTGTACCATATATTTCTAGTTGGCAGTTCTACAATTACATTTTTGCATCTAAATTATGTCTGTTTATTTGGATAAAAGAAATTATACTAAAAAGAGTTTTACATACATCTTTTGTACTACAAAAATATAAAGCTACGAATGAAAATATTTATTTGCTTTTGAAGTACTATGAAATGAGGTAACAAGGTTTTTGGAACACTGTGGACTTTTTTTTTAAACAGGCTCTCGGTGGCTGGTCTGCAAGAACTGTGTTTAAAAGGTAGGTGCAGTTTTGTTGACCAGGATACGCTACGGGACAATTTGATATCAGTGAAATCTTTATGCTTGAAAAATTCTGCTTTTCAAATCTGTAAATAGCCAACTTTGGCAGAATTGTAAGTTTATCTTTCTGCACAAACAGGTTCAGATGTAACACTTTGAAACATAACGTTAATAATCTTTGTGAACAGAATATATTATATTGCACAATGCTTTATATCATTATGATTAAGAGTTGCCGATTTTATTGCAAATGAATTAACAATGCATAAAGAAGTTTACATTTTCAGTCAGTTATTTCCAAATCCTCCCAGGTTTTCTTAACTTTGACACACAATAGTTTTAGTGTACCATAGTTAAAATTATTTTTCTAGCTCAGTAAACCTGTTTCTGCAAATTTTTTATGAAGGTAAACTTACCATGAACCTTGATATGTTTTGCTACAGAATTTGGCATTTAAATTGATCAGGAATGAAACTAATATTGCCATGAGCATGGTGAAACAAGGCTGCAGCTGACTTTCTGAACATTTGAGTTTATGCATGCTAAACTAACCTAGAGTTACGTACTGTACAGTGCTTGCTAGGATAGATTAAGATGTGACTAACAGAACAAAGAACTGTAAATAAGTATTGTACATTGATATAGATACAGAATGCATAGTATTATTACAAGCTGTTGACAACATAACTATATGTAGATCGAATAACGCTTTTTAAATTTAGTGCTGGAAGAATTTCAAAAGTAAAATATTAAAACCTACCTTTTTGGCAACTTCCTGTATTTCATGGAACACAACTATTTTATCACATAGTTTGATTTGTCGAATTTTGCATAGTTCCATATAAAAAGACAATGTTTTCAAAAGTGTGCTTCATAAAATATTATAATGTTTCTACCGGTAATGTATATTTCCTTTTAAGGCATTTAACATCATTTTCGATTCATAGCATTTGCAATTTATCATAAACATTATTAAAATCTGTGTAACTGAATATCCTACACATCTTTTATGTTATATTACACACTGACTTTTAGTTAGGCAGATCGGAGTATACTTGTCCTCATATGTTGAGCTTGTATTAGAAAATGAATTTGCTAGGTAAAAGAACAAAGTTGACCTACTGAAAGGCTGACATGAATCCTATGGTTTGTTAGCTGAGAACATGTTTTACGTTTCGCACATATTCTCTGCCATCAGAGAATCAATTTTCCGTTTTAAACTCAACATGGTACATGAGCAAGTATACTCCAACCCATAGCTAAAACTAGAGTACAATACACTCAACCCGGATGGTTCTGTGTAGAGGAATTTTTTATTGGACTATAAACACCAGAGATCCCAGTATTTTAAATTGGGAATATAAGCCTGTTTATTTTAAAGCTTTCGTTCCTGTGTAGCATTTTTGGGGGGAGAACAATTTTTTTTATATTTTCTCAGGACATTTGTTTTACTTATATATTGTTCAGTTCTACTTGGTCCATATGCAGATATCCATTGCTTTACTCTGGTAATCTGATTTTAAGGAGCGAACATTTAAGACATACAACATGACAAAAACAAGAACTCATCTTCATTAAACAGTATTTTGTGTCTTATTTAAGAATACAAAAAAAAAAACAGACTAAGGAAAGAACTACTTACCCTTCTTTCAAACTGTCTCTGTTTTATGTCCTTTTGTCAACAACCTGCCAATCCTATCATTCTTTGTGCTTGTTACATTAACCAGTCTAGAGACTATAAGTTTAGAGAATGGAAAAAGGTAGTGCTTTTCATTGGCAGTGAGTGTAACTTAACATAGGTAATGAAGCAATGAAAGATTGTTTAGAAAATTACCAAATAGCAGTTATGATTGTTAAAATTCCCGGCTGTGTTTTTATATTCTTTCCCCATAACATTAATACTAAAAGTTGAGTATTGTATTTGACCTAAAATATGTGTTTTTACATGTTTTGAAAGTCCTGGAGTTCAAAATACCATTTTCAGAAAAAGTTCTATATATTATGTTTGTGTCAGTGAACTGCAAAGCATGAAAGTAAATAAAGTTAAAAAGGAAAATATGTTATTTTAGAATTAGGCATCGTCTGAAGATGCCATAGACCATTGCAGTGTTTGTGCTTTATGGTGGTTCTAACTACTTAGTATGATAGGTGTTGAATAAACACTCACTATAAATGTGTAACTAGGCTGTCGGTGTATTAGTAGTAAAGGATAGATGTTCACAGCTTCAGGTTCCATGACAGACTCTTTCTGTCAGCGTCCTATGCCGGGAAGGAAGGTGGGCTGCCATTGGTCAATGGGAAACACCTGACAGCCGGCTTTATTCAATGCTGCCAAATTACATTTTAACACACACAGTCGTACCCACACAGGCACTCAACTACATACATTACAACCATGTTAAAAACTTCAGCTTCCAGTATTCATTTATGTGTTTTTTAACTTTAAAAATTAAGAGGCTTTCAGTCTTACCTCACTGAAGAGATATAATATATCGTAAACTATAGAGGAATCGAACCTGGATTTTCAGCTGATTCCCACCCAGGGGAAATTTTCCTCTATGATTTACAGTAGAAAAAATGCTTATATCTTTTCCATTCTCTAAACATGATAGTTATCTCCTCACTATTAACCTTCTAATTTAGAACCCTCACAGGCTTCTTTGTAATGATTGACATTAGGAACTGATAATTTTTTTCTTTCCTAGTTTAGGATGTATATTATTATTTTCTGAATAATTTTCTTTGGATAGAGTTTTTAAGTTCCTTGTGTGTTTATTCTTAATGAATTTTGGAATCTATAGGTAATAATATTGCCATTGAAAGTTTGTACCATACTTCTTTATTTAAGACAATTTAGTCCTTGACTAAGTAAAAGAGTATGATTTGTTTCATTTCCCTCATTGATCATGTTTCATGCATATTGATTTTCTCCTGAGACCTTCAATTACTTTTCTTACTGGCACACTCACATGATATGTCTTATTCTGTATAGTGCTATGCTTTTTTACAAAATTAAAACACTTATGTCAGTAACCTTAAATTAATCTGTTATTTGTCATATTTTTACAAAGGCATTTCTCCATTTTTGGATATTATGGTATTAATTTAAAAAATTTAGACCTATCTATTAAATACAATTGGTAACTAAAACAATTATAACAACTTTCTCTGACACCATGCAACTTTCGATGTGGCTAGGGCTACATTTTCACAGCACTTTAATGCATACTCACCACATCCACCCTCCAATTCACAATTTCTATGTTAAATAAATAAACTAGCATAAAATACATCTTTAATTATTATACTCAAAGACACTGCTCTTCTTTTGATTACGCTCTTCAGTTTCTTCTACTGCATTTAATGTGATCTCTGTGGGGGATCCATAGAATGAAGCGTAACTTAAAAATCAATTTCGATGGGAGCCATTGATAATAATAAGACATCACAGAGGTTGGTGTCACTCAGTTGGTAAATCTGAGAAGATTTAGTTACTTTCATGGAGGAAAATTTATACTTGTGGATACTTCCTAACATAGAAGCAATCCTCTAAACATTGGGAATTTTGTCCTTGGTACAATTTTGTAAAATTGTAGGTCCTTTTCTTGTCTTGATTGGAAGAATGAAACACTCTACAGATCACACAGCTCTAAATGGAACTGTTCATTTTAATTTCGCATTCTTGGCAGAAAGACACCTGTGTGGTCTTGTAGTTAGCGTTCTGGGTATGGATACGCAGGTCCGGGCTTGATAATTGGTACCTCCTCCTTGGGTTTTTCGATGGTAGGGAGGTCTGGAAAAGGATGTACTCAGCCTCATGATACAAACTGAGGAGCTTCTTGATTGAAAAGTAGCAGCTCTGGTCATTTAAACCATCATTAACAGCCATGGGTGTTGGCTGCTGACCACACATCCCCAATCCTGCCATCTGCCTGTGGTAGATGACTCCGTGGTTGGATGGTAGTCTAGCCCCCCCCCCCCCCCAAGGGATGTAGCACCATGGACTTTTTTTAAGGTCAAGATACCATCTGCATTAATTTTTGTATCGTCTGTTGACTCAACTTGTATGTTAAATACACTTGTATAGGGAAAAAAAACTATGCTCAAAATTAACAGCATAATAGCAATGATTATGATAATATAAATTGCTTTTTAACCTCATCGCAGACCTCAAAATATTACTTGCACTGTTCTTAAATGAATAGACATGTATATACGTACACACATAACATGATTTTAACAAATGATTTTAAACTTATTGGTAGTTTACCATAAGAGTTTGAATTTATGAAAAACAGTAAAGCTTAAGCATAGCATTGTGTAGCATAATACAACTTACATGCAAGTGCCAATAAGAAGGACCATTGAGAGTATAAAGGGAAAATCAGCATTTATACATCAGATGTTTTACTTGTAGCTTTGAATCAAGAGTGATTTTTAAAGCCTGTGGTGTTTCTTCAAGCCTCTTTACATTTATAGCCGCAGTTAATTTCCTTGGCAGTACAGAATGTTCTGAGAAGTGCTGATAATAGTAAGATCACAAAGTTCTGACTAGAATTTCATCACTGCTTTTAACAATCTGCACAAGAATGGCTGGAAACCATATATGTCTCCTATTGTGGTGTGGTTATTTCCACTAGGATTAGTTTAATTAGCATTATTTATATCTGTAAGTTACAGCACATTTTTACTGACATAATATAATTAATTGTAATTTAAGCTTATATTACATTATTAGTGAAAAGTATTTCGTAGAAACGTAGAATGCTTATTGCATTTCAACATTGTGATTTCATGTGTAACTGTATTAAATAAACTGTTTCACCAATGAGAGAATAACAACTGGTTCATTGTCTAACTTGTGTGTGCCATAAAATTTAAGTTTTATTCTGTCGTTTGTACTTTACTCATTGTAGTTATATTCTTAAGTAATTTAATATTAAGATGAAGGTATTTCAGTTCATGGTTGTTCTTTCTCTTTAGTTTAATTATTGGACAATGTTGAGCATATTCTCTCATTGGATTTACTATTGCTTATATCTTGATAGGTATAATTGTGATTTAAAACACATTAACATTCCAAGCATAATGAAATTATCCAATTTAATTTCTTCAGGCAAAGAAAGGAATTTATTATAAGAGTAAAGAAAAATTGATTTGAATAGGAACATAATTATTACAAACAATCTGTTCTAGGAATTTCTGGACCTTCATGTTAACCCTTCTAGTATAAATGTTAGCTAATTTTTACAACTTCACTGGAAGTTTTCTAAGAAGCCTAGCACTAATAAACTGATTAATCCCTGTTGTTTTTAGATAAATGTAGAGTGATACATAATAGTACATAGAGCACTAAAAGTAATTTGCCTTTTCACTGGATTTTAAGAGAAATAGGAATTAATTTATATAACTTTTTATTCAACACTTTGACTGCGAGATCGGTTAAACAGTGTCTGGTTATTATTATAGATATATATTTTTATTATTTGTATTATTTTTACTATCACTATTTCTATTTTATTTCATTATTTTAATATTATTATTAAACATTTTAAACTGTGGAATTCAGACTCCAGAGAGCCTTACTGTATTTAAGCAGTGGAATATTTTTAAAGAGTAGGATCTCTGTCCTAATATTGATAAAGATGCATACGGTTTGGTAGATTTTTGTAATAGGAAAAAGAAAAAAAAGATGTACGGTATTGTTGACTGTACATATAACTAAGAAAAATAGCTCAAATTATTTTCAGAGTTGAACCTCTGAGAGTGATATGCCTCTCCTATAGATAACTGTTTCATGGATAGTAATTATCCTCATTCTGTCCACCTAGGACTATGTAAAAAAAAGTTCAGAACTCTGCATTCTGTAACATTATGAACAAATGAATCCATCAGAATGGGCTAACAAATTCAAAATGATTGATAATTCCATGCATTATGTTGAAAAAATTGCAATGCGTTATTTCCAAGTTGTTATGACAGAGAACCAAAGCCACCTACAATTAATTTCACAATTGAAATATAATAGCAAAAGCTGATGCTTCGATAGCTCAAATTCACATTTTCTGCCTAGTTTTTCACTCATAACTCACAAACGAAAGCGAAAATTAAAAGTCTGGCTTCAAGGTCATTCGGCCACCCTTCAGTCTATCTACGTTAAAAATTTCAGATTTCTAGGCAGTGTGCAAAGACAGACAGGCTCTCAGACAAACACTTTCTCTTATTATATGGATTAAATACTTACTAACACAGGTTTCAAGTATTCTGTTATTTGTTCTTTATCTTTTTCTTGTGTTATATAAGCATTTATGGTCCATGCGAACCGTGTGAAAGTTTGCATTTGGTTATATAAAAAGCAAATTAATGTAATAAACACTTACTTTTTTATTATACAGATAGTATGTGCTAATATTGATGACTCAACTGATTTTGTAATTGTAGTTGAAATTTATGGTTAATGTGCACCCTAAGGGCTTGTATTACCGCCTGCCGACAATTCCTCCCGATACGTGACTTCCAGATAGCTTAACTGGAAGATGCCTCGTAATACCACCGCTGAACTGCTACCGGCAAGAACGCAGTAAAAATTTGTAAAATGGTCCTTAGCTGACTGAGCAAAGAGGTGTGTTTGTTGTAGTTCGGTAGACCTCCGCTAGGTGCGGCAGCTCGGATTTGTATTTGTACAATTACATTACATAATAACACATCGTTTTAAGTGCATTAATCGATTTGTGCAATTCTATTTCATTCATATGTGAGCCTAAAATGACATTTTTGTGTAAATTAAATCTTCCAGCATCAATTCTGAAAATCAGATGGCGAGAAAGCTTCCGCATCCTGCCATCTTGTTTCAACCAAGATCCCTAACTAGCAGTCAGTACTTGGTCAGCCACTCCACCCTCCTGCTAGCTTATCTGGAAGATGTCTTCCCAGACGGACTTTGTCAGGAGACCATAATACGCAATTCTTAGCCAACTTCCAGATAGGTTCTCTATCTGGTAGATAAATACGATATCTGGAGATCGTCATACGGGCCCTAAGGTTTCTTAAAACACCACATTGCTCATTGGGAAAATGCATAGGGGAATGTTATAGTTTTATGACTTCCAAATTTATATACATGACAAACAAATATCAGGCTCTACATTAAAATCCCCTACGATTATGAGTAAAGTCACAAGAGAAAATTACACAAAGCATCATGCATTTTGTATAGTAGCTTAAAAGTATCTGTAGCTGCACTGGAAGAGTTATAAAAAGGCATAAATTTAAATTATTTTCACAATCCTAATAGCAGTGTCTATAAAATTAAATTATTTTCACAACTGTAATAGTTGAGCCCATAGTAAATAATTCATTTTATTGTTTTAAATTATGCAACCAGTTTTATTGAAATTTCTAGTTCAAGTGTAATTTTGTTTCCTATAAATTGCCATTTTTTCCCTAAATATGTTTGGAATGTTGTATTAGGGTTGCTGCTCCAAAAGTCTGTACTAGTGCTTGTTTTAAAGTATCCTTGTGTTGTTTGTGGCCCTTCTTCCATTTTATATGTACTGAAGTAGTCACATTGTGTGTTCTGTCCAGTACTCATCTTTGGAGCAGGATTAATAGTACAGTATATTCTGTAAGTTGTTTGAAATAAGATAGATGGGTGAACAGTGAACTGCAGTATAGAAATGCTCTCAGGAGTGTTAGGAGAATTTGTTTTTCTTTTAAATTTTGAAAATACACAATTTAATAGTTTTGAACATGGCAGTCTGTACTTTAGAAGGAAGAAATTCATTAAAACAGAGATTTTAAGAAAAATTACTTGCAACTGAAATTAGTCATTCCTATTTTTTTTTTTGAACGCATGTATTTAAGAAGCTTGGCTTTGTCTCACTTTTTAACTACATACTCATTCCAAGAAAAATTACACTTCAGAAACTTATATCATAAAATCTATTCTGCCTAAAACATTTTTTCTTTCATTATTCACCATATTTTAAAAATGTCTATTCATTCTCTTTAATATATTTAAACTATGTAAAGGAAAGATTTTTGAAGTAAGATCTTCAAAATTGAAAATAAATTTTAATGTAACTGCTTTTCTGAAAACCTACAAATAAGTGAGATTGTGTAGACAAATTTTTATGGCTCTGGGTTTCAAGGAAATTATTACTTGACTAATAAAGTAATAATGAAGGAATTCTACCGTAATATGAAAGTAATTCTACCGTAGTGTGATATTACAGAATAGGAAACAGTCATAGACAAAGATCAAGGAATTTTAAAAGTGTTACAGTGAATAGGGTACTGCATTCTAAGACTGCCAGCTAAAATAAATCTTCAATCAAGTTCTAAAATTCTATGTTGTGCAGCTTCATTCTTTCCCCCAAATAAACTTATTCCATCACCATACTGGCTGTATAGCTGCAGCAGTTAGAAATTGGATTTGAGTTTAGAAATGTTGTTAATGTTATAATTTTTGCTGCAGATCGTCTTCGCAGAATGGGGCGTGCCTCTCGCAACTACACCATTGGATTTGTGGTACAACGCAACTCACTTGAAGACATGCAGTTTTAGATTCATCATTGTTGTTTGTGTGTGTGCCTGGACACATTCATTTGCACAAGAGCTTTTGAACATGGTGCGTTGCATTGAGGCTTCGATTATTTCTATTAACTCACTTCTTTCATAAAAATACAAATACCTCTTTGTTCAAGTTACTCTCCCTGAATCTTTTATAAGTATTAATTTCTCTATTGTCTGTATAAGAGGAAGAGAATATTGATTGTGCACCATTTTGTGATGATTTTGAAATAGCGATTGATTTTATGTAGTACGATAATTCAGTTTTAAATATAGATCCTACAACCATTGCCTTTTTTACATTTCATTCATGAGGGATAATACAACTATTTTTTTTTGTTTGAAGATAATTTTTCTGTTAAATATTTTGAATTTTATTATTTTTTCTGTCCAATATAGATTTCAGTGTCTTATTGGCAGTATAGTATATAAAAATATTTTTAAAAATCACTTTCTCCAAGTTGTAATTACTTTCATAAATGGGCATTATTGTAAAGAAAATGCCTCTAACTAATGAAATAAGAATGCATAATTAAATATAATATAAGACATCACTTAATGAAAACTGTAGCAGGTGGGTTTTGGATAAGATACTTTGCAGAAGGAAAAGATGTACATTTTTTTTCTGAAACTTCCCTCACCAGATTTTGGGATTGTTCTTTTTAATACAATACTATATATAAATAAAAATGTCTAATCTTAAATATAGTCACACTAAACTTCTCTTTAGACTACTTTGTACAAATTTGTAAGTATTTTGTATAATTTGTGAGAGAAATTAATGATTTTGAGTAGAAATAACATAATACGGTGATTAACTATGTTAGCAAACCTTGGTGCCCATGTGTCTCGTGTTTCAAGATGGGAACTGTGATCAGAGTTAATGTATGTAAATATAGTAAGTGAAGAAAGACTTTTTATCAAGTGTTGAGTGAAAGTGATTTTGTTGCTGTGCTCCATATTGGGCATACCAAAGGAAGAGTTTTATCATTTCTTGGGGTCAGTAATTCCTCATACTTACCATATATAAAGGAAGTCTTCTTTAAAATAACCCACAGTTTTGAATTATGTTGAAAGTAAATTCATACAAAAAGTCCACATTCATAATTAGGGCCCGGATTTTTAGGCTTTTGTAAAAGGTATTTTAGCCTTTTATTTTCCTGGAATAGCCCTTTTTAGGTTTTAAACAAACGAATTTAGTCGTCTTAATAAAGCAACAGTTGAAATGACAATGGATTAGTTGCAGATTTCAAAGTATTGCAGACGGCTCAAGTTTCATTTCCTGCAACGGCGAGGTGGCACATTTTCGAGTTACAAGCGACAAAGCGACATATACATTATTAATTTCAGTGTGTTGTATAAATTTATTTGTATTATGTCTTTTCCTAAAATGCACAAATCCACATATTTATTTTCCTTTGCATTAATTGGAAAATCTATTTAAAAATTGTGTTTTTCTGCAAAAGTCCTCTTTAGCCCCTAGATTTTTAGCAAAAGTCTCTTTAGCCCCTAGTTTTTCAGCAATAACCCTCTTTAGCCCATAGTTTTTCAGCAAAACTCCTCCTTAACCCTTTTTAGGCCCTTAAGTCCGATTTAGCCCTTTTTAGGTTCTATAAGATTCATATATTCCGAAGCAAGGGGCATGAAATGGAAAAATACGTTAAAAATGTTCTAATTAGGAAGCTGGGGAAAAATAGGTTTAAAATCTTCAAATCCGGGCCCTATTCATAATATTCAAATAAAAATTGATTATGAATAAGAATAAATGAGATGTGTGATATTGTAATTTTTATAGCACTTCAGAAGGTAGATATTTAAAGGATTATTTAAATTATTATAATATATAAATATTTCTGCGTTACTAATCTCAAAGAAAACCACACAAAAACAGTAAATTTTTATCAAAACTCTTGTCCTTGGTATACTCACTTCGATACAGTTACAACACTGAAGACTTCTATAATCAGAGGCATTTAGTTGCTTATTTTTTATCAAACAATAATTTCTAATGTTACTTGAGGGAATTAAAAACAAAGTTTGATCAAGTTTCGGCTTTCATTACAGAGTTGCTGCTTCTAAAACTGGTACTATGCATTTTATTACTAGCTGCTTTGCTGTTTTTGCCAGGCGTTTAGTGGAGGTAATTGATCCAAATTGGATTCCAATAATGTTAACATTTTTCATAATTACAATTTGCACCTCCATCATTCACTGTGAAAGGCTTTTAATGTACAATAATGGAATAAAATAATAATATGGAAAATGTTATTACTGTAGTATGTAACCTAAATTAATTCCATTGCTAAGTGCTACTGTATAGTCAAATCTCCATGCAGCTTAACTGTTTTTAAAAACAATATTATAACATTAATGTTAATGATAGGTTTTCAGTCTTATTTCACTGAAGCGATACTGTACTCGAATCTAATGCACACCTTTTTTTGTCAATTGTAGCTTTAAAAACTGGGTACACATTAGATTCGAGTGCTTATATATAGTTTGGTGGTGACTTTGATCACTTCCGTAACAATGCATTAATGCATTGCTGTAATTCTAGACCTCGTTACATTTATCATTGGCTTATTTTTGTTATACACAAACAGGTTAACATATTATTTTCACACTCAAGCTTAACACCAAGCATATTCAAAAGCAGCGAGGTTCAGTGTGGAGGTATCTGTTCCGAACTCCCTCAACTATCCCCCAAATCATTATACCAACTTTTATTCATCAGTATTCACAAATCCATTGTAGTATAAAATAAAATGCTAAGATAAAATATCCTGTCATTGATGCGCATTGTATTTGCCAACAAACTCTTTTCTTTTATGACTTAAAGTTTCCAAATTGGAGTGTGCAATAGATTCGAGTAAATATGTATGTATTTGTCCTGAGTGGAAATCACTTTCTGGTTTTCATGCTTGTAAAGTGATGCCTAGACCACTAGGGTCCCACAGGACAGATTTACCTCTGTAGCAATCAGTATATATATATTAAGATAAGACTGAAAACCTGTCATTAACGAACACCATAAAATGTATCAGAGTCTGATGCATACTTTCCTACACTGTAGAAGTGATAAACATCCATAAGTGATGTCAGTAGGGATCTAGAGGAAGATAACCATATTTACTTGCATAGTGGATGCCCCTGCATAATGGACGCACCTCAACTTTTTGCGTTAAAAAATAAAAATGAAAATTCCTCGTGTAAGTCTCATCTCATTTTTAACAAAAAATTGTAAGATTGGATGGCCTGTTTACTCTTAAGTAAAGTTCAAATTTTTAAACAAAAATCCATGGAAACAGAATCTTGATTGGTTCTTCTTAATGCACAAAATGTACTCAATGATATTTGATTAATATCGCAGTATTCTTAGGACATCTGCAGTAGACAGTTATGTTCATAAACTTATGTTTGGACAGTGGGTAAGAACCGATTAAAATATTCCAGTTACACAAAGAGTTTTAGGTTGAACGTTATCAAATTTGCGGAAGAACTCAGTAACAGAGCTGATGGATGAGAATATACAGTGTTCGAGTGTAATGTCCATGTTTCTCATCTGTTTCTGCAACTGCTAACTATTGATCATCATATCTGTGTCACAGTCGATATATAATTTAGTTGCAGCTGCTATATCAATGCATATGCTATTGATTGTTAGCTGCCACATCTTTTAATACGTGTTTTTGTTTTCCACGAATGTTTTCCTCGCATAAAGGATGCACCGAAGTTTCTTGTAAAAAGAATCTGGAGAAAAAGTGTATCTGTTAAGTGAGTGAAAATGGTATTAATTTTCCACCCAAGATAAATATTCTTCTGCAGTGTACATTTTTTGTGAGTTTACCAAACAATGATTATGTTAAGGTTAGTTTACCTTAATTTTTATTTTGTAATTAAGTTTAACAGTTCTTTTTACTGTAATAGGTTGTTAACCTCATGCCAAACCCCCAAGCTGGAAGATCACCTCATGACGTCTGTCTGAGACTGCTTATTCAGTATAGCACAGAATAGGTTTGAATGGCAAGCTTATGTAAGCATGACAATGAACCTCAGGGTCCCATAAAATAGATAACATTCCTTTAGGTTGCTTAGGAATTGTGAGATGCACTGGCGATAATGAGTTATGGCACTGCCCAGTTCTGGTTGATTCAAACTTTTTGCGAAGCTATAAAGTGTTTTGAGGTTATACACATATTTAGTTGGTTCACATTTTGTAAAATTAAGTGAAGAATTGTGGATATGGTAAAATTCCTTGATTTATATGCAATGCAGATACTGTGGAATTTGAACAATGTGAACTTAAAAAATAAGGTGAATTTGTTTGGAAGGAAATGAGTGCGATTAATTTCAGTAGTTATAAAACCTAATGTTATCATGTAAACTAGCCTTCAAAAAGTATAAAATTTACTGTATGCAAATTTCGTGCAAAGAACGTTTGTTTGGAGAAAGCAAGTCTCTACTGGTCAAGTAGAAAGGAAAGAAACAGGTCCTCGGTGAACCCTCTCTGCTTTGGAGAATGTCTCAGATTTATTCATACCAAAAGACTTGAACTATGAGACCTGATCAAGAAAGACTGTGAGACAGTTTTTTTTCCTTTCTCCCCGATTATATTTTATTACCCTACTTCAATTTCTACATGATCTTCTTCAAAGAAGTCAGTTTCTTCTTGAATGCACATATCTGCCAGTCGTTTTTAACACATGATGCAGTCCAAGTCCTTGCGAATCTCCTTGCATTTCTTAGGCATTGCTTCAGAGTTCTCAAATCAAATGCTCTGGAGCCTTTGCTTTAGAAATGGGAATAAAAAGTAAAAGTAGTGTAAGGGGGGAACCATCCTATGCAGTATAAAAACATCACCCATCACCTTCCCTGAACATGGAACAACTTTTGCCTGCTTGAGAACATAATTATTTCTACACTGTGCAGGCTTCTTTTCCTGAGGTACTGTTTGCAGCATTTTATAAATTTTTTAGGATGTGTGCTTTAAGATAAAACAGAACTTGATCACTCTGTAGGCCTACTCCTCTTACGCCACCGCCATTATTTGCTATGCAAAATGCAAGCAGGTCTACAACATAGGGCACCTAATCAGTATGACAATCCTCCTGCCTATACAGAAAGCCCCTGCCTTTTCAAATATTCAAGCCAAAGGCATGTAATTATCAAGGAAGCTACAGGAAAAAATCTGTCTCAATCTTTCTTGAACATCGCACACCTTCACACAACTTTTTATTCCTAATTTTCAGCATGTCTAAATCCGTATTTCATTTCTATCCTGTCTATCTACATCATAATTTATACATAAAACTAGCTTCAAAGGCCCGGCATTACCTGGGTTTTGCATTTTGTTTGGAAATTAACTTATGAAGGACTTTCGATTTTCAAATTATAGGTCCTTATATAGGTATTTAGAATTTGAAATGAAGAAAAACTACTTTCCGCAGCACATTGTCCATTATTTTCGTGGATTTCATTCTTTAATATTTATTTATTACATGAATTACTGTATATTGACAACTGTTTCGGGTCATACTTCTCTCCCCAAAAACCTGCGATATAATAATATACCTACATATAACCATACCTCGTATTGTTTTCTCTAGGTCCAGGGTAGAGAAAGTTATGTGACTGCAGCACATTGTGCATTATTTTCGTGGATTTCATTCTTTAATATTTATTTATAACTTGAATTATATTGATAGCTTCTCTCATTTGCCAAAGTCCCGTTTCATTTATTTCCAAAACCCATCTGAGACCACTGGCAACAATACAGGTATGTTGTCGTGTGAACTGTGATTTGGATTTGATAATTCTGTGTAAAAAGGGATTAGCTATTCTCAAAAACATTTTATGTTTGTCATTTAAAATAAAAATTTTGCAAAATCCTTTCTTTGTGAGTACTTACATTATGAAACGAAGGTACTGTCAAAATTCCAAGTCTCTACCTATTATAGTTTAGGCTCTGTCATTAAGTCTCTGTGATTTATATATGTAGAGATAGAGATGTTCATTTAAAGTATCCACTTTCAATCCAAGTAGATTTCTATCAATGGGATTCCGAAAAATCTAAATGGATCACATGTTTTGACACATAAGTTATAGGTGGATAACTGAACTTCGAAGTGTTCAAGTATTTTCCACGTACAAGCCAGATCTGAATTTAGTGGGTAGCACAGATCATGACCACGAGGGACTCTTGAAACACTGAAAAGGGAAGGACAAGGAGGAAAAGAAAATGAAAAGAGAAGAAAGGTTATTTTAATGAATATAAGTTAATAATTTGCAGATTCAAAGAAAGTATTCATGATTCGAACTTAATAGGGTTATAAATACCAAACAAATGGATTTTGCCAGATGTCTTGAGCATCTGGCCAGGCGCTATAGAGGAATTGAAACTTGTGAATTTTTAATGCTACTGGACATATTAATGTAAATTTTCGTGTAAAACGTGTTTTTATGCAAGTAGTGCTTTACATTTCATTGTAATTAGATTTTTATTTCACATAGGAGTCATGACCATATTATGTTTTAGTTATTGTACCAGTTTTAAGTTCTTTTAAGATTCTGAAAGTTGTGTGTGGTGTAATACTGTATTAAAAAAAGAATAGTAAAATGAAAATTTGAAGTTGGATGATCAGAGAGATGCCAACAATGAAAAATTATAAATTAGAATCTAGATTTTACATAGAAGTAATCAGTAATCAGTAATCATAAATATTTTCTAATAATCTAATATCAATTATATTATACATCATGTTTAACAATATACATTCAGTTGATACGTATTTTAAAAATTAGTGCCATGTCCGGCTGTTAGTTGAAAATATGGTTATATATAAAGAGAAAATGACCTCCTTCCCATTTTTACGTTTTTACATAGTCTAACCCTAGACTTATACATCTTGTGCTAAGTGTCTATATTATAATGCTGTAGTCTGTTCTCTCGTGTTTACACAAAATATTGCAAAGTAGGCAAGCTTTGAGGATCCGTGGGTAAATTAAGAGAACTCTAGAGAGATTCTAATTGTGTGTTATGGCGGCACTGCGTCTTAGTGAAATCACGTGATCGTTACATAACCTTGCCTTCGGTTTCGTGTCGTGGCGCGCGCTGTGATAATATATTGGTACAGTGTTACTTAATATTGTGATTAACATTTAACTTTGTCGTTAAAATAAAATCCTAGAACTTTATTGTTGTATAGCATTAATGATTCTGCATCGTTAAAAATACTGTTTTTCTTTCGTGTTCCGGTACGTATTAGTTTGTGACAGTAAACAAAAAAACAAAACAAAAAAAACCTTCGGATGCACGTGCTTCGAATGAAAATGTGTGAGTGGAACCTACACAAGACACACAAGAATTATGTTTGGACCATAACGACGATAAGGTTAGTTTAGTGATTAGTATGTTCAAATCTTTAGACTTTACTCTAGCTCCTTTTATTCACCTGATGAGAGACCACCTCACTTAACAACTAACAATTTTGTCATCTGTCAGAGACACCCATCTACCAGGGGCGGGTTATGATGTAGCGGACGTTTTGCGAATGAAAATAATCATTCCATGAGAGATGGATTGGGAAAAAAATTCGGCCCGGGATTTATTTTGGCAAAATTCAAATAGGCCTATAAGTCGCCCCTTAAGCTCTGCTCATTCGATATTCACAATTGCATGGACTGTGTGATGTATTTTGTTTCTGAGCGAAGCAGAGTGACCAACTGTCCTTGTATATTGTCGCAAGTGCCTTGTATCCACCTCTACATATAGCTAAATAATGCATACCACTAACCACATAGTTAAGTGCATGAAGCGGAGGCGGCAGCCGTAGCGAAGCTCCCTTGCATTTTCGAATAATGTACGATACACTGTTTGTAGGTTTTGAAAATGTGGCATATTATATCTCCCGGAGGTTTGTCAGCCTGTCATCTCTTATCTTGCAGTATGACGTCACACTTCTAATGTCCAATCACGAGTTTCTTCATAATATGAGGACAGAAGAATTTGTTAGATCATGGTATAAAAGAAACTGCAGCAGCGAGGGTGGGTTGGACGGGATATATCCATCCCAAGGTGTGACTTATAGGCCTATTTGAATTTTCCCTTTATTTTAAAATGTCGGCCCACAAGAAAGCTGATGATAATGATACCATATTAATAGGTCTACAATAATAAGTATACCACTGTCTTGCAATACAGGTCTAGGTAATCTTTAACATTAGCACAACCTCTGTTAAACTTCAGAATAACGTGACCACCGTCTCAAGGCTGTTCCGCATGGGACCAAGACTACAATGTCACCAATATACTACAAACATGACTACGTGCTGATTGAACTCTACAGGTGATCGAGTAGTGTATGGATTATAAATGACATGACTTGCTGCGCCAGTGTGTTATTTCATACTCCCATACGAAATAACACACCCATAGTACGATGCTAAATACAGGATGACAAATAAAATCAGTATTCGTAGGAGTTACTGAAGAAGTTATTACAAACTAAAGCATTAGACTTCTTAGTGTAATGATGTTTGGTAACAGATGTGGAAGGGTAAAAAAAGCTTCTGCATTAAGGTCAGTAGTGACAGGTAAATTCTTCATCTGTGACAGGATGTTAGGTTAGGAACATTATATTACAATAAGCAATATGAAGCGTTTTATACAGTAGAGCATGATAATAATTAAAATGAGTCAAAGAATAAAAACACTTGTTGCTCCACTTACATAATTTACATAGGACTAGTTTCTGGGGAACTAGTTTAGTTTAGCAGCAGTATACTGAATAGCACGGGGTTAGTTAAATGATCATTTAACAATGTTTTACTATCAGTGTGGAAGAATAAATTCTAGGTGAGTGACAGGTTTCGATAGGCTAGAAACAATTAGCAGTAATATACTGAATAGTGTGGGGTTTAGTATACATTCTGCGATGGGAAATTTTACCACTACGCCAGTCATTCCTCTTTTGTTTTCTGCAGCTCGGAGGGGCACGGTCACTAATGGCAGTGCGTTACTTCACTGTTAGGTGGCTATTCTGAGGAGTTCCCTAATTTCATGTGCAAGTTCAATAAAAGGAAGCTTATGTCAGTAAGCCTAGCCTCAATTGCATTTCTTGGAAATCTTAAAGCACCACCAGCTATAGTTCTTACATGCTAAGCATCCAGCTTCACCGCCCCATACCAAAGCTTATAGGGAAGGGAAGTCACGGCACACTCTACACACATGGAAATGTTGGTACCGGTCGAGGGAGGTGTAATGTTAACAGGCCATCCCTTGTTACTCGACATGCTTTAAATTGCATGTGCTGTGAACTTTATAATTTTTGTTTAGGGTACAGGATATTAGTTAAATTGGCTCAAAAATATTACAAGTTTAACTGTTGCTTCTCGTAATACTATTGCATAAAGAATTATTTTGGCAGGTTATTGGTTGCCACATCGTTTAAATTGTTTAATTATTTTAGGCCTAATAGTGTACTGGTAACTGTTTAATATTCTGGCTTCTTTTGTAAGTTACAGAGCATAATATAAAGGATGGGAAAGAAATTTTTTGGGTTTATACTGCTCATATTTGGGTTTCTACACGAGATGTTTCATGTGGTTACTATGCAGGCTATAGCTTGCATACTAACACTCATGTTGGCTACCAACAGACTTTTGACTCATTGGTCCTTATGCACAGGCTGCGGAACTGCTTCATTCATGCGCCAATGTTAGCTGACTTCTGCTGGCCATGTGGTAATATGGCCCATTTTCCCCATGCAAATTATATTCACAGATCCCAGGTAAAATGGCTGTTAGGTTAGGAATAGTGATATTATTGTTAGTTTGACATTGAGCTAGGTTTGTGGCAGTTAGGTTAGGAACAGTGATATTAGTATTGATCGGCATCAAGTTTACAGCCTTGGTTTCTTCATCACGTGACCCAAGGACTCCCTATCCTTGCAGCTGAGCAGTCTTTTCTCGTTAACATGAATCACTTCTTAGCACCTTTTTAGGTTAATTTTGTGTTAACTACTTAACAATTTTACTTAACCTCCATTCAGAATATTTGTACAAGAAGAAGGAGCTTATAATTGTATGGATTCTACAGGTTTTGAGGAACAAGATACTCTTTTTTTAATGCAAAGGAAACCCTAAACTATAGGTGGGCCTAAAGCCTTCAGTCCCATGTAAAGTATAGAAGCTATGATACTTGTGTGTTATGTATTTCTTATTAACAATGAGTATGAGGACTCCTAAAGTGTGTTAAATGTCTGGACCATATCAATGGAATAGCTGAAAGTCCATTTGGATGTTCACATACTGAACTCTCCGTCACTCTTTAATTTTGCATAAGAATCATTAAAATTCAGTATGGTAAGTTGAAACATATATCAATTAAGCTAAAAACTGTTAAGTACAACTTTTGGAACTATATTTTGAAATACTATATCTTGAAAGGCCTGTAGCCTACCCATCCTTTTCTTTCACCAAAATATTTCCCTTATCTCAGAAACCTTCCTCACTTGTGCACTTAGAGAATGAAGTCAATAAGTTTGGTGTTAGACAAGGTCGTATTTGTTTGCATTCCTAACATAAGCAACAATATGGTCATTTCAGAATTTACAGGCTAATAAAATAACCAAACAAAACGCTTCATATTTTTGCTCCAGAATTAATAAAAAGAAACTTGGAGATAAGAGGCATTAATTAATAAGAAAATAGCAAACAGGTAGCATTTTCTCCACTTCTTAGAAAGAAAAACTCTTCTTCCCATTTTCCTTTGAATTTGCGTTTATTTGAAGAGGTTGAAGGTTTTGAGAGAGACATTGTAAGTAGCAATCTGCCATGGCTTGTTGACTGTTTTGCAGTAGAGAACTACTTGTTTCCCTCAGCACTGCACAATGTCTTCTTCAAGACTGCGACTCAAATTGAGTCATGACACAATGAATGCCCATGTATGATTTAAAACATCTACCGGTGTAATTAATCATTGCGTGTGAAGCTGTGAGGACCCGCTATAGTGTTCTAATACTTCTGTTTCGCCAGGGATGTGTGATGTGTATGCTTTCTGTAATCCTTTCATATTGGAAATAACAAAATTGCCTGTAAATGCGGGGTACTGGTACAAAAAGAAAATACCATCATCATAAATCAACAGGCTCTCTGTTTCCAAGTTCGATGGCATTTAATCCCAGTCCCATTTACACGCAGTGTGCCTTTCGCCTAGCAAGGATTGTGGAATACCGATATGCTGGAAACTTTCTACTTTTGATCTATCAGCACCTTGTAAACATTTATCAGCTTTTGCACCCAGATAATTTGTCTTGATGACAGTAGAAGCTAGCAAGTAACATTAGCAGCAATTAAGCAATGATCAATACTATATTTTTGTACTACTAATTCAGTTTTGTTTGTGATGAGTGGTCACAGTATACTTTCGTATGGCCTCCATATCTGGGGTAGTGGTGCAGATATCTATAAAGTATTATTACTACAAAAAAAGGCTCTGAGAATCATCTCTGGTGCATCTTTTGATGCTCATTGTCGTCCATTGTTTCAAAACTCTAAAATTCTCACTGTAGTCAATCAATATTATCTTCAACTGTTTGGTAAATATTAAGTCTAATCTCCATGAACAAAATTTTCAATATAATTTACACCAACATAACACTAGGAATAATTACCTCATAGTGACACAAAGTACAAGATTAACTAAAACAAAGAAGTGGTGCAGTAATTTGGGTATTAAGTTGTTCAATAGTTTACCCAAAACTGCACATTCAGTTAAATTAAACAGGTTTAGGACTGTTCTGAGAGACTGGCTTGCGAATAATCCATTTTATTCTATTAGTGAGTTTTTTGAAGTTAATATTGATGTTGTTTTCTAAATTTATACACTATACTGCTATTCGACATAATTCTGTTGTCCATTTTCATTCTCTCTCTTAATTTATGTATGTTGATGCCCACATTTTGATGTGGTTCAAAAACTTAACGAAATCAAATAAAAAATCATACAGACCTACAATGGAGATAGTGTGCTTTAACTTCTTAATAGTTTTATTAATATTCATTTAATTAATCTGTTTAATAATTACACTGTAGTCTTCTGTGCTTGCCTGTGCTTGAATATGGCTTGCCTTGAATATGGCAGAAAAAGTCTTCATTATCTTAGCGCTAGTTCTATATCCTACAAAATGCTAATTTTAGAGAAAAATTTAATAGCGGTAGATTAAACTATGTTATACTGTGTTCCAGGAAAATAAGCCTATTCATACTTCTTACAAAACATGACCTTTGTTATAAATTGACATCATGAAAAAATTGTCGTAATTAGGGTGTGGATCTCTATGCACAAGAAGCCATGGAAATATGCACAACAAATTAGGAAAGCATGGAAAAATCTTATTGCTGCTCCAATCCCCCATTTTGCTGGTCTGCTTCTGGTAGAGTTAGTTAAAATGATATATAAAGCTTTGAAATAACCAGTGATGGGAAGTAATTGGGTAAAAGTAATCAGATTACAGTAACAATTCATCTTTTGGTCCCTTTACTTATCGTTACTTTAAAAAAAAAAAAATGTAATTTATACTTGTAATTAACTTCTGGAAATCAAATTGTAATTTCATTATATTTCAGTAATCATTAGTAGTTGTATCATTCTCGCTTGCTATATCATCATCATTAGAGGTAATATTAACAAAAAGTCACTCAATGTGTCTGGAAGTAATGGTATTGATGTTCTGTTTGTTCATTAATAATTTGAGACTTGGTAACATCCCAAGCAGCTTTATCACTGAGTGTCCCAATAGTTTATGGCCTTGGGCCCAAAACAAACAAAAAGCAAGGAATTTTTAAGTACTGCTTTTTTGTAAAGTAATTGTAATTGTAATTTTTTTAATTACTTTTCCCATCACTGGACATAACATTCTTCCCTCTCATGTTAAAACCCCTGCTTTTTTTTAAAAAAAATTAATCAATTTTAATTCAGCTGTGTTTATACTCCTTTTAGCTGCGAGGCTATGTCAGGAGTTCGGGATCTGTGCCATGGAACTATTGATGTAAAGTTACATTTCCTAGAAAAGACCAATTACTGAAACTTTCAAATGCATCTCTAGATCCTTGGTAACGAAAGAAACAAAAATACTTTTGCCATATAACCAAGGATTTGAAAATATCATTCAAATAGTAGCTTAGTCAACATGAAGTAGGTGGCTAGCAAGCAGGAGCAATGACTATAGACCACTAAGGCCTACTGTTTCATGTTGGACATATATAATCGCTTAAGAATACAAGATATATTTTTCAATCAGTGTGATGATTCCTAGAGAAATTATATGTGTTAACTTCTGCTTGGAAAGATAATGCTGCTGTATATGGGGTCTGTGGGATTAAAATGAAGGTTTCTGTTTAGTTATATAGTTAGGGTGTACGAAAGAAAACAAAGCAAACATGGAAAAACACAATACAGTATTTTATTTATGGCCTTCAAGTTTATTGCTCAATACCTCAGCGTACATACACTTTAATCCAATGATTCATACATAATTTATTCATAATATATTAGATGAATGGCTTGGGCAAGATTGTCCTAAGGCACATTTTGGTGTAAATGACCGTTTAGTCATTATTGTAATGGGAGTAATTGGCTGATAATCCCTTCTAGGAACAAGTTGCAATAAAATACAAATAATAAGGCATTTATGAACTGACTGTAATTCTCTCCTAGCTAGGTTAAGGTGACCTCTTCCTGTGCCATATTTTAGGTAGATTTCAAAGAAAAATCTACCTATTGCAATGGATATAGGGTTGCCACCTTTTGGTAAGGCTAAGAAGGGACACTTATCGAATATATGCAGATCGCCGATCTTCATACCTAAATTTGTACACGGAACAATTTATTAATAACTGAAAGACGGAATATATTACAAAGCCAAAACTGAATAGGCTATGTAACAGTAACACTAACATTAGAAAAGAAAAGATTAGCAAAATAATTTAAAAAAACCTGGGCAAATTCATGACTTGAAGCTCTATTTCTTGTTTGATTTGGCAGCTTCTAATAGTTGTGTGTTCTGTTTCACCCTCACTAAATAATCTTTGCAGGTATCTGTAACATTTGTAGAAATGATTTCACTCTTTATGAGGTCAGCTGAGCACTTATTTCTGGATTCTGTCCATTTTAGATTCAAGAGAGAGAACACTCTTTCCACAAAGGCATTGCTACCAGGAATGCTCAGAACAAAGCATTTGAGATTTGGAATGTGTTCTTTACCAATCTCCTGAATAATTTTCTTCCATTTCATACTCATACTTAGTCTCTCCTTCTGTATAGTTCACTTTAGTAGCATTTATTATATCTGAACTAAAGCAGAATTCTTTATATAGGCCTAACTCATCCAAATTAACATCAGATTCTACATTATGTGTATGTGCCTTCACAGAGTCTTTGAGATGTTTGAAAGATAGTGAACTCTTAAGATTCAAATTCATCAGTGTGCCTAAAGATTGTTTTCTGTGAAGTCAAATACTTTCTCTAAGGAACTTAAAGCTTTCTCATAAAATTTCAAAAAACAATGTATACACATAGACATGTTTCGAAAAAATTATGAACATTGACAATCCAGACTCTGACTAGATAATGGCTTACCACTAAGTTAAGGAATAACAGGAGAAATATTCAATTAGTTCTTACTCAACGAACGACACATAAAACTCACAGAGAACTTGGATTCAAATTACAACTGATAACACTACACACGTCTTGCTGTGCTTTAATTCCAGAAGGAACTGTACTTGGCAAATCAGTGCAGAGTGTCATATGATCTGTTTTCGGTACTTCCCCGTCGGATCACCAGTTAATGGCTCGCACGCTGGTTGTACAGATCACGGACATACCCCAAGAATTCCCGCGCGACTTATACAAGTAAATTACAAAGAATAACATCATGACCGGTGATTTCAATGCTGCCAACACGATACATTTTAGCGATGGAACGACATCGATATCTTGACCATGAGACGAAATTCACAAAAGACGCCACCAAGAATTGCTGTCTCATATTTTGTATTGGAATAATTTGGCGTCCCGCAATATAATGCGTCCCTCTTAGGCATAATTCGGGACGCTGAAAATGTCCTTAAAATGCTGGATGTCCCGCCTAATTCGGGGCAGGTGGCAACCCTAAATGGATACCATGTCATGATTTTCGAAAAATTCTTTCATATCTTTACGTTTCATGCTCCCCTAAGTACGAAACCACCGCCCGTTAAAAAAAAAAAAGTGATATATATATATATATCTTTACACGCTAGCGGCCGTAATTTTGAAGACATTTGAACCGAATTTTAATATGTTATTTCTAGGCCCAATAGTTCGGACAAGTTCGTTAATGAGCAAAATTGGCCCAAGAGGGTGGTCGGGGGAGGGGGTTGAAATTTTAAAACATTTTTATCTCGGCCCCTATGAAGTATAGAGGGAAACTTTGTTTGAATGAATTAAGAGTACTCCCTATGGAGTTCACAGTGGCACCAACGATTCGGGGGTTTTGGGGGTACGGGTGGGGGGGGGATGGAAATTCGAAATTTTTGAAACCACATCTTGTGGGGTATCATTGAAAAGCTCTTGATGAGTACTCTACAAATCAATAACTCGTTTCTCGATAGCTCTCATTTAAGGCGAGATTTGAATGTTTGAAAAGTGCTCTTTCCTCTTTTTTGCAATTATTGTTGCGGGTTTGTCATGCCAAGGCTAAAGAACATGAGTGCTATGCAGCGACAGTAAATTAAACCAAAAGCACTTTGAAATCTACCTCAGCCTGTAGGCTTGCCTAAAGGGATTTTTTTTTCTACAAAAGAATACAGTGTCACTGTTACTTAATCCAAAAATATCTAATGATTGTGACGTATGGTTGTTGGGGTAGCCACTTGGCAGTTCCCTGTTTTACCACTCTTTATTTTCTTTCCTATTTCTAAAGTTGAATATTTGCTGTAGATAAAGCAATATCATACTTCTTCTGATAAACTTCTCATTTTACAGAAAAAAAGCTGTTAGAATTATATGTGGAGCTTCGTCGACAACCCATTATAAACCACTGTTTATCAAACTTGGCATTCTGACATTTCCAGCAATGTTTGTTATTAATTGCCTACTTTATGTATTTAAACATCTGGACGAATTTACTACATGCAAAGTGATCTTTAATTAATGATACTCGCAATAGAAGCAATTTTATATTAAAAAATATAAATATGCTAGAACATTTAATAGTTATGAAAACGTTTCTTTGAATCTGTATAACAGCCTATCAGTCAATATAAAACAAATGTCTTACTGTGCTTTCAAGAGAACTTTGCAATCTTACTTAAGAAATAATCCACTATACTGCGTTCAGGAATTTTATTCTTTACAATGGATGTGAATTTTATATTTTTACATTGCTGTAAATTTTCTTTTAATGTCCTGGCAAAAATAAATCTATCTAGGCCTATCTATTATTATATGAGTTTTATAATACTTCTTCAGTACACATAGGCCTATAATTATACACATAGGCGCCGACTTTGGGGGTGCTTTGCATTTTCAGCACCCTAATAATACTGATATACATACATGTTCAGAATTTAGTAATCCACAACAATAGTGACAGTGATGTTAATAATGCAATAGGCTAATTAATTATTATTGATTAAATATAGTATGAACATTGTTTAAGTTTATCAATTAATAATCTAGTTTGTTGTAATTGAGAAGTAAGTTAGTTTCAACATGAATTATATTGCACTTGAATGTGATTTTCCTTTTCTGAGTGAGCACTCCCCCACCATAATTTTCACAATTCAGCGCCTATTATACATATGCAGGTTATATATAACCATGATGAATATTCATTATGATATAACTTACCTAATCGCTGTGTTGAATTATAACTTTTTTGATAAATAAAAAGAGCTGCAGATATGAAGATGTTTCATTGTTTGCCCTTGTGAATTTGCACAAAAAACAATTGCACGAAGATGTATTAAAATAAAACAGTTAAATTATGATAGACATTTGCAATTGGTTGAAGAACCACATTATGCTTATGCTGGATTGGTCAATCTTTCATGAGTATGAGCTAAATAGTTATTTTATACAGAAGGAAGAAGGCGGAGTTTCTGCTCTTTAATTAAAACGAAATTTAATTTTTAAAATAAAAATGGCAAAATACAATATTTTCTATGAATTTCCAATTAATAGCTTTCCTCCACAATAATGAAAATGTGACGCAATAGCCTGCTGGCTAAAATTTGGAAATCTTTCATTCTGTTCACAAACTTCTCATTTCTCTTGAAGTGTAGCCTAACAAAAGCTCTCTTCATTTTAACAATCTTACGAGTAACTTTAGTGTAGTGTTTAACAGCTGAATGGACACTGGATTAAAAGAAGTGAAAGTTTGGAATGTCTCATTGTATGAAGGGCTCTTTCTACCTGCTCCACCCTCCCGCAGGCTATCTGTCCGACTTCTTAACATAGCTTCCTCATTCCACCGCAGTACATTTACAGTTAGTGGCAGGGGAACACTCACTTCTTGGTTTCCAGTTCAGTATGCTTCTTAAATAATCTTTCTAATATTCACGTAGAATTCTGCAACTGAAAAAAAATCACTGCAAGCTATATTTTGTGAAAACTTGTCTTATATTCACTGGCACTAAATGAATTGACACATTAACGAGGTTTCTTAAGTGTTTTTGTGGGAGAAGATCCGAACACTTGCATTTATTGGCACAGTGCGAGGTGGCACTGTAAAGAGGGACATTATATCGAGGGTTGACTGTATTATGCATCCCATTGTGTCGATATTTCCAATACTTTACCGGGACGTGGACATTCAGTGTCCCGGGTAAAATTCTTCGGTACCCGGAACAATCCAGCAAAAACAAAAAAATCTTGGCCAGTCCCGGGAAAATCGAGGAGAATGGAAATCCTAATCGACATATATTATGTAGCGCAATATGCATACATGTCCACTTTCAAAATTTAAAAGTGGCCATTCTATCTTAACATGGACGTAGGGGGGTTAACGGGAATAGGGTAGCTTCAAGGTCAGGATATACGGAAACCGGCCTGGAAAGGTGAGTGCTGTTCGGAGTGGGGACGGGGAGTTGGGAGTTTAAAGGCCATAGCATGCTGTCTGTGGGGATTGACATAGAACACGCGAGGCAGCGTATTGATCGCAGGCAGTCACCGGCATGCACCATGCTGTATACATGGGGTTCAGCAGGTGATACATCTCAAGGTGCACTCAGTGCAAGGTACCCGACGCTGTCTCTACCCCTAAAAAACTGAAGGACGCCACCCATGTCGTCGTCTTCTATCATTGTGGAAGACTCTTCTGCTTTCACTTTTTCACGGGCGCTTTCACCACGTCTAACATTGTGTCGTCCATGCCTTAGTTTTGTGCCCTTATAGAAGACAGCCTATAGCATTTTTCGTTATGAGCTCTTTCCCTAAAATAGCTACTTACACTATTTTACCCACTCCTCCTTAGATCTGTCAATCAGTGAACGACAACTCAATTACCGTATATTTCAGCAGATAAGACGACAGTTGAATAATAAAAAAGGCCTCGAAAATCCGGGATCTAACCTTTGGCCTAGGCTATATACTATAATTCGTTCTATATTATAGGGTATCTTGTAAGGAAGGTTTCGGTATTGCAGCTTATCTACTGCATATGATTTTTTTCATACCCATTATTAAACACGCTATATCTCTGACTTAGCGTTGCCACCTGTCCCGAATTAGGCGGGACATCCCGCATTTTAAGAACATTTTCAGCGTCCCGAATTATGCCTAAGAGGGACGCATTATATTGCGGGACGCCAAATTATTCCAAAACAAAATATGAGACGATAAATTATTCTTAGTGTCATATTTTGTGAATTTCGACTCATGATCAAGATATCGATATTGTTCCATCGCTAAAATGTATCGTGTTGGCAGCAGTAAATCACCGTCAAAGACTCTGTGAAGGCAATGTAGAATCTGATGTTAATTTGGATGAATTATATGAGGAATTCTGCTTTAGTTCCTGGTAGCAATGCATTTGGGGATAGATTGTCCTCCCATGAATCTAAAATGGACAGAATCCAGAGACAAGTGCTCAGTTGACCTCATAAAGGGTGAAATAATAATTTCTACAAATGTTATAGATACCTGTAAACACTATATAGTGAGAGTGACACAGATCAAATAACTATTAGAACTGCCAAATCAAAAAAGAAATACAGCTTCAAGTCGTGAATTTGCCCAGGTTTTTTTTATTTTTATTATTATTATCATGCTTATCTTTCCTTTTCTAACGTTAGTGTTACTGTTACACAGCTTTTTGGCTTTGTAATGAATATATTCCATCTTTCTATTATTAATACATTGTTCCAAGTACGAATTTAGGTATGAAGATCGGCGATCTGCATATATTCGATAAGTGTCCCTCCTTAGCCTTAAAGAAAGGTGGCAACCCTACTCTGACTCAAAACGATAAAATACGATAAGCCTCTTTTATATCTGTATATTTTTACAGCCATAAACAAATCACTTCTCACTCGACGTGTAAATCTTATGGTTAGTAGTATATATGCTTTATTACTCTTGCCGCACGCAGTTGATATTGGAGTTTTATTCCCTAATAAAAAGTATAGGAAATAGTGCAGTAATATGACATCTTGCCCAGAAGTAGGGACGAAGAGGAAGGATAGTCTATCGTACCTTCTTAGCAGTTCCATTTTTCCTTGTATAGTGAATTGAGGTAAAACTTTCTATACTTATTTATATTAATTACACAATATGAAACATGTAACTATTACGGTTATCATCCTTGCAAATCGAACTAATTGTGAATCAGTTACATAGATAATGAAAGCACATCTACACCGTCAGCTTAGAATTATTTTAAAATATAAAAGATTCCACAACTTTTAGATTTCATAGTAAATAAATATAATTAGGATAATTATGAAATATTTGTAGCACACTTATCTACTTTACCAGTACATAAAAAACTGCTTCACAAATAACTTTCTAATACTGAATACTGCTGGTCATGTGATGTTACAATAGGTCCTCTTAAAAATCTTCATTTCAGTATGAAAATTTACTTTCAGAAAGTACATTAATTGGTCGGATGATTCATATTTAAAATATCAACTTATTAATTGATTATAGCACATAAAACAATTTAATATTATTTGAAATACTCATATTTATTTGGTTGTGTGACAATACTAAACACAATTACAATTAGAATGGCTATTTATTATTAGATTAAACTTAATTTTCGTGACATAAAGTAATACTTACATTACTAGGCAATACTTATATTTAACAACAGATCCAGCTTTGCCCTTCTTAGATTAATCTTACTTTGCTGCAGCAGCTATGATTTTCTTGTCTTGCTGTGCAAACTGCAAGAACTCTTTACAATCATAATCAACATTTATTACTCCAATTAGTTCTGATTTAATTAGGTGTAACCTACTTTGATTCCTTTAATCTATCTTTTTCATCATTGAGAAAACTCAGTAGGTATATAAAATAATACTAATAATAATAATAATAATAATAATAATAATAATAATAATAATAATAATTTACTAGTCATTAGGCATGATAGTACAATGCACTAGGCGTGTTATTTACAGAGAATACTTAGGCCTACTACAAATTAAAACATAATATTCACTCTTGGTAAATCCAGAATTTCGTTTATGATGTAAAAAGGTGAAATTACTGAAATGGATTCACACCGAAGTTTTGATTTAGTCGTAGGCTACATGAATCTCATTTACTAAGTGCTGATTTCTAGTATTGTGTTCGTGTATTTCACTTCTAAGTATATAATCATTTAGGTTCTTTTCTTATTTCAAGTACACCGTATTAACCACTGTTAAAATGCATTCTTTGATAGAGGTCGATAAGTCATAATTGGCTTCAGACAATATACGAACAACTTTCTTTTGTAAATACAAATTTTTTTTATATACCACTTCCATAACCCACAGTCGGATTCCGTACAGGGGTAAGCTTGCTATTAAAATGCTTAATACACATTTTTGACATAGTTCTTCGGTATAAGTTCATATGACGTAGGAAATAAATCATTCAGCGTGCATTTGAGCCTGGAATACTTAACACAAAGTCTAACATTTCCCAGAACTATTGGTATTACTGTCAAATTGATTTTCGCTATTGTAAGTGCATGCAATATTGAGCATTTCACGACAAAAAATTATTGTTAAAGATACGGGAGTGTTTAAGATCAATAAGGGAGGCGGAATAATCCAAAACAATCTTTTTAGGCAGGCCTACAGGCTGAGGTAGTTTTCGAAGTGCTTTTGGTTTAATTTATTGTCGCTGCGCAGCACTCTTCTTCTTTAGCCTTGGCATGAAAAACCCGCAATAATAACTGCAAAGAAGAGGAAAGAGCACTTTTTGAAACATTCAAATCTCGTCTTATATGAGAGCTATGGAGAAACTAGTTATTGATTTGTAGAGTACTCATCAAGAGCTTTTCAGCGATACCCCACGAGACGTGGTTTCAAAAATTTCGAATTTCCATCCCCCCACCCCCACTCGTACCTCCGAAACCCCCGAATCGTTGGTGTCACTGTGAACTCCATAGGGAGTACTCTAATTTATTCAAACAAAGTTTCCCTCTATACTTCATATGGGCCGAGATATAAATTTTTAAAAATTTCAACCCCCTCCCCCGACCCCCTCCTTGGGTCAATTTTGCTCATTAGCGAACTTCTCCCCACTATTGGGCCTAGAAATAACATCATAAAATTTGTTTCAAATATCTTCAAAATTACGGCCGCTAGCGTGTAAAGATATATGATTGTTACGTTGTTTTAAGGTCAACGCTCCGCAGCGCTAACAACTGTTGATGAAAACATTCCCAATTGGTATGAGTAAAACTTGATGAGCTACTTGTTTCGGAGAAATTAACTACTTTTTGCTATCTTCTATAGTTAATAATATATGAATTTTTAAAACCCCGGAGTTCTTTTATAGACACCCTGCATATCACAAAAAAAATGAACGGGCGGTGGTTTCGTACTTACGGAGGCATGAAACGTAAAGACATTAAAGAATTTTTCGAAAGTCATGACATGGTATCGATTGCAATAGGTAGATTTTTCTTCGAAATCTAGATTTTTCTTCGAAATCTACCTAAAAACCTTAAAATACGGGTGTTCCCGGAAAATTCGGGAGAGTTGGTCATCCTATTAGTAACGGACAAGTGGTTAGAATTATCCGAATATTACTATAGATTCAGATTCTCTATAGACAGAGTAGGTACTATAATAGATAGGAAATATTTTACTCTTGCTTTTTTATTACATGCGCTGGTGCCTTGCATGCAAGTGTGATTACAGAAGGAAATCAATCCTCAGCATTACGTAGTGCCGAGCAGTCAGACCGGGGTTTTATGCCCTCCATGACCTACATGTGCAGCTGTAAACCCATCTGATTGTAATGCAAACACTACGAAATAAAACCTAAATGTTACGAGTACAATTTTATATCCTTTCATTTTATTTACGGAAAATACAAATTGTGCCAGTAGGTGAAGACCAGAATGCAATGTAAGAACGTCTTCTTTCAGCAATGTGTAGAATTGAAATTTGAACATTCTTCTTCTTCTTCTTCTTTATATTACTATTATTATTATTATTATTTTATAATTATTTCTCGGCGTTTCTTATAGGGGCCCATTTTGCTATTTTCAAGCTGATGTAACTTTTTGCTTCTGGGCACTCCAGCAAAATATTTTGGGCCCCCAATTACTTTTAATGCACACAGAAAACAATATTATTTAGTACGTGTTCCTAAAAGTAGGTTATTTTTAGTAGCTAATAATTACACTAGTCTACAAAAAAATATTTTTTGTCTGCTACTGAGGAAACTTTATGTGCTTTATATAGTAATTGATGTGCTGATTCCAGATCTGAAGTCAGATTTCTCCCAGCACGTCAGGTTTTTGAGTTATGATAATGTAACTATTACGTCTAATATGACATTTCATATAAATATCCTGTCCCATTAAGCAAGTGAAATAAATTTATATTTATTAAGTTAAGTTATTTTAAATACTTTAATACGTAAATGCAGACTTACAACGTGAAGTGAGCACCAAAAACCCCATTTAAAAGGGCTTGAGACCTTGACTTTTCCTTTTATATTGGCTTGTGGATGATCGCTGTAGGAACCAGCAGTAATCACCCAATATGCATGGTCCATATTGACCCTGGTACCTTGATTCCATTGATATTTCTTGGTGGAACCTCTCACCATGTTCATCACTTACAGCCCCGAGATTTGGTGGGAAAAAGTCTAGGTGAGAATGCAGGAAATGTAACTTTAATGACATACGGCAACCTAGATTTTGATAAGCTCTAAGCATTTTATGTACTAGCTCAGCATAATTTTCAGCTTGATAATTTCCTAGAAACCTAGTCTGTGGGATGGTTAACACAGCTTCTTCTATTCATTATATTAATTTCTGAACTTCTGAAATGAAATGGACACTATCGTCAATAAAAGTAAACATTAACGTTCATGGGTGAAGCTCATATAGGTTATGTGAAGCAAATGTAAATATATATTGAATCTTGGTATTTAAGTGCATAAAACATTAATAGAAAAGCAATACAATTTATTTACCTATGTATTTACTTACATAACAATATTACATGAACTTAAATCAACCATATTTTATTTTACTTCAGCTTTCTGTATTCCTTCACAAATAAAGCCACTTTAATGGAAATCAGCAAGTTTTGGTGGGAAAATGAATACACCTGGTGAGAAGCAGCTGAAATGTTAAAGCAACTGGCCAATGAAATCAAGGAGGCCAAGACAATTATATTAATTTGAATATGCAATGACATCACAATTTACTTAAGAGTAAAACTGTAAATCGTAATTATTTAAAAATTGTGACGTGGTAGAGCAAAAATGACTTCAGATCTGTAATCAGCACATTCAAATTAGGGTTGGTTCACTTGTTTTATTTCAGTAGCAAAATCACTGTAGACTAGTGTTATGTACCGGTACTTATATTTTGTCAAGCAATATCTGCATTTATATTTTTTCTTTAACTCGTAGCCAGGATTTACAACTCAAAATAAAATTAAATTATAGGTATTTCTTTCAAGAAAAATTGCAAACAAGAATGTCTCATAACTTTGCTATTGTTTTGATACCTATTTTAAAATCAATTCTTCTGTCCTTTTTAGATGGAAATAATTCAATTACTGTATGTAACTTAGCTTCCTTTTCCTTCTTAAATTCAATACTTAACACACTGAGAGCGCTAAGTCTTTGTTGATTCATGGTACTTCTTAAGTGGTTCTTAATTCTACTGTAAAAAGGACCTTGCAGCAGTAGGCCTAGATACAGAAACAGGAAGCATTGAAGAATGAAATTCAATTCATAGATCTTACCAGACCTTGATGCCAAATTCGAATACATATCAGATTTACGCACTTGATTAAAATACCCGGAAATTCTCCTCGACTTTGGGCTCCTTCTCCTCGGGCCTCCCCACGTTGCGGGGGTATAAGTTCGCCATTGCACGCTCTCAGGTTTGAATGTAATTTTTAAACCTGATTTTGGTTGAATATATGTACGATATACATGACTTTAACTCTGGCTGTATTTTGAAATCCAACTTTTTGTATGATTTGATCTATTTTTCTATGTTATGAACTTTGTATGACTGGAACATTATTTATTAATTATTCAATGTATGTAAAGAACAATGCAATACAGCCACAGTGACCTTTGCTCGTTCGACCCATTCTTTTTCACTGGATACTGTAAATAAATAAATAAACAACAAAAGAAGGAAACAAATAAGCACAGAAATAAACAACGGTAGTACAATAATATTCTCATCAATAGTAAAGTAACTCCTTTCTCTTCTTCTCTACAGACCTATATTTACCATCACAAACCTGTAACTAGAGATCGTAGTAATACCAACAGTCAAGAAGTTTCCATAGTACATTCTGAACTATATTTTTAAATTCTGAATGGTAAATTTTATTTCATCGTTAAATCTTCGTGAATAAATGAATCTAACACATACGCACCTTTTGTTTTTTACTTATCTTTGAAGGCGGGCCAAACAATAGCAGCTTGCTGGACGGATTCGGCCCCTGACCATAGTTTGGCAAGCCCTGTTCTAGACACAGATTGTTAACTTCCCATACAGGTATTATTATTATTATTATTATTATTATTGTTATTATTATTATTATTGAATTTCCAGAAAAGAAAATAGAACCCTATTGTGCATTAGCATATTAGGGTTCTAGTTTAACAATTACATTAAATTTACAACAGATTGAACATTGTGATTGAAGCTTATTAAAGATGCGGTGTATGAATGTCAGAAAATTAGAATAACAACATTGTTTTTTAAATTATGAAACAGAGGTTTTGCCAGTTCAGTGTCACAAAAATTCAGATGATATTGTAGGGTATATCTTGATCTCCCAAAGTCAGGACAGTCAAAAAGCAAGTACATCAGGTAATGGCTTAACACTCCGGAAAATTTACATTGTAAGGAAATAAATGTTACGGATTGTTGGGTGATACATGTTTGTATTAATTAGGCCGAATATCAATTCAGCTCTTCTAAAATATTAGAGAAAATTAAGATTTCAGTGTAGGATATACTATATTTTGGTCTTGGCTTTTAAGTATAAAACATATTTATAATTTAAGTTCTTTACTGTAGTAAGCAGTTAAATACAAACTTTATAACATGGAATTTTTATAAAGAGGGAATAGGCCTGTATATAATATAAAATATCACATCGAATGAACAGAAAGGTCCGGATGTAGTTGAACATTTCCCATTTTCCCTGAGAGCTCTTGTTGCTCAGACGTTGGAGGTTTAATCAGAGCGTTTTCCAAGAAGAAGGTTGGGAAGCTTTTTTCTGAGAAGACATGACCTCTCGTCGTTGCTTTTGTAGAGATGGATCCGGAAGTATACCCAAGGGATGCTCGCCCCTTCTCATTTTCTCAAATGTAATTTCTTCGTCCACAGTTAACGCTCAATTCAATCAGTACAATGTATTATTGACATATTGATTTAAAGTGATTAGAAGTAAAGAGGTTCATTCAGTGGACTAGAACCAGTCTGAAGAAAAATTAAAGAAGTTGAAGAGGACGATAAAATAAATGGGAATGTCTCAAAAACCCACTTAGGATTCCTTTTCCAAAGAAGTGTTTTTATAAAGAAGACAATGTACGAGTAAAACCTCTCCTTAGAACAATGTGTAGTTCTTGAATTCGTCAGACATTGAATTCAGTGCACTTAAAATATTTCTCTCTACCTAGGCCTACACTATGAAACTCGGAATATGATTGTTATCGAATCCTGGTTGGTATAATTATGCTGTAATTAATTATCTATTATAATTGAAACAAACGTGCAAAAAAGGCTTTTGTGGTGTGGAAATTCGGATGCAAATACTAGCTAAGAAGTCCACATTCAAATTCCCTGCAACCTCTTTAATTGCTTTTATATCAAATACAAATGATAGGATATTTTAAGCAATTTTTCTATCAGTTGTTTATTTTCCTCAAGTTATGGAACTTTACTGCGTTACTAAATATGGCAAAATAGTATGAAGAATGATCACAATGCCTTTAAGTACTTTAAATCATTACTAAGGTAATAATTTCATATTTTGGACAAGATAAATAAAGGTGCTACATATCTGTTCTCCGAAAAATAGGGCACCTTGTACATTTTAAAAAGTTAATTAAGGTTTTACACTTGTTAATTCGTCACATTTTTTCTCAAGTGCAAATCACTCTGTCTGCTATGCGTATGAATAAGGAATTAGCTAGTGCGAGGGGCGCTATATGCCATCATTCCCAAAATGAAATTAAAATTTATCTGCTATACTTGAAATGCTGAAATTATTATACGGTATAATTTTACGTCTTGATGTATTATGCTTCTCTAGTTTTTAACTGTGTTTGTGCGTTTAGACTATATGTATAGCATTGGATGATCTAAAAACTAAAAATAAACTCCTTGGCGCGACATCCCCGAAGGGACAAGGCAGTAGTTTTATATGAGTGATATTCTATGTTTATTTTACATTTTTATATTATATATATAATATTGATATGAACAAAACAAGTACTTTTGAGGATGAAGACACTTCGTATTGGTAATACATTAAACTTTTCAAATAAAGGCCTGCTTGGATTGTTATTAGGTATTTTAAGAATGATTATTCTTATGTCCTTTTGGAAATTAAATATTTTGTGTACGTTGTTCGAGGTAATCCCAAAAGGAATCGAATGCTTTAAAATAGATTGTAAAAGTAAATGGTTCTTAAATCAGATGCGGTTAGGATATTATTTAAACGTCTAAAGGCAAAAGAAAATTTAGATAAGTGTTATATTATCTTAATTTTTAAATTCCAACCTAAGTTCGAGAGTATTGTTATGCCAAGAAATTTAGTAGATTCTACAAATTTTACTACTTTTACTTTGAGTAATATTCACAGTGATCCGCCGAAATTCGCCCGTAATGCAATTTTCAGACTTTTCAGATCATTCTTTTGAAGGCAAGTTGCATTTTGGAGATAGGCATAGGACTACAGTTTTTTTTTTTTAAGTCGACTTAGCTGAACACTGATTGTAAATGATTGTAATATAGCGGCTTCTCATTTTAATTTGTTAAATGAAATTGGTTTATTGAATAGTTTAGTTGAATGACCGTGATTAATAATTGTTACATTTTTTTCGTAAAACTCTAATCACAAGAGTGTACTGTAGACCAAGATGAAGGGCTAAAATGTATTTTGAAAAAAAAATATCAAATCCTCCATTTTTGCTTCAGACACTGATTACGAATTCTAGAATGAGCTTTTCTATGACTTACAGACAATAAAGTTAAGCGACTTGAATATATAGATATATAAAATCAATCATCGAATGAAATCATCAGTGGGCTCTAAGTTTGAAATCAATGGGGAAAATTTCAGTAGAAAATTGGATTTGTGTGTATGAAAATAATAATACCCTCATAAAAATCCTTACATTTTACAATAAAGCATTATTCAATTTATCTTAAACTTCTGCTTTTATATAATTTTTAGGTGACGCATATACGTCAGTTACTCTGATCAATCGGAATTTTTTTTCTTTATTTATTTCTTCAAAGGGAGTGAAGAAAGAAAAATATTCACAACATATTTTAAATTTTCAGTCAGTTTTTATACTTCTTTGGTGATGAGGATTTAAAATATCGGAGGACGCAATACTTTTAATTCAAATGGGGCTTTTTCGTTGGGCCATCTTACTGTAAATTATTGCAAACAATTAACTTCTTTACATATTATAATAAAGATACGTAGCATAAGTCTGGCCGTAATGGTTTTAGTTTCATTCTAAACTAGAATGTCATATCACCCATTTTAGATTTTCGCTACAAGTAATATTATTGTAATCGTTACGACAAATTAAGCTAAACGATTTGTTTACAGGGAGTGTAAAATCGATTACGAGCACTTCATATTAAATAATTATGAATGAGCTTAGGAAATCATTAATTTTGATCTTGACTGAGTTAATTAACAGGCCTGAATGAAGTGTTGCTCTAATTAATGTTTACCAGCTGCTTTCTCCCTTTTAAGTAAATATTTTTGCCGCCTGGAAGTGCAGAGGCTGTTGCTGCAGGGTGTTTGTACGCTGGAAATTATTCTTGGGTACTAAAGTTTGGCTCTGTGAGTAAATAGGTCGGAAGCATTTCGCCGCTGCCATGCTTACAAGGGAACATTCTCACTTCAGGGTCGAAGTTGAAAAAAAAAAAAAACCGAATGATATTGACAGAAGTTCTATAGCGAAGCTAATGGAGATGACAGCTTGAGGAACTAATATTTACAGTTAAATTTCAAAATTACAAACTTGATTCAGTCCGATATGATCGGTTTTATGGCATGTAATTGTTACATATAGGGAATGTTGTTAGGCCTACACTGTACTGTTACTATATAGTTAGCATATATTCTTTGTTAATAAGAACAACAATAGTTACAAATGAAGTACCTTTTAATTATGTTATTTATTATTAATGAAGATTATGGCACCTCAATTTAAAAAAGTGTAAAACTTGAAAATTAGTCTACAATTCTCGTGATGTTAGATTGCAATAGATCCTGCATTGTCTGAGAAATTTACTATTTACAACCAAAATACCAGACCGGAATTTTAAAAATAGCCTATAACTTGTATTATGGCTATAATAAATTGGTTTGATGCTCTTGATGACTTTCACCCAAGTTAGGAGTTTTCACTTAGAAAAACAGGCAAAACAGCAAGTACGATTTCTTAATTAGAAGAAACTCAGTTTTAAGAAAGATGTTTGCAAATCGCACATTTTCCATTCTAGTTATATATTTTTTAATTGATAGATCTGATTTGGTTTTAATGCAGTGTAATCTAGCGTTCCCAGTATTATTATTATTATTTTAATTATACTGTCCTACGACATAGAGTATGCCAACCCTAATCTACATTTATAGTTTTTGGTAATTTACCCCATATTTTTATTTCTGTTGCTTCCTTGCAGCCCTTATTTTTATTTTCATGAAATATGTACAATATATATATATAAATTAGTTATCATATTTTCAAAATAAGTAAAGGTTTAGAGGTACCCTGAATCAAAATATAATTTTAGAAACATGTCTATGTGTGTGCATCTGTGATCAATGTAGCTCGAGAAATAGAAAAATCGTATAGTGAAAAAATTTTATATTTGGGTTAGATATCTTGTGGGGATATGACACGAAGATTGGCGATGACTTCATCTTACTTTTACTACCACTTTACATGAATAAAATTTCATTTTTCGCGATTTCCTCCAAAACGTCTCCAACGAGTTTAAATTTTGTTCACGAGTTGCGTGTAATAAGAATTAAAACTTTATTTGAAATGTTTTTTTCGCAAAAATTACTCTGGTGGGTAGTTGTAAGCTACACACCATTTGTAGAACTCGGTCTTATCATGTTGAAACAATTGAATATGCACTCCTTGCATTACGTAACTTATTATTTATCACAATGTGAAATGAGAATTGTATATTGCCCATGCTTAGGCTAAAGAAAGTTATGTGAGAATATTACATCAGATTTTATTTGGAATTTGTATCCTTCGGAGATGCGACACGAAGCGTGGCAAGGACTTTCTTTTTCCATTTTACTACCACATTAGGCCTACATGAAAAGAGTTTTCTCGAAAAGGCTCTAACGATTTTGTGCAATTTTTCTACACGGATTGTGTAAGATGCATAATTTATCATAATATATTTTATATTATGTACTTTAGGCCTATTATAATATATTTTACTAAGAGCTAAAACTTTTATTTGAAACATTTTCCTCGATAAATTGTCTAAAGCAGTGGTCTTGAACCCGCGGATCGGGGCTTAATTTTTGGCGGACTGCAAACAAATTCTAATTTTAACTACAATGCCAATATTGACAATTTAGTGAGGAAGAAACAGTGTCAAGTCTGGCATTAAATTCAAGAATGCTACTGTGCTTTGTGTTATTCATTAACATTGCAAAGTGGAAGACAAAATATAAAACACACGCATATATATCATGTTATGTAATCCCTACAGACATCCTAGTGTAATTCAATTGTGATCGTAAGTATATGTTGTAATAATCAATAAATCAATGCGGCCAGCTAGTCTTTTACAAAAACGAAAATCGTTTAGTTAAAAAAAGTTTAATTAGTTAAAAAATTATCCTGGGCTAAAAAGTAGTTATAAGCTACTCACTTCATACACAAACTTAAGTTTTTGGGTCTTACCAAGCGAATAATGCAACTTAGAATTGGGGCAACTGAATGCTCAGTACTGATATAGGCCAACAGCCTTGTGCTCTATCAGGGTTTAAGCTACGATCGCATTTTTCGCGAAATGCGAAAGTAAACTTCAGAATGCGAAAGAAATTGTAGCCACTTTCGCAAAAATGCGAAAGGAGAAGTGGGCCAATTTAAAACAGAGAAAAGTGTTAAATTTCAAACCAAAGTGTTTAAAAAAAATTAATAATTTGCTTTATAGTTCAGTTTATTTGTACCATTTTATTTTTTATTATTATGAAGCTACTTAAAAAAATGCAGTTAAAATTAACTTTTAGCAATAAATTTGTATTTTAGCATTTTGCTAAAGCTTTTTTTAAACCATTTTCGCTTTTTTGCTAAAGTTTTTTTCCTAGCTTAAACCCTGTGCTCTTTACTGAAATATATAAGGGTAGAGGAAGTTACGTTTCACATAAGATATATTTCCTCCTTTTCATGCATATGCGATATCCTGACACGCTCGCTTACTGTCCATTCGCATTACAGTGATGTTTATTGGATTAACGATGCCATGAGTCTATAATTTGTTCTATGTAGGTTTTCCTTATAGTATAGAAATGCTTTTTAAAAATGTGATTTCGTTAGAAGAGTGTTCCCTTGTTTGTGCTCACGTGTATAAAGGTCGTTAGTCGTACCTATGCGCCCGGTCGCCGCCACAGGAGCACCTTCCCCCTTTATGACCTCACGACGCATTCAACCACCCCCTCTATCACTAGCCTGGGGAGAAATTATTACCTAAGTATTCATACCGCCAATTGTTATTCCGGGAGGAGATAATACCTACTCGTGAGTAGGCATTCTTTTCCTGTTATAATAAAAGGGCGGTTCCAACCCTTCGGCCATTCGTATTTGTGACTTTTAGGATTCATCTTTCAATGGCACAGGATTGTGCCTTACAAGCAAGGGGAATCAGTTGTGGCTGCGAATATAATACCGGTGTATTTTGTTCGATCAATTGCCTGAAAATACTACTTAACAAGATGGAACAAGCACGTGCACAATGCCAGTATAGTGCAGTTATTCATTGCATGGCCAGGCGGCTTCAAAGGTGTCGGTGTTTCTTTATGTTAATTGATCTGACTAAATCGGTCTTGGCTTCCGCTTTCCAAAACAAAAGCAACGTTGCAATATTCTCTCTTTGTTATCACTGACCTTGGTTCTTCCTTCGCTTTAATTAATTCACACGTGTTATTGTTTATTGTAACTTGATCTTGCAACCGCGCATTTCACTCCACGGAGTTGACGAGTAACTGTCAAAATCGCCACAGGACATTCTTAGATTTTGATTGGCTGGGGTAACTAGCTGATTGGTGCGGTAAAACTAAAGAACATGGGTCGAGCTGTCGGCAATCTTTTCCTCCTAATGAAAGGAAGCCGCCTGGCCATGCAATGAATAACTGGACTATACCATAGCATTTTCTCATTTGTACTGACAAACACCAAAGTGAGCTCTTTTTGGACGAGCCCGAATATTCACACCACAAAACGGGAAATTCGCCACATCATTCCTACGTTAGTCTATGGCTATTAGCGTATTTACGTGGGAATGTTGCTGAGCACTTCATACAATTCACACCACAAAACGTTGAATAAATAAACAATAAGTCTCATGAATCCCATAAGGGCAAATGCATCCCGCCGATCGCAGGGTGAGCCCGGAGGATTACTCAATAGTTAAGCTAGTCCTAACGAGTGTTTTCCTACTAATTATTTCATTTTACATTATAGACTAATAAAAAATATAATACATGAAGAGTAGGCAGCAACTGTAAACTATTGTGTTGTGTTGAACAACTCCATATACTATACTCCATATACTACAGTTTTTACTTTCTCGCATAATAGGCTACGTATAGAGAGAGTATTGTGATCGAAATCGAAATCGAGATAACACCGGGGAAATATGTTTCACGATGGGTAGAAGCCGAAAAAAGTTTTTGGAATGACGTCTGTCTGTCTGTCAAGAATTCCGTCTGTCTGCCCGTCAAGTACAACGTTGTATTTACATTTTTTTAAATTAAGGACTTTTTTGAAATTTTATTGATCCGCCCAAGATTTGGTTTTTATAACTGAATTATTAAGGAGAATTTTCACTTTATTAAATTTTAAATTAAAAAAATGGCTCCAACGATTTTAATAAAAATGTAAAACTCGATATTTCTATCCGAGACTAATAAACTGGCTATATCCGTTTTTATATAAAAATATACTTATAGGGTACTTTACTCGTATCCATTTCCATTTTTATTTTGGGGGGGGGGGATTTAAGGTTTTGGGGCGTCTGCTTGGATAGTTTCTCAGTGGTAGAGCATGAGACTCTCAGGAAGAAGCGGTTGTCATGTATTTAGTTAATCAGCTCCACGCTTTGTAAGGGCGATCGTTCTGGTGAGCCGCACTAATTTCGGCTGATGGGAAGGATTTTAAGTTCTGGGGATGTAGCCTTCGATTCGATGCCCTGCTCAGCTAGTTTCTCCGAGTAGAGTATGAGGGTATATCTCCGTCGTTGTGGCAGTACGTAGAGGGGGAGAAAGGGTAAAACTGTAGGTGTGTGGTGATTCAATGTGGAAGAAATACTGGAATTTAGGTATAGATAGGCTTTATAGATATTTATTGTATTAAAACAAATTACAAAAGAGTCTACCGGATTTAATTCTTGTCATTTTACCAGTAGACATCTTAAACACAATAATATATTTTCGTGGAGTGTGTGTAAACATGTAGAGATAATTTTCTTCTCTGCTTCCTTTAAAGCTGTGTTAATATGCCTTCTTTCTGTTCACATCATGATACAATAATATTCTATTAATCTTGCCGTTAAGTAATGCCCTAAATAAATAAACTGCAACAATGAACTGTTCTTCTAAATGAACCTTATCGCAACGACATTTATTAGAAAATTATTCCTATTATTCCTATTGTTTAAAAAAAACCTATAGAATATCCAACAGAATTGATATTTCCTGAATTTAATGTGATGACTGTAGAAAAAATTTATAAGCTCACACTTTTAAAATACTTTCAAAAATACCGCAACGTACATGTATCGGATCCTCATAACTACAATACTAGAAGAAATAAAACATTGCCTTTAATAGAACCAAAATACTTCACCTCTTCTGGATCTAAACATAGCATTTATTATGGTCCAAGACTCTATAACTCTATAATTAGGTCACATCCAGAAATAGTACATATGAACAACAAAAAATTCAATAAGTTTATCAAAAATCTTATTTCATAGTTCAAAAGTTACTTCACTCTGTACTTAGTAGACAATTAAGGAACGATTTTATTTGTAATAACTCAGGGTTTCAATTTTTGTTCTTACTACTTTTCCTTTTTTTCTTTTTACTATTCTGTTCTTTCTTTTTTATTATTATTGTTTAGGTATTGATTTAATATTATAATTTCTTTATGTATTTGTAATTTGTATTTTATAATGTAAATGGCTGAACTGTGCCCGAGCACGAGCGTTTGCTCATTCGGGTGGTTTTGTTTTGTAGAAATATTTTGTATAAATATAAATAAAAAAAAATAAAAAAATAAATATTAGCAACTACTCAAACTCTTTATGCATAATGCATTACATTTCACTTGTTATGTAATTTAGCTTCCAAATTCTTTTAATTTCATTTTCGTTTATGTGTTCACACAGCTTTAATTGCACTATCTGTTGCACACTAAAAAAAAGCCAGACGCATGTATTCCTTTGTGTTGATTTTTTAGCAACGAATGGGCAATACTGGAATATAAATACCTGAGTCTTCCCGGTTAATTACATAACACACTAGTTTATTCTGTATTATAACACGTAAAACGCTTCCTCCCGTTCTTTCTTTTGAGATATCTCGGCACGCTATAGCTTACTTTTAACTTACCTATTAACCTGTAGCGATAATTCCTTCAAAACATTGAACATTATCAATGTTCAGATTAACCCAGTTAGGCTAATAAAAGTTAAATTGAGGGTATAAGGTGGATGACAATACAATTCTCCCAAAAGGTCAGTATGAAATTAATTATTAAGATTAAAAGTATGAATTATTCGTTGCAGCCAAAAGAGGATTGGAGATGGCTGATCGTGCCCATCTCAAGGTTTACTTAGTTAGCAGGGACTGTATAATTCAACCTAATAAATAGAGATGGTGTGATGAAGTCCCGAGGGAAGCGTTATGGTGCACCGGATTGGTGTGGACAGGGCAAGGAGGCTAATAGCCATAATTAACAATGTTTGATTCCGTCTTGCCTACAGTTGATTATCCTATTTGCGGTTACCTTCCAATTGCTAATGCTGGTCTCGCGCAAGGAATTCCAAACCCAAGTTCCTGCTCGTATGGAGCCGAAGTGCAAACAGTGGACCACGTTCTATTTGAGTGTTCAAACCTAGAAACTGAGAGAGCAAATAAGTGATATGTAGGGACCGGATTTGTAGGTTTTTAAAAACACTGTTTTAGGTTTTCCATTTGGTGAAATAGTTTTTTTAGGTTTTTTGTCCAAAATATCGTTTTCGGGTAGAATAATTGGTTTAATGAATATGAATGTACTACATAGGATTGAGTACGTAATACTTGTAAAGTTTAACTTAACAAAATTGACTTAAATTTGTGTAAACTTGCTTTAAGACATTATACAATTGAAGAAAAAAAGCATAAACAATCAAAAGAAGCAGTGAAAATAAGATTGCCTCACATTTCCTGGTTACAGTATAGGCTATCACTAAATATATTTCAAGATTCTCAACTGTGAAGTTCTTCCTGTTATATCTTAGTTAATAGTTAATACTGTATCTAGACACTACTCTTCTCAGGATTCGAATCCGATGCTTCTAATTTAGTGAGTAAAATACTTTATGGTTGGATGTGGATAATGTGAAACTGATTATTTCCCTTTTTTCGGTTGTTACGCATGCTAACCGCACAACAGATCAACTAGGGAAGAAAACTTCCCCCTTTTCTAGAAAGGTAAATAATACGTGTTTCTGGCAGGCTTGACAAAATATTACTTTGCCATCTGTAGTGTAATTCAGATCGTCGCCAATCCATTGCCGTAATAAACTCGATTTCATTTGTTTCGACATAATTAACACGTCTTCTTAAAACTCACAGTGTGACCACTCAGTATATGAATAACAGGGCAGTATTTTAAAGGCAAACAAAAAACAAGCGCTTTAAAACACAGAAATCTATATCCTTGTTCATACACGGCAACAATGGTTGTTCGTACGAATATTTTAAAAGGAATACGCCGGTTCCTCTCATGATACTGTCCATCCCAGACGACAATGAGTTGAATGAAACGCTGGTGGTATTAATTTCTACCCGACAAAAATTATTCTCTCCCCGCAAAATATCGATTTCTCAACCTCCAAACAAAAAAGACAAAAAAGGAGCCTAAATGAGACATTTTAGGTTTTATATCCCGTTTAGGTATATTTAGGTTTTTATACCCCATTTAGGTATTTTTAGGCGCCCCAGAATTAATGTGGGTGAATCCTATGGACATGATTCGAAAAAGTGTATGAGTGCTTTTTGTTTTGGAAGTAAGGAAAAAAATAGGTAAAGACCTAAGAATCCGGTCCCTAGTAATAATAATAATAATAATAATAACAATAATAATAATAATAATAATAATAATAATAATAATAATAATAATGCTATAAGAAAATATTCTAAGAAGGATTCGTTATTTCACAAAAATGTAGGTTTTCTGTAGTAACTGTCAGATGTTCAGCATGAGTTTAAAAATCTGACGTGAAACTCACATAACTTCCTCTGCCCAAATAAAAGTAGGCTATAATGTATTATTTTGTATGACATTCTCTTCATGTAAATTGGTTGCTAAATGAAGAGAATGTCTTTACCACATCACATCGCATCCCCGAAGGATATATACCTAAGTAAAACCTGATTAATGCACTCACGTAATTTTCTTTACTCTAAGCATGGCCACCTACATATTTCTCACTTCATATTCTGATATAGAATAAGAGGCCGTGTTGCCAAGAGCGCGTATTCAGTTGTTTCAACATGATGCAAAGCCTTATTGTTCACCAGGGAAAAGTGAGTTTCTGTACACTGTGGGTGACTTATAGCTACCCTTTAGACTTTTTTCAGAAAAAGTTTCAAATAAAAGTTTCAGCTCTTAATAGCTGCCTCTTTGTCTGGAACCCTATTTCCCCTATGTTGGGGCGAAGGGCCTCCAAGTGGAGGTTTCTGTTTACCGATGTGAATTTTGTTACGCTTATTTTCCTTGAGAGGGCAGAGGGGCAGGTTGTAAGCCCATCGCCTCTCATACCCCCCTCAGGAAACTAAGGTATTACTTGGACGTGAAAGGGCCGAGAAATTTTTTCCAGAGGCTCTAATTTAGGCTTGGAGTTCTACGACACGGGCCCCCCGTGCCCAGGACTTTTACGTCCTGAAAAACCCATCGACCGCGGCCGGGTTTGATCCCGTGGCCTTCGGATGTAGAGGCAGGCACGCTACCTCTAGACCACAGAGGCCGACTAGCTCTTAGTATAAGCACCTCATCTATAACATTTAAATAAAATTGTTGTAGCCGTTTTCGAGAAAATCGCGATAAACGAAATTTCCTTCATGTAGGCCCTAGCTCCCTTAAAAATAAGAGGAAGTCGTTCGCCAGTCTTCGTGTCACATCCTCAGAAGGTACCTGACCCAAATACAAAATTTTGTTTGTTTTCATATAATTTTCCGTTTTCCCAGACAAAGGAAAATTGTATAATTTTTTTAAGTCTGCCCATAAATTACTTAATACAAGTATAAAGCGTGGGAAGATTAAAACTCGTTATTTTGCGTCTTAATTTTTAAAATTTTCCGGGGGAGGACCCCGGAAGCTTAAAACTCGTTATTTTGCACCTTAATTTTTTAAATTTTCCGGGGGAAGACCCCCTGACCCCCTCTCCCTGGGGGGTATTCCATACCCCCACACCCCGCGGATGTTATAACCCCCCCATATGGTCGGCCTGGTTACGCCTATGTTCCCAGACACACATACACACACAGACATATTTCCGAAAAAAGTATTTTTGGATTCAGGGGACCTCAAAACGTGTATTTATGTTAAAAACTCATTTTCTAATTTGGGGAGTCGAACACAATACTTCCTTTACCTATAGTACCTATGGTACGGGCAGAGGAAGTAAAAATGTGGATGGGATCTTTCACCAGTAGTATAAAAGGTCTCTTTCTGAGAGTAATTAATGTCATACAACTCGGGGAATTTTGTAATGAATCTGTAATCCACGTAGCATGAAGGACTGAAGGTATAGTTAACCATGACAGAACCAGGAGTTCATAAACTACCTTCTGTTAGGGCCCTGAAGTCAAATCGGTAAGAAATCCTTCGCGGGTTTTATTCAATCCACGCCCCAGCAAACTAACGCCGTCTCCACATTCGCACGGCCACTTCTCTGACATTCGTGTATTGCGTGTAGCGTGCCCCTACATAGCAGGCGTTAATTTTAATACTCAATGGGTTTAGCAGATATTCAGAACCCAGGGAACTCGAATCTGGTGTCTTTTTCCCGGAGGGTGATTTCTAATCGTAAAATACACATCGTAGCCGGATTTTTATTTTTTTCATTATTAATCGTTTTGTTTATGAATCTTTTGCATGTAAATGTTAATAAATATGATGCCATTTATTTCTGATAGATTTAATTTAAATCCTAACTCCTTTAAAATTAGAAACAATATTATAAACTACACAAAACATCTGTGTTTATGTTAGATACGAGGACACCAAGGTAGTGTTGGTAACGAACGTGCGGATAAATTAGCTAAATCAGCAGCATCTTCCGGTCTACGTTATTCATATTCCAAGAGCTCCATATCTTACGTTAAAAACAAAATGTTGCATTACATCTTTAATAATAATTATTAACAATTATTGTTGGAATGACATTTGGATAAAAAGTAGCCTACAAATGGTGCCTTGACTAAATAGCTTCTCTTTCTACAGTGCACTTTCGGCTAAATGTTAAAATGTTTACACCAAATTTTATTTTAACACAATTCATGACAGACCATGGAAAATTTGGGAGTTATTTTTTACAATTTCATTTTATTTCAGATAGTGGTTAAAATTGTGTCAGGAATCCATACTAACTGGTAAACATGTTTTGTTCGATTGTCCTATGTTCGAAACGACAAGACTCCAGCTAAATTTGCTTTTTGAAGATTGTGACGAAATTTCCATGTGTCAAAACATTTTCACGAAGCAATTTTATTATAATCATTTTATGCAGTATCTAACATACATTCACAGCCATATGTAATTAATATTCTATATTTTACTGCATATATTGCAGTTTAAGCTATAACCCTAACATGCCTTTTCTGGCAAAATAGGGTCCATAAAGATTTGGAGATACAATAAATAAATAACATGTTTTAATTATTTTGCTGTTAATTAAATAATTTAAAAATCATCTAGCGATTTAATTAAGAATCGCGGACGAAGACGCGGGCACCTGCTAGTTTAAAAATAAAGTATATGTATTTTACTTGCTGCAATAACGTTGCTGTTAATCTGACATGAGCCGTTATTGTTGGAAACGCCTCTATGTATTCCAGTCTGGTCGTGGGGTGTGGGCTCGAGAATCGAGCTATTACAGACTCCTGTTACCAGAGTAAATCGACCAGGGAGTCACGGGGCGCGATCTTCTTTTCCAGTCATTGCACAAGCTGCATAGACGATCATTGACTTCTGAATGACATCCAGCCTTTGGAATAACTCGCTAGACTTGAGGCTTCTGTTCTTGTTCAAGTTTTTGTCTGATGCTTCTAAAGCTCAATTTCTTCAATAAATCACATCTTTACATAGTACATCTCTTCTTTTCTATTAAACTGAGTGTAATCCCTTGACACCGGCTAAAAATAGCATTGGATCAGTTTTCTTTGTGAAAAAAATAAAGCTTTCTATTCTAAACATGGTCAGTCCGATTTTCTTGCTTCAATTCCTACACAGAGTAAGTGACTACATTGTAGAAATGCATATTCAGTTGTATCGCTTGCGCAAAAGCCGCATTGTTAACGAAGAAATTCTTAAATATGATTTTGTGAAAGAATTGCCTAGCTAATAACAACTGTTCAAAGAATTTTCACCAAAGAACCTTCAAATAGAAGTTTTAGGACTTATTTCAAAAAGTTGGTGAAAACAGTTTAAACAAAATCGAAGGAGCCGTTTTAGAGAAAATTACAAAAATAATTGTTTCTAGTAGATATAACAATATGCTTCGTATGGCATATTGCCGGACAGTATTTAATCCACCTACAAAATGACATGTGATATTGTTTCAGACATGATTTTACAGAAGGGCAGATGACGGAGACGTAGAAAAACTCGTATGCTTTTCAAAAAGTGGCATTTTTTTCGATTTAAGGGACATAGACACTATAGTATAGTAAACGTGATGATTTCTACTGTATTCTAACCATTGTAAGAAAGAAGCCTGAAAGAAACAAAAACTTGTATGCCTGTCTCACTCTAGCACATTACTCATATGACCGAAGAGTGAGGCAGATATACTGGTCCACCTTAGCCTGCACACGGACAGTGGGAAATAATTATCATTATACTGGACTTTGTTGCTTATGGTTTCTTTCTGAGAATGGTCAGTAAGAGTCCAGAAATACTTGTGTACAAATAGGGTTTCTTTTTTATTCCTGTTTGTCAAAAACACATAGATATTTGTTACCAGGAAATTCTATTTGTTGGCATTTTAAATGTTTTTATGAAATATTGTTTTTTGGAAACGAATATTATATTCGTTGTCGAGAAATTGTTATTCAAATTGTGAGAACAGGAGCATGCTTAACTTGTTTCCTAGAAATACATTAATGTAGCAAGGGCAATTTAATAGTTCTTCCAGGAATCTATGTACAGGTCTGTAGGCCTTCTACATGAACTGTATGTTTCACATTTCGGCACGCCAAGTAATAACTTAAGCCAACTGTAAGTTACTTTGCCAACTATTATTATTATTATTATTATTATTATTATTATTGCTTGTTATTATTAGCCTTGATTATTCTGCTATTAATCGAAGATCTCTCCCATTTTACCTACGTTGTTTTCTGTGTGGTGTTGTCCAATTTTGCCACATTTGTTGTTTAAATTCGTCTCCCAATCTTGCTCGTTGTTTGACGTTATTCCTTATTCCGTCAATCTACAGTCGCAGATTATAAAGGATATACTTTCTAATGGTCGTATTTATGTCTAGAGAAAAGAATGCCATTAAGATTTGTTCATATTTACTTTTTGTGACTTTCACATGTTTTTTACGTGTTTACGTCTTTAAAATTGGCTTTAGGAAATTCACTTGCTAAAACCTTATAATAGAAATATGTTAAGTCAGGACAAATGAATGTAAAAACGGCCATAATAGGCTCCTTCGTTCTTGATATTGAATAGAGAGATCCTTAGCTTCAATGTAGTCAGATGTTCGTAATTTTATGTCACGCCTTGCTTTAGATGTACAAATTTAACAAAGAATGTATGTTAAATTATTGCTTCATTAATTTTAAAATATTAGCTAAATAGTAGGCTATAACACATTCTGCCTCTAAAAATTTAAAAGAAAAAATATATAAGTTACTAAATTATTGTCTCCAACTCGACGGAGCACTTGCCACTTCAAAGATAATGTCCGCACCCATCTGAATAATCCATTTTATAATGGTTGGTTTGAAAAGAGTTCCTGTCCCTAGGCCATCGGGATCGCCGAACCTCAGTTCTTGAGATCTTTCCTATGGAGGCACTTGAAACCATTGGGGTACGGAACCTCAGTAGAAATTGAAGAGAACCTGTTTTCTAGTGTACTATCTGCCACTCTCATTGTACAATAGATACCAGCTATTTTTGGGAAAGTGCGACAACATTTCTTATGTCGTTACAGTGGATGTATTGATACTGGTGGTCGCTTTTTTTAATACTTGCTCTGAGTCGTAGCCTAAGTTGTAGCCATGAGATGTAAGTTCTTTTTTATGGAAATAAATAGGCCTAATGAAATGTGCATTTCCGACCACTAGTTACTTATGTAAAAATGCATAATTTAGAGTCATTTATCATCTTTAAAGTTTGGATACACCGTGTAAGCTGGGTAATGAAATTCTTAGAAAGGTTAAGTCAGACTGAAAAATTCATTGCCATAGCCGGGATTTGAACCAGGATCTTCGGCTCTCCGTGGCGCTGCTCTACCATATTGTTGTATCGGCATGTTGCCATGTAGCTCAATGTTAGAGCAGTAGCACGGAGATCCGAAGATCCTGGTTCAAATCCAGGCTATGGCATTGAATTTTTCAGTCTGACTCTACCTTTCCACCTTGGCCTACACTCGGCCATTGTGAAAGAATTATCATTCCAATGAAATTCTTACTATCATATTTGGTACTTTTTGGTAAGATGTTTTATCCGATGAATTTACTGGTTTTGTAGGCATATAGTGTACTGTATCATTATATGAAAACGCCCACATTTCACTGTAGTTAGAGATTAAAAATGTGAAAACCATTCTCTTCGTGCCCCCCATTTGTTCAGATGTGTCACGGATGTAATGAAATTTTTTCAGATAAATGGGATATGCATTATTTTTTCTCGTGGGTTTCGGAATGTCATATCGCACATTAAGCTGAGTTTGCTGACCATTATCATGTTGTGCCTCATTTATCCATTGACCGTACTATTAAGCCGCTGTCAATTTGCAGCACGCTACGTTTATAGGTTCGTTATTTTCGATTATAGCTTTCAAAATTTGTTACGTGGATTTAATCACCCCAATTATATAAATTAACATAACCTGTCGTAATGAGGTAACTTACTGCAATCTGCTACCAGGTTAATTTAGTAATATATGTATTAAACTGTGGTTAATTGTAATTTATCGTTCAAAACGTATAATTTTCCGCGAGAAAATGTTGTGGTTGGCCTATATGATTATACAAAACCCTGAATTACAAGCTAAATATTTAGATTGCGAGTTTTCCAAACAGTGGTAGGTGTACCACGCTGTAATTTTAGTACTTCATGAAGCTCATGTTATTAGGCTAATGCTTGAATTAGTAAAACTGCAATCCCATACCACACTAAAAATTTAAATATTTAAATAGCCTATTTAATAGGCTATGTAGCCCACTTTTAGAAAGTTCAAAATTTTTACAAACTTTTTCCATTGAGACTAATCTTAATTGCAATTCTCAATTACATTGTAGAAGAATTTTAACTCGCATCCCAGACTTTTGAAGAAAAATGCAATTTGTATGTGAGTCACTAATATGTCTTCCTCCAGCTTCATCATGTATTTTATTATACAGAAACTTCAGAACAACAGAAATCAGTCATTCACAAGTGAAGTAAAGGTTCTTTAACAACATAATTTTTTCTTTGATATTTCATATCAAGGAATACATATTTGGTTAACATATTTTATTCCCTACAAAAATCATTAATCAGAGCATTGTAATACTAGTTAATTTACACATATTGATGTCCCTTATTGCATTCAGCAATCTTAGATTCTTTCTTCCTTTCATTTCACACATTTCTTATTAAAAAATGTCACTTTTGCATAGTCTATTTGCAAATATCAACACCCGTAAAAAAATTACTGTGCACTCGTGGTCACATAGTAATGTACTTTTAATAGAGTCCCGCTTATCCAACTTTCATTTTCCGATGTTCCATTTTATCCGACACGTTCGTAAAGAAAAAAGCGGCTAATATTAAGTTACACGCACAAACGTGACACAAATTGAACCTTCCTTCATCGCGCCACTCATATGTAGCCCAGACTGCACTCTAGCGCGCCAATTATAAACTTTTTGTGTTCATATTTATAATTGTATTGTTAGTGAATTTAATATGAGCTTTATAAATAATAAAATATAATAATATTTTTAGATTTCTCTATTAATCAACATTTCCGACGTCCCACAGACCCGTTTACGTTGTGTTCAATCATAGATTTAAACTCCCTACAAGTTTAGTTATTTTGCTGCCAACTTGACAGCAGTAAATGCTATTCATCATTTTTCTCTAGTTTTATTGTTTTAAGTTTAGATTTTTAGGTTATTGCATTACATTCTTTATTCATTTACTTACAACATTAGATTTAGCCTATCATGTTGGCTTTGGATATCTTTCTTTGTCACTTCCTGTTTCTGAAGTCAACTTGACTCATATTACTATTTAAATAACATACATTTTCTATCTTGCAAGCTATTATCCCTATTCATTGTCTGTTATTATTCATATTTGATTATTGTTTTTTGTATCCAGTCTTCAGGATACATTTCTTGAGCAGTTTATATGCATTTCATATAGCTCAATGACTTGACTTCCTTCTTCTTATTATCAACAATTCATTACTCAGACATGAAAAGATTCATTTTTTGGTGCTTCGGATTATCGTGATATAGTTCTACACTTCTTTATCATATGCTTCGTCAAGTAAGCAATTTCTAGTGCATCAAGAAATGTACTTAATCATTCATTCAATTTATGCCTGGCAAAATGGCGTTTCTGTGTTGTGTTTTGCTAATTGCTAAATAGCTGTGACATCACGACACATATTCTCATTCTTATAGCAGATAAAGATTCTGCTAATATCAATCTAAATAAGGACATATACTTCGCTTCAAGTAAGTAATCATTAGTGTTACTAGAAGTGATTCCAATTTCCATACATCTACGCATTAAACATCGATCTCATTGTTGCGATTTGGCTATCATTAAATAGCCTATCCATCAGACTTGACATTCAGTTTCTAGTCGTGGAAACTATTTCTACAAGTGTCACGCTTCACGGACAGATGTATATTTATTCACAAATGTGATTATATGTGACATCAAGACTAAATTTTCATCTCCATTATCTACAAACTTTCATTCAATCGTTTATATGGTAGATGGTGACAATGTTCACATCCTTGAATCATAACTTCAATCTCATGCATTAAGATGGATTCACATATGACATCAAACACAAACACTACATATTAGAAGATTGTCAACCATTGTATTGATCTGTAAATGCTATCTTCAAGAAGACTTTCAGCTGAAGACCTACTATCTTTGTTTTCAACTCTTTTCAAGCTAGTGAAAGTGTATTCGTTCGTGTGTTTTAGCTTATAATTAAATATTATGTCTTATATTCGTTGGTTTCATTGAGTGATGTATGCTATAAAGCTTATTCATTTCAATTCCTCCAATACAATGGAGGTGGTCCTCCGCCAGAGATCTCATTAGTTGTGGTTAGCACGAAAAGTGTTAAGCACAACTAAATTTTCAATCTCGTGTAGGTATTAGGGACTCTTACAGTCCGCTCTTATAAACATACGCCCCCTAATCCTACACGTTGGATAAGGGAGACTCTACAGTCCAGTTATAACTGTAGCCGTTCTGGTGAAGCGTAAACTTTGCGAAAGGAGGGGACAACTCTTGAGGCGGTGAATACTACTGGCGCTGAACCTGCTTACCGCGCCTCCTTCTTCCCCACGACCCCCCAGAAACGGTTACAGAAGTTAGAACTGAACTGTACTTTATATTATCATTATTTACCCTGCCTAGTGATACTTATGACCTCATTGCACTAAACTGGTGATACTGAAGGAAAAAGGTTGAAAACCCCTTGCTGTAGGTGGTACCTCCATAATCCAGAATTCGTTATCTTCCTTCTGTAGGAACCATTGCCGTACTTCCTCGGATTTTTCTGATGTAAGGGATCTGGAAGAGGTACATTCACATTAGAACCAACATAGGTACAATCAAGTTGAGAGTTCTAATGGAATGTAAACACATCGTGCTATTGTCATTTATATTAAGGGGGACATACAGCTTTCGATGCTGAAAAATAAGTGGTTTCATTATTTTTTCTCTCAGCAATGAATTGATCTGTAGCCTTGCAATCTGGCATGCTCTATATTGACTAATTCTACAATTGCATACTATTTTCAGAATTAATTTTGCTATTACAGTTAATGGGTAGTTATCATTACAAAATGGCAGCCAAATTTTGTACCTTTTTTTTGATAACTCAAACATTTATTAATATAATGCAGTGACATTTTGCATGCAAGTATATTTGATATTATTGAACAACACTTTCTAGAATCATTGATGTAACTGTAATAGTTTATTTAAAAAATATATTTCTGATGTAAAAATTAAAAACAAATTAACTAGTGATGAATTATTTTTTTTCAAATAATTTACGGCACTTTAACGGCACTTTAATAAAACGGCACTTTAGTGCACAGCATTTGGCTGTCATTTTGTAATGACAATTTCCCATTAACTGTAATAGTTAAATTAATTCTGAAAATAGTCAGCAATTATAGAACTAATCAATATAAAGCATGCCAGTTTGCAAGGCTACAGAACAATTCTTTGCTGAGGAAAAAAAAAGTAACTTCACTTATTTTTCAGCATCGAAAGCTGTATGTCCCCCCTTAAGCGAGCAGGAATATGGGTTCTCAAAATTTCAGCGAGAACATTTTTATCTTGGTTTACGCATGTTGGCTGATACATGTGGTCTTGATGGGAATTTTTACGAGAATGCGGATGATAAGTGTCAAGTTGGGACGCGTGTGTCTGCCTGTCTGTCAGCGCAGGCGGAATGCGCTTGTTACTGTTATGAGTAGAAAAAACTTGTCATGAGATTCGCAAGACACATAATTTGCGTACTACGTGCAGAAATGAACTGATAACTCTAACCTGCAACATTTATTTTAAACGTTATAAATGAGCTTTAATCTTCTAAATTGTCAACTTCATGTCACAGTGTAGCGTAGTAGATGAATTAGTTTTTACTTCTTTCGTTAAGCTTTAATTCTCGAATTGAAAACTTATCCAGAATTGCATGGGATCCGAGGAACTCGTCACAATTCAGTCATCACAGGTTCAATCTGTAAATGAATTACAATTCGTCACAACTACACTTCGTCAAAGAATTATATTTTATCGCAGATAAAGTAATCTAATTAAAATCATTACCATAGCTTGTCATGCCCTTCATTTGAGGGTAAACTTATGTATATGTTATAGTAGCCTACATAATTGTGGATGTAACGTTTGTGATTTTAATAATTTTTCCTCTACAAATTAGCAGTCTTTTCAAATTATGAATGATATAATTAGGTATACAATAACTTAAAACGATCCCTGGGATAGAACCCCCAAAAGTTGGTTTGGCCTTGCAACTTTCGTGGAAAGTGTAATATATTGCTGACGATCACACATAAGCTACTAACAGTATCATAAAAGGCATTTCAGAATATTCCAACCTTGGACCTAATCTATCCGAAAACTTACAGTGTAATTACATATTGAAATTCGAGTCAAGAAGTTTCATATAGAGATTGCGTAAAGGGCATGTAAAAAATCTAAACTAAATGAACACCAATTTACAAACGGTCAGTATGATAATACGTACACCACCTGTGACTAATGTGAACAAGTGACGAATCTGAATAATGACTAATACACCAACTGTGACTAATATAAACAAGATACATATATGAGTAATGACTAATACGCAAACTGTAAATAATATGAACAAGTGACGAATCTAATGGCTAATGCACCATCCGTGACTAATATGAACAAGTGACGAATATGAATAATGAATAATACACCAACTGTGACTAATATAAACAGGAGACATATATGAGTAATGAGTAATACACGATCTGTATCTAATATGAACAAGTGACGAATTTAATGTCTAATGCACCATCCTTGACTAATATGAGCAAGTGATGGATATGAATAATGACTAATACATCAACTGTGACTAATAGAAACAAGAGACATAGCCTATACGAGTAATGCTAATGACCAATACACAAACAAACTGTAACTAATATGAAAAGTGACAAATCTAATGACTAATGCCCCATCCGTGACTAATATGAACAAGTGACGAATTTAATGACTAAAATGCACCATCCGTGACTGATATGAACAAGTGACGAATATGAATAATGATAATACACCAACTAATATGACTAATATAAACAAGAAACATATATGAGTAATGAATAATACACAAACAGTAAATAATGTGAACAAGTGACAAATCTAATGGCTAATGCACCATCCGTGAATAATATGAACAAGTGACAAATCTAATGACTAATGCACCCTCCATGTCTAATACGAATAAGTGAGGAATATGAATAGCGACTAATACACCAACTGTGACTAATATAAAGAAGAGACATATATGAGTAATGACTAATACACAAATTGTAAATAATATGAACAAGTGACAAATCTAATGACTAATGCACCCTCTGTGATTAATGTGAACAAGCGACGAATATGATTAATGACTAATACACAACTGTAACTAATATAAACAAGATACATATGTGAGTAATGACTAATACACAAACTGTTTCTAATATGAACAAGTGGCGAATTTAATGACTACAGCACCATCCTTGACTAATATGAACAAGTGACGAATATGAATAAAGAATAATACACCAACTGACTAATATAAAAAGAGACATATATAAGTAATGACTGATACACAAACTGATGTACTATGAACAAGTGACGAATATGAATAATGACTAATACACCAACTATGACTAATATAAAAAGAGACATATATGAGTAACGACTAATACACAAACTAATTAAAATGAACAAGTGACGAATATAGATAGCTTATTGACTGATACACCAACCGTGACTATAAGAACAAGTTATGAACGTATTTGTGTTACGAACTGACCGTGATCGATTTAACTTTTAACAAATGTGTCAATAATATACTTTTATCTAATAAAGGCTAAATTTTTACTAGTTTACAACACTATAACCATTCTAAGTTCCTTCCATTGCATGTCAAACGAGAGTTTGTTTTGTATCCCTAATACGTTTCGGTGATGGGGGCATGAAAATGCTTGCCTGGGTTTATTAACAGATTATGGAGAGTTTTGGCTGCACTGTGTTTAATTCTGTTGGAATATTATTTCGCTCCCCTTCCACGAAAAAGCCACGTAACGACAGCGTGCGGCGTAATCCAACAATAAATCTTAAGGTACGTTAACAGTGATATCGTAACTCTAAATCAGATAGGCTACACTTCCAGTACATGGAGTATTATGTAGCTGACTTTGATTAAGAGGTCCTTAGCTGTCCTTGCCTTCCTGCTACGGGCGTTTTGGGTTTATGTTTGCAATTTATAGGTAAAAGGATTAGCGTGGAAGGTCTCACGGTGCAAAAAGGGCTATATCTAGCTAATTAGTGTTAGAATAGTGACATTTATTACCACAACCTGATACATAGAGCTTGAAGATTAATAAACAAGTGTTTTTTGTTTTTGCTTTAATAGCGGAAAAATAGATTGGCGTTTTTGTAATATGTGTGAAAATGAATATAGGCTACTCGAAGATTGCAGTAGTGCATAAAAATGTGATTTTTCTAGGGCACACCAGTAGGAGGCTATATTTAGAAGTGTCTTTATGCAATTCTTCTAACCCATTGAAATATAAATACAGCATAGCATATTTTGCAAATTTGAAATTACTCGTTCGAACAAATTACAGGTGTGGAGGTTCAAGTATATATATACCTAGGTATACAGTGAAACTGTCTAAGTTGACCACCGTCGGTTCCGGTCAGATCTGGTTAGTATACAGGGTGTTAAAGAATAACACCGAAATGTTTTACCTGTGTATAGAGGGGACATATACAAGTAACTTTTATTAGGAGATTTTTGCTCTATGGATTCATTTTTTTCTATTACAGCATAAAATCTCCCACAGCATGGCCGCCACTGACTTCTAACATTTGAAAAAGTTCAAAACAAAGGAACTTCGTTGTTAACACTGTAGTTATGATCTTATGAATTTAAAAAGAAGTAATGCAGTGGCGGCCAGTCAAGTGTTTAGTCTGAAAATTTTGCAGATTGTGAAAACAGTAAATTATGATATACTCGTAGGCCTAGCTGTTGATGAATGGCTAAGAATCAGGTTTTTATCGATCACTAAGAAGGCATGAAGTAAATTTAATGAAAATTTTAACGCTATTTCTCTTAATTATTGACTTATGACTTTAATGCCCTATGGCATACATATTTTACATCATACGTGTAGAGCAAAAGATCTCCTATTAAAAGTTGCTTGTCTATGTCCCCTCTATACAGAGGTAAAATATTTCGGTGTTATTCCTTAACACCTGCAAATAGGTGGTCATGTTGCAAAGATGTTCAGTGATTTGTCAAAAGCTTAATCATACAGATATACCAAATACAGTAATAAGTTATAGATAGAACTGAGAAAGATATAAAAATGTGTAAAAACTAATCTTAGCTTTTATTTAAATTTTAATGCTGTAATTATAATAGGCTTTTAATTTTTTCAATGCTTAATTTATTATATGCTTTACCGCTTAACTCATTTTGCAAGAAAGAAGAAAAACATGAAAACATCAAAGCACAGATGTATATTGCATGACTATACAATTTTTTGATGATTACTAATAATTCATAGTAGGCCTACAAGAAACAACTTGTTTCAAATAGAGTGTGTACATCGTTTAATATATTAATCTCAGTTAAGAAAATATAGCCTATCTAACATTTAAAAACGATATAATTTTAATAGGAGAGAAATTACTATTTGCAAGATGTATGGCATTCCCCATGCTGGGCGTCCTAGAATCAGATGCTCGGATAGATTTTGTCCGGTAAAAAATAGTAGCACTGTCATGCAATTGGGTGAGACAATTAATGGGTGCTGCTGATCAGAAGATACGGGTTCCGGTCCCGATAAGGTTATGATAACTTTTTAATGGATTGTCTAAAATCCACGAGCCCCAACATCCAAGAACTGTAGGGACCCGTATACAGAGAACACTTTACAAAAGAATTATCTTCTACTGGGGCTGGGAGAATGAGGAAGAAGACTAAACAGAAGTGCTTCATATACTCTTCGGACTGTAATTATTTTGTTGCTTGAAGCAAAATGTGACCACATGTACATGGAGAAGAATACACTCTTTGGCTTCCTCTCCTACAAGTTGGCTGCATAATAACATAATAAAAGAGAAGAGATGTTACCAATTTATTCTCAATAGGCTAATTACCGTACTTGATGTTACTATTATTACTTATTACTCTTCTGATTTATCCTACGGCATTGAACTATCATCATAGTGTTACTGGTAGACTGCTACACAATATATCTATCAGTGTAATTGCCTTAGAAATTTACCCGCCAGGTGGTGTATAATTTGCCTTGAATCTGTAGTTAAGCTAGAGTGATCCAATCCTGAATTGATTAGCTCGACTATTCCACTCATATGCCGCGTGTTTGATATTGACCAATAACGTTTAGCAAATCCTCGGATATAGACCAATCACGGCCGTTTATCTTACAATATTCTTGTAGGAATCGCGAGGATAGCATTTTATCGGGTAAAACACGCTGTTCGTTACTGAACTGTAACAGTATCGGTATGCAGTGATACTAAATTACGTCATCCATTGTCGGCGCTAAATTGAAAACAGAAATGGCAGCCTCAAGTTTGGTAATGCATCTGTTGACGAAATTGACATTATTATAAAGGAAGCTAGGCCACAAAATACCGAAAGAAATAGAAAATGCATATGGATCCAGTTCCAATAGTTTTGTGAGGAACGTAAGTACAAATTGACTAAAGAAACTGAAATGCAACAGATTGCTCATATATTAAAATTACGTTCTTGAATTAAAATGTGTCTTTATTTCGTATCTTGATTTTTAGGTTAACTACGGCATTTTATCAATATACGTTGGTAGTGGTTCACTACGGTATTTTGTCAATATACGTTGGTAGCATTGATTAGTAATCCATTATGGAGACTGTTCATTTATTTAGTATGCCGTGATCTGACAACTGACAGTATTAATTATTTCATTTTAAACTAACAAGAAGAAAGTAATTATTATTTATGTAATCTATTACATTTTATTCGTGAAATAGTCTTAATAAATCCAACTCGAGGTTACGAGTTTCATAAGATAAACTCGTAACCTCTCGTGGGATTACCTATGATAATCATGAGCTTTGGTAATAGCACGTAAAACACCAATGTTATTTTAATATTAACGGCGCGCTTTCGATTTGACGTAGGACTATCTGCCGAAGTGTAATTTCATAGAATTTTTTCTCTTTTTTACTTTTTCTACCTGGTACCATAGGTATTAGGCCTATAGGTAGAGGGAGTAATCTGTTCATCCTTGAAATTCGATGTCGTGTTTTCAATATTAATACTCGTTTTGATGATGAATCTAAAATTACAGTTTTCAGAAACATTATATATATATATATATATATATATGTGTGTGAGTGTGCGTGTGTGTCTGTGTCTGTGAACACCATAGCTAGAGGACGAAAAATTGCATAAAAACAAAAAATAATATTTGAGCTACATTACCTCCTGAAGATGTGACTAGAAGAATGGCGAATACTTTTTCTTAATTTTACTACCACCTTAAGCGAAAGCGTTCATTTTCGCGATTTTCTCAAAAACTTCTCCCACGATTTCGTTTTAAATTTTGTACACAAGGTACTAAGAGCGAATACTTCTATTTGAAAAATAACGCTTTCATAAAAATTCTCTGGAAGGTAGTTATAAGCAGGCAAGCACTTAATGAAAGAGAGGAAATAAGTAACTACTCCACACAACGAAGGAGGGAAAGTGATAAACAGGGCCCGGATTCTAATGACATGGCATCTTTTTATTGATGCTGCATAGCCATTGCCAACTTGTACGTAAATCCTAATCATGGCCTCTAGATTATAGAAATACATTTTTATTAGGTCATTTTTTATCAGTTTATGAAATTTTATATTTTTAGGGCATTTATTTAAATTTAGGTCATAATTTTGTCATTTTCGTGTCATTTGCTTCCTTATTTAGTCATTTTCATGTATTTACATTGAGTGTATTAACTTTTTTTTTCGTCGCTCGCGGTGCTCTTTGAAGTGTTGTTTGTTTAATGCATGTCTCAGTCGGAAATGTGAATCAAAGAAACACCAAAATTTGAATTATATTACTGTTGTTATTAGACTGACTTGGCACTAGAGTCTGCCATCTGCTTGGATTTGAGATTGCAAACTACTGCTTACCCTCAATAAATAATAATATATTCCGGCAGACCGCAAAAGGAAATCCCGAAGTTTGACTCGCCAGTATAAATTTCCGTGAGAAAAGAACATTCACAACAGTACAGTTATTTACTGTTTTTACAATTATGTACAAACTAGTCTATCTTTGTGTGTACAATAATAATTTTTATAAATAAAATATAACTTTTTAGGTAATTTTTTTATAATTATTAAGTCATTTTATTTAAAATTTAGGGTAATTTTATGGGTCATTTTTCAAAAAATTTTAGGTCATCAGAATCCGGGCCCTGGTGATAAACAATTAACGACATAAGCCAGTACTTAAGCAGTATCAAGATCAAAATTACAAAAGAACTGCAAAAGAACTTTCGATGTGCAACATGGAAAAACAGCTAGAACCGGAAATTTTAAAATGGAAAACATGACAACATAACGCCCAAACAACCAATAACCCTATTCAAAAGGAAAATGAACAAAAAAGAACGATCATAGGTGACCGGAGAGTAGCCTATGGCCAAGGTACTTCAGGAATGAAATGAGGGCTGTATAATATTTACAAGAAATATGTTCATGAATATTTTGTGGTTCAGAGTAATAGAAATTCAAGAAAAAATGTAATGAATTAATATATTTTTTTGCACTCCTTAGCTAGTAAGTGTTACTTACGAAAGTTTACATGGATCGTAACTTGACATTACCACACGCAATCTTGTTGCTAGGGGCGACGGGCGGAAAGTGACTTGTTGCTAGGGGCGACGGGCGGAAAGTTACTTTACCGCCCGCAAATGCTTATTTGCGAGCAGAAATGACCAAGGCCTCCCCGCTTTATAAATATTCGGTTGCCATAAACAATAACGAATGCGAATTCCTTTCTGAAATAAACACCATTCTTCAAGACTGTATATACATAATATTTTCAGGTAATATCACAATTAATAAAATTAAATTGATATAAGTAACCGTCGTGCAAAAAATAGCGTGCAACACACGGAATGTAAAGGCATTTACGGGTCTCGAAAACTTAAAAACCCGAGGCGCAGCCGAGGGTTTTCAATCTGTTTCCTCGACCCGTGAACGTGCCTTTCCGCCCTTGTGTCGCAATATACTATTTCAATATAGCCTTCTTATTAAAGTGGAATTTAAAAATTGTCTGAAAATAGAAAAAAACTAACGAAGCTATTTTAGTATTTATGTTTAAAAACTAAATTTTTTTATAAAAACTTAATCACCGCAGTAATCTTTTGAGACAGATGTACGTATCGCTTTTGGCGATAGTGTTGTGCCAGCATAATATGTTAGTTATATCGTGTAATTACAGTGGCGACTTTTAGATATATTATTCACTGCCAATAATTCATCGTTTAAAAATTTGAAAAACGGTACAATTATCCAAACACAGTGCAATATTTTTCACGATATGATATTATACAATGATCAAATATTTAAATAACCCTGTAACCTTTATAAGTTAAAAGAAAAATTGTAATCAATGAAAAAAGTAGTACTTCCTGAAATGCATGATAACTGAGTCCATCATCAATAGGGTAGATACTTTAGCTATTAGGCCAGACAGTAGAGGATCGAAACATGGGGTATGTTGCATATGGTGATGTATAAACTTTTATTTTTTTAAGTTGTTAGCGAAATCTGTTGCGTCGATAGCGAAGTTTTCCGTCAGTATTTAGTAGTAAATCGCGAGCAAAAGCCATCAGCCATCTGTATAAAACATTTCAGATCTCTGCGTGCCTTAGATTTGGTTGGGCATCACAAACAAACAGGTAAACAGACAAACACTTCACTCAAGTCGACTGACCAAGGAGTTCCAGAGAGTTGCAAAGGCCTACTAATGTTTAACAGAATATGCCAAAGGTGAAAACATCACTAATTCCTAAGCCTAATCCCTTGTCAGTAAGAATCTAGATGGAAATGCATTAAGCGTAGAAAGATACTACTTACAGTATTCTCGTCAGAAGTCTGCGTGAAATGGCTCCATGCTAAGATCTTCAATCACCACCCCTATATTCATTACGTAGCCTACTGTATCCACTGTATCCATTTATCCATTTTTCTGTTCTTCTAGAGGAGGAATTCTGCGAGCGAAGCAAGTCAAATTAAAAATTTCAATATTTGTTTCCATGGTTTGTAGTCGTATTGTTTTACCGCCATGTATTATGTGAATGAGCACATTAAATCAGAAAGAATTCTGGCATATTACGAGTATAGTGTGGATATTATGACATAATAGTCTAAAAGCCATCCAAACTGAATAAAATTTAAGGTTTTATTGCTACGCTATGCTGTTAATTTCTTATAATTCAAATATAAGATGTGAAAACTGAGTAATGAATTGTAATATTTGTTGAATGTTGTGCTTGTCCGACAAGTAGCATAGGTTTACTAAAATAACGCAAGAAATATTTATATTATAATTATTTTAAATGATCAGATAGTTAATTTATTAATTAAATTAATATTTGAAATATTCTGTACTTTTGAAAATAAAGTTAATGGAGTAATAACATTAATACTATATAGCGCTACAATTTCTTGTTCTTCTATCAGCTACTGTAAGGGAGTGAATGTTGATTGAGACGCACCATAAGTACATGTAAGAGGAATGGAAAGAGGGGTATTCGGTGGTGGGAGTTGTTTTGAGAAACCCGCTTATTCTTTCTGACTCGGCTGTAGTAATAGAGAATCTGCACATATTGTTCATGCCATTTTAAGGATACCTCTTCTCAAACCATCGTCTATCTACAATAATAATAGCATTGTTTCCTAAGCCGAAAATGTGGATCAACACCGATACCGACAAAGAACAGGTGCTCTTGTGGTCGCGTGGATTTCCCCAGTGTTGCCGCTGTAATTCAATTCTTAAATGAAGTAACCGTGCTGTGATACGTATTTGGAAACATTGTAGGCTACTGGACTGCAGACAAGTGTAAATACGCCTAATTACCTTTCTATTCACTGATTGACAGGTCGAAGAGGATTAGGGTGGCAGCAGGTAGGGGAAGTTCTTGGGGGAAAAACTCTTTAAAAAATGGCACCCACAATAAGCATAATAACCTGTGTTTTTATCTCAGCTGATGGAAAATATAATTCTAATACTTATCGTAAGTTATTATCCCGTAGTTCTCTTTTCTCTTACTTTAATTGACTTTGTATTATACCATAGGACTCATTTTCTGCTTTATATTTGGAATAGTCCCACGGGATCAATATTTTTGCAGGTGAAACTATTGCGGTATGCATTATCTGTGTATTTGAGACTACATTTCATTAGTATAAAAAGTTATAATCATCCGAGCAACTTTAAAAACCCGTATCTAATACCAGAATAAACATTTATAGTAATACTTGTATGTACGCACTGCCATACCATTTAATGCCACTATTAAGTTAGTGACGTTACATGTTAGCTAGGGAACTTAGAATGGAGGCGAAAGCAAATTTCCGGGAGGGGAACTAAACAGGGGTGAAAAGTGTCGGGGTGAACTTAATATGATGAAAGTGATGTGAATTTTCATATCTACCACACCCACTGCAGTCTCTAGTACATTTGCATTAATTACTACAAAGTAATGTATGCATTTGTGTAGAGGTGACAACACTAAACAGTTACACTTAAGTACACCCCCTAAAACATACAATATTCAAGTCCGAGAATCATAAACAGGAAGTTATGGACCATATCATAGCAGCTTTATTTGTTTACCTTTGTACCTCTATCAGCCTTACTGGAGCTTTTGTTGGAGGGTGAACTCTTACTTAATGATCAAAGGTTCGAATTCCCTTCGGGGATATGTTTTAAATTATCTCTGTAAAAGGAGGCTCCACAAGAAGGCTTTTCTAGACACTCTACTTCCTCGAAGAAAATGGGATCAGAGCAAATAAGAGGAATTCAATACACTAGGAATCTGTATAAGACATTCAACCCAGACAAGCCGTTCTTCTTTTGTCTATTGATCCTTTTTGTCTGTTTATCTATCTGCCAATTCATTTTATTTCGTTACTTCTTTCTACAGTCTTTGTTTCTTTCGTTATTTCTGTTTCCTCTTTCTCCCAAGCGCATGTGTTCGATCTCAACCCAGGTCAATGTCTTTTTGTATGCATAAATGCGACAGATGTCTATGGATTTGCTAGTAAAGAACTCTAGCAGGAATAAAATATCTGCACTTCGGCTACAATTAAAAGTCTAAGGAAAAGTAGCAGTAGGCAACCAGAAATAGGCTATAACAAATAAAACTAGTTTATTCTTTTTGTGCGTTTATCATTGATAAGCAGTTGAGGAGGAACCTTCTGTGATATTTTTAGACTAGACAAGGACAAAGAGGACGAGACATGCCAGTCGTACACATAAATTCTGAACAAGACGGTCAGATGATTCCACAAGGGCCTAAAGTTTCCCGAATTTGCTCATTTGAGAGGGAAGATCTTCAAGATTACATATTTATAAACTTTCTTCTCTTTTTTTTATTCTGCTTTTAATTCCCTCTGTTCTACTTTCCCTTTCATTTTCACTTTTCGTATTACATCTATACTTATTTGCTTTATAAGTATATTTATTGCTTAGTTTACGTATTTTCACTCGGTAGAGTATTCAGAACTATATTTCAGTTTGGATTTTATTTATTATATTAAGCCTAATGCTTATTAGATTATCCGTGTCGCCTTTTGTACTTGTTTCAGCGATGTGTCCGTGAGATTAAAATGTGAAAATAAATTTCTCCACTTATATACAAGAGTTGATTTTTTTTATAATAGGCTAGTGCAACACATCTGTAGAATCTCCTGTAACAGGAAGTTAATGCCACTTTCATCTGATATTGACTGGATATCTAAATATAGCTCAGGGCAAAAAAAAAATATTTTCTCTATCATGATATATGCTTGAACAAGTATAAGAATTGAATGAGAAGTTCTTTATTTCTCTCTTTGTCTTAGTTTAACATCTCACGTTGTAGGGACGTTTATGCGGCCCATGCCGCCCGGGCCAGTTCTCTATTTATCGGTGCAAAATATTATTTTAAATTTTCGAACCGGGGTAAAGGATGGATATTCAAATTGCTAAATGTGGTAGTTTGGCCTGAAAAGGCTTCTAAGAAATCTGCATTGCCATAAAAAAAAGATAGGTAATAACAGAAAGTGCTCTCAACTGAGGCTCCTCATGACACATTTGAACATTCACCTTTAGAGTATTTTAGTCGATTTTACTACGCCTACTGCATGCATATTCTGTCAAATGGTTTATCGTCTTAAGGACAGATTTCTTGCTCTGCATGTACCATTCGTCATTTGTGAATAGATGCACAGCTAAAATGAAGGAATATTCATTTAACATTTTGATTTTATGTTTTGACTTATGCAGAATTTCCTTAACTCTTTGCAGATCGATAAATCTCCCCAGGATTGGAGCAACCGACAAGATTAAAAACTTCCACCAGGAAGAACTAACAGGAAATGTTCAGCTGGGAGATGGAGAGATTGCAGTAGAGTCTATTCGGTAAGCTCAATGCTCAATTACATAACAATTACATATTATGATTTGACTTACGACATTTAGTTGAATTCTGTTTATGTTAGTAACGTAGAGTGTTAAGAAGAAATGCTGTAACTTTAGTTAACTCGCGCGTGTCAGTATAGGCCTGTCACTCGTTAATATATAATGGTATAGGCTTCTGTACAGAAGCCAAGTATTATTTTACGAAATTACGTAAAGGAAGCCAATTTAGATAACTATTGCAAATTCAAAACTGATGGGCTGTTAGCGATTACAAAACTGACAGCGAATACTGTTAGTAAAAACCCCGGCCCATCAAGTTATATGGCTGAGCACATACAAACTAAGAGATGGTAAGATTCTTCCACCATAACTAAACAAAACTAGAGTCGCGTACCAAATTCAGCTATTCGCATGGAAGTATGTTTAAAAGTAGGTACTCGTATGAACACCAGATCGACTTGATCGCCTTCTATTGCTGTTCCCAAAATGGATTTCCAATCAATCCTTCAGGAATTTGTGGTGGCTAAATTGGGGTTGGATTGTGTAATTTCACTATTTACTAAATTAAATGAAAAAATAGTGATATCGTGAGTAGTAATTTAATTAGTGACTATGATGACGATGAAGATTAAATCTAAGATAAAACTAATAACAAGATAACTTGAAAGTTGTACCTTGGCAGATGGGAATACAGCTGAGTGTCCTGCTAACATCCCGAATCCATTTCCCTGGGAAAACTTTTCAGAATCCAAATTCACGAACCGATTTTCTTGAATCCATACATCACAGTCTAATGGCCTAAAGAATATCCAGTGTCCCAAAATTACAAATATGCATATTGATGAAAATTTCAACCTATGGTTTCCTAAGTTAAGCTATACAATAATTATTAACACTATTTATTAAAATTGTTGATTGCATTGCTTAGAAACCATTGATGAATGAACTTATCTACTTTTGGTTATAATAATTTATATATGGTTATACGTGCTCGAAACGAGTAGGTATTCACATTACAATACAAAGAAGAGAATAATATGCTTACATATTTGAGAAGAATATTAGTTATAATCTTCCTCTAAAACTATTTTTCCAAAGATAACATACTTTTATTTCAGAAAAAATTATCTTGATAACATGACACAAATAATAATAATAAATATAATAATAAAGTAATATACTTGCATACTTGAGAAGTATGACATATTAATTATTTAATTTGTAAACTTCCACCTAATGGACATAGTGAGACTCGTAAACACTGTATTGATTAAAATTAAAAATATTCCAAGGGGGAGATCAAAATATTTTTTAATAAAAGATGTATCATCACTAGAAATTACCAATAATTCTTTCTTCAAAATACAAAACATACAAAATAATTGGTTAAAAAGCACAAGAATGCCAGAAATCCTCTAAAAATGCCATATCCCACAAAGCGGCAAAAATATAAAATAGTGCACCAACAGATAAGCCTCGTTTAGCTCCATTTGTTATGAAATACATTTATATCTAACTGAACAATACGCTGGCGCACTAAAATTAAAGTTGAAAATGCATTGGAATCCTAACTGTGCCGATTACTCTACTCTACAATGAAGCAAATGTAGTTCAGCTGAAATGACATTAGTGTTGAATTATTTAGAATTTTCAATTCGATTTCCTGGTTTTTCAGTAGGAAAAGGTGGACCATTTTTGCATGTGGTCTCTTCGTTTCGTCGCCAAAATCTAAAGATAGATTTCAGCATGAAGGAATTGATATTTCCTTGTGAGCTTGCTTCACCTATCATAATCATCATTTTAAAATTGGCAATTAGTTGAGATTAGAAGTATGGTAATATGTTTCTGGTCTGTATCATATGTTACTCGTCTGTCTGGGGCATGAGTGAAGTAGCCCACGTTGAAACTACATAGAGCACTTCGTTTGGGTGCTATAATGCAAATCTAGCTTCATCCTCGCTGATACGTGGAATAAATTTTAATATGTTTAACTACGAACAAGAAGTGCGACAGCCATGCCGATATTGAATCTATTCTGCACAGCTCGTGCTGTCGGTTTAAACATAAGGCTCTTTTAATTAAAATTCTACAGCTATAAACCTCGGATAATTTGCTCTGTTTCGTTCCAATGGCTACCTTAATATTTTTAGTCCGTAAACCCTCGAATGTAATAAAAAATTCATATTGGACATGTTCAGAAGGATATTGCCATCCCAGTCAGGAGCGAAATGCAAACATAAGCAGAAATTATTGAATTAATTCCGTATGGAGGTATTTTAAGGTTTCTGCTCCTATAGCTTAAAACATAACAATTTTTTCTGTTGCACGTCCATCCGTCTTTCTACATCTTGAAGCACCTAACGTTATGGAGCGATTGGAATGATAATACATTTTTGCACTATAACGAAATATGGCTTAGGTCTATTACACTGGTGTACAAAATATAACTAATTTTAATCATCTGAGATAAAATTAACTTTTCGAGACCAACTTTTCATATCGATTATGGATATACCTTTCGTTTCTTCACACCACGTACAGATTTTAAATTACACATGATTAGGGTAAGGCATTTGATGATTTTGCATTGTTTTAATAAGAAGGTTAAAAGATAGCTCGAATATATATACTAATGTGTATCATGAAATCTTTTATTAAATAAGACAATTTGTTTTGCATTATTTTGCTTTATTTTGCATTTTTTCGCCATTTTCAAGAGATAGGTAATTTTTTGGCAATTTTTAGGTCATTTTCGGCATTTTTTTTGTCATGTTTCAGTGGAGGCAGAGAGGAGATTTTCCATGTACAAATTGTTCCTTTCAGACAACAGACAATCGTTTTTATTTGAGAATCTCCGCCAAGTGTTCATATTTCATTTTAATTCAGGTTTATTGTAAACACCATAGCAGTTTGTCTTGTAGCAATAAAGATTTTTTTATTTATTTTTAAATTGCTAGGGGCAATTTGATGGGCATGCCAGTTTATAAAGTTTTTTTTCAGTAAGGGTGTCCAAGTAGTAGGCTATAGATTTACTTACTTTTTAGTATTAAAATAAGTGTGTTTTATATTTTAAATTCATATATAACGCACTGTCATCTGTTAAAATGCTTTTAGCGAATCATTACTTTTAAAAAAAATATAGGTAATAATGGAAAATTTATTGGTCACTTTAAAAAAATGATGTCATTTTTCACTATTTTAGGTCATAAATGCATTTTTTATTTTGCATTTTTTTACTATTTTATGGTCATTAAATGCCTTGCCCTATGGTGTTCTCGGTTTCCAGACCAAGGACGATTCCAACTATTGCTCTGCCTGCTCTGCCGTTACAAATATGCTATGCGGGTTTTCTAGTCGTGAGTTGCAGGCGCTCTCGATCCTCCACGCCATGTATGCTTTACCCTTGCAAATATGCTGTGCGGGTTTTCTAGTCGTAACTTGCAGGCGTCATATGGGCTGGAAGTCGCAATGCTAAGGTTGGAAAAAGGACTCTTCGAATTGTATAGGATAAGCAACGCATACCAAAAGCGTGGGATGTGCGATCGTTATATGAAGCCTTTGTACGGTGAATCAATGAATTAAAAGCAGAGGAGTTTAAGAGTGGAATCCAAAGACCGCATACTTTTTTATAAGTGAGAGTGCAGACTGCGGTGGCATAACGGATAAAGGTTGGACCCCCTGCAGAATTTAATTTGGGCTCCCAAAATAACAATTCGTGCTCAAACATATGGGTTCAATATCATGTCTTCGACCGCAGGAAATATAAAATATCAAATTGACAGGACCTCGGAGGTATTAAGATGTTCCTATATTATTATTACCGAGAGGGGGTATTATTATTGCATCATTATTATTGTTATTAATATTAGTACTTGTTGTAGTGTACTAGATTAGGAAATACATTAGTATCATTAGCTAGACCGCATACTCCAAAATCCCGCACGGGTATACTGTAATATGTAAAATCCCGTAGAATCCTTAAGAGTCATTAGAAGTCGCGAAGACGTCGAATTTATACATTAATCTAGCGATGGCTTGTTTAAATGACTTAAAATGGTGTATTCATAGCAGTATTTTGTACAGTACCACAGCAAGGAATCGTACTTGATAACAAAATCTAACTCCTTTGCAAAAAAGTACAAGCTTTCTGTCTTTTTTTTTTTTTTGTACACTTTGTGAAAATTATTGCTTTACTCCTTTCCAAAAAAAGTACAAGCTCTGCTTTTTTTTTTTTGGTACGCCTGGTGAAAATGATCGCTTGACTCATTTCCAAAAAAGTACAAGCGCTCTCTCTTTTGTTGTTGTTGTTTGTACACCTGGTGAAAGCTCACAGAGACCTGTTTCCGATAGAAGTGAATCTGGACTCATTCCTTCTTAATTCTAAGTAATATATATATATATATATATATATATATATATTCCTCGCGTTTGTTTTTCGGAATGTTATTAGGTAACAATTCAAGTTCATACGATAGGTAGGCTAGCATCTCTTTACCTATTTACAGGCAAAGGATGACTCTTTCTGTAATTTAATTTGATCTCTTTTCATCGAATAGGAAGTGATATCGGAGTATACTCTATATTTAATTTTAAATATTGTTGTTGCGCCTCTGATAGAGAAAAAATTGTTGTTCAGATTTACCATAATAAAGGTCTTACGTTCTTAGCATGTAGTTCTGAAGCCTGTTTGAAAATTCGGTAGCCTGTAAACGAGGGATTATAAAATTATTTTATTTTAGGAGATTACAATATTTTCAGAAATATTTTTCGCATTTGTTTCCATACTTATTTATACTAAGCTTATTTAAGTTTGGTGCCCAGTTTAAATTAATCTGGCTCTCAAAACACAAGTTTATTTTTAAACGTCCGGTTTATATAGGTAGTTGATAAAGTAGGAAGCACTTCTATTATATGGCCAACTGATGAGTCTCAAGTGCCCTCGAATTCAAACAATGCCGTAGCGTATTGTCAAACAGACATGTTGGAATCAATGCAGTGTTCAGATAGCAGACAAAGTAAGCACGCACAGAATAAACAAAACAAAACAAGCCTAATGATGCGTTCCTCCCACACGTTAAACAACCAAACTAACCCCAAAAATTAAAACTCGCAGCCGTTGTTTGTTATGTCGAAATCAGTGTTGCGGATTAGCAAAGTTCAATGTTCCATGAGGGTAACTGGTATAAAAAGTGTTCTGAGTTTTTATAGGGGAAAATCTGTGGATTAGTGGTTACACAGTTCTAATTAAGTGAAGCATGGGATTGCCTATCTTAATTCGAATTCCACGTTATGCTATGGATTCCATCTGATGTAGAATCTAAAGCGAATAATTAGCAGCAGTACATGGCAATGTATGGTAAGTTACAAAAGCGGCAAATTGTCACCCTCCGATCCGAACATTGCGCAAGCGCGAACTTTGTAGATCCTTGTCATCGTATTGCATGACCCCAAAGCAAGCATAAATCTTTTCATTTTCACTGCATATCTTGACAGTATTTTCCTTTTTTTGTGGTAGTTAGGTTAGGAATAGTGATTTTAGTATAGCAGTGGTAGTAATTTACTTTTTTTTTTTAGGAATAGTGATATTAGTTTTTGTTAGACCATACTATAATACACTTATTACAAATGATGTAACGGTATCATAATCTCTATATATATAAAAGGCTGACTGACTGACTGACAGAGAATCAACGTAGAGCCTAAACTATAGCAGGTAGATACTTGGAATTTTTACAGTACCTTCGTTTCATAATGTAGGTGCTCACTAAGAAAGGATATTGAAAAATTTTGATTTTAAATGCCAAAAATTAAATGTTTTTGAGAATACTTAATCCCTTTTTACACATAATTATCAAATCCAAATCACAGTTCACTTGACAACAGTATTGTTGGTGGTCTTCACATAAGGCTTTGCAAATAAAAATGAAACGAAACCTGACAAATTAGAGAACTATCAATATAATCCATGTTATAAAGAAATATTAAAGAATGAAATCCACGAAAATAATGCAGTCACATAACTTTTTCTACCCTGGACAAAGAGAAAACAATACGAGGTATGGTAATCTGTATATTATTATATCGCAGGTTTTTGGAGAGAGAAGTATGAAAGTGATATTGAATTTCTTCTAATTTCATCCCCAAAACGGTTTTATGGTAACATGAGAGTGAGAAATAAAATATTCCGCAGAGACAATACAATTTTATGTTACCGGAATTTATGTTTCTTCTTATTTGAACCCCTACCAGGCTTGCTGTGTACAAGCGATGGGATGCAAAATTCCACATCCTCTATGAGCCATAAAAAGCTATACCAAGCGTTTTCTGAGGGAATAGTTTGAGTGTGATAAATCCTTCTTCCTATTTCAAACTCTAAATACCTATATAATGACCTATAATTTAAAAATCGAAAGTCCTTCATAAGATAATTTCCAATTACAGAATAAAAACCCGGGCGCCGCCGAGCCTTTTAAGCTAGTTATATATATATATTACAATACATATTTTCATTATAACATAGATGCGGTATCGATTATTATCAAACTATCTTGAAATCCGAAGGATAGCAAATGAAACTGCCTTAATAAACAATCTGTCTTTTAATTTTAATATTACACTACAGTGAGTTCATCCGTTCGGTTTCAAGAAAATTGCAAAGAACAAGCTTCGACTTGACCGTACGCCATCGGCTGCCATCTATTTCAGAAGACAAGAACTACGAGGACTCGAAACAGCTGATTCCCTGGTCAGTCGATTTCATTTTTTATGAATCTAAAATCTCAAAACTTAAACATTAAGTAAATTATGTTCGAACAAAAACAGTCTTATGCAACTTGTCTATAATGATAATTAAGATACTCGTATGTAAATTATGAAACTCGCTATGCTTTTTTCATAAACATCCTCGTATCTAATAAATGCCACTATAGGCTCGTTGCATAATGTACTATAGCAGAGGCATTCCTAGGTATGTCATTACTAACATGATTCCCCAATACTAATCCAGGATTATCACAAAATAAGCACAAAAGTAAATTACTGGCACGATGGTCTTGCGTTTAACGATCCTAGCAAGAGGATACAATGCCTACTTGATAACACATTCTATTTTGCATGTGACTTCGTTCGCTCGTTGCATGCAGTGAATAAGAATGGTATATTGCGATACAAGTGCCGTAAGCGGTGCATACGGATCGAGGAAAGAGTTTTTTCAATTTCCGAGATCCGTTATGCGCTCACGGCACGAGTATTGCATGCTATTTTTTGCACGATGATTATTTATATCAATTTATTTATATTAATTGAGATGTTAGCTGAAAATATTATGTGTATACACTATTGAAGATGGATGTTATATTTCAGAAAGTGATTCGCATATGTTGGTTGTTATGGGGACCGAATATTTGTCCCGTTAAAGTCGCCACAAACTGAGGAGCCTTGGTTCCGGTCTTCCATAAAGGCTTGTATTATGATGTTTTTACTTACGGCACTTGTGCTTTACCGCACGGAGATTTCTTTTGTTTTCATAGCAACCAGATTTCGTGCGGGAATGTCAAGTTACGATCCACGGCAACAATATTCGTAAGTACCACTAATTAGTTACGTCGTGCAAAAAAGGTTTATGGGGCCGTGAATTACGATGACAAGGATCTACAAAGATAGAGTGCGATGCAGATCGATCAGAGGGTGGCATTTAGCCACTCGTGTAAGATACTGAAGAAATGGACAGGATGTAATCAGAGTCCGTTGCAGCGAACTGTAGGACCTCAAAGATCGTGATCAATCTGGCAACGACATAAAATGATACAAGTTAACTTTCTTTTTGCTATGAAGTGTGAGGTGAGAAAGTAAGTTTCTTGTTGTATGAGCAGGCACGTGGTCACGTTGAAGATGCGTTGGAGCTAATCCTCCCTGAGTGATTAGTCATCTGGCAACGCCGCTTCTCCTTGTTGGAGCTAATTTAGCAAATTCGAGTAGACGAGCGAGAGAGCGTAGGGCAATTATATGGAAGCACGATCCAGAGGTGATGCCAGTGCAAGAGTATGAGGGAGGAAGCTTATAAAATACAGTTTACTGTCACGCTCCCAGCTCAATTATCATTACCTGCTACATCCCTGACAGAAAAAATGAAGCTTCTATTTGCACTTTTGTTTTTAAATGACGGACGAGGATACATTCTGACAAATGCAGGAACACGTCGGTTAGTGAAGTCGTTGTTTCTGCTTTAATTTTCCTTCCTCGTTACATATTCGAATATTTTGAAAATCCTGTTTGCATCCCTATCATATTTTCAGGAAAATGTATTTACATAAAGTGACTTCAAAGTTGATCGATTTTTTGAAGGGGGGAGCGGCATCTGTTGTCGAACTGGTATATGTAAGTAAAATAATTAAATGAAACCTCAATCTCAACCTTATTTATTTATTTAGCCTAGGCCTTTCGGTTTCATACAACCATCTCCAGGGATTCTTATTTTGAAGAAATACATATAAAAATAGTAAAGCTGTTTTAATAAAGGCGTGTTGATTAAAAATCACTAAAACTTAAAAGTTTTTTAAAAGACTTAATTAAAATTAAATTCTTCTTTCTTCTTCTATGTTCACACCACGTAGAAGAAGAAAGAACTAATAAATTTTAGTAATCTTAAGTCAAGGTCTATGATAGTAAAATTATAGTTGAAATTAAATTTGATGAATTTGAAATTATTAATATTCAGTAAATAGGATTGTGTAGTGAACAATATTTCTGCGAGATAGGTTCCCTTATTTGAAAACTGTATTGCGAGCCTAGCGTTCATGAGATGGTTGGAATGATTGTTCTTATCTCATTAGTTAACGCGTTGCATCGTTCATTAATAGTTAATCTGGTCATAGAGAAGTTTGGAACTCCATTAAATCTTTGTTTTTAAAATGTTTTAATATCATGAAGTGAAAAAAACTGCAAGAAACCTTTATATGAGCAATTAGAGGAAATTCAAGGACTGGTGCGTGAGTATTGGAGGAAGAAATTTCACCTTACTTTTTACGAAAAGAGCTATAGACTATCTAGCCTTTTGTATGAATATTCTATGATCAAATCAACTCTTCATAACTATTTAACATTGCATTAATTGTAACATTGTAATAATTTTTAATTGATATGTCGTTTGCCATTAAAGTATGTGTTTGTGTTTTATGTTTATGTGTGTTTTGTGTTTATAAGAATACAATGATTCGCTTTTGATACTCGGAAACGATGAACTAATCGTACCTTTTCATAATGATAGTAGATAAGTGCAATTATAGGTCAATGTTTATGAAACTACATCCCAGTAGTCCTATGTTTTAAACTAAAATTGTTATATAAAAAATCTCTTATTTTGGAGGTTCTTCTCTGAGACTGAGTGAAGGGTTCCCTAAACGATCAATAATATTGTCAATATTATTATGTTTAATATTGACGCTGTATATTGAAAATGCATCAATATTCTCACCAATACCCATTTTGGCAAAAATATTCGTGTTGCATGATGGGGGCTGTTTTAATTTTTTTTTTTTAAATTTCGAAATGTTTTCCAGTTTGGATTTGGGTTTTCTAGCATTGTTTCTTTAAAAAAATAGAGAGAGAGAGAGAGAGAGAGAGAGAGAGAGAGAAATAGAAATATACGCTGGTCCAAAGAGTGGCACAAGTTGAGAAGCCGCTTTAAACTCGAACATTTGTTTAATTTTGTGCGTTCTACAGAACCGGACGACTACAAAAAATCACTTCGCGGTCTCACAAACAATTGATATTGAAGCAAATATTAATAATAATCCTCCTTGACATTCAAACGGTTCTTCAATATTGACAGAAAATATCATTATCCGTCAATATCAATAGGGCGCTTCAATATGATCCTATAGGCTACGATCAATATCTCCATCAATATGGTTCTCCTTCAATATTGAAGTGAATATTGACAATATTATTAATCGTCTAGACGCTACTTTATCGCAAAACGGATTTTACAATATCTTAGACTAGAGCCTCCAAAATAAGAATATCAATTAATTGATATAACTAATTTTTGTCTTAAATAGAGGACTAAAATGGTTATAAACATTTAACTTTTAATTATATTTCTGACTTGTACTTAGGTTGCGTTCATCACAATTTGGTTGAGTAATAACAAATAATCTTGTTATGATTGTAATATACTGTAATTTAGTCATTGGTGGTAATAACATTTTGAAGTCTTAAATACTCTATGGTAAGTTTAAAACAACTTTCAAAATATAGATGACATTCAGTATGTACCAGAAAATAACACTGTAGTTAAATAATAGACCTACTTGAGTAATAATCTCATTTTAGTTTTCGCTGTAGCAATATTGTAGCTCGACTATTGCTATACCACCAGCCGTATTCCTATCTTCCCCTTTGAACTGAACTGCTGAGAATGACCCCATAAAGAACCCGTAATGTCCTCACTGCCTGCAACAATCTTCTAGCTACTATACTCTAGTTTGATGGCAAGCGCTTATGAGAATTTTACACACTAGCCGCCTAGAAGGCGACAAATTATATTGGGTAACTGCATTGTACATATAGTGGGATTATTTTGATCGTTTCGCCATTCCATTCTTGAGTTTCTAGACACCTAAAACATTCATCCAGTTTCATTCTGGTTGACAATACCAAAACTAAATCACACCTATTTATCAGTATAGGCCTAGTACTATCGAAAAGACTGAAGTTCTAGGCATAAGGTAGACGCTTTATATTGAAGCTACTAATCTGAATTTTAGGGGGTAATGAGTATATTGAATCTACTAATCTGAATTTTAGGGGGTATTGAGTGAAACTTCTGTTTTCTACATTTTTAAATCTACATACTTGGATTTTTGTACACGTAACAGATAATGTTGCGAAGAAGTTTCATTTCTGTCCGTTTATTATTTTTTGAGTTAATGAAAAATTAATACTGAAAGTTTTGCATGCTTCAAAACGAAACTTGTCACACAGTTTTCAGTAAAAAATCAATTAAAAAAAAAATAACCAATTAAAAAAATATTACGCATTAGTTTTTATTTATCTTGACTACAAATGAGAAACAATTAATATTTAATGCAAGTCTCAAATTTCAGAACAAAATTCATGGTCACTACACATATTTTATTTTTTATTTTAAAACTATTTACATAATATAAAAACCTATGCGCTATTTTCTTAGTCATACTTTGTAGAAATAACAGTTAAAATGTCACACTCCTTGCTTTAAATCTGTAGAACCATTTAGTTCTAACTATTTACAAATGCAGTAAAAATAAAAAATGGGAAAATTACTTTAAACCTTTGCATGATATTTATATGAAAAATATGTTTTTGCAGCCACATCAGAAGTACTCAGCCTTATAGTTGTTGCCTTTTTAAAATTAAACCTACTTGAATATTACTTTTATTTTTCGTAGGGATAATCTTTTGAAAGGAGTTTAATTTTATAATTAAAAAAAAACTTATTTTCATCACTAAAATTTAACTTTAAAGAAGTATAGCTTAATTAGGGAGACTTAAAAAGTGCCTGAGGGCAGTGAAACTTAGCCTACATATACTTTAAGGCACATGGTATTCTATAATACAACAAACAAATAATATTTTTGGTAAAAAATTGTTAATATTTCACTAATTGCACATTTTGATTTATAATGGAATAGAATATGCTTAAAAAACTGATATACTCTAACCACCTCTGCCAGGTATCAACAGTACTCATGCACATTGTTTCGTCTTACTGACACGCTTTGCCATTTCGAAGCATTCTAATATAAGATTCTAATCTGTACATTACAATCGCCTTAGGAGCACGAGGACTTCTCTGACATGGGAGTGCTGCGGTTACTGTATTGGCATTCTTGTAGGCGGTCCTCACGTTTCAGCAGTTTCTCAAATATACAGTGTGGATTTGAGTAGGGTGACTTTACAAGGATCAGAAAGATCTTGTTAACATGCTTTAGTGGTTTACAAACTCTATAGACTACTGTACACTGGACCAGAGTGAGTAAACTTGGAAGAAGTTTGTATCCGGCCTATTGTTCTGTCATTGTTTTTCTTTCTCTCACACTTCTATAATTCGAAGTAAAATAATGAGGAGATCCAAAACATGTGTCATTAGTTTTATTACTGAAACCAGCAAACTCATGCGAACATTTCGCACAATCAACATTGCTTTGCCCCAAATTATTTTGTCGAATACTGGGAAACCCTGTTTATCCTTTCAATGTATTTTTATTAAAATTAGTAGGACTGTTATATATTCAGCACTTAAATATATATTTTTCTTTTGACTTTAACAGTTTTTTTTTTATAAGAAATGTGAAAAACACTGTGTGAAATTTATGGAACGTGCCTCAGGACTACTTGGAAGATAGCGACATCATATAGGCTATGTTTTTCAACTCATGCATATAAAATTGCAATCTAACAATTGAAACCTCGTTACTAAAGAAACTCTTTCACAAAGAAAATGGATCAAGTGTTGCTACTCATTTCTAGGAAATTGGCTATTATTATATTTATTTTACATACTACACAAACTAGACAACTGCAACAAATAAAACAATTTTTAGTACACGCTCTGCAAAACAGCTGCTTGTCGGACTGTTGACACGCCGAAAAGTAGCACTTTACCAGCCTAGGTTGGTAAAGTCGTCATGGCAACTGAAAAATCCAGATAGCAGTGACCAGTCATACAAACCGTATGATATAGGTGCCTGGATTGGGCGACAAATTGATATAGGTGATGGGTTGGGAGCTGGATTCGTTGTGGAAATGTACTTACTTCGATGCTCCGTTGGGCTCCTTCAGTTCTGCACCTATATCTTTTCCACGGCTTTTGTAGCTCAGGGTATCACACGAATCATCTGAGGGATTGGTTTATAGCTAGTTATGTCCTTATAAATGATAACTTCACTATAAACGTTTTATATCGGCATTTATTCAAATTAACTGTGTTCTGCGTAGCTGTTTGTGTAAATTCACCACTTCAATTGCATTTTTTAAGTACTTACGTGTATTTCTGTTTTCTTATTTCTCACAAAGTAAATGAAACTCACACGAGTAGTATGGTTTTGTTCATGACGTCACGGAGGAGCGGAGGAGCAGCTGACCACTGTCCACTCGGGAGGAGCAGCTGACCACTGTCCACTCGGGAGGAGCAGCTGACCACTCGGAGGAGCAGCAGACCACTGCCCTGGGTGCTAGCGCCCTTTGCTCCGCCTATATGTGTAGAACAACGGCCTAAGTGATTAATTATTGGTAATATTGTTAATATTGGTAATTATGAGCTTGCGCCCTTATCGCACATAGTTCTTTTATCAATCTGGGTGCTAGCGCCTTTTGCTCCGCCTGTGTGTGTAGAACAAAGGCCTAAGTGTTTATTTATTGGTAATATTGGGAATATTGGTAATTATGAGCTTGCGCCCTTATCGCACATAGTTCTTTTATCAATCTGGGTGCTAGCGCCTTTTGCTCCGCCTGTGTGTGTAGAACAAAGGCCTAAGTGTTTATTTATTGGTAATATTGGGAATATTGGTAATTATGAGCTTGCGCCCTTATCGCACATAGTTCTTTTATCAATCTGGGTGCTAGCGCCTTTTGCTCCGCCTGTGTGTGTAGAACAAAGGCCTAAGTGTTTATTTATTGGTAATATTTGCGAGTGTGTAATATTATTGCAGGCTTGCATGTCTTAGCGGTGGTCCAGATGTGGACTGCAGCCGGTCGTATGAGAATAAGCCAGTGCACCACGCGTGCGGTCTTGCAGCAAGTCGTTACATGTTCAAGACCGATATAAACCCACGCTATCGCTTTTTTACGTCATAGGCTAGCCGACGTCGGTGGAGAGGTCATCGTCCGTTATGAAGAGGCCATATAGAATGTATAACATGTTGCGAGAAGACGATCGCAAAAAATCGTTCGCAAGATGGCCACTATCGTTTATCGATGTTGATAAAATGGTTGAAACCGGATTTTATTACACTGGTTACAGCGATATAGCAGAGTGCGCATACTGTCATACGCAAATAGGAAAATGGGAAAAAACGGACGTTCCAGCAAATGAACACAAAAGATGGTCCCCCAATTGTGCATTTTTAAATAAAGGTGGCGAGGGATCGGATGTATGCGGAACTGGTGAAGACGTGTGCGGTCATGGTGACATCGTTGAAGACGTGTGTGGTCACGGTGAACAAAAGCGAAATAATAAAAACTTGGCGCTGTTTTTTATTGCAATAGTATTTACAGTTTATTGCGCATGTGATTGGTTAAAATAAGACGAAATTTGATTGGTGGAAATAAAACGTTCTGGGATTGGTTAGCGGAGGGCTTTAATAGCTGCGAGACGAATGTTTCGTCCTCAGTGTTCAGCTAGCCAGGATGATGTCAACAACTACGAAGCGCCCACGTAAGCAGACGCCAAAGCAAGCAGTTGAACTGGATGCTGCCCTACAGGAGCTGATAAACTCAATGCAGGTGACCGAGATACCGAACCATGCTGCGGGTCAATCTCCGAACCAGGCTGCGGGACAAACTTCTATCCAGGCGGCGGACCAAACTCCGTTGGATAAGACCAAGATCCCAATAGTAGCAACGCTGGAGAGATATTCAAATATGGATATTAATATGTCGGACACGAAAATGCTACAAGAGTTGGAAATCGGGGCACCGTACCTTATAAAGCAGGCACGCTCCACCTATACCAAGTACGGCCGCCGCGTTGTTTTGGACCTTCATAACGGCTGGTCAGTATTCTTGCCAACTAGATTTGCTAAACTTACAGAAGACCAGATACAGCAGCTGAACGAAGTTAACCTCTCTATCGTATATTACGGCAGAGAAATTAATCCAGGCGGCTACTACTACCATAATGTGAAATTTGTGTGAATTGACTACATAGACATGGTGGTGTGTAACAGATGGACCAATGCAATGTGCAAGTGTGCGTAGTGTAACAGCTGGACCAACGCAATGTTAAAGTGTATATGGCACGAGCCACGCGTGTGGTCTCTTCAAATCATATATAAAGCATGATACGTGCGAAGCTCATCATCAGTATGTCTTCTCAAGAACTAGTACGTCAACTCCAGGACTCTTCGTTTGCAGATATCCCAGACATGGAACCTGCGGTAGAAGAGACGCCATCACCAGAACCAACAGAGCCGACTATATTATCTACTCTTAAGCTATATAGAACTGTATACATCCCAGAAGTGAGATGGAACAAATCGTTGAGCGAGCTGCAATTTGGACTTGCGTATCCGATAAAGGAAGCTCGTTCCGTGTATACAAGGCGTGGGAGAAGAGTCGTCATAGATTTAAAGATTGGGCGCAGCGTTTTCCTACCACGAAGGTTTGGGAAGTTGAGTGAAGATCAGCTTCGACAGATTAACCAGGAGAAACTTTCATTGATGTACTATGCTAGGGAGCCGACTTCACGTGGTTCCCACTATTACGTTTTCGGATTTGTCTCAGTGTGATATGTGTATGAATTGACTACATAGACATGGTGATGTGTAACAGATGGACCAATGCAATGTGCAAGTGTGCGTAGTGTAACAGCTGGACCAACGCAATGTTAAAGTGTATATGGCACAAACCACGCGTGTGGCCTCTTCAAATCATATATAAGGCATGATACATGCGAAGCTCATCATCAGTATGTCTTCTCAAGAACTAGTACGTCAACTGTGGGAGGAGATCCCGGACTCATCGTTTGCGGATATCCAAGACATGGAACCTGCGGTAGAAGAGCTACCAACAGAGTCGGTAGAACTGACTCTATACAATTCATATGGGCACGACGTGGGGAAGGTGGAGTTTCCCATCCGATGTACCGACATATATGGATTCAACCAAGAACATGTTGACTCGTCACCGATCCTACCCTGTGGCAACACGCTTCAAAATATTGCTGGGGACTTCTGCTACCACGACGACATCTTCCACAAACAGGTCTGCGATGGTGTCACCCATTTCCACCGGTGCAGGAGGCCCGAGGATGGTCACTACTCAATGTGGAGCATCAAGTGTAATCCTGACTGCCACCTTTTCGAGAAGCTGCAGCAAGCTGTAAGTATTATTATCACCACCCCTACCCATTGAATTATAATTTCGTAACACATTGCTTATAATGATTTGCTTTTATATGTTTCAGACAAAGGCAGCATTTTTCCACGATCTTCACTGCAGCCAGGGCGATGGATGTAACCTCAAAGACCACACAACGAAGAAAAACTTCGTAAATTGTTTAAACTTGTAATTTTATAAAATAAATTGGGTGTGATATAAAGGAAAACTTGTTTAAAAAATCATTTCAAACCGAGCTCTTCCATTTTATGAATGAAAAAGGTCGGGTCATAACCTTAACCAAAACCCCTTACTCCCATAATTCCAACACATGTCATAGACCAAAAGCATGTTCTATCTATTTTTACAGGAAGCCGTTCGCCTTTGGAAGGAATGTATAAATAAGAAACAGACAATTTTATGATTGAATTTATTTCAACTCATGATTACAAAACTCTTTAAAATTATACCGTGCTTGCATCCAGAGTCTAAGCACCATTACATTGTGTAGGGCACAGTTCATATTAGAGTCATTATGAAAAAGACATTTTGTTTCACAGTCTCTTAATTTGCCCAGCTTCGGTACACCAAGATCTTCCATGTTTATAACAGACCTCTGCAGCAGTTTTTCAAAAAATCTCGCCTTTTCTAGTCCCTTAGAATAAAGTCTGTCTTCACACTGTAATACACTATCAAGAACAGGTTTCAACTCGTCGTAAGGTAAGTATCCACTCAGCCATGGTATCCCATGCAGACACGATTCCACAAACCGCTGACATTTTACATCTGGGTATACGTCTTTAGGCGGTCGCAGCACGAAATGTCCCATTCTGCCATCATGCGATAATACAGCCACCTCTTTAGCCACGAATTCATTGCAAGTTGACTGATAGCCCTGGACATCCAATATGGTGAATTTCTCACACGACATTGGTGATGATGTTGGTCAGTGCAGTATACTCTACGCAGCGATCGTGCAGGATTAAACAGTAGGCCTTTGTGTTTGCAGGAATGTTGCTTGCTGCTGAAATTTCAACTCTCGTAGTGCAGGCTCCAGACTTCAGATCCTCGTTCTGCTTGGTGCAGTCCACCACATAGAATGGTGCATGTTTTATAAAATCGCTCCTTTTAAGCAGTGGTGATGGAGGACGCTCATAGTACGATTCTTGAAATCTGGCATACATTTCATACAGTAATCCATACGCACCATTGGTGCTGTCTACACGGAAAGAATGGTAGGGATACTTTTTATCATTCAAATATACGGATACGTCCTGTACATCACCTAAATCAAATTTTGAACCGTTTGCATCGGCTTTGCTTCTATCAGTCTGAAATGCCACGATAACCATTCTAGGCTTTTGCAGCTGAGGAGAAGTTGTCACATTCCATGAAACGTTGGTCGCTTGTGGTAAAGACGGATGTTCGTACAACTGCCAGCTTCTGAAATATATGGGCAGCGGTCGATCGCTTTCCATCGCGTTTAACAGTTTCAAGCGTTCAATGTCCGATACTTTAAGCATAGGAACAAACCATTCTATATCTGTGAGTTTAATTTTACTAACGGCTCCAATGGTAACATGTATAGTGTTCTTAGCTCTCATCATGACGAGTTCGAGTTTGCAGTTTAACAGAATTTTCTTAAAATCTTCTGCCACACCGAGAAAATGGTTCAGCGGTATGCAAACATTGAACTTTCCAGCTTTTACAATTTCTCCAACGCTCTCATTACTGGGGTGCACCCATCCAGAGTTCTCCAGTCTGACACAATCAGAATTATTATAGGAGCAGATACCTTTCAACAAGCTCGTAATACCAGGATTTCTAGTACGATCCACAGTTTCTCCATGAATATTGAGTTTTATTTCATCGAATAAATGCATAAAGCCGTTATTTACAACTTTCCCAGTGTACTCGGCATCTTTGTCGGATGTCACAGTACCACTTATCGAAACGAAACTCTGGCTGAGTAATGCATACAAGTTTTCGGCTTGAATGGGAATTCGTATTTCATCGCTTTCGCCGAGAGCCGAAGTGTTGTAAGGTTTGAATCCATGATACTGCGAATTTTCTATGGCGTCTTCAAATTGCGCCTTATCCCTTACGCTTAGAACGTGCATGTTGTAGTACTAAAAAGCCTAGAGATTCCAGATACTTCTTGTTAGCAGATGTTAACTTGCCGACGGTACGCTGATGATTACCGGTCCGAGCACGACGCACCGTCTTATATGCTGGTTCAGCTGGTGAGGATTTATTAAAGTTAAGCCCCATTCTTCCTAATGACGAGTCTCACAGACACTCGCTCTCCTCTAAAATCGATAAGTCTGTCGTCCTGATCCACGAGAGATATGGTAATGTCCGTTATTTTTTGTATGTTGATTAACGGTAGAAAAATCAGGTTTGCAGGCACCTCGGAGATTTTATATCCTGGTGGTACAGTAGGAAAGAATTCGTGTATGGTATGCGTTGGACGTCCGTTGAAGAATGACCCCGACGCGATGTTGCATTGAAGTCTTATAGTATTGATGTTATTTATGTCTGGCTGCTTTGTGGAAACGATAGCTTTCATTTTCGGTATTTCATCCGTTGTTGCAAATCCGAGTAAAGGGCCCACGGAGTTTGGAACATCAAAAGAAACGTCGAGAGAGCAATATATTGTCGTGAGCAGAGTATTGGGGTTCACACTGACTCTAAAAACCGAATCAGGATCAAGAGTGGAATTTGTTAATTTTTTTATCATGAGCGCGACATATTCTGAAATATCGCTAACCTCGTACGTCCCTTTAGGGATGGTGATGGCATGTTTATGATTCCCTGAGGTAACCGCCAACGAATTGTTACTCTCTGTAACGTTTGGAATAGAGTTGTAAGCGTCGAGTCTCAGCAACGCAATCTCGTAGTCTACCCCATCTTCCAGCTCGATAGGGGGATAATACGTGTTGGTTATTTCGGACGTGGATCCGCTTAGAGTGAACGTAGGCATCGTTTTAACACTTGTATGTCTGAGGTGAAGGCTTTTATAGTAAAAATGCTAGACAGAGGTGACCACAAATCTCGGTGTTATATTTCTGATAACGTGTAAAGTTGTAATATAGTTTAGAATGCGGGCCTGTATAATTTACAATTTCTGCAGGAGGAGGCAAGTCACCATAGCTGTCGAAATAAAATGAACGGCTCCCACACTTTTTCAACGCTACCCAATGCGTCCCAGGCCCTGAGGCATCATCGAGATTGATAATGATTCGTTCCTGTTTATGAGTCTTGGTAGGTAGCTCGTTTCTCATGTACACTCCTCTGAAATGTGGAATACATAGCTTTTTCGCATATCGCTCCAAGTCGTAGTTAGTTAGGGCTTTTTTTTAAGACGGATTCCTCTACCAGATGGATAAGGTTTTAAAAATAGCCCCTTGCCATCTCTGTGCTGGCGTATGAGCTCGTCGATCCCCTCCTTCTTTCCCAAGGCAATGCTTTCCAGCATGCGGTTATGACGTACATGTTCTCCAAGCTGCTTCTTGTCGTTTTTTGCTGAATTAACAGCTTTAGCAATCTGTGCTCCCGCTCCACCTAAAGCCCCGAGCGCGGACAATCCAGCCAGAATTGGTAATATGGGCAATATACCACCAATTTTTTTAGGCGACTTCAAAACTCTCTTCTTTTTCTTGCTTTTCTTCTTTGCCACCACTTTTCTGTATGCAGCCTTCAGTTTCTGAATTTTATCCAGTCCGGCACCCATTTTAACCTTCCCCTTCATAATTTTTGAAACGGCGTAAGCAGCAGCACGCTCCCCGAGGCTTGCGTCGGCAGCCTTAACACGGTTAGAGGCCTGTTGTGCCAATTTCAAGTCTGCCTTATGTCGATCGTTTATATCTGAGCTCTGTGCGTAGCTTATATCGTGTAACTTACAAGCTTCGTCCAAAGGATTGATTCCTGTATCGCCTCTTTTTAATCGTTTCTCTAGTTTGGTGCCTGGTCCGCAAAATCTGTACTTTGGTATGTGCAGTTCCACAGGCAGCTTGTTAATGAGCGTATTGATCACTCCTTCTCCACGACGACGTTTACCTCGTACTATTCGCGGAGCCATACTGACCTCAACACCTGCATGGTCTTGCCTTTTATAGGTATAAAAGCAGCTGCTATAACACTTTGCCCTGTTATTTGCACCATGAAGTTTGAGAAGCAAAACGTATCCTTAGAGGTTCGCCCCATAGAGCAGACGGCTTCGATCCATGAACGCAAACATAGCATTTTACTACCCAACAGCATACGATGTATTATCTGTGGACCTAGCAACTCGGGAAAAACAAACGTGTTAATAAATATTCTTCTACATCCCAACGGTGTAAAGTTTTCAAATGTCTACATTTTTTCAAGATCACTGTTTCAGCCTAAATATAAGATGCTTGAAGAAATTTTAGCCAGAGTTCCAGAAATCGGTTATTACAAGTTTGATAACTGCGGGGACGGTATGCCAGAGCCTCACCAAGTACGAGAAAATTCTGTTGTGATATTCGATGACATTATGACAGAACCTCAAAGCCCCATAAGGAATTATTTTAGCATGGGAAGACATAACTCGCTAGATATGTTTTATCTAGCCCAGTCGTATGCTAGGATACCTAAGCATCTGATAAGAGACAATTGTAACTTGATGATTGTATTTAAGCAGGATGCGTTAAATCTAAGGCATCTTTACGACGACTACGTAAATGCAGACATGACGTTCGATAAATTCCTGCAAATGTGCCGCGAATGCTGGTCTTCGGAAAAGTATGGATTCCTAACCATCTGTAAAGAGGACTCTATAGACCGAGGGAGGTATCGGAGGGGAATGGACGAGTACGTTGTTATATAAAGACGTGCAAAGTATATCGGATGCTCACAATGGATGATAGAGGACTCATACGCGCATGCAGAGGGGCTATGGGCGTTGACAGATTTGGATCGCCGTTAATTGCGCGATACATCGATAAAATAGCACTGCCTCGAGACGCAGTAGGCAATTACTCGGTCAAAGGTAAACGAATACGCTACGTTGGCCATCCCACAGAGAACCACAATGCCGCGACGAAGGAGTACGTGGACAAGGTTCTGGCGCAGAAAGATTTTCACAAAAGTGATGGTAATATTGATTCTGGAAACTTTGAATTGTTTAAAACCACGGCCCAAGTGCTGAATAATTTTAAAGATATGATAAACCTGCTGATCCATCATCAGTCGCAGCTCAGAGACGATGTTACTGCTTTAAAATACCTCATGCAAAGAACAGCTGGGGCTATGCAGAACATGTGGCAATCCAGTTTTTTTCAACTCTACAGTGGCACTCGTCTAAAATTAATTTATGATGGAAGAATCACGGTTGTTGACTTGGCCGATTCAGACGATCTGAGTACAACGTTAAATGGGGTCGCTGTTGACATTAATCAGCCTATCCATGTCTCGAGAGGTGATGTGTTATTGTTTAAGACGGGCTCTTTCTCGCGTGAGGTCCCCATTACGATCGAATACGCCTATAAAACGTGTGAAATCACAAAAATAGTCAACACTCGAAATGAATCCGTCAATGAGTGATGATCAGAGGAGAATTAAGGAGGAAATTGAAAAACATACCAAATCTATACGAGCAAAATATTTATCATTAAGAAAAGCAGATCTTCAGTCGAGACATGAGTTTTCAGACATTGTACAACCTATAACGCAACCTTTGGAACAGCTCGTCACTCTGAGTAAAGACAAATCAAAGCATGATGAAAAGGAATACGAGCCTGAACCCTATATGGAGCAGACCCCTGTAAAACACTACAAGTCTATGTTGGAAAGCGTATATGGTCGTGTGTCTGGGGGTTATATTCAGAAACTAGTTCAATTGAGGCCTAGAAACGTGGACACCATATACGGTATAAAATGGCATCCAGACAGACAAACTTTCTCGATCGGGGCACTCCCTCTGTCGATAAGAAACGATACCATATATGTAGGCAATAAGAAATACCATTCCCGCCGCGGATTAATGGAGTTGCTTACCAAAAGCATACCCGACCCTAAGTTGTACAGCGATAACGACCTGGAGACCTATAAGGAAATATTGGAGAGGTCTAGCGCTCATAAAGTCGGCTATGATGATAACGAAGAGATACGAGTCTCAAACAGCCAGAAATTTAAAAACGTCATTAGGCGGTTATTTCCTGAGGATGAGGAGGTCGAGGTAGACGGTGATCTCAAGACTAAAAAACCAGTCAGGGGAAAAGGCCTGTGGAAGGACTTGCATACGAATCGCAAAATAGACTATAAATACTGGGACGACCCGAATGAGCTGGTTCATAGACTGCGTTTGTTGGTAGCATCATCTGAGGCTGGGAATCACTCGCATAACAACGAAATATTGGAGATTATAACAGAGTTAAGAGAAAGTGGTGTGATACAATGAGCAAACGCGAAATTGCTTACGAGCTTCATAAACCTGCTCGAATAAATTATCCAAGGCGTCATGTGACAATGAAAGGTTTAAATGATTTGTGGCAGAGCGATCTGATTGAAATGATCCCGTATCATAAGGAAAATAGAGGCTTTAAGTACATTTTAGTCTGTATAAATGCGTATTCCAAGTTTGCGTACGCAAGGGCTTTGAAGAACAAAACTGGAAAAACTGTTACCGCAGCCATGAATGATATACTTCAATCTGTTAAAACCCCGCCTACAAACCTTCAGACCGACATGGGGAAGGAGTATTATAACGCTGATTTTAAAGCCTTAATGCTGAAATACGACATCAACCATTATTCTACATACTCCAACGTTAAGGCTTGCATTGCTGAACGTTTCATAAGAACTCTTAAAACAACCATGTACCGTGAATTTTCTGCCAGGGGGAGTTACAAGTGGATCGATATGCTGCAAGAACTCATTAGGAAATACAACGATAGGTTTCACACCACCATTAAGATGAAGCCTAACCAAGTCAAGGACAATAGCCTGCTGAAAACTGTGTATCGGTACAAGGAGCCATGTGCGAAGCCAAAGTTTGCTAAAGGCGACTTTGTAAGAGTTTCAAAACACAGGAAAATGTTTAAAAAAGGATACTTACCGTCGTGGACTACGGAGATTTTCAAGGTGCGTGGAATCCAAGCCACATCTCCACCTACTTATCTGCTAGAGGATTTGGAAGGCAGCAACATAGAAGGTGCTTTTTATGCTGAAGAACTCCAGAAAACAAAGTTTCCAGACACTTATTTAATTGAAAAGGTGTTACGTCGTAAAGGAGATATGATTTTGGTGAAATGGATGGGTTTTCCTGCGTCCAAGAATTCATGGATTCATAAACATAACATTGCAGATGCGTGATACAGGATGAGGAAGGAACACTTGTATTTTTTACTTCATTAAAGACTCAAGTATAGTCATGTGTTTTTATTTCAATTCCTTTGCCTTTGACAAAGCCCTCACAACACACAGCATGATTCAATTTTATTTACATACACATGACACATAGCATTATACACAAGACACATAGCATAATACACAGGATACATAGCATAATACATTTTTATTTACATACACAAGACACAAAGCATAATACATTTTTATTTACATACACAAGACACACAGAATACATAGCATAATACATTTTTATTTACATACACAAGACTCTGACACTATATACATTTTTACACTTTACATCTTTTAGCTGGGGGTCCCTCATCAACATCAGCATCCCTGATTTTGTAATGCCCGTGAGCAAGAGTATCTACGCCGTTGGGTAAAATGTAACGCTTGTCATCGTTGCTAGATAAAGTGACTTTGTTCATAGCAATCGAGAACACGTTATGTTTAAACGATCTGATGGATCTATTTACCGAGAATGTTGATTGTCCGCTCTGAAGACAGCCAACATAATCTTCAAAGTTGACATCTTTGTCAATAACATTTTTCCTAATGCCTTTCAATTTCTTTATGGTCATATGATTAAATTTTATAGCGTACATCTTTGCTCGCAGGCCTACAAACTCAGTTATAGTATGACCAGCACCTTCATCCTTGAATTTACCGACCACCGCCTTGTTTTTGGGGGAATACAAGGGATGTTCGGGTGGGTAGACGCTAGTATCCAGCTCATCTCGGAAATGCATCATGTCACGGAAGAGGTCATCCGTATCGATCTTATAGACGAAACTATCAGTATCCATATATGTGAGCTTAATTTTGTTTTCGAAATACTTTCGCATGGTATCATAATGAAAGTCGTACATCCTTGTTTTCGAAATTTCTAATATAGACATACCGACATAGATTGCTTTGTCAAACACCAAGCTAGTTTTAGCAAGATGGACACCGACCAAATTCTCGCTGAATATGGTTCTATCTAAAAAGTTCGACTTAGCCACAAGCTTTCTCATTAAATTTTGATCTGAAACAAGCCTAAAGTTCATCCTTTTCCGCACATTTTCCATTGTCTTGCCAAAAACGGCGTTATTCATCAGTTTAAAAAAGTCTTTTTCAAAGTTGTTGGCTGCAGCCCTACGCTTGGCCGTATTAAAGTCAATGTAAGGTTTCAACCAGCAGCTTTGGTGAAATTCAATAATTCTATGGATCTTGGATAACCTCAGTCCGTGTTGTAATGCTTGTATAAGCACAGAATAGTGAATGACATAATTTTGTTTAGTTTCAAGAGTTGTCAAAAGCTTTTTGTTTTTACTACCCGGAGGACACTTCATTTCTGCACAGAAGGGCAGATCTGTGTGAGCGTCGTGGAGGTGATCTGGATACTCAATGTCTACCTCAAGGACATATCCCAATTTAGAATTGGTCGGTATGGACATGACGTCAAAGGATGCTATCTCATCTTTCTCGAGCCAACGAAAATTACCAGTAGGCAACGCTTGAGACATAGCGTAACCATAAAGGTTATTGGCGTCGACGTAGTAAAGGTGAGAGCTCGACTTTGAGGCATCGTAGTCGGCGGAACAAGGGATATTTGCCACAGCGTGTCTCGTTACACACTGACAAATACCACCTCTTATCCCGCGTTCATACAACTGAATCATGTCCATATCGGTCAATAGCTGTAATTTTACCTCTGTGAACTTTAGCATGGATGCATAAGCGAATCCGGGAGCAGTCGAATAGTAGAGACAATCTAACCCATATGTATCATGGCACATTTGCCTAAAATTCTCGAAAACGTCTGTTAAGATCAAGACATCAGATTTCAAATATAAGTCTGAATATTCCCCTAAAGACTTGACCGAAAACGAATTCCAGACATTAACAGCATGAGAGTAGTCTCGATCTGAGACACCCGCATTGCTGAGTTTGTTGTAAAACGCCTCTTTAGGCGGTAATTTTGTCTCATCAAGAACTTCGTAGGACGACACATAGTCGTAGGGGAAGACCCCCTTTCGACATACCAAATCGGTTTTGTCACCAAACGAATTTCTGGTTTCTATAAATTTCTGCTTGGGTAGATTGTCCGCTAGCTTCTCCAAGCTACTGGCCATGAATCGGAAAGAATCTATAAACCGCAACTCCATACCTCCCCGCTTCAAATAAGAGGAGGGAATAAATTTAGAAAACGATACATACTTTTCCTGAGTATTACAAATGACGTTAATTCTATTCTTGTCAAAGCCTAACTCTTTCACAATGAAATGAGCATCGTAATTTGAGAGGTTATGCAACACGACAGGGATGAATGTCTGATTTCTGTAATTCAGATTACAGTTCCTGTGAGCGGCCCCTCTGAATCGCCCGCTGACATGACAGTGGTCCCTGACTTTATAGTTCACTTCGGTGAAATTACCATGCTTGCAAATGTGGCAGATGGTGCTGTTCATATACAGTTTGTTTTCATCCGGCGTTAGAGGGATCATAGGTTTGTTTATGCTATGTAACACTCGATCGATGACTTTTACATCAGCTACAAGCGATCGCATAAACTCCCCGCTGCAGTCTTTCCCTCTAAACAACCGTAACTGTGAAAACGTACCCTCCGCATCTTTGATAAAATAAGAAAAACTAAACGGAGTATGTTTCTGATAAGGTGTGGACCAAGATTTTGCGGGGTCGTTTAAGCACCCCGAAATCGGCTCCAATAGGCATTCGAAATCCGCATAGATAACAAATCTAATTTTCTGCGAATATTCGTGCTTATTAAAGCAAACTTCGGGGTTCTTTGGAATCTCGCATCTGACAGGAGTGAAAGAATTGCATAACACTAGATGTTTAGCCAATCTCTCATCTGCAGATTTACCCTCGTACGACTGGAAGTGCGTAAAACATCGTTTGCACACTCTGACTTGAAGATGGTTAGCTGTGACGAAAGGTCTAATGAATGCGTCGAAATCGGAAATGACTATATAATGAGAATTTTGCTCATTGCAAACATACAAAAGGTCTCTATGGTCCGCGAGTTGATTTTCCACAATTTTGATAGGAAACACGTAGTGCGAAATATTCTTCCCATCACGTTTTTCCTCTAGGCCGAAAACATTAATAGAAATATTATTCCTTTTAGAAAACTTGTCGATATCGTGTAATGAAACGGGGAATTTTACACAGCTCCAATCGTACTTCTCACCCAATTCGGGTTTGTTCAGATAACTTGTCCACAAATCCTTGCCAGAATCGATAAATTTTGACAAAACGCAGTATTTAAAACAAAAATCATCATCGTTCTGAATGTTGATGAGGGAGTGTAAGTGCCGGAATTCTACAGGCAGCATCATATGACCACGCCCCGCAAATGGGACATGTTCATTGATGCGCACTTCAATTTTAAACAATTTTTTGAAACCCCATCCAGAGCCACGCGTACTATGCTCCTCTTGCTCCTTTAACAATTTAGAGATGTGGGTGGATACGGCTTCATGGATGTTAGATGTTCTGTACAAAATTTGATTTCTGGTTTTAAAATTATACAATGCCGACTGACCATCTAAATTTTCAAAATCTGACTCTACAAAAATATTAAATTTTATGGAGGTAAATTTTAGCAAAGCCGAAGTTAGAATGAGAACAATTTTTTGATGGAATGAAGCAAGAATCGTCTCCATGTCGCCTGAGGGAATATCTGTCACAGCGTAAGTGGCTATTCGAGACTTGAATGCAGACTCGAGCATGAAAAACTCACTTTGATGTTGTGAAGAATCACTGCCTGCGTCATGTCTCGCGTTGCCACTCCCCGCTCCGACCTATAAAAATAAAATACGAACATGTGTTACACACGTTTACGATGAAATGTGTAATGACATAAATGTTTTTAAAAACGAACAATGTATTAAACGTACCTCTAATCGGACAGGTTCAGGAATCCTGGAGGTACCGGCTTCGATCCCCGATGAGGCCCCGGCTTCGGCAGGTCCATGCCTGGAGGCGTTCAAAGCTGATGTGCCATTCCCCGCTCTGATCTATAAATATAAAATGAGAACGTATGTTACAACACTCTATATATTTTACATTTTGAAAATAAATAATAATAATATTAATAAATAAAAATAATAATAAAATATTATATATGTGATATTGAAATTAAAACGTACCTCTAATCGGGCTCCATCACTGCGCGCAGGAATCCTTGAAGTCTCTGCTCCGATTCCTGAAGTCCCGGCTACAGCAGGGAAATAGAGGTGAGCTGCCTGGTGGTACACTCCCTCACGCCTGGCTGCGTCCCTCGTAGCTGGGTGATGAAATTTCTCCCGGTGTTCATTCATTCGCTGTAGCGAGTTAAAGTTGACAAAGCAGATGTCGCAAGTAAAGGTCACGCCGGAATGCTTCTCGCGAACGTGCCTTGATAAATTGTCCTTGCGCGTGAATAATACACTGCAGGTGTCGCACTTATACTCGGTTTTATCATGGTGTTGGTTAATATGCCGGTTGAGATTGCGTCGATGTTTAAATGATGAAGCGCACTCCTCGCACTTGAAAAATGACGTAGTTGCTTCCATGATGGCTTCTAACGGCTGAATGATACAAATCGGCCGCAGGTTATGTATTTATATCGGCTCACGCTAGGGACAACGCCTATAACGGTCACCACGCGTCGGTACGGCGGGGTCACTGCATGCGATAAGCTGTGTGTTATTTTCGTACGCGTGGCTGCAGGATAACATCTGGACTTATGCAAGCTCGCAATAATATTATATCACATGTACTGCAACATTGACACACGCTTGAGTACAACATGTATGCAATACCCCACGCGCTAGGCTGTGTTATTTTGAGATGCATAGATGAGAGTCTGACATGCGAACATCTGGATGTCTGCAAGCTCGCAACATGTGATGACTTGACGGAGCGTGCGGGACCTCACACGCGCCGTGAGCCGGGCTATTCTCGTACGCGCAGCTGCATCACGTCTGGGCTCTCGCTAACATATGCAAGCCTGCAATAATATTACACACTCGCAAATATTACCAATAAATAAACACTTAGGCCTTTGTTCTACACACACAGGCGGAGCAAAAGGCGCTAGCACCCAGATTGATAAAAGAACTATGTGCGATAAGGGCGCAAGCTCATAATTACCAATATTCCCAATATTACCAATAAATAAACACTTAGGCCTTTGTTCTACACACACAGGCGGAGCAAAAGGCGCTAGCACCCAGATTGATAAAAGAACTATGTGCGATAAGGGCGCAAGCTCATAATTACCAATATTCCCAATATTACCAATAAATAAACACTTAGGCCTTTGTTCTACACACACAGGCGGAGCAAAAGGCGCTAGCACCCAGATTGATAAAAGAACTATGTGCGATAAGGGCGCAAGCTCATAATTACCAATATTAACAATATTACCAATAATTAATCACTTAGGCCGTTGTTCTACACATATAGGCGGAGCAAAGGGCGCTAGCACCCAGGGCAGTGGTCTGCTGCTCCTCCGAGTGGTCAGCTGCTCCTCCCGAGTGGACAGTGGTCAGCTGCTCCTCCCGAGTGGACAGTGGTCAGCTGCTCCTCCGCTCCTCCGTGACGTCATGAACAAAACCATACTACTCACACGCTATCTTTTATGACATACGTTCGTGTTTAATAAGTGGCTTTGGTGAGAATCGCCATTAAGCTAGGTAATATTTCCCGCGACTTTCCACAAGAGCGACGTACGGAGGTCTGCTCTCCTCGGCGAATATGGTGGAAGTGAACTCCTGACCACGCTAAGTTCGCGGCTAATGGATGCTTCTCTCTCATTGGCTGTATTTTTCATTACGTAAAACAGTTCTATTGGTTAAAACAATTCGCGGGCCAAAACTATGAATTTAGTACGTTGTATTTTCGAAATATACGTTTCTTTTACAGTTAAGATTTCAAATTTGGAATTAGGAAATAATAATAATAATCTAAACGAGAATTTTGATATCGAAATAATAATAATAATAATTTTAATGATTCGAATAAATATGAATTAACTATTTTTTTATAGTAAATCGAAAGGGGTGGAATATTTCAGCTTCAAAATGCCCCTGTGTTAATTTAATTATGTCCGAAAAGGTAAATAATTAAATTAACACATCATACCCCAGAATATTTATTCTTATTAAATTTAAATTACGCTTGGATTAGTAAAAATTCAAAATTAATCATTGAAATGGTGAATGATGATAAATGTTAGTGTAACATAGGTGTATGTGTGTAACATTACAACTTGAATTAAATGAATTTCACCAAAATTATTTGGATATACACAAATCAAATCAAATCAGGTCTGCATTACCCTGACATTCCTTAAACACAATATTTTTTTTAAAAATGACAAACATTCGAACAATAAATGAAAAATACTATTTAAACATTCTTAACTCTGAAAATTATTTCTTGAAAAACAAACATGTTTTGTATATGACAACACTTCTTGTTAGTTATATATATCGAGAATTCTTAAATATTTTGAAAATATATATATATATGTCGAGATTTTCTCATCGTCCATATTTGAAAATTTTATTTACATCGAGGCACTCATCGTCTGTAAAATATCACTATCTTATTCCTTCACACAAATTCTCTTTCCTTTGAATCACTGTTATCATATGTGTACATACATCATACAAATACAACACACTTTTGACAAACAAATAAATATATACAGTATCACACTATGTTGCATTACATCACAACATTACCCTTGAATAATAAACAATTTATGTACAAACATAACCCTCTTAAATAATAAACATTTTATGTACATCAACATTAATGTTCAATCCATCTTATTTTTCTACTATATACAACACTTTAAATTTCTATATTTAAATCATAGGTATATATATATGTATTCTATTTACAATATTTCTACATTCTCGGGTTCGGTGTCGGATCGCGTTCGCACAGTTTAGCCATTCATTCATTTTATTTAACTTCAGCTCATCTTTCTTTGCTTAATCAATCTTAAGTTAGAACCACATATTTAATATTAATCATTTATCAAGCAATTTTTTTTATTTAATCACATTCTTTTGTATTCAATCTCTCAACTTATTAATCTCTTACTTTTTGACACAATAACGCTGCATAATACTTATTTAATTATTTATTTTATTTTTGACACAACTATCTTTTACTATAGCCAAGTGATTAATTCTTCTTGGATGATCAATGCAATCGGGTTTATGTATTTTGAGGTCGAAATTTCGATTACTCCTGAGTCTAATATTTTCTGAATTGTCATATCAGCTTCCTTCTTCAATGCAATCGGAATTGGCCTACTCTTATAAGTGAATTCATCAACTGGTTCGATGTCAAATTTATGCTCGTAGATGTTACAAAGTCCCACGTTTTCGAAAAATACTTCTTTATTCTTTATTAATATCGATAACAACCTATCACGTTGATCTTCATTTAAGTTGTGAGCCATATCAACTTTCTCCTTCAAAATATTCATTGTCATAGAGTTCGCGCTAGGGTCGGCTTCTTTTACATTCCTCGTACAGACATAACCTATCTCTACTTGCCCTATGTTGACATCTCCGTCAACACTATTTTCATACCTATCAGCGCAGTCATCACAATTCAATGTCATACATCTACATACTTCTACCTCATTATTTATATCATCGCAGCAAGGGCCTACTTTATGAATCATCATATCATTTATCTGAATATTTTCTACAATAAACGTCTCATACGGAATATCGTTGTCACCTAACTCACTAGACGCATCTCTTATACTCAGCTCATTGTCGAAGGGAATGCTCATCTTGTCTCCTTGTAAATTTAATATTAAGTTGTTATCCTCAAAACTTATGATACTGCTGTATTCCGTAAAAACATCAACTCCAATAATAATATCTGTAACTAATTTCGGGACTACTAAGAAAAATATTTCAAATTTTGAATTACCAATTTTGACATCCAACATGCATTGAAATTTTACCGATTGTTTTGCTCTTTTGATCGCTACTGTGCAAGATAATCCGCAAATAGGAATAGAAATTAACTTGACTTTGTTTTGGATAAGCTTATTGTATAAGCATTCGCTTATTACACTATTTGAACAACCTGTATCTATTAACGCAGTTGTCTCATAATTTCCTATCACTACTTTTATTCTAGGAGGATCCATAATAACCTCACTTCTACTTGCATTATTCTTTTCTTCACTAGGCTTATTATCTGAAAAGCTTCTTTGTGTCTGAATGCTATTTATGGGTTCTATACGTTTGCCTGAATTGACTAAACTTGCGCCAACACCATCCGAACCCTCGAGATATTGGCTTGTTAGTTTAACTGTTGTACATTACCATTATCTTCCTGATCATGGATTTCTACAACGTCATCAGGTACATCTTCACTACGTGTATTACTGTTGAATGGCCTGGCTCTAGGATTTAGCCTGTTTTGCTGAGTCTCAACACTTTTGACTCGCCACTTACCATTGTTAATTACTTGTCCTGGCCTAACTTGACTATCGTTACTATTGTTATTACCTCTATTATTATTATTATAAGTACGGTTCTGGTACCTCCTACGATAGCCTTGATTCTTCATCCATGGCATTTTTCGCCAAGAATTTGGATGATTACCATTTCCAACGTTTTGCCTATTGAAAGTGACATGGTTTATCTGATTTCTTCCATTATTGTTTCTGTTATATGGCCTATTTTCTGATCTATTTTGGAAATACCTAGGATTATTTCTGTTTTGATTAGGCATAGGGCCTCTGTAGGTATTCCTAGCATCATAACTTCTGTCACAATTATTTGCACTGCCTTCTGCCCCTACCCCAGAATTTGTAAGCCTGTTAGTGGGAGGGTACATTCTATCATTTGAATTCATATAGCTCTGCCTACTCCTGAAAATATTCCTTTGCTCAAAAGCAGCAAGCAATTCTAACATATCAGAAAAAGTTCTGGGTTTTGCTACTATCAGATTTAGTCTCACATTCTCTGGAAAGTGATTTACAATGGTCTCCAGTAACTCAAATTCATTTAGTGGAGGATCTACTTGTCGTCCTAATTCGGCCATTTCCAAAAAATAGTCAATCATTGTCTGACCTGACTCTGGCTCATACACACCATTAGCTAACTGCATCCTAATGTTGTTTCTCTTGGATAAACTCCAATATCTACTGATAAAATTTCTTTTGAATTCTTCAAACGTCGTAGTCTCATTTGTAGTCAAATTGAACCAATTCAAAGATCTACCTTGCAATGCCTTTCTTACTATGATCATGTACATGTTAGGCGGAATGGCTCTTAACCTAAAATAATCGTGAAGTTCAGTTAAGAAATTTTGTGGGTTGGTATTATTATTCTCATCAAAAACAGGTAACTTAATTTCGTTCATTAAGTAGCTAGGAAAATTTGTGCCTAACTGACTAACTCCTGTGGACAAAGGTACATTAATATCCTGCACCTGGGAACCATTATGACTGTTTATCCTTTCCTGACATCTAGGAGATCTACATGGTAACTGTGAGTAAGTTTCTTCAACAACATTCCTACTCATATTGTTTCCCAGTTGAGGTACATTCACATCATTAATTACAGGTGAAGTTACAGGAATATTTAATCTATTTTCCAATACACAAATTCTACTTGTCAGTAACTCTTCATCTTTGTGTACTCTCCTACTCAATACTGTCAACTCTTCTTGCGCTTCTACAATCTGTATTTCAATGTCTTTCTGTTTCACTTTTAACAGCTGATTCTTCTTCTCTAAGTCATTTCTAGCCTCATCATTTATCTTAGCAAAACCTAACAATGTTTCGTCGAAAGCATTCATCTGCATTTTCATAAGTGACACGCTATTGTCTAGTTCTGACACATTAGCTACAATAACTTTCATTTCCTCACTAGTATTAGATACATCTGTTTGCATTGTTTGCAAGTTAGTGCTAACATTTGAAATAACCTCTTTTACTTCTGATATATCATTATTTACAATAGTTTGAATATTCTCTAGAGCAACGGTGACGTCATTATTAACCTGCTCTTTGAAATCACCTAACCTTTCCTGTACTTCCTTTACCACTTCTTGTTTTAAATCATCTTTTAATTTTGTCAAGTTTTCATCCATTTGTACTAACTTCAAACTAATGTTTTCATTTACATCTGCTTTTACATTATTCACATCAGTACTAACTTTGCTAACGTCACTTTTTACATCATTGATGTCAGTCTTAACATCGTTAATATCTGTCTTAACCTCATTTTTAACATCATCAATTTTACTACTAAGCTTGTTGAACATTTGCTGCATAAAACTTTTAATTGAGTTCTCTAACTGGTCATCTGAAGATTCACTATCTTCGCGCCTAGTCACGTTTACATTTGAAACGGAAACATCTGTTTCGACCTGAACTTCCATATCAGTAACAATCTCATCTACTAACTGTAAACTACTATCAGCACTTATGTTGTCTACAATACCCTCCATCTCAGTACTAGTTAGCAAGTCCTGTCCATTTTCTAACACATCTGAACTTTCCTTCTGTGGCGACATTATTTCGCGGCCTCTGAGTTTCATTTATAATCATAAAAATAACACCTTACTTTATTTGTAGGCTTCGCAGGCTTCACAGGCTTCTTACAATTACTTTTATTCTGGAAGCTGATTGTTGGCGGTTGATGTTGGATGGTCACAGCTGCTGCCTACTGCATGATGTCGAACACCTGGGCTGACCTCGTGATGGCGTGGTGATTGTTGCGCGTAACCGTACCTAGCTCACGATTCTCGCTTAATTCTGTGTATCACAATCTGCTTGCTAATGTCCCGATTAGAATATTTGTTCACAGAGTCTTTACACAGTTCGATTGTTCTTCTAAAGCCACACGTTGGTGCACCAAATTGATATTAGGTGCCTGGATTGGGCGACAAATTGATATAGGTGATGGGTTGGGAGCTGGATTCGTTGTGGAAATGTACTTACTTCGATGCTCCGTTGGGCTCCTTCAGTTCTGCACCTATATCTTTTCCACGGCTTTTGTAGCTCAGGGTATCACACGAATCATCTGAGGGATTGGTTTATAGCTAGTTATGTCCTTATAAATGATAACTTCACTATAAACGTTTTATATCGGCATTTATTCAAATTAACTGTGTTCTGCGTAGCTGTTTGTGTAAATTCACCACTTCAATTGCATTTTTTAAGTACTTACGTGTATTTCTGTTTTCTTATTTCTCACAAAGTAAATGAAACTCACACGCTATCTTTTATGACATACGTTCGTGTTTAATAAGTGGCTTTGGTGAGAATCGCCATTAAGCTAGGTAATATTTCCCGCGACTTTCCACAAGAGCGACGTACGGAGGTCTGCTCTCCTCGGCGAATATGGTGGAAGTGAACTCCTGACCACGCTAAGTTCGCGGCTAATGGATGCTTCTCTCTCATTGGCTGTATTTTTCATTACGTAAAACAGTTCTATTGGTTAAAACAATTCGCGGGCCAAAACTATGAATTTAGTACGTTGTATTTTCGAAATATACGTTTCTTTTACAGTTAAGATTTCAAATTTGGAATTAGGAAATAATAATAATAATCTAAACGAGAATTTTGATATCGAAATAATAATAATAATAATTTTAATGATTCGAATAAATATGAATTAACTATTTTTTTATAGTAAATCGAAAGGGGTGGAATATTTCAGCTTCAAAATGCCCCTGTGTTAATTTAATTATGTCCGAAAAGGTAAATAATTAAATTAACACATCATACCCCAGAATATTTATTCTTATTAAATTTAAATTACGCTTGGATTAGTAAAAATTCAAAATTAATCATTGAAATGGTGAATGATGATAAATGTTAGTGTAACATAGGTGTATGTGTGTAACATTACAACTTGAATTAAATGAATTTCACCAAAATTATTTGGATATACACAAATCAAATCAAATCAGGTCTGCATTACCCTGACATTCCTTAAACACAATATTTTTTTTAAAAATGACAAACATTCGAACAATAAATGAAAAATACTATTTAAACATTCTTAACTCTGAAAATTATTTCTTGAAAAACAAACATGTTTTGTATATGACAACACTTCTTGTTAGTTATATATATCGAGAATTCTTAAATATTTTGAAAATATATATATATATGTCGAGATTTTCTCATCGTCCATATTTGAAAATTTTATTTACATCGAGGCACTCATCGTCTGTAAAATATCACTATCTTATTCCTTCACACAAATTCTCTTTCCTTTGAATCACTGTTATCATATGTGTACATACATCATACAAATACAACACACTTTTGACAAACAAATAAATATATACAGTATCACACTATGTTGCATTACATCACAACATTACCCTTGAATAATAAACAATTTATGTACAAACATAACCCTCTTAAATAATAAACATTTTATGTACATCAACATTAATGTTCAATCCATCTTATTTTTCTACTATATACAACACTTTAAATTTCTATATTTAAATCATAGGTATATATATATGTATTCTATTTACAATATTTCTACATTCTCGGGTTCGGTGTCGGATCGCGTTCGCACAGTTTAGCCATTCATTCATTTTATTTAACTTCAGCTCATCTTTCTTTGCTTAATCAATCTTAAGTTAGAACCACATATTTAATATTAATCATTTATCAAGCAATTTTTTTTATTTAATCACATTCTTTTGTATTCAATCTCTCAACTTATTAATCTCTTACTTTTTGACACAATAACGCTGCATAATACTTATTTAATTATTTATTTTATTTTTGACACAACTATCTTTTACTATAGCCAAGTGATTAATTCTTCTTGGATGATCAATGCAATCGGGTTTATGTATTTTGAGGTCGAAATTTCGATTACTCCTGAGTCTAATATTTTCTGAATTGTCATATCAGCTTCCTTCTTCAATGCAATCGGAATTGGCCTACTCTTATAAGTGAATTCATCAACTGGTTCGATGTCAAATTTATGCTCGTAGATGTTACAAAGTCCCACGTTTTCGGAAAATACTTCTTTATTCTTTATTAATATCGATAACAACCTATCACGTTGATCTTCATTTAAGTTGTGAGCCATATCAACTTTCTCCTTCAAAATATTCATTGTCATAGAGTTCGCGCTAGGGTCGGCTTCTTTTACATTCCTCGTACAGACATAACCTATCTCTACTTGCCCTATGTTGACATCTCCGTCAACACTATTTTCATACCTATCAGCGCAGTCATCACAATTCAATGTCATACATCTACATACTTCTACCTCATTATTTATATCATCGCAGCAAGGGCCTACTTTATGAATCATCATATCATTTATCTGAATATTTTCTACAATAAACGTCTCATACGGAATATCGTTGTCACCTAACTCACTAGACGCATCTCTTATACTCAGCTCATTGTCGAAGGGAATGCTCATCTTGTCTCCTTGTAAATTTAATATTAAGTTGTTATCCTCAAAACTTATGATACTGCTGTATTCCGTAAAAACATCAACTCCAATAATAATATCTGTAACTAATTTCGGGACTACTAAGAAAAATATTTCAAATTTTGAATTACCAATTTTGACATCCAACATGCATTGAAATTTTACCGATTGTTTTGCTCTTTTGATCGCTACTGTGCAAGATAATCCGCAAATAGGAATAGAAATTAACTTGACTTTGTTTTGGATAAGCTTATTGTATAAGCATTCGCTTATTACACTATTTGAACAACCTGTATCTATTAACGCAGTTGTCTCATAATTTCCTATCACTACTTTTATTCTAGGAGGATCCATAATAACCTCACTTCTACTTGCATTATTCTTTTCTTCACTAGGCTTATTATCTGAAAAGCTTCTTTGTGTCTGAATGCTATTTATGGGTTCTATACGTTTGCCTGAATTGACTAAACTTGCGCCAACACCATCCGAACCCTCGAGATATTGGCTTGTTAGTTTAACTGTTGTACATTACCATTATCTTCCTGATCATGGATTTCTACAACGTCATCAGGTACATCTTCACTACGTGTATTACTGTTGAATGGCCTGGCTCTAGGATTTAGCCTGTTTTGCTGAGTCTCAACACTTTTGACTCGCCACTTACCATTGTTAATTACTTGTCCTGGCCTAACTTGACTATCGTTACTATTGTTATTACCTCTATTATTATTATTATAAGTACGGTTCTGGTACCTCCTACGATAGCCTTGATTCTTCATCCATGGCATTTTTCGCCAAGAATTTGGATGATTACCATTTCCAACGTTTTGCCTATTGAAAGTGACATGGTTTATCTGATTTCTTCCATTATTGTTTCTGTTATATGGCCTATTTTCTGATCTATTTTGGAAATACCTAGGATTATTTCTGTTTTGATTAGGCATAGGGCCTCTGTAGGTATTCCTAGCATCATAACTTCTGTCACAATTATTTGCACTGCCTTCTGCCCCTACCCCAGAATTTGTAAGCCTGTTAGTGGGAGGGTACATTCTATCATTTGAATTCATATAGCTCTGCCTACTCCTGAAAATATTCCTTTGCTCAAAAGCAGCAAGCAATTCTAACATATCAGAAAAAGTTCTGGGTTTTGCTACTATCAGATTTAGTCTCACATTCTCTGGAAAGTGATTTACAATGGTCTCCAGTAACTCAAATTCATTTAGTGGAGGATCTACTTGTCGTCCTAATTCGGCCATTTCCAAAAAATAGTCAATCATTGTCTGACCTGACTCTGGCTCATACACACCATTAGCTAACTGCATCCTAATGTTGTTTCTCTTGGATAAACTCCAATATCTACTGATAAAATTTCTTTTGAATTCTTCAAACGTCGTAGTCTCATTTGTAGTCAAATTGAACCAATTCAAAGATCTACCTTGCAATGCCTTTCTTACTATGATCATGTACATGTTAGGCGGAATGGCTCTTAACCTAAAATAATCGTGAAGTTCAGTTAAGAAATTTTGTGGGTTGGTATTATTATTCTCATCAAAAACAGGTAACTTAATTTCGTTCATTAAGTAGCTAGGAAAATTTGTGCCTAACTGACTAACTCCTGTGGACAAAGGTACATTAATATCCTGCACCTGGGAACCATTATGACTGTTTATCCTTTCCTGACATCTAGGAGATCTACATGGTAACTGTGAGTAAGTTTCTTCAACAACATTCCTACTCATATTGTTTCCCAGTTGAGGTACATTCACATCATTAATTACAGGTGAAGTTACAGGAATATTTAATCTATTTTCCAATACACAAATTCTACTTGTCAGTAACTCTTCATCTTTGTGTACTCTCCTACTCAATACTGTCAACTCTTCTTGCGCTTCTACAATCTGTATTTCAATGTCTTTCTGTTTCACTTTTAACAGCTGATTCTTCTTCTCTAAGTCATTTCTAGCCTCATCATTTATCTTAGCAAAACCTAACAATGTTTCGTCGAAAGCATTCATCTGCATTTTCATAAGTGACACGCTATTGTCTAGTTCTGACACATTAGCTACAATAACTTTCATTTCCTCACTAGTATTAGATACATCTGTTTGCATTGTTTGCAAGTTAGTGCTAACATTTGAAATAACCTCTTTTACTTCTGATATATCATTATTTACAATAGTTTGAATATTCTCTAGAGCAACGGTGACGTCATTATTAACCTGCTCTTTGAAATCACCTAACCTTTCCTGTACTTCCTTTACCACTTCTTGTTTTAAATCATCTTTTAATTTTGTCAAGTTTTCATCCATTTGTACTAACTTCAAACTAATGTTTTCATTTACATCTGCTTTTACATTATTCACATCAGTACTAACTTTGCTAACGTCACTTTTTACATCATTGATGTCAGTCTTAACATCGTTAATATCTGTCTTAACCTCACTTTTAACATCATCAATTTTACTACTAAGCTTGTTGAACATTTGCTGCATAAAACTTTTAATTGAGTTCTCTAACTGGTCATCTGAAGATTCACTATCTTCGCGCCTAGTCACGTTTACATTTGAAACGGAAACATCTGTTTCGACCTGAACTTCCATATCAGTAACAATCTCATCTACTAACTGTAAACTACTATCAGCACTTATGTTGTCTACAATACCCTCCATCTCAGTACTAGTTAGCAAGTCCTGTCCATTTTCTAACACATCTGAACTTTCCTTCTGTGGCGACATTATTTCGCGGCCTCTGAGTTTCATTTATAATCATAAAAATAACACCTTACTTTATTTGTAGGCTTCGCAGGCTTCACAGGCTTCTTACAATTACTTTCATTCTGGAAGCTGATTGTTGGCGGTTGATGTTGGATGGTCACAGCTGCTGCCTACTGCATGATGTCGAACACCTGGGCTGACCTCGTGATGGCGTGGTGATTGTTGCGCGTAACCGTACCTAGCTCACGATTCTCGCTTAATTCTGTGTATCACAATCTGCTTGCTAATGTCCCGATTAGAATATTTGTTCACAGAGTCTTTACACAGTTCGATTGTTCTTCTAAAGCCACACGTTGGTGCACCAAATTGATATTAGGTGCCTGGATTGGGCGACAAATTGATATAGGTGATGGGTTGGGAGCTGGATTCGTTGTGGAAATGTACTTACTTCGATGCTCCGTTGGGCTCCTTCAGTTCTGCACCTATATCTTTTCCACGGCTTTTGTAGCTCAGGGTATCACACGAATCATCTGAGGGATTGGTTTATAGCTAGTTATGTCCTTATAAATGATAACTTCACTATAAACGTTTTATATCGGCATTTATTCAAATTAACTGTGTTCTGCGTAGCTGTTTGTGTAAATTCACCACTTCAATTGCATTTTTTAAGTACTTACGTGTATTTCTGTTTTCTTATTTCTCACAAAGTAAATGAAACTCACACGCTATCTTTTATGACATACGTTCGTGTTTAATAAGTGGCTTTGGTGAGAATCGCCATTAAGCTAGGTAATATTTCCCGCGACTTTCCACAAGAGCGACGTACGGAGGTCTGCTCTCCTCGGCGAATATGGTGGAAGTGAACTCCTGACCACGCTAAGTTCGCGGCTAATGGATGCTTCTCTCTCATTGGCTGTATTTTTCATTACGTAAAACAGTTCTATTGGTTAAAACAATTCGCGGGCCAAAACTATGAATTTAGTACGTTGTATTTTCGAAATATACGTTTCTTTTACAGTTAAGATTTCAAATTTGGAATTAGGAAATAATAATAATAATCTAAACGAGAATTTTGATATCGAAATAATAATAATAATAATTTTAATGATTCGAATAAATATGAATTAACTATTTTTTATAGTAAATCGAAAGGGGTGGAATATTTCAGCTTCAGCTTGTCGGACTGTTGACACGCCGAAAAGTAGCACTTTACCAGCCTAGGTTGGTAAAGTCGTCATGGCAACTGAAAAATCCAGATAGCAGTGACCAGTCATACAAACCGTAACAGGGTTTGAAACAGAATACTTGACCATAAAACAACAAATATGATTCAACATTGTTTCTTTACGTTATTCAGAAACTTGACCAGGTTAAAAAAAAAAACAACACTTAATATAACAACAAATATAGATCTAAGCCAACACAGCTATATCTATATATAAATGAATGTATGTGTGTGTGTGTCCTTTATGCATTACTGCACCATTCATCCGATCGCCATGAAACTTTGGGAAGTTGTTGGGTGCATTCCCGGGAAGGTTTCTGTCATACTACATTTTTAATTTTAGCCTTCATTCGCGAGTTATGAGTGAAAAACGGGCAGAAAACGTGTATTTTTTGCGTTTTCGAAGCATCAGTTCTCAGTAATACATTTCAATGTCAAATCAATTACAGTAGGCTTTGGCTATTTTTGTCATAAAACCATCACGATCGCTTGAATGTTGTAGCTCACGCTGGTCGACTCATTTGTTTATCATGTCAAGGCACGCAGATATATGAAATTTTCAACCAACACCGAAGAGGATTATTATTATTATTATTATTATTATTATTATTATTATTATTATTATTATTATTATTATTAGAGGGATAATCAATATAGGCCTAAATATGGTCAAACGTTGTTCAATTTGGACGAAACTCACTATACAGGGGTTTTCTGGGCCAAGTACCTCGAATCTGAGGTAGCTTTTACCAGGCGACGCTATCTAATCGTGGTATGTAATTCACGTGATTTAGGTGCTAATAAATATAATGATTTAACTACTATGCTCTTAATTTTTAATTTCTGAAATAATTATCGCGGGCGATCGCTTGATTTTGTAGGTCCATCCTTGACGATTCATTTGTTTAGAATATCAAGTCCCGCAGACGTATGAAATTTTCAACCTACACGGAAGAGGGATATTCAATATAGGCCTAAATATGGTCAAACATTGTTCGACTTGGACGAAACTCACTATGCAGGGGTTTTCTGGGCCAGGGAACTCGAATCTGAGGTCGCTTTTACCAGGCGACGCTATCTAATCGTGGAATGTAGTCCACGTGATTTTGGTGTTAATAAATATAATGATTTAACTATTATGCTCTTTAATTTTTAATTTTTGAAATAATTATCGCGTGCGAAGCCGCGGGCACACGCTAGTTATTCATAAGAAACCCGTACTGCATCCGCATTTCCCATTAGTTCATAGCATAGGATTCAGGCGGCTGTGAGGATATGGCGTCAACAAATGGCTGACTATGCCTTTTATAATTAGTTATACGGTATTTTTATTTAATTTCAAATTATTTATAGAGCTTTTACTAAAAAAAATATTGTATGCACCACGTACGCAAAAGCAATACTAGATTCGTCCACTAAAGTTTTATTTTCTTCTTTCTTTTGCATATTTGATGAATAAATAGCTATTTTTACATTAATGGTGATATTTCAGTTTGTAAGATTACTAAAACGCACAGCGGAAATGTACATTTCTTCACCGCTCACAGGTGCTGTTGTTTACCTGCTTCATTGACGTCTACGTAGATTTTTCTTCATACATCGAACTCACTGGTAATGGACTCTACAATACAGCGATGTAGCTCCGCTACCGTAGTAGATTTCCACCCTCCGAGTTAGTAAATGGGCCCTACAGCGTTTGCTAACAAACTTGTGAATGAACGTCGAAAACAATGGTCTTTGTTTCTTTTTTGCATCAAAAATCCTCAAATATTCGGCTAAGTATTCATTCCAACAGGTTGCACTTTACACTTCTTATCTCGATATCAAATAAAAGAACTTATTTCCAGGCACTTCAAGGGATGCGGACTCACTCACTTTCTAAATATTTCCAGTGGATTTACGATAAAACCACATCCTTCACCAATGATAGTAAAACTGTGCTCCCTACTTGTCTTCGTCTGTGGAACTCTCACTACGATGTCGGATCCCTATCATCCACATAATCTTCATTTTATGCAATACTTCGATTCTGTACCTTCTGTTATTTCCATATTGTTCAAATATTCATGAAAGGGTATTTTTCATCAGGTAGTTAAGATAAAAATTATTTATCTCACCTCCCTAAAAAATGTTCAATTTCTTGGATTTACATCCTACAGACTTTTTTTAAATTTATTACTTTTTTGAAAGCAATGCTGCAAGTTTGCTGACCATTTCAACATTTTTGTACAGTAATAAAGTAGCTTCCAACTTAGAATAATGTACCTTACTAGGCTTCCCCCCAGAAAGACAAACAAACAAACAAAGCAAAATATCCTCATATACTCACTTAATATTTTTCCTTTTCTTCCATTCAGTAACCTCCTTCTCATACAGTGATTTGGATTTTCAGGCAATAAATCACACGATAAACAGTTTGAACTACCACCAGTACTCTAATTGTGTTTTCTTTCTCGTCCATTTCACATTCCAACATGCTGGCATATTTCTTTATTAACAATTTATGGCAAACAAGTTTCTTGAAACGATGCAACAATGAAATTTATTAACAGAATCATTATTCTACTTTCAAAAATACATAAATGCTTTAATTACTAACATTATAAAATTATTAAATTTCTTTCTGATTATATTCGTTGAAAAAAATGTTGTATAATAGCCTGTATATGGGTAAAGATTTTTCTGTTGACTCACAGGAAATAGATCTAGAGGCGTAACCGAACCATCTCACTCATGGATACAAAACAGCCTTTGTTGTTGTTGTTATTATTATTATTATTATTATTATTATTATTATTGAATTTTCAAAGGTATAGAACCCTGTTTTACCAACTGGCTTAAAAAGAAATAGCCTTTACTAACATTAGTATAAATAGGCTAACTATTACCTGATGATTAAGGAATATAGATGATCTTTACTTACTTGGATATGTAACTTTTGTTCTGCATGGAATAATAAAATGAAACTGCAGTTTTATTCTTTACGTTCGTATTTGTTGTGCTATACATTTGTATATGTGTGGAAATTTTATCTAACCGGTTCTTCCAAATTTATCTTCCAGGAATTGCTGTTATGTTGTAGTTTATACTTATGGAAGTTTTGCACATGCAAGGTTGTGTGTGTGTAAGATAAACTAGCATGTTTAGGCCACGCTTAGGAGGGCAGTAAGTTAGTAAGTTAAAGTTATTACAGTAGAGGGCTGCCAGGCGCTTGGGCCCCGGTAAACAGGTCACGCGGTCGCAGGCCCCTCATAACCACATCGCGTACAATTAATTTTAATCCACCACAACTCCCCTTCCCCCTCCCCCTTCCCAGTCAGCATTTGCATAATTATAACTGAACGTTTCCGAACAGATGAAATTACATGCCTACAGTTAAATCAAACAACAATTTATAAATATAATAGATTCAAAATAATAAATGAATTAATGGTACATTATGCAACGAGCCTAATAATACCATTAACGAGCCTAATAATACCATTAATGGTATTTATTAATATACGAGTATGTTTATGAATCGAGCAAACCTCTTTTATAACGCCAGTGAATTGTTTAATGCAAATTTAAATTTGACATTTTAATTTATACTTATTTTAATTTGTCCATATCAAATGTATCACTGAAATGGAAGAAAAAAATATAATCATGACCGAAGCAGTTCAGAAATTAATTGGTAGCATTACTTTTTTCCGACGATGACAAGAAGTCCTCACTAAAAGCTTCGTTGACATTCTTGGCACAGATGTCTTAATTCTGATTTTTCTCCTGAAAATGTAGAAGAATTCACACGAGTACGTGAGTGTATTCGTCCAATCTAATTTTTTTATTGACAATATGGAATGATGGTAGTTTAAGTTTTTCCATGGTGAAAGCAGTTCTTTCCCGAGATTTATACTAATGTACAGGACCGGGGTTCATCAAGAAATGTGAGGTGTCTTAACCCGATTGTGTTAACTACGGATATGGTGCATCGTGTTGAATACATGACAGTCCATTTGCTATATCTTCTAAACCTGTCAAACCCCGTGGACTTGAACCCAGCAGTTAGTGACTTTGACTGTTTGACGACTTTCCAGTTGTAGATTATAACGCCTTAAGACGTAGGTGCTTATTTTAAGGCATAAGAGTTTCTACATGTGTATTTTAAGTAAATTTTATTTTCTTACCTCACATTAAAGCAGCAGCAAGATCTTTGCTTGTATGCCACCTTTCAGTTATGCCTTAAGGGTTATGCTCAATTTAATAGTAAACAAAGTAATATTAATAATGAAAACAATAATTAAAACGTTGGAATTGTAGCAGAGAGTATAAATCAGATGGAGTAGAGAATGAAGCGAATATTAGCAATTAAAATCCGTTGGTGTAGCGAGTGTATTATACATGCTACCTCATGAATATGTAATAATGCTTGCAACATTGGAATTATAAATAAATATATTTCACTCTGTGAGAGAGTTCTCTATCGGTTACTCAAATGTAATTCCATATACATTTAATGAGCATTATACAATTCTAATTTACATATAAAGTACGAACGTAATTTCATTTTACTTTTAATTTCTCTAACCGCAGAAAGGCAATTGAAATGACCCATAAACCTTTGTAGGATTTTCACCAGAAATCCGCACTTTGAAGTTCTTTCAATCAATTCTGAGAGGGGAATAAGGCCTGAGTGTGCCACGTGAACAGCTGTAAAGAATTCAATGTATTCGAGATGGATATCTTTTGATGAAGATAGCCTATTACATGTACAGTCAACCCTCGATATAATGCCCCTCTTTATAGTGCCACCTTCGCACTGTGCCAATAAATGCAAGCGAACGGATCTTCTCCCATATAAAATACATAAGAAACCTCATTACTGTGCCAATTCATTTTAGTGTCATTGAATATAAGACACGATTTTTACAAGATATAGCTTGCAGTGACTTTTTTCAGTTGTAAAATTCTTTTAAAACTGGCGTGAATTTTAGGAGATTATTTAAGAAACATACTGTACTGTGTTTCCAAGAAGCGAGTGTAAATGTAGTGTGGTGGAATGTTAAGAAGTCGGACAGACAGCATGTGTGAGGGAGGAGCAAGTAGAGAAAGACATTCCATACTTTCACTTCTTTTAGTCTAGTGGTCATTCACCTTCCCTTAATGAATTTTTTTTTATAGAATCTCACTATCTGTAGCCCATCGCTGGATCGCGTTTCGAAAAAAACCAAATAGAACAGCCAAAGTAGGATGTGCCTTTGTGGTTTACAGGAAATATATAATAATATCTTCTGCCATGTACAAACTTGCTCCAAAATGCTCCGTTTCCAGGGAGACATAATTGCAGTAAAAGAAGCAGTTCAATGGTGCAGCAGTAGTAGTGTATTTATTTCTCATAAAAATTCTTACATATAGGCTAAACCACATTATTAACATTAACCGGCGCACGGGTGGTGTTGACCATACGTGCTCACTTCATACACTTAAATTATTACCCATAAAAATACACAATTAAAAAGATTATAATCTATTATTCACCTAACTACGAGTATCTACAGACGTAACCCCCCACCCCCAAGCAGTAAAACTTTCATAGAAACACATAGACATTATTAAAACAAAAAAAATAACATTTAGATTTTCTTAATTCTCCAAATCTAGGCTCTCTCTCACACATATAACTTTCTGCAGAAATTTACATGTCCCATGCCAATTGTGCTCATTCAGTAATAGATTTAGACATGCCTCCCTACTTCTTTGCTAGTTTAAAAATTTGTCGGGTAGCATCATAACTCTCCAACGCTCTGTAACTCCACATCCCGACAAGATATGAACCCAGGTTTCATTTTCTCTGCACATTGGGCAGATTCTGACCCCTCTCTCATCCGAAATTCTCTTAGATTTCCATCTTCCCAGGCGTATCCAGGCCATTGCTGCTCACAAACATATTGCGTGTATTCATAGTGACTCCAGGGTGTCCACTGGTCGGGAAAATCCGGGAAAAGGCCGGGAATTTCGTATGGTCGGGAAAATCCCGGAAAAGTCAATGAATTTGTTAAAATATCCGGGAAAATTCGAAAAATTGCAAAGTGTGATCAAAAAGACTTCTATACAATAATAGGCCTATATGAAAGTATATTTAATTTATTTTATCGATCCTAATTTTTGTATCTGTTATAGTTAAGTAATTATTGTTTGCAGTTACTATTGTTACTAAAAGTTTTTCTTATTTAAAGTATGTATAATCCTATAATTTTTCTTACACAGTTATTAGAAAATGCTTCATATTTTGGTCGGGAATTTCTGAAATGATCAATGAAAATCAGGGAATAAACCGGGAATTTCGTCAGCATTACTTGGTAGACACCCTGGACTCAAACCCAGTACTGTTCAAAATTGCTATCCAATAGCTTCAAAAGTAAGAAATCAGTTATTGAACTGTACTGCTCATATTTTTATTTCATGGGTCAAGGGTCACATTTTGATTGCAGTCAACGAGAGTTTAGACATATTGCAGGCAATGAGAGGATAGACGTATTGGCAAAGTTGGCTGCCTGACCTTTCATTTTGTTATAATTTATTCCCAGTCTCACATGTTAAAATAGTTGTGAAATAATTTATCGTTCAAAAGAGGCAGGAACAATAGCTGACCGTATTAAAGGCGTTCTAGTAAAATAACTATATTTTCCGAAACTCTTTGATGGACTGGAATGTGAAATGGTTATGCCAGTTTTTTCTGACACAATTTTTGACTGGACTTGGCAATTTTAGATAACATTTACATATATTCCATACTAGTCCTGCCCTGAAAGCATCTGCGGAGTGAAGACTCAAAATATAATAGACATACTTTTTGATTCTCCGTTATTTTATCGTGAGAAGCACAAACTTGAATTACAGTTTGAATCTGTAATCTGTATATTTTCTAAACCACTGTTAATACTATTTTATGAAGATACTATAAAGAAGCTAGTGTCTGTTTTGACTGAAATCACACCACACTGAAAAATGATGTTGGTGATCTGTATTCCATTCATTGACACCACAGCCTGACACCATAGCCGTTTTTGGGTCGTTTCTGAAAATGCAGTAGGGTGATTTTATGTCCAGCAGAGATGACAACATGATTTTATTTTATCACAGTGTAAAATGTTTGTATTTTTAGTTTATGATGGTGTGTAATATTAACACAGCCATCTGTTCAAGTGCCATCCCTGCACTCCCTCTATCTTCGCTTTCAATCTTCCCTCTTCTCTCCTAGTTATATTCTCTGCCAGTTGTTTTCTCTTTGCGCTTTCTTTGTTTTTGCCTCTCCCTTCTCTTCTTCTCTCTCGCTTTCTCTAGCTCTCCTTCTCTTTCTTTGTCGCACTCTATCCGATGCTCTTACTGTTATTTCTTTCCGTTTCTTCACTTAGGCCTACTATTCCTCTTTCTCTGCCTTTTCTCTCTCTCTGTATGCCTGTCTTCCTCTCTGCCTTCTCTTTCTATCTCGCTCTTTCTTGTTACGTCTGTTATGTTATTTTAATGAGTAATTTTATCGAAATCAGGATTTTATTTTATTTCTTTGTTAAAAAATATTACATTTGGCAAACTTTGTAAGTCGCATGGAATTTTATAAGGTCGGATTTCGGATTGAACATTTTTCTTTCTGTAAGTACGATTCTCAAAACCCCTTTTATTTCTTGCGTTGTCCCTGCATCCCATCCTTTGTTCATTTTGCTTACTCTGAGTTTCAGCTTAACTCAGTTTTCTCTATACTCTGTCAGTATTCAGTTTCCGATTAATTAAGCTTTAATTTAGTTCGTTCTGTAATTATAATATTGGTTATTTCTCAAATTTTTGCAGTATTTCTGCAATGCTTGTCATTTTGAAACTTCAGGTGGTTAGATAAATCAAGTGAGTGGTTCTTTGTCGTTATGCGTGAAGTCCAAGTCTTATGGAAACATTTTCCACCTAAAATATAAGCTCATTTAATTGTTATAATGTTTTCCACTCACAACCTTACACCCTCTACAAGTAGGTCTATTAGCTTGCATAACTGAGACGTTCAAATACCCAGTTTAGGATGAATCATTTACATTATTATTATTATTACACATAACATCTTTATACTATGTAGTCAATAGTTAAACAATATTTATTTAAGATACGTCAAGTATTAAAAACTAAAATTAAATTATGGTGTCAATAACATAACCGTACAATAAAATTGGCAGAATATAACTGATCCTCCTTCGTTGTAATTTAATTCTGGGGATACATTTCGGCATTAAGCCACGCCATCCTCAGCCCTTGATCCGTTTTTCTCAGTTTTACCTAAAGCTCTCTCAACAGCTTCTCAGCATATTGTTTATTTTAACAAGTCAGCCTGGGTGGTGCAGTCAGTATCGTGCTGGCCCTCTATATTATGCCCGAGGTTGGTGGTTCGATTCCTGCCCAGGTTGATAACGCCTGTAGGTCTACACGCATGTAAATGAACTCCTGCGGGACAAAAATCCGGCTCATGGGTGACGGTCACAGGCCTAAGATGCGGTACATCCCAGTCGTCAAATAACAATAACAACCTCTATTTTAATGAGAAATTAGATCTAAAGATGGGAAAAGCAACACGATCATATTTTACTTGTCTGTACTTAAACAAAACGCCGGGACTAGATAGTGACACCGCTTCCAAAGGGTCTCTTTATCAACGTTGTGCTCCCTTTAAAGGGGAACACTGGAAAACATAAAGGGGAGATTTGTAAAGTAATTAACTGTTTTAGAAACGGGAACAAGGAAGAGAGATAGGACTGTTCCATGCCACTGATTTGACAGAGCTTATGTGCGGTCATGGTCTCCCTTCCTGTTCCCTCTTTCCTCTTCCAGAATAACTTTACAAGCATCTTCTACGTAATGTAAGTGTAAATGTAAGTGTAAGTGTAGGAAAATTCGTTAAATTATTTCATACGTTGTCAAATGAAATTTGATTACGTTATTGAAATTACCCCAGAAAATTGAATTTTACGGCACTTTAAATACTTTATACCAACATGATAAACGCAACTTAAAACACCCATTTTCGGATAAAACTAATTGTTTTCCCCTTGAAGCTTAAATAACTTTATTATAACTATTGTTATCTCTATATATATAAAAAGGCTTTGTCCTGACTGACTGACTGACTGACTGACAGGAATCAACGTAGAGCCTAAACTATAACAGGTAGAGACTTGGAATTTTGACAGCACCTTCGTTTCATAATGTAGGTGCTCACTAAGAAAGGATTTTGCCAAATTTTGATATACCAAAAATTAAATGTTTTTGATAATACTTAATCCCTTTTTACACAGAATTATAAAATCCAAATCACAGAACATATTGTTGCTAATGGTATTAGATGGGTTTGGAAAAAAAAAAGAAACGCAAGTTTGACAAATAAGAGAAGCTATCAATATAATTCATGTTATAAATAAATATTAAAGAATGTAATCCACGAAAATAATGCAGTCACAAAACGTTCTCTACCCTGGACATAGAGAAAACAACCTACGAGGTATGGTAATGTGGTATATTATTATATCGCAGGTTTTTGGAGAGAGAAGTATGAAAGTGGTATTGCTTTCTGTTTAATTTCATCCCCAAAACAGTTTTATGGTAACATGAGAGTGAGAAATAAAATTTTCCGCCTCGGTATTAAAATGTTATGTTACAGGAATTTCTGTTTCTTCTTATTTGGACCCCTACCAGGCGTGCTGTGTACAAGCGATGGGATGCAGAATTCTACATCCTCTATGAGCCATAAAAAAACTATAGGTCTATCAAGCGTTTTCTAAGGGAATAGTTTGAGTGTAATAAGTCGTTCTTCCTATTTCAGATTATAAATACCTAGGCTATATAAGGACCTAAAATTTAAAAATCGAAAGTCCTTCATAAGTTCATTTCCAATTACAAAATAAAAAACCCGGGCGACGCCGGGTCTTTTAAGCTAGTAGTATTATATTATATTACCTAAGAATTCGACATACAGTTATTTCATTGTGAAATTTACATATCTGTAAGTAGTTTGGAGGTGGATTTTTGAAAGAAAAAAATAATTGCCATGACTTATGCCCCATTCCTCGTTTACATTCAAAGTAATATAAAAGTCTGGTGGTTCTTGTTAGTACATTTGTTGCTTTTTCACGCAAAACTATTCAGCCTAGTTTAAATTTTGGATAGATATAGTTTTTGTACCTGGAAAGACTGTAGGTTCCACTATTGTAGCGTAGGGGATGGTTTTATTCCTTTGGGGCCATAGATCATCCATGATATTTAGACGTTAAGGAGGATGAGGAGGAAACAGTTTAAATTTTTGCTTCCTCTGCCCGTACCATAGATACTATCGGTAGAGGAAGTATTGTGTTTGATTCCAAATTTCGAAAGTTAAATTTTTAACATAAATAGGTCCTCTGAATAATAAAATAAAAAACTATTTTGAGAAACTTGTTTCTGTGTGTGTTTGTGAAAGCCTGACTCCAAAAAAGAAAAGTAATATAAAAATAAAATTTCGTATTTGTGTTAGGTATCGGCTGGGGATGTGAAAAGAAGATTGGCGACGATTTTCTCTTACTCTTGAGGCCACTTTACATAAGGAAAATTTAGTTTTTCCCGATTTTCTCGAAAACGGCTCTAACGGTTTTGTATAACTCTTGTACACGAGATGCTTTTACTAAAAGCTAAAACTTTTATCAAAACAGTTTTCTCAAAAAAATTCTCTGAAGAGTAATTATAAACCATCCAGTGTTTATAGAAACTCAATCTTGCCTGGAGAACAATAAACCTTTACATCAGATTCAAACAACTGAATGCGCGTTGTTTGCAATACGGCCTCTCATTCTATAATAAAATGTGAAGTGGGAAAGGCTTTAGGGTAAATTGCTTGAGTGCATTGAATTAGAACACGTCCGGTTCGTTTAGTCAAAAAAATGTTCCTTGGATCCTTACATCTGATTAGGTAATTTGTTAGGTCTGTTACTGTGTTATATGTTGCACTCAAATAGGGGTATTTTAACACTCATGACTCCATAGTAGAAGCTACATAAAATGTAGAAGCTTGGTCGCATACACTTTCCTTAACTTACTTGAACACCTGCTCACTAAGTCCTAGATAAATCACAGAAGCAGGCTCCTCTAGTTGTGATACGTTCGGAAAATTATCGAACACCCCAATGGTGAATTATCAGTAGGGTTCGGATGTTTATGAAATGTCATATTTTTATCCTGACCTCCATTCTCGCCGAAAGCACAAATTAAACACGAATTGCATGCTTGTTATGGTAATCGGACAGTTTTTATTTTGCATATAAAGTAATATTTTGGTCATTTTCATGGTCTTGGTCATATTTCGGTCATATTCGTAATTTAACGTGATATTTCGGTCATATTCGTAATTTAACGTCATATTTTAGCTATAAATTCGGCAAAAGAGTACAGTGATGCAGTATATGTACTAAATTGTCGACTTCATTTTTTTTCCGAAAAAGAGTCACGAATATTTTGGTTTTACTTTAACTGAATTGTAAAGGGACAATGACAAGTAATAGCACAATTACCTTTTCCTCCTTGCTGTTAACGACTTCCAATAGACATGATTTTAAAATATTTTCAATTCACAGTTACAGTGTTATCTGGAAACATTAACAGATTAGAAATTCTTGGCAAATAAACCTGTAAATCACCTGTAAAATTGTTAAAAAGTGATTATCTGATGGTATTACTGTAATGTAATAATTTAGTGTCACAAAAGTTTAAATTGGAACATTTATTTTTAGATAATACATTCTTTTATGAAGGGATTTTAGGATTTTTGGGTCATATTTTGTCATTTTTAAAGTCATATTTAGTCATTTTTAAGGTCATATTTACAGTCATATTTTCCACTTTTTTAGGTCATAAACATCCGAACCCTAATTATCAGTATCAACGTGATTATATATATATATACTTTTGCAGAGTTACTTCATGTAGGTAATATCTTTTCTTCATCTGTACGAATTTGAATATAGTTAAAATCGAATTTTTCCGCGGTGTAAAGGAAAGAACATCTAAGTAGGTCTACATAGTATATTCTTGAAGATCTTCATCCCACTCGAGTTAAAACTTTCAATGCATTCCACACTTTCCCGCTAAAAATACATAATATAGGAAGATTAATATTTAGGTTCGTATCTTAAGACATTTTGTGTTTATTTAATACTGCTAATATACGTGCTATCAATCCCACCAAAAGTGACTGAAAAATGCCAAGATCTTTTGTTCTATTATATAAAGAATAACAACAGCGTAGGATGCCAAATTCTCTTCCCTTCTGAAAGTGAATTTACAGTGATATTTTAAAAATAAATTCCGAAACAAATTTAATACTATGTAACGTCTTCAACGCCAATTTTCAGTATTAATGTTTTTGACAAGTTAAAACAGGCTTTATTTATATTAGATTGCGGTATTTAGTTGGATGTACAGGACAGTATTGCTTGAAAACAATCCAGAGGCTGGGCACTTTCTGAACGTTGGACTTGGGGAGAGACTAATACTTCGCTACAAGAGGCTTGTGGCATTACTGTTAACTAACACCATGTTTGTACAAGGAAGATCGATGCAATAGAGTAGTCAGTGTGTATACAGTGACCCACACTCGGAATACTCAACTTATTACTACACACAGAAATACTAATGTAAAACTATTATTCTTGTAGTAATCAGAGTGTTTACAATGTTCACATAAACTGAAAATTAATGATTTATTCGTCCTCTTATGCAATAATTAAGATACTCAAACTAACTCATCCACCCAGTCGTGTGGCTGTGTTGTTAATCTGCTGTACTCAAGCTTGCACCGTACAAAGCTTCGGAAGTTTTCTATAATAGACGGGGTTCAAATTATTTCTTTTATATATCGTTGACATGCTTAACATGTAGGACTCTGATAAATACACTGACAGGGAATTTATTATATTCTGTCGAATAATTCAATTTCGTGTTTTTACCAGAAATACATGTTTTAAAGATAATCAAAATTAAAAAATACCATGTAAGAAAATGTATACTTAAGTCTTTGTATCTGTCCATCTGTATTATATGTCCTTTGAAGAGCGTACCTCGAAAACGTATAATTATGTAAGCCAGTTTTGTGAAATAAATTCCTACCGAAGATGAGCGACCGAAAAAATTATATTTCCCCTGTTTTTATTTTTAATTTTTATTTTGTTATTATTATTTTTTAAATAGCTACGACAACACTTCCTGACTGTCTAGCCTTTCTTTGTCTTTTCTACATAACAAAGTCGAGGCAGCTCGCTTCTCCTAGAAAATGACAGTGGATCAAGCTGCCGAAAGCTCGGAGACAATTCTACTCATCCCATTTTAGTTAGTCAAATCAGTTTTCTCATCTCAGTACTTAACAGCGAAATGCGCTCTCTTCCTGGGTGACCACTTACTAACGTATGTGGTGGAATATGGAGAAAAAAAAGGAAAACACACAGTTATGTACATAGGCAAAATCAGTGTCTCATTTACGAAATTTTAGATACTTTCTGTGCTTGTATTAGATATATTTCCTATATGTAGGTGCTTCTATTAGGTCTATTTATATTAGGTCTATTTAGGTCAGGGGCTTCCATATATAGTGGCATCTTATAATTAATTTAAACCTATTATTATTCTCATACTCTGTTCAGATTAACTCATAGAACACCTAAGCACCTCTAGATATTATAGGAAAGAAGGTTAAGTACTATTGAAGGCACGAGACGACAGAAAGACAGAAACAAATTATGTAAAGGGGTCAAAATATCATTCGGGCCTCGGAATATCATTCTGGCCCAAATCATGAATATGTAATAAACTTCACCTATGATTAGTGAGATGGTTAGTCTTTAGCTATATTGCTACCTATTGCTGGGATTACAGTCGTTCCTAACAGACATTTTACATCCACAATATTAAATTAAAAAATACTATAGCCCTAACTTATAATAATAATAGAGAAGAGCACCCAATGGGCATTATGTAATAATAAGATTGTTATGGAGTCATTTGGTGCAGAACTGAGTCAGAGAGGTTTTTCTTTCTTTGCAGATTAGGGCATGATAGCTGTCACATTTCCCCTGGCACAGTTCACACACACACTCAGGGGTTGGCTTATGAAAGGCCTTCAGCTTGCAAATCTTAAAATGAAAACCATGGACTGCAAAGCCCTAACTTATAAAAGTCATAACCGAATCTTACAGTGTGTGAGTCCATTATGAATATGGACATTGTATTGCATTTTCAGGATAGCTGCATTTAAATTGTGGGCATATCATTGTATCATCCGCGGTCTCGCTCGACGAATGGTGCTGCAAGCGTTACTATAAATTTTAACACTTCCTAACCCGCGTCCCTATTTCACCAGTAACCCGTTCGGAAAAACAAACAATGATTTATACAGTAATTTATCTTACAACTTTAAATTTACGGAGTGAGTTATGAACTTGGGACATCTTCATTTTCCAGCCGAAGCACAGTTACGTAAAACAGGAGTATAGTTTATTGTTTTTGCCGGAATCTGTGTTTCCATGGCTGTGATATAGACTACTTCGAAAAACGAAGCGAAAGAGTTAAAGAGAATCTACCCCATGGGTATTACTTATGTGAAAGTTAATCTCACTTAAAAACTACCCTAAAAAATTTATCCTTTAAACCTACAGGTATATACGGAATCCTGTTGCTATATTCTTTTATCCCTTTGCCCATCTGTCTGTCCGTTCGCAGACCTCGCGTCCTGGCGCTAAACTATAAAGATTCTTTTGCAGCTACCGTGAAGTTTTGTCAAATAAAATCACAAAAAAGACGTGTAAGCCAGATTTCTAATTTTGAATAGTATAAACATAAATCCAGTTAAGTATTCATCCTATTGAAAGGCAGAAAATTGTCAGCAATATTACTGTAAGCAACTTAGATCGTGAATAAATTACTTTTCAGCGACATCTACATTAAGTGAGATATTTCCGTTTTTTATGTTCTGTTTCTCATATAAGGTAACCTTCCGCTTATTTATTATTATAAATTAATGATTTACTATGAATAATAATATTTCCTGGAGTGTGCACATTTAGAATAAGAACTTTTGTTCATTTACACGATGTTCAAAATATAGGCACGGAACCTAAAATAGTTCACCTAACAATCTCATTTTTAACATTTCATCGGAAATTGAAAATTAACTTATTTAATAATCTTTCGGTGCGGTTTAAGAAGTATGCAAAATTGACGACATTACTTAACATATAGGTCTAATTTTACAGGTGCATTTGTATATTTTTGTACTGTAAAATAAAGTAATAGTCTTTTTATTTTAATAAGTAGGCCTACTGTATCGGATATTTACTTACCGTGATTCATCGTCGCTGTTTCATCTCATATCATAATAAACCAAATTGTACATCAGTTGCAATTAACAGGAGTCATAATACATCAACAATGGAGACAAGATGCACATCAATAATACTGGTATACCCACAGAACCTAACACACGTGACAAGACTCTTATTTTTAAAAAATGTTTGAATAAAGTTTAATAAAATAATATATTCCTAATATTGTTCTGCAACTAACTGCCTTTCTAGGTAAAAATTATGCATTTTTTATTTTGTATCAAATAGTAAATTGGCAACACCGTGGAATCCCGTAGCGTGAATGAAGGGGGACAGAACGGTTACGTCAGGTGTTTAAAAGGACAGACGGATTCTGTCTGGTGACATGCGTTACAACAAAGCCTGTACCTCCCTCCCCTGTCCAACCCTACACACCCCATACACCCCTTATTCGGAGCATGCTTCCGTTCCAGCCACCGGTCCCTCTCCTACTGAAAAGATAGCAACACTTCTGTGCTTACTGGAAAAGTGGAATATGAAAGGTCTCCATAGTCCACTTTAAACAAGCTGGAAGCAAGCGTAAATACTGTAGTACTAGTCAGAAGAAAACAGAAGCGTAGTTCACAAGGAGAAGAAATTCTTTGCATGTCGTTAAAAAAACATGAAAACAGTGTTACATAAAAGTTCGTGACATTTTAAGAAGACCTCGTCCCTAACCATCGTCTATCTACAAAAGAAAATAATAGCATTGTTCCCTAATCCAAAAATCTGCATCGACCTCATTGGCTCTATTTTTCACCCCTGTTAACCCTTTCTTTTCCGGAATTTCTAAAAAGAAAACGGTCTTGTTGGCTGGGAAGGAGACTAATATGCACCCTGCCACATTCCACAGGCTAAACCACTCGTTTGCTATAACAATTGATTCTCAAATTATTGTTGTAAAAGGGTGTTTCTAAATTAGCTTCATCGTTGTATCGTTAAGTTTTAAAACCCGTTAATTTTGTTATAAACATGCATATTCGCGTATTCGCTCGCATTTATTAATACACTTGCGAGATGTTTTTAAATCAGTTATTTAACTGCAAACTATTAAAACGTTGTACTTATTAACACTTAACGTAAATCACTCAGAAAAAAGTCCTCAAATTTGAGTTCTCTGTTTTTTCTCGGTTGCTGTAGTAGGAGAGCAAGGCCATCGGCAATTAATTTTACAATTCAACTTACTGGTACTGGTACTTCGATAGAAAATCACATTTTCTGCCATTTTTCCCTCATAACTCGCGAATAAAATCTAAAATTAAAAATCCGGCTTCGAGATGCATTCGAACACCCTTCAGTCCATCTACGTTAAAATTTCCAGATCTCTGCGTGGCGTAGGTTTGGCTAGACATCGCACCCAGACAAACAAAAAACAGACACATCCTATTAATATTTAGATGAATTACCCAGTTTTGCTGCAGCAACCGAGTAAGGCCACCTTTATTAATTTCACAGTTGATACGGCCTACATGGAAACACCAGCTCAAATATTATATTAGATATTATAGAGAGTGTAGACCATTTGTTATAGGGTACTGAAAAATATTAAATGTTTACTTTTTAGTATTATTTGTATAATTATGCCGTTGAGTTTAGATGTTTTTGCAAGGAAGGTAGACTGACCTGTATAACTGTGTGAGCCTGCGTTTGTTTACAGTAACTCCATAACCTAATATTAAATTATATCTGCGATCAAATGTAATTTACATGCACAAACTAATGTTGAAACAGAGTACAAACATTGCTGATGATGTTAACACTGTATTCCCTTCATAATTATAGAGTCGAACGCTTTTGTTTAGGCAAATATGAAACATATAGTGGGAGAAGATGCATGCATTAATGGAACGAAGTCAGATTGCATGATTCCATGTACACACACATACATAGGCCTATACAGGGTGTTAAAAAATTACGGGATGATAGAGGAGGTAAGGAGTGGGCCAGATGTACATTTATGAAGTGGAACTATTTTATTTAAACATAGCACATGATTCTTATGGGTCGACTAAAAGTATTGTAGGCTTTTGTAAACCCAAACGCACCCCTAAACCATTCCCTTATTTGTAGGGTAAATGGGGAGTATTAAAGTACAGTACATTTAATGTATAGGAAGATTTTGATTATCAACCGTAACCCCTTCCTGGATAATGAAGGAGATGGATCGTCTAAATTCATTTTACAGTAACCAATATCTAATACATTTAAGTATGTAAATAGGGACAGTATATAGACACTACAGAAAGAACACCAGCCAGCCCCGGCACTTCATTCTCCTTGACAAAGAAGCTTCAGATTGACCCCGAAACGTCAGAATTTATTCAAGTTACCAGCACCAGGCTAAGTTCAGGTTAAAAAGATAAAATCCTTTTGTACACTGTAAAATATTTTGTACTGGAGTTTAGGGGAAACAAAGTGATTTGTATACTGATTTGTCCCCTTTTACCTTGGTTTTAAACTCTCAACCACCGTAGACGAGCAAAGAAGCGAAAATCAATCTCTTTTATTCACGGTGTAACTTAAAACTCGGGAGATTTGTATAGCGTGTACATCATATTGAGTTCTCTGCGTCTGCTGATTTCAACCTTTAAGCGGGCATATAGAAACGAAGAGGTTATACAATCTTAAGTTCTCTTAATGTGCTTTGAGCATGATACACTTTCCTCCCTCATTTCAATCCCTAAATGGCTATTTAAGAAGTTAAGTGTGGAAAATCGAAATCTCTTCATAAAATCTAAGAAGCACTTTACGTGGAAGTACAAGCAAAATAGAATAAACCTGGACAGTGCCGGGTACTTTAAGCTAATACAAAATAATATCAAATAAGGGCTTCTCCATTATGAAATTGAAGTGCTGCCGCATTAGTAGAGTTTGATAAGAAGTTACTCGGGAAACATATAACAAACTAAGTTTTCGCATACTTAAAAAAAAAGTAGAATCTAATTCGAATGTCATTTGGATTTGAATATTGTACTAGCAGCATGAAATCCATTCAAGACTTGCACTTAGGCCTACTAGTAATTTATACCAAGAGCATACTGCTTAGTGCAAGAATAAGGCAATGGAGAAACTTCTTGACTAATTTACTGTTTACGTCTGATAACTTCTCCACCTTAGGTGAGTCTGAATCTGTAATCCATGTGGTTAAATCAAAAAGGTATATTGAAAAAAAAGTGAAACTCACATAACTTCCTCTGCCCAAATAAAAGTTTGCCTCTTAGTATGCTATATTTTGTATGACATTCTCTTCATATAATTTGATTGTACAAGTGAAGAGAATATCGTTACCACATCGCATCCCCAAAGGATACACAATCCAAATAAAATCTGATGTAAAGCACTCACATAACTTTCTTTATCCTAAGCATGAGCAATACACCTTTATCACTTCATATTCTGATACACAATAAAAGGCCGTGTTGCAAAGAGTGCGTATTCAGTTGTTTCAACTTGATGCCAAGCTCTATTCTTCACCACTTGAGTTTGTACAAACATAAGGTGGCTTATAACTGCCCTTCAGAGAAGTTTATGTACGAGTATACTGCATTTCACAATAATAAGTAGATTTTAGTTTTCTTGTTACTATGGGATATAGAAGAATGTCATTCATATTTTAACTAATGTTTGTTATGACATTCTGCATTTAAGTCATATTTATTTCGTTTTTATCATGATATCTATTAATTTTATATAGAAATGTGTTAAGCAAAAAATATTCATTATAATTTTCTCTACAACTTTATTGTGCTAGGTTTCCATGTCTACTATAATGTAGAAAACCTAGAAAATTGAAAATATATACGAGTCAAGTATCGCTAACTCATTTTTACAGAAAAACGGTTGTTTTTCATAGATAGAAGATAGAAGTTTTACAGTTTCGAATTTTATATTTTTATTAAAATCTTTACAGCCATTTTTTAAATCTAGATTTTTAACAACTTCATGAAAATTCCCCTTAATATTTTAATTATAAAAACCAAATTCTGGGCAGTTCGATAAAATTCCAAAATAGTCCTTAATTAAAAAGAAAAGAATCCCGAGAGACCATCATAAAAAAATAAGTAAATACAACAAACCGTTTACCCCCTGTGCTTGTCCACAGACATACGTCAGTCCAAAATATATTTTTTTAGGTTTCTAGGCATCGTGAAACATGTTTTCCCGGTGTTATCTCGATTTTGATTTTTTTGTCACAATCACAGTACTTTCTTTATAACTACGTATATGCGAGAAAGTAAAATCCTCACCGTTACTCTATTAATCTTACATTTCACCTTTTATACAATTTTTATGGTAACGAATTTATAAGTCTGTAGCAGTGAAAAGGTTATACACATATAGTATTATTGGAAATAATGTACTATGAATTTATTAGAAATATATCAATGCCAGGGGAATATTAGGAAAGAAAAATAATGATTTTCTAGACAGTACAGTAAAATAGGAATGAACACAAAGTGACAAGAAATAGAGGCATTGAAACTTGTCTTCCATGATACTCCACAGCTGACTGTCCATTTGTGCAGCATGAAATGAATTGGCCTTTCTGCCACTTAGATGTCTTCCTGTCCACGCATCATCCTATCTCTACTCTGAACTCAATAAATCCCGGCGACCGTGGGCTACTCAGAGCTTTAGCTGCTTCAGTCAGTTCAAAATTGAGTGTCCCGCAGGGATAACAAAAAACATACATAATTATTTGCTCTCATGCTGTGTTGTATTTACGAGGGCAAGTCAGTGAGTATCGGCACACATTTATTTATTTATTTATTTATTAGGGTTTAGTATAATGTTGTAGCTTCCTGAACCAAAAATACACCATACATGTCTAAATATCATTTTTACCTTTCCATAAATCCCTATATAAAATATTTTCTTCTTGTTGTCCTTTCAGTTCCATACATTTTTCACTCCATTCATGGAATTTTCGCCGATTTTCCTTTTCTGTTCCTTCCCACATCACTTCTTTTAGGTATCATCGTTCATAGTACTTAATGCTCATCCCATTGTAATATTTTTGTATTCATATTTTCTATTGTGTACTTCTATACGTCCATTATCTCTCTTACTGGTACTTTTTTTTATCCTCTTCTTGATTTCATGGCCGCATGTTTCCAGTAATGTTTATAATTCATTTAAACAACACTAAAGGCCTTAAAATTGTATTAATTTTCTGTAGAGTCCACGTGCATTTATTCAAGCGTTCGACAATCTTCTGGATGACCGTTGGGAAAAAAAATATAGGCTATATTCAACTGAACATCAAACCATTCATGCACAACTCCCTTAATTTCTTCTTCTGAAGGTATTTGACAGTTGTTCAGTGCATTTTTATATGGACTATTGGCCCATATTATTGATACGATAGTCTGATGGAGCGAGATCGGGACTTATTCAAAGACAATTTTTTTTTTCTCGATCATCCAGAAACTGTTGGCATACTGGAAATAGTGTATTGAAAAGCACAGGGACTATGTTGAAAAAAACTACAATTATATACTATATATTTTAGTGTGTATATAAATATATATATATATATATTGTTTAACACATATAGAACAAATCAGGGCCATAGCAAGGTCCTTCTGCGCCCTTGGCGAGTCTGACAAATCTGCGCCCTCCAATACTGGAGTCTGAACAATTTTTTTAATTTCTGTAAAATTGTTTATTATTTTAATATAAAAGCACTGTTATTATCAAAGAAAACCTAAACCTCAATTTCAAAATGAACTAAGTACTGAAAAGTACTAAGACTTTCAAGGTACTGAAATCTAATTTTCAGACGATTGAACTACTTAAAAAATAATTAATTCATAAAATCTAGAATTTTTATTGTTTGATAAATTGCACTAGTCTAAAAACGGTGGTATTTTTCAAGGTAACTTTTGCGCCCTCTTTATACCTGCGCCCTTGGCGGGCGCCCATCTCCCCACCGCCTAGCTACGGCCCTGGAATAAATAGGGAAGGCTGTAAAATGATAAAGCCTGCCATATAAAATTGTGGTGACTAAACCTCCCTTCAGAGTCGAAATTTCTTGTCCTGAGCTAGATGCAATCTTAGGGAGCTGAGTTGACTTGCAGTCCGCTGACCGAACTAAAACCCCGGGTTCGATTCCCGGCCAGAACGAATTTCCTTTTATGTAGTTATAATAATGCAAATCTCTTCAGTACGGTAATACTAGAAAATAAGTTAAGTCAATAAATAAATATTTTTATTACATTGAATTTATAATGTTTTGAACATGTGAAAATATATAGTAAGATATCTAAACTATTTGAAGAGGATGAATTTAGGAAACCCGATTAAAATAACATTATTTTTATATTTTCACTTTGCACAATATATCGTTTCAGCGAGTGATGTATAACATTTACAGTTGAAACATAACTCTAAAGAGAAGAGCGATATTGCTGTGCAAGAACATCCCTGTTGTAATTGATACAGTTACACTTGGCATAAGCCATAAAATATATATTGAATGCTAACTAAAGTGGTGAATTTCAGTGATATCCAATGTCATACCCAGTAATAACAGCGTCACCGTTTAGTAACATTTACAGTATTAAATGACGGATTATAGCAGTGCAATGTAATGCCAATTTTTACATTACCAAGCACTCACTTTGGGATAATATTGTCTAATCGATGTTAGCAAAAATTGCAATTTGCTATCTCTCTCTCTCTCTCTCTCTCTCTCTCTCTCTCTCTCTCTGTCCTATATCCCCAGTGTCGGGGCGAAGGGCCTCCAATTGGAGGTTTCTGATGCCTGTGTGAATTTTGTTACGCTTATTTTCCGAGAGAGGGCAGAGGGACAGGTGGTAAGCCCATCGCCTCACAACCCCCCAGAAAACTAAGGTATTACTTGGAATTTGCTATGCTTAACAATAATTATTATTTTCCTTCGAGTCGCATTTAACAGGAGTCGTATAAAGAAGAGAGAATCAATATCAATTCATGTAAAGGAAAATCTGATTTGTGTGAGAATCGAACCGGATTTCAGTTTAGAAGGCTTAAAATACAAGAGATCTCTTTTCTTTAAAAAAAACCCCGTGCGATTATTTGTGCGTCTACACTCTACATCAATGTATCTTCTTTTCATAATTGTATACAGTGAATTTCCATGCACATGTTGATTTATCGTAATCATAACCACATGAGGCCTGGTCCAAAGAACTCCTCCTTGATCTTATTTCTCCAATTGTTCTGAAAGCTATTCCTATTTAAAAGAGCTAAACTTTTGTAGTCTATTGAATATTTACAGTGTTTTCATGTTTTATCCGGTTTAAATATTTCATTGTTCTACACATTATTTTACCCCTACTTTTTTCAATCTTGCCACCTCATTTGCTGAATATATAAATATAACTATATATATATATATATATATATATATATATATATATATTAGAGAATCGAGACAGTTTAGTGTATACAGTTACGCAGGCGTGTTCAGTTCCCCAGATCTCAATGCATAACACATTTTTGAATGCACTAAAACAGTGGGTCTTAATCTGGGTTTGAACGAACCCCAGGGGTTCGGTGAGTCAGTTTCGCGGGTTCGGCGGAGGTCAAAACACACCCGACTCATATGATTCGTGATGACACGCTCCGCTTGTCCATCATTGGCTGCAGGTGACCACGCAATATATATATTTTGCAGTTAAGAAGTGTTCGGTGAATGCGCATATGAAACTGGTGGGGTTCAGTACCTTTAACAAGGCTAAGAACCACTGCACTAAAGTGTTGTAATTATTCTATAGGAGTCTTACCTTCGGATCAGGCAATTTGTCTTCCTTGACTTGACTTCCTTTCTTTATTTCCTGGTTTATTTGTGCTTGCAAGACCCAATCGTATTTAAAGTTGACAGTTTCTATAATTTAATTGTCCATTTCTCTTTTCAACTATCTTTGTAACCCTTCTTATAAATAAAATGTTGGGTTTCATTGTAATTAATTTTTAATTTATATTTAATACAATATCTTGAAACAGCATCCAAAGCGGTTTCCAGACCAATGAGAGGTTTTGAGGCAAAGCCACATCGTCCGCGAAGATTATCCCCGGGATAATTTGTCTGCTCTAAAACTGAACTATGGCAAGAATTTCGAGCTACTTCGCCTATTATATCATCTATATACCTAGGCCTGTATGTTAAATAGATATGGACTGAGATTATATCCTTGTCTGACTCTTAAGGTTTGCCGTATCTCGGAAGTTACCGGTCCCTGGTTATAATATTTTTGTTTTAAGTATATAATATTCATATTAAGAGGATGGTTTATATTTTATACACTACGTTTTGTTTTAAGTACAACGTACAATGAAGAATTTTTCCTCCCGAATAATGCTGACAGCTCCTTCTCTAACGCTTCAGTCGATTGAAAATTTATAACCGCATCTCCATCCATCATGGCTTTCACAAATCTGGCGTCACCACTGGGGCATAAAATAATGAAACATGTGCACCACCATTTTCTTAAGTGCGTTTTAAATTCTATCCCACCATCACTCTTTATCCTTCAAAATAAATGCACAGGATTTATTTACTCTCTCGATATCGCTGACACATGAATGCTCTTAGAGAAATGTTTGATTTTACGTTTCACTGCTGAATCAATGGGCTGTATCCACGCAGTATGAAAGCCAAGAAAACCTTTTGTTTGCGTATACGAACTCCCCTCCACGGCACTCTGCTATTCACACTGCAACTGGTGACACAGTTTAAAACGACTTTGATAATCCTGTTATTGATGTCATTCAATCCTGGATCTAGGTAATTATTATTCTTTATAGATCTTTCTTGGCTAGAAATTGAGTAATATTGGTGTCTCGGACTCATTATTCAACTTTCCTTCATTTCATTAACATGCTTTTTAATTACACTGGTAAATAAAATCAGTTAATCTGATATAACAAAGTGCCAGAATGCTTTTTTTAATCAGTGATAATTGCAATTATGATAGGCCCATGCCGAAAAAAAGTTATTTTTATAATAATCTCCGAGCTAAACTCCAGATCGATTCATTCAATAGTTCAGGAGAAAGTTTCTTTAGTTTTTATTAACATATAGAAGATAGAATCCTTGCATATTGACGCTTCAAAATGAATTGGTTATGTTGACTTTTCTTATGTTCTTTTTTCACCATCTTAAATATCTCTTATCAAAGCATCTAAAACCATTAAAAAGCGAATTTGGCAAAAATGGAGATGTTTGGTTTTGTCAAAACGGTCCTCAATTAGGATTCATTGTATTTATTAAAGGATTATACCGATTTCTGTGACAGATCAGGAAAACGTCTAGAATTGTTTCTTCGTAAAGCATTAAGAAAGACATTGACGTACAGCTTTTCTTACATTTTCTCTTGTGTTCACGATTTAACCTCTTTTTGTAAAGGGTCTACAGCATTTGCGATTATTTGTTCCCAACATACTCTACTGCAGTGGAAGATGTCTGGGATTCAAACAATCCGGTGAAATCATGACATGAGGTTACGTCCTGACTAACAGTGAGTGACAAATTAGAGGTCCGGGTACAACGCAGCCCCATTGTCAGTCCATCCACATGTCCTTCTTCTAAAACCAATTCGTTTATTACATTACTATCCCAACATGCTCTCAGGGATTGTACAAATACCTGCATTTTTTGTCTCATCTTCGGTATATCCCTCTCATATTACTTGATTTAAATGCTTGAATCTTGTCCATTTTCTAGTGAGGTTTGAAATAATATTAACTGTTGTTGACACTAACTGTAGAAGTGTTAACAATAGCTAGTGTTAATGTTATTTAACTGTGATTTTGTAACTATTAAATAAATTACCTATCTACTAACTTATCGGTAAGTTATCGGTAACAGTATGCAATTAGTAGGGCAAGGCATTTTATGATTTTGCATGGTTTTTATATGAAGGTTAAAGATAGCTCGATTATATATAAATGTGTATCATGAAATGATTGATTGAATAAGGGCATTTTTCTGGCTTTATTTTGTAGTTTTCGTCATTTTCAAGACATAGCTCATTTTTTGACAATTTTTGGGTCATGTTTCAGCGGAGGTAGAGTGGAGCTTTTCCATGTACTAATCGATCCTTTCAGATAACACACAGTCGTTTCTATTTGAGGATCTCCGCCAGTGTGTTCATTGTTTATTTTAATTCGCGTTTATTGTAAATACCATAGCAGTTTGTCTTGTAGCAAAAAAAAATTGTTTCCTTCTGTCTAAATGGCACATATTTGCTAGGGTAATTTGATGGGCATGCCAGTTCAGAAAGAATTTATTTTTCGCTAAGGGTGTCCAAGTAGTATAAATTTACTTACTTCTTTAGTAACAAAATAAGTGTGTTTTATATTATAGATTTACTATCATCCATTAAATTGCTTTTAGGAATTCATTACTTTAAAGAATTAATTATAAGTAATAAAGGTAAATTTATTGGTAATTAAAAATGTTTCTTTTTTACACTTTTTAGGTCATAAATGCATTTTTTATTTTGCATTTTGTCACTATTTTATGGTCATTAATTGCCTTGCCCTAGTAATTAGTGTTACGTATCTTGACAACTCAGAAATTATAAATTCTTTACACCAAGCATTATAAACCTCTGATCCATGTAAATGTAAACTTAACCGACAGTTCACTAAATAATATATGCGTAAGGCCAATTGACGATCTAAAAATACTTACAAGTACTAGTTTGTTTATTATTTTAAAAAACTTTAAGTTATTGTGTGTTTAATTGATAGTAATTCTTTAATTTTTAGTCATGATATCCAAGAAAGTTAAACTAACAATAACGATTGTTTTTCAATTTTAGACAATCTTGTTTTGTTTTCACCCGGCAAGATGACTGAAACAAAAACGCCACGGACACATATTCGAAATGCCACGGGTTCATATTCCAGGTTCTCTGAGTGTGTCTGTGTATGTGTGTTTTTTACCTACTCAAAAATGCAAATGTTTAGTCGGAATTTACTTTCCTTTACTTTCCATTGGACCTAAATGTTCCTATCCGTTGTCCTGCGAGTTCGTGTTGTCAAAGAGAAGGTCCTGTGTCGAATTTGTCTCTCAACAGGAAGTTCCTCCATGTCATATCTGGAATTGATCCAGAGCATCGTTCCTTCCCTACAGGCACTGGTATGTAAGCCTTGAAAGAGGAGATAAAGCCGGTTTAGGAATAAAAATAAATATGTTGGTTTTCATAATCAGAGTCCATAGTAAATTATTTTACCGAAAACATCTTCCCGAATACATAGGTTATAATTACTGATGACAGTTTATTTTTATTGCTATAAAACAATATTTTGAAAATGCAGTACTATAATATGAGTGCCGTCCATCCTCGTATACGACTATATTTTACAGATTTATTTATGTACATATACATACATCAATAGTGGCGTTTGATGAGTATTGTAACGCGTAATATCAATACTAGTTTTAAGAGGCACTTAATATTATAAGCCATAGCTTAGTGGTTGAGGCGCTGCGCTACAAACCGGACGGTCACGGGTTCGATTCCCGATGAGGTCGTTGGAGTTTTTCAATTGGCCTAATCCTTCTGGTGGCACTAGGGCCCTGGGGTCGACTCAGCCTCTAACAGAAATAAATACCAGGAGCAATCCTGGGGGTAAAGAAGGCCAGTGCGTAAGGCTGACAACCTTACCACCTTCACGTGCCGATTGTCCAAAATCTGGGAGCCTCAACATCTTGGAACCCTCTGGGCCTCCATGGCCTGTAAAGGGAACACTTTACTTATTTAATATTATAAGCATTTATAAAAAGATAGAACAGTGTACTTTGTTTAATGTCTCGTTAAAATGGCGATGAATTTCTCTCTGTACAAAAATACTCATTCTTCTAAAAAATCAAATGAACTTGATTCAGTTTAAATTCGTCCCTTTCTAATAATACTTCCGAGAGTTTATTTTTGTTGTCGCGAAGAGAAAACAACTCTTATTTAAACAACACTTCGTTCTAGGAAATCGCACTTGTTTTGCTGTATTTATACCTCCTTAAACACATCTCCCAAGCAACCTGCGAGCATTAGTACATACCCTGGGATGAGGTACACATAATCCCGTAGCGGAGGAACGTGGTTACTTTAATTTCCCCCATGACCCTTTGATCAACATAGACATACCGAGAGCCAGGCCTTGAATTTTATCATACTGCACTAAACACGCTGGATAAATCAGCAAAGGAAGCTAAGTTCACTGTGTGTTTGATCCTGTGAAGATCCTACGCAATATCAAAACGATTTCATTTTACTCGTTCCAGGAAAGGAAAGCGAGGCAGCCTACATCAAGTAAATGAATAAAATATTAGGCGTATACAATATAATCCCAAATCCCAAGCCACTTTTAATTCCATTAATGCGATGGGTGTAAGGGAAAGTTCCTCGTTCACTTTTTTTTTTACAAATAATGTATGAACATTCTATTGCTTTTTATAAATGTATCATCAACGATAAAATCTGATCGCATTGCAAAATATCCTTTTTAAAACTTTGTTATTTTGTTGACAGAAGTCAAAAGAACCCTCTCTATCAAAAGAAGAACAACTGTTCTTTGTATTCAGAAATTCTTAAAATTAAAACTCTTTCAGCTATATTTGGTTTCTGGCAAATTTTCTGGCGAGTGCTTCGTAACAAAAACTTGAAACTTTGCGAATCACGTACAAAAATTGTATCGACAAAGCAAACTTTAAAACAAGTAGGCTTATATCTAATTATTTTTAAAACATCTCAAAGTAAAGTGTCAAATGCGACACTGCTTACACTTTTATGGTTCGTTCGAAGAAACAAAACAAAACAGGCCTAATATTTTATTAATTCATAAATTTAATTTAATTTATAACTAATAAATTATTAGATTATTTTCTAACACAGGGATTTTATATCATCGCATTTTTATAATCTGCATATGAAATGCTAAGTCTATTTGTGAAGGAAAGTAGTAATTACAGCTATATACCTTACAGCTATATACCTAGATACAGTATGTAATTATTAGACCTGGGATTTTAAGGCAAATGCCTATTTTGTTCCTTATCAAATTTTTATTTTATTTTATTTATTTTATTGACATGAAAGTTTTTAAATATGTGGACGTTTCATGAGAAATCACTTACATTTATAGAGTTTTATAGTGCCCTAAAATGCCTATTTGGACCTTTAAAGCCTATTTTACTATTTTAGTGCCTAAAATCCCTATTTTGTACATTTAAAAATAAAATTCAACTTCTGTAATTTTTATAATGGACATCCCTCAATGAAAAGCTGAACAGAAGAGGGTGGGTTTTTCACAGAAACCTGATTATTCCAAACAATTGTCGCTAAAGGAATGCTGACTGACGGGGGAGGGGGAGGATTAAGGTGGAAGGACTACTGTGTCAAGTCACCAGTGTTTAAGTGAATATAGTTCGTGATGCGTAATTTTGTAGTTAATTGGGTTAAGAATAAGTTAATTTTTGCAGTTTGTGAGTGCACATGCAATTATTTCAGTCTCATGTAAAGCGATATTGTTCGTGTGACAAGGCTGGCTTTTGGAAGAGATAGATATCTTATAGCACCTTTCTTGCTATTTGTACGAAAAAATAAAAAATACTGGTTCAGTGCAAGAAATTATTGAAAATGAATGTCTTAGGTATTGTATAATATTACGTTTAAGGAGACCTTAAACATCAGCATTTCAACTTTCTTTCCTGGAGTGCGTCGTTTGCTGTGAAAGTATAGTTGTGTTACAATTTTGCTTATATCGTCCATCTTGCTTATGCATCCATAGAAGCTTGAAGTGGATTATATTAGATGGAGAATAATGAACCTAAAGACATTACATGGCTGGGAAGAATAAAAATATATTACTGAGACTCCGCACTCTCTGCTACATATGTTCCTGCGAATCCTGCTCTTTTTTAAAATTGCAACTCATTTTAAAATTAGCACAATGCTGAGAAATCTTCCTGTTTATCACTTTCTATCCTTTTTATATATCTTTTCTTTCTTTTATTCATTACGTGTAGTTTCTCTCTTTCTCTATAAGCCCTTCTTTCATGGCCCTTCCCTTAATTTTACATGTTTTACGCTTTCTATCTACCTTTTATATTATTAATGTTTACTTTAATTCTTTTTCTTTATTATTATATCTTATTTTCCTTTCGTTATTCTCTCTTCTCCTGCTTAGTAAAATTTATCTCTTATTTGCTTTCCTCACACCATTACTATATCCTGTTAGAGTCTTCCTTGTATGATTTATTTTTACCGTTCTTATTTAAGTTAAAGTTCTCCTGTTCTACGTTTTATTCTTACTCTTTCTTCTTGTCTATCTTTCTCTGTCTCTCTCTCGCACGATGTTGATATCTTTCCAGTTTAAGTTCACTCTTTTTATTCCTCTCTTTCTCTACCTAACTTTATTTTTGGACTTCTTGCTTTGCCTTTTTTGGTTTAATTTTCCTTCAATTTTACTATTTATTTGTATATCTATTTTATTGTGTCCTTGCAGTTTCTAATCCTCACTCTCTACTTCCTTTCTCTCTCCTACATTCCTTTGTTCCATCCACAGAATCTCTTTGTCGTTTCTTCATTTAAAAATGAAATTCGAGGTAGTCGCGAAAACTGAATTTTCTCCATATACCTGTAAGTTGGCTGTATAGGCAATAAAGAGTCAACCTGCTCCTTTTTACATTTATTAGAGGACACCTAAAGCCGCTAAAACGTTGTTTTTATATGCGTTTTATTTTTGAGCTATATGCTCACTAAAAGGCATGCACAAACATATACAAAGACGCCTTTCTAAAAATAGTAATTTACAGTCAGCGACCTTAATGTGTATAATATTTAAAAGTCGTCATCGAATTTTAGACTGAAATACAATTCTTTTTCTTCTTATATTACCTCTGGTAAGAGCAGATGAATAAAAATAAACTACTTAGGACTTTGTTTGTCTGCTAATGTGACTAGTTAACGTAGAGTGATTGGATAAACTAATTTTACTTATAGGAACAGGATTACATATAACATGCGACAAATAGTATGTTCAGGTCCATACAAAACTAGTCATAATGTGACGAAATGGAACTGAAAAGCTTGTCGGTTTTTTCGGATATTTTAAGGACGAGGAAAGCGTATCTATTTTACTTTCCCACATTTTTTTAACTAATGATCATTCTTCATATATATATATTATTTATATATATATACCTTTGAGCAAACGAAACGCTCAATATTAATATAATATTAATTCGATGATGAAAATAGCCTACAAAATCAAAGAGAGGACGAAAGAGAAAATAAGCTTACAAAATATAAATGTAGGCTACTTTAACAAGACGGATATTTAAAAAAAAAGGCAAAACATCATGATCAAATATAAACAGAAGAAGGAATATGAGCTTACAAAGCAAGGAGCATCAGCAGCAGATGTAACTTTTTTTCCCAATATGGACGCTGTTATATAGCTGTGCTGCAGAACTTCTTATATACTGTCTGTCAACCTTGGTTCTTTTGTTTTTGTGTTTCTGCTTCCGTTTCTCGATATACTCTCTCGGGTTCTCCTCTGAGACAAGTGGGATTGTAGAAACAACATATTGGTAAAAAAAAGAAAGAAGAAAATAAACAACACGGCAACAACGTTCAATATGTGCTTATAACCTGTTTGAATTCCTAATGCATAGGGAAGACTAGACTTGACGTTTAATAGAAAGGTGTTAGTGGGATAATTAGCTCATACGTCACCTTTGGTTGTGAGAATAGTCTTTATCCAAAACAGCTTGTCTTATGCCCGGTTTCTATAAACTCGCGAAATACCTATGGGTTAGTTATAAAATGGACAGAATTTATACAAGAATAACTTTTACAAACTCAAATAATTTAAAGGTAACAATCACATACACTTGTGGCGAGTTTCTAGATAAGGTCCTCTGGGTAAATCTGAAAATGACAGAAAAATGTTCCTACAAACTCGGGCTAGATCTTTCCAAGGGTCAATCGTCGGGTTAATTTATCCTTTCATGAATGGCTGGATAAAATTTTACCTCTCATAGGATCAATAATAATTTAAACAATGAGAATCAAAGCCTTCTGAATTATACCCATAGGTATTTCACGAGTTTATAAAAACCGGGCATTAATATGCTAGGTAGATAATTACACTGAATCCGTAAGCAGATACAAAAAAAAAAAAACAAAAAAACAAAACAAAAGAAGCAAGGTTGACGTACAGTATATAAGAAGCACAGATATACAGGGCGTTTCAAAAATACTTTTACAAACTTCGGGCACGGGTTCCTTACACCAAAAGAAGGAAAAAAGTTCATTTGAACATATGTCCCATACTCCTTGCTTTCTAGTTATTAATTTATTAATGAAAGTTTGCGTTCAACGACCCTCGAGGTCTGACCTCGCAACTACATTTCTCTATGCACTCATACGAGTGCATGCATGTCTAGAAGCAAGAGGAGGACATTTGTTATGATTTTTGTGTGTTGATGTGTTATGATCGTACCAATGTGTTGAACAGTTCCTAACGAGAAAACAAATGTTATGGGACATATATTCATATGAACTTTTTTCCTTCTTTTGGTGTAAGGAACCCATGCTCGAAGTTTGTAAAAGTATTTTTGAAACACCCTGTATAACAGCATCCATACTGAGGGAAAATGTTACATCTGCTGCTATTTATCACATGTTCGTTTTTAAATTGAATTAAATATTAATGTCAGCAACATTTCCTCTTTATGTTCTACATATTATTGCACAAAACTGAGTATCGGACATTTTCCCTCACAGGAGATAATATTACGATACTTTTCTAGGATTGACCGTTATGATCATCACTCTCTTATTCGTGGTTTTTTTTAAATCCACATCAGACAGTAGGCGTACGCATGTTTGGAACGATTTATTCATATTTTTGACGATGGCACAGAATAATGCCAATTATTAAGTGCCAGTATGGTACTTTATGAGATTGTGTGGGGGACGAAAAAATGTATGTCCGTCTGTCTGTCCGTCTGTCCGTGTGTCTGTACGCACCATAACTCAAGTACGCTTTTTCGGATTTTCATGAAACTTGGTATAAACATTCATAATGTCGATGGGAAGAACCCTATTGATATTGAACCAAATCGGTTCACCTGTACCGGAGTAATGCCCAATTTAGTGCCTATTTTAATAGATTATGGCGCCTCATCACTGAAATACGCTGTAACGGATTTCCATGAAACTTGGTATACCCATTTATGACGTCCATGAGAAGTGCCCTATTGAATTTGAACCTAATCTGTTGACCGGTACCGGAGTAAAACCCAATTTAGTGTATATTTTAAAGACGCGGTAACTCAAATACGCTTTACCAGATTTTTATGAAACTTGGTATACACATTTACAATGTCCATGGGAAGACTTCTATTCATAATGGATAAAATCGGTTGATCTGTTTCGGAGTAATGCTCAATTTAGTGCCTATTTTATGGCAATATACGTATTCGAAAGAATTTATTAAAAAAAATGAAAATCAGTTATCTTGACAACATAGCCTATTGTTTTACTGTGATCTTATAAGGCCTTGGAAATTAAAATACAGGTAGCTATGACAAAAAACACTATTGTTTTACATGCGCCTATCCAACTAGACCGTTAAAATGACCCAGGTGCCGAGATGGTAGACCTTTCTTCTTCCGTAAGCCCTGCTTAATGAATAAATCTGGAGCTTAACTTGGAAATCAATTAAAAAAAAAAACATATTCTGCATATCAAAATTGCAGTCATAACTGATTAAACAAAAACATACTGGCACTTTGTTACATCAGTTTACCTGATTTTATTTAATATTGTAAGTCTAATATGAAATGTTGCATTTGAATCAGAACTCGGAACAACAGAAGCAGAGGCTCAGAATCATGGAAAGGAATTCTGATGGAAAATTGCAAGAATATGAAGAAAAGGATGACAGACATTGAAGTCAAAGAAGAAGAAAATGGATCTGGAACATAATGTGATTGAGGATATTGGTATGGGGATGCCCATTGGATAGACTCTGAAGTAATCGAGACAAGTGGAAGGAAGTGAAAGGAGGAAGAGTGGAAGATGTAGAACAGAGTACAGCAAAGAAAACTGAAAAGAAAGATCAATCGCAAGAGGACTAAAGCACAACAATAAACATAATTAGAAGCAATGGTACAGTTTAACAGTTAATTTCTAGAACGCATCAACAATTGACTAGAAGTGGTATATAACTATAAAGGTGTTACTTTGACATACAGTATTCTTTACCAGAAGCGATACTTTAAAAGCTGTTATTAAGTGCCAGAATGGTAATTTTGAGATTGTGTTGGGGACGGGAAAATGTCTGTCAGTCTGTCCGTGTGTGTATCTATGCGCGATAACTCAAATAAGCTTAATCGGATTTTCATGGAACTTGGTATACGCATTTATAACGTCGATGGGAAGAAGCCTATTGATATTGGACCAAATCTCTTGACCGGTACCGGACTAATGCCCAATTTAGTTACTATTTTATGGTAATATATTAGAAAGAATTTATCAAATGCAATTTAGTTCTCATGGCAACATATTGTTTTACAGTGTTCATATACGGCTTTGGAAATTGCAATGCAGATAGCTTTGACAAATAACACTATCCACATATTCCTTCACATATAGTTATTAAAACAGATCTTTGTTCTTCCGTAAACCCTGCTTAATGAATCCATCTGGAGCTTAACTCTGAAATCGATTAAAAAATAACTTATTTTATGTATATCGCTATTGCAATTATCACTGATTATACAAAAGCATTATGACACTTTGTTTCATCAATTTACCTGATTACATTTTAAGTTCTATTCGGTTTACTCACCCCTCCCCCGAGTCATTCGTTTCTCGGTACTTTGTAATAGACTTAAGTGTGATGCAGTAATTCTACAAACATCGATACAGGACTGGGCCACGGCAGCATCTCTTTTTAATTAATAATGTACACACAAGAATGTACTCCGGGCTATCACTCCACTATAACTTTTCAATTTTATTTATCGATCACCCGAGACTGTTGAGCAAGAGGTCTATTCGCTCTATTTCCCTTCAACTTCGATCTCCATTTCTGTTCCACTTCGTTTTTACAGCATCTGTTCATTTGTACTCAGGCACTTGATTAAAGACTTTGATGGTTTGTTCCAGCAGGCGTTAACGTTACTTGTGAATCCGCAGATCTGTTTACAGACTATGTACGTTAAGTACTCTTAAGTTGTTTGTGAACAGAATCGATTACAGTATTTATCAATTTGCCGATTTCAAGTTTGTGTGAGTACTGTTAAAACTTTTTCTCAGCGCCTGTAAATTGTGGCCCCCAGTCTAACCTACAAGTGATTCTTTTTAGTTTCCACAGTGTCTACGATGTCCTTAACGAAGAGATTTGAGGTGATTAATTAATGAAATATCCTAAAATACGGAGTAATGGGGTAGATTTAAAACGCAATTTCTCTTTGTAACTGAATTTCGTCTGTTATATTCAGAGTAAAATTTACGTTATTATTAATTTTCGTTAATTTGCGTTATTATTACGTTATTATCTCTATGTATGACACGATACCGGCGACTTTAGTTCTTTATCGAAGAGGTAGTGAACATTTAATACCAGAAAAATTTGACGTCCGCGCCGTATTTTGATACTTCGTGCCTCACGAATATTGAAGAGTAATTCTAATAAAATAGTAATTTTTAATATACAAGTTTTTATTTAATTAGACCTACTAGTGCTTTATTACTGTTTGTGTGGTACACAGCTTTTAGGCACGTTCAGCATTCCCTTGATTCGTTAAAGAAAATCACTACACCAAACCGAACCACCTGTAATAAAGGAATTACTGTAAAAAAGACGGATGTTTAACCCTTATAAGAAACTCTCAACAAAGTAGCTTATCGCGAAAATATATGTTGTGACATCGGACGTATTCGCCGATTTCTTAAAATGTTTGAGGAATTTTTAAACGCGATTTTTAACTTTATGATTTAATCTGCAATCACTCGCGTCATTTTGCCAACCCTGCATTTTCAGTATATTTTATAAAATTCTAATTATATTTCTTTTATCGCATTTCACTTGAAAATAAGTTTTAACCATTTTTAGTTTTCAGTGTCTTATTTAGCCATTTTTAGGTGTTATAAGATTGGACTATATGACTGCCTTGACCATGAAACGGATTATTTCACTAAAATATCACAACTAACTAGCAAGGAACAAAATAGTATAAAACCTAAGAGTCCGGGCCCTAGTAATGACTTCTCTCTGCTGTTTTGGCTGAATGGACACCCCTGCAGTCGTTGTGTTGGCAATGCTATGTGACTGTTGTCTAGTTTATGTGTAATTGTGTACATGGAGACTACCTCCCTACCTCATTATTTTGCAACTAAACCCCAATTCCACTCCTAGACTGATGTGTTTGCACTGTTACTGCAACTTCAGAGGAAAAACGGATCAATAGCCTCCAGGGATATCCGCTCATCTGATGAGAATCCACAATACGTAGGACTTGTTAATTCTGCATGGTAACTGCATATAAGCTACATACAAGCTTTCCGTAAACTTTTAATAGGTATGCTGACGATATGAAATATGTAGCATATGAAAATGAGTTTCTAAAATTACTTGGACAGTTCTTGTATAATAAGCTTAACAGAATAACATTTCGAGAAATAACTTCTAAACGTATTCAGATAACACAATGCATTAATGTGACATTTTAAAACTTCTTCGCTGTATATAATTTTGAATGTCTGAGAGGCCTGCGTATTTGGAGTATGACCCACGTTAAAAAAAATTGAAGGCATGTATTACAATGAGTAGGGCCTACCTTTGAATCTTCCGATAAATGCACGAGCGACAGGTTTATGGTACTGTTAATTTAGTCCATAATATGACTAAGAATTCCCCATGCCAACCTAGACTAGACCTATGTTTAAAAGTTAATTGTTTAGGTCCAAATAAAAAAGTACAGTGTGTAATGTCAGAAAGCGATAATAATGTTCAACAATACGCACAGGTTTCCGTGGAAATGATATTTAGTTTCAAATATTAGTTTCAAAAAATTATGTATTACTAGCACGAGAGGCCAATGAAATTTTACATCACAAGGAAGTTACGCTGGTAAGCATCGAAATAAAGAAAATAATGACGGGATTTTTCTCGTAATTAATTAAAAAAAACATTAGATATTTAATTAAATGCTGTTTCGGTGGATGTATGTGGTAATTGTGGTGGACAAAATGGGGTTGGGGCAGGTTTTCTCGGGGTTCTCCCGTTTCCCCTGTCATATATCATTCCATCGTTGTTTCGTTCATCACTTCATAATGAGGCCATTGGTTGCAATGAAGGAATTGTTATTAAATAATATTTCTAGGTATTTTTTCCGATTGCATTTCCGATTGCATTTCCGAATAGTGGCATTTAAATGGTAGTTCATGACGGTAATAAAACCTAAGATGTTTATAAACCTAAAATAATAAAAATAGTGGCATTTAAATGGTAGTTCATGACGGTAATAAAACCTAAGATGTTTATAAACCTAAAATAATAAAGGTAATAAACCTAAAATGTTTGAATTTTTATTTGGCCTATATTTCTTTAAAACTAAGGTAAAATAATAGGTGCGGAAATTAGCTGCGATAAATGATATCGCGATGATTATGTATTAATTAATTTTAAAAAATGATTATGTACTGGATTGTCTCATAAAAAGGATTATTGTCTGTTCAAACTCGAAGCAGTTAATTACAAATTATTTTAATGAAAACAGCGAGTTCATTCTGGCCAATAAAACACAAAGTGTATCACACTTATGAATTCGTGAACCTATAAAACTCTCTATTAGCATTTACGTTCAATGAATAGACTTAATTTTAGAATAGAAGGCTTAGGTAATTTGCAATGCAATTGATACACTTTTGCTTACTGGTGTAAAGCAAATGTGGTCAAGTGGAGCAACAGATGTTAACGTGATATGGCACCTGAAAGAGTGCGTCGCTGCATTGTTCTAACGGAACAATTGATTTTTTCTATTGTCTGCACACTTAAAAATGCCTGACGTGTAATTCAATCAGATGTCCATAATGCAGAGAGTGTATGAGCAATTCTATCCACTCAATGCGCCAATTGAAATGTATGCATATATCCCACAGCAGCGAAACGTGATTCACAGTCCGTGACTCAATAAAGAAAAATCATTTAGCCTACATATTAAATTATTTTTTCAGATTGTATAGAATTTAACGAAAAGAAGTCTAGGCTGAAATTTTGAATCCTCTTCGGAGTTCTGGAAGACAAAAATAAAATAGCCTGAAAGTATTTTGTAGATAGTTGAAGGTAAAAGTATCCCGAATTGGCCGGAACAGTCCCCTCGTCTCCATCGGGTTCTCCCGGGACACCTAGGCTCAAATGTTCCGGTTTTGGGAAACCAAATTGAATCCCCAGTCATTTCAGGTTTCAACATGTAATTTGTGTTTTTTAAATACCCTTACTGTATCTGGTGAAGAGTACAGGTCATGAAGCTCGTCGTTATGCAGTTTTCTCCAGTCCCCATTTTCATCTCTCTTAGGCCCAAATATTTTCCTAATCACCCTTTTTTCGAACACTCTCAGATTATGTTCCCGAAGAGTAGGCTAAGCGGCCATGTCTCACATCCATATAATACAACCGGCACGATAATAGTCTTTTAAATCTTTATTTTTAGATTTCTGAACAGAAGACGAGAAGATAAGTGTTTCTGAACTGTATAAAAACAAGCATTTTCTGATCTTAGTAGACACCATAATATTATTTGTGTCTGTAATTACGTTGAGCATCCTACACATTCATCAATTAAAATAATTATATTTTGGCCTGTTTTCCTATTTCTTAAATGTTGTATTCTCTTTTTTCCCTTCTCTCTTTCTTAGTTTATTTTATTTTTTGCATTCATATGTTTTCGTACATCTTAATATTTTAATTTTCTTAGTTTATTATTCAAAATTATATCTTTTATTTATTGGCAAACAGTGTCAGAATGTCAATTTTAAAATGTGATCGCTATCCAAAACTTGGATTATTTCTCTATTTTAAGCTATTTTTTATTGAGATGCAATATTGTTATAGTTCACTTATACAGTAATATTTTACCTTCCAATTGTTATACCGTTCGAACATTTCAACGCTATTTTTTTTTTTTAAAGATGATACAAAATTAAATACTGTATAAGCTTTAAGATATTGGATATTCAAAATAGTTATCCTAAAAAGTAGTTATTCATTTTCCCTCTCATACACAGTGGATATACGGTATGGCGACCATAAATAAAATACATATTTTTCACATAGGAATAAATTGAAATAAACCTTCAATACAAAACAAAAGTGTACGAAGATTCCCTAGCTATTCCGAGATTGATTTAAATCCCGATTAACGCTCAATTTCCATTTCAAAGGATGTGCAATAGGTCGTATGTGTGGTCGGCCTATACCAATAGGACCTACTTGTTGGATATTGCGCTCTCGGTTTTCCCACTAAATTACAATAAAAGTAATGTGGCTACGTAATAAATATTACCTAAATTTGCATACTAATAATAATAACAACATATATTTAAATGGTAGAATGTAAACGTGTTTTCAGCTTAACGACAGTTAGTTTGCGAGTCATCAAAAGTTAGAAGCAATCGGGATGCAAGTTCTGTTTTTGGAACTCTCAATAAATATCTTAGTTGGTGGCTAAAAAGGTTATTACTCGTATTTAGAATATAGTCGGTTGTTTAATTTTGTACTTTTATATAGCTATCTTCTGTTATTAAAACTACTATACAGACAATTTTGTGCATGCTTTATGTGTGAATTCTGTGAGAAATGGAAACTTAATGTGACACCCCGAATTTAAGGAGCAAACTCTTGATAATGTACTTCAACGTATGTCGAATAAAATAGGACATTAAAATAAATTAATTTTACTCCAAAGAATTTTATAAAACCTTCTTCGCTTGTTTGTAGTGTTCCCTATACAGACCATGGAGGATCAGAGGGTTTCAGAGGTTGAGGTTCCCAGATTACATTAGGCACGTGAAGGTGGTAAGGTTGTCAGCCCTACGCACCGCCCGCCTTTACCCCCAGGATTGCTCCTAGTACTCAATTCTGTTAGAGGCTGAGTCGACCCCAGGGCCACAGTGCCACCAGAAGGATTAGGCCAATTGAAAATCTCCAACGACCTCATCGGGAATCGGACCCGCGATCCTCCGGTTTGTAGCCACTAGGCTACGGAGTACCCCCTCTTCTTCGCTGGACTTTTAAAATTATCATTAATAAAATAACTTATTTCAGTGATAAGGAAATCACGTATCAGCCTTGGATAGTAATTTAAAGTGGAATATTGATGATGATGATGTTGATAATAATAATAATAATAATAATAATAATAATAATGACGATAATGATGATGATGATGATGATACGTTACTTTTAATCCAGTGCTTTCTAAGTAAAAAAATGCTCTCATGGTCTGTGGAAAACAGAACACGAATGTACGCACATGTTTGTATCTGTACTTTGTATTGACATGAAGATTTGGACGCTATTGCTGTGACCGTGATAATGGCATTGGACCGCAGGGCCATTATGTGTGTTATTCCGTAACATGAATGGAAGTTTTCAGTATGAATATGCTGCCAAACCACAAGCGACAGGCTTGAAAGTGGACAATGGAATAGCGTTCATCGCAATACTGCACACAGGGCGTTTGATGTAGGAGTTAACCATGAGTGTCACTGAAATAAGATACGTCATGATACCTGTTTTACAAATGTATGATGAAACAATAGAATGCCATTTCATTCATATATATGCACAAATACGCAACTAAAAGAAAAAAAGTGTGCGTGGAACGCCACGCGACAGAAGTGAAACTTGTTTTTATTTTTTTATTTTTTCAATTTTAGATTGTTGAACTTTTTAATATTAGGTTTCTTAAATTTTCTATCTTATGATTTTATAATTTTGGATTTTTTTAATTTTGGATTTTTTTAATTTTAGATCTTTGAATTTTTTATGTTTGGATTTTTAAATTTTCGATTTTTTAATTTTTAAATTTTGATTTTTTAATTTTTTTAATTTTGGATATCTGAATTTTTTAATTTTAGATTTTTAATTAATTTTTTAAATTTTGGACGTTATGACTTTTTAATTTTGAATCTTTAAATTTTTTATTTTTTGGAATTTTGGATTTTTTAAATTTTGCATCTTTGATTTTTTTATTTTTTAGATTTTTTAAATTTGGATTTTCGATGTTTTAGTTTTGGATTTTTAGATTTCTAAATTTTGGATTTTTAGATTTCTAAATTTTGGATGTTAGATGTTTTAATTTGAATTTTTGTTTTTTTTTTAATTTTGGGTAAGCCTAATCATTGAGTTGATTGTTTTCTGTGCAGTCCGTTCCGTCACACCTCAATAATTTCGTGACGATTTTGAACGTAACACTAATTTTATGACGATTTTTAGCGTTACACAAGCTCTCGATTTACCCCTACAGCAGCTAAAGAAGTTTCCCTTCAAAAAAAGTTGTATTCTGTAAAATATGAGACATGGTCCTTTCGAAAGGAACATAATCTGAGAATGTTCGAAAACACTTAGGAAAATATTTGGGCCTAAGAGATGTGAAAATGGGGACTGGAGAAAACTGCATAACGACAAGCTTCATGATCTGTACTCTTCACCAGATATAGTAAGGGTAATTAAATCACATAGGATGAAATGGGCTGGTCATGTTGCGCGCACGGCGGAGGAAAGACGCATCTCAAAAGTGTTGATTGGGAGACCCGAAGGCAAAAGACAACTTGGAAGACCTAGACATAGGTGGGAGGACAATATTAGGACAAATTTAAAGGAAGTATGATTTGCAAGGGATGATTGGATCGAGTTAGCACGGAATAGGGTTGAATGGCGAGCTCAGGTAAGCGCGGCAATGTACCTTCGGGTTCCATAAAATAGTTAATATTCATTTAGCTTGCTGAGAAATTGTCTATTGCCATTGAGTAAGTGAGTAAGTATTCTGTAAAATTGGAAAGTTAATATAATGAAGGATCTTGTTAATATTTTTCGCTATTTAAAAGAATGGAAACCACCCATTTTATCTCATTCATTGCAGTATTTATCTCACACGGACACATATAAAGGCCATACAATAAAATGGGAATAGTATTTATTCTGTTTATTTTTTTATTCTGTTTATTTATTCTGGCAGAGCTAAGACCATTTGGCCTTCTCTTCCCTTCTACAGTAGGCCTATACATAGTCTCTAGAATCAGATATATGATGCTATTTTTTCTTTCCTATCGGTAATTCTACGTTTATACAGGCGTTGTCTTGCAATACGTTCCAGAGGATTTCTCATTCTTTCTCCTACATGAGAGGAAGGTAGCTTACCTCTACTCCGATCGATGGAAACACCATATAGAATGAAAGGATAATTGAATTTTTCCACACATAAGCCGTGGAGCGATGGTTTGAAGTAAACTCTACGTAATATTGATCTGAAGTAACACTACACGCATACAAGCTAGCGTCTTCTCACATTATTTTGCTGGAACGGTGAATAAAATTATGCATTTCGTCCATGGATTCAGTTTTCGATAAGGATTGCTGCAACCTTAGGATCTTTGCAAGTGACTCCATAGCAATTTGGCAGTCTGTGACTAGGGACATGAATTGCACGTAGTTATGCATTATCGATTTGTGGTTGTCTATCGATAAATTTACAGTATTGTGTGTTGTTTGTTATCCAAAATAGAAGAAATTCCTATCTATAAAACTTCAGCATATTAATATTGCAATCACTACTTTTTTGGATATTGTGAAATTAATACACCTTAGTAGACTATGTCGCTCTTGAATTTATCATGGTTTCGAAGTTTCTCGTAGCATTACCCGTGATGACTGCGTAATTGGCTGTCGTCGTGAGTCATAAAATCTTCACTAGACACGTAAAAGTAATTGGTACTTTTGTTGCGTTTTTCGCAGTATTGACATCTACCTCCGAGGAATATATTCCGGTCTCATTCTAGGCTTTTTCTCTCTTAGGTAATGCTATAATGCAGTTTTTCATGGAAGTATCTAACGAGTAATTTCGGCCTACATGCATTGCATAGCATATTCTAATATTTTCTTATGACTACTTTATTTTCATTTTTGACGCAAATATGTCTACAGGGAAGCCTCCTGTAGCACATTCCATGTGAATGGAATTGTGACTTAATTGTGCTAACAATGTATGCTTCAAACCATTGATTCCCAGACCTATCTTCAAATTTCCATGAGAGAACTAATCTGCTATAATTCTGCAAAAACTGAACTGCCTGTTTCCTCTGAAAGGTCCAGAATATAGCCTAACCTTGAGTTACATATAGAAAATAACTTATATGAAGATACACTAGTTAGGACTAGTTAGATTGGACAAACCTTGGGTTGTACTGCAGCACAACGCGTACGCTTATTTCAGGAACTTTCAGGGAAAATAGCCTATGCAGATTTTTCTCATATGGTCTTGCTATGATAATCGTTCTTGTTGCCAAAATTCTAAGAATACAGTCTGATTTAAACAACCTGCGACTTGTGACAGTTTCTGGAGGGGTATGTTTTCATGATATTGCTGAAGATATGCGAAATGTTTGCAATTTGAAGCGCTGCTAAACAGCTGACAGAAGTTCTAATACAAGTAATACAACGTAAAACAGCGCAGCTCTTTCACTTTTCCACTTCGAGTGAATTGTCACAAGTCGACAATTGTCGACTAAATCAGACTAATGTCAGCACCAATCCCTTGATTCTCCTTTTGCTCAACTTAATTCAGCTTTAGGTCCTCAGAATTCTCAGCATCGCAAATATTATTCTTAATATCTTCTCGCAAGCCCGAAAAGATATTCTTGAAGGATTTTATGATTTGCCATTTAATAATTATACGTTTCCATGGTAATTTTAGCAATTCAAAGGGAGTCTTTAATAGCTCAGTATAATTTGACTTTTATGTTTTATCTTGTTTTCGACAAGAAAAATCGCCTGATGGAAAGCCATTTTCACTACTCCTTGACAGAGCGCGGTCCTCGTAACTTCAAAATGGTAAATGAAGGGTAATGCATTCTATGGGCCTAATCGTACAAAAAATGCATATTTCAAAATTGATTAGTATATTTCAAGTTTTTTGTGGTTTGTAGTATGTTTTGTCACTAGTGAATTTGTTATAGCCTTAAGATAATTGTAGTAACTTATGTATTATAATTTTTTCCTTTGAACCAATGTATGTATGTCACCCCTCGCATGAGCTTCGCTCTTTGGGGTTGTATTATATATATATATATATATATATATATATATATATAAAATATTAAATAAAAATAAATATTAAATAATCAAAATGAATATTAAGTTAAAGTCTTGAAGAATATGTATTGCATTTTTTTTCCTGTTTATAACAATTCAAATGTTCTGCGCATCGAATTCCATGAGTTATAAACGATTAAGTACACACTGAAGTCACCAGTTTTAAAGATCTTCTATTTTATCTTTTGCCTCTAAAAATATTCGATATAAGTACGCCATTTTTTAAATTAAAGCAGTGAATATACGTTGACAAGTGAGATCATTTTCTGCAGATGTCATATAGGCCTACCTGTGTGAAAGGAGACATGACCACTTGGCAGCGAAGCAGACAGATGTTAGGTCATAACTGTCTTTTCCAGGTGGGGAGGTTAGCGAGTTGATGTATATAGTCCTTCACTTTCACTTTCACTTTCACTCTCCTCCTGGAATTTCCAATATATTGATTCCCCTCCAAACTAACTACTGAAAGTTAAAATAGTTTGGCCACTAATTAAACGATAAGGGCGGACTGTGCACAACCGCTTTAATAATGTATCTAACGTTATGTTCCTACAGGTTTCTACCTAAAGGTGTTAATAAATTTAAATATCTAAATAAGATTAATTAAAATGCTCACATACAGGATAAAGGGACTAAACCAGTGATCTTCATCCCGCGACCAGTGACTTAATTTTTGGTGGCCCGCAAACAAATACTAATTCTGACTAAAAGTAAATATAGTATTCTTTCACGACCATTCTGTGTTAGGTCTCACATTAAAATAAAATAAATGTTACTGTGCTTTTTGTTATTTATTAATATTAATAAGACAAAATGTAAAACACACACATGTATAATGTTAAGTAATCCCTACAGTTAATATCATATAATTACGATATATAGTGTTTGTGTTACGTATCATGTTAATAATAAATTAATAAGTCAATGCGGTCGTTAGTCTTCCATGAAAAATGTAAAGGCTCTTTAGTTGTAAAAAGGTTGAAGACCTTTTAAAAAGTAAGTTCACGCATTTTGAACTTCAGAAATCAGATAAACGGTAGTAGTAAATTTCTGATAACGTAATAATAATAATAATAATAATAATAATAATAATAATAATAATAATACAGCAATGAAGTTATGATGTAGGTTACACCTTAACTTCGGTGGGACATCACATAGTATGTTATCATTATAATTGACAAATAGACTACATAGAAGGTGATACAGGTAAATTATTAAGTTGTTATAATCTTTTAAGACTGTATTTTATTCTTCGTCCATCACAAAGTTCCATCTCCCTTTTCAATAGGTTATAGTTAAGAGAGAACATCTTCATGACAGCTTCACTCCGCAGGATTTTAATGTGTGTATTCCTGCAAAGTGCATCCCACGTCAAATTTTATTACAAATATAGTATAAATTTTTTAAAAATATGTCGTGCTCTTTAATATTTTTCATTAGAATATTGTTTGTGCCTATTTTTTTTAAAATTAACCTCTCGCACACAATTTTATCTCATGTTGTGCAGCAACAGATAGAACGTGTATTGGTCATGAATTCCAGCAAAACCATCAATACTGCGATATATTGGTTCATGCTGATAAATGGGTAGTCATATTTTAGATTTTTAAATACAATATAGCATATACTATTGGGAATTTATGCGCTGCACTGTCAAATGCGGTTTTACGAGTGTTGGGCTTTAGGGCTTTCAGTCTGTGGGGAGAATCCAGTGCGAAGTTGGAATCTTTACAAGTTAAATCACTACCATGTATTCTGATCGTTAAATAACAACCTTATATTAGCCTATATTTTGCGTCGGAGTGGCGACCAAGTTCAGGTTCCAATAAGAATTATAAGGACTGTGACGTCAGTTTTATTCTTGGGCCTAATTGGTCTCGTCTATAGTGATCATGTCAGTTGTCTTTATTTTAAGTACAAAAGTAATGGATGTATGTATGGGACATATTTAGAGAATGTTGCAGAATATATTATTATGATTATAATTATGTACAGGTATATAATGCAATTAACCTTTTCATTGATATGATGTGACCGCCGGCGTGGTCTTGTGCTTAGCGTCGTTGACTACAGATCCGTCGGCCCAGGTTCGATCCCCGGTACCTCCTCGGTTTTTTTTTCTGAGGTAGGGAGGTTCTGGTAGGGGTGCACTCAGCCTCGCGATTAAAATTGAGGAGCTTCTTGATAGAGAAAAAGCGGCTCCGGTCATGGAAACCACCATTAACGACCGTGGGTGTCGGCATGCTGACCACATGCCCCCCAATCCTTACCGTCTGCCTATGGTAGATGACTCAGCGGTCGGGTGGTAAGCCTTGTCCCTTGTGGGATGTTAGCGCCACGTAGTTAGTTAGTTATTGCTATGATGTATAAATTCGTCTCATCAAAAATTTTATAAAATCATGGTATAAAATTATTAGAATAATGTTTTTTTTTTCCAGACTGAGAGGATTTTTATCCTCTTGGTATGATTGTAATTCATGGGTACTAGATATCGTACTGAATTTTTCCTGGTCGCTTCCCTGTTCAGAGCCCACTGATGGATTTACTTGATGATTGCTTATATTTGTATACAAATTCAGTCTTTAAGAAATAATACGATAGATGGTTCATACCTTCGGATAATAATAAATTACATAATATTCTTGAAAAGAGGTTATAACAATATGAATAATAAAAGTCCTAATCATCTTTAATTGCAGCATTTTATATTATACTAGCTGAAAAGGCCCGGCGTCGCCCGGGCTTTGTATTTTGTAATTTTAAATTAACTTTTGGAGGGCTTTCGATTTTGAAACTCTAGGTGCTTATATAATATGTATGTAAAACTTGAAATGAAGAAAAATATTTATCACACTCAAACTATTCCATCAGAAAACGCTAGATATAGCTTTTTATGGCTCATAGAGGATGTCGAAAGCTGCATTCCGTTGCTTCTACACATCATGCTTGGGAGGATTTGAAATAAGAAGAAACATAAATTAAATAAGATTGTATTGACTTGACGGAAAATTTTATTTCTCATTCTCATGTTACCATACAACCGTTTCGGTTCTGAAATAAGAGAAATGCAGTATCACTTTCCTCCCCTAAAACCCGGGACATAAAATACTGCGAGCTTAGGACTCAAAATGTTCCATCCCATGCTTAGGGCCTTATTTCTCAACTAATACAAAGCATACAGCTATGGATAACGTATAAGCGGAAAGGATTGTTTACCTACTTCTGATAAAGCATACTCACAAACTTAAGTTATCCCTGCAATACGACCTCTTATTCTACATCAAAATGTGAAGTGAGAAAATATTTCTTGTGTCGAGGGTAGAGAAAGTTATGTGACTGCATTACAATGTGCTTTATTCTCGTGGATTTTATTCTTCAAGAATTATTTTTACATAACGTTAGCATCAGAATTCGTTAAAGTCCAATGTTATGTAATGTCCAGAGCCCTATATGAACTGTGTAAACAATACACTGTTGTCTTGACAACTGAATGGGATTTTATTTTGTTTGCATAATATTCTCAGAAATTATATAATTTTCAAGGGAAGGACTGATTTGTTTCAATTTTAATGTTGACAGCTATACTTCCCGGGCTTAACTGGGTATGTGTGCAAAATGTCGTGTAAATTGGTAAAGAAATGTATATTTGTATAAGGAACAAACATACATACATACACACTTTCGATTTTATATATTAGATTAACAGTGCTTCCTGTTGTGTTTTGTTCACAACAGTTACATAGATCGTTCGTACATTTTAGGTATATAATAAATTAATAATATATAGGTATATATAGGTATATAATAATATTAATACTGGTTTATGTAACCAGACAGACTTAAGGTCTTACGGCTTTCTCTTACACTTAACCAGGAGTGAAAATAAACTATAGGCTATTGTTTAAGAATACTAACTTAAGATCGGTAAAAGCAAAAATGGTTAACGGAATGGTATTCAAATACATTATTTTTCTCTAATAATGTATTTTACTAATAAGTTATTCTTCCCTTTTATTCGTGAAATACTGTGGCATTTCCTCGATAAATGCGCGAGTGACGCTGCCAAAAGTATCGCGCTAAAGTACTCGCTATATTTTCTGTGATAATGAAAGGATTTATATAGGCCTATTCTGTGTTGCAAACATATGCCATGATTATGTACTCATCAAAACAGCAACAGCGCATAAGGGAGTAGAATTAGTTTACGCTGAAACAGTAGAAATTATTTATTCAAATTGTGCATGCTCTTTTATTGTGCCCAGCGGTGCCTAAAGCTTCATTTTCTAATTTCATCTGAACTTGGTTTTAGTAAAACGCAATAAGTAGGAAATGAGAGTTAGAAAAACTGATTTAAAAATAAATCTCATTATTATTCACGTACAGTAGGATTCAGTCGCTAGTGCCAGGGACTCGCATTCGGGAAGTCCCTGGTTTAAATCCTGTGGCTGGCTTTTTTTTTCTTTCTTTTCTTCCTTTTCTTCGTGGTTCTCCAGTCGAAAAGGCAAATATCGGATTGAATATTTAAGTACCATGACTCATCACCGGTTTTTCACCAATACCGTAAACCTTAAAGTTAAATTTCGGTCGAAATTAACAAGCCATAACACAATGGCAGTGGCAACAGATGTTTCACGATCTACTAGTAAACCCACTGGTCCAAAAAAAGCTTCTTGAACTTCGCAGTTAAAGCTTAAGTAAAATAATGTATATATATACTGTAATTACAATAATTCTAACAAAAGAATTTGCGAAAATGTTTGCAATTCCGAAGATTTTTTGTGAAAACAAACGTAGTCAATTTACTACAAATAACGATTAGACACAGTATTTCTATTACAATATTTGTGTCTACATGATAATAACAATACTAGTACCGGTAATAATAATAACGATTGTCAATTTGTTTATTTTGGTAGGCTTATTTGCTATAAAATGATTACATAACGAAACAAGACTTTTTGTTTCACATCTGAATAAGATGACAGCATGGAACTATAGCATTAATATGAATGACTGAATGAAGTGCTTTTATTGTTAACAAGAAAAACTATCTTTTTACATTATTCGTTGCATGAGACTATGGCAGTTATTTACCTGACCTTGTGATAAGATAGTATTTACAGTAAAAAGTGTATTGCTTTTAGTTTTACAAAGTTTCCTAACAAAAACTTGACTTTCCGAGTAATCCTTTTACAGTCCATGAACTTTCACTTACAATGATTAATTATCGTTTCACAAAGTTACTTTAAACCACTTTTTAACCTCTTTTTAATTTAGATAATATGTTACGAAAGTTTTAAGTAAATACATAAGAGCATCTACGCTAGGAGCGTGTTGTTCTCTGAATAGATTAATCAGGTTAATAAAACAAGTAATCCATTCCGTACTAACAGTAAAGGAAAAATACGAGTAGGCCTATTACTTAAACATCTACCGAAACTAAGGCATACCTGTTAACTCATCATTTGTGACGTTTAACTGTATATTTTTAGCCTCTTTGCTAGTTAGGTGACAGATTTCCTAACATCCATTTATTGTTGTAAGAAATGTCAGTAATACAATTAAGCTCCAAAATAAATAACTCTTGTTAATAAACTTGAAATATATCAACATTCTGAATGTTAACACATCTTACTTTATAGCAGACATGTGTCATAAAAACTACATGTCAATATGATTCTAAACAAACTATTTAAAAATACCGGTATGTAGTGCCTCAACACTGCGTCAATATCCGTTATTGAGGCGTTGAGAAAGTAAGAAGAAATGTAAAAGGAACCTAACTTGAATCAATCGTTGAAGTTATATTCTCTATTTTTTCCGAAAAAGTATTCTTTTTTTTAAAACAGATTCTGTCTAATAACATTCGCAGTGTGCCCAACAGTTATTTTTTTAAAGGACTGTCCTTTAAAATGGTGACTATTAAAAAAGTCCTTTAATTGTCCTTTTTTTTAGAGCTGTCCTTTTTTTACATAATGCATTCAATATATATATACTTATAGCCTATCAAGAGGCCATTAAAAAAACAAGCTTTTTCCTTTTTTAACATGTTTAAACACAGATTTAAGCTGAAAACATGTTGAGTTTTGTATTCTTATGTTACTGTATAATGTGTACAATCAATTATAAATGTAGAAAATAAACTTATAAAAGAAAAAGTAGGGAATTAAAACTGGGGGAGGAACAGAATGGCGATGACGGGTGAAGAGGAGGCCATTTTGAAAAAAGAATATACTATTTACTTTATTTAATAGATAATACGTTATAAAACTTAAATTTAAGCTGAACTTTTCCTCCAAAGAACTCTGCAGGTTTTCAGATTGTTCACTCTTATTCAAGGTCCGTTTTCAGTTGCTACAGATGAAAGCAGTGATAAAAACAAACTCCAAACTGTATCATATTGTTATTAACGGTATATTGTATTTAGCTTTGCCCCCACACCCCCCCCTTTTCACTCAGTTGTCTGTCCTTTATTTTAAAACTTTTCAGTTGGACACGTTGCATTCGATTGAGTGCATGAAAGCAGTAATCCAGTAGCTACACTATGTTCAATAAATATTCGTTAATAAAAATCCGTTCTGTTTCACTTTGTATTCTGCCTTATATAATGAAATCTTCATGCAGTCCTTTGGTAGAGCAGAAAATATCGACCGCAAAGCTGGTTCTTCCATATGAAAGTTTAAACATACTTTTAAAGAAAGCGTAGGCCTATATGACGATCCTCTGCAGCTCTAAACCGTACTGAAAGTAACAAAAGGAATATTAGATACGTGTTGGCTAATATTAAGCTATCGTTGTAAGAACTCGTTTCCTTAACAGAAAGGAACACTTACAAACGAACTTTAAAGTAAAATGCTTTTTCAGTCCTCATACAGGAGACAAAAAATGCCTTTTCTTAATAAGCATTAACCTTCTTTCTTTCTTACTCATAGTTTAACTGACCCCCCTTTTTTTTAATTACGCGTCCGTATACAGGGCAGCTACCTGTTGGGAGAGGTTTTTTAATTTTTTATTTGATACATTAATACTTATTAAATATTATTACTTAATGCATTAATACTTATTATTTAATACATTAATACTTACATTAATACATTAATACTGTCCTGGATTCCTATCAGAGGCCTCTATATGCACTATACAATTTGTACTTATTAATTTGTAATTACATAGGTTAATTACATTATTTATAACTTAATCTACAGAATAAAAATGAATATACAAAAGGGTTGTTGCCGCATCACTTGAGAACGGCTCGACTGATTTGGCTGATTTTTGTTTTGTTATGTTCGTAATTGTCAGGACAAGGTTGTGTGAAAGAAAATTTTTGGAAAATCCACAGGAAAAGTTGAAAATGTGAAATTAGGCAGAGTTAGAAAGTTCTGCTGTCAATTGTTTACATAACGAAAGTATTGTTTACGGTGTTCACATAGGGCTTTGGAAACTATATTATAATACTGGGCTTTAACAAGTACTGATACTATCGATGTAATTAATACATTTGTGAAAATAATTCTTGAAGAATAAAATCCACGAAAATAAAGCAGTCACATAACTTTCTCTACCCTCGACATGGAAAATATCATTTTCTCACTTCACATTTTGATGTAGAATAAGCGGTCGTATTGCAGGGACAACTTAAGTGTGTGCCAGTGAGTTTACTATATCGGAAGTTGGTAACAAATCCTATCCACTGATACCTCACTCATACCTATAGGCTTTGTATTAGTTGAGAAATAGGCCTAGGGATGTTTATCAGAGGCCCTGAGCATCTAAAAGAAGACAAAATGGGATGGAACATTTTCAGTCCTACGCGCGCAGTATATTATGTTCCAGGTTTTTGGGAAGGAAAGTATGAAAGTGATATTGAATTTCTTTTTTACTTCAGCCCCGAAACGATTGTATGGTAATATGAGAGTGAGAGATACAATTTTCTATCAAGACAATACAATCTTATGTAACCGGAATTTCTTTTTCTTCTTATTTGCACTCCTCCCAGGCATGGTGTGTACAACAAGCAATGGAATGCAACATTCACCATCTTCTATGAGCCATGAAAAGCTATATCTACCGTTTTCTGAGGGAATAGTCTGAGTGCCATATGTCGTTCTTCCTTATTTCGAATTCTACATACATATTATATAAGGACCTAGAGTTTCAACATCGAAAGTCCTCCATAAGTTAATTTCATATTACAAAATACAAAACCCGGGCGACGCCGAGCCATTTAAGCTAGTGATTAGATAAATATACACGTACATTAAACACTAGACATAGTGCATGCAGGTGATTTATCAAAAATGTATATCAATAAAACCAATTTCCAAAACTTCGTCAATAGTACAAAAAGCCTTAAGAGTTAACCATTCATGGAATATCCTTTTGAAACGTAGCAAACTTATACTCCTAGCTTTAGTAGGTACCGGTAAAAGATTAAAAAGCTGAATACCAAAGCTCTGCCAACTATTCAAAGCTTTCGATGTACGACAATACATTGCATTGAGAGCTCCATTGGATCTCATACTATAGCACTGACCATCAGACTGTAGAGAATACGCATTTTGTCTTTTTTTAATATAAACAAGGCAAGTATAGATATGAATACCTGGAAAAGTTAAAATATTGTTTTCAATAAATAGAAGTTTACAATGATAATAACTGGCTTTTCTACTTATAATATGTACAGCTGCTGTCTGAAGTCTAAAGATGTTTATTGTATTTGAGGAATGCCCCATAAATGTACTCCATACAATAACTGACAATGAAGATTTACTTCAGAAGATTTATATTTACAGTATTTACTAGTATAGGAAGGGCTTACAGGATCCTTGACAATTTTTTACAGATATTAGTTATGTGATCATTCCAAGAAAGTTTAGTATCCAGCACAAATCCAAGCAATTCACTGGAGATATGTCACGGCATCATACTCTTCAGCATCAGGCCTTGAATCTTACAATAGACATATTCAGATGGTAAAAGGGGAGCAAAAAAACGCAAAAACGATTAAACTTACCAGAATTGGAGTTGTACAGAGCTTCCCTACTTAAGCGCCGCTTTGACTTTCTCGCCATGGACCCCCCTCCATAAATCTTCGGGGGTCCATGGCGAGAAAGTCAAAGCGGCGCTTAAGTAGGGAAGCTCTGTACAACTCCCATTCTGGTAAGTTTCATCGTTTTTGCGTTTTTTTGCTCCCCTTTTACCATCTGAATAGGTCATTTAAAAGATTCAAGGCCTGATGCTGAAGAGTATGATGTCGTGACATATCTCCAGTGAATTGCTTGGATTTGTGCAGGATACTAAACTTTCTTGGAATGATCACATAACTAATATCTGTAAAAAATTGTCAAGGATCCTGTAAGCCCATGACCTCTCTCGTCATGGACCCCCTCCATAAATCTTCCGGGCCCATGACAACCGTCGAGACGCTGTTTCGGTACTGACATCGATGAACTCTGCGTCTTCGGTTGGGTAGTTCGCCGATGACGTTCACCGATGCTGCTTGGTAGCTTGTTTCCGTATTATTGTTGACAAAACCACTCCTTCGCCGGGATGCTGGTTCGATACAGACCCTGAAGAAATCCTCTTCCGCCAACTGCAACGTATATAAAAATGAAATTAAAACCGGTTCACAATCTGAATAGTTCACAGGCCAAAGACCACGACACCATACTCTTCAGCATAAGGTCATGAATCCTTCACCTGAACTATCTCTTCTTTTCTCTATCTATATAAAAGGCTTTGTCCTGACTGACTGAATGAATGACTGACTGAATGACAGGAATCAACGTACAGCCTAAACTATAACAGGTAGAGACTTGGAATTTTGACAGTACCTTCGTTTCATAATGTAGGTGCTCACTAAGAAAGGATTTTGAAAAATTCTGATTCTAAATGCCAAAAATTAAATGTTTTTGAAAATACTTAATCCCTTTTTACATAGAATTATCAATTCCAAATCACAGAATATATTGTTGCCAAATGGTATATGATGGGCTTGGAAAAAACAATTGAAATGCACTTTTGACAAATAAGAGAAGTTATCAAAATAATTCATGTTATAAATAAATATTACAGAATGAAATCCACTAAAATAATGGAATCACATAACTTTCTCTACCCTGGACATAGAGAAAACAAAACGAGGTATGGTAATGTGTATATTATTATATTATATCGCAGGTTTTTGGAGAGAAAAGTATGAAAGTGATAATGCTTTATGGTAACATAAGAGTGGGAAATTTCCCGCCTCGATATTACAATTTTATGTTACAGGAATTTCTGATTCTTCTTATTTAAACCTCTACCAGGCTTGCTGTGCACTGTACAAGCGATGGGATGCAAAATTCTAGATCCTCTATGAGCCATAAAAAACTATATCAAGCGTTTTATGAGGGAATAGTTTGAGTGTAGTAAGTCGTTCTTCCTATTTAAAATTATAAATGCCTATATAAGGACCTAGAATTTAAAATTGAAAATCCTTCATAAGTTAATTTCCAATTACAAAATACAAAACCCGGGCGACGCCGGGTCTTTTAAGCTAGTTCAGTTATAAAAGAGGAACAAAAGACTCCAGAGCAATGCAACTCACCAGTATAGTTGTTATACAGGGCTTCCCTACTCCAGCGTCGCTTTGTCTTTCTAGCCATGGACCCCCTCCATAAATCTTCGGGGCCCATGATCTTTCTCGCCATGGACCCCCTCCATAAATCTTCAGAGCCCATGACCTTCGCCAGGACGCCGTTTCGGTACTCATAAAGATGAAGTTTGGCTTAGTCAGTGATCTGTAACGTACCTTAAAAAAAGAATATAAAACCAGTTCACAATCTGGATAGTTCAAGGGAGATAGATGAAGTTTGGCTTAGTCAGTGATCTGTAACGTACCTTAAAAAAAGAATATAAAACCAGTTCACAATCTGGATAGTTCAAGGGAGATAGGTCTCGACACCATACTTTTCAGCATAAGGGCATGAATCTCTCATATGACTTATTCAGATAGTAAAAAGGAGCATAAAAACGCCAGAGCAATGCAATTTACCAGTATAGATATTATACAGGGCTTCCCTACTGCAGCGTCGCTTTGCCTTTCTCGCCATGGACCCCCTCCATAAATCTTCAGGGCCCATGACCTTTCTCGCCATGGACCCCCTCCATAAATCTTCAGGGCCCATGACCACCGTCGAGACGCTGTTTCGGTACTGACATCGATGAACGCTGCGTCTTCGGTTGGGTAGTTCGCCGATGACGATCGCCGATGCTGCTTAATGTTGACAAAACCAGTCCTACGCCGGGAAGCTGGTTGGGTACAGGCCTTGAAGAAGTCCTCGTCTCTTCGGCCGGCAACTGCAACATGAACTGCAACATATAAAAATGAAATAAAAACCAGTTCACAATCTGAATAGTTCACAGGACAAAGACCACGACACCATACTCTTCAGCATAAGGCCATGAATCCTTCACCTGAACTATTCAGTTAAAAAAGAGGAACAAAAGACTCCAGAGCAATGCAACTCACCAGTATAGTTGTTATACAGGGCTTCCCTACTCCAGCGTCGCTTATCCTTTCTCGCCATGGACCCCCTCTATAAATCTTCGGTGCCCATGACCTATCTCGCCATGGACCCCCTCCATAAATCATCAGAGCCCATGACCTTCGCCGGGACGCCGTTTCGGTACTCATTAAGATGAAGTTTGTCTTCGCCATTAATCTGTAACATACTATAAAAAATTACGTTAAAACCAGTTCACAATCTGAATAGTTCACTGGAGATATATCTCGACACCATACTCTTCAGCATAAGGGCACGAATCTCTCATATGACTTATTCAGATAGTAAAAAGGAGCATAAAAACGCCAGAGCAATGCAACTCACCAGTATAGATGTTATACAGGGCTTCCCTACTCCAGCGTCGCTTTTCCTTTCTCGCCATGGACCCCCTCCATAAATCTTCGGGGCCCATGACCTATCTCGCCATGGACCCCCTCCATAAATCTTCAGAGCCCATGACCTTCACCGGGACGCCGTTTCGGTACTCATAAAGATGAAGTTTGTCTTCGCCATTAATCTGTAACATACCATAAAAAATTAAGTTAAAACCAGTTCACAATCTGAATAGTTCACTGGAGATATATCTCGACACCATACTCTTCAGCGTAAGGCCACGAATCTCTCATATGACCTATTCAGATGGTAAAAAGGAGCATAAAAACACCAGAGCAAAGCAATTTACCAGTATAGATGTTATACAGGGCGTCCCTACTCCAGCGTCGCTTTTCCTTTCTCGCCATGGACCCCCTCCATAAATCTTCGGGGCCCATGACCTATCTTGCCATGGACCCCCTCCATAAATCTTCAGAGCCCATGACCTTCGCCGGGACGCCGTTTCGGTACTCATAAAGATAAAGTTTGTCTTCGCCATTAATCTGTAACATACTATAAAAAAATAAGTTAAAACCAGTTCACAATCTGAATAGTTCACTGGAGATATATCTCGACACCATACTCTTCAGCGTAAGGCCACGAATCTCTCATATGACCTATTCAGATTGTAAAAAGGAGCATAAAAACACCAGAGCAAAGCAATTTACCAGTATAGATGTTATACAGAGCGTCCCTACTCCAGCGTCGCTTTTCCTTTCTCGCCATGGACCCCCTCCATAAATCTTCGGGGCCCATGACCTATCTCGCCATGGACCCCCTCCATAAATCTTCAGAGCCCATGACCTTCCCCGGGACGCCGTTTCGGTACTCATAAAGATAAAGTTTGTCTTCGCCATTAATCTGTAACATACTATAAAAAATTAAGTTAAAACCAGTTCACAATCTGAATAGTTCACTGGAGATATATCTCGACACCATACTCTTCAGCGTAAGGCCACGAATCTCTCATATGACCTATTCAGATGGTAAAAAGGAGCATAAAGCACCAGAGCAAAGCAATTTACCAGTATAGATGTTATACAGGGCTTCCCTACTCCAGCGTCGCTTTTCCTTTCTCGCCATGGACCCCCTCCATAAATCTTCGGGGCCCATGACCTTTCTCGCCATGGACCCCCTCCATAAACCTTTAGAGCCCATGACCTTCGCCGGGACGCCGTTTCGGTACTCATAAAGATGGAGTTTGTCTTCGCCATTGATCTGTAACATACTATAAAAATTTAAGTCAAAACCAGTTCACAATCTGAATAGTTCACTGGAGATATATCTCGACACCATACTCTTCAGCGTAAGGCCACGAATCTCTCATATGACCTATTCAGATGGTAAAAAGGAGCATAAAAACACCAGCGCAAAGCAATTTACCAGTATAGATATTGCACAGGGCTTCCCTACTCCAGCGTCGCTTTTCCTTTCTCGCCATGGACCCCCTCCATAAATCTTCGGGGCCCATGACCTATCTCGCCATGGACCCCTCTCCGCAAAACTTCAGGGCCCATGACCTTCGCCGAGACGCCGTTTCGGTAGCAAGAGAGCTGTAACATACCATAAAAAATTAAGTTAAAATCAGTTCACAATCTGAATAGTTCAGTGAACAAAGCTCACGGCACCATGCTCTTCAGCATAAGGCCATCATTCTGTATGAACTGTTCAGTTTAAACCATTTGAATCCAATATCATATGTTTAGGATGCAAAACAGAAGCTAATGAAGCTAATAAAGACTGAGGAGTACATATACTTGTATTTGTTAAATTATTCACATGGAGCACACTTCATGAGCCTTATTGGGTGGACTTGTGATGGAAAAATGGACCAAAATGTGATTTTTTAAATTCCATATCAATTCAATTCAATGTAGATTTATTAAAAACAGCATTGCACTATGACGTCTGACAGCTGATCGGCATCCATTTTACTTTCTCGCATATACGTAGTGTAGTGAAAGTATTTCTCTCTAATGGTTGTAATGAAACTGCAAATTTGGAACCTCCTATTTATGAATAATGAAATATATATATTTCTTTTTATATAAATTTACTTAGAGGGTTGTTCACTCGTGTCCATTTTCTATTTACCTGCATAAAACATCTTTATTGTTTATAGAAATGATTTTACAACCAATTTAAACCCCTTTTTGCGTTTACTGAATACTGTGATTTTTACATTTATCAGGTTCCAAGTGTAATAAGTAATAACTTAGACGTTATTGAATAAAATTGCATGAAATTTTCAGAGACAACTCAGGATGTTTTAATAAACAGATCCACCATACTGATTTTCAATATTCACATTATTGTTCACATTAAGGATTCGTAATGTATGATATTTGATGAAATTTTGAAAGTTAAAATTTCATAATTTTTTTTAATATCCAAATATGAATATGAAAATTTAGCCTGGTGGATTTTTATGGCGTTTATTGGCTTTATTTCAGGGCCCAATACTAATTTCTTTGTGAAAGTATGTAGAAGTTATGACATTTTCCATCCGCATCTACATTTCTATTGTTTTCTTACTGTGGACAACGAACCAGTGGTCCTGAAACTGAAATAAATGTTTTAATCCTGATTTGTATGCTATTTGAACATAATCATTCATTGCAATATTTCCTAAGTGAAAGAAGATTGAAAATAAAATGCCATATGCCCCCTTAGTGAGCATATTTTAAGAACAATATAATTCGTTCATTTATTTTTTCCCACCATAAGACTTGTTGAAGACTTGAGCATGAAAATTTAATCATGCCTATAGAGATAAGTGCACATAATTATTATTATTATTGTTATTATTATTACCATTATATTATCATCATTATTATAATTACTGTTATTATAATTAATGTTAATGACATACGTCGTGGCGTAGTGGTTCAGGCAATGCGCTATAATCAGGAAGGTTGCGGGCTCGATTCCCGATGAGGTTGTTGAGATTTTTCAATTAGCCTAAACCTTCTGGTGGTACTATGGCCTGGGGTAGACTCAGCCTCTAACATAAATTAGTACCAGGAGCATTCCTGGGGGTAAAGGCGGCCATGGGCCGAATGTCTAAAATCGGGGAACCTCAACCCCCTGGAAACCTCTGGGCCTCCATGGCCTGTATAGGGTGCACTTTACTTTTACTTTACATTCGGGTAATCTTGCATTTTTCGGTTTTTATGTACTAATATGACCTATATAATGAAATTTATCTACATATAGGACATTTTGAATATTCATCAAATTGTGGACCTGGTTGTGTTAAAGAGGAACATATGTATTCCAGAGCGATCCAACTCACAAGTACAGATGTTAATACAGGGCTTCCCTACTTCAGCGTCGCTTTTACTTCCTCGATATGGACCCATCTCAAGGAATCCTCAGGGTCCATGAACTTCGCTGGGACGCCGTTTCGGTACTGACTTTCAAGAAGTTTTCGACTTCCGCGGAAAACAGTAACATAATAAAAAAATGAAATTAAAACGAGTTCGCAATCTAAATAGTTCAGTTGGCAAAGATCACGGCACCATACTCTTCAGCATAAGGCCATGAATCTTTCACCTGAACTATTCAGTTATAAAATAGGAAAATGCAGACACCTGAGTGATGCAACTCACCAGTATTAAAGTTATACGGAGCTTCCCTACTGCAGCGTCGCTTTCATTTTCTCGCCATGGACCCATCTCTCGTAATCTTCAGGGTCCATGACCTCCGCCGGGACGCTGGTTCGGTACTGACTTGGAAGAAGTCTGCGTCATCCGCGGCTGACTTCAACGTAATATAAAATTTAATTTTGTTTCTATGGTTTTGTTGTTATGTCTTATTTTACAACGGTGTTGGTATTTCTATGGTTTTAATAAAAATCATGACGTTGCTCAGGAAACAGACTGTATTTTTTTCCCTCTAAAATATTATTATAGGCCTATGAATATTTTACTTGTAAACTCGTTATTTCGACCTAAAAACAATAAAGTGGCAACAAAGGGGTCTCTTTCAATTCGGAGAAACCATTTATATACCCAACAGTGATTTTATGTCTAAACTGTCATTTCATAATTTTAGAAAAAAATGTATTAATTCTGTTAATATTTGTATTATGTTCTCTATGTCTGTTCCCTGTAGCTACCAATGTTTTCCTGACATTTATGTTATTCCCTTTATTGTATTTTTCTCTCTTGTAACTCAGTTTTTATCTTGTTAAGATGCGTTGGTAGCTTCGTAATATGCAATCCCGGAATTGGGAAAGCTGTAGTATGTTATAGAAATAGAACTATCCAGATATATGAATTATTTGTGAGACTTTTTAAATCATTTCTAGAAAATTCTAACTTTTTCAGGGGTTTTGGATATACGATCCAACTTGGCATCAAGTTCTTCATTTCCCTTGAACTTAACGATCTGGCCTCATCTGTAGGAGATGAGAACGCCATCCATTTTCACTGAATGCTGCCAAACTTTCAGGATTGATAGCTTCTTTTACTAGCTTCAATATCACAGTCAGATTCTGGTTGAATCACGGATTAATATTATTTGCAATATCATTAGCTCCAAATTTTGGACCACTAAACTGTGATTAATAGCCTATGAATAGTGACAGGAGTAAAATGTACCAAAATAATAATATAAAAATCTACTCTTATATAATTCAGTCGCTCCCTCACTTCGTGAGAGATCGGGTATACCCGGCGATGTTGGTCTCTCGCAGTCCAAACTTTCACGAATAGTACAAAATTAGGAAAACCGTTTCTTTATTATATAAAACCTAAGTGAAATGAACACAATGGATAAATATTCTAATTTTATTTTTACTTACAATTTTCATAGCTCTGAACCACATACATTTTTAATGAACTGCCAGTGAAAATTTCTTAAAAATCCTGGAGTCAATTAATAATGGCGGGTGAAGCCGCGGGCACCAACTATAATATATTGATAGTTTAACCCTGGAATTATCGCAGCCAATAAAAATCCAAACAAACCATTCCTTCCCTTGAAAAATTATATAATTTCTGAAAATTACAATGAATTTATCAAATAAAATTCACATCATATTCATCTGTCAACAAACAGTTGAGAAACAATACGTATTATGTGTCCACAGATAACTTCGGAACTGCATAATCGAATCTGAGATCGTTTTCCCAGGCGGCGCTTTCTAATCGTGGAATGTACTCTAAAGCCAGAATTTTAGCTGTTTCATTAATTATTAATGGTGTAGTTTATGAATGATTCGCGTGCAAGTGTTAATAAATATAATGCTTTAATAATTTTAATATGCTCTCAATTTTTAATTTTTCAATTAATTATCGTGGGCGAAGCCGCGGGCACCTGCTAGTCTGTATTAATAAAAATGAATTTACAAAAGGGTTGTTGCCGCATCACTTGAGAACGGCTAGACCGATTTGGCTGATTCTTTTTTTGTTGTGTTCGTAATTGTCACGACATGGTTTGTGTGAAAGAAAATTTTTGAAAAATCCACGGGAAAAGTCGGAAATGTGAAATGAGGCAAAGTTAGAGAGTTCTGATGTCAATTGTTTACATAACGAAAGTATTGTTTACGATGTGAACAAAGGGCTTTGGATACTATATTATAATACTGGGCTTTAACAAATGCTGATACTATCGAAGTATCTACTCTTATACAATTCAACGGCCCTAAATAGCGTGCTTGCTCGCTCGCCCGCTTCGTGAGACATCGGGTATACTCAGCGATGTTCGTCTCTCGCAGTGTAAACCTTCATGACGACTACAAAATTAGTAAAACCGTTTCTTTATTATATAAGGCCTAAGTGAAATGAACACAATGAACAAATATTCTAATTTTATTTTTACTTACAATTTTCATAGCTCTGAACCACAAACATTTTTAATAATCTACCAGTCTAAATTTCTTAAAAATCCTGGAGTCAATTAATAATGGCGGGTGAAGCCGCGGGCATCAGGTTTAATATATTGATAGTTTAATCCTCGAAGTATCGCGGACTGTAAAAATCCAAATCAATCACCCCTTCTCTTGAAAAATTATATAATTTCTGAAAATTACACTGAATTTATCAAATAAAATTCACATCACATTCATCTGTCAACAAACAGTTGAGAAACGATACGTATTATCCACCGCCGTCTCGAGAATTACGCACGAGAATTATACAGTTTAGAAGGCAGTGGTTCACAGTTATCTTTGGAACTGCATAATCGAATCTGAGATCGTTTTCCCAGGTAGCGATTTCTAATCGTGGAATGTACTCTAAAGCCGGAATTTTAGCTGTTTCATTAATTATTAATGGTTTAGTTTAAGAATGATTCGCGTGCAAGTGTTAATAAATATAATGCTGTAATAATTATTTTACTATTAATTTTTAATTTTTCAATTAATTATTGTGGGCGAAGCCGCGGGCACCTCCTAGTATAATTATGTATATAAAGAAAGAGAGAGAAAAAGTTTAACTATTTAAGAAGAAAGAAAAAACAAGGGATTATCTATTGATCACTCATACATACTTTTTGACCAGACAAGGACATGGAGGATGTCCTCGGATGAGGGATCGATTCCAAGCCGGGGCCACCTCCGAGCAAACACCAACACATAGCACGAGACACAGCAGTCACACACCATATTCAGTATGAATAAGGCAAGGGTGGGATGAAGATGATATTGACGGCCAGACGATAAATGGAGACCACAAGAGCCAAAAGTTACCCGACATTTGAGGAAAAACTCGGATAAAAACCCAACCTGGGTAACTTATTCCGACCAGGATTCGAACCAGGGCCCGCTGCGAGAGAGAAGCGAAGTCTTCCCATTAACTAATAAATAGTGATGATTCTGTAGCAGTTTTAAAATCACGAGCAATTTTGAGGTTGATGACTGGACCCCAGGGTTGAATTTATCCACTTGTTCGAACGATTTATCGGCTATTCTACATCACTAGGAGGTGCACGCGGCTTCGCCTACGATAATTAATTGAAAAATTAAAAATTAAGAGTATAATAATTATTAAAGCATTATATTTATTAACACTTGCACGCGAATCATTCATAAACTAAACCATTAGTAAGGAAATGAAACAGCTAAAATTCCGGCTTCAGAGTACATTCCACGATTAGAAAGCGCCCCCTGGGGAAACGAGCTCAGATTCGATTATGCAGTTCCAAAGGAGCCTGTGAACACATAATACGTATTGTTTCTCAACTGTTTGTTGACAGATGAATATGATGTGAATTTTATTTGATAAATTCAGTGTAATTTTCAGAAATTATATAATTTTTCAGGGGAAGGAATGGTTTGTTAGGATTTTTATTGTCCGCGATACTTCCTTGGTTAAACTATCAATATTTTACAGCTGGTGCCCGCGGTTTCGCCCGCCATTATTAATTGACTCCAGGATTTTTAAGAAATTTTCACTGACAGCTTATTAAAAATGTTTGTGGCTCAGAGCTATGAAAATTATAAGTAAAAATAAAATTAGAATATTTGTTCATTGTGTTCATTTCACTTAGGTCTTATATAATAAAGAAACTGTTTTCCTAATTTTGTACTTTTCGTGAAAGTTTAGACTGAGAGAGACGAACATCGCCGAGTATGCCCGATGTTTCACGAAGCGGGCGAGCGAGTGAGCACGCTATTTAGGGCCGTTGAATTGTGTAAGAGTCGATTATTTTGACGTTTCATGATCATATACTTAGTTCTTTTTTAGTTTACCTGATTTTATTATTAATATTATTATTATTATTATTATTATTATTATTATTATTATTATTATTATTATTATTATTATTATTATTATTGTCATCAATATTAATGCTAAAAATATGAAGTTACTCTACAACCACGGTAACGTAAGATTTTCCTCCACTTGCTTGGAAAGCCCGTGTCTCCATTAGTTAAGATTTCCATAGAGTAACTGCTGATTTATGTACACCAGTGCTGCATTGCGTTGCTAAGTATCGATCTTGCATAATAATATTCACACGGCCTGCTGTGTCTGCTTATACTGTCATATCAACAAGTTGCTGCTTACATTCGCATACAATAGAACGAATTCATACCGAATAATTTATATCCAGCGCTTACAGTTTAATAAGCGATTGGGTATAAAGATGAAATGTGGTTCCCTTCATGCCTGAGATGATTCAAACTTTTCATTCGTATAAGTTTTAAACTGTTTTTGCTCAATCTACTGGAATTTATGTTCCATACCGAATATTCATCGGAATATTTCAACTTATTTCTTATAAGTATGAATTCGTATGTAGATAAGCTCATGACCAATTATCTAAGTAATAACGAAATTGTGATGTACGCTTATAGTCTGTTAATCATGAAAACATCACTAACCTGGGTAGAATTTCGGTATAGGACCACGATCTACTTTTGTCAGTATTTCTTAAATAAAAAATACTGCAGTTCCAATGTAATTTCGATACATTAATGACATCTTCAGTGGTAAACCTGCAATAGAAATATTTTCATTATGTCTGTCAAGCAGATATTCATAAATGAAAGGTTCCAATAACATCAAGAAGAAAAAGGTTTATTTTTTCAACCTCTTCCACGCGAAATAAATGTCTAATATTACTTTTTATGCCTCACGTCTTAAGCGCTGTGGATACAAAAATCATCATCACGGTATTTTTTATGTATATCTGCGTCTTCCGTATTCTCAACCTCCAAGCTTCTCTATCCTTCCATAGATTCTCAGGAATGTTTTTCTCCTTCATGTCTTCTTGTAAGTTATCCCATTAAACCATTTCTTCTTTGGTCTGCCTCTCTTCTTTCTGCCAGGAGGATTTCATCTGAAGATCTTCTTTGGTAATCTCTCCTCCCCCATCCTTCTGACATGACCATACCACACGAGTTGCTTTTCTTTAATTCCATCTGTTATAGTGTTGTGTACTTCCATTTGTTCCCGAATTTCTTCATTTCTAACTCTTTCGATCCTAGAAGTTCTATTTGCTCTTTCCAAAAATCCATTTCTGTTACTAATAATTTTCTTTCCTCTCTTTTTAACTGGTCAAATTTCTGAACCGTATTATACTATTTTCTTAACTATTAAATTATAAATATACTGTTTTTTGCTTCTCGTGATATGCGAGTCCCACAATACTCCAATTAATAGGAATATCGCTTTTCTGTGCGATAAACATTTTATTGTAATTTGTGTTTACATTAAACCTGCGGCAAAGTACTGCTTGTGAAATATTTTACTTCCTGAAAATGATAGAATGTGTAATTTTTATCATACAGTAAATCTAAGGTGTGTGAAAGGTTTCGTGGCATAATAAATGTTGTACGTTATTATTCAGGATGCATGGATAAATGTATGGATAGTCATATGAATGAATGCACGAATGTATAGATAGATAAATGGATGGATGAGTTCATTCATTGATTTTTCCGACCATCCATACATTTATCCTTACATCCTGAATACATAACATACAACATTTCATATGCCATGAAGCCATCCACATATATACTATATATATATAGTAAATATATATGTATATATAAATATATATGTATATATATATAAATATATATATATATATATAGTAAATAAATGAATAGATGAAGGGAGAAAAGTATGAATGGTTGCATGAATGAATAATGGATAATTGAATGGATGGACGGATGAAGGATGGGATGATAGATATGAATGAATGGATGAAGGAAAGAGGGGGAAGGGATATTTGAATGAATGAATATGATGTTGTTAATATTCAGTGTTCTGCATGTGGACAAAAGTCCAAGAATTTAGTCTGTAAATTTTTTTCTCCATCTCATTCTATCCTTGGCTTCCTCCTTCAGAAACCAGTGTTTTCTTTACTCCTTCAGATCATGTAGAAGCTGGATTCTTTCTTCTTCCAAGACCTGGAGTTCTTTCCAACTTTCCGTGAATGACGCCATGGAGCAGACATAAACGTACAGACGGATAAATGTATGCATTTGTATAGATGGATAAATGAAAGGATGAGACATGTAAAAATACATAAATAAGTAGGTATATATATATATATATATATATATATAGCTGGATGGTGGGAGGGAAGGAGGAATGAATTAATAAATATATACCGGTACATACTAAATGAATGGCTGGTTGCACGGAGGAAGGGATGGATTAATGAATGTAACTTATAAATTATAATATTTAAACAAATTGGTTGGATGAAGAGATGGAGGGATAAATTAATGAATGTAAGATATTTACCTGAATGGGAGAGATAGAAGGAGGGTGGGGTGAGTTAATGAATGTAAAGGTATTTAAATGAATTGGCAGGACGGAGGGTGGCAGGAATGAATTAATGAATGACTGTTTGAAGAGAGTGTTTGGATGAATTAATGAATGTATAGATGTTTAAATGAATGGCTGAAAGATTATGTATATATATTTAATTGAATTGGCCGGATGGAGGGTGGGAAGTATAAATTAATGTATTGATATATAAAAAATTGGCTGGTCGAAAGAAGGGTCTTCAGCCATGAACTTAAAAACTCATTAAACAGTAACATGAAGCAATAAAAGGAAAACACTTTATACATTAGAATTAAGCAATACATAAGACTTGCTGGATGATAGGAGAATGTAATTAAAACGGAAGCCATACCTGTAAGAATCGCACGACCCCCTCCCCCCGAAAACCGGAAGTCGAATGAGCAATTAATCCTGTCTGATGTTTCCATGTAAAAACAATAACAATATTGGAACCTCTATTTTCTTACAGCGAACCTTTTATTACATTATGCAACGAGCCTGTAATGGCTATTAATAAAACACGAGTTTGTTTATGAAACAAGCGATGGCAGCTGATGGCGTGCGATCAAATCGAGGTTTCTCTTAGCCATTTTAACTTGAAACTAACTGACTTTGAAACACGAAATGAACTCAATTTAACATAATGTTTCGTCACATATATTAAGTGAATGGAAAAGACCATGTGGAAGACCTAGACTAGGTGGGAGGACAATCTTAGAACGGATTTAAGGGAAGTAGGATTTGTGAGGGATGATTGGATGGAGTTAGCACATAACAGGGTTGAATGGTGGGCTTAGGTAAGCACGGCAATGAACCTTCGGATTCCGTAAAATAGATAATATTTATTTAGCTTGCTTAGGAATTGTCTATTGCCATTGAGTAAGTAGTAAGTAATTATAGTATGGACTAAAAGAACTACTTTTCAAGCCTACTGCCTTTTAATGAAACTCTGGAACTGCCCTGCCCTACGCCACGAAAACAGCTGTACCGTATCATTGTTGTTGTGGTGGCTAAATCGATTAGGGGTTGCTAGGCAACGGAACAGAATGTGTCAGCTGTTTGTTGGCAACTTCACATCAAATAAGCACATCGTAGAGCTCTAATGAGAGTAACTCCATAATATATTCTTAACATAATATCAACAAGTTGCTCCTTCTCTACAACTTCACTTTTGTTGTAATATCGCTCATTACACTAGATTTACTAATTAATACCTTTTGCGAGCTTCTAGTCTCTGGGGTTCTCATATCATTACCTCATTTCCGTCAAGTGGCTACTGTGTTAATTATTGCCAATAATTCGATTTGATGGTGCACAACTTGTGCGAATAATGGCGTTCGTAATTTATTGATATTCAGTGAAGGGAAACACATTTAAAAATTCTTATATGCATTCACAATAAGATATTTCTAGATAAGAAGGTTTGAATTCGAATGACAGGTAAACAATAATATGAAAAATAATGACATAGTACTTCTAGTCAATAAGCAGATTCACTTTTGTAGCAGCATTTCAAACGATCCAAACAACCTACAGTAAGCCTATTCTGTATCCAAAATATAGCTTGGGTGACAATGTTTGATCTCTAGGGGCTTTAATCTATAGCATGAATTTGACGAGAGGCATCGAACACTTTTCATTGTTCATTTCAGAAAATGAAATTCTTAGTGTTATGCTAGAAAAGAATACATTGTGGGCATCGAATCATTAAGTTAAAACGAGCCGTTTATTGTAATTTAATTGTAATTGATCTAATTATATAAATATTGAACAAGTTTCAAAAACCCCCAATGTGCTGTCTTGAGATTGTATTTGATGTCAGTGTACTATCTCAGTAATATACAGTTTACCTTAGGTTTCTTTAATGTTTTCTTTAATATATATATTCGATTCCAATAAAATAAATGTGCCTTTTCATTAAGAAAGTTTTAAACGAGAGAAAGAAATTTGTCTTAAAAAGAATGAATTTAATATTCTGATGTTTAACTCAAAATTATTGTAATGGCCTAACGGTTTTTAGAAAAGCATTCAGTCTTATGTTGAAAGTACTGTCTATTGCATTTTAATTGTAAATTAATGGAACTTGAAAAAAAAAAAACATAAAAGGCTGTTTTTAATGTACGGTATATAACGTAGCCTATGTGTTTGATGCCACTATAAATTCTCGGATATACAGCTTAGATTTCTTAAATATTTTCATAGGGCATATAGCCATACTTTTAATTCCAGTAAAAAAATTGTTTCATTATGAAGGTTGGCCTAAAACAGGAGAAAGAATTTTATACCTAAAAAATAATGATTTTTATATACTGGCGTTTATCTCAACATTACTGGTATATGCCTAACCTTTTTTAGAAAGTATTCATTCTCTTTTTGAAAGTGCCTGAAGAAGAATCGAGAAGAGAATTTTATACAGTTGTTTCAAGAACATAAATTTTAGTGATTTTAACCAACAATGACTCAAATAGTGAAATAGATTTATTCTTCTTAAATGTGATTATACAAATCAAGATGCTCAGTTGATGGTTCAACATAACCGAAAAGCCTGGGGAAATAAAAGAAATTGAGAATAAAGGTGTGTCGAAATTATTTAAATGATCGAACTCAGCGGTTCAGCACAACATGATTTAAATTCATCATAGGAAGGTTGTCCCAAAATGCAATTGTTTTATATTTTTAAAAATAATTTCGCTAGTCTCCTTGTTTTCGAGGTTCGGTATTGAACGGCCCCATCTGTTTTCAATTTTTGAATTCTTCGTCCTCTTATTTATTCATTTTGTGACAGGAATTGTTGACTTCTCCTTTACCAGCTTGCCAGGCATGTGAATTGATCACCACCGTAGCAGCAGTAACAGAAGATATGGAATTTCGCTATGTTAATAATTATTTGGACTTCTGAGAGCGTCCGAAGAGGATCAAAGGATCCCGACCCATGCCGTGACGACGTATGATGCAGTATAACATTACAGTGTCAGTTTACAAGCTATTTCCCCTTAATGGTAATTTTAAATGAGACTGGATTACACAATACAATTACAAAAATCCTCTTCTGAGCTTCCGTTTTGTTTGAGTAATTTATCCTTACCGTATGAGAGCCTCAACCGCCTGTCTGTTCTCGTGGTTAGCGTCGCTGGCTGTGGATCCGTAGGCCCGGGCTCTATCCTCGGTACCTAAGATTTTTCTGAGGTGGGGAGGTCTGGAACGGGGACCTTCGTGATACAAACTGAAGGCTACTTGATAGAGAAATAGTGGCTCCCGTTACGAAAACCATAATAAACGGCTGTGGATATCGGCACGCTGACCACATGCCCCAATCCTCCCTTCTGCCTATGGTAGATGACGCAGCAATCGGGTAGTAGGCCTAGTCCCTTCAGGGATGCAGTGCCACGCAGTTTCATTTATATGTCAGCCTCTTCTTTTCCAAGTACTTTTTGTAATGAAGGCATAAACAAATTGTTGAAAGAAAATTAAAATCAAATATAAAGATAATTTCCAGTCTTTTTTTTTTTTCCTCCTCACGAATAAGAATATAAATTCTAGCATAGTGTTGCATAAGAATGTTGTTCTTTTTTATGAGAAAATAGGTCAGTTCGAAGGTTTGAGTGAAGCGTAGGAAGCGGTAAGTAGGTTTCAGATGGAAACCAACCCATCGTGAATTTTTAAGAAGGGTTTACCTCGGCAACCGTACTTTCACCTGAATTGTTAAAAAATACACGAGCTGAAATCAATATTACATTACTACTCCCGACTCGACTGATGAATGAACCTCCTTGCCAATTTCAAGGAGAAGAAAAGTTGGATGCAGTTGTCTTAAAAAGTTCCTTTGGTGTTTTCTAATAGGGAAGAAAACGCACAATAAAGAGAATGTACTTTCAGATATGAAAGCAAAATGCGGTATGCTTGTTATAAGTTCGTGTTTCCATTTATGTAACTGATACTCAATGGCTTATAGTGAAATGATTTGGACCTAGAGTGGCCAGTATAGAAAATAATTGTATAGTCATTTTGTTCTTCAGAGATGCCTGCTCTTTCAACAAAATGTCAGAATAATGCACCTCTACTATTAAGAGGTTTTTGGTACGTTTTGGTAATGCCTTAGTGTTGGGCTTGGTTGCTTCAGTTCTGTAATTAACTGCAAGGACAAATAACGACATAAGGTTACCTGCACAAACAATTAATTGCAGAGAAGATGAGACAGTTAATATTTATTTAAACGTCGTTAACTGTAGGCTATATTATTTGCAATTATCTGGATTTTTACGTCGATTATCCAGACAATTAATTCCACTGCAGTCATTTCTTTTAACAAATCATAACTGGATAAAATGACTCCATTATCCAGTTATCTGATTAACTGTTATTTGGTTTACTGGACATTTATTTTCTTTTATTCTTTTAACAATAACTGGACAATGACGTCATTAGTTGGTTATAGTTAGTAGCCGTATTTTTTGGTAACAACGATAAGTGCGAAATTTTATAAAACAACCTCGCTTAGCTATATTTAGCTTTTATATGCTTAAAATACCAATATGAACCAAACTGAATCCACGAAATAGCGCGAAATTTACTCGATTCCGCGAAATGTGTTTATTCCCCTTCTGTCCGTAAAGTGAGAAACGAGCATGAAAATGTGCCTTAAAACCACAATATTGTGTTTTGGTCTACTGTATTTTTTTTTATTTCTTAGCAGCATGCTTCTTTTCTGCTGTTTCTGTGGCTGTCGAAGATTTACCGATATATCGATATTTGTGATCGATTACAAAGATTGCAGAATTTACGCAAAGATTGTCTGTGACCCGGTTTGTACTGTTGAGTACTCTCTTTTCCTGCTATCTCTTTGCCAAGTTAGCGATGCCTATGATCGATTACAGCAGAAGAGTGTAGAATGTTTGTTACTTGTATTAAACAGATTTCGTCTTTTATCCACAGTGGTATGGTTGGCACTTCTGTTTGCAAATAGCTATCTGATGGTATTTAGTAGAAATTACGATAATATTTCTCGTAATTTATTGTATTTGAACATTAACTCTAATCATGTCTAAATCGAAAGTTACTTCAGTTCATACAAGGGCAGAATAATATAGAAATGGGGGGGGTGTTAGTTCATGAAAATAACGAAGCAAAGTTTATCATTGCGCAATGTTCCCAATGTAGTATAAAGTAATTTATTTCACGAAATACCCACCGAAATAGAAGGAAGTTAACACCGAAATCAGCCTTTTTATTTCACCAATAAATCAGGACCCTAGTTATATTACTATGGTTTTCTTCGTGTCCCAGTGTGAAAAGGCTCTAAGCGATCGAATAGTTCGAATCAGAATTTGTCAAGTGACGCCACTGATATAGCTATGTATTAAAAAGAGAAAGAAGCAAGTTTTGGTAAGTCGATGTTGCAAGCAAACAGAGTTGCAAGGCGTTGTTTGATGTTTTGTTTGTGGTGAGAACTAGAAGGTAAGAAGTTCCCATACTGAAGCTCTTCATTGTTTTTGCCAACTCCTACCCGGAGTCTTAAGAGGATCGGCCGAGCTGTGAAACTGCGGTCCGGAGTTGTTATGTAGGGTTTCTATGTTTTGTGAGCGCGGGAAGGAGATTGCGGTATAATGTGACTGCTGCCATTGTTTGAAAACACAAAATATTTATAACTCTGTTGTTATTAAACACTTATTAAAGTCACAGCATTATTTCATCTCTGCTTTCTACGGAGTTAGTTTTTGTCACTACTTCTAAACTAGAGAAATTTAGTATCTGTTCAATAATTTCTTCTTGTGAGTCTTCAAGACTCTTTACACTACATCCAGTGGAAATCCTATGGAGATAGCGTACTTTTGCTTAAACCTTCAGATGATGAAATTCTGGATGTAAAAATATCTGTTCTGAGCAGTGAAGAATTAGAAGAAGAAGAAGAAGAAGAAGAAGAAGAAGAAGAAGAAGAAGGAAGCAAACATTTAGTGATACCTTTTGATGAAGGCAAAATTAATGCGTTCTGTTACGTTAAATAATTTCCAATTAATGAAAAATTTAATACAGAAGCCTTAAATACTGTTCTTCCTTTCTTTGTCGTAGTTTTACTTCTCCCTTTTAGGATTTAAGCGACCCAAGCCGCCCGGGCACCTTAAATACCAACAAGGTTTAAACTTAACTTTGTTTTAACATGTAGGTTTTAACTAAATTTAACTCCGTAAAGGGTTATTCCATGCCAAATCATCCAACAGTGGTTGCATGACCATTTTAGAAAAAAATAATTTTTTGTATATGAGTTCATACATGTTTCAGGATATCAAAACAAGTTTTCAAAAAAATCTTTTGTTCTTGGTTTCCCAGGGGTGTCCATTTTTCAATCCTGGTGTAACACATTTTTTGCGAATGTAGCTGATTACAAATATTTTCATAACTCAACAGCCATAAGAGTAAGAAATTTGAATTAAGAACCATTTTGTAACTAATGAAGCGTACAGTCGGTCAAATAAAAAACGTCGGGCAGTATTTGATTAAGTATCACGAACGAGCATATGCGCATGTACAGGAAGGCTTAAGGTTAGATTCACATCTGCCTCTTGTCTATCCATGTATTTTCTTGATTATTTAGTCAGTTTTGTTCCAAAACGAACATGTATAGAAGGCTGTGGCTATATGTCTCACATCCGCCATATTCTTGGTTGCAAATTCATATAATATTAATAATTAATAAATTCGCAAGGAATATGATTATTCAAGGAGCATTTTTTAAAGATTTTATTTTATAATACCGGTATTTGTAGTGCAAAATCAATAACTTACGTTCAACCAATCTAGGATCGAAATACGCGGCCGGCCAGATCCCTGTGAAAACTTCCGGTCGCATTATAGTGAAGTAAATACCCACCTCTTTAAGAAATATGGAACCTTCTCACTGCTTCGGATGCCAAAAAATGCAGGTGAATTACAGCCCTAACTACACTTTCTCTCAAGCTAGCATTTGTATATGGCGCCATAACACAAAGGAAAATGAATTATGACAATACATTAAGTTGAATATCGTTTGTTGCGCTTTCCGCGTTTTTCATTTTTCCCTTGCTATTCATTTTTTCCCTCCTGTCGCATGGCCTCATATGTTCCGAAAATTACCTGTATTTTATGTTTTTTATAGGAAACTTGTGAACTAATGCGTTAAAACTTTAATTTTAACTGCATACGAGTCCCGACGTTTTTTATTTGACCGACTGTACTTTCAGAAATACTTTATTGTTTTCTTAAACACAAAATTTGTCGTATGAAAATATGAGTTTGAAATTCGGGTAAATTTTTCCAAAAAAATCACTTTCTGGGCCAAATTTTATATGAGAAGGAAGTGATTGAAAACGTTCAAATTTTTGTTATGTTCAAACCTGCATGTGATTTGTCTGTGAGGAAAAAAAATCAGGGTCTACAAATACATCCCTCATTCCTAAACTGGCCTCAAATATTAGAGTTTTTCCGATTTTGACTATTTTTGGACTTAAATAACTCTGGTGGGTACCCTTCAAAAAATCTGAATAATTGCATAAAAGAAGCCTTTTATGTGCCTAATTCACAGTTAAAATTTCTATTTTTTGATTCAACTCCTTCTATTAATTTTATAGAACTGAAATATCACACTTTTTAGGGTAGCGTATTTGGGAGAAACTACATATAACTCAACAACCATAAGAGTTACAAATAAGAATTATGAATCATTTTATCATTATTGAAGCTTGCTCTCAGAAATAGTTTGTTTTCTTCAACACAAAATTTTTCATATGAAAATATGAGTCCGAAATTCGGGTAAATTTTTCTAAAAAAAATCACTTTTTGGGCCAAATTTAATATGAGAAGGAAGTGATTGTAAACATTCAAAGTTTTTTTATGCGCAAACCTGCATGTGATTTGTGTGTGAGGAAAAAATCAGGGTCTAAAAATACATCCCTTATTTCTAAACTGGCCTCAAATATTAGCGTTTTTCAGATTTTGACTATTTTTGGACTTAAATATCTCTTATGGATACCCTTCAAAAAATCTGAAAAATTGCATAAAAGCAGCTTTTCATGTTCCTACCACACAGTTAAAATTTATATTTCTAGAAACAACTCCTTCTATTACTTTCATAGAACTGAAATATAACACTATCATATATATGTAGTTTCTCCCAAATACGCTACCCTAAAAAATGTGATACTTCAGTTCTATGAAAGTAATAGAAGGAGTTGTTTCTAGAAATAGAAATTTTAATTGTGTGGTAGGCACATGAAAGGCTTCTTTTATGCAGTTTTTCAGATTTTTTGAAGGGTACCCATAAGAGATATTTAAGCCCAAAAATAGTCAAAATCTGAAAAACGCTAATATTTGAGGCCAGTTTAGAAATAAGGGATGTATTTTTAGACCCTGATTTTTTCCTCACACACAAATCACATGAAGGTTTGCGCATAAAAAAACTTTGAATGTTTACAATCACTTCCTTCTCATATTAAATTTGGCCCAATAAGTGATTTTTTGGGGAAAAATTTACCCGAATTTCAAACTCATATTTTCATATGAAAAATTTTGTGTTGAAGAAAACAAACTATTTCTGAAAGCAAGCTTCAATAATGATAAAATGATTCATAATTCTTATTTGTAACTCTTATGGTTGTTGAGTTATATGTAGTTTCTCCCAAATACGCTACCCTAAAAAGTGTGATATTTCAGTTCTATAAAATTAATAGAAGGAGTTGAATCAAAAAATAGAAATTTTAACTGTGAATTAGGCACATAAAAGGCTTCTTTTATGCAATTTTTCAGATTTTTTGAAGGGTACCCACCAGAGATATTTAAGTCCAAAAATAGTCAAAATCGGACAAACTCTAATATTTGAGGCTAGTTTAGGAATGAGGGATGTATTTTTAGACCATGATTTTTTCCTCACAGACAAATCACATGCAGGTTTGAACATAACAAAAATTTGAACGTTTTCAATCACTTCCTTCTTATATAAAATTTGGCCCAAAAAGTGATTTTTTTGGAAAAATTTACCCGAATTCCAAACTCATATTTTTATACGAAAAATTTTGTGTTTAAGAAAACAATAAAGTATTTCTGAAAGTACGCTTCATTACTTACAAAATGGTTCTTAATTCAAATTTCTAACTCTTATGGCTGTTGAGTTATGAAAATATTTGTAATCAGCTACATTCGCAAAAAATGTGTTACAGCAGGATTGAAAAATGGACACCCCTGGGAAACCAAGAACAAAAGATTTTTTTTAAACTTGTTTTGATATCTTGGAACATGTATGAACTCATATACAAAAAATTATTTTTTTCTAAAATGGTCATGCAACCATTTTTTAAAAATTTGGATGATTTCATATGGAATGACCCTAGAGCTACATTGTAAGTGGGAGACAAACCTACCTTAATTGGTGTTAATTACCTTCGACTTCTGATTCTTTTAGTATATACGAAGGTAAGTCAGTAAGTATTCGCAAGCAACAATACGAAACGTTCAATTACATCATTTTTCAACATAGTCCCCTTGTTTTTCAATGCACTTGATCCATCGTTGCACAAGCTTCCTGATGCGCTCAGAAAATAAGTTTTTGACTGAGTAGCAAGTCACTTATGCACCGCTTCCTTCAGTTCTTGGTCTGTGGTGAATCGATGTCACTCGAAAGTCATTCTTTGGTTTGTCTGGATTATGATACGCACTTGCTCAATGTTGGCGTCACTAGTGGATATGAATGGGCGTCCTGTTCTTTCCTCGTCATTCACACTTGTCCGACCATTTTTGAACTTTTCAATCCCTTCGTAGACGATTCGCTGTAGTAAAACATTGCCCCCATATTGTGCGGAAAGTCTCCGATGGATTTCGGCTCCTGGCACACCTGGCTAGTAGACCTATTTTATAATTATCACAAGGGCCGGGATTCTTAGGTTTTGAACTATTTTGTTCATTGCTAGCTAAATGTGTTATTGTAACATAATTATCCGTTTCTTTGTCATGACAGACACATAGTCCAATCTTATAAAACCTAAAAATAACTAAATAAGACGTTAAAAACTAAAAATGACTAAAAATGCTTTTCAATTAAAAGACGATAAAATAATAATTATAATAATTAATGTAATTATTATTGTTCTACGAAAATTACTTTTTAATTATCTGCCTACAATTTACATTTTTCTAATTTTTGTCAGTACATTATTTTGGGAGATAAAAGATAGGCCTAACATTGCGTTTTGTAATTTTGTCACTTTTTACTCCAAAGCTCCGGTAAAGGAAGTCATTAGTGAACCGAAATCCCCGGTTTCTTCAGAAGCAAATTAAAGGCATTCTTAGGAAGTTTACACTTGCAGTTTATTCACAGTGTTTGCTCCAGCAAGATGTCGAAAATGAAGTATTCTAAAAGTTATCGAATAGGCTAATTATTTGTGATACAATCTTGTTGGGTTTTTGGTGAGTTAGAAATGACAGCAGGGACGTAAAACTAAGAAAACTCATACCTTTAGTTTTGTGGCTGAGGAAATTTAAGTAAAAAGGAAATTAATAAATTGATAATATATTTTTTAATGTGTTTATTGTAGTCCTAGTGACTAAAGTGAAACTAAACAAATCGCCTGAAAATGGTAAAAGACTAAAATAAAACTTTAAATATGTTTAAAAAACTAAAACAAGGATTATAAAAACCTTAAAATCCGGGCCCTTAATTATCACTTATTTAAGTGAGCATATGTGAGCAAATTTCCTCCGCTGTCACACTGTTGGCCGCAGTAAACTTGAATTGTCTACTGCAGCGTTTCTCAACCTATGGTCCGCGAAGATGGTGCAGATGGTCCGCAGACATAATTAAAAAATATCATAAAGCAAGTGGAAAGTAATGAAGTAAAATTTTTCCCATATTTCGTTATAATGACCTATGATTAATACCCCAAATATTAAGAATTAAGGCCTTCTTTTAAAAATGGGATGTAAAATTAGGGGTCCGTAAATTTTTTTTAGACATTTTAGAGGTCCTCGGGTTCAAAAAGGTTGAGAAACGCTGGTCTACTGGTATGGTGGTGTTCTTCACTTGTAAACAATGGAGCCATTTTGTTGAGTTGCGGACTGTATGTTTCAACTGTTTATACTTCGAGGGCTTTATGTGTATGTCGCAAGTTAAACTCTACCCTCCCCCGTCGGCTCCTCCCAGGCCAACCAGTTCTCTGCTGAATAAATACTCGTGGGTATTGTTTGCCCATGCGACTTAATCTCCAACAAGTTTGACATGTGTGCTATAATGTATAGAGAAAACTTGAGGTGACATCAAATAAAAATAAAAGTTTGTATTGTTCTTACTTTTTTTTTCAGATGGACTGTTGCTGAGTTTTCCTGAGTTTAAGACGAGATTTCAACTAAAGAAAAATGAGGTCATTCATCACTTCTGTAAGGTAAGAAAGAAATTTTTTCTCAAAGCTTCCATTGCTAGGTAACAGTAACAATACAACAAATTAAAGCAATATATTCTTTAACCTACTATATAAATTTCACCCCTTTTTTTGCATATACTTAATATGTCTTTTTGCCGGAGCTTGATTCATTTGTAAATATATACGTAATATTTTTACGAATCATAATGTTTCTAGCGATTGTCATAAACTCACCCTATTGTCCACACTGTTCCATATATTCAATATACTGTTCCTTAAAACGTTGTATCTGTTTTTATATCCAATTTTTCACATTTTTTTCTATAATGATCAGGCAAGTTTAGTACTGTACTTAGTACTGTACTATCTTTTCTTCTGCGCTTTTGCCGTACAATAGTGTCACAGGAAAACTAAGGCAGAGTATATACTCTAAAATAATCTAAGTGGTATCTTTTCAAATCATTGTAATACTAACCCAGTGTTAGTAGGAGAAACCTACCGATTTTTAATGATTGAAAATTTGAAAATAAAACCATGAAATCGAAACATGTGTCATTAATGCCAATTTCAATTTTTAAACTTCGTCAGTTCGTTTCATGAACATCGCTGATTCGTTTAGCATAAAAATAACTCATCCATACTTTTAAAAAAATTGCCAATATTTCACTCATCATTCCTTTAACATTGTGACATTTTAGCATATTCGGAATATAAAGATTGGTAATGTTCCTAAGCCATAACTAGGGCCCTGATTTCTAGGTTTTTATAAACCCTGTATTAGTTTTTTAAACACAAAATAGTTTTATATTGCAATCGATACCATGTCATGACTTTCGAAAAATTCTTTCATATCTTTAAGTTTCATGCCAAGGCTAAAGAAGAAGAGTGCTATGCAGCGACAATAAATTAAACCAAATGCACTTCGAAATCTACATCAGCCTGTAGGCTTGCCTAAAGGGATTTTTTAGTTTAGTTTAGTCTTTTGTCATTTTCAGATAAGTATTTTTAGTTTCACTTTAGAAGTTCAATAGGCCTATACATATTGAAAGAAATATAATAATTAGTGTTAGTTTTACTTAAATTTCCTAAAACAGTGATCCACAAAACTGGGAACACTTCTGCTTAGTTTTCAATACCTTATAGAACACAATTTTAGAATAACCATTGTGGTTTCCAATTTCTCCACATAAACTCAACAAGAATGTTTTTCAATTAAACCAACCTACTTCTAGAATACCTTCGGCGTCTTGCTGGAGCAAACACTGTTAATCACTGTAAGCTTCTTAAGAATGCCTTTAATTTGATAAACTCGGGATGTTGGTTCATTAACGATTTCCTTTTCCGAGACAATGGGGCTACAAAATGACAAAATTACGAAATCCAATGCTCTATTTTCTCATACAAATGTAATGACCAGGGCCCGGATTCTAATGACATGTCATCTTTTTATTGATGCTGCTTAGACATTGCTAACTTGTAGGTGAATCCTGATCATCGTCCCTATATTATAGAAATGCATTTTTGTTAGGTCATTTTTTGTCATTTTATGAAATTTTATTTTTTTAAGGCATTTATTTCAATTTTACGTCATTATTTTGTCATTTTCGTGTCATTTCCTTTTTTATTTAGTCATTTTCATGCATTTACATTCAGTATATTAAGTTTTTTGTCGTATTTTTTCTCATAGGATAATATAAATTACTAGGTTAGTATGTTGCAACATTTTTTGTAGGATCTATTTTAAAAACTACTTTCTTGCTTTTCTTCTCAAATGCTCCAATGAAGAACAACATCCTTTCACAGTTTTAGAAGTATGTACAAATTAGTCTATAACTTTGTGCGTACAAATTTTTTTTTATAAATAAAATACCAGTTTTTAGGTCATTCTTTACAATTATTAAGTTATTTTCTTTAAAATTCAGGGTCATTTTATAGGTTATTTTTTTAACAATTTTAGGTCATCAGAATCCGGGCCCTGGTAATGACTAATGGCAATAATGAGCAAAATTCAACCCATAGGAAAATATTTAAAACGTAATTTTAGTAGATTAAGAATAATTAGATTAATGGCATATTGTTAATTTGTTAAGTATTTTATCTTATCTTAATAACTAAAAACCGTTTTAGCAATTTTAAGGTTTTAATGTCTTAGCCATTTTCAGGTTTTATAAAATTGGCCTATGTGACTGCCATTACAATGTAGTAGATAATTAGGACTATGTTAAAATATCGCAGTTATTCAAGGAACAAAATAGTTTAAAACCTAAGAATCTGGCCCTACTCATAATCTACATTTTAAAGAGCAATTAGAATCAAAATCACATAATTTGACCTTATCATCCCGAAGCAACAGGAATATTTCGTTACAATTTCGTAGAAGGGGAAAAATAATCCAGTCATTTCCTTACAGTGATGTGAGCTCTTCTTGATAATGATTCTACTTACCACATCTTTGTGTGACTAGGTGAAGGTCAACTGGCGCCGTGAGTTGCGAATGCCACAATAAGTCGTAATCAGTGACCGGAAGTGGTCATTAAAGTAACTCTTGTTCATCTTTCCAGAGAAGATATTTATGACAGCAATGTTATATATATTCTTAGAGTAATGAATAGAGGTTGTCGGATGTTATAGTCAACAGAATTTCTCAAAGTCAAGGTCAGAGGACCTGTTATTCATTTTATGTTGCCAGAATTGTCATTCTGTGAAATTTAATTATGCAATCTGAATCGTCAATGTGAATGGAAAGAGCTGGTACCGGTAACTGAATTTAGAAATACCCAGTGATGACGGATGGCGGGTGGGGTGACGGAACTATGAACATCACTATTTTGAAATGTGAGCTATTCATTACGTGTATGATGGCAAGACATTTGATGATTTTGCATATTTTTTTATGTGAAGGTTAAAAGATAGGTCGAATATATTTATATATAAATGTGTATAATGCAATTATTAAATAAGTGATTAAATAAGGGCAAATTGTTTTTGCATTTTTCATAATTTTCAAGAGACGGTCATTTTTTGGCAATTTTTAGGTAATTTTCGGCATTTTAGGTCATGTTTCGGTGGAGGTAGAGAGGAGCTTTTCGATGTACATATCGTTACTTTCAGACAACAGACAATCGTCTTTATTTGAGAATCTCCGCCGTGTGTAAATAGTTCATTTTAATTCAGGTTTATTGTAAACACCATAGCCGTTTGTCTTGTACCAATATATTTTTTTAATGTCACATATTTGCTAGGGGGAATTTTGTTGGCATGCCAGTTCAGAAATAATTTATTTTTCGCTAAGGATTTCCAAGTAGTATAAATTTACTTACTTTATTAGTAACAAAATAAGTATGTTTTATATTGTAAATTCATATATAACGCACTGAAACCCATTAAATTGCTTTAGACATTCATTATTTAAAAAAAACTATTTATAATAAATTAATTTGTCATTTTTTAACTGATGTTCCTTTTTTCACCATTTTTTGGTCATAAATGCATTTTTTAATTCTTATTTTTTTCACTATTTTATGGTCATGAAATGTCTTGCCCTAATGATGAGTATTTGAAACATATAGCTTATGGACTGCCTTTCGTTGGATGTGCTCTATACAGGCAGAGCTTAATTCCTAATACAATGTGGGATGCACCTAAAAGAATGTTATAATTAGGATTTGCGCTTAGGCTATAGTTTTACCTTTCTGCTTTGGTTATGAGTAGGGCTCGGACTTTTAGGTAAATACATTTTTTTTTTTGCTATTACTTATGATTTCTGGACTTTGTCAAAGTTCCGGTTGGGACCTTTGGATTCAAAATACTGAGTTGCATATCACATAAAAAAAATATTTTCGATATTTCTTATTTGAATAAATAGTTTTGGTAACTTAATTATTTTTACATATTTTACCACATATCATGTTTAGAAAAGAATATTTTGACAGTTTTTGTAATATTTTACCACATATCATGTTTAGAAATGAATATTTTGACAGTTTTTGTAAAATTGTGCCATATTTTTTAATGTGTTGCGTTGTTATGTTGAGTCAGAGAATAAATCAGGGCTGATTTGGCCTTCATTAGTGAAAATTTCTGTTTCCTCTCACACTGCATTACTAAGTTGAAACAACAAAACAATTGTTGACAGAATTGAGCCGCCTTTAGGTGCTGGGTTGGTTTTTTTTAAGGATACTACCTGAGACAGCCCTTAGGGCTTGGAAGATAAGTGTCGGCTCACTAGAATAATAAATATAAGAATCCGAAAGAAACAGGAAGCAGGAAATCCTAGCGTGCTGGGAAACAATCTTGCAGAGAGAGAGAGTACTGGAATAACATTCTATATCTCTATATTTTCAAACAGAATTAACAAATAAACATACAACCATTAAATATCACAGCGTCCAATTGGACCAAAGGCAAGTACCCAATATCATAAATCCTATACAAATACCTGACGATTAACATATAATAACCCAACTACTGGAATAACCCTGACAAATAACTCTAAGAGCAGTTACATAAGATCTAACCCAATGAATAGCTAAGGGCAACTTCACTAAAGAGCAATCCAGGATCCGGGAGAGTTAATGATACTGATTGCTACTCCCAAAATATAGCACACATTTCCAAAGGTACAGATCACATGAATAAATGCCATAAGGGAATATAACCTTCGATCCTAACTAAGATGGCTAGAGAGTAACTATAAATAAAGGAGGGTACACTGAGATAGATATAAGATAATTCAGAGAATAAATATAAAGCTATCCTGATTAAGGGGTTAAGAAGCAATCGATTTTACACGCAATATGTGCTAGACTAAATTTTCCTAACCTCTCAAGACTACTATCGGCCAAGCACGAGAAAAACTCTGAGCAGAACGAGGAGCGGCACGTGACGTCATACCATGCTACTATTCACTAAGAAAGCACTGTCACCTTGCAGCTTGGAACACACTGCACACTGGAGGCTAATGTTTACAACTCGCTTACAACAGAGAGGCTCGTCTTTCCTCTGCCCAATCAGAACGCTAGTATCCACCTGCTTGTGAACCAACCCCTCTCACCGCACTCCGCTTACAGAGGTTTACTCGTGCTTGGCCGATAGTAATTTGTTAAGTACAGTTTCCAGTACTGGAAAATAGCATGAATAATAATCTAACTGGGTAAGTTACTACAGCTCTGACAGGCTGAATAAATTATTTTCAAAGGGAACTTGGCTAAGATAATTCCTAAGCATCAGGCCAGTAATATGCAAATGAAGTCACACAAATTTTACAATTACTTCTTTGAATAATTTTTCAAATACACTTTACAGTACTGAAAAATGTTAAGTTAGCATGAATAATAATCTAACTGGTTGACAGTTACTACACCCCTGACAGGCTGAATAAATTATTTTCAAAGGGAACTTGGCTAAGATAATTCCTAAGCATCAGGCCAGTAATATACAACTGACGCCTCATAACTTTTACAATTACTTCTTTGAATAATTTGTCAAATACAACTTACAGTACTGGAAAATATTAAATTAGCATGAATAATAATCTAACTGGGTAAGTTACTACAGCTCTGACAGGCTGAATAAATTATTTTCAAAGGGAACTTGGCTAAGATAATTCATAAGAATCTGGCCAATAATATACAAGTGAAGCCTCACAATTTTTACAATTACTTCTTTGAATAATTTGTCAAATACAGCTTACAGTACTGGAAAATAGCATGAATAATAATCTAACTGGGTAACAGTTACTACAGCACTAAATGCATGAGTAAATTATTTTCAAAGGGAACTTGGCTAAGATAATTCTTAAGCATCAGCCCAGTAATATGCAAATGAAGTCTCACAAATTTTACAATTTCTTCTTTGAATAATTTTTCAAATACAACTTACAGTACTGAAAAATGTCAAATTAGCATGAATAATAATCTAACTGGGTAAGTTACTACAGCTCTGACAGGCTGAATAAATTATTTTCAAAGGGAACTTGGCTAAGATAATTCATAAGAATCTGGCCAATAATATACAACTGAAGCCCCACAATTTTTACAATTACTTCTTTGAATAATTTGTCAAATACAACTTACAGTACTGAAAAATATTAAATTAGCATGAATAATAATCTAACTGGGTAAGTTACTACAGCTCTGACAGGCTGAATAAATTATTTTCAAAGGGAACTTGGCTAAGATAATTCATAAGAATCTGGCCAATAATATACAAGTGAAGCCTCACAATTTTTACAATTACTTCTTTGAATAATTTGTCAAATACAGCTTACAGTACTGGAAAATAGCATGAATAATAATCTAACTGGGTAAGTTACTACAGCTCTGACAGGCTGAATAAATTATTTTCAAAGGGAACTTGGCTAAGATAATTCATAAGAATCTGGCCAATAATATACAACTGAAGCCCCACAATTTTTACAATTACTTCTTTGAATAATTTGTCAAATACAACTTACAGTACTGAAAAATATTAAATTAGCATGAATAATAATCTAACTGGGTAAGTTACTACAGCTCTGACAGGCTGAATAAATTATTTTCAAAGGGAACTTGGCTAAGATAATTCATAAGAATCTGGCCAATAATATACAAGTGAAGTCACACAAATTTTACAATTACTTCTTTGAATAATTTTTCAAATACAACTTACAGTACTGAAAAATGTTAAGTTAGCATGAATAATAATCTAACTGGGTAACAGTTACTACAGCCCTGACAGCCTGAATAAATTATTTTCAAAGGGAACTTGGTTAAGATAATTCATAAGAATCTGGCCAATAATATACAAATGAAGTCACACAAATTTTACAATTACTTCTTTGAATAATTTTTCAAATACAACTTACAGTACTGAAAAATGTTAAGTTAGCATGAATAATAATCTAACTGGGTAACAGTTACTACAGCCCTGACAGCCTGAATAAATTATTTTCAAAGGGAACTTGGTTAAGATAATTCATAAGAATCTGGCCAATGATATACAAATGAAGTCACACAAATTTTTCAATTACTTCTTTGAATAATTTTTTAAATACAGCTTACAGTACTGAAAAATATTAAGTTAGCATGAATAATAATCTAACTGGGTAACAGTTACTACAGCCCTGACAGCCTGAATAAATTATTTTCAAAGGGAACTTGGTTAAGATAATTCATAAGAATCTGGCCAATAATATACAAATGAAGTCACACAAATTTTACAATTACTTCTTTGAATAATTTTTCAAATACAGCTTTCAGTACTGAAAAATATTAAGTTAGCATGAATAATAATCTAACTGGGTAACAGTTACTACAGCCCTGACAGCCTGAATAAATTATTTTCAAAGGGAACTTGGCTAAGATAATTCATAAGAATCTGGCCAATAATATACAAATGAAGTCACACAAATTTTACAATTACTTCTTTGAATAATTTTTCATATACAACTTACAGTACTGAAAAATGTTAAGTTAGCATGAATAATAATCTAACTGGGTAACAGTTACTACAGCCCTGACAGCCTGAATAAATTATTTTCAAAGGGAACTTGGCTAAGATAATTCATAAGAATCTGGCCAATAATATACAAGTGAAGCCTCACAATTTTTACAATTACTTCTTTGAATAATTTGTCAAATACAGCTTACAGTACTGAAAAATATTAAATTAGCAGGAATAATAATATGAACTGCCTATCCGTTCATAACGATTATATATATATAATTTAGTATTACTAGCAAGTTCTAGAACAGGGGGATGACCTTCAAGATAAATGGCCCATTTTGCAAGTGTTCATAGACTATACATCTATTAATTAAGGGATAGTTTTAGATACTCGTGTCATTAATATCTCGACACAATATAATCTCGCTATACAAAATTCACTCAGAAAGGACTAGAGTAGTTCAAGCAATACTTGCTTAGAGGGGTAGGTGCAATGGCTGCAGACATGACGCCGCAACATCACGAGATATGACAACGTCTCTTATTGCAGGCAACTGAATTAGGACAAACGTAATTATTCTCATGACTTAAACCCTATACCACTTGGCGAGATTTCTTCCCTAACTTTAGCAAATGTGACTTTCATCGTGGCATAATAGACATAAGATAAACGGCAATGGTAATGAACTTAAATGGCTTGGCAATACCATAACTTAGTGGAGATTCCACAATTAAGTGCACGAATATAGAATGGTGAATTACATTATAAATTACTAACCCGTCCCGTGCACATACCTGGAAGGCAAATCCGGATAGCGAGGCCAGACATCGTAGAAGATTCTCCACAAACACTACTAGGCACAATGCTGTTCTGAAGGCTAAGAGAGACTGACGCGTCAGCCGGAATGGCCGCCGCAACACAGACAAAAACCACGCACCGAGCATGCGCAGAAAAGACCGCAAGCGGAGAGAGTAAGAGTGAACTAAAGTGACTAAACACGTCATAACATGACGTATGTCACAGCCTCCCCTCTGCGAAAAAAAGAAAGGGAAGGCCGGACAAGAAAGGTATCGCCTGCAATGCCAGATGAAAATCACAAGTACTAGATCATATAAAGACATAAACAAAGTATAGTTACATAACCATAAATACACAACATATGCAAATACTACACCCTAAGAGGACTATACCTTATACCAAAATACCCTTATACTCTTGAAATCTTAAGAATCAACCAGTCTTTCACTTTCACACATGATTGAATAAGATTATAAGGTTAGACATATATTACACCCAAGTCAGGTAGATTCAGTCAAGTTGAAAAATGTGAATACAAAAGATTGAATTGTTATCTGACAAGCATGCATTGTAGAACCTGAAAACCTTTATAGTACATCAAGAGTCATTCAATAGCATAAAACAATTTTTACATAATTTAGAGCCATTGGAATAGTCCATACGTTGAGTTCAATGTTAACCTCGGCCAAAGGCCTACACCATTAATCTATATAAGGTGTAGATAATAAGACTCCATTCTTCACTATAATTCCTAACTTGGTTATCACATTCTTCATTCTTCTAATATATAAGACTTGAGATGAAAACGATGCACAAGAGCCTCAAAATAAGAGAAAAGGAGTGAGCACATATCACTTGAGGGGTCTTACCACCTTCGACCAATAACAACTGGTCAAAAACACTCACACCACCATTACATATATCTTGAATAGAGATGCTATATTGCGTAGTACTCTGCTCACAGATAACCAAGAAGTGTTGGAAGGAGTGGCTCCGGCCACCCACACAGGTGACAAAAACAAGCTGGGGTACGTTTCCCCATGAGCCAGCCCAGCCGGGAACGACGTGCAGGCCTACACGATGCACCCAGGAGCACGAGGAACAGAAGACACAGCATTCAGGGCACATGCTCCAACAATAACAGCACACAATCAAGATGCAGAAGGCTCAGGGCAACCACCAGTACCATCAGGCACCAGAGTACATACAGTAGTAGGAAAAGGGCAGAGCTCATGTCCATATTTTCCTTAATACCATGATATTGAAGTCGACTTCAGCCATAAATGTCAGTAGATAATAGTCATTCCAGATAGTAGCAGGGTAAACATTCTTCTTATAATGGATACCAAATTTGTCTCATCTCTTGTTATTCTTTGTTGAATTATTGGTATTCCTTTTTTTTTTTTTTTTTTGTTTTTTTTTTTGCTTTTGTTTTATTATATTTGTATGAGTCAGCCTTAATTTTAATATAGGCCTAGTAGTAGTAACTTAATCAGGAGGAGAACGAAACAGACCCCGCATCACCGGAATTCACCCAACAGGAGTGCAAAGGACGAGCAAAAATTCACCACAAACATTTATTCGTGCACAATTGGAATCCCCATCACAACAATACATAAATACCCTACTTAAATACCAAGCCATAAATACCTTTAATATTTCATGGTGCGAGTAGCAAACACCAACTGACAAACATAACACTTATAACCCTAATTCATAAAACATACACAAGCCACAACATAATTTAATAGCCACTTAATCTAAAAACACTCGGCTATACCTTAAATCTATACATTGACAAAGGGCTTCAACTGAGTGGCATGGGCCCTTCTTAAAACATTATTTGCCAGATTTTGGAGTAAGAAGGACACGCCATGTTCTAGAACTTGCACAATTTTAAACGGGCCCAAAAAACGGGGCGCCAATTTCTTAGCAAACCTATCTTTAGCAGAACTAAGGGGATAGTTACGTGACATAACAATATCTCCTACCCTATATACACAAGGCCGACGGCCAACATCATAACGGGTAGCTCGTTTCCTCTGAGCCATAGCCAAATTGCGAGCAGCGGCAGACCAAGATTTACGAATTAATTCAGGGGAGATATTATCAGGCAATAAATCAGACAACTTCCATAAATTACTAAGTGGGTGATTAGGCTGAAAGGCAAACAAAAGGGAAAACGGAGTATGACCATGAGATTCATGTTTAGAAGTATTGAAAGCAAACTGAATCCAAGATAAATTAGTATCCCAAAGAGAGTGATCTGCATGATGATAGGCTATAAGGGCACTTTTTAGATTGCGCATAACGCGCTCAGCGTGAGATGGATTTGGATAATGGGGAGTAGTGGTGACATGATGAATACCCCTACGGAAACAGAATTGTTTGAACATACGGGAAATAAATTGCGGTCCATTATCAGAAACTAAACTTTGCGCAACCCCAAATACCTGAAAAATCTCGGACAAGCATTTAATAACTCTATGAGTGCACGAGTCGCGAAGAGGAAATAACCAGCAGAACTTAGAAAAGGAGTCCACCACGACAAAGATATAAGAATTACCATTCTTAGAACGTGGCAGCTTACCCAGAAAATCAATAAATAGGCGCTGGAAAGGTTTGTCAGTAACAGTAGAGGCAAGAAATCCAACACGAGAATTTAACGGAGGTTTAGCCAACGCACAGACTTGGCAAGAGGAAATACGGCTACGAATGTCCCGTTCTAAGGAGGGCCACCAAAAACACTCACGGATCTTATCTACAGTCTTCTTAATCCCCAAATGAGCGCCCACAGGAGAGACATGGTAATACTCAAAAATCATGGGAATCAAACTGCACGGTAACACTAAACGAAGACGGGTATTTTCCTTTTTTCCTAAGGAAACCTGCAGACTACGTTTGACCAAGGTAAAATTAGCGACTTGCTCACCACCCAACAAACGGTCCATGATGCCTCTAAGAGTAGGGTCAAGACGTTGGTGCTCCACAATGTCAGTAAATGCTAAAGGGGAATCCAGCAAGCATGATGAAAGAACAGGAGAGTCAACAGCATGAGGGATGGAGTGAGCTAAAAGAGAATCGAGGTGAGCACCATCAGAAACAGGATCAGAAGAAGGGACATCACTGGGACGCGCCTCACCCTCAAACATTCGAGACAACGAATCGGCTAGGATATTCTCAGAGCCCTTGATGTGAACCGAGTCGAACTTGAATGCGGATAATCTGACCGCCCAACGTGCAATGCGGCCCGTCTTCCTGGGTCTGGCCAAAACCCAAGTCAACGCTTGATTATCACATTCCAAAACAAAGGGAACATGCTCAACATAAAGCCGAAACTTCTCAAATGCAAATAAGACTGCTAAGGCTTCCATCTCATACACCGAATAGAGCTTCTCTTGAGGATTAAGAGAACGAGAAGCAAAGGCAATAGGTTTACGTCCATCAGGGAAGTCCTGGAGGAGAACTGCTCCTAACCCTAAGGCGCACGCATCCGTCTGCACAATAAATTTCCTAGAGAAATCAGCCATAGCAAGAATGGGAGGGTTGGAAATGGCAGATTTCAAGTCAAGAAAGGCCTCCTGTTGCTCATCCCCCCAAACAAAGGGCACATCCTTGCCGCGCAAGCGGTTTAGTGGAGCAGCTCTCGCGGCAAAACGGGGAATAAACTTGGCAAAAAAATTAGCCATACCTACAAAACGTGCAACACCTTTCACATTCACAGGTGGGGGAAAATTCCGGATGGCAACAGTCCGCTCAGGATCGATGGCAACGCCTTCGGGCGAGATAATATGCCCAATGAAGGATAACTGGGGCCTGGCAAATCTAACCTTAGCAGGCTTGACGGTAAGCCCGGCTTGCTGAAGCCTACGAAAAACCTCGCGGAGATGGAGAACATGGGAAGCAAGGTCTTTACTATAAACCACTAAATCATCCAAATAGTGGTACACATAATCAAATTTGATGTCCGAGAAGATTTTATCAAGTAATCGAGACAACACTTGGGCACCAGTGGCCAACCCAAAAGGCAAGCGGCAAAATTCATAATGCGACCAGTCGGTCGAGAATGCTGTTAAACGACGAGACGGCTCGGCCAAAGGAATTTGATAGTAAGCACTATTCAAGTCGAGTGAAGAAAACACAGTGGCACCAGAGAACCAGTGCGCCGCCGAATGTATGTCCGGTAAGGGCATGGACTCAATAGAAATTCTTTGGTTAAGCACACGATAGTCCACCACTGGACGAAAATCGTTTTCCCCTTTAGGTACCAAAAAAATTGGGCTGGAATATGAGGAAACCGAAGGGCGGATAATGCCCTGGTTCAACATCTGCTGAATCTTTTCACGCATAATCAACAATTTGGGTGGAGCTAGTCTATAAGGTGGAAGACGAACAGGAGTTTTGTCGACTAATTGAATTTCGTATTCCAAAACATTCGTGGAACCCAATACATCACTGAGAACACGAGGATAAGCTTGAATAATCTGCAAAATTTGGGATCGATGTTGTTCAGGCAGATGATCCAACTCAATTTCAACAGTAGAAGAAAGAGACTCATTGTGAGCAGGAGGTACATCCTGTAATGGGGCTAAATAAGAGGACTCAGCAAGACTCGGAAAAGGAATGAGAAATGGCAAACATATGTGAGGAGCAAATTTGAAATGTAAGGCACGAACACTAAAGTCAAGAACCATCCCCGAGAAACTCGCGAAATCAGAGCCAATAATAACAGGAGCTATAGTTGTCGATAAGACCCAAAATCGAAACCTCCAAGCAAAGTTAGAAATACGGAGTGAAAGGAACACCGAACCTAATAACTGGACCGAAGACCCATCAACCGCAAGGGCATGAGGAGAAGCTGAAACTAACTTGCGGCGCCCAAGGCCTAACTGCTGTAAGGTATGCACAGAAATGCAGGAATGCGAAGCACCAGAATCCAATAAGGCCGAGAACACTTGACGATTCAGGGACACCTGCAAGACAGGTAAATGACGAGGGACTCTCCCACTACAACCCATGGATTGAAATAATTTTAAATCTAAGACGTCATTCCTTACAGGCATACCCGCAACACAAGGGCTACGTTCTAGTCAAGATGAGTGATTGGCTTGAGAAAATGTCAAGCTTCTAAAAGGCGCAGGACCAGAGCGATTAGTAAACTGGGATTCCCTCAGTCGTTTCCAACAATCTCTACGAAAATGTCCAGGTTTATGACAATAATGGCACACCTTCGGATCTTTCATCAAAACAGGACCCGGAGTTTGATTAACCGACAAGGCTGGAGAAAAGGACTGGACTGAGGTTGCTGGCCGACAAGCATCAGCACATTCAAACTCGGAGATGTGACCAAGTAAGTCTTCCAATTCCAAGAAAGAATTAGGTCGAGACGCAAAGGTCAAACATGATCTAGTCGAAGGTGACAACCCCGAGAGAATGACCTGAACTATTTGAGCCTCCGACTCAGAAACCTGGAAGACCTCGGCATATAAGCGAATATCCTGGGTGTATTCCGAAAAATGCTCTGAAATCCGCTGAGGACGATAAACATATTGTAAGAGAAAAGCCTTCCTCAATCTGGAGGGTACAAACTGGTTGAGAACCTGAGAGTGAAAGGCGCTCAAGGAAACCTGATTGGTCAAAGACGAGTTAAGCATGTCCAGTAATCTACCACTGACCACTCCCAAAAGCAACTGCAACGCTAAATGATCGGAAACCTTAAAAGACTTCACTTGGCGAACAAACTGCACCAAGAAGGTCAGGAAAAGAATCGCCTCCGAAACCTGCGACACAACAAAGGGTTTGACACTTTCCACAAAACGTTGCAACGGGTGGGTGATCTTGAATGGCATAAAGGAAGGTTCAGGCAAAGGAACAGCTTGCAGGTTAGATTTAGGTAACTGCAAAGCTTCCGCTGGACCAGGTACCTCCGGAACAGTTCCAGAACCCATACGTGCCCAATCGATAATAGTAGGAGCATTCAAGACTGGAGTAGGCCCACTACTACTCCCTTGAAGCATGTCTAAAGAATTCAAAACATTAGAGCTTTGTCGGTTCAATAACCCACCAGCATCAACATTTTGAACCGGACCTGACGCGACAGGTAGATCCAACAATGCCTGCCCAGGGAAGGCGACCCCTTCAGGTTCTTCCGCCCCCAACAGAGCAAACAAAGGTACCAACAAATCCTTCAAAGAGCCTAATTCTCCCAAATCAATAAATGAAGAAGGAGCGCAGGACAATACATATATTCTATTGCCAAGATGCCATGCTCTATTCAATAGCCTACGTTTTTGTTTACTGGAGAGTTCGGATTCAGACGACAACTCCCTAACGGTTTCTACAATTTCAAAAACTTTCCTTTTTAAAGCATGGAACTCCGCCACCATTTCATCTTGTGAACTAAATACATCCGGTACCACTCCCTTAGATCCCAGCTGTTTAAGAAGAGAAATTAATTGAAAAACATCCGCTGAATCCACAACCTCCGTGCCACGGCATCTCAATTCAAAAATTAGTTCATCTTTACGCAACAAATCCCAAGACAGAATAGGACGGAACACCATTTTGAATGAAGAAATAGCAGAAATAATTGAAAAAAAACTGAACAAGATAAGTGGACGTATAAAATACGTCACTCTCCCCTCTGCGAAGAAAGAGTCAAACACCAGAGTGTAGAGCGAAGGTAATGCTACCACCTGAGCCGCCTTTAGGTGCTGGGTTGGTTTTTTTTAAGGATACTACCTGAGACAGCCCTTAGGGCTTGGAAGATAAGTGTCGGCTCACTAGAATAATAAATATAAGAATCCGAAAGAAACAGGAAGCAGGAAATCCTAGCGTGCTGGGAAACAATCTTGCAGAGAGAGAGAGTACTGGAATAACATTCTATATCTCTATATTTTCAAACAGAATTAACAAATAAACATACAACCATTAAATATCACAGCGTCCAATTGGACCAAAGGCAAGTACCCAATATCATAAATCCTATACAAATACCTGACGATTAACATATAATAACCCAACTACTGGAATAACCCTGACAAATAACTCTAAGAGCAGTTACATAAGATCTAACCCAATGAATAGCTAAGGGCAACTTCACTAAAGAGCAATCCAGGATCCGGGAGAGTTAATGATACTGATTGCTACTCCCAAAATATAGCACACATTTCCAAAGGTACAGATCACATGAATAAATGCCATAAGGGAATATAACCTTCGATCCTAACTAAGATGGCTAGAGAGTAACTATAAATAAAGGAGGGTACACTGAGATAGATATAAGATAATTCAGAGAATAAATATAAAGCTATCCTGATTAAGGGGTTAAGAAGCAATCGATTTTACACGCAATATGTGCTAGACTAAATTTTCCTAACCTCTCAAGACTAATTTGTTAAGTACAGTTTCCAGTACTGGAAAATAGCATGAATAATAATCTAACTGGGTAAGTTACTACAGCTCTGACAGGCTGAATAAATTATTTTCAAAGGGAACTTGGCTAAGATAATTCCTAAGCATCAGGCCAGTAATATGCAAATGAAGTCACACAAATTTTACAATTACTTCTTTGAATAATTTTTCAAATACACTTTACAGTACTGAAAAATGTTAAGTTAGCATGAATAATAATCTAACTGGTTGACAGTTACTACACCCCTGACAGGCTGAATAAATTATTTTCAAAGGGAACTTGGCTAAGATAATTCCTAAGCATCAGGCCAGTAATATACAACTGACGCCTCATAACTTTTACAATTACTTCTTTGAATAATTTGTCAAATACAACTTACAGTACTGGAAAATATTAAATTAGCATGAATAATAATCTAACTGGGTAAGTTACTACAGCTCTGACAGGCTGAATAAATTATTTTCAAAGGGAACTTGGCTAAGATAATTCATAAGAATCTGGCCAATAATATACAAGTAAAGCCTCACAATTTTTACAATTACTTCTTTGAATAATTTGTCAAATACAGCTTACAGTACTGGAAAATAGCATGAATAATAATCTAACTGGGTAACAGTTACTACAGCACTAAATGCATGAGTAAATTATTTTCAAAGGGAACTTGGCTAAGATAATTCTTAAGCATCAGCCCAGTAATATGCAAATGAAGTCTCACAAATTTTACAATTTCTTCTTTGAATAATTTTTCAAATACAACTTACAGTACTGAAAAATGTCAAATTAGCATGAATAATAATCTAACTGGGTAAGTTACTACAGCTCTGACAGGCTGAATAAATTATTTTCAAAGGGAACTTGGCTAAGATAATTCATAAGAATCTGGCCAATAATATACAACTGAAGCCCCACAATTTTTACAATTACTTCTTTGAATAATTTGTCAAATACAACTTACAGTACTGAAAAATATTAAATTAGCATGAATAATAATCTAACTGGGTAAGTTACTACAGCTCTGACAGGCTGAATAAATTATTTTCAAAGGGAACTTGGCTAAGATAATTCATAAGAATCTGGCCAATAATATACAAGTGAAGCCTCACAATTTTTACAATTACTTCTTTGAATAATTTGTCAAATACAGCTTACAGTACTGGAAAATAGCATGAATAATAATCTAACTGGGTAAGTTACTACAGCTCTGACAGGCTGAATAAATTATTTTCAAAGGGAACTTGGCTAAGATAATTCATAAGAATCTGGCCAATAATATACAACTGAAGCCCCACAATTTTTACAATTACTTCTTTGAATAATTTGTCAAATACAACTTACAGTACTGAAAAATATTAAATTAGCATGAATAATAATCTAACTGGGTAAGTTACTACAGCTCTGACAGGCTGAATAAATTATTTTCAAAGGGAACTTGGCTAAGATAATTCATAAGAATCTGGCCAATAATATACAAGTGAAGTCACACAAATTTTACAATTACTTCTTTGAATAATTTTTCAAATACAACTTACAGTACTGAAAAATGTTAAGTTAGCATGAATAATAATCTAACTGGGTAACAGTTACTACAGCCCTGACAGCCTGAATAAATTATTTTCAAAGGGAACTTGGTTAAGATAATTCATAAGAATCTGGCCAATAATATACAAATGAAGTCACACAAATTTTACAATTACTTCTTTGAATAATTTTTCAAATACAACTTACAGTACTGAAAAATGTTAAGTTAGCATGAATAATAATCTAACTGGGTAACAGTTACTACAGCCCTGACAGCCTGAATAAATTATTTTCAAAGGGAACTTGGTTAAGATAATTCATAAGAATCTGGCCAATAATATACAAATGAAGTCACACAAATTTTTCAATTACTTCTTTGAATAATTTTTTAAATACAGCTTACAGTACTGAAAAATATTAAGTTAGCATGAATAATAATCTAACTGGGTAACAGTTACTACAGCCCTGACAGCCTGAATAAATTATTTTCAAAGGGAACTTGGTTAAGATAATTCATAAGAATCTGGCCAATAATATACAAATGAAGTCACACAAATTTTACAATTACTTCTTTGAATAATTTTTCAAATACAGCTTACAGTACTGAAAAATATTAAGTTAGCATGAATAATAATCTAACTGGGTAACAGTTACTACAGCCCTGACAGCCTGAATAAATTATTTTCAAAGGGAACTTGGCTAAGATAATTCATAAGAATCTGGCCAATAATATACAAATGAAGTCACACAAATTTTACAATTACTTCTTTGAATAATTTTTCATATACAACTTACAGTACTGAAAAATGTTAAGTTAGCATGAATAATAATCTAACTGGGTAACAGTTACTACAGCCCTGACAGCCTGAATAAATTATTTTCAAAGGGAACTTGGCTAAGATAATTCATAAGAATCTGGCCAATAATATACAAGTGAAGCCTCACAATTTTTACAATTACTTCTTTGAATAATTTGTCAAATACAGCTTACAGTACTGAAAAATATTAAATTAGCAGGAATAATAATATGAACTGCCTATCCGTTCATAACGATTATATATATATATAATTTAGTATTACTAGCAAGTTCTAGAACAGGGGGATGACCTTCAAGATAAATGGCCCATTTTGCAAGTGTTCATAGACTATACATCTATTAATTAAGGGATAGTTTTAGATACTCGTGTCATTAATATCTCGACACAATATAATCTCGCTATACAAAATTCACTCAGAAAGGACTAGAGTAGTTCAAGCAATACTTGCTTAGAGGGGTAGGTACAATGGCTGCAGACATGACGCCGCAACATCACGAGATATGACAACGTCTCTTATTACAGGCAACTGAATTAGGACAAACGTAATTATTCTCATGACTTAAACCCTATACCACTTGGCGAGATTTCTTCCCTAACTTTAGCAAATGTGACTTTCATCGTGGCATAATAGACATAAGATAAACGGCAATGGTAATGAACTTAAATGGCTTGGCAATACCATAACTTAGTGGAGATTCCACAATTAAGTGCACGAATATAGAATGGTGAATTACATTATAAATTACTAACCCGTCCCGTGCACATACCTGGAAGGCAAATCCGGATAGCGAGGCCAGACATCGTAGAAGATTCTCCACAAACACTACTAGGCACAATGCTGTTCTGAAGGCTAAGAGAGACTGACGCGTCAGCCGGAATGGCCGCCGCAACACAGACAAAAACCACGCACCGAGCATGCGCAGAAAAGACCGCAAGCGGAGAGAGTAAGAGTGAACTAAAGTGACTAAACACGTCATAACATGACGTATGTCACAGAATCAATAAAAGAAATCAAAATCATTGAAAACAAACTTAACAAAATCAGTGGTTCAAAAGCAAACAAAATTAAAGAAAAAATTCCTGTCATGCCTAAATAAGAATGAAGGGTTACAAGTGTTGCGCAAGATTTCAGATATGTAATGGGTAGAACTTGGAGCAGATGTTGAACGTACATTTTCAAGATACAAATCTCTGTTCCGTGAAAATCGTCACAGCTTTAAGATGCACAACTTAAGATCTAGTTTTGTTGTTCACTGCAACAGTTCTGCACTTGCTGACTAGAATGGCTAGACGAGTAGGGCTACTTCTGTAAATATTGGTTAAATAAGTTAATTAAAATATTTTCTTATTTTTTAACATATTTTCGACTTTTTAAACACATAAAAAATAAATATTTTCGTTTTTATAAGCACCTAAAAGTCCGAGCCCTAGTTATGAGCAATACCTTAGACCTACTCGAGATATTGTGTGTGTGACGTAGACACTGGCCATTGTCAAAATTAGTTCACTGTTATACTATATTTCTACAGCATCGCGGTTATTTTCCTTTTTTTGAGGGTCGCTTGGCACCCGCCAACCATGTACTCCAACCATGTTTTAATATTGCTTAGTAAATTCGGTGTAGACCTAATTCAATGTGTAATAGATAATTCCGCAAAATTGTATAGGCCTACTGTTTAAAAAAATAATTTCCAACATATACGTTTAAATACTATGCTCGCCTAGCATGTAGTCTGATAACAGAAGCCTTCTGCGCACTGGCGACTATTATTAAAATGTAAAATAAACGCTAGCGTATTAAAACGAGTGATTGAATCAGACATCTTTATGTCCCGATTCTCTAAAAATTCGGGATCTTTAAAATCCTGAAACCCTAAGGGCCTCAAATGCTGTAATAGGGATAGCTGTAATGTTGTGTTTTATAACATTATCCCAGAAGTCAAGGCTTGTAACATCTGTGAAATATACACCATTTTCTAAGTTTTTCTCCCAATAATACCATTCATTTAAGTTTAGCTCCCGAGATCTGGTAGGAATGAAAGGAGACGAAACTCCAAAATCGAACCTTGGTTCTGCACGTTGAAACACTGCCTTATAATCCCATCGGCTTGAAAACGTGAAAAACAGGATCCCCACTCCCGAAAATAAAAGTATAAATTGTGCAACTCCAAAACCGGTAAAGGCTTTTCTCTCGAGGGTAAACCTTACAGTGTGGTCCTCCACAGGAAACTCTAATGAAGCTCCAAAAGGAAAACAGCCAGATAGATCATCATTGTAAACTTTCTGGTAAACGCAACATAAATAAAACAAGAAATACGAAATACGAAAGTAATCGCAACAGGCAGAAAAAACAGACTGAGATGAGTTTAATAGAAGTAATATTTTGGTACTTTAAGGTACATTTGTCATTATCCGAATTAGATTGTTTTAATCATAATCTGAGACAAAACAATTTGGGATTCATTATCTTGAAAACTACACAAACTTTATAACCGTATTGTTTCCATACGAATGAGTAAGTTGAGACAACAAGGGCCTGGCCCAGAACGCTTCGAAACTGCGTTCAACTTTTCAAGTAGAGCATGGAGTTAGAGAAAAGTATTCGGGAAAGTTCGAGCCTCTAGTTTACTTTCTGGTTACAACAACATGTGCCGTCACTCATGAATAATTTTATTCCAATATTAGTGTTTCACATCTTGAGAGGGAAAGCTGCCAAGAATGCTAAGCGATATTCAAACGCCACTGAGTTCTTTGATAATACTCAGCAAAAACGTTATAAATTGATTGTATGCTTCGTTTATTTAACGTATTCTATTAGCCTACTTGCTTTTTGTATTTTTTTCAATCTACCATCTATATCCTCCCACTTTGTGCACATTAATTTACGATACTAGCAAAAACGTCATTAGCACATTTTTACCTCACATTAATTTACCCTAGCGTTAAAATACTTCTTCTGGAAAATGCGCGAAGTTGTAATTTGGCCAATTGTTAGTGCCTGAAATGAACTTTTAAAACACAAATGCTTAAAGAATAATACTATCTCTTGAAGCATTTTTATCCATTTTACGCACCGAAATAAAGTAAAATTCACGATCAGAAGTGCAGATAACCATGAAATAAAAGGTAATATTTTTATTAATGAATTTCATTTTCAGACAGGGTTAAAATAGTTATAAAATTTAAAGAGTGTCCACCCTAAACCCTTGTCATGGCACTTAACTACTTTAACCCTGTCTGAAAATGAAATTCATTAATAATGATACTGTCAATCACACCAAACTTATTAACCGATACACCAGATAAGTGCTACGACAAGGTTTTAAGGTGGACACTCTTTCAATTTTATAACTATTTTAACCCTGTCTGAAAATGAAATTCATTAATAATGATACTGCCAACCAGGCCGAACTTATTAACCGATAGGCCTACACCAGATAAGTGCTACGACAAGGGTTTAAAATGGACACTCTTTCAGTTTTATAATATTTTTGTTATGAAATATTTATTTACTGTAAATTTAATTATTTATTCGCTTTAAATTAAATGCTATGATAGAAACAACACGTTCCTAAATTAATTTTTGAAAGAACATTTGCACTTTATGCTCTGTTTCACCTTGCTTTTTAAGTCTTAGTACTGTCTTAGAAAAAAAAGTGTATGGTATGAGTTCCTAAACTAAGATTTTGATAGCTCAATTTCTCGCTTTTTAACTCCAAGCTCATTCTAAAAATTAAACTTTAGGAACTTGCATCATAAATAACTACGAGGGATGGATTATAAGTAATGGCAATTTTTTCTCAAAGTAATGCCATGAGATGATGTACGCCACGGGAGAAAGTGGCATCTCTAGCATATGGACTCATCATTTGGTAGCATTGTAATGTACGGCTGTACGAATAGAGGCGATGATGATTCAGTTGTGAGTCTTCCGCCGTTCAGAATGGTCACTATCCGAGGGAGAAATACCAGAGAATACCACAAGAAGCTGGTGGAAGCTTTGGAGAATAATGCCCATCCGTACCGAACTTGAAGGGATCATGAAGTGAATATGTGTGCTTTCATGTTTCCAAATACGGCAGTGTATTAGAGTGGTACGATGTAATCGCGTATGGATCTTAATGGGTGTCTGTTACCTTCACTATCCTACATTTAGTACCCAGAATCTGCATTATACATGCATTCCATACCGTGCCCTTTCATTTGTATATTTTAAAATGGTCCCACATTTTCAAAAGCAAAAATAGTTGCCACGACTTGTACCCCGTCACTCGTATTATATGAAATACGAGGTATTTCGGCTTCAGCGGTGCATCATGATCACCAGTAACTGTTACTATAACATTGTAAATGCATGGCGATCAGGCAACTCTGATGAAACTTGGTCTGATACTGATCCACTAAATTCGCAAGAGGCTACTAAGTTACTCCAGTAAAACCCTAAAACTTCTATTTTGAGCGGATCCAAAAGGTTAACTGTGTTAAAATGTCATGTATTTATTTATAATTTGCACGAATAATATGGCATTCATTGTACTGACTTGTTAAAATTTATGTAGGCTAATGCTTCATTATTAAAAATATGTAACTCCATAACATAAGAAAATCCGCTAGATAAACAAATAATATGTCCGGGACTCTATTTATTATTTAATCTCCAGGTATGGAAACCCTATTTCGCCATAGAGGCATGTTAGTGTTGTAGTTTACAAAGTAATAATAATAATAATAATAATAATAATAATAATAATAATAATAATAATAATAATAATAATAATAATATAATTTCAAATATTAAATAAGTAATTAATTATAGTTGATCATGAATGTAAGTGTCGGCCGCGGTGGTCTAGAGGTAGCGTGCCCGCCTCTAGATCCGCAGGGCGCGGGATCAAACCCGGCCGCGGTCGATGGATTTTTCAGGACGTAAAAATCCTGGGCACGGAGTCCTCCGGGAGGGACTTTAAGCTGGGGGTCCCGTGTCGTAGATTTACGGCACGTAAAAGAACTCCAAGCCTAAATTAGAGCCTCTGGACAAAATTTCTCGGCCCTTTCACGTCCAAGAAATACTTAGTTTCCAGAGGGGGGTTGCGAGGCGATGGGCTTACCACCTGTCCCTCTACCCTCTCTCGGAAAATAAGCATATCCAAATTAGTATAGGTAATGAAACCTCCATTGGAGGCCCCTTCGCCCCACCTGGGGATCATAGGGTACCAGATACAGATACAGATGAATGTAAGTTATAAATCTGATAAATTCTCTAAAACAGCATGATTTGTTAAATTAATTGGAGATATGAGTTGGAAAATGTTTTTTTTTTCTTTTTTTCACACTGAGAAGGATGCAAGTTAAGACTAATCCTTCTTTCGAATAATGGACAGTCAAATAAGACGTGTTTCACGGTTTCTGTTGACAATCGACATCTGCAGACACTTATTAAATTACCATGTTTTAACTGTATATCAATAATTCAACGAAACGTTTCCGAGTTGCTGTTGCTTTGTTAAATATTAAATAGACTTCGACGTTTTCGTTACAAAAACGAGAACTTCTAGTATGGGCGTATCCGCATTGGTGATTATTTTTAAATATTAAATGCATATTAGTAATAAATATTATATTACATCACCTTGGCCCCATTCCCTTACTTAATTCGAAATAGGATACTACGTGTATTAAGATTGTATACTTCTAGTATGACATTATTCATAATAAAGAATAAAATATATTGTGTGGAGATCATGAATTTTTTCTTCAATTTCAGACTTGTATTTTGTATGAAATAATTAATGCGTAATGTTTGTCTAAATATGTCGTTGATCTTATTTTAAAAACTCATTTTACTGCAAAAATTGTGTGACAAATTTAATTCTGAATATCAATTTTCAATATTAATTTTGAATAACTCAAAAACTATTCAACTGGCATAAATAGGCCTACGGCTTCTAAACAATATTTATTAAACTATGGGCACGTGTACAAAGGAACAAGAACGGGTACGTAGTTTTTAAAATGTTAGAAAATAGAAGTTCACCCACTACCCCCTTGAATATCAGGGAAAATCAGCCGTATAAATTACTGGTATTCCAAATATATTACTATGAAGGATGCACCAGAACATCCTGTAGCTCAACCGCTTGTCGGCATTGATGCATGTCACTAGCATTGCGTGGTTTGGCATAAACAGTAGCATTGTTATCGTTGTCTATCAGTGCGACACAGTGTGTGGTTAGTGGCTGATAAGATAATGGTTCCCCACAGCCCGCAGTCGAAGTCTTACACCACCATGCAGAGTTCACTCAGCTTTGATTGAAATGTCTCATGCAAGTCATGCTAGGTTTAATCAAATCCTTCTTCCAATCTTCCTTGATTCCAATCCAATCAATCTCCCTAAAAGTTTGCAGTAATGTATTATAATTTCACATAGGAAAGATTTTGTAATATCCCAGTCAAATTAGATTTTAACAAACTGGGTTTCCTGTACTAAATCATGTAGTTTCAGAAGTTTCAGGAATGTGTAAGGGGAGGTCACCTGAACAACGAAAATAAAATGATGAGCAGTTTACTAGCGGAATCTCGAAATCGATCCCAAAACTTCAAAACGCTCTAACTTTTGACTGCTTGTAGATAAATTAGCGAAAGTATATATATATATATATATGTTATGTATGTGTATATGCTCTATAACTTCTTTTCTTACGAGTTTCCTGTAAAATGGAACTCAGAAGAATTGGAAGAGCAAGTTTGACAAAACTTGAGGCTCTACAAATTTGTCTGCAAATTTTCTATTTTCGCCGGTTCGTTCCTCCAAGACGGTAACACATAGAGATAAATGTGAATATACAATTTTGTAGGGAATTTAATATGCTTTAATTACGGAAAGTGTGACATTTTTGTGCGACCTTTGAGTCTCCCCTCCCCACCCCCCGCGGCACCTGAAATCGGTGGGACTTTATTAGGCCTTGTTCAGGGGACCTTCCCCTACACATTCCTGAAACTTTTGGAACTATATTATTTAATGCAGCAAAAAATCCTAATTGGACTGAGCTATAATGTCTAGATCTCTTGACTGTGTGCAAAATAATAGCGAAATGTAATAATTATGTAATTTAGTAAAACTACAGGCCCGTTAAAGTAAACTACGTTCTTGAACTGGTATCTGAGCATTCTGGTTTGATTAAATAATGAGCTAGAATCAACACCAGTTAACATATTTGGGGCATCTACTAAAATAGAAGAAAAGGATTATTTTTGCTGACTGTTCAAGAAGAATAGTTATACTCCGATGTTAATTAAATATATATCAAACAGACCTGCACTATCTTCTCTAAACTTGAACTAACATTTGATTAAATCAGTAAACTCGTGCGAAAATTTCTCACATTCAATCTGCTCTTCCTTGCGGTCTATATGTTACCAGAAATTATGTAAACCTAGCTACACCGGCATTATCCAAAAGTACTGGGATAAAGCTGGAATAAAATATACGTTTCTAGCCGTATATATTTTAACAAACATCAGTAGCATACGCTACTTAAAAATTCTTAAAAAACAAATGGTGCTTCAAGTCCACATAGTAAAAGTCTTGTACTAAAATGTGCCTAAACTCTACTCGGTAAAGATGAATTTCAAATTAATAACACTTTCAAATCACTTGAAATGCTATTTAGTAAGGATGAGATTGAATAACACTTGGAATTAATCTCACCTAAACCTAACCTCTTCTAACCATATTGCGCATGTCCAGACCCCTAAAAATTAAGAAACCAGCTTTATCCGGAGACTTGAAGCTTCTCATCCAATTCTTCATTTCAGCCTTTAATTAAACGACTGATTGCATGCTATCTTTGAATGGTCAAAATACTCTATACATTCATTAAACGGTGGACAACTGACAGTTAAACAAAGACGTGAAAATAACTTAATAAAAAAGACTTTTCGTTCACAAATGAGTTTTTTTTTTAAATATAAAAATCATAAAACCCCAAAACCAAATTGAATTAATATCGAGAACCTGTGGTCCCAAATATGGAAAGGATGAACATGCTGGACATCAGTCCTTACGAATAGAGTGCTACTTGAAGTATATTCTTAAATTTGTTGTCCCCACGTAGCTCTGAACGCCGAAAAACATAGTAACCACCAGTAGATGGCTGCAGCGAAATGAATAATTGAAACTAGGTCGGGTTCTCAATAAATTGGGTTAGTGTTGCGGGGTCATTAATTAGGAATACCTGCCGAAGCTTTCAATTGCGTGCAGTGCTCCATGAATCATGCTAATAGAGAGGGCGGCGAACCACGCCTTGCTTGTTTAACGACGCCTTCAACCCCATAACTCATTACGCCGTCATGCGGCGTCTATGGCATATTGACAGGTATTTGTATCATTGCTGTCAGCCGTGGTGTTCTGGCGGTTAGGCTTGACACTCACTGGCCCAAACTCATCGCAGAAAAGCGTATAATTCACTTATGGAGTCTAATTCTTTCTCTCCATGAGCGGAGGTTTTAAAGCTGAAAGCCCTTATCAGTGGGCCCTAAAGAGGTGCCTTATTTCCAGTGATTCTACAGTTACTTTACCCCCAAAAGTCTTAGAGTGAATATTTCATTCATCCGCCGCGTGTTTGATATTAACCAATAACGTTTAGCAATTCGTCGGATAAAGACCAATCACGGCTGTTTATCTTACAATATCCTTGTAGGAATCGCGAGGATAGCATTTTATCGGGTAAAACGTGCTGAGCGTTACTGGACATGAAAGCATCAGTGTGCCGTGATTAATACGTCATATGCTGCCATTAACAACACGAAAACAGATTATTTTATACCACATAACTTGTTTAGAAATGAAAATAATAGAAATGTACATTGATTAAAAACACAATTTCGATTTGGTGCAAGACAGTTCATATGCTTTTATTCTGTTCTGCTGTTAGCTTACTTGAATGACGTTAACTATTAGTCCAGGCAACGAACGAAAAATATAACAAAAAATTCGTGTAGTTTTGAAATTTTGCATAGTTGTCGGAGGGAGTGTCCTGAACAACATACTAAAAGTACCCGAAGGTGGGGGGTGAGCGGGGGGCAGGGGGCCCGCAGAAGGTCCCTATTTTAGGTTTTTCGCTTATATCTAAACAATGGTGCATCGTAGAGGAAACGTTGCTATATACAACATTCAAGCTGATAAAATTCCCTACAAGTTTTATCCTACACATTTCTTTCTATCCCCAATAGTTTTCGAGATATCCGCCAGCGAAAATAACAAATTTTCGAAAAAAAGCTCTTTCGCCTCGCGCTTTTCGACACACTTTGCCTTCTAACGCTTCAGCCCTTAGGTATACAGCAATGTTCTCATGAAAGAAGTTGTAGGGAAATAAATTCACCTGAAAATGAGTAGTCATCTGTTACTTTGTTTTCAAATGTTCAAAAGTTATAACAATTTTAATTTTCGGTCAAATTTCGAGATTCCGAAAGAAAACCGCACATGGCACTTTCTCTATATTTAGGGGGTATATCTTTGTATATAAGCTGTATATTGTGTATTTACATCATGAAACAAGTGGAGAAACATCACACAACCTTTAAAGTTGAATTTATTAAAAATCCGATCACGGTACAAGCACAGTACATGTAATGGAAAATACATTATATTCCAGGTAAGAAAGGAAAAATAGGGACAAAATAAATCATGTGGTTTTGAAATTTGGCAGAGATGTGGGGGAAAGTATCCTAAACAACGTAGTGAGCGGGGGCTGGGGGCACTTTTACCGGTAAATGTAATTTCCCTCTTCCCAAAATGCACAAAAAACTATGGGTTCTAGCAAAAAACAGTTTATGCACAAAATTAAACTACATAAAAGTTCTTATAAAATTGATCTGAATGATATTTCTGTTGATCCCAGATTGAAATATTGTTAGCCTTTGGCAATATGTCAATGTAATTTGTACATTATTACGGGGAATTCCTTCGGCGAGTTTTGGGGGTTTTGTGTTTCACACGTGATTTACCTTTTAGAAGTTTGAAAAATTGTATTACTATCTAAACATATCCTATTAATTTATATCATATAACGTTCTTTAACATTCGTATATTTAAACTAGTAAATAACTATATTATGATTAACATAATTGCAATGAATGAAATAGTTCTACTTTAAACATAATATTATGATAGCAATGGTGTTGAGGTTAGTTGTATGTATTGCTTTGCTGATTGGCCATTTCTGGGTGCATTTAAGAACATTTTATACATGAATGTCGATTTTAATTAAATGATTGTTGTCAGTGTGAGATAGCTGCGGAGGAATTTTATTTTTTGTCTCTTTCTTTTAAAATTAGTATTATTCATTGATATGGTTGTCTGCTTGAACGAGTTACACACAAAGATTATTTTGAATCAGAGGTTAAATCGTGTACCTAGCATATAATAGACCAATTGCTTTTTTGTCATAGGTAATGTAACGAAAGGTCCGAAGACAACGGAAGTATCCAGACCACGAGTTATATTAATGACTGTGAATAATAAAAATTCACAATACGAACACTTACAAATAGACAAATATAATTCTGACATTTTCTGTAAAATGATATAGCCTAAATTAGGCAAAGTGAACTGTTTAAAATATGGCAAAATTAGGTTTTGTTGTACAAATAAGTGTTGCAGTGCATAAGTTAGGCGATGGTCGACGAACGTCTCAGTGATGTGATTGAGGGTGTGAATGGAGATTTTGAACTCTTGCAGTACATTAAAGAGTTGCGGATGAAATTCCATGCAACAAACTTGTAGGGTTGTAGAACATCAAACAGGTGACATTATTGTTACTGAAGTGTAGCCTTATTTTTAGCCAAGCAGTGGACGGTCCTAAGCCTGAACAAAATTTGAAAGGAAAATATGGCTATGTGTTATTACAAGAATGTTCGCACCTCTAAGTCAGTCACCCCGTGTTGCTGAGTCTTGCCGCAAACACGCCATTGAAACTAAGAAACCATGCTGCAAATGGGTTGTCTTTTTTACGCAGAAAGGTTACGTTCTTGAAAATTACCGCAAACGTGCTTCCCAAATATGTACAGGTAGGGGAAAAAAGCGGACCTACTAAAATATCTAAGTTGTCGATATGAGCCACTGCGCTTGCCTAGCGGGTTCTAAAATATTTAAGTTGCCGATATGAGCAACTGCGCATGCCTAGAACCCGCTAGGCAAGCGCAGTGGCTCACATCGGAAACTTAGATATTTTAGTAGGTCCGCTTTTTTTCCCTACCTGTACATAATCATGTGATAAACAAAAACAATTGAGCTATGCTACATTTTACTACAAATTTATACTAGGCCTATATATTTTGTAAAAAGAAATAATCTTACTGCTCTATATAATAAATTGTATCAATGGGGATACAGCTGACATCCTTTAGTGAATGGCAATACAGTTATCGTAATAAAGTAAAGTTTACATGATTAAATGGAGCATATATATTACAGTAGCCTAAATCTTCACTTTAATGTAAGCTCATGTTATAGTAGGGTAGCTGTGAACTATTTCACGCATACTGGCCAGCAGTTTCTAAACGAAAGTGAATGCAGACGAGGGTAGATGATGCTGAAGGTCTATTACAGAGCTGCCAGAATTCGGATAGGGGCCTTGGTGATCACGACAGAGGTGACGAGCAGTTTGTAAACCTGAAAAATAAATTTGAAATAGAAGAAAAATTAGGGAATAGGTACAAGAAATAAAAACAATTGGGAGGTCATGTAACAAATAATAAATACTTTCACCAAGAAATAAAGAACCAAGTTATAAGACAGCACATATATCAGGTTTCATGAAATATGTTATTTCGCATTACAAATTTTTGACAGTAGAAAGTAAAGTTAAGAATATATAAAACAGCAGGTAGAGCAATTTTGGCATGTGCAGTGGAAACGAAAGCTGATAGACAACCAAACAAAAAGTAAGCACATGTAGTAATGATAATATTTTAATAGGCCATAGGATGACCTTTCTCGACTTTCCTAAGTAACCGAGGTCTACAACTCAATATTTTCTTAAATAAGACCTTTGGCACTTCGTGTTATCAGTTTATCTGATTTTATTTACTATAAATCCAGATAAATTTGATTTAGAAGGAGAAGTCTAACATTGAGATTTATAGCCTAATGGGTATTGACAATACTACCCAGGTTAAATATCTTTGTTTCAAGACAATTCTGCACGTAGAATTTTTTTTTTTTAAATTAAATAGTGGGTTAAATAAGATTTGTATGATCGGTTCCATAATTCTTTATTTAACTTATTTCTTATGTACAGGTAGGAGGAAAAAAAGCGGACCTACTAAAATATCTAAGTTGCCGATATGAGCCACTGCGAATGTCTAGCGGCATTCACAGGATAGCAGGGAATGTAATGAAATTTGGTCTAGTGTCGACTCGAAATAGGCTAAGTCAATAGTCGACACTAGAACAAATTTCATTACATTCCCTGCTATCCTGTGAATGCCGCTAGGCATGCGCAGTGGCTCATATGGGCAACTTTGTTATTTTAGTCGGTCCGCTTTTTTTCCCCCTACCTGTACATTTAATGAGATACAGTAAAACAACCTTGGGGATGAACAATAAATATGGTCGTACACAGCTTGGACAATTAAGCTGGGGATGTATGTGAGGAAATCAACCATACTACGTGGAAATCGACCATACTATAGTACGCTTTTTACATGTGACGTAACGCTATCATATTGATATCCATTTCGACATAGGTTTTAATTACAACACAGGTGTGGCATCCATTAATATAAAACGCGGAGCGATCTTTAAAACTTGCGAACAGCAAATGAAACTGCACAATAAGCAGCCTGTATTTAAAATAAAATCAATTGTGTTAATGTAAATTTTAATATTATACTAAATGGAATTCATTTCGTCTTGTAAAAATCCATTCATCTCAAGAAAAAGACCAAGAACAAACTTCTACTTTACCGTACGCCATCAGCTGCCATTTATCGCAGAAGACAAGAACTACAAGAACTTGATAACAGCTGATTGCCGCGGTCAGCCGATTTCGTTTCTCTGAATCTAAAATCAGAAACTTGTACATTTAATTGTGGTCGAACAGAAACAGTCTTATGCAACTTGCCTATAGCCTTATGGTAATTAAGATGCTCGTATGAAAATTCTCGTATCTTAATAAATGCTATTATAGGTTCGTTGCATAAAGTACAATTGTTGGGCAGTAATGTTAGTGAGAAGGGAAATGTCGTGGACGAAACGTCTGGGGACCTGTTATTTATTCATTTGACATAATAATATATATATATTTTTTAAATTAAGGAATATTCCACACTACAATGGTTTTCCTTCATCCCACAACATTTTGCCTCCATAAGTCCCTGTCCATAGCATCTTCTTCACTTAATCCTTTTCTCGCCATACTCCTTTTCACCCCATCCATCCAGCACTCTTTGGGCTTCCCTCCTCTTCTTTTTCCTTCTACTTTCCAATCCATAATTTTCTTCGGTATTCTATGCTCTGTCCTAAATTAATGGTATTAGAAATGGATTCTTGGAGGCGTTCAGCAATAAAATCCAGGAAAGAAAAAAGTCGGAATAATAGAATAAGGGAAATAATACAAGTTGAAAAGAATATTTTGGAAATTGTAGAAGAAAGATGCTTGAAATGGTATGGACATGTACTCAGAACATAACAACAATAATAATAATAATAATAATAATAATAATAATAATAATAATAATAATAATAATAATAATGTACCGCAATAATGATAAAAGTATGGCGATATCCGATGGAGCGGAATTCACGACCGGAAGCCGTTTAAAATTCATAAGCCTTCTATATAAATAATATACGTGATAAACAACACCGAGGATTCATATTACCCTTTTTTTAAACTCTGAAACAACGGATATGTGGAGAAGTTTTAAATAATATTTCCAAGCAAAACTCTGTCTCCCTTCAACAGTTCATTTAATATGACTTCATTTTTCCAGTAATTATCACGGTACGTTCTGCATTATCTATATTTGCACAGAAAGGTTTGCGTGCTGAATTCGCATGGCATAGATACGCGGAATTCCTTGGGGTAGCATTTAATTTTGATGTCGAGGGGGATATATTCACCGTCCGTTGTGAACGAGATACTGTGTTGTATGTCAATATGAGGGAGATGAGCCCATTGAAGATGTGCAGGGGTGGATGCTAATTAAGGTGGCTCCAAGGTTCAAAGAGCGCTCGAATCTCCAGGGCACTTATGAATAACATGTGACCCTACTAAGCAAGATAGGCAATGTCTTCTATGTCCGTGTTCCATGATATGTCTTCTATGTCCGTGTTCCATGATGTTATTGCTATCAAAGGAAGAAACACGAGCTTACAAATAAATAATAATAAAAAAACTCTTTAGCGTTATGTGATCTTTAGAAACAGTTCTGTACATTAAATCTACGCATGTTATACATTTTAGTGTTATTTTATTTTATTTTGTCCTATGAATATTTCAGATATTTACGGTTCAATTACAATGTCCATTTGTGGAGACACACAAACAAATCGAAATAACTTAATAACTCAATTAAAAAAACTGGTTAAATCAAAGTTAGATTATGTTAAAAATGTACCGGTATGGTCAAAATTAATTAATTATTTGATATATTTGAGTGATAATTCACTTTATAATTTACGAGCATAATGCCTTGCAACATGCTATCTAAACTTGTTTTCTGTCATGTTAAAAAGACATTGGTTGCAATGTTTTATAATATTTGAGCTGGTGTTTCCGTGTTGACCGTATTCAATTGTGAAAGGTGGCCTTGTTCGGTTGCCATGAGAAATTGGGTAATAAGAGTATCGCTGAAATACATCAATCACGATCAAAAAGTCGAGAAAGGACGTTGAATATAAGAGAGAGAAGAAGAAGAAGAAGAAAATGTGGTGTTGAGAATAAATTTAATGAAATTAAGAACAAAAACGTGTTTTAAATAAGAAACATAAACTTAGGCCTAATTGAAGATAGAACAGTCGGATTAAACAATTACCAAAGCCAAACGAAACGTTCATTAGCAGATTCCTCTGTTTTTAAATAAATCAAAGCTTTAATTTCTATTGGGAGAATTTGCTTTATTTTGAGACTCCGTTTATTAATATTTTATGAAGATTAAAAATTCAATGCCCGTTTGAAGTAAAGGCACAGGCCGTATTTAGTTTAACGCTATTGACCGGAAGGACGCTGGTTCGATCCCCTACGAGGAAATTGGGAATTTCCTATTGTCTATGTCAATTCAGTTTCTAACATTAACTTGTACAGTCGAGTGCACGGAATCTTTCCGATGCCCCTGGTTTCTTCTAGTGATTTTCTTCATTTAAAGTTGGCATCGCATCTCCTTATCAATTGTGCTCCAGACGCGCCCTGGGCGAGCCCATTTGTTATATGTTTGAATTCAAGTCCGACCTCATGCATTAGGCCTATAGCCTATGAACAATGCTCAGGCCTAGGTGAGCTGTAAATGGGATTGTAAGTCGTGCGTCACAACTAATCTCTAGACCTGCTCATGAATGAGTCCGACTCGTATAGGGTTGATTTCAGAAATCTTCTTTCAGCGTGTCTACCCCTTGCCTTTGAAATTCGTTGCCCCGTCATATCATACAGTCCATATGAGACAAATTGAATGTTCATTTTTTTTAATAATTAGTTAGGATTATTAATTACATTTAATTTAATTATAGCTTCTGTTTTATCACATTTCGCAATTTAATCGTTGTAACTTGTAAGACTTTTTTATTGTTCGTAACATGTATAGCTCTGAATTTCCAGTTCTTTATTAAGGGGAGACGGTGGGAGATTTACACTGACATATTTGTAATCCCATATCTCCTACATTTTGGGGCACATCTTAATGAAATTCGTAACACGTATTCAGGAAGAGTTTCTCTGCTTTTGGTAATTTTTACAAAATTTTAAATGATTTATTATTGGTGTAATGAAATTTTGATTTTTTTTTTCGAATTTCTATCTTTCGGTACACTTTTTCCTACAATCAATAAAAATTTTCGATTATCTCCTCATAAAAATAATCTACACTAATAGGGACACATTTAAGTGCAGTAACTTTCTGACATATTGTTTCAATTATTCTCTGTCATTTTTTGAATTTGACAATTTTTTATTTACAAAATTTTCCATGATCTTTCAATCATAATATTGTTCATATTGTTTACACTAAAATTCTGTTCCACTTAAATGTGCAAACTGTTTCCAGAAACAGGTGTGCAAAATTTAATCAAAATCCTTCTCGTAGTTCCTGAGAAACATGTACTTAAATCATGAACTCCGAACTACAGTACATAGTTCACTGCTGCGCTCACTATAAGCGAGAGATATGCAAAAAAAGAAGTACCTAATGTTTTAGGATGTATATTTGGAATATTATGGCTTTCGTGGCAGACAACAATTTTTTGCATATTTCAGTTGGTAGCTATGAAAGCATATGCTTTTTCCGCATATGCTTTTTTCGCATATGCTAAGGTAATGTTCGCAAAATATATTTGTTTATTAATGTAAAGTAATGAAAAGCATTAGTGAATTAATTGCCCAACAGGAAGTATCGCCTGAATCCACTCAGCAACTTCTCCGGCTCAGGTGAACTGCGTGTAGCATAAACACGCTCACCAGGCGTTGTTACGAAGTAGATAAATGTTCCAGTTAACAGCTAAAATATCTAATTTTTTAGAATATATATTTGGAATATGATTGTTTTTCGTGATTATGAAAGCATATGCTAAGGTAATGTGCGTAAAAAACATTTTAAACAAACCGTTGATTTTAAGCTGTAAAATGGTATATGGCTAACTAAATGTGTCTGTCCGTGTCTGTACGCGCGATAACTCAAACACGCTTCATCGGATTTTCCTGAAACTTGGTATACGCCTTTATAACGTCCATGAGCAGTAGCCTATTGATTTTGGACCAAATTGGTTGACCGATACAGGAGTAATTCCCAATTTAGTGCCTATTTTATGATAGTATATTAGAAAGAATTTATCAAATGCAAATCAGTTATCATTACAAAGTACTGTTTTACAGTGTTCATTTATGGCTTTGGAAGTTGCTATACAGGCAAATAACACTACCCACATATTCTTTCATACATTCTTATCAGACTAGACCTTTGTTCTTCCGTAAGCCCTGCTTAATGAATCGATCTGGAGCTTAACTCGGAAATCGATAACAAAAATAACTTATTTTCTGCATATCGTAATTGCAATCATCACTGATTAAACAAAAGCATTCAGTCACTTGGTTACATCAGTTTACCTGATTTTACTAAATTTTATATTGTTGGGTAATGTGTATAGTTTCACTGGTTAAACGGAAGAGAAGGCCTTGTGGCCTTAACTTTGCCAGTATAAATAAATAAATAAAATTAATTTACAACTGATTTCATGAGATCTTCAGATTTCCAAAGCAATATTCGCGAAACCTTAGGTATAATGGGGGAGAGCAAACATTCCTTGACATAAGGGAGGTGAGCGTGGGACATAGGTGCGGAGGCATTGTTATGACGGGAGCTGTACAGGTGTGGAATGCTGAGTGACTTGAGGTTTCGCATGTCGTCATGATGGGTTATGCACGTGTTGCATGCCTTCTCCCCCGTTATCATGGTCCACACTACAACAATGCCATTCCTCTGCATTCGTATCATGCTTTCATGTAGCTTTTTTTGCCTTTGTGCATTAGACAATTGTTACGTTATTGTTCTATAGGCGAACTATTCGAACTCTTGCCCTACTTATAATTTGTATTATTATTATTATTATTATTATTAATTATCACGGCCCGGATTCTGATGACCTAAAATTGTTTGAAAAATGTCCTATAAAATGACCCTAACTTTTAAAGAAATTGACTTAATAATCATAAAAAATGACCTAAAAACTGATATTTTATTTGTAAAAAATTATTATTGTACACACAAAGTTATAGACTAGTTTGTAAAAACTGTAAATAACTGTAATGTTGTGAATGTTCTTTTCTCACGGGAATTTATACTGGCACTGAGGCACTGGTGAGTCAAAATTCGGCACATCCTTTTGTGGTCTGCCGGATTATATTGTTGTTTATTGACGCTAAACAGTAGTCTGCACTTTCAAATCCAAGCAGGTGGCAGACTCTGGTGCGAAGCCAATCTAATAACAATAGTAATATAATTCAAAATTTTGGCGTTTCTTTGATTCTCATTTCCGACTGAGACATGTCAACACTTATAACATCGAATTTTTTCTTCTTGCATTAAACAAACAACACTTCAAAGACAGCATCGCTAGCGACGAAAAAAGTTAATACACTCAATGTAAATACATGAAAATGACACGAAAATGACAAAATAATGACCTAAAATTGAGATTAATGCCCTAAAAATATAACATTGCATAAAATGATAAAAAATGACCTAGTAAAAATGCATTTCTATAATCTAGAGGCCATGATTAGGATTTATCCACAAGTTGGCAATGTCTATGCAGCATCAATAAAAAGATGACATTTCATTAGAATCCGGGCCCTGGTTTATTGCTCTGGAACTGTTCGAAGCTCTTGCCCTACTTATTATTGTTATTATTAATGATTAAATACTTGTATTGTAAGGTTTGTTTATATGTCCAGTTCGTTATCAATGAATCCCTCACAGGCCCGGTTTTATTAATTATTTGGTGTTCCTTTTTATGATAATAGCAATATCATTAGAACAGTGGCCTAATAAATTTGTGGTACGATGCGAACTTTCAAGGACTTACGAAGAGAGCCTATAGGGAAAACAGTCTGATGAGTCTTACAAAATTGTGTTTTTTCTCTCTCTTACTTCCTAGTGTTTTTGAGCTTTCTCTTTTTTAGAGAGGGAAATCAGTTTAAATATGCATTTAGCAGCACTGACTATGTCTACACATTCCTCCAATTAAAATGTGCTATTGTGTTTTTTGAGATGTCTACTGGTAAAATGAGAAGTGTCTTTAATTTTCTTCGTACAATAAATATCATATCATAATTATTATTAATGATAATTTAAAAGTGAACTTTCAGTTTTCACCAGGAGGATTTGTTCATCCTAACACTTTATTAAAACCATTCTAACACAAGTAATGCAAACTATAGTCTGTATAGCATACGAAAATCTTCAATGGAGATATCCAAGTTAAACTTCGTATGTTATTTATCTACTGTCTTGGAACTCATTTCAGGGATAGATAACCACTTAAAGTTTAAATATAAAAAAGAAATAGAAATGAATACAGAATGAAAGAAAAATAATAAAAAGTAAGAAAGAAAAATGTAAGACATAGAAGAGAATATATAAATGAAGAACTTACGAAAACACGAAAACAAAACGAAAGAATGGAAAGAACGAAGGAAAGAAGAGTTTATTGAAGGAAGAAGAAAACAGAGAAAAACGAACAAGTACAATAAAATAAGATTATTAAAATATGAGGGTTTTCACGGCCTGTGTCACGAGCGAAGCAATCTTGCGCAGTCGGCGGCCGAGTTAATTCTGTGAGGGTAGTTTGAGACCAGCCACTGTTCGTAGTCGGGTAAAATGGCATCTTCTTCACGTAAAATGGCATTAAAAGTAAGAGAAAATCGTCGTCAATCTTTCGTGACACAAACCTAGAAGATATCTAACACAATATAAAATGTTGTAATTATACAATTTTTTTTTCGAGCAATGCTGTTCACAGATAGACACACAGACAGATTTCTGAAAAAAAAATATATATATACTAGCTTAAATGGCCCGGCGTCGCCTGGCTTTTTATTTTGTAATTTGAAATTTACTTATGAAGGACTTTCGATTTTCAAACTCTAGGGCCTTGTATAATAATTATGTAGCATACTTAGAACTTGAAATGAGGAAGAACGACTTATCACACTCAAACTATTCCCTTAGAAAACGCTAGATATAGCTTTTTATGGCTCATAGAAGATGTCGAATGTTGCTTTCCGTTGCTTCTACACACCATGCCTGGGAGGGGTTGAAATAAGAAGAAACATATACCGATTACATAAGATTGTATTGTCTTTATGGAAATTTTTATTTCTCACTCTATTACCATACAACCGTTTCGGAGCTGAAATTAATATATATACAGAGTGTTTCAGAAAAATGTTTACACACTGAAAATTGATTTCCCGTTCTACAAGGTTCAATTTCTGGGAGAAAGTATTGTTATATTTCTTCAACAGATTGCAGCAGAATAGATTCAACAATCGTCCAACAAACGTGCCATAATCATCCAACAATGAAAAGTACCAAACAGTGCTTGCTCATTCCATATTCCCTGCCGGTCGTGCATTATACGGTTTTATTACCAACAAGATGGCGCTCCGCCACACTGTCAAAGGACGTACGAGCATACCTGAATCGAAATTTGCCAAGGCAGTGGATAGGACGCAGGGAGCCAATTTGAGTTTCCTGTATGCTCTCCAGACATAACGCTACTGGATTTCTTCTTAAGGGGGCACAGTAAAAGATGTGTACAAACGTACACAACGTAACTTAGACACACTTTGGAATGAGATTCAAGCGGTGTGCGCAGAAATCTCATTGTACACTTTGGTACGATGTACGGAATCAGTGGTGACTTGTACTCAGAAGTGTATTGATGCTGAAGGCCACCATTTTGAACATTTGAACAATCACATTTTCATCAGAAAGTAATGTATTTTTCAAATTGGACTTTAAGCTTTCCATTTCTAGAAATTTAACCTCGTAGAACGGAAAATAGATTTTCTATGACACTTCAAAGTGTGTATACATTCTTCTGAAGCACTTTTTATAACCTATATTCTATATCACTTTCATACTTTCCTCCCCCAAAACCTGGGACATAATATATTGCGGGCATAGGACTTAAAATGTTCCATCCTATTTTGCCTTCTTGTAGATGTTTAGGGCCTATAATAAACATCCTACAGCTATGAGTGACGTATCAGTGGATAGGAATTTTTTACCGACTTCTGATATAGCATACTCACTGGCACACACTTAAGCTGTCCCTGCAATACGACCGCTTATTCTACATCAAAATGTGAAGTGAGAAAATGATATTTTCCATGTCGAGGGTAGAGAAAGTTATGTGACTGCTTCACATTGTGCTTTATTTTCTTGGATTTCATTCTTCAAGAATTATTTTCACAAATGTATTAATTACATCGATAGCATCATAATTTGTTAAAGCCCAGTATTATGTAGTTCCCAAATCCCTATGTGAACACTGTAAACAACATATTGTTGTCATGATAACTGAATTGCATTTCATATTTCAGTATAATATTTTCAGAAATTATATAAATTTTCAGGTTAAGGAGTGGTTTGCTTGCATTTTAGTGTCACCGCGTTACTTCCCGTGTGTGCAAAATTTCATGCAAATTGGTCAAAAATGTAGATTTGTATAGGGAACATACCTGTACATACCCACATACATACACACTTTCGATTTGGCTTGGTTGCAAGACTCACACTTCTTTTTTGTTTTTTTTTGTTATGAAAACATCTGAAAGCGGAACTCTCAAACTGTTACTATGTCACACTTCTTTTGTCACACTTCAATTTTTAATTTTTTTTATGTAAACAATTGACAGCAGAACTCTCTAACTGTGCCTTATTTCACATTTCCGACTTTTCCCGTGGATTTTCCAAACATTTTCTTTCATACTAACCTTGTCCTGACAATTACGAACACAACAAAGAATAAAACAGCCAAATCGGTCGAGCCGTTCTCAAGTGATGCTCCGTCATACATTTTGGAAATTCATTTTTATTAATATACTAGCTTAAAGGGCCCGGCGTCGCTCGGGTTTTGTATATTGTAATTCGAAATTAACTTATGAAGGAGTATCGATTTTCAAAATGTGAAGTGAGAAAATGGTATTCCCTATGTCCAGGGCAGAGAAAGTTATGTGACTGCATCACATTATGTTCGTGGATTTCATTCTTCAATATTTATTTACACCAATGAATTCCATTAAAACTTCTCTATTTTTTAAAAGTCCCGTAGGCCTATCATTTATTTCCAAAGCTACCTGTGACCACTGCCAACAATACACTGTTGTCATGGGAACTGTACATGGAATTTGATTGGGATTTGATAATTCTGTGTAAAAAGGTTAAATATCCTCAAAAACATTTTATTTTTGGCATTTAAAATCAAAACTTTTCAAAATAATTTCTTAGTGAGCACTTACATTATGAAACGAAGGTACTGTCAAAATTCCAAGTCTCTACCTATTATAGTTTAGGCTCCACGTTGATTCTCTGTCAGCCAGTCAGCCAGTCGGTCAATCAGTCATTCATTCATTCATTCATTCATTCATTCATTCATTCAGTCATTCATTCATTAAGTCAGTCAGGACAAACCTCTTATATATATATATATATATATATATATATATATATAGAGAGAGAGAGAGAGAGAGAGAGAGAGAGAGAGAGAGAGATTAGCGACGATTTTAATAGACGTATGGTAAAAAATCAGAAGCAATAATGTAATTATTCTTTCGTATTAGTTTTAAAATGTATTTTTAATTCTTTCATTAAATTCTATTTATGGATTTATGGTACCGATACCTATATTTTAATCTATACACCGGAAAACTTTTAGCGGACCCCCATCAACTTACATAGCCTATATTGAATACAGGCTACAATTATGAAGTTTCCATTAGATCCGATTAATTCCCAAGCGACTCGCTTCGCTCATTGGGGGCTCCGCCCCCAAACCCCCGCTGAGGTTCTCGGGAAAGGTTTTTTAAAAGATCTATGGGAGATAGTATTTAGTCTGCTGTATTGGCTACTACCTTTTTTGCCACATTAAACCTGAAAAAATAAATGTGGGAAGACTTTGGTTTTTTTTTTCGGAATTTTCCCATCGGTTGCAAGATAAAAGGTATCAGTTTGCCAAGTCTAGTTTTCTAGATCAACTGGCAGTGTACATACATTTATGGTGTATTTTATGGAGTAAATTTCAACTGAAATGGGCATGATACAAGATGAAATAGCGACTAAGATTCATGGTATGTAAATATTCAATTTGGCATTTGCCTTTACGACCACGGAAATCATAGAAAAATACAAATAAAATTGGTTGTAATATGTTGTAAAGAATGCGGGACTTCATCTCCGAGTTATAGTTAAAGAATAAATAATTATGAAATTTCTTTAACAGATAGAAGAAAATTTTGTTAGCTCTGGACAAAAATATTTTAATTGGATTTAATTATTATGAACCTGAGACTTCTGAATGCAAGTCCAAGACGTTACTATCTCGACCACCCCGTTAGGTTTACGGAAATAATTATTTCTAAACTTTCGGAGCCATACGTGAACACAGTTTGATAATACCGTTGCCATGGAAACCGAGCCCTTTTTCGGGGGTTTTTAGGGCTAAAAAATTTAAAAAAAATTATCTTTTTGGAATTTCCCTGTGGCTTACAGCCTAAAGGCTATATTTCAAGTTTCTAGCTTATCTGGAAGTGGACAAACATTAATGTCAGTGAGACGAGCCGACCCCTTTTTCGGGAGTTTTTAGGGCTAAAAATTGAAAAAATAAACTTTTTGGAATTTTCCTGTGATTTATAGCCTAAAAGCTATATGTATACCAAATTTAAAGTTTCTAGCTCATCTGGAAGTGGGCAAACATTAATATCGGTGTGCCGAGCCGTGCCCTTTCTCGGGGGGTTTTTAGGGCTAAAAATTAAAAAAAAATAACTTTTTGGAATTTTCCTGTGGTTTACAGCCTAAAAGCTATACGTGTACCAAATTTCAAGTTTCTAGCTCATCTGGAAGTGGGCAAACATTAATGTCAGTGAGTGAGTCAGTCAGTCAGTCAGCCATGTGGCTTTATATTATAGGGACATGGCCTACCGGCCCACATAAATGTCGGTGACAATGTGTTCTGATATTAACGGGTTTCAAAGAAAGTGCAAAAAATGTACATGAATTCATTCCAATTAATATATTTTAACAGGAAGCGATAAAAAAATATCCATATTATTATCGAATAAATGTTCAAATTAATATTTAGTGATTGTAACTTGTAGGTGAAGTACCACGTTGTTTTCTTATAACAGCACGAGTCGTTCAATCAACAATTTACCTTCTAGCCCCAATTGCGAATGTATTATTTTTGTAATCGATCTCAGGGTTATACTCCAGATCGTTTCTTTAAAGGGAGGCTTTCACCGATGAAAATCCACGAACATATTATATCTTGACTAACTTAAATGGCCCGGCGTCGCCCGGGTTTTGTATTTTGTAATATGAAATTAACTTATGGAGGACTTTCGATGATGAAACTCTAGGTCCTTATATAATATGTATGTAGAATTCGAAATGAGGAAGAACGTCACATGGCACTCAGACTATTCCCTCAGAAAACGCTAGATATACTGTAGCTTTTTATGGCTCATAGAGGATGTCGAATGTTGCATTCCATTGCTTCTACACACCATGCCTGGGAGGAGTGCAAATCAGAAGAAAAAGAAATTCCGGTTACATAAGATTGTATTGTCTTGACAGAAAATTGTATTTCTCACTCTCATATTACCATACAACCGTTTCGGGGCTGAAGTAAAAAAGAAATACAATTTCACTTTCATGCTTTCCTTCACAAAAACCTGGGACATAATGTACTGCGCGCGTAGGACTGAAAACGTTCCATCCCATTTTGTCTTCTTTTAGATGCTTAGGGTCTCTGATAAACATACCTAGGCCTATTTCTCAACTAATACAAAGCCTTCAGCTATGAGTGACGTATCAGTGGGTAGGATGTGTTACCGACTTCCGATAAAGCATATACTCACTAGCACACACTTAAGTTGTCCCTCCAATACGACCGCTTATTCTACATCAAAATGTGAAGTGAGAAAATTATATTTTCCACGTCGAGGGTAGAGAAAGTTATGTGATTGCTTTATTTTCGTGGATTTTATTCTTCAAGAATTATTTTCACAAATGTATTAATTACTTCGATAGTATCAGAATTTGTTAAAGCCCATTATTATAATACAGTTTCCAAAGCCCTATGTCAACACCGTAAACAATACTTTCGTTATGTAAACAATTTACATCAGAACTTTCTAACTCTGCTTTATTTCACATTTCCGACTTTTCCCGTGGATTTTCCAAAAAATTTCTTTCATACAAACCTTGTCCTGACAATTACGAACACAACAAAAAAGAATCAGCCAAATCGGTCGAGCCGTTCTCAAATGATGCGGCAACAACCATTTTGGAAAATCATTTTTATTAATATACTAGCTTAAAAGGCCCGACGTTGTCCGGTTATGTATTTCGCGTGTAGGCCTAATTCCAAATTTAACTATGGAGAACTTTAGATTTTCAATCTATAAGCCCTTACATAGGTATCTACACCTTTTCAACCTCAATTTCGGAAAAAGTAATTTCAATTTCGGAAAAAGTAATTCCAATTTCGGAAAAAATAATTTCAATTTTGGAAAAAGTAATTTCAATTTCGGAAAAAGTAACTTCAATTTCGGAAATACGAGGGCTATGAAGAGGGTATAGTAAAGTTGGTACCACGCTACGACAAATGACTCAATCGGAGCGAGATTATGTAGAGAAGTAGCTAGAAGGTGTAGCCTACCTAAATGTTCAAAATAAAACAGTTTTGATTTTCACTGTAGTTTTCATTTTATGCCTCATTGGAGGTTTAAAAAAATTAGCCCTCGTATTTCCGAAATTGAAGTTACTTTTTCCGAAATTGAAATTACTTTTTCCGAAATTGAAATTACTTTTTCCGAAATTGAGGTTGAAAAGGTGTAGAGTTCGAAGCGAAGAAGGTCGACTTACGACTCTCAAATTATTCCCTCATAAAACGATAGATATGGCAGGTATCGCTCAACGAGACTTAGAATTTTGCAACCCATTGCTTTTACACACAATCCCTCGAAGGGGGTGAAATAAAAAGAAACAGAATAGGCAATAACATAATATTTTACTGTCTTGACGGGATATTTTATTTCCCACTTTCATGTTGATTTTAAATGCTATTGTTGAAAGTATCCTCACTTATGGAGGAGAAGGATGGGCTTTGACACAGCGACAAAAAGAAATGTTAAATGCAGTAGAGATGGATGCATTGCGTAGAAGTTGTCGGGTATCTAGAATAGAACGAGTACCCAATAAAGTAATAAGGGAAAGAATGGAACAGGAAGAAACGCTCGTGGAAAGGCTTGAAAAGAGGACACTGCAATGGTATGGACATGTCCAGAGGATGTCAGAAGACAGATGGCCCAAGCAGATCATGTCATGGTCACCATATGGAAGGAGGAAAAGACAGAGGCCTAGAAGCACCTGGAGAGGTGGAATAGCCCGAGCAATGCAGGGAAGGAATTTACAAGAAGGCGATTGGCAGGATAGAGGATTCTGGAGGAAGGCATTAGAAGGCAACCCCTGAAAAGGGGAGAAGCTTTAAAAAGTAAAAAGTAAGCATGTTGACATACAACCTTTTCAGGGCTAAAATCAAAACAAAATCAGTTATCACTAGACCTGGGATTTTAAGGCAAATGCCTATTTTGTTCCTTATGAAATAACACAAATTTTTTTAAATATGTGGACGTTTCATGATAAATCACTTACATTTATAGAGTTTTATGGTGCTCTAAAATGCCTATTTCGACCTTAAGAGCCTATTTTACTATTTTAGTGCCTAAAAATGTCTATTTTGTACATTTAAAATAAAATTGAACTTCTGTAATTTTTACAATCTTATAATGGACATCCCTCAATGAAGAGCAGAACAGCAGAGATGGGTTTTTCACAGAAGTATGATTATTCCAAACAATTGTTGCTAAAGGAATGCTGACTGACGGGGGAGGGGGAGGATTAAGGGGGAAGGACTAGTGTGTCAAGTCACAAGTGAAAGAACATCTGTTTAAGTGAATATAGTTCGTAATGGCTGATTTTGCAGTTAATTCTGTTAAGAATAGGTATAGCACGTTTCTTGCAGTTAAAAAAAGACCATGTTACAATTTAAATGTATATTGTAATATTTTAAAGTCTATTTTCTGTCTATCTACACATTTTTAAAGCATATTTTAAGTGCCTACTTTCTCTTTTAAAAACCTTTTTTACTTGTTTTAAAAGCCTATTTTAGGTGCCTAAAACTAATTTTTTTAGAGCCTAAAATCCCAGGTCTAGTTATCACTTTCACATATTCTTTTCCAAAAATCTGAGACATAATATGTAGGCCCTACCCTGCAGATACGATTAAAAATGTTCCATTCTATTTTTGTCTCTTTTCAAATACATACAATAAACATCCTCATTTCTCAAATAATACAATACAGCGATAAATAAAGTATCAGTGGACAGATGTATTACAGACTTCTGATATAGGCCTAGCATACTCGCTATCCGTTGTTGGCTGAGATAACAGAAAACGTTCTCCCCAAAATACCCTTTCATTCGAAATCAAAATGCGATGTGAGAAAATGATATTGTCTATGCCCAGGGCAAAGAAAGCTATTTGATGCATCACACCCGATATTTATTTACTCCTTTATTGATTTACATATCAACAGCCTCTCTAATCGCATTATTTGTCAAACCCCAGTAAAATGTAACTACCAAAGCCCTATATGAACACTGCAAACAATATTGTTGTCATGAGGACTGAATTGCATTTGATGAATTCAGTGTGATATTTAAATAAAACATTTAGGCCCCTAACTTTCTTTCTACTGGTCACATCGAGGATTTCAATAGTTTTAAACCTTATACGGTCAATGCGGATCATTTTGCCGCAAAAAAACCAAACAAACAAAAACACACACACACGTAAACCGGTGCAGTAGATTTTTAGTCTATAACATTGCCTTATGTATCAAAATTATATATATTACTAGCTTAAAAGGCCCGGCGTTGCCCGGGTTTTGTATTTTGTAATATGAAATTAACTTATGGAGGACTTTGAATGTTGAAACTCTAGGTCCTTATATAATATGTATGTAGAGTTCGAAATGAGGAATAACGACATATGGCACTCAGACTATTCCCTCAGAAAACGCTAGATATAGCTTTTTATGGCTCATGGAGGATGTAGAATTTTGCATTCCATTGCTTCTACACACCATGCTTGGGAGGAGTGCAAATAAGAAGAAAAAGAAATTCCGGTTACATAAGATTGCATTGTCTTGACAGAAAATTGTATTTCTCACTCTCATATTACCATACAACCGTTTCGGGGCTGAAGTAAAAAAGAAATTCAATATCACTTTCATACTTTCCTTCCCAAAAACCTGGGACACAATATAGCCTAATGCGCGCGTAGGACTGGAAATGTTCCATCCCATTTTGTCTTCTTTTAGATGCTTAGGGCCTCTGATTAACATCCCTAGGCCTATTTCTCAACTAATACAAAACCTACAGCTATGAGTGACGTATCAGTGGATAGGATTTGTTACCGACTTCCGATATAGCATACTCACTGGCACACACTTAAGTTGTCCCTGCAATACGACCGCTTATTTTACATCAAAATGTGAAGTGATAAAATGATATTTTCCATGTCGAGGGTAGAGAAAGTTATGTGACTGCTTTATTTTCGTGGATTTTATTCGTCAAGAATTATTTTCACAATTATGTATTAAATACTTCGATAGTATCAGCATTTGTTAAAGCCCAGTATTATAATATAGTATCCAAACATCGTAAACAATACTTTCGTTATGTAAACAGTTGACATCAGAACTCTCTAACTTTACCTCATTTCACATTTCCGACTTTTCCCGTGGATTTTCCAAAAATTTTCTTTCACACAAACCTTGTCGTGACAGTTACGAACACAACAAAAAAAGAATCAGCCAAATCGGTCGAGCCGTTCTCAAGTGATGCGGCAACAACCCTTTTGTAAATTCATTTTTATTAATATAGATATATATACATATATTTGGATTGAGATGTCCTCAAAATGTGTACCGGTACTGTAAATGTGTTGAAAATGCGACATCGAATTTCGGGGTAAGACATAATAAAATCATAAATTTTATAAGATCCCAAAGATTAAATAATAGGGAATTTCAAATGACCCTTTAAACATATGGATATCTAATATGGCTATTTATTTAGTGTGTCGCCCCCAGGTGCACAGGCTCAGTAAAGGAAGTATCCAATGTCTACCAGCCAGTTGGGATCAATGAAACTATTAAACACGTTTCTTTTATTAGCCATAAAATATGCCAATACATTATTTCAGGTCAAACATTTTATGCCTGTGTTCTATTTAAAATAGCCTACTGTATTAATAATATCGCAATTACAATTTAAAATATGTACCCTAATCACCTAAAAAGTGGCTTGTCATGTTGCTTTCAGGACCTGATTGGAGTGAGAGCATGCTTTCTGATTATTATGTCGAGCTTTGTGTAGGAAAATTAAAAGTGAATAGTACACTCGTCTGTTCAATATAATCACAATAGGCGTTTTAAATACAGTTTTGTTTGTATTCGCAATAGTAATATATCTTTGAAGCTTTCGTATAAATATCTACTTATGACGCACCGAGAATGCAGATTGTTTTAAATTTTAATTTGCAATTTGCAACTACGTGCAGCATCTACTAGGTTTATCTACCCTGCTGAGATGATTAGAACATAGTACAGTCTGTAGCTACTATGTTTTCAAATGTACAGAATAACAAATTGTTATATTGCGTGTAATATCATGAACTTAAGCGAAATGTTGGAGGAACCTGAATAATGAATATAGAGTTAGCTTAAGCATGTTTCACTAAATGGAGTTCACTGAAGCGAGTAAGGGAAAGGCTCAAGAGGTTCATATTAGGAGGTAACATTAAAAGTGTATTTTCGTAGGCGTGGGGTCAATCCTTATCAAATCAACCAATGATGGTTGCTGACAAATTTTTTTTTTTTTAATTTTTTATCTATGTTTGTACTATGTTCAGAGAGTTGAAAACAGGTATTCAATAAATTTTTAGATGTTCAGTTTATTTTTGAGCGGCCATTTTGTATTGGTGCGTCATCCTATTTTGCATTTTACAGAGGTTTGCACTTCATGGAATTTTAGCTGTATTTAAAAATTTATAACTAAAAACTAGTAATGTCTCAGTGATGAAATTTTAACCACTTAACTTATTACAACTCAATGAAAGAGAGTTTTCTGAAAATTTTGGATTTTTAAAGCGTGTCCCTTCTGAGGTATTTCAGATTGAAAATAGCTGATTTTAGAAAAATCGCAGACCCGTTAAAAAATGGGATGTAACTCTCAGGTCCGTAACTTTTTAGGGAAGTAGTATACTATAAACACTATATCCAGAAAAAATTGAAGACGAGCCTTAGTTTTATCTTTAACATTCTTAATGTTAAAAGAGGTTTTTATTTTGAAAACGTTAAAATTAACCTATTGTTTTTGTTTATTTAAATTAAATAGACAGTATTGTTCATTTGTACTCTTTAACATGATTTTTGTTTGAACCAAATATCTTTAAAAACCAAGGAGCTACAGCGTTTAATGCAAACCTCTTTAAAATACAAAATGGCTGCTCACAGAAAACGGAACATCTAAAAAAGTAATGAATACCAGTTTTCAACTCTCTGAGTATTATTACAAACATAGGCAAACAAATAAATAAAAATTGTCAGCAACCTTTTGAAATTAAATGGGTTGATTTGATATGGATTGACACTATGGCCTTTGTTCATTGTTTACATCTCTATATATATATATATAAAAGGCTTTGTCCTGACTGACTGAATGAATGACTGACTGACTGATTGACTGAATGACAGGAATCAACGTACAGCCTAAACTATAACAGGTAGAGACTTGGAATTTTGACAGTACCTTCGTTTCATAATGTAGGTGCTAACTAAGAAAGGATTTTGAAAAATTCTGATTCTAAATGCCAAAAATTAAATGTTTTTGAAAATACTTAATCCCTTTTTACATAGAATTATCAATTCCAAATCACAGAATATATTGTTGCCAAATGGTATCAGGTGGGCTTGAAAAAAACAAATGAAATGCACTTTTGACAAATGAGAGAAGTTATCAAAATAATTCATGTTATAAATAAATATTACAGAATGAAATCCACTAAAATAATGGAATCACATAACTTTCTCTACCCTGGACATAGAGAAAACAAAACGAGGTATGGTAATGTGTATATTATTATAATATATCGCAGGTTTTTGGAGAGAAAAGTATGAAAGTGATAATGCTTTCTGTTTAATTTCATCCCCAAAACGGCTTTATGGTAACATAAGAGTGGGAAATTTCCCGCCTCGATATTACAATTTTATGTTACAGGAATTTCTGTTTCTTCTTATTTAAACCTCTACCAGGCTTGCTGTGCACTGTACAAGCGATGGGATGCAAAATTCTAGATCCTCTATGAGCCATAAAAAAACTATATCAAGCGTTTTCTGAAGGAATAGTTTGAGTGTAATAAGTCGTTCTTCCTATTTCAAATTATAAATGCCTATATAAGGACCTAGAATTTAAAATTGAAAATCCTTCATAAGCTAATTTCCAATTACAAAATACAAAACCCGGGCGACGCCGGGTCTTTTAAGCTAGTAGTGTTATATATGGCACATGAAGAAACCGCATACTCTTTGGTCTTGATATTTTCTCCTGATAAGTACTAGGTTAACCCGCACAGTTTGTATTAGTATGGCCAAAACCCGCACATCAAAACAAACTGAAGTCGTTGCCGACCAGTTTTAAGAACTTCATTAAAAAATAATTACTTATGATACAACAGGTAATAATGAAACCATTTTATCGTATGTATCGTACATACGCCGTTAATATTTGTGAAATAATAATTTTATTAAATATTGTGCAGCTATTTTTGGAGTCTTCCAGCTGTTCTGCATCCAATATTCACAGGCGAAGACAGTGCTTATTGCATTTTTGGTGCAAGGCTGCCAACATAAGGGATGGAGTAGAGGACAGTTTTTAGCTACCAAGCACGACTCTTTTTGCAACCGCAAGGGAAGTTTAACATTTAAATAGGCGTAATGAATTTTAATCTCTTAAATGTTTATCATACTGAGTCTGTTTAATAACCATATGCAATTATTCTTAACTACTTGGGTATTTTCCATATGACTGAAACCGAAGTTGGTGACAATGGAGTGCCAAAACTCTATGGTAGTAGTGCACATTTTAATTCGTGTATCTTCTGTTTAGTAGTTGTACTTTTAATTCAAACTGTCTAAAAATTTCTTTTTGGACGTAGGAGGAACGTGTCTGCGCCAAAAATGCTTGTTTCTTCCTTTCACAACTTTCCGATACGACATCCCTCCCTCGATAGAATGTCTTCATTTTAAGTTCTGTTTCTATTTGTATTTGTTTTTGGCAGTCAACGGTTCTCCTACCTTGTTACACTGTGGGTTCTTTGTCATAAAATGTTGGATATATGGGTCAAAATATGTTCTACAAAAAGTATGTTGATTTTACTTAGGAGTTCTATTATTAGTGCGATTATGAGCTGTACCCGTTATCTTATCGCCTATTGCACCTATTCATCTTCAACATAGTTTTAAGTCAAGTCCGCCTATGCTATGAATGTATATCCAAGTAATTTGTCAGTCTCTTCCCTGAACTGTCATAAAAAAGATAATTACCGGAGGAAGTGTTTATTTGTGTAGTGAGTCTGATAATGGTACTTTATTTTCTCATTTGTCCTGGTAAGAGTTCATAAACGCTTGATGAAATTTATATCATTTAAATTACTGGAATGATGAGCATAAAGTTTTAACGAAAAAAGTTGTTAATATCATACAATGATAGCTGAACGTAACAGAGTCGGAGTTGGTGCAAGAAACGCGCGCCTTCAGATCAATCTTGTGTACTCATTTGGTTGTTGTCGTAACAACGGCATAAACATGGAGTAGCTCTACTTACATTACTGAAAGATTACAATCCATCTACTTAAGACTACTTAAGAGAACTTACAGGAAATATATCCGCTGTATTAAATACTTCAATTAGTGGAAGATTACTCCTACAACTTAAAACATGCAGTATCTGAGCAATTCCACGTAAATTTCTCCTCTTTGCAATTAAGCAGTAAACCTAGTACTATAGCGAAACTCGTGTGGGAAGTGTGATTTAACAGAAACGAGGAAAGGAAGTTCTTTCTATTTCCGAAATTGTATTATACAGTTCATACATTCGAGGGTAAGTCAATAAGTAGGCCTATCCGCAATTTTTTATTATTGTTCTGTAGGTTGGCTGTACCGCTTTGGACTCGCGCACGTCGACATGTTCATTTATCTCCGCTTGTAGAATGTTTGACCGTTATGACTCCGCTAAGTGTTGCGCTGTTGCACATTAAATATGACTGCACCGCTCAGCGCGCGAAATTTGGTATTTCATCACATTGACTTCTGATCTGAATTTCGAAAATAGTACGTTCATAACAGCGTACTTAAATAAAGTGGAATTAAAAAATTTGTTTCTACGGTATTAGGTATCGGTACTCGTGATGTCATCCATGTTGAATAAAGTACAAAAAGTTACCGATCGGTAAAATCGCTCAGTCAAGATCGGTCAATCAAGATGAAATCGATCGAAGAAAATGGAATTTGGGCTCTCTACTAATGACTAATTAATTCTGCATTGTATTTCGAGGTCCATGAATTTACATTTTATTCGTTTTAATAATCATAATAAATTTAGCTTGTTCTTTTAAATGTCGCTAGTTAAATTTCCTTGTGACTGCTTCGCTCGGAAATTTATCAGCAATTCAAAAGCTCACATTGTAATTGTAGTAATAATCAGAACATATAGTGTTTGAAAGCTAATAATACATAATTAGCACAAATGCAGCAGAGTTTTAATGAAGGTGAACTACATGCTGCTGAGGTGATAATTAAGGAGTCTGGGAGCTAGCTCATATATCAAGACTACCCACACATGAATATAATTATCTGGATTTTACTAAGAACCCTAGCATCCCTAAAGGCACATGCACGGTGTTTAGAATCTAGGATCTACTTGTTCTGCACACCGAAACTTCTTGTTAAATTAAATTTTTGGTAGGTGAGCCTTAAAGCCTTTTAACTGAATGTAAGTGGTCAGTAACTTCACGCACCAAAACATAAATGAATAATTAAATAAATAAGTAAATATATACACAGATAACCAAGTTCTCTATTTTTGTTTTCTCGCGAAAAACGTGGAATATAGAAAGTATTTTCGGATCGAGTGTGTCTGTCCAAGTAACTGTGCAGGCCCTTCGTGAGTCATATTTACTTCTATTTTGGGATGTTAAATTTGTGGCCACTTCTAGAATTTGGATTCTGTAACTAAAGTACTGAATGAAAATTTTCCTAAACTTTAGATTTTCGAAGAAATGGCTCTAACGGTTTTGAAAAAATCAATACTTCTATCCATGAGTAACAGAATATATATATATATATATACATACATATACCTGTCAATAAGACTTAACCAAACAATAGAAACAGATGCACACGAGTAAATTATCAGGAGACTACAGGTTATTCCAAAGTTCTTAAACACGGGATATGAGCCATATGCAGTTAAATCGTGCATAAAATAACATAAGTAATAATAATAGAAAAAGAAAATTGTAGACTTCAATATGGAGTAATATGTTATCTTGAACACATCTAAAAATACAAAATAAATGAAAAATAGGCTATTAAGGTTTTGTAGTACGACAGTTCGTAAAAATATCACTAAAAAATTGCAATAAATAAAGAGACCTAGATCGTACATTATAGAATAATGTTGTTTAATTTGCACCGTTTTGTATGATTTTTTTTCCTTGACACTGCAAATCTAAACGGAAGTCTTATCAATTACGTATTCTGTTAAATGTGTGATGATGTAAGAAGAATATTATATCAATAACTCGGTAAGATCCCTACACTTTTCAAACCTGGAGATTGGATATTAATTTATGAAAGGAGTGTACTGATTTCTTTCATCAACCTAGATATATAAATAATGAAAATAATAATAATGAAACTAAACTCCGTTGCTCTGCATTCCTGAAGGAATTAAGCCTACCATCCGTCCGCTGCGTCATGTACGGTGTGCAGATGGCAGAATTGGGGGCATGTGGTCAGCATGTTGATACCCACGGCCTTTAATGATGGTATCCCTGGCCGGAACCGATACTTCCCTATCAAGTAGCTCTTCAGTTTGAATCACGAGACTTAGTGCACCCCGTTCCAGACCTCACTGCGTAAGAAAAATCCTAGGATGTACCAGGATCGAACCCAGGCCTTGCGGATCCATAGCCACGAGACCACGCTGGCGGATAATAATAATATTAATATTAATAATAACAGCGATAATAATATTTATTTCATTATTTCCCAAGTATATATAAGGTTCCTCTGTTGCCTCTCTGCTTTACCAGAAGGCCATTTCCCTTTTGTTTCACACAATATGCAGTTTAAAAATGTATACAAAACTTTATTTTGTGTATATAAAAATGCATTTAGCCTATCCATTTACTTTTGACTTTAGATAGCGAAATCTAGAATAAGTACATACGATTATTGGAATTAATTAATTAAACTAATCAGTTTCTGGCAGAAAAAAACCTCAATAATAAAAGACAATTGTTATGTTTTCATGTAATGTTTCACATAGACTGTGTTTTGTGGTTCATGAATACATACCTCAATGATGAAAGTTACGCGAGTAAGTTTGTGCAACATATCTTGTAATGGTTAATTTTAGGAAATAACATCCATTATGCGTCAAATGTTCTTTAAAAAAATAACGAAAATTAAAAAAATAATTATTTCTATGTAATTCTTATTTTTATCATTACTCATGAAGTCTAATTCGATACAATCCAGATGAATTCTATCCCGCTCTTCTATATTACACTCTACATATTCTTGTACGAAACCCCCTCAATGAGAATGGAATCTCCATGGAGTTTTCATACCATCCTGTCTATCTATTTGTTCGTATTATCTATCCATATATTAATCCCACCGTCAGTTAATTTATTCGTCAATGCACTTATATTTCTAATATATCCACTTAATTATTCATATTATTCATCATCCCGTCTCTCCATCTCGTCATTTTCTATCAAGCAGGACATTTCTTGTTACATTGTACAGCTGACACTTTAAATGTCCTATTTCTTAAGGTCAAGTTTTTGTGGATTTAATTGAAAAGGAAGATGTTGGTGCTGAGCCACAGAAGAAGGGGCGTCGGGTGGCGAGTTTGAAGATGAACGTCATCTTTAATTCACTCTCACCGGAGGCGAGCTCACAATATGAATACGCTGCCACATTTACCCACCAGATCGCAGTAACATAGAATCGATACCCAGCTCGCATCATCCACCTTGCCTACATAAATCTTTTATTTGTTTAACACAAAACACGGGGTAGTGATTATAGTAGCTACTCTCTTCGGCTTAGACTTAAATTATATCCCATTTTCTCTTGTTTCTATAAAAAAAGACCATAAATACTTTTAATATTACATTATGCAGATTGAGATGCTTACCTTCAGTTTTATAGTTGTACTTTCATATAGTGCTCATGGCAAGGCAATCACGTACAGAGAATCCTTAGTATTTTATTATTGGATGTGTAAGCCTAATTATTCAAGATTACCTTTTCTGTTATGTAATTCTTTTCTCAGGAAAGAAGAAGAGCTAAATTTAAAATGTTTTGCTTTTTATTAAGGGGATATGTACTTAAGACTGTAGGCCTATAGTATGATAAAATTATAATTGCTTCAAACTACCTTGAATTTCTCAAGAATTTGTACAAGAGACAGGAATTTCTAATTCTACCATTATGCAATTTTCAGAACTGATATTGAAGGGGACTGTCTCACTTGTACAACTGATTTTATGATGTGACTTTGACAACCACTTCCCATTTTTATTATACGGACAGAATTTCTGAATTTCTAATGTTTAACCGTATCCATGTATTAGTTTAATTTCATTTTTTAATGTTGTCAACTTAGTGTTTTATTTTTCATTATTAATTATTAAGAATCATAGTAACCTTTGTCATTTAGGCAACTTTGTTACCAAGAAAGCTCAAGAAAATAAGAAAAATTGTCTAATGTGATATATCTTGGCTTCAAATTGTCACAACGGGCACAATCATTATCAGTAACTAGGCATTGAATGTGGTGGTGCAAAAGTGAATTCTATTGAACTTATAAGTCATTCTTTCGATTTGGACAAATAGCATATAAATTTAAGCCAATGAGTCCACGAGTGAGTCTTAAATCGGCCAATCACAGACCTGTCATAATCATGTCACCACCCCCTATAAACATGAAATGAACATGCTATATGGTTATATAACTACGGGGATGTACTGCAACTTAGGCTTGAGACCGTCGCCGGTGTGCCGGAGTTTTATCATGCAGGAGTTCTTTTACATGCCAGTAAATCTACTGACATGGGCCTGTTACCTTTATGCACACATAAATGACATCGACCTTGGCCGGGATCGAACCCGCAAACTTGGGCACAGAAAGCCAGCGCGATACTAACTGTGAAATGGACACGACCTCGATAGCATGAATGAAATATATTTGCACTTTCGAACTTTACTAATATGTAGAGCTATGATAATAATATAGTGAAGTGATCCAGTTAAGATTTATTCTGTAAATAGCTTGGTATTTTTACGCTGTCTTTGGGTTAAAGAGTTATGCCTAATTTTAATATTGTATTAAAAGGAAAACTCAGTTGTTCAATAGCAGTAACATTTATACCCTGAAATCACTATAGGTTTCTTCCAAAAGTCAATTCATGTACTGTCAAGCACCACGACGATTGCGCACATTGTCAGGTTCACTGCGCGACATGTACGCACGATGTAATTTTCCGGCGTACTCACAGTGTGCACAGACGTCGTGGTACGTGACAATACATGACTTAACTTTAGGAACACACCTAATATCAATTAAAAAGTCATATATTTTCAACATTTTCCTAACAGCTATTATGACTTTCAATTTCTTAATTAGATAACTTAAAATTATATTGAGTTATGCAGTTTTTAGTTGAATATTCGTACATTCGTGTGTAACACAAGGATTGCTCGTAGAATGAAGAAAGACTTTAAGCTTTTACTTTCTTGTCTTAAGAAACGGAATAGCATATCAACAGGATGTTCCCGCTCTAGATGCTTTTAACTTGTCATTCCCGCTGTATCGTCTGGGGACTCACGTCACTGTAAAGGTGAGAATTTCCTGTGCCCTGATCTCACCTTCGTGTGAAGCATATCTCCTACAGTTTTAGCGCTTACTTCTTAGATCTGCTGCAGCCGAATTTTCTGCTGTTTTTCTGATATTTTTGAGGAAGCCTAAGTAACTTTTATAGGCAGTACTGTGAGGTATCCTCACTATCTTTGTGCAGTTGATATAGTAGATCAGTGGTCTTTAACTTCTTTTGGATATAAAGATTTTTTTGTGGTGAAAAAGTGGTGGGCCGCATTGATTTATTGATTATTAATAACTTTTTTGTACACCGCTGTGCGCAGTAGAAGCATTCGCTCCTCTCACGTAGCGGGCCCGGGTTCGAATCCTGAAGTAGGTAGGGTTTTTGCCGGTTTTTTCCTCACCTGTGAGACAAATGTCAGGTAGCATTATCATCTTCATCCATCCTCGCCTTGTTTAGAGTGAAAGTGCGTGAGAATGTTGTGTATCGTCCTATGTGTTCGTGTTATCTCTGAGGTGGCCCCGGCATTGGGCTGATCACTCATCTGTAAAGGCACCTATGTCCTTTTATGTTCGAAAAAATATGTATGTGAGCCATAGACGCTTTTTCCTCCGACGGATCGCGGGCCTGTAATGCCCGGGCGGCGTGTGCCGCGTAAATGTACCTATAATAGGGGGCAAACTCAAGTAATGAAAGCGAGAAAATACATTTATTAATTAATGAATTAAAAATTGGTAAATTTATAAATTTGATAAATATATAATTGATAAATTTATTGATTATTAATAAATCAAATTCATAAAACAAAGTGCCAGAGTGCTTTATTTGAGGATTTTTATCCATGTGAGATTTTCATATATAACTTAGAACCCATCTATTCCATTGAAATTTTCTTCATTGATTGTAATCTTAGGGCACACTGATGGGTTCACTTGATTACTTTTATTAATAGACATAATTTCAGCTCTGAAAAGAAAATATTAACTACGGCCATCTTGCTTTATTATTTTGTTCATTAATGACATGAGTTCCAGGGTATTATTTAAATACAAGACGCCTAAAATATGTATTGCATTCTCGATTAATTCGTAAAGTGCTGGGAAATCCGTATACTGTAGTAAGTTTCAAGATATCACACCGGCGGAGCAGAACGATGGACAAGTAAACGAACTTTATAACACAGGTCTGCCTTTCGTATAATAAATATGTAGGGATTAGATTTTTACACCAAACAGATTTCGTTATTACTAGGGATGGGTCGATACCAGATTTTCTCGATACTCGATACCGATACATGATTTTTTCCCTCGCTATTCGATACTTTCATACTCGATACCGTCAACATTTCCAGTTACAATAAATAGATGCATTACAAATTAAAAATTGATAGAACTGTGTAATACCAACTAAATTAATTAAGTTTGAATTTTTAATGCGACAAAATTTAATATCATCGTAGCCTATAATTATTTTTAAACTCTACATTAAAACTAAAATTAGTTTTGAAATAATCCACTTACAAGTTTTTTTTTTCAAAAATACTAGCATTCTCACTTAATTGCAGAAATGCAGAATTACCAATGTATCGAAAAAGTACCGAGCGAGTTTTCTGAAGTATCGCTCGATGCCGATACCATGCAAGTATCGAGAGTATCGAGGTATCGAAAGTATCGAGGACCCATCCCTATTTATTACATGTAAGAAGAAAATCGACTAGTTGAACTTCAGACAGAATACATTTTACAGAAGAGCATGAATACGATTGAACGTTTAAAATGCACATTGACTAGCTAGAAGTGGAAAGAGGAGAGGTTCTTTTTTTATGAAAGTGCTCTCTGAGGTCGTATAGGACAGTTACTGCTGGACGAAAGAGCAGTGTATGAGGTCAGAATACGAAGCAGCTGAAAAGCAGAGGGACAAACAGTGTGATGGACGCATTATATGCAGCGAGCGAGAGAAATAAATCGTCCCGCCACCTAAATATACAGTCAGGCTGTCCGAGGAGCCCACGTGAGCTGACTGCACAACGCCTTACACGCTTCAATTAGACTAGTCCGCATATCATTGGTGCGGGAGAAGTTGCCGCACCTCTGCGGCGTTACTAGGAAAGTAAAGGGGAATGGAGACGCGACCCATTTGTTTTCCGTTCCTTCAATAGGTCTCGTTTCCGTGGTTTTATAGAGTTTTTAAAGGGAAACACCTGGTCAATAAGCGTGGGGGACAGGAAGGGGGTTGTTAACGGAGTATGTTTTGTATATAAATAGAAGGGGTTCTTTATGGATTAAACAGAAGCAGAAATAATAATCAAGAGCTATGAAACTACTGTATATTCAGATTTGTGAGCATTAAAGACTATTATCTAATTATTATACTGTTTACCTATATTACAAACATACAATTAGTGTACTACACATACGCAAAATGAAAATAAAGTTCCAAATAAAACGGACCATAAATTAATCAGAGATAAACCGTAATTTTAAAAAAATCCAAATAAACAATTTCTGGATGCCGTATGATACCATTCCATGGTTGAAGGCAGCCGTCCTTCCTCGTGTCATATGGCATCACATGCCTCATTGTAGTTTAGTACGATTATAACTAGGGTTCGGACGTTTACGACCTAAAAAAATGGAAAATATGACTTCAAATATGCCCTTAAAAATGACTAAATGTGACCCAAAAATCATAAATATGACATAATAAAATAACGTATTTTCAAAAAATAAACGTTCCAGTTTAAAACGTCTAAAGACACACATCGCATGAATTCAATCGGATAATAACTTTTTAACAATTTTGGTGATTTACAGTTTTACTTGTAATGAACTTCTATTTTTAAAGAATTTGCTCCTGTTTGATCGCTTCATCACCTCTAAAAACTCGTAATAGTTTGTAGACCTTAAAATTTAAGTTACTTATTAATTTGGCATAAACATTAAATTAATGAAATAAATTTCAAATTTAACTAGATCGTGTAGTACATATGCTGTATAATTCTGATCCTTTACCGTATTTATAACTGAAATGTGACGTTAAATTACAAATATGGCTAAACTATGAACAAGACCACGTACATTATCAAAATTTGACTTTATGTGCAAAATAAAAACGGTCCGATTAGGATAACAAGCGTGCAATACGTGTTTAATTTGCGTTTGGGGCGAGAATGGTGATCAGGATAAAAATATGACATGCCATAAACATCCGAACCCTAATTATAACAATAGCAGGACCACTAACGTAGCTATTACATGTTCTAAACCTAACTGAATTGTCAGAAGGTTCTATTGTAAACGTTTCAATGCTTCATGTGATCTATATATATTTTTTTTCCAAATGCCAGGTTGATTGTCATAGTAAATAATAATTAATAGTGTTCCAATCACCATAACTGCCATTACTATTCATTATTATATTTTGGTTGTGTTATTTATTATTATTATTGTTACCATTATTATTACCATTTATCATTTTGTATTATTATCATCATTATTAGTTTACCAAGACGTAATAAACTAGACTTTGAGAAATAAATTAATCAAGAAAGAAGACATAGGCTAGGAATTATATTACTTTGAACATCCACCTGTCGCCATGATTATTTTCTGAAGGAGAGCAAAAGAACCGAATCCTTGTATGTGCAAAAACAAGATGAACATTTGTAAGGATTCCTGAGCACAACGAGTTTCCTGATTACTTTAAAGTTCTTAAAGGAATGGATATCGGTTTCCTATAATATTATACGTCGAAAACGAAGAAAAAATTAGAAAGGTGAGATAAAATAAATCAAGCATTAAAAGAAGTGAAAAAGGTATTAAAGAATGTTTTAAGGATGACAAATCTGATGCGAAACATAGCTTTCGTTACCATTTATGCTGTAAAAAATAATAAAATCAATTAATGACAAATAAGACTATAATCTAATGAGAAATAATAAAATGAATTTTTATTTAACCTTTTAACTGCTGTTGACGTAAAAAAAATTGTATAAAGGCCGAGATATAAGCTTAATAGAGTAATGGTTTATCTCAAAACATGAAGATATTTTATCCGCTTATTAAAATTGTCACTCATAGAAACCAACTATTCCATAAAAAATGTCTTGTTGATTCCGAATTTATAACCCGCTAGTGATATTACTTTATGAATGCTTATATTAAAATATAAACTCAGCTCTGAAAAGATTAATTGTATATTCGTGTTTCAGGTAGTTTTTAAAAATCACACTGATTATATGGGCATTGTACATATTTTTTCTAATTAATAATATAATATTTTGCACAAAAAATAGCAACTATCTATGAGTAAAATAAATTCAGAATAACGTCATCAATCAACAAGGAAATATAACGAAAGAAATAGAAATACCTGTAGAAGACCGGAAATTCAGATGAAGAAGAGTCAAGTGGAAAGGAAAAAATGGAAACTGAAGAAAGTAAGGAAAGGAGATTAAAAAATATAAATGATATCAAATAAGTTCAAACAGGCAAGAATTAATTAAATAGTCATATGTCTAGTCCTTATTGAGTGTTACACTCAAGTGCCTATGGAACTACAATTTTCTGATCTTAACTTGAAGTAAGCCTAATTCTAGAGAAGTTGTTAAAATAGCGTCCTTATTTCACTGTTATTTTTTAAGATCATTTGCACAGTAACAAATTGGGAAAGTTAAATCTAGTCGTTAAATCAATAGTTTTTAAGCATATTTCCAACATCCTTTTGGCTGTATTGATTTGCAGGAACCGTCTGTTAATTAAAACTCCCACGCAAACCATGATACTATTCAATATTTGCAACCATAGAATCGGTTACTTAGAACTTTATTGTTTTTGACTTGTATAAATCCGAAGACGAGTCAGCTATTTTTAGTTAAGTAATAGGCTAAAATATTTTAATTGTCTTTATATCTCTCTTTTAATTGTGTTTACTTTACTAACGAAAAAGCAAACCACTAATTTTTGTACAAATCTCGTGCATTACGTGATGTCAGTAACCCTCGGGCCACTAATAAATTCTGTCGTTCTCATGATACAAATACCTACATCCCTTGTTTCTTAATTACCTATTAAGACAGGCTGGTATTTTGTTTAATTCTTTGACATTAAATTAAGTGGATATCAGATTTGTTGACTTAAATAAATGACAAAGACAAACACAAAGTGGATTGATTTAAATTAGCGAAGAAATAAATCCAAATTTCTGGATCATTTTGAATATCCTGTTTCCATTTAATACAAGGCAAGGCAATGTTCAAGCAAGCTGTCATATTACGGCCAGAGTTGCAATACATGTTAGCTGTTTAGCTATTTAATATCTGTCAGTAGACATTCCTGGATGCAACAGCCCCGAGCTAACATTCTCTAGGTAGCCTGTCAATGTTGTTTAATAATATCACTTGATATAGGCCTAGAGGAATTTCTCGAGTTAATTACGTCAGATATTCACTAGAATTAAAACAAACCTAGCTTTTCATTTTTAACGGAATTTTAAGAATTTATTTCTCAATAAGTTCCCGTATAAGTGCTTCTTCTTCTTTTTCTTCTTCTTCTTCTTGAGCTTATTCATAATTATTTGTTCTTACACAGAGAGAAATACAGTACAAAAGTGATAATATAGGGATTCTGTAACCTGTCTACCTGAATGTATTTTGATATTATTAACTTATGTTTTATTTTATTTTATTTGAATTTAGTTTACTAAATAATAATTGAATATTACTACTTCATTGAATTACAATAAAGTGCCGCTAATCCTGACCCCGCTCGTGCGGACATCCAGTTAATCCGAAGGGGATTTTTTTTTAAAGTTTTGTTTAATTTTTTTGTTAATACTACATCAAATCATAGATTAAAATGTTATATCTACGTGTACAGTGGTATTAAAACTAAAATTAAGTTGTAAGAAAAATTATATATAGGCTATGAATAAAAACATTTTTATAGTTTTACCCATCTAAAACTTGCATTACAGTGCATTTTAAGACAAATTCCGTTTAATCCAAGCTTTCGCCGATACGGACAGGGTCTGGCCCCATCTAGTCTTGATTAACGGACTCTACTGTGTATAAAATTCCACAAGCATAGTCTTGAAAAAGAGGATACCTTTCTTTTTTGTACCATTAGTATATCCAATTTTTCCACTTAGCCTATTTTAAAACTTTGATTTATGTAGTATCCAATACATCACGAATTGAGGAGAGGAGCTCGCTCTCGTTTCATTAGTTCCATCCCCATTATAATAACGATGTGTTCAGTGCTGCAATTAAAACAACTGTTGCACATGGTTCAACAGTTTTTATCTAAATCTGTATGCAGTCGGCTGTAGGCCTATGTTTGCTACATCTGCGAGAGAATATGAGGAAATCGGTTATAAAGCTTACGAATATTCAAACAGCTGATGCTGCTCCACAATATGTCCCACATTACTCCATATTTGTAGTCTCTTTTTGTATGAAGTCAAATTTCTCTGTTGACTGTTTCACTTGAACGTCCGAAACTTATGGACAATAAAAATTACCGCTTAAATTGGGTCGTGTTTCTTATTGATCGGGCATTTATGAAACATAAATAGGCCTACGTGAGAATCGTTGCGAGTGAAGCACTCTAGCTGTGTGCTGAGTAACCTGTATCCTTCTGTATGCAACGTTTTGGCACAGTATAGGTTTAATACAGTAGAGAAACTGTGTGTTAAAAGTCCTATGACAACATGTTAGCTGGACGACACTAGCGCTCCATGCGGCGAGTAACTAAAACTACATTCTCATCATATCAAGTAACTTGGGAAAATACATGAACCCATCACAAAATATGTTATATTTACGAGAGAAAAAAGCACGGTATCCTTCTGAATTTTAAGAAATAATAAAAAAAAAAGGTATTATATTCTAGTTAAGAACAGATAAATCATACCTAAATAGGCTACTGTGAAGAACTGTATCTAGACCTAGTATTTTCTTTAAAGTCATTATTTAAATTATAATTATATATTAAAGGCTAGTCTTTGAATATAGGTCTGCCACGCTGTTCATCCTACATTAATACGTATACTGTGGTTTTAGTGTCCAAACATCCACATCTAACAGTGGAATTTAAGAATATTATCGTGATCCGAAACTGTAATCTGTCAATAGCGTTAAGGTTTCATCGTGTTCAGCATCCTGTCATCTCTAGCTGACCCATGACCTTTGCGCATGTAAACACACAGAGGTTGAATATTAACGTTGTCTTTGTTCTCACAGCTTGAATTAGTTAATCTGTTACCATAAGCATAACCAACCCGCTGCTTTATGGTAATAGGAATAGAATTCTCACAGTTTATGTCGAATGATAGTACTGCAATTCTCATATAGGCCTATAATAAATCTTTTAACTTGGATATTTTGCATCTCAACAATCGTAGGATAACTCCTGAGTTTATTATTCCTATAATATAAACTTGTAAATGGCCTGTTATACAATGAAGAATTACTTGATAAAATATATTTTAATGCCAGTAAAACAAATTTTAGAAAACGTAAATTACTCCGATTTGGGAAACCTCAAACATTTTCGCATAAAAATTCTCCTGTTCAAATGTTATGCTCCAAATACAAGGAACTCTCAACTACAATAGATCTGGATCATAGCTTCATTTATAAACAATTTAAGATAAGAGTTAAATGTAGGAATTAATTGTACGTGTTTTTTACTTAGGCTCATATTTTATTATTATACTTGGCGGCCTGGGTGGTGCAGTTAGGATCGCGCTAGTTTCTGTGCCCAAGGTTGCGGGTTCGAGCCGGCCCAGGTAGATCGCATTTATGTGTGCATAAATGTGACACGCCTATGTCAGTAGATCTACTGGCTTGTGAAAGGACTCCTGCGGGACAAAATTCCTGCATACCGGCGACGGTCACAGACCTAAGTTGCAATGCATCCCCGTCGTTAAATAACCATGTACCAACCTACCAAATGGTATTGTCTTGTCGTGAATATTTACTTGCCCATTTTGTTTGTTTGTTTTTAGTTTTAGTCTTAGTTTAGTCTTTTTTGTTTGATTTTTTTCAATTTAGTTTTAGTTCAGTTATGGTATATTTTAATTTGTATAGTTATTGTATAAGTAGGCACTATAATTGGAGCATTGCTCTGTTGTAGCACGAAATAAGTAGATAAATTATAATAAAATTCAAATAAAATATCTTATATATCATATTTTTCATTTAAACTTACAATGTGCTATATTAACAATTTGGGCACCTTCAAGTTATTTGTAACACTGTAAAAATAACCTAAATAAATAGACGCCACCCTCAACAACAACAACAACAACAACAACAAAAAGCTACAGCTCTACTCAAATGCAAACAGAGAACAATACAGTAACTATGGGAATACATTTTCGATGGTGACAGGTTGAATCAGCAAAGGATTCGGACTGGAAGATAAATGCATAGCTGTAGCATGAATATTAATGGAATGTAGAACATGGGTTTGATGAAAATTGACATGTGATAGATTTATTGACCAGTATTGGTGTTTGCCTTGTGTATATTATTATCAAATAAGGATTTCCAATCAACACATGATCTTCAGCCGTATACACAGAAAATATGCTGAATTCCCTTATAAAAGCTGTACAATCAGAATATTGTACGGTTTTATGTAAGTTAGTCTTGTTCGCAATGTACAGTCAACCCTCGATATAATGCCACCATCCGTTCTCCAACATTTAGTGGCACAAAACCAGGGTAGCACTAAAACGAAATGGCATAATATAGTGCCGTAGCGTAATGGTTGAGGCGCTGCGCTACAAACCGGAAGTTCGCGGGTTCGATTCCCGATGAGGTCGTTGAGATTTTTCAATTGACCTAATCCTTCTGGTGGCACTATGGCCCTGGGGTCGACTCAGCCTCTAACAGAAATGAGTACCAGGAGCAATCCTGGGGGTAAAGGCGGCCGGTGCGTAAGGCTGACAACCTTACCACCTTCATGTGCCGAATGTCCAAAATCTGGGAGCCTCAACCTCCTGGAACCCTCTGGGCCTCCATGGCCTGTATAGGGATCACTTTACCTTTATAATATAGTGCTGTATTAATTTACTGTACTGTATTATGAAAGAAAAATTAAATAAAAGACAAATAGAGAACTTTAGCATAAAATAAAATACTGCACAGTAACTCAATTTATTACAGTATATGTCCTGTGCTACAGTACACAAAGGGGTTGAAAAATCAAGTAAGTGATTAACTGTAAGTGAGTAACTGTTCTGAAGTGTTCAACAGCTGAATGAACACTGGACTAAAAGAAGTGAAAGTTTGGAATGTCTCATTGTATGAAGGGCTCTTTCTACCTGCTCCGCCCTCACTCAGGAGTCTGTCTGACTTCTTAACATAACTTCCTCATTCCACCGCACTACATTTACAGTTAGTGGCAGGGTAACACTCACTTCTTGGAAATACGGTTCAGTGTGCTTCTTAAATAATCTTTCTAACATTCATGCCAGTTATAAAAGAATTCTGCAACTGAAAAAAAATCACTACAAGTTATACTTTGTAAAAATCTTTTCTTATGTTCACTGGCACTAAATGAATTGGCACAATAACGAGGTTTCTTATGTATTTTATATGGGAGAAGGTCCGTTCACTCGCATTTATTGGCACAATGCGAGGGTGGCACTGTAAAGAGGGGAACGATATCGAGGGTTTACTGTAATTTGTTATATTAATAATTCATTTATTTACTGACAGCAGCGGGCTCATGTAAGCGCGGCATTGAATCTCCGGGTACCTTAAAATAGATAACACAGCATTCCTGTAGCTTGCTTAGGGACTGTCTATTGCCATTGAGTAACTAGTAAGATATTTTTGCGTAAAGAAATTATTATTACATGTTTTGATTACTTCATATTTTACTTTTCGTTGCATTATCCCCACCCTTCAGAAAATTAATATAATTCAATAGTCTGAGAATACAGTTTTCGGAAACGCCCATGTTTGCGTGTGTGTTTTGCTCTAAAACTGCTGTAATGTTGTTTTAATTTTTACACAAATTTCCTAAAACTCTTCTTTGAATTATATAGGATATCTTACTGTAGTTACACTCTACTCATCTCATCCACAAACTGAGGCTTTAGGCCAGTTAGGTGCTTCGCGAATAATACGGCTCCGAATGAAGCTTAACCAACTGAACGAGTATTCACGCAATGTCGCATACTTAATATGAAGAGGGAGGAACGTCACGAGAGTGTTTCGCATCAGTTTTTTACATTGTACCTTACATTGAGAGAACGGTTATCTATAATAAAAGGTTATTCCATTATGTATCTAATCCGTTATTAATCGTTAACATTGATTGTTTAATCGTAACAATCGTTATGATCGTTTATTCATAGGCTACATTCTTTCTTTACTGGTGTGGGTTTCTTGATGCGGTGTGTGTTGAAGCTGTGCGCTACAATCCGGTAGGTCGCCTGTTTGATCCCTGATTGGGTAATCGAGATTTTCCAATTGTTTTAACCCTGTTGATGGCACTATGACTCTGGAATCTACTGAGCCTCTAACACAAATGAGTGCATAAAAAATTCTGCTGATTCCGTGAACTCTGCCCATATAATCTTTCTCGCACATGAAAACGTGAACTCTGACCTAACATGTTCCTTCCTATTTCAAACAGACTTAGGAGTGGCAGAAATTGCTGGTATGGTTTAAAGTGTATGGTACCATTAAGTGCATTGCTTAAATAGGATAAAAAAAAGTGAAATTTCTAAAATAGAAGAATTCAAAGTATTGATAACATTAATCACTGCTCTGACTTCAAAACAAAAATTCGCATTATTTTGGGAGAAATTGAAAACGCTTCGTATTAGTTCATATCCTGCTCTTTCATTTGAACACGATGGCTTTTGCGGTTCGATTCCGGCCCAGGTCGATGACATTTATGTGTGTCTAAATGTGACAAGCCCATATCAGTAGATTTACTGGCATGCAAAAGAACTCCTGCGTAACAAAATTCCGGCACACCGGCGACGGTCACAGGACTAAGTTGCAGTACATCCCCGTCGTTAAATAACCGTATACAAACCAACGATTACTTTAGCGAAACGAACGTATATTTCTCTTGAGTTTTCTTATTATTGTTGCTAATATTTATTATATATTTATTATTTATTATGCTGAAAATATAATAGACCCATTGCCCAATTACAATATTCTCTTGATCTTGCGGGTATGCGAGTGTCGGATTGAATGTTCTTTGAAACCTCAAATAGTTGAAATATGTGAGGATGGGAAGGTAAAACAATCCAAATAGTTTGGAATGGAAAGCTTCACATAATAGTATGGTTGGATAAAGTAATTCTGGGTAGTACTGCCGAGCTTGATCAATAAAATAATTACGTAATGCATTTCTTCCCAACTTCTTTCATTTATTTTCCTAGTCCTTTCGGCTACATTCAGTCATCTTCAGGGAATCTTGATTGTAGTGTTACATTCAATAAGAATAAAACTGCTTCATCACTGGCGTCATTTTCGATTAATACTACTAAACCTTAAAAATGATCTTAAATCGTAATTGATATTCATTTCTTGGTTATTTTCTGTGAGGTCGTCCCTAATGTTGGTGGAACGGGATACTGTTGCAAATATAGCTTTCGACACACTTACCATTTGGCACGGCGGAAACATAGTCCTCAACAAAAGAATCGCCAGCTTCTTCCGGCTTTAAAATTGTTAGTCTAACTTTGTGTGGGATCGGTGGGACATAGTTTCTAACTACGCAGGACAGAACTCTTGAATTCCAACATCGATACTACCCATCGATGGGACAGTGTTATACTAGCATTCGATAAAGGCGGTTGGCGCTTAAGGCTGAGAACTATGTCACCTTCATGTGCCGAATGCCTGGGAGCATCAAACTCCTGATATCCTAAGATTAATCAATAATGTTTATCAAATCGATTGGTTGAAGAGATTCTTGTTACATCCATTTTAGTACTGTTCACTCCGTTGAGGGAATTCGAGCGAGATGATAGTCAGAATAGTTCACAACACTCTTTATTTTCGACAAAAGAAACTTTACTATTTCTACTGGGTTAGGTTAGAATAAACTTGCCTTAACTGTTATGATTTAACACAGGGATGGCAAGGAAAGCACTGTAAGTGTGAAGTTACCCTCCCTCTCATCCCTACTACTGTCTTTCAATCACAGATAGAGATAACTAAACCGGTTCTTTCTGGGACTAGTCGCATGGCAGATAAAAAGAATAAGGAAGGGGGCGAATGAGGGGTAGATCATTTCGCACATCCAGTGCATTACTTCCCGAGCCTGATTTAACATGACTATCCCACTCATATGCCGCGTGTTTGATATTGGCCAATAGCGTTCAGCAATTCCTCTTATATAGACCAATCACGATCGTTTATCTTATAAAATGGTTGCAGTTAATATGAGGATGCGATTTTATCTGATAAAATTGTCAACTGTGTACTGGACACGTAAGCATCAACGTGCGGTGATTAATACATCACATGTTGTCATCATTAAGCAGGATGAAAACATTTTATACAACATATCTTGTTTGGAAATTGAAATAATATAAATATACATGGATTAAAAACACAATTTCTATTCAGTACAAGCCAGTTCATGTTATTTTATTCTGTTCTGCTGTTAGCTTATCTGAATTACATTAACTATGTCTTATATGCACCATTGGTAGCACTGGTCACAACATGGTAACTCGAATCGATTCACGAATGTTTGATTCATAGTAGCCGTGATCTCGCAGTTATTAGTTTTGGTTTTGTATAACAAAGCACGAAAGTAAAGTATTATTTGTATAATTCGTTACATTTTTATTCATGGAATAGTCTTAATAGATTCAACTCGAGTTTACGATTTCGTCAGAAAAATTAGCTTCTTCTGCGCAGTAATAATAGCTCGTAATAAACTTTCGTGGGACTACCTACGAAAACAACACGCTGTACCTGTTAGCTGACCTGTTGGTGATTTAGACTCTTGAAAAATTCACGCCCAACCTGGATTTGAACCTGGCGTGTTAATCATTCACGGAGAACGCTAGTTTGTACTGTTCTCAACGAAAACTCGTTAATTACAGCAGCCTTAATAGTGAACTCCGCAATCAAGTTTGTTGTTGTTGGGTCTAATGGCTAGAGGTCGGCAAAGTTTCAGGACGCGATCTTGTAGTTAAACACAACTCAGCACCAGCAGTCTAACATCTGCAGTATCCTTCTTTTTCATGTTTCTGAAATTAGTTCCGTTTGTTCCTTTTGATCCTATGGACTACACGCGGTGGTTCTAGACAGCTGTGGACTGGATATAGCACATTATTACTCAAACCAGCGAAAATATGTACTTGTGAAATAAGAAAAAAAAAAAAAAACTCATATTCTTCGTACAGATATAACTAGGGCCCCAACTTCCTAATTAGAACTTCTATCCATCTTACCTGAGTTTCACCTCTCCCTTTTAGAGACATTTAAGCTACCCAAGCCGCCCGGAAGAGGGATTATCTTTGGATCACATACGTACTTTTTTTGACCAGACAAGGTCATGGAGGGCCTCCCCGGATGAGTGATCAGCCCAATGCCGGGGCCACCTCTGAGACAACACAAACACGTAGGACGTGATACACCATTCACACACACACTCATTCCAAACAAGGGGAGGATGGTATGAAGATGACAATGACGGCCAGATGATATCCGGGGACTACAAGGGCCTGAAGTTACCCGACATTTGTCTCTCAGATGAGGAAAAACCCCCACCTAGGTAACTTGTCCCGACCAGGATTTGAACCCGGGCCCAGTTAGAACATTTTAACTTTTTTCTTTTTGTTTGTTTTTTTTTTGTTTGTTTGTTTTTTTTTTTTTTTTGTTTCATCCTCCTTGCTTCCGAACATAAGAATCTCATAGAACCTAAAAAGGGTTAAATCGGACTGAAGGGCCTAAAAGGGGCTATGGAGGACTTTTTCTGAAAACAACTAGGGGGTAAAGTGGATTTTTGCTGAAAAACTAGGGGCTAAAGAGGACTTTTGCAGAAAAATACGATTTTTAAATAGATTTTCCAATTAATGTAAAGAAAAATAATTATGCGAATTTGTGCATTTAAAAAAAATACATAATAAAAATAAATTTTTCGTAAAGAATGTATCAAGGATGTTTATAAACATCTTTGTACAAACTCAGTCTTGCATATCGAACAATAAACGTTTGCATCAGATCAAAATTCCCTACAATGCCGTCTCTTATTCTACATCAGAATTTGAAGTGGGATGCTTATGGTAGAGAAAGTTATATGAATGTCTCACATCCTTTTTAGGACACTTCATATGTCGGTCCCCTTTAGGTAGCTTCGGACTTAAGTTATCTATGGGTAATGTTGCACACACACAAGCGTAGTTAGTAATTTGTAAGAAAAAATCTGATGTGAAAGTCACATAACTTCCTGTGGTCAAATAAAAGTTAGCAGTATTCACATATCCTTGTGCAGAGACGCAAGAGACAATTTTACGCTAATTATACGATAAATACCTGATAACCTCTTCTTTGAAAATGATGCGACTAATAAAAATACAGACTATATAACAAACTAAACAAAAACAAGTGACTGCAGACATTTATTGAAACTTCCGCCGTTAAGAATAGTTTCCGAACTTTTTCGAATATTTCCCTCCAATACATCTTTCTCACTTCATTCTTGTATAGAATAAGAGGCCGTGAAAGAGCGCGTATTCAATTGTTCGCCACGCAACACAAACTTTCTACAAACAGTGGGAGAACAGTGGGTGGCTTGTAACTACCCTTCAAGGTTTTTTTTTTAAAGTTTCAAATAAAAGTTTTAGCTCTCATTATAAGCTACACATGTGCAAAATTTAAAGAAAATCGTTAGAGCCATTTTCGAGAAAATCGCAAAAAACTAAAATTTATTCATGTAAAGTCCCCTTAAAAATAAGAGAAACTTGTCGCCAATCTTGGTCACACATCTTCAGAAGGTACTTGACCCAAATTCGAAATTTTGTTTTCATACGATTTTCCGTTTTGGAGCTAGCCTATTCAAAGACAGACAGACAGACACACAGACATGTTTCCAAAAATAGTATTTTTGGATTCAGGGGGCCTTGAAACGTGTATATATGCTAATAACTCAATTTCGAATTTTGGGGTCAAAAACAATACTTCCTCTACCTATAGTACCTATGGTACGGGCAGAGGAAGTAAAAAGGGATTACATTAAAAGGAAGTTGTAGCTTAATAAGTTAAAAACCTTTCAGAGAAATATTAAGTAATTCACGAAGGCGTAATGTTGTCAGGAAAGTGAAATAAAGCTGCTGATGCTTGCTTTTGTTGGGGTAAGCGAAGGTCAAACCAGCCGTCTAGAGTGAAACAAAAGAGGGTTATAAATGGAAGTAGGCAGATTTGCATGGCGATCCTCCCCATGCAATACCAACATTATGCCACGTAACTTCCCCGCGTAACCCACTTCTTTATTAATAAGCTGCTTTTTTTAAGCCATATTTTCTCCTTGCAGTTTTTATAGCAGGATTTACATTCAGACAAAAGAATCATAATATGGATTCTTAACACTGTTGATCACATTTTTCAAACGACTTATGTCATAGGAAGCTATAACTGAAAAACAGGAAAAATAAAGGGAGATAAAAATTTGTCCCTAGCAGGATTAGGAAGAGTTATTTTAAATTTATACTTTTTAAGCCCACTTCTACAAACGTTTTAGCAAACGCTTTTCATATTGCGATTTGCTGTGGGGAACAGGCATTTCTAAAAATACTTATTTACTAGCTTAAACGGCTAGTAAAAATTAAATTAAATTAAACTCGGTTAATATGTGGAAGCTGTAAGGAGAATAGTAGCCTATATTGAAAAAGTTTGGTGGGAGCCTTAATACTCTTTAACCTCAGTATTCAAATCTTCAATTTTGCACCGGTTATTTTTTAAAAATAATGTATCATATTTCACTTTAACTTGACATTCATGCATGATCTACTCAAATTCATGCAATGTTCAACGGAAAACAATATTCTGTGGCTCAATGAAACCATAGGCCTTCATACGTACGGTACTCAAATCCAGTAATAATCTAACTGCAAATCATAGCTTATCTGTAGACTTGTTTGTAATACTATTGTAAATATTTAGTCAAATGAGGATTTTCTTTTTATTTTCTGTATCGTTGTAATTAATGTTGTCCTCAATTCTTCTTAAAACAGAACAGAACAGAACATAATTTATTCTACAGGCTAAAATATAGTAAAAAATGAATCTGCCACTAATTAAATAGCACAAAGGCCAGACATTAGTTTAAAGACACGCTCACATTACCCATACAGAAGCTCACCGTCTGAGGTGCTTGGGAGAAATCACTTACCCTTACATATACATTGTAATCTTTATGAAAACAGTGTCGTGCATTTCCTTACTTTTTCCCCCATCGTTGGTATAAATTCAAGACAACCATTGCTAATAATTTAAGTAACTCATTCATAACGTAGTATTGTTTAAAGTTTATTCCCTATTTTCAGATCAGTCTGGTTTGTAGTGTATGTTATTCCTAGAAATTGTCAGTAACCAGAACAGTAACAATTGTGAATTCCTGCTGATTAAAACAAGTAGGCCCACAGGAAAACAGACCTAACCATTAATCGTCTTAATATAATTTGTATTTCATCTTATTGCGGAATGAATTACTGCTCCCTCGGTCATACTTTTAACCTAAAAATTTAAAATAACTAAATAATTACACAAGAAGATTTTCACATGCCCAAAGAAATGTAAAAACCTCTGTGTTCCAATAAGACATATCATCACTCAGTAAGGTACAAAAAAACAATATCTACCCAAGAAATAGAACGTTTGGTCATTCTGAACACAAATTATGGATTTTCTCTTAACGTCGTTTTGTAGAAGGTAGAATGTAAATCGTCATTGAAATACTGTATTGATGTTGAACCCAGTTATCCAGACGTCCGTAACCTAAATTTTCTGACAAAAGAGTAGAGAGACCCAATAAAGAAATAGAGGGACGTAATCACATTCGATCCAAGGACCATCGAATACAAAGCAGCATCTAGTCCAGCTGCTCTATCTGCTGATCCTTTCTACGATGCCCGAGGGTCAGTGCAACATGCATTACCCATTCCACAATCAAACTTGTCATTGTACAGTCAGGTCACTCAGGATTCGACCTCCACCCTACCTATCCCTCCTTTAAAGAAACTTCTCTGTTCGTTCCCTATCGTTTCACAAGATTCGTACGGAATGCTTTCAGTATTATCTGTTAAACGCAGAAACTACACGAATTCACAACGGCTTAAGTTTCATTAATTAAAAAAAAAATAGCATGCTATGCTGTAATGGTATGGGGATAAAAATCTGTGGTTACGGATGATTCTCGAGGTATTTCGATGATTTTAATATCCCAAAGGCCTTTGGACGTTGCTCTTATAAGTTTTAATCCTTTCAGTGCTGAATTCATATTAAAAATATAAGCATTCTTTTTGTAAAATCTCTAATGGGCTATAAGTTTAATATCGAGTGGAAAAAATTTAGTGAAATAGCTTATTTCCAAAAATGAAAATTTTTAATATTTGGAAACTTCATATTTTAAGATAAAGCAATAATCTATTCTACAGCATCTAAATAATATTATAAACATAATTCTGAAGATAATGTAAAATCTCAATCTTTATGCAATTTTTGCGGCGACGCATATATACGAGGTGTGTCTAAAAAGTTCGGTGAATGGTCTCATAAGTGGGTATTCAAAGTTTGATAGAAGCACGCTTGCCTGTGTAGACACGTCTGGACCTGACCTCTGTCGGTACTAGCGCGAATCTTCTAGCGCAGTGCTTATTGCATTCAGTCTAATTGAGTGTTCCGAGTAGTACGCGTCATGGAGCAACGACACAACATTAAGTTCTGCTTTAAATTGGGTAAAACAGCGACAGAAACCCATGAGATGTTGATGCAGGTGTACGGGCAGGATGCTATGAGTAGGAAATGTGTTTATGATTGGTTTGTACGCTTTCGCGCTGGTAAGGAATCTGTGGAGGACGAACCATGTTCAGGCCGGCCATCCACAAGCAGGGCACCAGAAAACACTGAACGTGTACGAGAGATGCTAACAAAAGATCGGCGATTGACTCTGCGATTAATAGCAGAAGAATTGGGTATTTAGCAAAGACACAGTAAGGACCATCGTCCATGAAGAATTGGGCAAACGCAAGATTTGCTCACGATTTGTGCCGCACATGCTAACAGATGAACAAAAAGCAAGACGTTTTGAGATCTGTGGCGATTTCATCGACATGTGTGACAGGGATCCAACCTTTCTAGGTTTCATTGTTACAGGAGACGAGACTTGGTGTTACCAGTACGACCCCGAAACGAAAAGACAATCGATGGAATGGCGGTCACCTTCTTCCCCGCGACAAAAAAAACGCTGTGCGGTAAAATCCAAAGTTAAGACCATGTTGATCAAATTTTTCGACAAAGAAGGAATCATCCATAAGGAATTCGTTCCTGCTGGCCAAACGGTGAATGCCGCATTCTACTTGGAGGTTCTCAAACGTTTGTTACAGCGCATCCGGCGAGTTAGGCCACAGATGTTCCAGACCGGAAATTGGATGTTACTGCACGACAATGCATCATCGCATACCAGCATCATGGTACGACAATTTCTGTCTCAGCGTGGCGTGACAGTTTTGCAACATCCACCGTACTCTCCAGATCTGGCGCCTGCTGACTGTTTTTTGTTTCCACGTCTTAAGCAGGCCTTAAAGGGATCACGGTTTGTGGACGTCGAGGAGGTTCAGAACCATGTGACGGCTATTCTGAGAACGATTCCACATCAAGACTTCTCCAACAGTTTTCAAGCGTTATACGAACGTTGTCAGAAGTGTGTTGTGGCTGGTGGAGAGTATTTTGAAGGTCAATAAAGGTATTTACAATTAACATTCTGTTTTTATGTTTTTATCATACCATTCACCGAACTTTTTAGACACATCTCGTACGTCAGTTGCAGTGTAAAGGTTAACGACCCGTGTATTGTGACATTCGCCTGTAACTTTTCCAGTAGTACCGGTATATATATATAGTGACCATAATATTTTGAGCTGAATACCGGACATCCCAAGGAGTCCACGAACATTCAGATAGTAACATTTGTGAATTTCCGCTGATTAAAACAAGTAGGCCCACAGGAAAACAGACCTAAGCATTAATCATCTTAATATAATTTGTATTTCATCTTATTGCGGAATGAATTACTACTCCCTCGGTCATACTTTTCATCTAAAAATGTAAAATAACTAAATAACTTCGCAAGACTTAATTTAAAGATTTTCACATGCCCCAACCCAAAAGTATATTCCAGAATCCAAATTCTGTTTCGAACTATCGTAGCTTAACATGTTGCTGAACTAGGAGGTTGTACCATCATTAGTCCATAGGGGATTACTTTTAACACAAAAAATATCACAAAATTTAAATTTAAAAATGAGTCTGACCTCGGCGACTTTTTTAATGCATCAATGCACGTTGTTGGGTTAAGCGATAAAGTAAATACATCTTACAACAAACATTTTATGTTACTTTGAATAGTAGGCCTGTTTAACGTAACTGCCTATGTCATGCAAAGTTCCATTTTACGAACTGGGCTGTAAGAAAAAGATGCTAGACCGAAGGGTAAAGAAAGTAATTATAGAGGATATCATCAGATGTCACTCTCGTTCTCTCCCTTATTTACAATTTAAATAAAATTATCAATTTCCTCCATTTTAACAGCTACAAATAATGTTACTACTGCTGCTACTATTATCGTGTATCTATTAATAATTTACAATTCAAAATAGCATAAATAAGTTATTTCAACATTGAGAATTTTGGCCATAAACTAGATGGCTTTTGACAAAACACACATGTAAGACAACAAAATATTTAGTTTCGCTCAAAACATTCCTTACGAACTTCATTTCTTTCCATTCGTTAAACGTCTGCAACTCCTTATCATAGCGAAGGGATTTTCAATATTAATTCGTCATTTGCTTTTTTCTTTAACTTCAAGAGATATATCAATTTATTTACAAGTATATCCTTTCTTAAAATGTTTCTGGTATGTTCGACGATTTTCATAAGTGATTTGTTTCAAACAAATTATTGGTAAGAAGAATGTAACGTCCAACAGAGATAATAATCTGTGGTTCATGAATGCTTATATATGTAAATTATTGGTAACTAAAATGAGCCTGAATTCCGCTACAATTTGAAATTAATAAAATAGTTTTTCGGTTACAGTTCTAAGTATAATTTACGATTCAGAATAACAAAGAACGTTATACGATGGTCGACCGTTATAAGAAGTCAAGAGGCTCACAGGAATAACTATACTCATTAGAGCTTGTTTTGTTAAGATCGTTGCTGTTAAGTTAAATATATATATATATATATATATATATATATATATATATATATATATATATATACACAACGGTTTTACATCGTAAATAACTATAACTTCATATGATTACTGTACCCCAAGGATTATTTAATGCTTGAATCAGCTACCGAAGGAGTGATCTAGAATTAAAGAGTATTCCTGGGAAGGAATCAGTGAGATTGTGCGCAGCGATGCAGAAGATGGGAGGCCTCACGCGATGGCGTGCACCATCTTGTGATTAATTAGTCCTGTTGCCATCAAGCTTTCCTTCTAACTGAATGCTGTTGATTGTTTAGATCCATTCGCGAATCTCGTGCTATTCTGTTTTGTTGCCACGATTGATGGATGCACCAGAAGATGTTTTCTGCTGCTCTATTTAACAACCTTCTTCATGAAATACCTCACCCTATGTTCCTATAAATTTCGGTAGACTACCGCGAACATCTGGCATTCCATAACCCTTCCCTAGCTTTCTGCGCTAAGTTGCATATATTCTAACCGTCTTATCCTATTCGTTATAAAGATTAGGAAACACGTCCGTGAGATTGAAAAGGTCGAGTGTTTCGTAGATTTTTTTTTTCTACGATAGGGAAAAAAATCAAAATGTCTTCTTCTGCCTTTCACAGATTAGGCCTATCGACCTGTAAAAGTTGGCTAACGTTTAACTGGACGTCCTGTGTCCCTCTTTCCTTTAGGTTCGTACTGTAAGGCCATCTTTGGAATCCATGTTTCTTCCATTCGCTCCAGGTGTTCCTCCCATTTTTGTTTATGTTCTTCTATTTTCTCATTTACTGCAAAATATTCAGTTCTTGTCTAATGTTTTCATTAGGAATCCTGTCCAATTTAGTGCAACCTTTGACTGCTCGTAAGAATTTCATTTCAGCCACTTGAACATGGCTCTAATCTTTTCTGTTCATAACCTAGGATTCACTACCCTATAGTAGAACAGGTTCAACCTTACAGAATTTAATTTTTTGTCTCTTCGTGTATTTTTTAACGTTCTACTTATGGCTCCACATGTACTCTGATATCTCTGTAAATCAATATCTACATTCTTATCTTCGTTGAAAGTAATATAGCTCCCTAGGTAGTTTCGAACTTGAGACGAATCCGAATTGGGGGAATGCTCAGATCCTCGGAGGACCTTGCTGAGCAAGACGGATAGGCAGATTCCCCAAGAATTGCCTCAGAAGCTGCGGGACAGCCTCGCAGTGACCGTTTTGAGTGAGGTTTCCTTAACTCCGCCAGGTGAATATCAGATCGGGGACGTATCCCCCGCGATAAGACAGATGAACAGGAATCAATTTAACTGAATAAAATACCAAAGTAAATTCACCAATCATTTTCCCTGTGTTTTATGATCAAGAGAAGGCGATGCGACGATCTTAGAACAAATACGAAATCGGTTTTTGGAACGGAGATATAGCTTATGGCTCAGGTAATCCGTGAGTGGAAGACGGGGCCAAAGAAAAAAGTCCTTAGTTAATAGAAACTGAATTTAGGTATGATTTAATGACGCACCGGTGCAGTAATGAATGCGGTAAGTTAGGTTGCCGGCACTGGATACTGTAAATTCGACTTTCCACCATGTTAGCGTGAATGGGACATACTTGAAAAAACATCGTAAAAAAAACAAACGAAATTGTGTGAGCCTGCATTCTCCAAGTTAAAATCATATAGATAATGTTACAAAACGAACTTCAGTGAGCAATTAGTTAAGTTCTGTACCCTCCCCGAACTTCCGAACAGTAGACTATGTATCGAGGCACGCAGTTTGCATATCAACGAAAAACTTTTTATCAATTAGCTTTAATTTCAAGTTAGGCCGACCGAGAATTCTTTGTTAAACGTTACCTCATGCAACAGTATAAAAAATCCCCATCCTATCTCCTAACTGATGAAACCCAACTTTCCCTACTGTGCCTGTCTCTCTCTCTCTCTCTCTCTCTCTCTCTCTCTCTCTCTCTCTCTCTCTCTCTCTCTCTCATCGATAAAAGTTTTCCCCCTCTCTCCTATCGCCGTGTTTCGGCTTTAACATGAGATGAACAGAACAGGGAAGTAGGGGAAGAGTAACTGTAAATTCAATTAGCAACACTAATACACCGCGTCTGAATGAGTACTGTGGCCAGACATAAAAGCGAATTGAATTAGAAGTTTGGTTAATTTTCACACCATCGTCACCGGTAACAAGGGAAAGCCGGAGACACCCCACACCCCAACAGAACTCCTTGGGACGCTTTTCCTCTGTAAGTGAGTTATCTAATTTACATCTAAAGTATGGATGTACTAGCTGAATCATATACTATATAGTTAGAAATCACGGAGTGAAACTGCAACCTCTCTTTATAGGCCTATATACCGAAATCAAATTTGGTTCAGTGAATGTCTTGCTTGGTAAGCAATTTTGTTGCTCATCCTATAACGGTTCAATTGACTCCCAATTAGAACGTAATGAGTGTGAATCAGAGGTTAACTACATCTTATGAAATATCGTTTCATGTAGGCTCGTACACTATAATTCTTTTTGAAATTTGAAGTTTTAAGTTTGAAGTTTATTGTTACATACATTATTACATTTCATTATTTACATTATTTCAACATTAGTACAGGTAAAAACAAAAACCAACAGAAAATTCTATTTCTAATCTAGCATAAAATATGTAAAGTATGCCCCTAGATGAGGCAAAGCTCGTGTTTAGGGGTATAATAGATTAATATAAATCTAATTATATATCAATGCACAGTATACTACAAACGAAAATTATAAATGTATGAGTACAATGTATATAAAATAATTTTGCATCATTAACCAGTGGTTTATGTAGAAATTACAAAAAGCAGAAAAAAAATTATATAAATAAATTGGGTTGAAACATTGAAAAACAAAACAAAATTAAAGTTGTGCTACTAATATTATATAATGCTTTTTTTGTTTTCAGTTATGAGTATGTTTTTCTGAACACAATTCTAAATATTCAGTCAAAAATTCCATTAAATGTATGTTATTCAATCTTTTTCTAAAGTTGTGCTTGTGCATGTCATAACTTTATACTTTTTTTATTACATACATAATCAAAGATACATCAAAAGATTACGCGAATGAGCAAGTGCCTGTGTTCGAGTTCAGTTCACTTATTTATATTACAAATTAATACACAATTAAATGCACAATACATAAAACAAAATATAACTCTTAACTTTAAATCAATGCCTAGAAAGAAAAAAAAAACAGAAAAAAATACAACGTGGGGAGAACAAAATTGAAATCCTGTGGCATAACTAATAAAATGGTTCCTTAAATATCTACTAATTTATCTACTAGTTTATCCGATAGTTTCAAATTTCATTACAAAAAAACTTAATGTATCTAGAACCACTTTTCTGATTTCAAATTTTGCTCAGTTGTCCTTTGTATTAATCTACAAAATATGAGCTTCAGTGGTTAAGTTTTTTAAAATAATTTACTGGAAAATAAAAACACCTCTGAAAACAAATTTAAAATCACAATGAAAATCTAAGAAATCCTAGATTTAATATTAAGGCAAATGAAACTATCAGTTTTCTATCCTTTCTTTCATTTTACACATTTTAACACTAGCCTGTAATAGAGTCCATTATAAAAATCCCTTTAGGCAGGCCTACAGGCGGAGGTAGATTTCGAAGTGCTTTTGGTTTAATTTATTGTCGCTGCATAGCACTCTTCTTCTTTAGCCTTGGCATGGTAAACCTACAGTAATAAGAACTGAATTCGGTAAAGAGGAAGAGCCTACAATCATTTGTTTAGACAACAAGAATAGGATATAATATTCTGGGAGGCCGTGCGCAAGATCAGCAATGAATAAAATTAGCAAAGCCGCTAAACAAGACAAAATTATGATATTATAATAATTCTTTTAAGTGTTATTATTTTCAAACATTAAAATCTCGCGTCATATGAGAGCTATCAAGAAACTATTTATTGATTTGTAGAGTACTCATCAAGAGCTTTTCAACGATACCCCACAAGACGTGGTTTCAAAAGTTTCGAATTTTCATCCCCCACCCCCACCTCCACCCCCACCCTCACTCGAACCCCCGAATCGTTGGTGTCACTGTGAACTCCATAGGGAGTACTCTAATTTATTCAAACAAAGTTTCCCTCTATACTTCATAGGGGCCGAGATATAAAGTTTTCAAAATTTCAACTCCCTCCCCCGACCACCCCCTTGGGCCAATTTTGCCCATTAACGAACTTGTCCGAACTATTGGGCCTAGAAATAACATAATAAAATTTGGTTCAAATATCTTCAAAATTACGGCCGCTATCGTGTAAAGATATATATATATATATATAAATATCACAAAATTTTTTTTTGAACGGGCGGTGGTTTCGTACTTAAGGGAGCATGAAACGTAAAGATATGAAAGAATTTTTCGAAAATCATAAAGTGGTATCCATTGCAATAGGTAGATTTTTCTTCGAAAATCTACCTAAAATTATGCTTTTTCATAAACTTCCCGGGGCCTATTTATAACGCTGAATAACCAGCTGCACTCACATCATATACATGTGCATTTTGCGCTTCGGGTTACACATGTCAAATTGCAAGTTGTGGATGGGGGTAAGTTTTGAAAATTGCGACAATGACTGATCACACTACACCTCTCTCCATTATATATAGGCCTATGCATCCAGGTCAGGTGACACTGGATATACACGTTGATTGATAGTTGAAATTGAATACGCTTAGGCCTATTCGGATTTAATGTCATCTTTGTGAGATCACCGAAGCACGTCTGATCAGAAGCTTTCGCTTTCAATCATATCGCTATATTCATCAGAACGTAGTGCACAGCTCTAATAAATAATGTGCCTTGGATTGTATGGATCAGTATGAATTATTATTTGAGACTTCGATCGGTGCCAGGATACCATTATCACTTTCATGAAAAGCGCCGTTGTGTTTCATCATAGGTAATGCCAGGAATAACTTGGAAATCGCTGATAAATTCCCAAGCGATGAAGTCGCGAGGAGATTTATCTAGAAGTGTTCCAAGTCACGGGTTGCACTTATAACAACTATTTAACGAATAATATGTAATAAATAAATTTATTTAAATTGAATTATTAAGTGCCAGAATGGTACTTCATGAGATTGTGTGGGGGATGAGAAAATGTCTGTCCGCCTGTCTGTCTGTACGCGCGTTAACTCAAATACGCTTGATAGAATTTTCATGAAACTTGGTATACATATTTATAACATCAATGGAAATAGGCTAAGCCTATTGATATTATACCAAATCAATTGACCGGTACCGGAGTAAGGCCAAATTTAGTGCATATTTTATGGTAATATATTAGAAAGAATTTTTCAAATGCAAATCAGTTCTCATGGCAATATATTGCTTTACAGTGTTCATATACGACTTTGGAAGTTGCAATGCAGATAGCTTTGGCAAATAACACTAACCACATAATCCTTCACATATGCTTATCAAACTAGGCCCTTGTTTTTCCGTAAGTCCTGCTTAATGAATCGATCTGGAGCTTAACTTGTAAATCGATTAATACATAACTTATTTTCTGTATTTCATAATTGTAGTTATCACTGATTAAACAAAAGCATTCTGGCACTTTGTTACATCAGTTTACCTGATTTTATTAAAACAGCATTTTAGACACGGTAGACTACTGTTAAAAGGCATTCATGAGATGTAATCAATGTGGCTGTTTTCTGTGAAGAAACCATTCATTCAAGTATTGTTTGCTGAAATTTAATATTGAAGATATCTCGCGTAAAACATAATTATAATGATATACCATTATTGTTACAGTTCCTAGCGATGCATACTGTAAGTACTATTTCTTGAAATATAGACCTATTATGCACGTATGAACAGATGTAGAAGTTCAGCTGTCTGACTGGAACGGTCTATAGCGAAAGAGGGTGAATGCTTTCTTCTCTCTCTGAGTTCATCTCCCACCTTTCAAAGGCATTCCCTTCACCCGTAGCTTATATTCATGCTGTTGAGGTAATGTGTTTGTAATGTTCACAGGAGATGATTACATTTATTAAATGACAGCGTTGCTGAACTATGGAATACATTTCCCTAAAAGTTATAGTGCTGATTCCTGAACAGATGTAAGGGTAATATTTACTGTATTTGGAGACTAAATCTTAACGCACCTGTACTGTGGTGACATGCATAAATCACTGCCTACAGAGTCTTCGACCTGATTAGAATGTGAAGAAAATAAGATGGGTCTTTGTGACTTTTGTGGGTATTAATAAAGCAAATTCGATAAATATTGAATAAGTATGGTTGGCTGATTTCAGACTCAGTCTTACATGTTATTGGTCCAATTCTAAAGAAAGATATATGAGCTAAATAGGTAGTCTTTGTAAACCTCTGGATCATGCTTCCTAATACTTCCTAACAGCTGTGTTAAGAACTTTGTGACCGCTGCCTTCAATTCTGAGAATTCGTTTTTAGGCCTAATTGAGAATGCAGGAAGCACACCGTGGTTCGGATTTCACGTTAACCTGTAACACTATGGTTAGTAGTCGCCAATCTGCAATAGCGAGGTCTTGTCTATCCTCTAAAAACCTTCTTAATTATACTTTAAATTTCTCATATACCACCACATAAACGTAGGGTAGTAATCAGACCCTAGAAGTATGCAGAGAGTGAATAAAATGAAGATGATTATGATAATAATAATAATAATAGTAATAATAATAATACTGAACATATTATGCAGGTGCACATACAGTATAAGATTTTTTTAGACAGTCAAAGGTAAAAGAAACAGTTTTAACGGTAGATGATGGTAATTAAAAGGAGAAAATTATGCCACGTAAAAACTTATAACTCCCCACGGTTACCAACTATGGTTACAGTCAAATGGAAAATACTTTTTAGTTAAAAATTGGTAAAAATTGAGAATGTTAAACTTCATCACGGAAATCACAAAAAAAAAGAATAAATAAAACAATAGTCACTTGGTGGCTGAAAAGCGTTTTCCACTCCATGCATATAATGGCAGCTTTGCACCAGAAAATCAACAGCCCCTGTCTTCGCAAATACAAAGTAGTTGGCAGGACAGCTGGAAGTCTCCCGAAATATTAAAATCTGCCTTAACTCTAAAAGTTAGTATGTGATACACATGGTAAAATGATTTTATTTTGCTCGAAGATTTGCTACACTTCCCTTTACGGGCTTGTTTCACAAACATAGGCCTACCTACTCGCAAAATACGAGTAATATCCCGTTTTTACCACTTATTTTATAAATGACTATTACTGAACAGAATACCTGCAGGTTCCTTCCAATAAAATAGCCTATTGCAAGTGTTTCGATATATTAAAATATTGTTAGAGTTGAGAACGGAATTGTATTTATCTACCTATACGTAATTTTGTTTACTTCGCTTAGTGGATGTAATATTTATACAGCAAATTTGAACAAAATCGCTAATGGCTGTTGCTTCTCGTACAGTGTTTACTCAAACTTGGGCGACAGGAAACATTTCCGAGTGAGTGGGCTTTTAAAAGTGGATTTAAGCAACAAAGTTGGAGGTCATTAGAATAGCCTAGCGCCAGTGTGGCTACTCGGCTGAATCCATACTCTGGCCATTCCCACAATACCACATTCCCTCCCGACATTTCGCTCTTTTGTTTTGTTAACAGAACCAACTCACTTTCCTCCTTGACAATCGCTCTTTCTAATCACCTGGGATGTATGCGTTGCATCGTGATTGTAGGAGTGTTGTCTGTACAATTAGATTTCTACGAGATTGGGTGCAGAATTCAGAGGCAAAGCATCAGTTTAGTTTTCGACTTATTAAGTTGTTCCTCTTGTGTGATTGCATTATAACGTGTAGGCCTAATATTTTATCTATATATAAAGAGGAAGTGTTTTTCTGTCTCTGTCTGTCTGTGTGTCTATACGCAATGCCCAGCCAAATCTACTGAATGCAGAGATCTGAAATTTTAAACGTAGGTGGACTGAAGGGTGGCCAATGCACCTCGAAGCCGGATTTTTAATGTTCGCTTTCGTTCGCGAGTTATGAGTGAAAAACTGGCAGAAACGTGATTTTTTTTTTCACTATCGAAGTATCAGTATCGAAAATTTTGCATTGAAATATATGTATATATATATATATAGCTCTGTAAGAAAGAATTCGTCACCAGAGACAGGACATTGGAAAGCACTACATTTGTTGCATTTTCACAGGACAAATTAGTTTGTTAATTAATAAGCAAGAAATAAGCCACGCTCTCCTTTTTACCATTATTAATGTTTCCGTTAATGCTTTCTGAAAATATGAGAGAAATGGCATTACTCATGGCAATTATTTTTTTTATGTGGGACCATTTTAAAATTTTGAAATATACAAATGAAAGGACAGGGTAAGGAATGTATGTGTAATGCAAGTTATGTGTTCTAGTTGTAGCATAGTGAAGGAAAAATACACCCATAAACATGCATAGGCCTACGCGACTGCATTGTGCCACTCTAATGCATTGCGGTATTTGGAAGCACAAGTCCTCACTCCATAATCCTTTAAAGTTCGGTACGGATGGGCATTATCCCACAAAGCTTCCATCAGCTTCTTGTGGTATTCTCTGGCATTTCTGTCTCGGATAGTGACTATTTTGACTTAAACTAATATATTTTAATATATTTCACCTATTTTGTTACGTAACTAATAACGATTAATTATTAATAAGCGAATAATTATAGCCTATATAATACTTTATTAGATTTACCTAACATATTTACCGGTACAAAAACACGCCATATAATTCGTTTTAACGATCACAATATTCCTCCGCTTTAAGTATCCACTTTTTATGTGGGCATTTCTATCCTCTTGCAGTGAAATGAGCTACATTAGAGTTGCAAGGCAAAGCCGAATCGATGTAATTTCATGAAGGACGGACTTGTATCCCGCAGCAGTTAAACATTTACATTTCTCTCGTTCGCCATCGCCACTGAAGGCAGAAACAGATCTTCATCAGTGCAAGTTGAAAGCATCTCTACCACAGTCATTACTGCTAAGAAAACTCGGTTTTAAAACCCTCTTTTGAGCATTAAGAAATAGAAGGATACAGCTGTGTATTAAATTCCTTGTAACGACGCTCACATAAGATAAGTCAGTTCATAATCCTCACTATAATATTCATAGCTTCAACACAAAGCTACTCCTTATCGGCATAAAAGAGTTTTACTCAAACGCGCAGAATAATAAAAACCTGCAATCGCGCTTCTGAAGAGCTTGTGTAGGCTCTTCGCCTATGATTTATCTCCTTTATTGGCAATGCGTTATTATAAAGCTGCGCGTAACTGCAGTGAGAGCTGAAGACAATGTAAAAATTGTGGGCGAAAACGTTACTTCTTCAGATATGAGTTACATTATTAGAATAAAAATAGTGAAAATGGCAGTGGAGCCATAGTTGGTGGGTGTATGACTTAAAAAGTATTTTAACAATTTTTATGTAATTTAGTAAAAGACCCGTTCTTCGTATGGGTGCTAGAAAGTTTTACGGGTTTATAGGTGTACATAACAAAAAAGCAAATATGTTTTATTTAACTGGGAAGGATTTTTTTTTTTTTTTTACAATTCTAATTACAGATTATTTGTTTGAAGTATTATTTTAATTTGTAGCATTTTAAACGAGTGTTTAAAAATAACTGATTTTGGAACGCGAGACTAACGCATATTTCCTAAGCAATAAAATATAACGTTTAAAACGGACCGTTTAAATCTTTAAATGTAAGCTAATCTAAGAAAGAAAAACTTCGGGAAATACGAGGGAGAATCAAATGAAAACTGGAATTAATTTTTTCCCACTGTTTTACTGCAGGAAGAACGTTTGCTTGAACATTAATTTTCTATTATGCCCTCCTAATTCAACGCTCTTAAGCCATCGGATAGGAAGTGCTTTGATACCGCATGAGAAAAATTATTTTGGTTGTCGCTGTAGCCACTCGTGCATCGCCTATTGGACGTCTTCATCACACTTGAACTTCTGCTCTCCAAGGTGCTCCTTTAATGGACCAAAGATGTGAAAATCTGATGGTGAGTATGGCGGATGTGGGAGGCACTTGAAGCTAATTTCATCGATGGTTTTCATGGTTGCACGAGCAGCATGAGGACGGGCATTATCATGTTGAAGCAAAACACCTGCATTGAGCAATCCTCTTCGCTTTGGCACCATCTTTGGTCCATTAAAGGAGCACCTTGGAGGGCAGAAGTTCAAGCCTGATTAAGACGTCCAATCGGAGGTACACGTGTGGCTACAGCGTCAACCAAAACATTTTTTCTCTCGCGGTATTGAAGCACTTCCTATCCGATGGCGTAAATGCATTCAACTGGGAGGGGACTATGTGGAAAAATAATGTACAAGCAAGCATTCTTCCTGCAGTAAAATAGTGGGGGAAAAATAATTGCTGTTTTCATTTGATTCTCCCTCGTATTAAGTTATACTTGGAAAGTTTTTCATTCACTACTTTAAAAAATGTAAACTAGGGAGGTGTTCTATGTTCACAAACTAATATTTATTTGTACCAAAAGGTACAGATAAGCCTGTTGTAAAAATTGCACACTTCAAACGGAAATGATAAATTATCTCCGAAAATAGATTAAAAACATGCTGTCTCGAAGAATATCGTATAGTTTGGCCATCTAATGGATAGAGTGACAGTTAAGAAAATCAGGGTTGGTGAAAACAAAATGGTAGCCCATGGTAGCTCTGTGCCCACGTGAATTCCGACTTCGATGTTGAAGTTTTAACTAACGTAACAATACAGTTTTAAACCCATATTTGAATGATATACAATGCACAAATCGTTTAATGTGTTCTAAACGATATATTCTAACGTAATTTCATTATTTAAAGTGCAAAAAATAATACGATCCATTGTCATTTATCACACCCAGCGTCACACCTCCCACACTACGGTAGTAACCAGATGGAGACATGCGTTTTACTAAAATGCATTGCCAACTCTATGAAATGTTACAGCTGTCTTCCAGATTGCAATCCCGTAGTTAGCATTCGCTAGTAGTACAAGATAAATATTTATCTTCAAATTAAAATAAATAAAGGTTACTTGTTCTGGAAGTTACTCTAATGAGGAGCACAGACCCTTAGCGTAAAACGCTAAGCGCAATATTTCTGTAGGGGTCAATTCTTTCTATTGTTTCTTCAATGTGTTTTCAAACACCTTGTGTAAAATGGAGCAGAATTGAATAATTTATAATCGCAAAATACTTTCTTCCTAAACTTAGGATTTTTTCAAACAGCATGCATATGGTCGTTTCCTAAATACAAAATTTACAGAAAGTGCATACGGTTCATTACGATTGCTAGAATAACTTGTAGTACCGGTATGTACTTTGTGTTTAGTGATGACAGGAGGAGAATATTGTTTGATGTGCACCTTATTCATTTGGTTTAAAATAACTTTATTATTATTATTATTATTATTATTATTTATTTCTATTACATATTACATTACATATTTAATACAAATAAAAACAACTAAAACCAAACATGCCCCTATATGAGCAACGCTCGTGTTTAGGGGATATAGTAGATTAATATACATAGTCTATAATTACATATCACTGCATAGTACACATAGTATACTATACGAAAAAGTTCTAAATTTATGAGTACATATAAATAAAAATAATTTTGTAGCATTAACCAGTGGTTAAAAATAGCATTTACAACAAAAAATAGAATAAATTGGACTGAAACATTGAAAGACCAAACAAAATTAAACTAATTTATATCACCATAACTCGGTATCAAAGATTAAATGGTATGAAGTCCGTCGTTTATTACCCTCGCAAGTATATTAATTTATTCATTTCAACATAATTTTGAAATTTCCTTATTTCGCTTCAACTGCAGATAACCTCTATTATACTCTGTTGTACACATGAACGGATAGGGAAGCAATGAGAATATGAAACATCGGAAATGACTTTTTGTTCTGTTCTATACCGAGTATTCAGGTTTTGCTACACCAGAAAAGTTAATTAATATTTGCAGTGAACGATATGCCTTTCAGCGATATGTATCGAACAGTTAAACTAAGTGGCTATCAAAATGAATTTGTCATCGATCTGGGAATTAAAACATGAGTTCTGTATTTTTTAAAGCTATTTGTGTATAGGGTGTGCTCTTCACATGGAATCTATGCAGGCCTACTGGTGGAAGCGAGCTCATATCTCCCGTTTGAATTCTGTGCTTCCCTCGTTTGTAAATATCAAGCAGGATATAAATCCGATATTTATTGCGTACTATTAATAACTAATACCTAGGTTTAAATGCGTTTCGAAATTGCATTCCAGATCAAGCTGATTGGAATACGTATCTCTCAGAGATGAAAGCTCTTTAATGACGGATTATTTGTACATCAGATGTTGATATTTCTGTTTTTATCTAGGTTCAAAAAGTAGCCTGTCAGAAAGTAGTAGAGATGATGATGATGATGACTCTAATAATAATATTAATAATGATGATAATAATAATAACAGTAATAATAATACTCTAATATTAGGCCTATATCCTCGTAAAAAATTAATATTATCAATCCGTATATTTGACACAAACTAGTCCTCTACGTATGGCTCCTTTGCTTCAATTGTGTTCTACTTTCTTGGAAGACATTGAAAAAGCTTATTGGAAGTTTGATGTACAGGTATTTACTTAATCCAGGCCTCCTGGGAAGCTGTTCTCTAATAGTGCAATATCCGCTTATCTTTAATGAGACCAAACAACTCAAGATGGATACATGTATGTAAGCATTCATGAACCACAGATTATTGTCTCTGTTAGACATTACAAAGTGTGAATGCACTCAAGATTCTTGAAAATTCTTGCATTCTTGAATCAACGTATTGGTCTTCGAACATAGCGTTCACCTCTAATTGTACTAATTCTGCACTGTTGACTAGATATTGAAAAATAGATAATTAAAAATCGTTCTATTACATGTTGACGCGAACAGTTTTTGTGAGCTGAAAGCCGATCGCTTGCTTTGACGACTTTCCTGTAATTGTAGACTATAGGGAATTACTTTGTCATACACGTACAATGGAGAACTTTCTAACAACATTTGGTTAAAATTGGCAATTTACAACTAGGTGTGAAAACTATCTATTCGTAACGGTTAACAATTTTTGTACCGTATTTGATAGAACCTCGATGTAAATGTTGTCAACACAAAAAGTTAGTCATACAAAGTGTGGGACACATCATTAAAATCTCTAAAAGCTCACAACACAGTGCCAAAACAAATCCATTAACACCATGCCGTAATTAAAACATGCTTTTCTCATTAAAACGACCGTGCTCAACTGGCAGGCTTCTGCTTAAAATTGTCGAGCTTCCGCTTTTGTCAGAAAGGGAGTCCATAAAGCACAAACATTTAATTTCTGGATTCTACACTGCACATTAATACTTTAACATGAGGTCTCAGGATCCTCGTTATTCCAGTTACTACAGAGTTTCCTTTCATGTTGTGATGAAACGTATATCCTTTTCGTTCATTCTCTTGCATCTGTACATTATTGTATGAATTCCATTTTCCCTAGTATCAATTGCGTTCGTAGCAAGTACGAAAAATACACCGTATAATTATACAAAAAACTTAATAAATTGGGTCTACAAATAAACTGTTGAAGACATAACTGGGAATGGGTTTCCTCTTTTAAGTTCTGTCACCTTATATCAGTAGGTCCCAAACTTTTAAAAAATTGAAGCAAAGGTCTTGTAAGTTATTAGATATTTCTCAGATATCCGAATATGAACTCAGGTCTCCTGGCTGTCTTTTTTTGGCCCGCCACCACTCCCGGAATTCAGCAGCCATAGGTCATCCCTCCGATCACAGCAACTTTTTGAGAGTTTGTTCCGTTTTGTCGATCCTGTCGATCCTGGTTCTGCTGTTTCTAAGTATGAGAACATTATTGGTGATTTAACTGTTTGGTTTCAGCATTTCCGATAATTTTCTCTGCAGGTCTCCTTAAACAATTGCTATATTGATAAATTCTGTCAAATATTGAACTTAAATAATATTATAGGCTAATCTGTGAACGGAACCAAGATTGGCAATGTTAGAATTTCGTCATCAGCAGTCTCACCTATTCACTTTAAATCTGCAAATATGTTCACTCTTCTTGAGTTTCTTTTCATATGTTGATATTATTATTATTGTTATTATATATTTTATTTTTTTACTATTATTATTTCCCTTTGAAAGCTGTTCGCATACTCCTTACAAATCAGGTGCGCACCTCTGAGGGTATGCGTACCATATTTTGAAAGCCGCCGCATCTTTGTATTTTTGTAAACTACTTAGTTTCCGCATAAAGTGTTTGAATGAAAGTTGTCAATAAAGATTTGAAATAACTCCATTACTCTCCAAGAACCAAAGAACTCACACGTTCAAAAATGCAAAGCCAAAATATTCTGCAGGCCACCCCATGTCTGAGTGGTTAGACCGCTCGCCTTCCACCGCTGGCACCCGGATTGAATCTCGGTGGCCCTATGTGGAATTTGTGGTGGACTAAATGGGGTTGGAGCAGGTTTTTCTTGGGGTGTTCCTGTTTCCCCTATCATACAACATTCCACCGTTGCTCCATTCATAATATGACCATTTTGTTGTAAAAAAGGAATTATTATATTATTCTGCAGTATCAGGAAGTATTGGCGAAGTAGCCTTCTGATTCTCTGCAAGTATTTCTGAGGAGTAATTGTTGGTATTATTAACTTATTGTATTCCTGCAACACAAATCATACTTAACCCACATTAAAATGCCCAGGGGAGTGAGATTACAAAAGCAAATGCAGTGTTCCTCGATATCTTCAATTATTAGTTTAATGTACATAAATTAAACATATACTGCTCTAAAATCATGACTCAACAGGCCAAGAAAACCTCCGGAAGAATTATTACTGTCACTTACCCGCGATCGTTCGCTCTATTAGATCGGAACTAACAATTGTGTATATTTGAATAACTAGCAATGCCTTCCTCGACATGCGTGTTTCATAATTTCCGAGAATCAGCTGTAACATGATGTAACACACTTGTCAACAGCGGTATTATTAACAAAGCGGCGCATTCATCCTGTGTATAAGACGTAAGTTGACGTTACATATCTTGAATAATATTATTTTGATTCTCTGCTTCTTTTTCACTTTTAAATGTTATAATAATACTATAATAATAACTGTACTAATAATAACAAAATAATAATAAAAATAACAATATATTAATAATATTAATAATAATTAATATTACTAATAATAACATAATAAATTACAAGTTAAGTGTTTACACTGCCAGAATATTGTAAAGATAACTTTTTTGAAATATCATTTATTATTGTTATTATTGTTATAATTATTATTATTATTATGGTTTTGAAAAAGAAAATATAACACTATTCCCGACAACAATGTCAAAATGATTTCATAGAAACAAATTGTAAGAAAAACTCATGCGTTTGAATTGCATGTAATAACTATAAAAGGGGGGAAAAACGCACGTTAGATCAAATCTAAGCGCGAGTGATGGCGTGAAAACCAAAGACCCGAGCGCGGACCAAGTGTTACGTATATAAGTGTGAAGACAAAGCTCTACTATTTTAGAATTTTCAAGTTTCACTTCCACGTCTCATCATAACGTTGTAGTACACAGTACTTTTTTTTCTCCTTTGTGAATGAATAAAAATGGCCAGGTTGAGAGCATTTCACAGATTTAGTGTAATGTAATATGAGTGACACATTCAGCACCCCTTTGAGGCTGAAAGCAACAATCCACTTGATGTCCATTACGTCGACAGTGCTGAACCCTGCAACTGCTTGCATTATATAGGCTGTTGTTTCTTCCCTCGTAGTCATAATTGATCTATTACTACGGTAGGCAGGCTGTGCGCTGTGGCTTGTAAATTATAGAGCAGCCCCAAGTGTAGCTTGTGGTGGTGGCTAATTCCGCTTTGTGGCGAGATGTTCAGCAATTCCCTCTGTGCTACTTCTCATGGAACACCCCCATCCTTTGGACGTTACTTTTGTTTCCGTACCTAAGGCTTTGGAACTCTCTTCTCACTTCCTGCTGCGATTTGTACATCCTTGTTACTGCAAAATCCACGCAAGAAATTCTTGTGTGCCTCTTGTAGTAGAAAAATCACAAATTAATTAATTCGCTAAAATCAGTAAATTGTGCGTAAATAATATTTTAATAGAATTATGAAAGGTCCATCCAGCTATTGTTAAATGTCCACACGTCATGATTAGAGCCCGGAAGTTGATAGAAAATCATATGTTTAGTAATGCACTCTAATATATACAGGGTTAAATGTTTACAAGACTTGAAAACATAACCGAAACTTGGTTTCATGTAGCATATTGTTGCGTATTTCGTTACTTTTGAGATAATGCATCATATTTGCTTGATATTAAAATATATATACTTAAAATTCTAGCGTGATAGAGAAAAAGCGAATAATTCAAAATACCAGTGTTTCAGGAAAGACAAAAAAAATTGATTTCCACAGCATTGTTACAATATTTAGATCAGCCCACCCAGATATTTTTACATAGCATAAGATACTGTGTATAAGATATTTTTACATAGCATAAGATACTGTGTAAAAATGTCTAGTGCTGTGGAAATCAATTGTATATTGTCCCTCCTAAAACTTTGGTATTTTGACTTATTCGCTTTTTCCCTATCACTCTAGAATTAATCTGTCACATTTTCAAAGGTAGATTTTAAATATTGTTCATATCTATGTTAATTCAAACTTTTACAGAATATTTAACTAATGCTCGAATTTTGGGGCCTTTTTAAAAATAGTAATTTTTTTTTTTTCAGCCTCTGATTTTTCCATTGGGTACAGGAGTACTTGAATTGTCGCCTAAATTTTTTCATAACCAAAATTTTGCGTGTTTGTCGTTGTTGTCAGTCCGCACGAAAATTGTGTAAATTTAGGAGAAGGCACAAATTGTGGTGAGGTACTCCCCTATTGTACCCAATGGACAAGTCACGCTGAAATGTGAAAATTTCGGTGTAGACACATTTGAATTGATCTTCACGTTCTCCTGCCGTTTGATTTCTTTTGGTGGGGCTACATCGCTACATGCTACATGAAGGACAGACTTTCTTCGTGTAACCGCAGGAGCTCACGTGGAAGTGCGGTGATTTTTTAATACAAACTTAATATTTAGTACTACTTATGTTTGTAAATAAAATTCACCAATTTTTTTATTTTGTGTTGGGAGCAACATAAAATTAGGGCATTTCTGTGTAGATACCTGTATATTTACGCAAATTATAGTTTTCTTGTCAACATCCTAAGGATATAATAATAATAATAATAATAATAATAATAATAATAATAATAATAATAATAATAATAATAATAATAATAATAATAGTAATATTAATAATAATAATAATAATAATAATAATAATAATAATAATCGTCTGTTTGGGCATATATCTAAGATTGTCACTATATCTAAGATTAAATATTAATTATACGTTGCCCACGTTTAGGTCTACTTCGTTAATACTGTATGGACACAATTGAATTAATTTTTTTATACGTCTTTTAAAAACTTTCAGGTCACTAGTGACTCTAATGCCAACAGGCAGATCATTGTACATCTTCAAACCATACACCATGATGGATTTCTTGAAACTGTTTATATTATGCAGGGGAATGCTAAACTTATTTCTATTTCGAATATTGTAAGAATGAAAATCACTATCACTGTATAGGCTACATATAATAAAACTAGAATGTGCCCGCGGCTTCGCCCGCGATAATTATTTCAAAAATTAAAAATTAAGAGCATAATAGTTAAATCATTATATTACACACGATAGCATCGCCTGGTAAAAGCGACCTCAGATTCGAGTTCCTTGGTCCAGAAAACCCCTGTATAGTGAGTTTCGTCCAAATAAAACAATGTTTGACCATATTAGGGCTTACAACATTCAAGCGATCGCGAAAGTTTAATTTCCAAGGTATGACAAAAATAGACAAAGCCAACTGTAATTGTCAAACTTCCATTTAATTTAATTCCAAACCCATCTGAAACCACTCTGGTAACAATATGTTTTAATGTCAAATGTGATTCGGATTCGATATTTCTGTGTAAGAAGGGATTATGTATTCTCAAAAACAGTTGATTTTTGGCATTTAAAATCAGAATTTTTCAAAATCCTTTCTTAGTGAGCACCTACATTATGAAACGAAGGTACTGTCAAAATTCCAAGTCTCTACCTGTTATAGTTTAGGCTCTACGTTGATTCCTGTCAGTCAGGACAAAGCCTTTGATATATATAGAGATAGAGATAATGTCAATAATTATATTGTAACTCTTAGATGCTGTACTGGCGAAATAAGTTGGCAGTGTACATATAAAGTGCTAGTAGTTTTTAAGGAAATTGGTAAACAACTTAGCGAAAATACAAATGCAACTCTTTAATGAGCGTGTCTTACTTTCTCACGTAAAATATAAATCCGTGGCGGACTCCACACAAAACATTTAACAGGCTCGTAGTTTATTTCTTGTAAATTTACTATGTTCTTTAATTTTACATTCATTTTAATTTTTAATTGTTTCCTATAGGACACATTATGCATTTAAAAATTAATACAGTAGAGTCCCGCTATTCCGAACTAATTGGGACCGAACGCCGTTCGGTTTAGCGGGAATTCGGAATAGGCGGATTTCATGAATAATATCAATGTATTGACTTGTTAAGGCGTAAATAAAGTGCCAGCTTTCATTCCAATTTGGTTTCAGGGGTTTTCATAAAACTTAGGCTCTATGTATGTCTCTATTTAACTTTTTTTGTGTAACTATAAATGTACGTTCTTTCACGAAATTCTTTTAAATTTCTCCTGTTTTTAAGTTTAAAAAATCGTTTTTTTCTGAACTCTGTTCGGAATAGGCGGATTTTCGGAATAGCGGGGTTCGGAATAGCGGGGTTCGGAATAGCGGGACTGTACTGTATTAGTACAATATATCCATATTACATATCCGAAAAGAAAGTGTAATCTAAAGCTTTATGAAACTATCGATAAGAAAATAACTTTTGTAGATCCAAATTCAGCAACAAAGGTAATAGTTGAAACAGGTTTACTCCATAGTCTCAAATGAAAACAATCCCATAAAACTAAACGGTATTACTAATGAAGTGACGAGTTTGAAAAGGGATACATCAATCTATGGTTAAAGAGCACGTTACACTTCTGATAGACTTGCAATATGGCAGGTTTTCCGGAAGCGATGCTGCCGTGAACAGCTCCGAATGATTAATTAGGTTCTGGGAACGAGGCGGGTAGACACTCTGCGAGTGATTTGTTTTTGAAAGCTTTAAAAGGACGGAACAATGCGACGTCTGTCTCGTAATTTTATAACAGAAATTCCAGGATTATTCCTTCCTTCCATCTTTGAAATTTCTCTTAACTACTTTAAAAGCGGTTTACTCTCCTTCTGTTTGCAACAAAAAATCATCCCAATAGAAGACATACCTTGGTATTTCCTTCAATGTTGTTTGCTGCATAAGTAACCTTGAGTGTCGATAAGTATTTAATACTTATTTTTGAAACATGTGGTAAAAGAGATATTTTATTATGCGAGTTGGTATGTTTGCGAACAATCCCTTAAGGGTGAGCAATACTACGCGCAAAAAATAGTTTTACCATGGTTATCATACACTATCAATTCAATATTGCCTCCAAAGGGTTTTATGTTTCTCAGCTGATGGTTATTTAATTCTTCAGATAACCTAGTGATCCAAAATCAGCACTCCAATCTACTCAATAACAAGTATCAGACCTGTAAACAAAACGAGCCAATTTCGATGGTTTAATTACGTGTTATCTTGTGTATGCAAGAGATGGTGATTCGAGCATGCCCTTAAAACCTTTAGGGAGCCCACCCTTTTTGCAAAGGGTTGTATAACCTTGCTTGTGTGCGCTTTTATACGTGAGAGATAAAAGTAGCCATCTTCTATGGCCGAAAGAAGTATTCTTTCTTTTTTTAAATCCAAGCATTGAATGTAAGATCTGAAAACTTAGTATTGTTTGCTATCAAATTATCTTATTTTTAGGTAGATTTCGAAGAAAAATCTACCTATTGCAATCGATACCATGTCGTGACTTTCGAAAAATTCTTTCATATCTTTACGTTTCATGCCTCCCCAAGTACGAAACCACCGCCGCCCGTTAAATTTTTTTTTGTAATATATATATATTTAAAATATTTTAACCAATTGTTATTATGTTATTTCTAGGCCCAATAGTTCAGAAAAGTTTGTTAATGAGCAAAATTGGCCCAAGGAGGGTGTCGGGGGAGGGGGTTGAAATTTTGAAAAATTTATATATCGGCCCCTATGAAGTATTGAGGGAAACTTTGTTTGGATAAATTAGAGTACTTCCTATGGAGTTTACAGTGACACCAACGATTCGGGGGTTTTGGGGGTACGAGTGGGGGTGGGGGGATGGAAAATCGAAATTTTTGAAACCACGTCTTGTGGGGTATCGTTGAAAAGCTCTTGATGATTCTCTACAAACCAATAACTAGTTTCTCGAGAGCTCTCATATAAGGCAAGATTTAAATGTTTGAAAAAGTGCTCTTTCCTCTTTTTTGAAGTTATTATTGCGGGTTTGCCATGCCAAGGCTAAAGAAGAAGAGTGCTGCGCAACGACAATAAATTAAACCAAAAGCACTTTGAAATCTACCTCAGCCTGTAGGACTGCCTAAAGGGATTTTTAATTTCAGAACATATTTCAATGAAAGTTTTCTTTATATATTTTTGCAGTAAGCCTGCAACTCATACATTGCATCAGAAGTAATTCTGTGAGCTCTGACTGTTGAAAGTAGGCCAAGGTTGTATTTTACGGCTCTTTTAATCCTCTAAACTTCTAAAGAATCGACTTACAATAAAGATTATTCAACTGCTTGTAATATTTAAGACTTAACTCTGAAACTACTTGAAATTCCAAGAAAATTACTGTTCACACATAAAAGTTATCGTTACAGCTTAATGCGTCATTAATGTGTAACATACATAGAAGTAGTCACGGTAATTATACCACTAGTTTCCAGTAACACATGACTGTTACTCTGGGACTCCATGTTATTAGGCAATAACTACATGAATCACAGGTTACACAAACACCTCATTATTATTTCAAACTCCTGATTTAGGATCAAATGGAATATGCAATTTGTTATTATCCATACATTTAATAGCAAGAGCTCTCATATTGTTTATCTGTGATATGAGTTAGTCCTGCTATAATAATACTGTATAACGATGACAAAAACAGATTTATGGAATGTAATACTGTTGCTGACTCCTATTAATTAATCCGGAAAAATATTAACTCGCGAAAGTTAGATTATTATTACCACTATATCATTATTATTATTATTATTATCATTATTATTATTATAAAATATCTAGGGTCTATTATACAAAAGGATGCCACAACAAATTTGGAGATTCAAAGAAGAATAACGAATGGGAAGAGAATTATAGGAATGCTAAATTCAATCTTAATATTTTACATAGAACCAAAAAATTAATATATCAGGCATTACTCCTAAGTACAACATTATATGGCGCTGAAACATGGACCATAAGTAGACAACAAGCAAACAAATTAATGGTATTAGAAATGGATTTTTGGAGGCTTTCAGCAAGAAAATCCAGGAAAGAAAAAATTCGGAATAATAGAATAAGGGAAATAATGCAAGTTGAAAAGAATATTTTGGAAATTGTAGAAGAAAGACGCTTGAAATGGTATGGACATGTACTCAGAATGACAGAGGAATACCCAAGAAAATTTTGGATTGGAAAGTAGAAGGGAAAAGAAGAAGAGGGAAGTCCAAAGAATGCTGGATGGATGGCGTGAAAAGGAGTATGGAAAGAAAAGGATTAAGTGAAGAAGATGCTATGGACAGGGACTTATGGAGGTAAAAGATTGTTGTGGGATGAAGGAAAACCATTGTATTGTGGAATATTCCTTAATAAAAAAAAATTATCATGATGATGATGATGATTGTTGTTGTTGTCGTCGTGTGGATATTTCTGTCGAGTCATCGAACCCCGTTTAGGCTATATAGGCCTGTATATCGTCCATGAAATATATTTTCTTTCTAATCGAACTATTTCTGTTTTTTAAAAAATCTAGTTCTATTGTGAGGGACGCTGAGGCAACCGAAAATGCATTTGATATTTTTAACTTGCAAAGCTCTGCATCACTTCTTTTACCAGCATTATTTCTATTTTTATTGTGTGTTCTTCCTGCCTATAGCTCTGTTGACACCGAACTATTCAAACTTTCTTGTCCACAATGCTCGGAACCTGTAAATCATAAGTGATCTGGAAAGTTTAGATTTCTGTCACTAGTATATCCATTTGTAATATTTATAATATATTATTGTTCTTCATTATTAACCAAGGGGTTACTTGTGAACCAAGGGGTTACTTTGGGAGATCGCTACTTCAAATCCCATGGCCAAGATGACAGTGACATTCCGACTTTTCTTCATTCACAGAGGCGAGTTTTATATTTAAACGTTAGTTTTACAACATAAATAAGACCAGACCTACAATAAATATAATAGTTAATTTTGGTATAAGCAGTAAAAGATTTTATTGTGCGAATATACACTTGTGAAATGAGCCCATGGAGCCATATAGGAGCCTCGAGCTACACATGCACAGGCATAGGTTATTGATTTTCTTTCTTTATGAACAGCTGCGAACATAAGGAATGGAATCGACAAGCTTTTCAGCCACCAAGTATGGCGATATTTGCGACCACATTTAAAAGGGCGGAATGAATTTAACATTTCCAGTTTTTTTTTTAATGAGCCTATTTAATAGTCATTAATATATATTCTTAACTAAAAGAGTATTTTCCATGTGGTTCAAACCAAAGTTGGTTACAATGAAGTTTTAGCAGTAATGCGATAGTGTACCACGTTTTCTTCGTGTGTCTCATGTTACAAATTCTATTTTTAATTAAAACTCTTTAAAAAATATCATACCTACAGCAAATAGAAACATATTCAAATCACTTCCTGTTGCCGAACACCTTTCATATCACACATCCTACTTCATTATTATTGTGGTTGAAATGAGATAGAAATTGTGTCTGTGGAGCAGTGAGGAAGGATCTGATTTTCAGTTTTCAAATCCGCAAGTTTGACGTCATTTAGCCTATGTGTGCGCAAATGCTACAATCTCATGCCTAGTATATTTGAGTCATATAAAAGACTTCCTGCAGGATAAATTTATTCAGCGACGGTGTCAAGCCTTATCATCAGTACAGGACCGTTAATAAAATAGCAATAATAGAAGTACACCACTGAATCTATTTCAATCATTTTCATTTTCCTACTGAGCTATACAATTTTCTTTTAAATTACAATTACCATCTCTGCTCAGTACGTAATTAAAACCTTAGAAATTTAACCTATTTAAAAAAAAAAAACACATAATTTTTTTACACATTCAACGTATATAAGTAGCATAAGCTACTATTCTAGAGATATAAAAAGAAACTTGTGACACATACATTAAATTAGTCATAAGTATTACTAAAATTCTTAAAACTGTTAAAAAGTATTTAAAGTTCATAAAATAGAAGTCTTGTATTAAAATGCAGATACTGCCCTCTTCCTATTACGCGTTTCGATCCTAAAACATCATCTTCAGGTGATTTTCTGCATGACTTGGTGATTGTTGGCTGAACATGCAGAAAATCACCTGAAGATGATGTTTTAGGATCGAAACGCGTACAGTAGTAGGAAGAGGGCAGTATCTGCATTTTAATACAACACTTCTATTTTATGGACTTTAAATATATTTTTAACAGCTTTAAGAATTGTTGTAATACTTATGACAAATTTAATGTATGTGTCACAAGTTTTTTTCTTATATCTCTAGACTAGTAACTTATGCTACTTATAACTTATATGTTAAATGTGTTAAAATGATTTTTTTAAATAGGTTGAATTTCTAAGGGTTTAATTACTGAGCACAGGTGGTAATTGTAATTTAAAAGCAAACCACTGAATCTGTTTTTATGCTAACGAAAAATTAATACAAAATGAGCTAGAATATGGATTCCTACATCACCTGGGTTTTTGGAGGACTGCGCAGGACCATAAGCATTTTAACATAGGAAAGCAAATCCAGATAAAAACTTATAGAGTGGTGTGTGTAAATGTTTAAAGAGCGTTGCGTCTAGTGTCGGTTGCGCAATAAATTATAGCTCGGGCCAGTCGATTAGGAGAGGGCAGGATATAAATTCATGCCGTTGACAAGAAGTCGGGCAGTAACCGGATGATAGGGGGCCTGATGCTACCAGAGTTTCTGCTTTCTGGAATATCCCCATACCCTAATTGTCACATGATAAACAAATGACGTCATTTGCATACAAATGTATACAGATGGTACTGGCGGTTATCCGGGGTTAGACAAGATTGGAAAATAAATTTAATAACAACCAGGCAAAGTGTATTTCAGTGCTTTAATAGAAAATTGAAGTTCATTGTGTTACAAATATCGTTTATTGAACTTCATACAATAGACAAAATTTGTAATAGTTCCCTTAGAAACCTATTTCGCTCATGAATCAGTGATTAATTCAGTACAGTAAAATCTCGATAGAACGAATTTTCACGAATTAGAAAAAATAGTGTTGTAGAGATTATTATTTTTATATCGAGAATTTCTCAAGATTTTTCTAATTTTATTGGATTATAGGAAACCATTCCCATAATTGAAGTTTTTTATTTAAGAAAACTAATGCATTATTAGCATAATAATGCCTACCCTGTACTACTGCTCGTATGCACTATCTCCACTCATTATATGCTCATTATGAGCGAACATATTTTACATTAGAGTATCAGTCAAGAAAAGCATGAACAATAATGGAATACATTTTATTTTTGACTTTCTTTGAAAAAGTTGGATATGACAGTAATTCCATAAATAGGAAAACACACAAAGACCATATTGCGACGAGGGTAATAAATAACATTCTGGAACACACGGGGCAATTGATAGAAATTCTATAGAGCTTCACGATAGGAAATGGCTTCTAATTTTGCTAAGGTTGGTCGGCATAGATTCACACTTCGTTCTTCTTCTTCTTCTTCTTCTTCTTCTGCCTGTTTGTCCTGATTTACACTTTCGCTACATACTTTATCTTCTACCGTGAGTAAAGTATATTACAGGGATTCTGAATGTAATCGTAACGGAGAGGTTTATCGTTATTAGGAGTATGGTAAAATCGAGTGGAAATTTGCATTATTTTATTGGAATAAATGCCAGGACGATAATATTTTAACGTTATACATCGTATTATCGTTATATCGGTAATCGTTGTACGGAGAATTCACTGTATAAGATTATGTGGAATTTCAACCAATCGCAAGTGTTTATTGTCATAATTTTATCGTTTTATTTTTATCGGACCTATGTGCAATTCCTTTTATGAAAATGAACAAGGACGGAACACTGAAACATCTTCATACCTATAGCTTCTTTGATTAGAAACAATTAGTCATTGACCATAGCAGTTGAATATCTGATAAGATGCATAAGATATGTAAATAATGTATAATAAATGTGTGGTGAAAAGTATTTATATCTCGTATAATAATAAATACTGTACAATATTAATAAGAAGATATCTCACGTTAAAAACAAAATGTTACATTATATGTTTAATTGTTGGAATGACATTTGGATAAAAAGTACAAATGGCGCCTTGCCTAAAGAACTTTTCTTCCCTACAGTGCACTTTCGGCTAAATGTTAAAACATTTACACCAAATTTTATTTTAACACAATTTATGACAGGCCATGGAAAATTTGGGAGTTATTATTATTATTTTTTTTTACGATTTCACATTATTTCAGATAATGGTTATAATTGTAAATATCAGGAATCCATACTAACTGTAAAACATGTTTTGTTCGATTGTCCTATATTCGAAACAAAAAGACTCCAGCTAAATTTGCTTTTTGAAGATTGTGACGAAATTTCCATGTGTCAAAAATTTTCACGAAGCAATGTTGTTATGATCATTTTATGCAGTATCTAACATATATTCACAACCATATGTAATTCATATTCTATATTTTACTGTATATATTGCTGTGTAAGCTTTAACCCTAACATGCCTTTTCTGGCAAAATAGGGTTCATAAAGACTTGGAGATACAATAAATAAATAACTAATAAGAAGATGTCGTTAATTATACCAAGGAGGTTGATCTAAAAAAATTAACAGCTGATGGAAATCGCACCAAGTGCGACTCTCGCCTTTGGCGAAACTCATCGATTGTCCCGTTATAGGCTATCTTGCTTACAATGGCACAAATAGCGAAGTGTTTATTCATTTACGTATTAATAATAGGCTATTCACTGCATGCTTAATTCTGTGAGTATTCGCCACATAGCCACAACAAATAAAACTTGAGGTTCAAATTCTCGCAAAATAAATTCCGAAAATTTCTATACATAACCTATGAACAGCGTTACAGTGTCTTTTGGAGGAAAAGGACTTGAACATCAGGCTTGTTGCTTCCGTCTGTGTTGCTGTAATATCAAATGGGATAGCTAGAATTTATGACCCCCGTGACGTATGGGTTCTCTCTCGCCTAGCATTCATTTTGCTTATCATGGTGGATGCTTAACAAGTCTGCCGTTATATCCAACGTAAGCTGTTTGAAACCCGGTGAGGGTAACTTGGTTAGGATTTTTTTTTTTTAATTTATGGGTCAGGGGTTAGAGTGTTCGCGCATTTCTCCCATCGGGACCCGCTTTCAAATCCCGGTCAACGGAATTGGTTAGCATGATAATAAGACCCGCCATATTTCGTTGGGGAACTCTCATATTGTGCATCCTGTATTCTTTTCGCCGAATGCTCCGCCATATTAGTTTGGCTCTCTTAGTAATAAAATACGACAATTAGGATCAACACAATATTTCCTCCACCTTTATTAGCCTACCCATGGTGTAGCTAATAAAGGTGGAGGAGGTATTGTTTTACAATAGGCGTACTAACAACAGCCATGACAAACTTTAAATTGCGTAGACCTAATCATGATCTGTTTCTTTCAAAATATAAACTTTTGAAAAGTGGGTAGGATCGCTAAAAAAAGTTTGTGAAAAAGTTACCTTATTACCACATTAATATACTAGCTTATTAATGTGGTAATAAGGTAATTTTTTCACAACAATAAGCTAGTATATTAATATGGTAATAAGGTAGTTAGGTAATAAGGTAATTTTTTCACAACAATAAGCTAGTATATTAATGTGGTAATAAGGTAGTTTGTTCACAATAATTTTTTTAGCGATCCTACCCACTTTTCAATTGTTTATATTTTGAAAGAAGCAGATCATGATTAGGTCTACGCAATTTTAAGTTTGTCATGGCTTTTGTTAGTAGGCCTAGTGTAAAACTATGAGTGTGAACTCCCATTCAGAATTTCCAAATCAATGTGGCAAGCAGAATGGAACACAACATATGCTGCTTGTTGTTAAGTCAATATTAAAGGGGAAGCATTAACATAAGTTATACATTAGACCTAATTAATAAAACAGAATACGTAACTTATAAAGGTAACTGCAAGAAATTTGTTCGGAGATAGAAATATCTCCGTTCTTACTGCTGCGCTGCGTGTCTCCCTTGCAAATCTCGGTGGTAACTATCGTAAAAACAGTACGAGGGAGAATCAAATGAAAACCGCAACTAATTTTTCCCACTAATTTACTGCAGGAAGAACGTTTGCTTGTACATTATTTTTACTTAGTCCCCTCCTAGTTCAACGCACTTAAGCCATTGGATAGGAAGTGCTTCGATACCGCGTGAGAAAAATTCTTTTGGTATTCGCTGTAGCCACTCTTGCATCGCGGATTGGACGTCTTCATCAGACTTGAACTTCTGTTCTCCAAGGTGCTCCTTTAGTGGGCCAAAGATGTGGAAATCCGATAGTGCCAAAGCGAAGGAGATTGCTGAGTACAGGTGATTTGCTTCAACATGATAACGTCCGTCCTCAATCTCCTCGTGCAACAATGAAAACCGTCGACGACATCCGCCATAATCGCCAGATTTGGGACCATCAGATTTCCACATCTTTGGTTCATTAAAGGATCATCTTGGAGGGCAGAAGTTCAAGATGAAGACGTCAAATCGGCGTTGCACGAGTGGCTACAGCGTCAACCAAAATAAATGTTCTCACGCGGTATCGAAGCACTTCCTATCCGATGGCTTAAGTGCGTTGAATTAGGAGGGGATAATAAAAAATTAATGTTCAAGCAAACGTTCTTCCTGCAGTAAAATAGTGGTAACAAAATTAATTGCGGTTTTCATTTGATTCTCCCTCGTATAATACAGCTACAGTTGATCTTAATTTCCCGTTCTGACGATCTCTATTGTGCATGGGATTATTAACTGGATACTGCACCACAATATATTTGCTTCCATACAGATTACGTTAAATTTCTTTTTTTATTTAAAATATTAGTAAAAATTGTTGAAAATAGGAGAAAGAATATGCTAACGTGCGGTGATTATTATTAGTAAAAGGTGGTTATTATTAGTAAAATATTCTTGAAGACTGGAAAAAAAATTAATACTATGGCTACTTTTAATCCTTCTTTGTACGTGTTAATTGCAATTAGGCCTACTAATAGGCCTGCATTTCTATTGTGCTACAAATTACTGTTAACGTATCGTCCAGTAGTATTGTTAATTACAGCATAATTAATACCACTAATTATTTCAGTGAATTATTAGGTTGACCTTGTAGGCCTATGCCAAGCGTTATCGTTGAGTCAGCAACCATCATTCATGAGCATTAATGTGATTTCGTAAGTGCTGATAAGGTGTAATAAAACACTCTTTCCTCTAAAAAATCACATTATATGATTCTGTCAAACGATCTCTTTTCCATGTTTTCGTTTTTTTAAACTTCGTGGTAATTAAATATGGGTTTTAGTTAAAAATGTAAGCAATTAATATATTGTAATCTACATTGTAGTGTATTAATATAATCAATACTACATTATGCGTTTTGACAATAACTACTCAAAAACGTCCAGTTGGGGAAGAAAAAGATAAAAAGAAGAGAGAGAAAGAGAGAAGTGCTTTGGAGGAGGAAGAAGAAAAAGAAGAAGACGTTGAGGAGGAGGAGGAGGAGTAGGAGGAGGAATAGGAGTAGGAATAGAATGAAGATAATGGAGGATGAGGATGGGTGTAATCAAGAAAAGGAGAGAAAAGAATAGAAAGAGAAGAAGATGATAATTTGATTATCATGACTATTCAACTCATACGCCGCGTGTTTGATATTGACCAATAACGTTTAGCAATTCCTCGGATATAGACCAATCACGGCCGTTTATCTTACAATATTCTTGTAGGAATCGCGAGGATGGCATTTTATCGGGTAAAATGGTCTGGTCGTTATTGGAGACGCAAGTATCAGTGTGCAGTGATTAATAGTCAGATGGTGCCACTAAAGGCACGAAAACAGATTATTTCATACAACATAATTTGTTTGGAAATTGAAATAATAGAAATGTACATTGATTAAGAACACAATTTCGATTCTGTGCAAGCCAGTTCGTGTGCGTTTATTCTGTTCTGCTTTTAGCTTAATTGAATGAAGTTAACTATGTCTTATATGCACTGGTGGTAGCACTGATCGATTCATGGACTGTTGATTCATAGTATGCCGTGATCTCGCAAGTAGTTATGTATTCTGTATGACCCCTGCGGTGGCTTACTGAATGCAACCCGCAATACAGGGGCAGCCACCGTGTATTGCAGGGGCAGACCCCTGCAATACAAGGTGGCGGCGTAGGGGAAGGTGGCTTAGTGGAGGGGAAGGTGGGGTCCTCAACTACCGGCCCCCCAGGTCAGCCAGTGGTTAGTCTCCCCACCCACTGCCCTTTGGTCACCTGGGTGCTAGCATGCTTATTGGTAATTATTTGTGATATTTACGAGCTTGCGCCCTTATCGCACATAGTTCTTTTATCAATCTGGGTGCTAGCGCCTTTTGCTCCGCCTGTGTGTGTAGAACAAAGGCCTAAGTGATTAATTATTGGTAATATTGGGAATATTGGTAATTATGAGCTTGCGCCCTTATCGCACATAGTTCTTTTATCCATCTGGGTGCGAGCGCCCTTTGCTCCGCCTGTGTGTGTAGAACAAAGGCCTAAGTGTTTAATTATTGGTAATATTGGGAGTATTGGTAAATATTTTGTGGGCTTGGTAAATATTTGTGAGTTTGTAATATTGCGGCTTGCGTGTTCCAGACGTGATGCAGCTGCGCGTACTAGAATAGCCCGGCTCACGGCGCGTGGGGGGTCTTGCTGTCTCGCATCTCTGCATCTCAAAATAACACAGCCTAGCGCGTGGGGCCCCAGCGTGTGTCAATGTTGCAGCACATGTCTAATTATTTGTGATATAATATTATATTAGTAGTATAGGAACCTTTATACAGCGGCGACGCCGGACGACGCCTCTTCCAGACGCCTAGTTAGGCCCTTTGATCCGGAACGTCATGGTAGTCGATTCGAATAATGTAATTACGCCTTTATACACTAAGCTATTCCCGATTCATCCTGACGCATAGTTAGGCCGCTTGATCCGATCTAGTTAGGCCCTTTGATCCGGAACGTCATGGGAGTCGATTCGAGCAATGTAGTTGTGACCTTATACACTATGTTATCCATTTTCATCCCGACACCTGTTATTAGGCCCTTTGGACCAAGGAGACGTTAGGGACGTCATGGTAGTCATTTCGAACAATGTAGTTACGCCATTTAGCACTATGTTATCCATATTCATCCCAAAGACTGTAATTAGGCCCTTTGGACCAAGGAGGCGTTATGGACGTTAGGGTAGTCGATTCGAACAATGTAGTTACGCCTTTTCGCACTATGTTATCCATATTCATCCCAAAGACTGTAATTAGGCCCTTTGGACCAAGGAGGCGTTTTCGGACGTCACGGTAGTCGTTTCGAACAATGTAGTTACGCCCTTTCGCACTATGTTATCCATATTCATCCCGACACCTGTTATTAGGCCCTTTGGATAGTTCAGAGTATGGGATACTATTGCTTCTTCTAAATGATACTTAGTTTTTATTTTTTATATTATTATTATTATTGTAAAGTTATTATTAATTACATCATTATTAGTGAATAACAGAGTTTAATGACAGCTGCATACGTAATTTAAGATTTTTTAATACTATATTTAGCACTGTTTTCAAACTAAAATTAAGAAAAGTAGAATAGGCATACATATGGACCTACGCAAAGCGTAGTGTAACAGGTGGACCTATGCAAAGCGTTTATAATGTGAAAGTGTACGTGTGGCCTCATCAATTCGTATATAAGGAATGATACGTGCGAAGCTCAACAACAGTATGTCTTCTCAAGAACTAGTACGCCAACTATGGGAGGAGATCCCGGACTCCGCGTTTGCAGAGATTATAATCCCAGACATGGAACCTGCGGTCATGGAAAGCTCATATACCATCAACGTGTACGATATTGGCGGTACTAAACTACGTACACAACAACATACAGTAACATTTATCACAGTCTATAGTGTTAATCAACAACACGAAGCAAAGGTTCTACTGTATCCATGTGGAAGACCAGAGGTGCGATGTCTTGAAGATGTAAGACATGACACTCAATCCCATTATGAAACATGTAGCGGCGAAGAACATATAACAGCATGTATAGATCCAGAGTTCCCATCGCCTGTAGAAATCTGGGGGAGGAACTGCTCACGCGACTGCAAAGTCTTTATCAAGCAATGTCAGAAGGTACGTACATATTTTTTATTGAAGTCACAGATTTTTATTATAGTGGTCTATCGTAATTTTGTTTGTATTATTATTTATTTATTTTATTTTATTCTTTTCCTTAAAGTGTTTTTTTTTTCTTTTTTTTCAGAATTTTTATTTTATGATAAATCAGAGCTTTATTCACTGATGTATGCAAATTCTTCGAAGTCGATACCAAGCATCCTTTCACATCAACATTTATCATATGATTTTGGTTTTACTATGTTTCAGTCTTTGAGGTTCTCCTCAGTTTTCAGAGTTTTATTCACCGATATATGTAAATTTTTCGAAGTCGGTACTAAACACCCTAACACATCTACAATTATCATACGATTCTTGTTTTCCTTTGTTTCAGATCACTGAGAAGATGTTACGGAAATTTAAACAACAGGTGTTATGTTTAGACGCTGACGATGAATATTAATCGCAAGATTTTTTTAAAAAATATTATGTATACAAAGTAAGAAATAAATGTGTGATATAAAGGAAACCGGCGTAAAAATCATTTCAAACCGAGCTCTTACATTTTATGAATGAAAAAGTTCGGGTCATATCCTTAACCAAAACCCATAATCCCATAATTCCAACACGTGTCATAAGCCACAAGCATGTTCTATCTATTTTTTACAGGAAGCCGTTAGCCTTTTGGAAGGATTGTGTAAATAACAAACAGACAATGTTATGAATGAATTTATTTCAACTCATGATTACAAAACTCTTTAAAATTATGTCGTGCTTGCATCCAGAGTCTAAGCACCATTACATTCTGCAGGGCACAGTTCATTCCCCGACGTGGGTGAAATAGGCACTTCACATTACAGTCTCTTAATTTGTCCAGCTTCGGTACACCAAGATCGTCCATGTTTATAACAGACCTCTGCAGTAGTTTTTCAAAAAATCTAGCCTTTTCTAGTCCCTTAGAATAAAGTCTGTCTTCACACTGTAATACACTTTCAAGAACAGGTTTCATCTCATCGTAAGGTAAGTATCCACTCTGCCATGGTATCCCATGGATATACGATTCCGTGTACCACTGGGATTTCACATCGGGGTATACGTGTTTAGGCGGCCGCAGCACGAAATGTCCCATTCTTCCATCATGCGATAATACAGCAACCTCTTTCGCCACGAATTCCTTGCAAGTTGACTGATAGCCCTGAACATCTAATATGGTGAATTTCTCACACGACATTGGTGATGATGTTGGTCAGAGCAGTATACACTACACAACGATCGTGCAGGATTAAACAGTAGGCCTTTGTGTTTGCAGGAATGTTGCTTGCTGCTGAAATTTCAACTCTGGTAGTACAGGCTCCCGATTTAAGATCTTCGTTCTTCTTGCTGCAATCGATCACAAAGACTGGCGTGTGTTTTATGAAATCGCTCCTTTTAAGCAGTGGAACATATTTGCAGATGTTATATTTCACCATGCAGGAGGTCAGTATCGACGCGAATGTATTTTTAAAAGTTTACAGGAATAACAGTTTTTTATCATTGGGTTTGGTCCATTGAAATAACAATCGACGTAATGATTCTCACACCTCAAACACTGCTTTATAATTTCAAGCTCTTTTACATTTTCTGGAAGTCTATCATAAACCCTATAAATAGCCCCAGCCGCGCATTCGGATAGAAACTCAGGATGCAACAATGCCAATTCTTCATCTGTGTGACTGATCAAGTGCATATTATGAAAGAACTTTATGATCGACCTCCACATCATATGCTCCATGACTAATGGAGTGATGAAACCCACCCTTATCTTTATAGGTATAGTTGATATTATCCAGACGAACTCTATCGGTGAAACAAGACACTACACATCTTGTGGGATTGGGTTCGAGATTTAGCTGAGCATTGCAGTTTATACGGTGGATGGCACAACCTTTGCATTATTTTTAAGAAATAATATCTGAACCACGAGACTGGAGAGTGAGCGAGATGGAAAGAGGATCACTCCGACAGCACATCTGTTTCCTTAGCACAAAAAAAACTTTTCTTATTGTACAAATTTAATTTATCTCTTACCACACATGTAAGCATACTACTTAGTAATGGTGACGTTTTTCTTCTTCAACATATATCATAGCCATTTCTAGGATATTACAGATTCACAGATCCACTTATACTTTGAGGCCATATCGTGATACTTTATTGTTGATGTGTTAGTAAATATACATTTCATCCTCAGCGATTTAATTACCCTTATTATATCCGGTGACGAGTACAGGTTATGAAGCTCGTAAGCAATTTCGCGTTTGCTCATTGTATCACGCCGCTTTCTCTTAACTCTGTTATAATCTCCAATATTTCGTTGTTATGCGAGTGATTCCCCGCCTCAGATGATGCCACCAACAAACGAAGTCTATGAACCAATTCATTCGGGTCATCCCAATACTTATAGTCTATTTTGTGATTCGCATGTAAGTCTTTCCACTTGCCTGTACGGTGCGACGAAGCCTCATCGGATGCGTATGAATATCGTTCCTCCTCCTCTTCCGGAAATGAGTCTGACCATTGTTCATCCTCTTCCTCTTCCTCCTCCTCCTCCTCCTCCTCTTCATCTTCTTCTTCTTTACCCTCCTCTTCTGGAAATAATTTTTTAATGATGTAATGATATTTTTGAGTATTGACTCTACGTACGTTTTCGCTCTCGTCGTAATTTTCTTTGTGAGCGCTAGTCTTCTCCAAAATCTCCTTATACGTGGTTAAGTCATAACGGTTGTATAAATCTTTATTTGGTTTACTTTTCGTTAGTAGTTCAAGTAGTCCAGGACGGCCGATATACCTCTTGTTACCAATATAAATGTTGTCGTTTTTAATGGTGACGGGAGATTTACCAATGGTGAATACCTGCCTATCGGGATCCCATTTTATTCCATAAACTTCATTAATATTTCTCGGTTTAAGCTCAACGAGTTTCTGGATGTAAGGTGCAGACACTCGCCCGTATAATTTTTCTAGCATATAGTTATAATGCTTCGGAGGAATTTGATCAGAGGGTTGATATGATCCATATTCCATTTCTGGACCCCGTGATAGATGCTGATTTTTGTCTTTATTCAAGTTCACGATTTCTTCCAAGGGGCAGGTTATCGGATTTACAATATCGCTAATCTCATGTTTCGACTGAAGCTCAGGTTTTCTTAATGTTAAATATTTTTTTCGTATAGAATTGCCATATATCACATTGTCTGACGATATATATTTATCTTGTACTCGTGGGAAAAGTTTCTGTGATTCATCCTTATGAACCATTATCAGATGCCTCTTCAGACCGGAAGTATTATGATTTTTCATTTTTATTTTGACTTTTGATCTTTCGCATAGTTTGCATAGACCGTAAGGTTGCTCACTACCATGAACTAGATCGAAAAATTCATTATATTTACTGTTTGTCTTCTCCCACAACAGTTGCGATTGGGAGGATACTGCACTCTCACTACTTTGACCTATGTTCTCGCCACTCATTTTGTAACCTTACCTCCACAGCTCCAATGTTGATCAGCAACTAACTGTATTTACAACACATCAGGTCTTTATTAAGTCAAAAAATCTCGTAGCGTCCAAAAAGGTCAAACCTCAGGGTTTAGACAAGACATCGCATCATTTTGGAGTCTTACAGGTTATATATCACATGAATGGTCTTTATCTCGATCTGAATATCGTTATCTCGATCTCAATCTCAATCTCGTTATCTCGGTGTAGGTGTTGACGTTGGTTTCTGCCTAGAAAAAAAGTCAGTCCAGATCCTACAAGAACAAGAACAAGAACAAGAAATAGGACAAGAACAAGAAATAGGACAAGAACAAGAACAAGAACAAGAAATAGGACAAGAACAAGAACAAGAACAAGAAATAGGATAAGAACAAGAACAAGAACAAGAAATAGGACAAGAACAAGAACAAGAACAAGACAAGAACAAGAACAAGAACAAGAACAAGAACAAGAATTCTACTGAAACTCTCAACTATTACTCATGACTCAACTTATAGAGTAGATCATATTATATCACAACTTCACATGCAGAATTAAAGTTCATTACACAATTTGATTTACATATTTTGCGCTTTTTATTCGGTGGTTAGTCCTTGTTCTCGATCTCGTCTCGGTCTCGGTCTCGGTCTCGTTCTCGTCTCGTCTCGGTCTACTTCTCGGTCTACTTCTCTTTATAACTCTCGTTCTTGGTCCACTTCTCGGTATCAATCTTAAAAAAACTGGTCTTATGTATTTACCACAAGAACCAGAACAAGAACAAGAACATAGCCATTATAGACATGTTTGCTTAAGGATTTGGAATGATGTGATACATATTATAACGAGAAACTATATAAAACAGACGGCTCAGGTTTGCAGACTCTAAAATTTCATAAGTCATCACTATGAATATTCTGTCTGACTAGGACATGTACATATGGAACATGGAAAACCTGTACATTGGCATATATCTTTTCTTTTTATTGCATCCATCACCCATTATTCATATCCCAACTTATAGCGGAAGACATATTATATCACAGCTTTGGTTAGGTTAGGATAGGTTAGTAGGATATTTTAAAATTATTTCTACATTGATGAAAAGTTTAAGTTCCTTGGCACATTTCACCATTGACTGCTAAGGTGGGATACTGATGCAACCCCGCAATACAGGGGACCGATATTGACCAGCCCCAGACTGATATTGACCAACCCCAGACTGATATTGACCAGCCCCAGACTGATATTGACCAGTCCCAGACTGATATTGACCAGCCCCAGACTGATATTGACCAGCCCCAGACCGATATTGACCAACCCCAGACAGATTTTTCACTAACATTCATTGTCATCCTCATTTTCCATATGAACTATGGAAAATCACTTAGAGGATGACGATAATGAACGTTAGTGAAAAATCTGTCTGGGGTTGGTCAATATCGGTCTGGGGCTGGTCAATATCAGTCTGGGGCTGGTCAATATCAGTCTGGGACTGGTCAATATCAGTCTGGGGCTGGTCAATATCAGTCTGGGGTTGGTCAATATCAGTCTGGGGCTGGTCAATATCGGTCCCCTGTATTGCGGGGTTGCATCAGTATCCCACCTTAGCAGTCAATGGTGAAATGTGCCAAGGAACTTAAACTTTTCATCAATGTAGAAATAATTTTAAAATATCCTACTAACCTATCCTAACCTAACCAAAGCTGTGATATAATATGTCTTCCGCTATAAGTTGGGATATGAATAATGGGTGATGGATGCAATAAAAAGAAAAGATATATGCCAATGTACAGGTTTTCCATGTTCCATATGTACATGTCCTAGTCAGACAGAATATTCATAGTGATGACTTATGAAATTTTAGAGTCTGCAAACCTGAGCCGTCTGTTTTATATAGTTTCTCGTTATAATATGTATCACATCATTCCAAATCCTTAAGCAAACATGTCTATAATGGCTATGTTCTTGTTCTTGTTCTGGTTCTTGTGGTAAATACATAAGACCAGTTTTTTTAAGATTGATACCGAGAAGTGGACCAAGAACGAGAGTTATAAAGAGAAGTAGACCGAGAAGTAGACCGAGACGAGACGAGAACGAGACCGAGACCGAGACCGAGACGAGATCGAGAACAAGGACTAACCACCGAATAAAAAGCGCAAAATATGTAAATCAAATTGTGTAATGAACTTTAATTCTGCATGTGAAGTTGTGATATAATATGATCTACTCTATAAGTTGAGTCATGAGTAATAGTTGAGAGTTTCAGTAGAATTCTTGTTCTTGTTCTTGTTCTTGTTCTTGTTCTTGTCTTGTTCTTGTTCTTGTTCTTGTCCTATTTCTTGTTCTTGTTCTTGTTCTTATCCTATTTCTTGTTCTTGTTCTTGTTCTTGTCCTATTTCTTGTTCTTGTTCTTGTTCTTGTCCTATTTCTTGTTCTTGTCCTATTTCTTGTTCTTGTTCTTGTTCTTGTAGGATCTGGACTGACTTTTTTTCTAGGCAGAAACCAACGTCAACACCTACACCGAGATAACGAGATTGAGATTGAGATCGAGATAACGATATTCAGATCGAGATAAAGACCATTCATGTGATATATAACCTGTAAGACTCCAAAATGATGCGATGTCTTGTCTAAACCCTGAGGTTTGACCTTTTTGGACGCTACGAGATTTTTTGACTTAATAAAGACCTGATGTGTTGTAAATACAGTTAGTTGCTGATCAACATTGGAGCTGTGGAGGTAAGGTTACAAAATGAGTGGCGAGAACATAGGTCAAAGTAGTGAGAGTGCAGTATCCTCCCAATCGCAACTGTTGTGGGAGAAGACAAACAGTAAATATAATGAATTTTTCGATCTAGTTCATGGTAGTGAGCAACCTTACGGTCTATGCAAACTATGCGAAAGATCAAAAGTCAAAATAAAAATGAAAAATCATAATACTTCCGGTCTGAAGAGGCATCTGATAATGGTTCATAAGGATGAATCACAGAAACTTTTCCCACGAGTACAAGATAAATATATATCGTCAGACAATGTGATATATGGCAATTCTATACGAAAAAAATATTTAACATTAAGAAAACCTGAGCTTCAGTCGAAACATGAGATTAGCGATATTGTAAATCCGATAACCTGCCCCTTGGAAGAAATCGTGAACTTGAATAAAGACAAAAATCAGCATCTATCACGGGGTCCAGAAATGGAATATGGATCATATCAACCCTCTGATCAAATTCCTCCGAAGCATTATAACTATATGCTAGAAAAATTATACGGGCGAGTGTCTGCACCTTACATCCAGAAACTCGTTGAGCTTAAACCGAGAAATATTAATGAAGTTTATGGAATAAAATGGGATCCCGATAGGCAGGTATTCACCATTGGTAAATCTCCCGTCACCATTAAAAACGACAACATTTATATTGGTAACAAGAGGTATATCGGCCGTCCTGGACTACTTGAACTACTAACGAAAAGTAAACCAAATAAAGATTTATACAACCGTTATGACTTAACCACGTATAAGGAGATTTTGGAGAAGACTAGCGCTCACAAAGAAAATTACGACGAGAGCGAAAACGTACGTAGAGTCAATACTCAAAAATATCATTACATCATTAAAAAATTATTTCCAGAAGAGGAGGGTAAAGAAGAAGAAGATGAAGAGGAGGAGGAGGAGGAGGAGGAAGAGGAAGAGGATGAACAATGGTCAGACTCATTTCCGGAAGAGGAGGAGGAACGATATTCATACGCATCCGATGAGGCTTCGTCGCACCGTACAGGCAAGTGGAAAGACTTACATGCGAATCACAAAATAGACTATAAGTATTGGGATGACCCGAATGAATTGGTTCATAGACTTCGTTTGTTGGTGGCATCATCTGAGGCGGGGAATCACTCGCATAACAACGAAATATTGGAGATTATAACAGAGTTAAGAGAAAGCGGCGTGATACAATGAGCAAACGCGAAATTGCTTACGAGCTTCATAACCTGTACTCGTCACCGGATATAATAAGGGTAATTAAATCGCTGAGGATGAAATGTATATTTACTAACACATCAACAATAAAGTATCACGATATGGCCTCAAAGTATAAGTGGATCTGTGAATCTGTAATATCCTAGAAATGGCTATGATATATGTTGAAGAAGAAAAACGTCACCATTACTAAGTAGTATGCTTACATGTGTGGTAAGAGATAAATTAAATTTGTACAATAAGAAAAGTTTTTTTTGTGCTAAGGAAACAGATGTGCTGTCGGAGTGATCCTCTTTCCATCTCGCTCACTCTCCAGTCTCGTGGTTCAGATATTATTTCTTAAAAATAATGCAAAGGTTGTGCCATCCACCGTATAAACTGCAATGCTCAGCTAAATCTCGAACCCAATCCCACAAGATGTGTAGTGTCTTGTTTCACCGATAGAGTTCGTCTGGATAATATCAACTATACCTATAAAGATAAGGGTGGGTTTCATCACTCCATTAGTCATGGAGCATATGATGTGGAGGTCGATCATAAAGTTCTTTCATAATATGCACTTGATCAGTCACACAGATGAAGAATTGGCATTGTTGCATCCTGAGTTTCTATCCGAATGCGCGGCTGGGGCTATTTATAGGGTTTATGATAGACTTCCAGAAAATGTAAAAGAGCTTGAAATTATAAAGCAGTGTTTGAGGTGTGAGAATCATTACGTCGATTGTTATTTCAATGGACCAAACCCAATGATAAAAAACTGTTATTCCTGTAAACTTTTAAAAATACATTCGCGTCGATACTGACCTCCTGCATGGTGAAATATAACATCTGCAAATATGTTCCACTGCTTAAAAGGAGCGATTTCATAAAACACACGCCAGTCTTTGTGATCGATTGCAGCAAGAAGAACGAAGATCTTAAATCGGGAGCCTGTACTACCAGAGTTGAAATTTCAGCAGCAAGCAACATTCCTGCAAACACAAAGGCCTACTGTTTAATCCTGCACGATCGTTGTGTAGTGTATACTGCTCTGACCAACATCATCACCAATGTCGTGTGAGAAATTCACCATATTAGATGTTCAGGGCTATCAGTCAACTTGCAAGGAATTCGTGGCGAAAGAGGTTGCTGTATTATCGCATGATGGAAGAATGGGACATTTCGTGCTGCGGCCGCCTAAACACGTATACCCCGATGTGAAATCCCAGTGGTACACGGAATCGTATATCCATGGGATACCATGGCAGAGTGGATACTTACCTTACGATGAGATGAAACCTGTTCTTGAAAGTGTATTACAGTGTGAAGACAGACTTTATTCTAAGGGACTAGAAAAGGCTAGATTTTTTGAAAAACTACTGCAGAGGTCTGTTATAAACATGGACGATCTTGGTGTACCGAAGCTGGACAAATTAAGAGACTGTAATGTGAAGTGCCTATTTCACCCACGTCGGGGAATGAACTGTGCCCTGCAGAATGTAATGGTGCTTAGACTCTGGATGCAAGCACGACATAATTTTAAAGAGTTTTGTAATCATGAGTTGAAATAAATTCATTCATAACATTGTCTGTTTGTTATTTACACAATCCTTCCAAAAGGCTAACGGCTTCCTGTAAAAAATAGATAGAACATGCTTGTGGCTTATGACACGTGTTGGAATTATGGGATTATGGGTTTTGGTTAAGGATATGACCCGAACTTTTTCATTCATAAAATGTAAGAGCTCGGTTTGAAATGATTTTTACGCCGGTTTCCTTTATATCACACATTTATTTCTTACTTTGTATACATAATATTTTTTAAAAAAATCTTGCGATTAATATTCATCGTCAGCGTCTAAACATAACACCTGTTGTTTAAATTTCCGTAACATCTTCTCAGTGATCTGAAACAAAGGAAAACAAGAATCGTATGATAATTGTAGATGTGTTAGGGTGTTTAGTACCGACTTCGAAAAATTTACATATATCGGTGAATAAAACTCTGAAAACTGAGGAGAACCTCAAAGACTGAAACATAGTAAAACCAAAATCATATGATAAATGTTGATGTGAAAGGATGCTTGGTATCGACTTCGAAGAATTTGCATACATCAGTGAATAAAGCTCTGATTTATCATAAAATAAAAATTCTGAAAAAAAAGAAAAAAAAAACACTTTAAGGAAAAGAATAAAATAAAATAAATAAATAATAATACAAACAAAATTACGATAGACCACTATAATAAAAATCTGTGACTTCAATAAAAAATATGTACGTACCTTCTGACATTGCTTGATAAAGACTTTGCAGTCGCGTGAGCAGTTCCTCCCCCAGATTTCTACAGGCGATGGGAACTCTGGATCTATACATGCTGTTATATGTTCTTCGCCGCTACATGTTTCATAATGGGATTGAGTGTCATGTCTTACATCTTCAAGACATCGCACCTCTGGTCTTCCACATGGATACAGTAGAACCTTTGCTTCGTGTTGTTGATTAACACTATAGACTGTGATAAATGTTACTGTATGTTGTTGTGTACGTAGTTTAGTACCGCCAATATCGTACACGTTGATGGTATATGAGCTTTCCATGACCGCAGGTTCCATGTCTGGGATTATAATCTCTGCAAACGCGGAGTCCGGGATCTCCTCCCATAGTTGGCGTACTAGTTCTTGAGAAGACATACTGTTGTTGAGCTTCGCACGTATCATTCCTTATATACGAATTGATGAGGCCACACGTACACTTTCACATTATAAACGCTTTGCATAGGTCCACCTGTTACACTACGCTTTGCGTAGGTCCATATGTATGCCTATTCTACTTTTCTTAATTTTAGTTTGAAAACAGTGCTAAATATAGTATTAAAAAATCTTAAATTACGTATGCAGCTGTCATTAAACTCTGTTATTCACTAATAATGATGTAATTAATAATAACTTTACAATAATAATAATAATATAAAAAATAAAAACTAAGTATCATTTAGAAGAAGCAATAGTATCCCATACTCTGAACTATCCAAAGGGCCTAATAACAGGTGTCGGGATGAATATGGATAACATAGTGCGAAAGGGCGTAACTACATTGTTCGAAACGACTACCGTGACGTCCGAAAACGCCTCCTTGGTCCAAAGGGCCTAATTACAGTCTTTGGGATGAATATGGATAACATAGTGCGAAAAGGCGTAACTACATTGTTCGAATCGACTACCCTAACGTCCATAACGCCTCCTTGGTCCAAAGGGCCTAATTACAGTCTTTGGGATGAATATGGATAACATAGTGCTAAATGGCGTAACTACATTGTTCGAAATGACTACCATGACGTCCCTAACGTCTCCTTGGTCCAAAGGGCCTAATAACAGGTGTCGGGATGAAAATGGATAACATAGTGTATAAGGTCACAACTACATTGCTCGAATCGACTCCCATGACGTTCCGGATCAAAGGGCCTAACTAGATCGGATCAAGCGGCCTAACTATGCGTCAGGATGAATCGGGAATAGCTTAGTGTATAAAGGCGTAATTACATTATTCGAATCGACTACCATGACGTTCCGGATCAAAGGGCCTAACTAGGCGTCTGGAAGAGGC